>OX451356.1:6896259-9296259 GCA_949629185.1 Apamea crenata | reverse complement strand
CGGCCCCGGCAGCATACCAATGATGAACCGATCCCGCAACATTTCGTCCATTGCTGTTCCGAACTTGCAGTCTACTGCCAGACGCCGCACCCGGGCTGCCCACTGCGTCAAATCTTCGCCAATGTCTTGTGCCGCTGTATGAAATATATATCTTTCAGCTAACACTGACTTCTTTGGCACGAAGTGCTTATCTAACTCTGCAGTTAAATCTTTATAAGATATTTCCTCAACTGTTTTTGGTGCAATTACCTCTCGTACCAACTTATACGCATCATTGTTGAGTGCACTTAGAAGTACCGCCTTTCGCTGATCATCTTCTTTTCCTTCTGCTTTTATTAACAACGTATTCGCTGTTAACCATTGAGAAAGCCTTTCTTTAAAGATGTTCCAGTCCTGGCCGAGCTCAAAAATAGGAACTGATCCTATAAAATTCGCCATGATATTTTCTTAACGTGTGTGGGTAACCGTAACTCGTCGCCACTGTTAAATAAGACACGGCCTTCGGTAACAAACGGTTTAATTGCACTGAGCTCAGAGGCGTACGCGCATGACACGCAGGTCACACATCTATACTATAGCTACCTACTAACTAACCTAATATCAACTATATCCGATGCCCTGGTTACTTATCTCTTTTGCCGACTTACATGTTGCAACCAACTAGTTTAATCAGCCTTTCAGTTAACTGCCTAGACTTTTAACTAAACGGCGCCGTTTGATTAGCGGCCTGAATTATATTCAGCAATTTGTAATTATTTATTAGTATTTATTTTGTGTTGTCACATTTATGTCGTTTAGGTACTTAGCACTCCATAAACAGATCCAATAAGGAAATTATGTTTTGCGAGAATGAATCTGATTAGTGAACGCTGGGCGTTGGATTAACGGCTTTGACATAATGTATTATCACCTGACACTAGGTAAACGGCATTGTCTCTTCTGGGCCCTGTCGCACTACGATATTTAGTGTTTAGTATGATGGGCAATTCACCAAAACACAAATAATTACACCCAGTGTAATTATTTTACGAGTAATTTCAGTCTATTGTGACGTAATTTAAAAAGCATTGCAGGACACACGATGAACTTTGCGTGGCGTAATTTCGATAGATGTGTTATTTGGTTAGGTACACTGGCTTTCATTCTCTTCGAGAATTAGTGGGCTATAATAATCTACCACGCGGGCCTAGTGCGGGTTGGTAGATGTCACATGTACTTGACTTTTTACTTCTAGGACATGCCGGTTTCCTCACGATGTTTTCAACCGGGATGGTTTTCATGATAATACATATGCTAGTTTCTGAATACTGAATAAAAATCAATCGACATTAGAAATTTACAAAGGGTGACACAATGGGCTGTCTTATCGCTAAGAGCGATCTTTTAAAGACAACCTTTGCAAGGATTAATAAGGGTACCTACTATAGTTAGTCTCTAAAGTCAGTATACTTTACAGGATTTATCATTGCTCGTCAATGTGTGACAGTTTACCCCGTTACCGGCTTGAAGTATTCGGTGTGACAAGTAGGATAGTTATCCCGCCATCCGTCAGTCGTCGAACCGTCTTCAAAAGTGCTGAACTGCACGTTTTAAGAACTGCTGGAACGTTTATTGTTTTTTATGCTTACATTTTCTAAAGCAGATATATAAATGATTTTATTTTTGTAACTAGGTTTGCACAAACACTTTTACACGTGAATCATATTTTAAAAACTAGATGAGGGCGGCGTTTCCTATCTGACTAGATATACCTACATAATCTTTATAAAACCTGGTAGGTATGTATGTGGGTAATGTAACAATGTAACGGTTAATATTCATTGGGTGTTCTGGGATTATGTTAATCCTTATTGTATGATCAGGTATTAAACGAGTTTGAAATTGCGCAGAAACTGCGGTAAGAGCTCGTGATAATAAATTTTACTTACTTTCTGACGTGACTTGATCAGTGATCACGTTTCATGGACATTGTGACGTGGAAAATCATTTAGATAGATAGATTATACTAAACTTATGGGCGTTTATACCTAATATATTAACAATTTAATTTTATAACATAGAGATTTGCATCACTATGTATACCTGTATCATTAAAATCATTTCTTTTTTAGTGTTCTGTACCTCAAAAGGAAAAATGGAACAATTATAAGAGCACTTCGTTGTCCGTCTGTTTAATAAAAAGAGGCCTGACATTTGTATTTCTTCAGAGGTGGTCCTATACTTACTACTGCAATCTTAAACACTGGTGCAAACACCAGACTGAACAAATATCTGAAGGACATCAAATATTTGTTTGGTGCGGAGATCGAGCCCTTCGTCCCTTATCGCTGAAAGCCACTGCTCACTCACTGTGTCAATCGGACCAGTGACGTTTAAATGCTAGATTTTTTTACCAACCATTACAATTTATGAGATACTAAATTAGATCTGTTTTTTTTATATTGAGAAATAACCTTTATAAGATAGGTGCACCTTTTACCCAATTTAGGGATCGAAAACAGAATTCTGGATTCATAGCTCAGCTCCTTAAAGAAAGAAGTGTCCAATTTCAATATAAAAATAAATTTTTGCTTAAGTTATTTTTCCTTTTCACTTGCCGCCTTCATAACAGTTAGAATAAAAGCATATTCAGGCTTCCAAATTCGTTGAGATTGAATATTTTGTATTGTACTTATTCCTTTTTTAGATATATACCTATTTCCGAAGTGATAACAATTTGCTGAAATAAGTTTTTTCTTATTTGTGTTTTTTTCGGGTATACACGTGTTATGAAACACGAGTAGAGATAACTACTTATTTTGGTTGTTTTTTATCATGTTGTCTTGTCCAGGGCAGGCGCGTTCCGAGGGGGAGGGGGGGATCGTGGGGGTCATGACCCCTCCCAAAATCAGTCAAGCTGTCAAGAGTCTGCATGATTTACTTGCCTTTCTAACTTAAGTTACTAACTTACGTTACTTACTTGGTGAAATAATCTTGGGTTGCGACCGCGCCTGGTCCAGGGCCCAAATTCTGTATGGTACTTATTATTCTCCACGTAATCTTACCACGGGCAAACCGCGTACGGTTGTCAAGCGTGGTATTTTGACAGTTCATTATTGTGTCATAGAGCATACGTTATTAGCACATGTCGTGATTAGCTAAGGAATTGACGTGGTTTCGAAGTAAGGAATCATTAAGTGGTCATAGTGAATTAGGGCCCAGGTAGATACATAGATTGTGCTTTATTGTACACCAGATAAATAGTCGGAAGAAGACATGTTTCATATTCTTAATAATGAACATCAAAAGTAAATTAAATTAATAGGGGTGCCAGCTGTTTTAGTACCCAACGGCTTGTCACGCGACGATGGGAAGAGACCAGACGCAATGAGCATAATGCCGTGGAAGGTAGGTAGACCTTTGGTGTGGGATGCAACGTGTGTCGACACTTGCGCTATCCCATCTTCCAAGCACTGTGCTTTGGCGGCTGCTGCAGTTGCGGAAAACCTCAAACGGCGCAAATACTCCAATCTCTATGGAACTTATGTTCGAGCCGCTTGGGATTGAAACACTAGGGCCATGGGGTCCACGTGCACACTTAGTATTTCGAGACATCGCCAAGCGGTTGGTCGACTCTTCACGTGACCAGAGGGCTGGCCTATTTTTTGGCAAAAGAATCAGCATTGTCATACAAGTGCCAATGATGCCAGCCTTTTGGGCATGTTTCCTATTGACAGCTATGCGGACGAATTTTTTGATGCCCTTTGATTATTTCCCCTCCTTTTTTATATAGGTACTTGTACATAATAATATTATTATTTTAAGACTTAGCTTTTTAAATTATGTAAATAATTAAGAGGCTAACTAGACTTTGTTGTCCCAATGCAACGCAAAGGGCTTCCTCTCCCTTGTCCACGACATACACAAAGAAATATTCTTTCTTCCTAATATCTGAAGATTTACCACGTACGTAAGTACTCATACGTACTGAAGTGCCTCTGAAGTTGTCTGAACGATTAGCGAGAGCCCTCCACATTGTACCAGAGTACACCCGACGATGATGATCGGTCGCCGCTTAACGTCATCTCCGCATACATCCCTTTGTGGGATCCGCTCAGCAAACAGAACAGCGTACCGCTCCCTTTATTAAACTAGGATTACTTTACAAGTTCAGATATTCTACAACAAAGTAGAATGGGGGAATAAAATTCTATTTTTATGCATAACGCTTTTGTGCACGTGGGAGCTTAGTTCTAGCTATATCTGGTTTGCCATAGAGTTATATTACTCAGGACATTTACGTCAACTGTAGTGTTGGTTCACAAGCTGCATTGCAATTGTTGCAGAAAATCTTGTGTACTGCTTGAGAAAATAATCCTTGATCTTTGTGGCATGTATTTAATCGAATCTTTAATAATTCCCATCTTGGGCTCCTAAGTATACTAATATTTCAAAGATTTTTTTAACAAAGACATATTACAATTTACAAGCTAACACAAAAAATATATTTATATTATATACAAGTATATAATAAAAAATAGACAGGATCTCATTGGGCATAAAAAAAATTCGTCACATCGTATCAATGGGATAAGTACCCAAAAGGCTGGCAGCATTACCACGTTAATATAATGATTGCGTCTCTTTTTGAGAACCTCAAATAATTCCTATTTTGGGGAACTAAAAATATTAAATAGCCAAGTAACTGTGGCCGCTATCACGGCACGAGTCACTTCGCTCGCTTTGCTCGCACACGCTTGTTTACAGTTCTAACCTAACCTAACTGAATTGGTCGAGGTGTCCTGACTTAGTTACTGCGACCAACTGTGAGAAAAGGCCAGAAAGTTAAAAAGAGGCTCAACTATAAAGTGGCCGGAATATTTTATTCTGCAGTTATCCTCCCCAGCAGTCCCACTGCCGGGCAAAGGTCTCCCCCATATTTTTCTAATGCGTGTCCATCATTAGAAGAGTTTAGAAAAAAGAAGAAAAAAACAAAGAAGTTTTTAGAAAATCTGTTACAAATTTCCCAATCTATATTAACTTACCACACCGAGATCACAAAAGTTAAAAGTACCTACATACTTACCAAATGGAACATTTTTCAGGAAATACATTTAACCTAGGGTTTTTAAGAACCACTTGTAATCCTTTTTACTATACCTATTAACTAGACGTTTTCGTATGTGAACCTACGTGGTGCTTGTAAAAAGCAATCGGAAAAGCGAGTACCGTCTTATCTTTCACACGGTAAGCGTTCCGGAAGGAATTGGGGAAGCGGAAATCAGGTTTCCGTATCGCGATTCTATCTCTTTGTTGTGGATAGGCATCTTCCTTCCTAATATTATCCTTTAGTCGCCTTAACGATAGTTGAGAGAACGGTTGGCTTTATTTTTATACTTCAATATTCAGTTAGGTACTACAGTTATAGCATGGTTACTGGGGCTCAGCTGCATCCGGTTAGACTGGAACCAACCCCAACATAGTTGGGAAAAGGCTGGACCGATTGTGATGGTGATGACTACATGTAAAAAAAAAACAAAATAATTGGTATGCAGATATCTTTATACAACGATGGAAATATTTATTCTTATTAGTGCATTACACATAGCTTTTTTAACTCAAGTAATACTGGGATGAGCGATGAGCGAAGTAGATGAAGTTAATTTAACTATTTGCACGGGCTGGACCTCATTGGTTGACTGCATCAGCTTTATGGTATAACGATCTCCATACACACACACATACAACATCACGCCTGTATTCCCCCAAGGGTTAGTCAGAGGTGCACCTTTAGTAAACCCACATTTTGCCAGTTATGTTTAAGCCCACGTAACAGAGTTCCGGCCTATTACCTTCGACCGGGCTCGATCTTTACTTCGAGCTGCTACTGAGAAATTCCAGATGGAAAAATCCAATAACACTTTGCCCAATCCGGGAATCCACCCCTAGACCTCGTGCTTAGCAGTAGTTAGGAAGAAAGAAGAAAAAGAAAGAAAATACTAATATTTGAAAAAGAACAAACACACAAAAAATAATAATAACAAGTTGGGGGTAAATGCGTCACATTCACGCAAAACGGCCATTGCTCAGCATAATAGTTCTTGGAACCACTAGACCAACGAGGTATGTCTACACACTATCCACATATTCTATTCTAGACTCAAGCATCCCGTGCTGCTGGGTAAAAGCCACCAAACAGCACAGCTTCGCTCAGCTCCTCGCGCCACCATCGCTTTCGCTTTCGCTGTCAGCCCGACGCGACGCCGCTTTGCTGTCCAAGGCTCCACTGTGGGGTCGTTTTGGGCCACTGTTTAGTCAATACTCCACATGGTACATGTGGTGGTTAAATAATTGTCAAATATTAATTATTAGTTACGAATGTGGTTTCCTTGGTGAAGTGCTTTGATGTGGTCACACGATTATGTGCAGGACATAACTTTGTTGTGGTAATGTAATTGTTATTGTGGTCCTTTTAATTATTTAATTACCCATGGCTGCTGCTATACAAGTATTTAGGGTCATACATGCCATGTTTTATTTGGATTTCTAAATACCATTTTATTCCACCACGCCAGTTCGGTAACTATGTTTTAAGTCCCATGTATTAGAGGACAAGTCTTATACTCCTTGTGCAAAATCGATTACACTTTGGTCGACCCGGGAATCGAACCCAGCAGTCGCGTTCGAGGCAGTTCTTGTACATACACACCTGCTTACACCGAATAGAGTACTCAGAGATTGGAGTACCCGCATTTCGCCAGTAATATTCAAGTCCCATGTAATGGTGAGCCTATTGCCAAAATAAATATCATAAATCAAATGCAAATATCATTTTCATCTTATATTACTTTCGTATATTTGACAGTCGGCTATGTTATACAAACAGCTGAACTATCAACACGTGCGATCATATAATTAGTCTCAAAGACTACGTGACTGCTCCGACCAATATCGATAGTTAGTCCTAATTCGTCATCTTGGAAAATTCCCCGGAGATAAGATCTTACGTGGATATCTCAGCTTACGACCAAATGTAATCTGAAAGGAGTAGAAGCTTTGCGATACGAGTAGGTATAATGAAGTTTCTTTTTATATTTATGGTTTCTAGTTGATTCCATGGCTTCATAGAGTTAATTGGGATGCTCTTCATTCTTGTTTATTTATAAATAGATACCATTTTTGAGGCTCAGTTGTGTTGTTTGTAAACGTTAAATTAATACTTACGTACAAACCTTTTTTCCTTTCAACATAATTAAGAAGACCGCTGTAGCTTGACGGCTGGTGAAAGAACCAACCATTCCTGTAATCGGAGTCAAGGCATATTCTGGAAATAAAAATCTTCTTTTGCTTCACCTTGGATCATCATCCTCTGCCTAGCCTTTTCCCAACTATGTTGGGGGTCGGCTTCCAGTCTAAACGGATGCAGCTGAATACCAGCATTTTACATGGAACGACTGCCTAGAGGAGAATAGATGGCAGTTACTGCTTTACCTTGGATATCATAAGTAATTATGAAAGCTAATAAAGTATTGAAGCACACTTGAATACTTTATTATCATTAGACGGGAAAGACCAAAATAAGGCTGTAATTGACCATGGGTTCTTAAGATCCATTATGCAGACTTTACATAGGGGACTTTAGCCTATCGTAACTGTCTAATGGTAGGTGACTAAAATCGCAAGTTCCAAAGCAAGGTTTCGAGTTTTGTCGTGCGTGAAAGTGCTCAGTCGCAAGCGGTCGCCCACCGCATGAAGGCTGACATTTTGATGCAAAATGAACCTGTAATTTTATCGACCTGTGTAATTGGGGTGGCGATTCGGCTTGTGAGGCGATTTGGTAAGTGTCCAGCCGAACGGTGAAAATCGACCTAGTGTAGAACTTTTATTGTAATTATGTATCACCTCATGTATCTACCCATATTCAAGCAAATAAATTATTATTCGATTTGTAAATCCCCTTTTAGGTCGCACTGCAGAACATGGCAACAAGACGAGGATAATCTATATTCGAACCCTTGTTTCTTATTGATATTATTTCCTTTTGTTTTAACTTAATGTTTGAAGATGCTTTTTATTTTTCAAAAACACATACCTATTTGTTTACATGTCTGGAAACTTAATCACGAACGAAGTATACAGATTTCAGTTCTTATCTTCAGTAGTTAGAAGATATTTAGTACTTACTTAAGATACTTAATAGCAGTCGTTAGTTGCCCGCAGTCTGCCCGGTCAACCTAAGAATGTCGATACCCCTAGTAATTAATTGGCGGGGTCTTTATTTATAGCTGTCGCACCTGGTACGAAGTGTGATGTTTTAAGTGTATCTAATTAGAATGGTAGTTGTCCTTTACGACGTAGGTATCTAAGTATACTGGTACTTAGTCGCACAAGCTAGTCAAATCAAAGCTGCAACGGCTCGTTCTTCAAAAGGCCCTTCCAGACATGGCCCGGCATTGTTAGACTCATAATATAAAATCCTAACAATATAATGATTGCAATGGACTTTAAACGAGACCATGACTTTGAGTTTGTTTCGGCGTTTCTTCTCAGGGATCAGCTAAAAAAATGCGCGCGCCATCTAGTTTTAAAATATTGACCAACAAAATATTGTCGTTTAAGTGTCTTCGAAGATCTACTTACAGAAATAAACATTTCATTTCATAGAGAGTAGAAAAAAAATCTTGGACTGTAGAGAGTAGTTTCAAGTAGTCGTTATGTCTTAGTTATTTTACAGCTCCTTGTGAAAGGGTTTGTCCGGCGAAGTGGTGGTGTGGCACTATAAATAATGATATTATGTACTCGTATCTATTCCTGTCGCCCAGTAGTATTGTTGTGTTGTGGTTTGAATTGCACGGTTGCCAGTATACATAGGCATATAAGACATTTCAACTTTGTGTCTAAGAATGGAAAACCTCTTCAGCGGGGGTAATTGCGTAACACACTAACAGTAGTAATGCCCTTGATTTTGACAGTTCCACAGCATTCATTGCGTTATTTACGTTGTTGGGCAGACAAATTTTTCGAACATTTGAAGCAAAGGTTTAGCAATATCATTCAAAGTGATTCAGATTGTGATTGATAGTGTGTTGCCTAATTAGGGTGCAGGAGTCGCAAGTGTCCATAAGCGACAGAACATACTTTCCAGCAGATTGAAAGAATACCTTTTTGTAAAGGAAACATAAAAATGATAGTTCAGTTTACCGCGACCCTAAACATAATTCCAGCACTTATAGGTATCGCTAAACACTACGGACTAATTAAATAATTTGGGCTAATGATTAATGATATAATAAAGTGGCTTATGGTCCCCGATTAGACTCATTAACGACGTACAATGGATGGTCGGCGGAGCGGAATTTATGTACCAGTCGAGTGTGAACTACCCTCGTATCAACCTCGATCCGAACCTACGTAAGAGCTGATTGTTGCTCCATTGGCATTGTTTACATTTCAAAAATCTCACTTACGTAGATAATGATAGTGTTTGGATTTCATATTTGCACGAAGTTAAGCTGATTGAGTGTTATCGGTTTTCGAAAATGAAGAGGTAAATTGTCTTGAAACCACATTCAGCAAATGCAAAGGTAAGGTAATGCGTAAGTAAATTGTACATGTCAAAAGTTGCTAGCTTTTCGTTACCTTCGAGAAGTTATAATTAAACATATTTATATATTTTTATTATATAATAAGCATTTTAACATACACACATATGTACTGTAAATCCCAGTAGGTACCATAAATATTTATATACAAAAACAATAGGGTTCGGGGCGAACATAAATGAGAGAATCACTTTTCGGTGCGCAGCTCAGTTGACGGACGTCACACGGCTAATGTCAAAAAAGGGTGCGCGTCGTATGTTTTTAAAGGAAGCTTCTAGAATATTCTAGAAGCTTCGACTCGCCCTCATTGGCCGAGCGGGAACAAGAGGCGTTTCCGCCAGAAGCGCACGGATTGTGTCGGGAGCGGTTGGAAATAGTTTCGCGTTATAATATTGTTGATGTTCTTCTTTTCTTTCAGGGGCCGTATTCTCTCTGACACATCGAACAAAACCGCGCGAAGTAAACACGAGGTTGGTGTGATTAGCTAAGGAATTGACGAGGTTTCGAAGTAAGGAATCATAAAGTGGTCATAGTGAAAGGACCCTGTTTGGTAAAGGCTCTGTATACTCGTAGCTATGGTGAAGAATTACAACAAGAGATTCTGGTAAAGACTACAGTCTCTTTCAAGTAAAACTTTTCCCATGGTTGCAGAAAATTCTACGCAGATATTATGAGTAGAGGTTGGATAAATCCGTTTGTAAAGCGTGGAAATCATAACAATGCTCTCTTGAGACCGAACATTCTAACAGACTTTGAGAGAGAGAGGTCAATAGGTACATACTCGTGGGTGTTGAGAAACTGATATCAAGAGAGCATTCAATTGTTCGTAGCGACGACTTACGACAAATTTAACCATACTGAGCGTAATACTGCTACTACGTTAATAAGCACTAGCTGTGGCTTAGACATGTTCTTGGCTTGCGCTAGTAGTTTGACAGCTGTGCGACGATGACAGGAATACCGCTTCACCAAAATATGGTACGTGCTAAATAACGTTTATAGATCTTGGCGTTAGAACCTATTCATATGTTGCAGATGGCGTAAAATTACGTCGATTGGCATGTAACGAAGTTAAAGTGACAACGTTCAACAGCTCAACGTTTTCGCAAGGCGATCATCGTACATTATTATTGTTCTTACCAAAGGGTATCGTGTTACCCAGTAAACTGGGTTGTGGAGGTCAGATAGGCAGTCGCCTCATGTAAAAGGCGCCATGTGAAAAGGCTAGGCACATATATTTTTTTTTTTTAAACTTTACCCCACACTAGGAATTTCTCCTGTGTCGTGGGTGCGTTTACAGTAATATAAACTCACATACACAAACAGCCAGACCCGGAACAAATAGGTCATACAAATATTTGTTCCGTGCGGGAATCGAACCCGCGACACGCAGCGCAGCAGTCAATCGCTTAACCACTGCGCCAACCGTGCCGTCAACTTACGTCGTGCCGTTAACAATATTGATTAATTGATGTACTAAGATAAACACTTGTATTAATTGCATTTATTTTCCAAAGTATTTTTAACCCTCGACGCAAAAACGATTATATATAACGTTATAAGTTTGACGTATCTCTGTGTGTGTGTGTGTGTGTGTCTGCCTGTGGCGTCGTAGCTCCCGAACGGATGAACCGATTTTGATTTTGTTTTTTTTATGGTGAATTTTGACACAAGTTTTTACAATATGGCTGATCGGTTGCGAGTGAGACAGCAAAATCCATGAGCAGTCCAGACATACTGCTACGTTCCTATATCACAGTTATATTCAATTTTCTACACACTTTTTCATACTTCGTGGAATATGTAGATTAACCTAAACAGCCCACTAAATGTGCCCGAGGCTTATTTCAATATCCGTAAAGGGTTGCGGTAATTGGGCCCTTTTCTAATCGGCCGCTTATTGTGGTCGCCCAACTCCAGCACAAATACACCCACTCGCCTATAAACATTATAAGTACTCAAAAGATAAGAGAACGAGAAGAATCAACCAGAAAATCAAAATATCTATCCACAAGATATACGACGGAACCGCAAATACTTAGCAATAAAATAAAATCATTTGAAGATATAGTCAAGAACATAATTCAGATTTATGATTCTACAAGAGAGCACTTATATTTAGATATCCATTAAGGTAATTGAGTACTTTGTGACGTACGTTCTTATTTACCGGTTGAATATCAAAGCTTGCAGCTCTGCGTCGTATTTATTACCATAGAGTTGGTATTAGATACAGTGGTGGTCCGGTGGTAACAGCTGCGATTTATCAGCTGTAGTTGTAGGTTCAAACCCAGAAAGTCACTTTGTACCTATATCTTATTTCATCACCACAGCTTTCAAAATGGTAAAGGAAAACATTGTGAGGAAACTGGCATGTCCTAGAACCATAAATTCGATGACATGTGACATCTACTAACCCGCACTGGGCCCGCGTGTTGGATTACGGCCCATTCCCTCTCACAGAGAGGAGACTTGTGTCCCAGCACTGGGAACATTTTAAACTGATTACGAAGGTATCAGATCAAGGCAGGGAATTGATTTGCTAAGGAAATTGACTACCAACTAAGAGTCTGTAGATTCAAATCACAACGGTCATTCTTTGACAGTTGTTTGAAATGGATATAACACGACAAAGTGACGTAGTGTTTCAATTTGATATATAAATAAATTTCCCTGACTGTACTAGGTACATTCATATTAATACAGCTGTGTGGTATTTTAATTCGGATGTGTCGAGTCGTTTGTACATATTTTAAAGTATTTAACTTGTCATGTCATGCATTTTAAAATAGGACAAACATTTCGTCGTGAAAACAAAAACATTGAGCTCTCGTTGTTGGAAGCGGTGAGCTCTTTATTACTTTTCTTCTAGATTATTACGAGTAACAATGTACTTATTGTATAATCTGTGTAGGTATTCATGAAAAAGTGCTTATACAGTCATGGTTAATTGCAAATTGTAGTTTTGACAGCATTGTTCATATCTTGAAACCTAACGTTGTCAGAAAAATAGACACTGAGGTCTAAATTCTAGTGCCTGCCAAGCATACTTCAATCAACGCAGCCTATCGCAATCTACTACTGGATGGGCCTCTCCCAT
Organism: Apamea crenata; assembly: GCA_949629185.1. Lineage (NCBI taxonomy): Eukaryota > Metazoa > Arthropoda > Insecta > Lepidoptera > Noctuidae > Apamea > Apamea crenata. The sequence continues at coordinate 9,283,578 of OX451356.1, read as the reverse complement.
GCTGGGCCACAACAACCTGGTCTCCCGCCTTCCGCATCTTGTCTGTCCTAGCATACCTGCCATGCTCAAACCAAGACAATTTGTCTGAGCACCTCATTTTTAAACTGGCTGAAAAAAAATATTTATGAAATCGAGAAGCATGCCAAACCCACGAAGTCTATTATGTTTCTAGTGACGTCAACACCTAAGCTATGAATGAATACTTAATACTTATTACATAAGGCTTACATTCCCATCACTTCTACTTCAGGTGGAACTGCTAAGTAGGCGAGCGCTACTTCCTAAGTGTCTACGAGGTGTGAGAGCGTCTATATGGATTGAAAGTTTTCCAACTTAAGTACATATTCGCACCAGTGTGGCTATAACTTGGGAATTTTCAACAACTTTCTTAGACAACGTGTAAGCCTTCGGAACATCTACACTGTAGGATTTACACTGTAGGAATTTTTAGTTCTAATCGAACTTAAAGAGGAAACGTGACTTCTTCAGCTTACCTACTGATAGTAATAGAAGTAAAACGCAGGCACTTACGTAATGAAAGATTGTCCTAACTTAAGGTGCATTCCAAAAGAGAAATAATGACCCGACTCTTAAAAATACTTACCAAAAAAAATACCACCTTCTTTCTGTCATCTGTTATTTCCAGCAAGAGACGTCAAGTACTCGAGACCAATATTTCTAAAAGAAGTATAATATAATAATATATAATATAATATATCCCTGGACATTTCACACAGCACCATTTGTCCCAAGCTAAGCAACCTAATGCTTGTGTTATGGTAACAGATGGCTGATAAACTACTTATATACATTTTTTTTTTGTAAATACATACATATTATAGATAGGAAAACACCCATTCACAAGAAGTCATTCACAAGTACCCTCAGTGGTATACCCCCGCGTGCCGTAGTCGATAAGTTTCATGGAAGCCCACGCTTTACTGACCTACTTCTTGAAAGGATCCGCATCAAAGCTTTGCTACGAGGAAAATATACTTGGCAGATAAACAGCTACTGTAAAACGAACACAATCAGCTAATTTAATAACCCATGGACTAATTGCACATCAAATAAATTCTAACTAAACATAAAGGCGAGGAATCATTAACTTGAAAGCATACGTAGGTTTCCAACATTACTCTAATAGAAAAACTTTACAGCCAGCATGTAATTTTCTTTCGCGAAATGTAAATACAGAAGTACGGCTTCGTAGTAAAATAGTTCTAAAAACAATGAGTTGTAACTGACGTTCATTTCACGTTTAATCCACTTTGTGCTTTATGAAATTTAGTTTAGTTTTGACACTGTCAGAGTTAGTTGAACATGTTTTGTATTATAGTAATGGCCTCCAAAACGTTTATAGAGTTCAAATTGTTAATTGAACTAAATGAAAAATGTTAATTCTTGATATGAAAGTTCTAAATGAATTAGTTTTAATTAATGAAGCGCTACGTAATTTCCTGTTCTATTTGGAATAAGTTTTCTTCGTCCGGTACGGTAATAAGTAACTTATCAAGTGTAAGATAGGTAAAATTACATTTATGATCTTTAACAAAAGTGTTTTATTGAACCTGAAACAAATACAAAACCTACACGAAATTACAAGTAAACCAATTTGTAGCATTTAAAAACGGGTGTAGTCATAAACGAATCTTCTGATATCGTTGAATTACATATATACATATAGGTGCGTTCTTTTGCTTGGCGCTCCTCCACGACAGTCCTGATAAAGTGCATCTCCTGAAAACTTAGTATGACGGGGCTTTCAGGAACAATTTCTCCTAGAAATATTCTCATTGCTTTTGCCCATGATTATGGAACGAACCATTATTTATTTAATCTAGACACGGAACCATTCTATTTTTTTTTTATAATGAGCTTGATCTCTTTATTTTATCTTAGCAGGCTATTTCTTCTATGTTGCATGATGCCGTTACAAAGGAAGTTTTTGTTATATGAAGCAACACAACCGCCACGTACCTACGTATAAATACATATTCGCCTCACAGGTTTACCCGCGGTATAATCATAACCCCACCATGCTACATAAATTATTTCGAGAAGAATGTCTGTACTTTATTACATGAAATAAATGTTCCTGTTGACTTACTCGTCGTAAACGTTGACGCTGTAATCCTTGCTACGTAAAACTGAGATTTTGTAACAGGAACAAAGACGTCCAGTGTAGACATAGGCCTCCCCAAGCGTATGCTTCTCGCATTCAGCGGATTCCTGTGGCCATCAGAAGGTCTTTAGCTACAAGTTTTACTTAATTATGATCATTGAAATGAATTTAAACTAAATTAATTAATAAAAACCATGCGATATTTTGATATATCCCCACGATTAACCTCATAGCGAGTGAGACGAAATGCATTGTGTACAATTTGTAATAGAAGTTAGTGTAATTATATTAAGTTAGTAACAGTAGATGTATGTAGAAAAATAAATATGTAGAAATACCAAAGGAACCCAATGAATGCTCGTAACTTTCAAACGACAAATGCATTTCTCTTTATCATTTTAGCTACAGTAAGTATGAGCTTATCTTATAAATTCAACAAGCTTTGTGACTGTCAACAAAGATAAAAGCTTGTTAACTTTATTTAATTACCGACTTCCTACAATTTTTATTTCAGAGTCAGTTATAAATGCTGTTTAAAGTTTTCTTTCATTAAACGACCGTCGACGCGAATTGTCAGACGGGTATTAAAATATAATTTAAATATTATGAGGTGTGAAGGCATTAACAAATGGTTTGTGCTGTCAAAGTTGCGTGCGAACAGTTTAATTTTAAGCCGAGTGTAGCAAGTTTGGAGTACAAATTGTTTGGGAGGCTGCATGGTGGCAACACGAGCGGCCGCATAGTTCCGAGGGCGGCCCGGGAGGAATGCCACTCTCTCTCTCTGCCCCACCTCACCAAAACCCTACCTTTTCTCTACACAACTTGTAGGTATACATTGCACGCTTTTGTGCACACACCAACTTAACATATTAACCCTTCGACGCCTCGCAGAAGACCCCAACGCTCCATAAATATAATACGCACCCGCCGAGCAAATGATACAGCCGCTTATTTTATAAAGATATTTTATTAAACATTTTGTTCTGTAAAATAGATTAATTAAAACTGACATTTACAACAAACAACTATAAAATTCTTTGTATCTCCCTCTAACACTAATTACGTTAATAGGTCTTGTTTAATATTTGGAATTGATCTCTAGTATAGCCGAATGATTGCATTGACAGTTCTCGCTCAGTGGCGATATCTTAGAGATAATCAAACGATAACATTTGAACACGTAGCATATCGTATCACACGAGGATGGGAGGGGATGCGGATCGCAATTAAACTAGTACATACATTTAATTGTCGATACACATATTCGTAACTAGTAGTTGCACAGCGTTAGCCTTGCTCCACACAGGGCGGATTTGCAGCCTGTCGCAGTCTCAGGATTCTCTTTGTTGATGCACCGGTGGTATGCTAGACTACCTCGTCTAATATTTGAAACTGCGATCTAAATTGGTAAAAATATATTTACGGTGCAAACCGAACGGTTACTGACAGGCTGAAAATGGGCACTATGTAGGGCACACACACACGCTTAGCTCACATTAAACATTATATTCGTAACATGGAACAGTAATGTTCACTCAGTGTTTTCTTGCTACCAGCATTGTGGTTTGTTATCTAACGTCCACGTTTCACCAAGACTCATTTTCACGAAATAAATTGTTATGTAAAGTTAGTACAAATTAGATATATTACAGAGTGAAGTTTAATTTGGATTATTAATTAGATTTGACCCGAGTCGAATAGTTTTAGATTAAAATCATGTTCAATATCGCAGATAGTTGTTGTATAAATCCGGATTATGTTCGCTAGCGACCCGCCCCGGCTTCGCATGAACTTAATAAAATAACTTTAATCCGTATCCTGACCTACAAAATATACTCATTTTATTATTCACGTGTTCGAACTGCAATATGAAATAGATATCGGCATTTGCTGCAAAAAGCGACAACCAGTAGGTTATAAGGTGTACTGAAAATAGCTTTTTTTTCGGTCAGGCTATACATGTCAGGGGGATAAAGTAGTCGCGCCGAGAAATAATTAACTCTGGTAAATAAGAATTTTATACAAATTCAGACTAGATATTGGGCAGGCGCAGAAAAACTACTGGACGGATCTCAGTGGGACTTTTACATTGATCCATAGGGCTGTGTAATCAATATAAATATGAGAAAATTGTCATACAAGTATATTTTTGAATAAAGCAAATATTAGCGAAGCTGGGGACAGAAGCCGTGAATGAGATACCTATATTTATTGTTAATTTACATCTTGTGAACAGTAAACTGTTCCAAACTAGTTAGTATTTACAAAATCCCTTGAGGATCTTAATAGTATATATGTAGAAATATACATAAATATGTGAGCCTTTTAGCCTAGATATTACTTTATGCCAAGATATTTTTAGTTGGGTAAATATTCTAATTTAAACCTTTTTGTTGGTAGAAGGAAAACACTAAGTATGGCGGCTACGGCTAGCTTCATACTTCAACCTGTAAAACCGGGATCTGAAAAGGCGACAAGGTTGTTTTTTGTAACCAGTAGACTATCTTGCATGGTTGTCAATATTTCCACGTCATAAAGGTAAACACAGAACCTCGTAAATAATAAACCAAGTTATTTGCAATCTGTATGTGTGGCGGAAAATCTAATTGAATTGCTTTCCGTAGATTAATTAAATTACATTTACGTCGTTCGTCATTACTTGGAGAGACAGACATCCATAATGTGATAAAGGCGATGGTGTGACAATATTATGTTGTGAGTTGAGAGCTGCACACGTATACAAGGTCAAATTAAATTAGTTAGCGAAACTCCGCAGACGTGTCGGGTATCGATATCTAAACAGGATTAAATAAAATAAATAATTATTTAACGTTTTTTTTTGGGGGTCAACGACCGCTGTTGGTGTTGTTACTTGAAGTACGAGTTGAGAAAATCTGTTTTCTTTTGTTTTATCGTACTTACACATTGCTGCCCATCACGTCTGTAAAGTTTACCCAAAATAAAAAAAAGATTTTCAAGTGACTACACTACTTGCGGTCGATGACCTCACAAAAAAAACATCAAATTAATTTCTTTTTTGTTTTGTCATATTTAGATATCGATACCCATAACGTCTACGGAGTATCGCTAGCTAATTGAATTTGACCCTGTATACAGGCTGTTAACACTTATTTTAAGCGCCGTTTATCGCTGTTATACAGGTTGAAGCGTAAAGCAGAGTTCGCTGTGTTCAGGCGAACAGGGCCGCGCCGAAAAATGCTAACATATTTTATATAATTACACTCTACCTAACCGCTCGCGTCACTGCATCGAAGTCAATACTTATATACGGCAGATCCATCGGAGCGTACGACACTGATTTTGCAGCTCTATTTTATACACAAGAATGTTCTTCCCGTAAGAATAATACTACAACAACTACTATACAAAAAGCTCTTATTTTTTAACAGATTTTTTATTATTTAAGCGCAGTTTCGAAAGCTCTTGATTAGAGTTGAACAAGAAGTTCAATATTAACAGTAGTAACTCAAAATTATTGTGCTCAAGCTCAGTTAAGACTCACTTAGTGAAATACAAACTTGTATGGTAAACAGTAAGAATTAGATACATTAGTGTGTTGTACTGTGATTAATAAAATAATACTATATTGTGCTCATTGATTAAATTATAGGCTTTATGTTTTTTTAGAATGTATAGGTCGTAAAAAGACTCATCACATAGCCGTCACCTACGTATTCTGTACGTCAAACTATGACACATTACACAAAAAAATGCAGGAAAACGACATTTATTTTTGGTGTGTAATTTCGCTGTTTTCGGTAACGCTCAATGTAAAGCACGCAAAACATCGTGGATGCAACGGCATAGGGATCATAGGGGTATTTAAAGTTAAGTTAAAATAACATTATAAACTGGTTTTCGTAAAACAACTTCAGAAAAAGTTGAAATGTTGACCTTCAATATCTCCGTAACCAGTGGGTTGAGGTATTGTCCAGTTCAAGAAAAGATTACAATGACGGGAAGGACAAGTGACTTTCGGCTCTGTTCAGAGTCTTTTTACATCCGTTATACATACGTCAATATAGAGGTGCCTATTAAATTCATGGTCAGGTTTGATAGCTAGAGGAGTTACATGCGGGCATTAAATTACTTCATTGTGCATATAATGGCACTATTTCCACACCATCAAATATTAACATTAATTTATATTTTTTTTTAAATAAAGAAAGAAATCTAACTTGTCCTTATTGTATTGATGATTGTTCCCGTTTGCAGTTGGTACTTTTATCATTATGTTATGTGTCGCATACACAGTTATGCTATCAAATCTACAAACATCCAACATTCTAACCGCAGTCTCTTTCACAGCTCAGAGACACGTATTCACTCATGATTTTAGATTTATAATTGATTCATTCATATTTAATTGGGGGTGCGAAATACAGTTGAATTTTAATTGCAAATTATATTTCTTCCTTTAGTTCCACATAATGTAGTCTTAACATAGACAATTGCATATTAAATAACTATCGTGGATTATTGACTTCCTGTCTTTTACATCCTATCCGATACGTTTCAACAATAACATTTTCATTCTTTACTATTGGTTCACAATTTCACATTGGCTACCTACACGTCCATTTCGTCACTCTCAAATTCTCAATTCGCGAACGAGTAACTTATCTATGACTATTCTCTCAGTTCACATACCGGTGCGACACAGCCGTGGTGCGCCTAGCAGTCAGTGCAGTACACGTGCGAGGTCGGCGCGGGTGCCGGGCGTGACCAGAGCAGGCCGTAGGGGATGGCTCACGTGGGGCCCGCCGGGGCGGCGCTCACCAGCTGGCGGAGCGCGGCTGGTTCCGGCGGCTCGGTTGTGCTCGACGGCTCCGGGTCCGGCTCGGCGGGCTCCTCTGGTGGCGCGGCGGCTGGCCGCACGTTGTCGAGGCGCGGCCGCGGCGAGTAGCGCGGCGTCAGCGCAACGCCGACGACTGGGTGCGATTTAAGACTCCCGCCTGGAGGACGTCGTGCATCATGCGCTCGTTCTCCTGGCGAACTGCGGACAAACACACGCACGGCTTAATCATGGTCACGAGGCATGCGAGTCGGGGACGGAACTTGCAGGGGGCACATCCCTACACAGTCGGTACCATCCGCTAATGCAGCGCATTCACGATCAAATTTGAATGACGTAAAACCATAAGTAAGTCATTGTAATGTAACTCTTATCTTATTTTTATAAAGTATGAATTTGAATGATTGCCGTGTGTTTCATAAAACTATCGGCAATCATTCTAATTTAACCGTACTTTACCAAGATAAGAGTTACATTGCAATGACTTACTAATGGTTTCAAATCGATCGTAAATGTCCTACTAAAGAGCTACGTTGGAGAGGGTACATACTCAGGTAGTTCGGGGGCATATCACCAAGGGTCAGTGCTGTGGTTTACCTAACAGTAAAGTCACATGAGGTTAACTCGATCTAATAAGGAAAGTACACATACAATGGAGTTGTGATTTTAATTTACTGGTTGTTTGAGGTTCAATGCTCTAGGGGTCATACTCGTATGTTTACAACAATGGCGTCTCATGTTACTGATTAGAACGCAATATTAGATTTGTTAGTAACAGTGGCTGGCGTAGAAAGTTAATAATGTTAGGGAAAATACACATAGTTCAGTCAGACGCATAACATAAAACCCGCACTTGGTTCGCGTGGTGGATTATGGCCCACTCCCTCTCACAGAGAGGAGGCCTGTGTCCCAGCAGTGGGCACATTATAGGCTTATTATGTAAAGGATGCTAACGGAACCCTAGAATCATCACAAAATCTCACAAACTGAACTCGGCTAACTACTATGTAAAGTTCTCCTGAAATTATTCAATATCCCAAACAGTATCACGTTATTTAACACGCATTAGCTGTTTAACACTCAATGATTCCACTCCGAAGTACTCAAAGTTGGGAACTAGTAAAATGGTCGTCCTAAACAAATAAGGAACAAGTGTCACCCTAACGCGGCGGTGGCAGCTAATTTTGACAAGGGATAACACTGTTAAAACTCTCGCTTCGAAAACGCTTAAAAGTATTAGACATTCATATTTAATAAACTTTATTACGTTTTTATTTTCTCTCAAAGGAATATTCCACTTAACATTAATAAAGGATTCGGAGGAAATTCGAGATTCATTAAACGAGGTTGTTAAAAAAAGTTTGGCGTACTAAATCTTTCAATTAGCTGAAGTTTTGTTCCAATTTTTTTTTTTGTATTGTGTCGTAGTTGTGAATATAAGTATGTAGGCTGTTCCTCGTCTTGTTATGAAATACAAAAGTTTTTCTCATGCAAATGACAAATCTTACATTTAAGAAAGTTTACCCAGTTTGTGTAATACTTCTTCGAAGCGAGCGCTTTTTCTGTTTAGATTATTTTTCTCGGATTCAATTTGAATTTGTTCACTTATTTGTTGTAACAGAATCCCTGTTTAATATTATGAACGATCTATATGTAGTAAAAGGGTACTTCAATATCTCGATAGAACGCGAATAATGCCCGGTAAAAGGGAAAGAAAAACAAAACAGTACTTGCCTTCACAGGAAAATTTTACAATCGAAAAAGTTCCGAAGCAAACTAGTTCTTTTAAAAAATAATTCGACAGAGGGATGCTCCTCCCTACAGTTCCTCTGAGTAAATAAGAATTTAAATATTTGATGCACTTTCGCTTAATTTTGTTCGTTTATGTGTACGGAACTAGTTAGGTAGGTATGTTTGTGATAACTAATTAATGTAACATTATATTAGTAAACGTGTCAGAATTTGTGGATTTTCATCTAATTTAGACAAGGCGTAACTTAAAATTTGTACCTGCAGTCCTTTCACAGTTATTATTCGTCTGATTTTGCAACACTGTCAAAACCACAGTGATCCTTATTCTCGTTATTATAAGGTTGATGTTAGGTAGCTGCTACTAACAAGTCTATCATAATAACAGTGATCTCAATACTCAAATATCTATTGCATTCCATATGTGTTACATAGATGGTATATACAAGGTAAAAGATCAATATGGACCCCGTCGGGCACAGCAAAATTTAGGAGAGAGGAAGAGAGCTATGTGGCAATTCAAACAATTAAATATTATTAGATGTCCTTAATTGGGTGCATAATTATGTATATACCAATACCTGCTAATAAATCTGTACATGATACAGGGGAGCGCTTGAACCGATTTTCATATCACAATGAAAATAAGTTTACTTTATCTTAAGATATATTTAATTTGTGTATATAGGTATAGTATATTAGTTATTTTATGTATTGCGTAAGAATATGCAGGTAATTATTATGTAATTCTTAAAAGTGTATTCATTATTATTAAATTATGTTATTATTTATGTATTCATATTTTCATATCTATATTAGATTTTTTATATTCCATATTATATTAGATATATTTCATAATATTTGGTGGTATAATTTTATTTTGCAATCGATTTGTCATCTAAAAACTCCTTTACTGAGTAGTATGACTTGGATTCCTGAAATGGTTTTAATTTATTAATAAAAAAATGTATTAATTGTTTTGTTTACCTACTTCTCTAATTACATTTGGCAATTTATTATATTTTTTTATGGACATAACTAAAGGGCTGGTTGAGTGCATTTTGAGTCGGGATGAAGGTGTTTGTTTTGTTTTTGTTGTTTCGAAAGGTGTATCTTGTTTGTGTTTCTTCGCAAGTGGTGTAAAAATCTGGGTGTTTTCTGACAAATTTACATAATTCTAAGATATATATATAATAATATTAATTTTAACATTTAACACATTTCTTAGCAAATTACGATTATATTATGATTATGAAAGGACTGTAGTTACAATGTTATGTAGTTCTAGTGAGTTAAATAAGAAGAATTAAGAGGTAAAAATAAACTCAGACCAACCGAAATCTGACAAAGAACTCTCGGCATTAACAGATAAAGTGCAGACAAACAAAGAAATAAATTTTGTCCAACATTTGAGGTTAATATTTTTGCTATAGGAGAACTGAATTGTTCTCGAACAATCATTTGTTATCTTTGTTTATGGAGAACTGTACAGTTATATAGTTCTTTATTACACCCGTTTTTTAATCCATTTGCGCACCCCAGTCGAATCCGATGATTTTTTCCGGGATTATGGCTCAGCGTGGAGAGCTTATTCGTTAGTTTTTTCATCATATTAAGGTTGGTTTTTCCTACAACATGGAGATGAGCTGACGATATTTTCAGAGAGAAATGTTGTTGTCATAACATCACTTAGAAGCCTGATTTAATTCCTTACCAGATACTTACAGCTTCCACGGGAAATAGAGCGTACCGCTTGGAAAAATACTTCGGAAAATGTTTGAATGCTTTGGACAGACACGAAAAGTGAAGTAAGTCAGTGAATGATATTATTTAGTGCATTGCCTATACTTACAGGCTACAGTGAATAGGTACGGCATTTTTTCTTGTAGTGGTTAATGGATGGCTGATGGCATGAATACCTTTAAACAGTGCCGACCTAAATTGTCATCTATTTTACCAATTTACAGCAGGTAAATGGGTAGGATTTTTTTTTTTTAAACGGTGCCTTACAAACATTTAAACTCACATACACAAACAGTCAGACCCGGAACAACTACTCGTAGGTCATACAAATATTTGTTCCGTGCGGGAATCGAACCCGCGACACGCAGCGCAGCAGTCAATCGCCTAACCACTGCGCCAACCGTGCCGTCCGATATGTTAGGAACATATTCGATTCGCTGGCTGATGATATGTGATGAAGGTTGTGCATTTCTTTGATTAACAATTAAGGTACAAGTCCGCAGCTGACTGCAGATGATACTTAGCAGCAGGTGACATGTCGCCACGACACTACTGGTTTCTTAGTTTCTATGTATTTCTGTGAAATACCTTCCGTAGCTAGCGACACGTCGTCTGCCAGCTATTCACCAGACTTGCACCTTGAACTGTCCACGAAGCAGACAATAGTTGTTGTTGTGTGATTGTTGAATGAACAGCACAAGGATTTTGAGATAAGGTCATATTAAAACCTCTTTTCCATATTTTCCATGACTTCTTTATAAAATAATTTTACAACAACGACTCTCGGTCGACTTTTGCAGACAACCTTTACAGTACCTACACTGTAAAGGTTGTCTGCAAAAGTCAACCTTATGTTGTGCAGGCTGGCAGCAATATAACTCGAGTTGCATTTGAATAATCAAGCGAATTTAGAATGAGCTTCCAAAAAGATTTTGTATTAGGTTTTTATTTCGAAAACCAGTGATATTATAGGCGCGTACATGTAAACAAACACGTTGGCTTGGAATAAAAGCGATAATTATAACGTTGTATTATTTTAACGCCTCCTTGTAATATTCCACACTCATTACAATACATACATTACCTGCTAGGGTTGACCCACATTACAATTCATACTATGAAGCTAACCAGCTCGCTCAAGATACAAGAAGTACCTCCATTTATATTAATAGGGATGTAAACAATTTGGAATATTTCTGTCTGAACGCACTGGCGAATCTCCAACCTTCCATTGTTATGTCTTTCATGACGTAGATTGATACTTGTTCTAATGGATCATCGAAGCTTAATTACTTAATGTCCCCTTGTGATCTCAAACGGAAATGATTGTCGTATATCTTTGTTATCCCTAATTAAGCTCGAGCGAGTCGAGCAGCGGTGGCTCAGTGGTAATGGCTGTGACTTACGAGTTGTAGGTCGTAGGTTCGAACCCAGATAGACGCTTTACTTTGTGTAAGTTATTTCACCACCACTGCTCTCAAAACGGTGAAGGAAAACGTCCTAGAACCAAAATTTCGAAGTCATGTGACATCCGTTCAGGACCCGCGTGGTGGTTTACGGCCCACTCCCTCTCACTGAGAGGAGGCCTGTGTCCCAGTAGTGGGAACATTATGGATTGATTATGTATGTATGTTAAGGCGAAAGCGTCAGGGTAGCCCGAGAAATTCAAATTGCCTTACATTTTTTGCAGATTTTATGATCCAGGTTGTAGGTTGATCTAATTAAATATGATAGCGGCCGTAACAAACTTAGTATTCTGTACAACAACATAAGTAATATAACTCTCTAAGGTCAAAATACCCTATTGAATGACAGTTTCATGAAATCATAACAATTGAGGTCAATTCTAACTTAAGGAGTTGTATTGCTGAATCTAATGAATATAATTTTGTAAAACCATATTTGTTACGGTCGCGAATCATATTTTAATCAACATACAACCTGACTCTGACCTGCAAAATGCAAAAAATTAAAGATAATTTGTATTCTGCTGGCTACCCTGATGCTTTCGCCTTATGGCAGTAGAATTGACGATGTTAGCGAGAACCCGGGGGGGTTCGGCAAGGCTAATCAATTTTATATGTTGTCAAAACCCGTGTCAAGTATCATGATTAGTCGATGTTATTTAGCTCAACTAATCACAACAGCTAAGGTTTAACTACGTGTCGTGTTTACCGATCAGTGATTTTCATCAAGCGAGTTTTAGTGTGACAGTTGAGTCTAAACAAAAGTTTCATTTTTCGGTCGACAGCACTCTGCCCTCTTACAAGCCATGATCTATATGCCATTAAATTAAAGACAGCATTTGCGCAAAGCCTTTACTGCTGCGAACTTCCTCACAATGTTTTCGTTGGCCGTTTGAAGCTGGTAATAAATTTGAATTGTGTTTAAAACATTATTGGTACACGCCCCTCTACAACTTCTCTGTGGAGCTATTACTTCGTTGTAACACTAAACTTTACTAAGAATATTTATAGGAGTGCGGTCAAAGGAAAATTACATACCTAAATTATTTTACAGTATGAATTTTTCTTTAAACATAAACCTTTATACTTATTTATGACGCTAAATGTATGATTTGAAAAAATTACGACCAATTCCTGCAGAACGATGCCATAAAAAAAAATATAAACCGGTGCAACAGTAAAGTAATGATCCTTGCCTTTAAATAATAGAGATTAACCCAAAACCTACCGAAAGATTGAAGATCCAAAAAGAAACGCAAAAACGGGACACATGCTATAGAAAATGCACGTGGGAAGACGGATGAAGACGTTCACTACAGTATCCACAAGATTAATAAACCTAAGCATGTGCCACGAACAACACGTAAATCCGATTGTACTAAAACATCGCAAGTGTAATAGATAGATCCATGTATTATTGGGACAGCATGAGCAAGGCTCAGTTTCCACCTGAGTGCACTGGCGGTCCTCCAAACTCTTTCGACTGTATCCGCCGCATGCGTCGGACATTATTAAGCCTTACAAGCTCCGGGACACAGATCTATGAACACGGATTGAAAATGTATTACCTATCGTGTCTATGTGAGAATTATGGAGCGAGCTTATTCACTAAACTTCTTACTTGTAGATACAACTATTCAAATAACTCTAGCTTCAATCCAGTTCCACATTTATTAGTTTCTCCTTTCTCACGCTGTGGTTTTGCTCGGTAGGTATTAATCTAAACTATGTTGTGTACAGTAACATTCTGATCGTACTCTACAGAATTTAATACAAAGCAGAAATACTAAAAACTTTATGAACAGAGAAACAGTTCTTTGAGTTTAGTTTTTAAATTATTATTCTCTTTTTGTTAAACCTGAAAATGTTGAGCGAAGTAATATTAAAATTTGTTTACTGTGAGTTTTATACACTATACCAGCGCCTGAATGAATAGTCAGCACTTGCGTCCACAAAAGTATAACATAACAATATTTTTTAGAATACAATACCAGAACTAATTGTTGGTAGCTGTTCGTTGCTGTGTATTCAATCTTCATAAAACGAATAGCACTCTTGATAACAGATGCTTAATTTACTAAATAACAGCGCAAGGGAAGAAATTCCGAATAAAAAATCTACCTTGGCCGGGCGTGTTCGTGCTTCTACTACAAAAAAAAACAATCTGCCTACCCTTTTCCCAACTATGGCTTCTAGTCTAACCGGATACAGCTGAATACCAGTATTTTACATGAAGCGACTGCCTATCTGACCTCCACAACCCAGTTACTGGGAACCCCTGGTTAGAGTGGTTGTCAGACTTGCGGGCTTCTGACGACCCGTAACGACTGTCAAAGTTCTACGAATGACAGTCGGGACCAGCGGCTTAACGTGTTTTTCGAGGCACAGAAGGGTCTTGATATGTAAAGATGGTCACCTATCCACGGGCCAACCGCGGTAACCCTAACTTTGGTTAAACACAGGTTGAAAAAACATGAGTAGCTTAAAATATTACCTGAGTATCAATAAAAAATCGAAACAGATCGAATTTAACATTTAACCCCACGAACCTTTTAAATCGAACCGCCGACGAAACCTCAACCCCATAAGAATAAACGACATCCAATTGGTTAAAAAGGAGGTGATGGCCTATTCAATAAATGTTTACGATGTTTAACATTTTTTTCATGCCTATTTGATGTTCGGCTCACGACCCGTGCTATTAGTGTTCGGGGTGCGGAAATGACGAAATTATTATTTGTGCAAAATACGGAATCTGACGGATTATATTACGGAATCTGTCACAGCATTTTTACTAGAATCATTTTTATATAAGTATTCTATTTGTAGTTGAACCCAGTGGGTTTGCTACTGAAAATAAGATCATTATTGTTATTATAGCAAGAGATATGACCCTATTTTGTTATCTACATCGTCTCTGATGTTTAAGTACCTGAGACAGCATTTCATCAGAAAAAAATCAACAGGTTTAAAAAAAGAAAAGAAATCGCGCTAAGGCAGCTGAAATCTAAAGGACTTAACCAAAAGAGAGATACTATTCGCCTCTGGCAACATTTATTTCGAAAAGAGTTTTTGGCACCTTAAAGAAAATGCTGCCTACCGTTGGTAACCCCAACTTACACTACCTTATTCCAAAGTTGAAAATTAGCTGAGTCTGCTGAGAGTGGAAAGTGAACACAATCACAGAAAACGTGATTGTCCTGGCGCCATGCCAGGCTCTCCAGCAGCAACTATCGGGTTATGCAAAGGTCTGACAATTCAATTAAAACTGTAACTGACCTCAAAAATTGTCACTACACTCTCATAATCCTTCTAAAGGCCGTTTTATACAGTGGATTTAGTTTAAACATAAGTAAGTATCTAAATGAAATTGAATTGATCTAATTTGCATTTTTATTTTGTTCAACCGTCCCGTGTTGCTAGTAGATTTAAATAAACGTATTGCAGAGTACGGTCACGGCTCTGTCATCTTTGTCTTTCGCTGGTCTGGTACACACAAAATAAAAAAAAGTTTGTCCCAAGAAAGGTTGTACCCACACATATACCCATAATATGTTTTATAACATAAAAAACGTGATAGGCTCGAGTAAGTAAATAAAATAAAACAATTTAAAAAAATCTCCAACCAAGTTACAGAGTTCGTTCTTGTTAAAAATTATAATATAACTCAATGATATCGATTCACCCCA
This sequence comes from Apamea crenata, assembly GCA_949629185.1. Lineage (NCBI taxonomy): Eukaryota > Metazoa > Arthropoda > Insecta > Lepidoptera > Noctuidae > Apamea > Apamea crenata. The sequence continues at coordinate 9,267,990 of OX451356.1, read as the reverse complement.
ATCCTTGACCGTATAAAGCTTCATAATGTCACAAACAAATAATCTGAAGTAGAAAAGGGCAGGATAACCGTGTCGGAGACAATTTATTTAAATCAGAGGGGATGTGGAATTGTGACGAAGCAGGAATGCCGAAAATGGCAAATGACAGAAAGGAGTGAAAATCAATATACAAAATAATCTAATGAAGAAGGAAATAAAACAAACTAGCTTCTGCCCGCAACTTCAACCGCGTGAAATGTCATGCTCCCCCGACCCACCCCTTCGCATCGCATCGCCTGTCCGCACTATAATACTTTTTGCTAGGCTCGTAAGGGTCATAGCGTGATGTTAATGCCTATATATAGCCTTCCTCAAGAGTTGGGCAAAAAAATGCAAAAATATTTTTTCAAATCCAACCGTTAGTTCCAGAGATTAGCGCGTTCAAACAAGCTCTTCAGCTTTATTATTAGTATAGATATAAAATTTATTCTGTATGGAAATAACTTTCAATAGAATGCGAATAACTATGTATAATTATTACGTAGACGTAAATAAAATTCTGTAATATGTTCTATAGGTTTCCTTAATGTGTAACCATTATTTCCAGTGAAGCGCTTAGGCATACATGGTATGCCAAGTAAACACTGTTACATGAAATCTGAAGCCACGTGTATAAGCCATATGAAATACGACATGTTACATCATAAGCCTTGGATGTGCTTCGATCCTAAAATAACTAATTAACGAACGGGATGTACCTACTAGAAAATCATAGATCACCCGACAATGGTAGATACTAATTCTGACAACGAGATCATCATCATCTGCTTAGACTTTTCTCAATTATTTTGGGATTAGCTTCCAGTCTAACAGGATGCAGCTGAATATCAGTATTTTACATGGAGCGATTGCCTATCTGACCTCCTCAACCCAGTTATCGGTTAATACGATATGTCTTGGTAAGAGTAGTGGTCAGATTTACAAGCCTCTGACGACTCGTAACGACCGTCAAAGATCCACGAATGACACCCGGGACCAACGGCTTAACGTGTTTTCCGAGGTACGGATGGTTCTTGGTATTTATAGATGGTCACCCATCGACGGACCTTCCGCAGCAAGCGTAGCTTAACCTGATCGATTCGTGCGGCTGCTATTATTTAACCACGAGCCACAACAATTCTGCCAACGACATTCTATAGTAAAACATGAATAACTAATCCATTATTTGGCATCCCGTCTACAATTGATATCGCAGGCCGGGTTCACTAAACAATAACAGGAACTAATCACCCCAATCTGAGTATAGATAACAAGCCCGCAGGTATGCCAACTACATAGGTATTGGTGCTATATCATTATATCGTGCGAATATTATCTGCCCCCACATTATATCCGGTAACGATGGCATATCTATTGCATACACAATTACAATTACATATATACATTTTATATGCTTGAGTACGAGGCTTTTGACTGTGTTGTATTTTATGTATATTTTTTATTATTATTTTGTTATTTTAATGCGCATTTTGTTTGTGCGAAATAAACTATTTTTCTTTCTTTCTATTGCTTTAGATAACGACAGTATTATCAATCTTTTAATTAGTTTGCACGGGAAGTCCGGAAATACTATTGAAAATAAGCCAGGATACATATATGTAGATGATAGATGTACCTAAAGATAGATTGCACTACTGATGTACTAACTGTACATACCTATAGTCTTTTAATTTTTTGACCCACAACGTCGGCTAACTTTATTTAGAAACAGTTTTGAGGATGCAAAGTGTTTATTGGAATACCTGTACCTACAGGGTGGCAGGGACATCGACGCGAATCATCACATCGAATTCAGTAAATGACTTCGGAACGAATCAACGTTGAAATTTCTTGTCGATTATTTTTTTTAAAAATAGCTGTAGGTACCATACATTTTGACCACGTAATTGTGCTTTTCGATGAAACTGCTGTTTTTTTTTTTTAACCGGCGCGTCGATGTCAGGCCATCATGTATTTATTTGATTTAAACTTCAAACTAAATCCGTCAAACCGTTATCAAGTGATTACGCAAACATGGTTACGTATTTACAATCTCAACCACATAATTCAAATATCGATACTGTTAATAGATTGTTTCCAAAACTTATAGGTACAAGTCAGAAAGTACGTCGTGAGAAAACCAGCATGTCCTAGAACCAAAATTTCGAAGTCATGTGACATCCGCCAACCCGCACTGGACCCGCGTGGTGGATTACGGCCCACTCCCTCTCACCGCGAAGAGGCCTGTGTCCCAGCAGTGGGAACATTTTAGGCCGATTATGCATACTTTCGCCATTTACATGAACGCTGAAGTATAAACATTGCTGAAATATTCCATGTGTCTGTTTAAAAACATGAATATGGTATGCCATAATTCATTTTTCTCATCTTCTTTGTTAGTGTTATAGTCTTAAAAGCATATAAAGTGGTCCATCCGCGGGTAAAGACCTCCCATATGACCTTTCGCTGAAAATTACTGATCTTTTGAACTCTGAATATTTTCCAGGAACTTTATAAAAAGGGTTCTGTCCGGAAGTTCTACTGGTACAATAGCGAAATGGAGAGCTATTATAGCAGTGTCGTACTGAGTTGTGTGTCGGTAAGATTATTGTAGTAGATTATAGCCCACTCCCTCTCGAAGAGAGGAGGCCTGTGTCCCAGCAGTGGGAACAATATAGGCTGATTATGATAATGATGATTATGAAGTGAAGAGTCAAGTATAAGCCAGTAAAACGATCATGGCATTTGTTACAATAAACTTTTGGTCACGGAACACAAGTAAAAGCCGTTGTAATAAATAAGGTCGAGTCAACTGTGAAAGAAATAAATTACGTTTGATTGTCGACGTTCAGCAGCGGGTTACCGACGCGACGCCGACGGGTCAGACTCCGTTTTAAGTGATAAAGTTAAGATTATCAACCACCATTATTTCTTACCGCGCAGAAATGATGAGAGCAGTAACTTTACACCAGAAAATATTTTCGCCTTACCTCGAAATCAATCTGATGACCTCAAAAACTAATTCCAAAGAATAATTAAAACTTTGTAATCTTTGGATTTGTCTTCAGTGAGTTATAAAACGGTTGGTTAAAGTTACCGACGTAAACTAGACCTTGTTTGGTGCTAATGAGCCATTGAAAATGTTCTGCAAATCACGGACCGAGCGGCGCCGGCTCGCGAGTGTTTGGTTACAACCAAGTCCTCTTGTTCTTGTAAGGGCTTGGTCTTCAAAGGGCCATTTTATAGGTAGTTTATAAACTTCATTTTGTGCGACTTCCTTCGCATGAAAGGCTAGACTCTGTAGTGAAATATTGAAAAAACCTTTCTCAAATAAGCGGTCAAATGAAACTACAGGCGCGTTGTTTACACACGCCCATCTGCCCAATTTAAAGTATTACGCTTACCAGTGGGGTAATTGCATAACACACTATCAGTAGCTTTCATGTTGACAGTTCAACCACATTCATTGCGTTATTTACGTTGTTGAGCAGACAATTTTTGCGAACATATGAAGTAATGGATTAGCAATATCCTTCACGTTACGTGTTACGCAATTAGGGAGCATTTTGAAGATTAAGTGAGTGATAGTGATCAGATTAGTGAATAGTATCACGTCAAATTCTCCTTTAATATACACCGCTTAATTAGAAGAGAGAGAAGAATATAGAGCTTAATTAAATGAATGCCAATATTGTTAGCTATGAAAGTTAACAATATTGGCATTCATTTAATTAAGCTCTCACATAGATATTGATCGATCCTTTCACAAGACTGAACTACTCCACAACTAATTAAGACCAAAACGGTTTACTCTATGAATTTCCAATCTCGCTTGTGGGTTTCAGTAAATGCCTTAACGTATAATGAAGCGAAAATTAGCTCCACTTTTCCAAGGTGCAAAGAAGTTTTTCAAGGGTGCACTTTGTACGGTGACATTTTAGCGGTCTTGCATACAAGTTCACTTTACGTACCAGTACAGCGTGCCTAGGTGTATAAATAATGATGGAATAAGAATTTACGAGTATATGCAGGAGGAAAAAAGGGAAAGGGTTGGCAGCCCTGTAGTAAGACGTTATATCCATACTAATATTACAAATGTGAAAGTAACTCTGTCTGTTATACCTTTTCACGCCTTAACCAAAGAACTGATCGTTATGAAATGTGACAGATAGGTACCCTGGGACCTGGAGAGGGACATCTAAAACTTCTTTTATCCTCAATATTTGTTATAAAAAATGAATACACGCAGACGAGGTCATGTGCAACAACTAGTTCTAAATATAGCTCAACAAGTTTCTGTGATTTAAAGACTGTTGCAATGAAAACTCGTGTGTTTTTTTAAAACATCATCATGTCCTATGAATCTCAACGCAATAGAGAGGACAGGTGACACTCTTAATTACATCCAACCTCTTTAACTAGAGTCTTGACTATACATTTCTTTTTGAATAAAACCCCTTTGACTCGGCATTCATATGGTTGCAGAAAATTCTTCATTAGATACATATTTTTCATGCAAATGTTCAAGCATAGTAATGAGCGTTGATGCCTTATTGCTTCTTTTGTTTTCACATTCCACTAGTTCCGAAAGCAATGGAGGAAATTGCACTTTGAACAAAATAAAAAACTGGACTTCAGAAGGCTTTTATCCGCTTGCAATATGGAGTAATTATGAAGTCCGTTAAAGGGTTATTAATAATACATAAATTCTTAGTTGCTTCGGCTTAACTGTAGGTAAAATTTTAGTATTTCTATACAGGAATATTAAAATTTTAGGAAATAAAAAGAACAATGAGAATGAGGAGAACTACTAAATGGAATACTCCAGTAGTTGTGCAGGTAGTAGAACTCCTTCTGCTTTTTGTAGTAGGTACATAGGTAGCTATCCTATGAAGCTCGTTTTAAAGGTTGTTATTCAGAAGAGTACATTATCATAACTATTGCTGTGTTCAGGTTTAACGTTTCCGAGACGTATCCCATAAAATTGAAAATTAACATAAAACTTTTTAATTTGATTTCTGGTTGACGGACAGAACTAATTAAGTTGGTATCCCTTTATGACCCCACATAACCACATAATTGAAAAGGCCGTAATTATTATGTTCGTAAATATAGAGCTGAACCAATGTTCGTGTCTCTTTTAGCTGGTTTTAATGAACCGGTTAATTTAACAAAACAGTTAATTGAGTTCATTAACATGTCCAAGTAAATAACAAAAGAGTTCTCTTCACTTCGTTTAGAACTCGCTTTACGTAGAATGTAACGTAAAGTGGGTTACAAAAGGGAGCCGTGCCGCGCAAACTTTGTCACGCTTTGTTTCCGTTAGGTTGGCACTTTTGGACATGCTTTTACTATTTAATAACAATTTGAACTGTGGTTCAACTATAGTATCTCTATCAACAGAACGCTATTGGGAAAATTTTAAAAGGTTGGAAAATTGTTGATGTTTGTTTTATTTTATTTTTAGCGTAGGTATAGTAGTAGGGTAGGTGTTATTGTAGTATCAAGGCAAAAGTAATAACGTATTATTCCTTTTTCAAGTAGTTGCAATGATTATTGATATATTTTTTTTTTAATACGCAAAATACGCGCATTGACGTGGAGTTGCGGACACAGCCCGTATTACCTACCTAATACCTATATTTAAAAAAATTGCGTTGGTAACCTGCCAGCTATTCTACTCTTGTCCATTACAGGACGATCAAAAATGAGCAACTAAAATATAAAGCTTATGATGACATGTGTCTCGTTTGTTCACTATGTATCAAACAACGTGGTTAGGTAGCTACATACTATAGACATATGTTTAAAAGAAGGTAGGGTATATCTTCAGATCTTTATATAAATAAACAAACCATAAATAATGTTCGTAGGAACGTACCCCGACAAATTTTAATTTCCAAGCGGATAAATAATTTTATCTGAACTTTTCATGGTAGGCTTTTATAACCAACTTTTAACAGTAATCATTTTAAGTGAATAACGCTATAGTCTCTAAGATAAAGGGCCAAGTAACAACATAAATCATTACGTCCCCGTAAACAGAATTGAAAGCTTTCAATACAAACAAAGGGATGGTATTGGGAAAATTTACAGAATTTGCGATGGATTCAAAGTTTATAGAATAAATATACTAATAAAGAAACTTTAGAATTAGAATTGGTTTGTATATTAACGGTTGAAGGACTCTGAACGATACAAAATTGAAGTTTTATCGAACGTTATCACGCCTATCTGGGGGCCAGCTCTTATAGCGGAGCAGAATTTGAACTGCACTACTTTTTTGTACTATGACTAAGTACAAAAAAGCAGTGCAGTTTAACTTCGCCGGTGCCGGTGCAGCCGGTGGTAAGATCCCCTGAGCGTTTAGTGTCTCTTAAAGTGTTAATACTACCTGTATCATATTATTATGTAGGTACTGCGAGAGTTTTACGAGCTTTCAGTACCGGGACGAGTAAATAAAACCACAGTTTGTCATGTTACTTCAATAGTTATTAATAAGAGGTACCGAGACGATCTAGACGAGTACCACAAGGGTTGGATTGAGGTGGCACTAGAAAATGATGCCTCTCTCTGTCGCTCAGCAGGGGAACAAGCTAAATAAAAAAAATATTCCTAGAAGAATTCCAAGAAGAAGGTTTTACATTTTTATCCTTGTCACTTGGCTTGTCAACCAAATCTCATTGTTTTTTCTATTCTTTTTATAAATAAATGTTTGTCTCGTATTTCTGCCATTTACATTTCAAAGTATTCATAAAGGTTGCATTTAAGCAACAAACATTTTTCGGCCATTTTTTTTTTAATTAATAGAAAACAAACAGTGCATGTATCAAACGAAATTTTATTCGAAAACATCTATCGGTTGTACATTAGAAAAATATGCAATTTGAAAAATGTCAAAGAAATACCTACTCATAGATTACTTATACACTCTGTGAAATGACCCAAAAAGCAGGCTGTAAGAAGTCGCCTGATTAAAAACCGCTTGTTCCTAATTAATTCAACTACGGCGCCATGAATGCAGCAAGTGTCAGCGTATAGCTATGACGTTCGATACAAAGTGAATATATTAAATATCGAGACGAGAGTCACAAGGGCTTTGAAGTGCGCTGGCGATGCATAGAATGTATGGGTAATCTTAAATTTTCATACAAATTTTCATTCCCTATTTAACGGCTTTTGAGGGTGAATATTTAGAAATCCTTCTTCCCTTAATCTTGTGCATAATTTCATGCTAGACCCAGTGGTATAGGATAATTATGTGCATTGTCTGTCAGTGAATTTACATTTTTCATTAAATAAAGAGATTTGAAAATATGACATTTAGGTAACTTTTTTTTTGTGGGAAATCATCAAATAATTTCTCCCGCTCTGGGCGGAGCGGGAGGGCGTGTCAGACTTTTACTGACTAAAACCCACCCGCGTTCCTTCAGTTGCCTGTGCCAGGGGCCACGGTAACTCTTTCGAACAACCCGCGACCCTGGCAGACATTTCCTCTTCTATTTGAATTAAATATTTGAGATAATTTTCAAGTTATGGAAAATAAGTTTTTGGTTGCAAATTCCATCGCAAACAAAACCTTATTTGGACCTATTTGTTACAAATGGTCCCTAAAGTATATAACTGATTAAGTGGCGATGGAATGTAAATTATCTGATCTTATGAACACTGCTATAGAGATCATTTTTGGGACTTTCAAGCCTAAAGTATTCTTAACCGGAATATATCTATTCGATATTGGCTCGGTAGTATGACTCATTGCGTTTCTGAACTGCGTGTTCAGAAACGCAATGAGTCATCATTAAGGAAGAATTTCGCTTAAATTGAAAGCTATTGAGTCATAGACTGACTGATTTTACTCTGTAGATCTCAGGGACCGGGCTTCGGTGAAGGATGTGATTCGATATGTACCTATATAACGAAACTTCTACATTCGCTGAGCTGGGTTAAATAATGACTAAATACAACTTGTCCCGGAATTAACGCACATCTCCAAACACCTCAATTCAAATATTCAGTTATAACATAATACATACACTCTATTTTTACTATTAAGTATAAAATATTGTTTATTTATTAAATTAGTAATTATTAAAATACTTTCATAATGTGCATTAATTCAGTTACAAATTGTATTTGTAGGTATTGTTTAGCAAAAACCTACAACTTTTGAAACCCAAGACTGTTTTTAACGAGCCGCTCTCAATTCGGCCATTCAACATTGTGGTTAAAGGAAAAAAGATCAATCGCGACTTCAGCGCATTATTCCGGATAGACCTATGTGTAATGTTGCCAAGACGCTATAAATTACGTAATGATTTATGATGGCAAGACTTAAGAGTTGCCACTGTTATAAAATGCAAATAAAATAGATTGTAAAACATTTTAAGTGGATAGTTGTGTTTAAATCAACAAAAGTATAAACTTTACAAAATATACCGATATTTTTTCATCGCTGTTTTAATAGTTATAGACACAATATGTTACTAAATGGTTTCAAACTAAAGGTAACTTAGCACTTATATAGATAATTTGTTTAAAGATTGTTCGCCGTTCTATGGAGTCACTTTCCAACAATATTGAACAAGAGTTGGTAAACAAGTGACTGTTCGACTGGCGGACGGACGTGTCCCCTTCAATTACATGAAAATGGAGTCGGGCTTTGTTACCGTGGACCGTGTTTAGAACGCACTTTTATAATTACTTCATAGATCGATTAAATCACCTGCTATCTGGTCCGATATACCTATTTGATGGTGCAGGGTTGTTGACCATACACAACGACGTTTAGGAATAAAATTGCAATTGCAAAATAAATTATTCTAATTTAACTGATATCTTAAGTAAGAATCCAAATAATATTTATAAGTATATACCAAGGGGTATCGTGTTACCCAGTAACTGGGTTGTGGAGGTCAACTGCATCCGGTTAGTCTGGAAGCCGTCCCCAACATAGTTGGGAAAAGTCTTGGCAGAATGATTGATCTATAAGTAAGTACATAGAATTAAGTGACACTCCTAAAAAGGGGGTGACTCCCGAGATGAAGACTAATAGAAAAGTATGGAAGAAAAAGACATGTTGCGCCAACCCTAAATAAATTGGGAGACCGTAAATAGATAAGGCAGGAGAATGATAATGAAGATAGAATTAAGTAATAATTATTTCGTCATCGTATTAATACTAGTTATTTCTGTTGCACCCTGCAGTCAGTTCCACTACAACAACATGACACTGACAAGCTAATCCTCTCACCCTGACATGAGCTGTTCGAACAGCTCGTACTCGAGGGCAAAAATGCAACATATTTTCACTCGTATCGACGTATCTGATAGATTAATAATGCATTTCAATGTCAATTGGAAGCTATGTTAGTAGACTCTCTTCGTTTATTCGAGCCTATTAATATGTCAGGTGTCTAGAGAATCTGTTAGAGCTAACTAAAGCTTGCTAATACTTGTTATCTAGTGGCACAGCACTCCCGCGATGACATGCGAGTAGTGTGGTCTATTCTTAGATACAAACAACTCGGTTTAACTGTTCCTAGCGTTTCTACAACCTACTTGGTACTTCAAATACTGTCACACTCTGGTATATAAGAGTATTTTTAAGTATCACGTCGGTTGATTACTCGCATTCAAGGTGAGCGTAGGTACTGACCTAGTACCTCACCGAGTTTTCAGGGAGTCGAAGTTTTTCTTTTAAACCGATCGAAGTGGCGATGCTTAGAGGAGGCTTATGACCAGAAGTGGACGTCTTTCGGGTAAAATTATGAGGCTGATTTTTGTAGGAATGCATTCTAACATAAAAAGGACATATACATACTTATAAAAAGGTCAAAAGTGTCCTAGAGTCAAAACAAAACATGTTCTAAGTAAATATAATTGCGGTCAGGAAGTCGACCCGCACCGACACGGCAGTTATAAATTAATTTCCTAAACGAGACCAGTTGCTTGGAAATACATACCGCACAAAGGCGTATATTGCATCCAGTCGATACCAAAACAAAACAATACTTTTAATTTCGAATGAGAAACTAAACAATAACAAGCTAAACGAAACTGCGAAAAATCCAAGTAAATAAATAAAGATACCAAGAGTGAAGTTAGTTCAATCCCATTTATCAAGTCCCTCGACGATCCTTTAATAGGTCATAAGTTCTCAAAAAGGCTAAAATAAAAGGCTTTCAGTTAGTCCTCAGCTACAGTTTTGTTTTTACAAAAGGCGGAATCTGACGAGCCCCTGAGCAATGAGTTCTGTGAAGAGTTCAGGTTGAATAATGAAGCAAGGAAAATTTAGTGAAAGTAATAAATAATGTTCATCGCTTTGCGGGAGTCGTAGATTTGTTAGTCTCTTAGAGCCTCCTGCTTCAGTATTACTGGTCAATATCCAGTTAAAGATTAATCTTTGTATCTATGGCGAAATTTTACATTGACGTTTGAATTTTAGGTACTTAGTTATTTGGTTCAGTGTCACATTCTTGGAAAATAGTTCCCTAGTAGCCTACACTTGTATAGTCAGTGTACAATGTACCCACTGCTGAGACACAGGCCTCCTCTCTGTGAGGGAGTGGGCCGTAATCCACCACGCCGCACAGTGGGCTGAAATCGCGAAGTATTGACTAAAGGATTTTAATACATCTTATTGGATTTTACGCATAAATTCAAGCATTTTATGTAATTTAACATTTTTTGATATTCGTCGTAATTTAAGAGATATAGGCTCCTAAACTTTGTATGAAAAATAATGTGTTGTAGGAAAAAGGTTTCGAATAATGATGATGATGATGATGAGTCATAAGATGCAATAAAATAATTAAGTAATTGTGAATGGTGGTTCACAATGAACTAACTCTGGAGTTATTATGTAAACTTGAACTAGCAGTCTCAGGTACAGTACACATACACATCATGATTGGGCACAACTGAGTTTAAACTAGTTGTAGCACACTGCACAGACGAGTGTTATTTCTGTCATTCATACTCGTACATACTTAAATGACCGTCTCTTTCTAAAATTGGATGGATCATACTCCTAGCCGCACCGGTCCAGTGCGGGTTGGTAGATGTTGCATGTTCTAGGACATGCCGGTTTCCTTACTATGTTTTCCTTCACCGTTTTGAGAGCAGTGGTGAAGTAATAATTTACACAAAGTAAAATGCCTGTCAGGGTTCGAAGCCACGTCCTACTACTCGTTAGTCGTGGCCGTTACCACCGGGGCACCGCTATTTCACTTCATGCTACACGTGTTTGTCATGAGGTTTATGCTTATATTACCGAAGAGTTATTTTTATTACCTCCGAAAATAGTCTTCAATATCTACCCAGCCGTTCATAATAACTGACTTTGAAAATATAATACAAGAACAAATAGTTAAGAACATCAATAATTAATTTAGTAGGTAAGTAAGGCCCGATTCCACGTACGGATTATGATTTGGTCTACGGAAAAATATCATAAAAGGGTTTCCTAATACATTTTCCTTCATTTTATTTCATATAGTATAAAGCAATCACGTTCCCAGCGTGTAGGTTATCAAAAATACACTATATACTGCTACTATCTGACTCCACTAAGTGCTAAATGGATTGTAAGTGTACAGTGTAAAGTGATTTCCCCATAAAGCTATAGTATTAAACCTTGAGGGCTCAATAAACCAACATAAAATTAATAGCGACTCGTATTAACGGCTCGCTAATAGAAAATTATCGTATAATGGCTGGATCATATTTTATGGACCGTTTTTGGTTGATATTAAGATGAGTACATTTGTTACTATTATTTAAGTTTAAATTATAGCGTACTAGCTCCGTCTCGCGGTTTCACCCGCATATGTTTCGATCACGTGGGAATATCGGGATGGAAAGTATCCAATGTGTTAATCCTGGATATAAACTATCCGTGTCCCAAATTTTATCTAAATCCGTTTTGTAGTTTTTTCGTGAAAGACTAACAAACATCCATCCATCCATCCAAACTTTCATGTTTATAATATTAGTAGGATAGGATATTAACAACGATTGCTATACAAAAATTGTTCGTTTCGGGGATATGGGAACCCAACGTAGGTATACATATATTTTGCTTTACCTATATGCGGTCACGTGTTGTTACCCAAGTGCCAGTAAAGCGGAATTAACTGCGTTTGCTAAACTATTAGGCTCCACTCAGACGGACCACAGCTTTTAGTCTGTTTTATACCCGGCCTAGAGCAGAGATTATGGCAATATAACAGTGTACTCTCAAGAGTTACAGATTGGTTTACGTCAAATAACTTAGTTCTCAATGCCAAGAAAACCAAATGTGTAAAGTTCGCCTTACCGAATGTTAGAAACCTAGGACCCAACATCGTCTTAGATAAAGAGGTGCTTGAAACTGTAGGCTCGGCAATTTTTCTAGGACTAACAGTAGATGCCAAACTTCAGTGGGGACCTCATATATCAAGTCTAGCAGGAAGGCTCAGTTCGGCTGCCTACGCCGTCAGGAAAGTAAGACAATATACTGACGTTGATACAGCTCGTTTAGTCTATTTTAGTTATTTTCACAGCGTTATGTCCTACGGTATTCTACTGTGGGGCAAAGCCGCTGATATACAAAATATATTTGTCCTTCAAAAGCGAGCTGTTCGAGCAATTTACCAGCTAGGTGCCAGAGCTTCTCTAAGAGATTTCTTTAAAGATATTGGTATTCTCACGGTTGCATCACAATTCATCCTTGCCAACATTTTATATATTAGGCAAAATTTACACTTGTACACTAAAAATAGTGATATTCACAGTGTTAACACTAGAAATAAGGACAAACTACGTGCCCCCTTTCACCGGCTTCATAAGGTTCATAACTCATTTGTTGGGCTTGGTATAACCTTTTATAACAAGTTACCCTCTTCTTTTCTAGACTTGCCTTTTAATGCGTTTAAAGCTCAACTTAAATCCAACCTTTGTTCAAAGGCATACTATTCTATCAACGACTACTTAGACGATAAGAATAGTTGGTCACCCTAGTTTAACGCAAGACAATGTTTATGTTCCTTCTCCAGAATTAGCTTACTGCAGAACCCAGCAATGCATAAATGTGTAAGCTGTCACGCCCTTTATGCCTGGAGGCTTTTATTTGGGTAGTAAGTTTTTTTATTTACATTTAAATTAATTATTTTTTAGCTTGAGTACGTACAGTTTTTATTATATTTGTTGGTATATTGGCGTGGCTAGCTGACATATTATGGCAAATAATTAAATTTTATGTTCTGGTTTTGTAATGTTACCTAATTACCGAACATAAGTACCTAGTATTGTATACATTCAAGTATTTTTTTAAATTGAACAGACAGCTGTGCTGCTGGGGAGTTTGTTGCGCCACTTCTTCTTCCCAGCAATAGCACTAGGAAGTGGTGAAGGGCGGGCGTTTTTGGGGGACTGTCTTTTGTAATTTTGACGTTCAAAAAGTGCTGATTCTCAGCCTAATTTGAATAAATGACTTTTGATTTTGATTTGATTTGATATACGCCCACGATACATCGCTTTAATGGCAGGTCCGATGTTTTGCAACATTTTTTAAGGTTGATTTTTACCTCAAAACATAATGTCCATCATGCATTTTGCAAACGTTTATTTTGTCGTAAAACAATGTTTTAGGACCGATACCTACTTGCTAAAAAAATTTTAACTAATGTAAGTATGAAAAACTTTCATTTTTTTTTTTTAAACATTTACATAAGTATGATAGTTATTCACAAACAATGTTATTTTTAAACACGCGCATCGATTTTTCTTAAATACGACTAGCCAAAAATAGTTTCCCATGTTCCCCCCAATAAATAATAATACAATTTTGCACGTAGGTACAACCTCAACGCAGAAGGTATAAAACCAATAACATTGGACAAGCGTGCAATCAGAAACATGAAACATGAATTTTATGAAAACATTATGATTCAAAATTGTATTCAAAATGCGGAACGGGCTTAGAGAGCATACACTGAATTCCAAATACTTGAAAATATTTGTTTGAAAATACACCGCGACTGTGGGATTCCGGCAAAATGTATTTTCCACGAAAGGTATAAGTAGTGTATATCGTTTCAGGTATTACGTGTAAAACTACAGATTATCGGTTCTGAGAACTTTAACATGGAACTGAAAATCTTTGTCAGACATTCAGAGTGAAAACCATAAATAAATGAATATGAAAAACTTAACTTCTAAAAGGACAAGGAGGAGGGACGAGGAGGAGGAAGGGTAACCTCTTGATTACAGTTTCCAAGACAAGGCACACCTGTAATTAAAGATTAAGCAAACCGCTGTTCCATTAGGAGATTTTCCACTTTTTTACAGTACCGGACCAAAGGAAATCTCTCACTACACTATTATCATCTTCATCATAATCAGCCTATAATGTTCCCACAGCTGGGACAGAGACCTCCGCTCTGTGAGAGGGAGTGGGCCACCACGCGGTCCCAGTGCGGGTTCGTGAATGTCACATGTCTTCGATTATTTTTGGTTCTAGGAGATGCCGGTTTTCTCAAGATGTTTTCCTTCACCGTTTTGAGAGAATTTCCACTATTTCCGCGGAACGGACCAAAGGAAAATTTCTTACTACACCATGTCAAATTCAAAATATGTTTTCGTCATGAAATAGGTTGTAGGAGGTCCTATTCTTTGTTCCGTTGTGAAATTTCAATTCAAAATCATGAAGCTGGAATATCAAACTACGATTTATAAATCAGTCATTTGATTAAGCCCTCTGAACGACAAACCAAAGCACTTAATTAATTTAATTGAATTTTATGGCTATAACTTGTCAAAATCAGTAACCCTTGGGTTTTGAGTTTCAATTAGTATCACTTGTGAATTAATTAATTATAATATTGACTGGTGAACCTGTGGTATTGTAACACCTGTGTGTAAAAGTCTGTGGTTTGGAAATTGGGTACTAAGTCTCTAAGCATGGGTATCGTAAGCGACAAGACTATTATATTTTGGATTAATTAAATCTATACGGTGACTACCAAGATGATGAAGAAAAAGACATGTGGCGCCGACCCCAAACAAATTGGGATAAGGGCAGGAGACCGACGATTAATCGATTAATGAAATCTTTATTCTATTAATTGACACAATGTTACATAGACACACAATTAATATATTAATTAATATTATAAAAGTACTAATACAGAGTACTGGACTTCAGTTTTCTTTATGATATAAATATGAAATGATAAAGAGTTGGAGTCTACGTAGAGCCAAATCTAGGGCTAGGCCAACATTGCACTTATATTTTGAGAGAAAACAAACATTTTAAACACTTCAAGGGCTGATTTTACAATGATCTGATAACTTTATTCAAGGAATAATTTTGAAATTTTGACAAAAACTGTCAAACATCAATTTTATTCCTCGAAAAGGGTATCTGGCGATGAAAAAATCAGTCCTCGGAGCAACGCGGATCACGTTGAAGTCAAAATTATATTTGTATTCAAACTGATAAACACAATCCTTTAATTAATTTTATAAACCAATCAATTGAATCGGGATAGAATTGGGCTTACAATTTATATCTACTCAAAAAGATCTTTTCATTTTATTCATGTTTACGAAGATAATAAAACGCGAGAGCGAGATTAAACTGCAAAAGGAGAACCATTTCACAATCAATATCGTAGTCTACGAGTACCTAATTAATATCGTACCGTTATTAATATCTGAATATATAAATATATATCTTCAAGTATATATACAGTAATATTGCGCAGTAGAACCACACATTTACCGACTTGAAAGCCGGTAGACGTTGTTACAGCTTTCAGAGAGCTTTAATGTCATTTCGTTACGAAGAGAAACAGTGATATTTCATGATGTTTCGCAGATTTTTAGTTTCAATTTAATAAATATTTTATGGTTAATAAAAAGAAGTATAGGTACTAAAAAGTAACTCATAAACGAATTTATAATAGATGATCCATCTTGCTGGAGTTATATTCTTTTTAGAATGTCAGAAAATTAATATAAGTCACGCACTTTATAAAATTCTCCAATATTATTTGACCAATGGATATTGATGGACACGATGTGTAAAATATGATAACCATCCCGTCTCAAATACCTCGATGTGATCGAGTATCCATCTCTCGTTTTCCGGACATTCATAAAACTTTATTTTACAAATTTATAGCGGGCTCCACCGATAAACATGGACGTCGATACTCATACTACTTTACTACCGTGTCATGTCTACGCAAATGCAAGTATAAATAATTTCTTGCGTTATTACTCTACAGACTAGAATATTAAACTTTATGATCTGGATATTACTGGCTGATAATAATCTTATGTTTAAAATTTATCGTTCTATCCCGAAGCTCTACTTTTAGATAAGATTTCTCCAGCATTATATTAATCTAGATGTATTCCAGCTTCATTTAGCTCGGTAGCTGGTATTATATCTCCCGCCACCGTCCGCTTCAAGCGTTATCACTAATTCTAACTCACGACATTGTAAAACCACAAATTGCGTAACATACATCTTCCCAGACACTGCTGTAATTAAAAATTGTCTTCTTTTGTTACTGATTAATATGAAACGTTTCAAACTTGCCAACCTCTCAACAATTTGTACGAAACGGGTTGCATAATTACCCTCCTAGTTAGTTCGTGCCTAATTGAAATTTAATATGGGCAGCCTTTAGTTGTAACGAGAGGTCGGGCGAAGTTAGAGGTAAAACCAAAGAGGTATTTAGTTAAGTCCTGTTTTTGTTGTAAAATTAGTATTAGAACATTCTGCTACAGATCACCAGCGGAATTTGTAGCAAGTATACCTAATATATATTGAAATTGGAAGGAAAAAAGATAGAATCCGTCTCGACAAAAATATTCATATAAATGTGTTACGCAATCCACAACGACAAGGTCCAACATTCAAGCGGCATCTACATAAAATCGGGAAAATTGCGACCTTAACCCACAGAATTGCATTGTCTTAGCTTTAATTGTGGGCCAAGCAAAAGCCCTGAGATATACTCGTTGGGAATGTTCTCCGACTAACCGCAGGAAGACACAGATTAATTAAGTATGTCGTGTAACACCACGGTTCACTATACTCTCGAACTACCTGTACGAAGATGCCCCTGATCCGAACATGTGACTTTACTTAACGGACCAAACTTGCTAAGTACTCAACTCTTCAACTAAGGAAGTTGTTTGATGTACACCCGCCAACAAGGAGACGTAACTAGGCACTAGGTGTTCCACATTCTCACGGAAGATAAGTTTAATTCTGTATTTCAGGAACTTTGTGTAGGAAATATATGCAAATTTGTCGTGATGTCTTAAATCGTATGACCATGCATTAACTTTAGTGCTTATTACAAAGCTTGAAGGTAGTAAGGTACTCAAGATAATTAAAAATACGAATGGCACTAGGGTATCTGTTCTGGTTACTATACTTTATTATTTACGTCGCAAGTTTCAATAAAGTAAAGTAAATATTCTCTTCTCTTTTTATATTATATCTTTATTTACAAGGTGCAAACATTGTAGTATGAAAACGCTTTCAACTTTTGTGCAATGAATATTCCGCCTGAATCAATTGGAGTAGGTCGACTTTGTTTATATTATAGTACTAGCTTCCGCACGCGGGTTCGTCCGCGAAAAATTTCATGTTACCCCGACCTACCCCGTCGCATCGCATCGCCTGCCCGCACTATCACCTCGTTATCGCTTAGCGTTCTTTCTGACTCCTGAGGGTCATAGTAATATTAAATAACCTTGACTTTTATCAAGAATTGGGCTCAAATCAAATGCAAAAATAATTTATCAAATCCGACTGATAGTTCCAGAGATAAGCGCGTTCAACAAATAAAAGAAACTCTTCAGGTTTATTATTAGTATAAATGGGTACAGGAGTCTTTTGAATAAAGACTAGAACGCGTGGGCAGCAAGCGTAATGTTTTATATAAACATTAATCTAACAGATGTTCATTACACTGTCGAATATAGAATTAGCGCGCTTCACTCTGATAAGCTGCGAGTGAATTACTCGTAGTAAAAATATGATAATATAAGTGAATAATTATAATAACAAACTGCAAAGCTGCCGTTGTATAGAGAGAAATTCCTACAGATCTCAGCATGCACCTACCAAAATAGAGCACTCTTTAAAGTTTTAAAGATTGGAATAATCGCTGGACATTAATCAGAGTCGAATTGAATGAGAGTTGGATTGGAAAGCCACTTGTTGCCGATCGTACTACGAACTGTATCTATAATTGCGACGAACTATTTCCTAGAATAGTACTGTGACGTTTGTAAGTAAAACATTGCAAGTGCATCGAGTGTTTGGCACGACGCGCTCCTCTCCAGTAAATACATTACAAGTGGCCACACCTACGTTTCCGTACGAGCGAGAACCCTTTGAAGTCGGCTTTGTCGTGTATACACGCGGCCATTAATGTTTGTGTTGTGAACGCCACACCAGCGTGATAATTAGATTGAATTTAGTCTAACACGAGGGTCACTCGGCCCCCACTAAATTCTTCATCAGATTTGCTTTAACGAAATCCTAAGTGCCCTTAGGGGGTAATGAGTGCTATTAGATTTTTCGCTGAATAGCCAAGCTTATCTGTAAACTCTTAGCGCTTAACATTTTTCGTTTTTAAGCTTTATTTATTTGTGTACTTTCTCTGTAATCTTTATTTATGTGTACACGTGTTTTATATTCTCCTGTGCATTTATTTTTAGCTTTATCTGCTCTCGAGACATGATTATCTTGATACAATAGAAGTTTATAGCATCGTCATCGCAGATAATATACTTTTATTTATTTTCCAATATTGTTCGCCTCTTTCGTATCAATCTCTTATTTTTGGATGGTATCTAATATCTTGTTTGAGAAAAAATAACAAGGACATGCTCATAATTATTGTTTTCTTAGGTATAGGCACAGTGTAGCAGGGAGATCGACGCGCAACTTGTTACCATGGATTCAGTATATGATTCTGACATTCTGCGTTGACATGTTTCGTAGGTTATTAAAACAAAAAAAAAATATACCACACATTTTGACCGTGTAGGTATTGCTTTTTTCTATAAAACAGCAGATTTTATTTTTTTTGATAACTTCCGAAAAAATTCTACGCTAACAGAAATCATGAACATCAGCACATTACGTTGATGTTCATGATTTCAGTTAGCGCGTCGATGTTCCTGCCACCCTGTGTAACGTGTTATGTTCTAAAATTGGCAAGAAAATACTTACGGAATAATTCAACGGTCAGTCTGTATATAGTCTTATTCACAAAACCTTTTCTACTTTGGAATTGGAGAATTAAAAAGATTTTTAATTTTGATTCCTGCATTTTTTTTTTTTAAATAAACTAAACAATTTGAGAAGATACAAAACAACGGTCGTGGTCGTGGGAGGATGAAAAGTAAGTATAAAAATAAAGAACTATATCACGTTACGGTGAAGCTTTCAAATCGCAAGTCCAAAACATAGTTTTCTTCATATAAAAGGAAAGCTCTTTGTTTTGATGTTGGTATTGTTAGTTTGAATGATGCACTAATAGGTATTACTTATATGGTACGGAACACATATAGGTTAGAAATAAATCATAGGTATTATTATGTTTAGGTGTTAAGTATCTAAGAAACCAATGAATGTTAGGCTATTTGCAAGTCCTGTATTTTTTATTTGTATTTTAAAGCCTAGCAGGCAGTAACAGCTTTAACTCTACTTATCAGAATCCCTTTAAAATTGACGGTTTGAAATCATAAATGGCACAGTTCTTTAAAAAAAGCACATGCCCTGAATAATTTCTTCAGCATCATGTTTTCAAAGGAAGTTAAAACAGTCACAAACACATAAACTGTCAGACATGGAGTGGCAGACAGTGAGTCCATGAACTACAAGTAGAAACAACATAACAATACGCAGACTGAAGACAAGTGACACAAAGTCATAACATGACTCGTTCCACGAATACATAAAAATATACGTATCTGAGTTAAGGCGCTGCAAGAAAACATTTTTAGGTCATAGACAATAAGTGCGTCGCGTCGCGGCAACAAATAAGGTTCAAAACAGCGAAGCATATGATGTTAGTTGAATTGAATGACAACCAAAATAAAAGTAATTTAGAACAAAGGACATGGCTAAATGACTGCCCCAAGCATGTCTAGTAACTTCACATAACTCGTAATATTTAAATATTCATTCATGAATTATTAAGCGTTTAATAATTTCCTAGCGCTTTCGTGAACTGTTAAACATAAAAAAAGTATCTTAGTTGCTTTTTTTGATTGACATGACAAGTTCAAGGGGAATAATAATACAGTACTGCAACTAGGGACGGGTCATGTCGCTTTTCTAAAATGTCAAATCAAACTATACTTATATCGATTTTTGATAACAGGTATCAAAACGATTTATTTTCTGAAACTAAGAAGTGGCAATCAGAGTTGTTGGCGGGAATCGATGGAATTCAATTCGGTGTCCTGTTTAGTTGCTTCTTATTGTGTTTTCACAGGGAAATGGGGTTGTTTCTAAGTGACAATCGACTCCTCGACACTCTTTTCGTATTAAAATCAAATAAAAATAATTGAAAGCTTCAGAATGTGCTTCTACGTTTAATGTATTTTGTGTCGAAAAATATTAACTGAATACAGGTCGACAAAAACTATTTAAGTATATTTTTATCTTTCAACCCAATCGATTATTTTATTGATTCGATTACACTTGACGTTCAATCCCATCTCTATGAAAAAAACAAACGTCAGATGTTAGACATCGTTGGAACACTGCCGTTTGCTTGTTCGTTGTGCTTTTTCATTTTGGATTTTCATTGACCCTCGCTTGCTTATTGTGTGTGCTTGCCTACCTACTGACCTCTTGCTACTCGACACGGACTTGACTTGCAATCAATTCATCCTGCGATGCATAAACTGCGGTGTAACCACGCAAAGGCTGCGGCAGCATATCGCCTCTTCATTGCCTGCTTTTCTACTCACTATCTTAGCACGATGGTTAACAATTGAGGTAAGTCATCTATAGCTAGAATCATTCTAGAACCGATAAATATAAGAAACATCGAACAAATGTGACTTCAAGTAGTTTACCGTGTTTTCAAAATACATAATGAACTCAATGGCAATGAATCAGAAAGACTCATCTCGTCTCAACACGTCACGACTACAACAGACTGGTTACTTTAGATGTCATAATAATCAAATGTGTAGGTATTATAAATAATTCATGTGGGTAATAAGGTAATTAAGTTTGTTCTAGGTTCCAAGGGATGCCAACATTTGTCATCCTTGTTATGAGCTGCTGAATTCAGAAGCAACTAGTGATGTACGTTTATCATACATAGGTCATACAATAGTGCGCATAACTTGAGGCCGTTCTGTGAGAAGTATACAACGCCATGCAGTGGAAAGAAACGATTCAATTTTGCAGAATTTACCAACGTCACATCCAGCTTTCTATTATCTAAATAAAATGTTTTTAAACACGGTGTGTTTTTTTATCTTTACATACCCGTCCGGTAGCATTTATCATCTTCCTCTTCAGATATTCAGTTTCTCGGCCTACAAATCGTCAAGACTACTGTCCCTGACCTGGCCTCTCTGGTTGTGTTATTGGGCAACATCCAATCAGAATGATTTGATCAGACAGACAGATAACCTCAACTAACTTTTTTATATAATTCACAGAATAAATAAATTAATCGCATTTTTGTTGTTTTATTTCAATATCTTTTAAAGTAGTTTTGAGTATGAATGTCGATGGCTATAAGAGTAGGGGACGACCAACGAAACGGTGGATGGACTGTGTGAATGATGATATGGTTAGAAAGGGGGTGACTACCGAGATGGCGGCTAATAGAGGAGTATGGAAGAAAAAGACATGTTACGCCGACCACAAATAAATTGGGATTAGGGCAGGAGAATGATGATGATCTTTTAAAGTCCTTGGTTACTCACTGTATTCGTTATCTAGTTTAGGCAGGATTTAACAATCACCACATACTAATTAAACTAAGTCCTCCTGGCGCGTTTGTCTGCCTGTCTGTACGGATGTTTCAATAAACATATTTTGATGGGGTTGTCACTTCCGGAAGGTTTAGCTATACATTCGTGTAGGTTGTATTGACCAATGTAAATCAAGTCAGAAAAATCCTGCCGCCTGAGTGTTTTCTTGCGCGCGTTGCCCCATTCAGCGTCCAGAACCCATCTCTCGAGTACATTTACTATAGGGATTTGGTTTTGGACAAAAATCTAGTGTTGTTTGGGTAACACCTAGGTAAAAGTTCATAGCAATGTAATTTATTTGCAGCTTTTTATGCCTATTGACGTAGGAGTTACACGATTTTATTTTCAGGATTATTAAGATATAAAAAGCGCCTGAAACTTTTTCTGTATGAAATACTAATATTCAGCTATTCAGCATTACATATTGCTAGGTACCATGTCTAGACATTGCTGGAAATTCGTCCATACTTCAGTTTAGCCATCTCCTTTTAGGTATTTCTTCAGTTGATTGAATTCCCTTTGTTATTATTACATAAAATATGATAGTTACGATCAAAATGTTGAGAATTGTGCGACGTACAATATTTTTTTGAGATATCTGTCTTACGATTCTCTTAATATGTATACCATACTAATTTATTTTTATGAAATATTTTTTGAATAAGTTTTTTCTTTGAACAATACAGTAAATTTTTTTCAGGCTTGTGATGAGTACCAATACGCGCTGTGCGACAGAAACTGAGCGTTTTACGGTGTCCTACGTTTGGGCAGCGCCTTAAAGCTGTATGTTCACTGGATAAAAATTGAGGAGCAACGCACTCAAAAACGTTGCACGTAACTGCGCGAGACGTTTTAAGTCAATCAATCTACGTAAACTTTTTCCAACTATGTTGGGGCAGCTTCCAGTCTAACCGGATGCTGAATACCAGTATTTTTCATGGAGTGACTGCCTATTTGACCTCCACAACCCCATTACTGGGTAATACGATACCCCTCGGTAAGACTCATTGTCAGACTTTTGGGTTTCTGACTACCCGTAACGACTGTCAAAGATGTATGAATGACAGCTGCGACAAACAGCTTAACGTGTTTTCCGAGGCACGGGGATATGTTTCAAGATGGCGAAATATTTGCTTGAGGTCACTCAACATTGAGCAATATCTTTGTCGTAATTTTGGTCCCGAGTAATATCTACACGCCTTTATTTTCCACATCATATTTTCTCATTGTACCCATTATCTGTACAGGGTTCAATTTAAGCGGAGTTTACAAAAGACGGCTCGTAACTAAAGCCTGTATTAGCATGTATTAGGGCAGAGACACAATATTCGCTGGCCCAAAGCCGGCTTAATGTCGTATCAACAAGTGCCTCATAAAATTTGTTCCGTGCGCCTGCTATTGTTAACTTCAGCGGAATTGATTCACGGAACTTTTGACTTCTCGCTGATATGATTAACTTCCTGGAAGTTTGGTTTCTTGTGTTATTAGCGTGAGAGGCGAGAATTTGAATGAGTGCTCTCATTTCAACTGAAAGGCCATCCTTTGAGTTGTAATGTGGGGCCACCTTCGAGTTAGATAATCGTTTTGTATTGAAGAAGACATTTAACTTTTATTTTAATGAAAATATTAATATTTAAAATGTAAAATGTTTTATTATTTATTTATTTGATAAATCTATGGATCCTTGTTTTCATTCAAATCTATCGAGTGTGAAGGAGACAAGCTTAAGCTAATATTGACTTGGGGTTCCGACGCTAGTGTAGTCAATATAAACAGCTACCACGGGGCAGTATCGGCCTATCAACCTTTTAAATATATGTTTATCTAAATGAGAATATGTATGTGAAAGGAAAAGTTACAAATCGCATGAGAAATATAAAATAAATAGACGTCGTTAACAATTTGGTTATTAAAGAAAACTTCTAATAATAAATTATGATGTTTATTCACCCTTTTTTATCTTAAACAACATGGGCTGATTGATTATTTAGACAATAGCTAAAGGTGCATAGTGACAATCGTGTTTATAAAAGATTTTGAAAAATATCGACTCCGCTACATCTATTATTCTCCGTGTGACAGGGACTTTATTTCCACATGGTTGACGTGAACGACACGACATTGATAGATGAGCAGCGCGCTCGATCACAAGTATGAAATAAACTGTAAGCCGAACACACCTATAATTGACTTTACTTACACGGTGCTGTCAGCCTTGCCTTTGTATATACCCCCATTAGTGCCATGAGCCCATGATACACGGGCGCGATCTGTCGAGGGAAGTAAGTCTTCGCTCGCGGCGATCTATACAACTTGTTCTACAATGAAAAGCGTTCGGACGAAACATGGGAAGCTTAATTGTTTGATTATTAATTCTTTGATTAATCTCGATTTATTGGTACGTGTGCCTTTTGCACGTCTCATTGCTCGAATTTGCTTTTCGTACAATTTCACAACTTTAAAGACTGGCTGGGACAATTGTAACGTTGAGAGAATATCTCAGAGAGAGAAGACCAGCAGAATTCACTTAATATTCGATAGGTACATTAATATGTACGCGTAATCAGTGATTTAATTCAGGGGGTCCACTCCGAAGTGCAAAGTGCGAATGTTCGGATCGGACCGACACATGGCCGAACCCAATATTATTGAAAAATGCGAAAATAGTTCGGATCGGCTCAGTTGGGTCGGGACCATAGTCAATATTCAAAAGAGTGTAGGATCGGAACCGACCGAACCAAATAGTAACTTCGTAGCAGGAAACGGCCGAACATTCGGCCGATACTACTTCGGAGTAGACCCCCTGGTAACCCCTCCGATAATTTAGTATGTGAGATTACTTGTATTAAATTATGTTCTGTAGCTAAAATGTGTGGAATTACAGCATTAAAATTTTACGTTAAAACGCGTCGTAATCAATTTGCGCTCGCGGGCGCTCGCGTTTTGAACGCAACGAGTCATGCTAGTGGGCTACGGGTCTAATCGAATATGAAATGGAACAACGGATTCGCACCCTTTTACATAAACTGAAAGTACTGTTGTTGTTCTTTGAACCTAGGTATTGTACATTTACATAGTACTAGCGCTGCAAACACAGCCTAGTTCTAATTAGGTTACATTCATCAATTAGTTCAGTAACGTTCATAGCATTAACCTAAGTGACTTAATTGGGTCTTTATTTACAGCTCTTTGAATATTGTTTCTGTTTTCATTAATTGTATGTTTTATAAGTATACCCTGTCCAGTAGGTTAACCGTTTTTTGACAGCTGCCTTAGAACGTAACTATTCCAGATTACGTAAAAGTTAACTTTAAAATGCGTAATAAAATAAATATATAAACTGCCTTAACTTATTGAATTATCTTATTTATGACTTCTTACAGACATTATAATACCGTACGTGTATAAGTTTTGACAAAAAATATATAATTGTTATGCTTATTCCATCTGTCAAAAAACGGTTTACCTAATAAATCTATATATATAAAATTCAAAGTCCTGACTGACTGACTGACTGAGACATCAACGCACAGCCTAAGCCGCTGGTCCTAGAGACATGCAATTTGGAGGGTGTATTCTTCGTGAAGAGTAGGTATCCACTAAGAAAGGGTTTTTCGAAATTCCACCCCTAAGAGGGTGAAATGGGGGGATTTTGTTTGTATGAAAAATCTTATTCCTTGAGTTAATAAACTTGAAACTTGGCACAAATACTTATCCAAGTAAATTATGAAGTTGGGCATTTTTTGTTTTTATAAACTACCCCCTAAAAAGGGATTGGGGGGTTTCAAAGTTTGTATGGAAGAATTTTAGCGCGCTGTCCGATTTAATCGAAACTCAGTATTTATACCTAAAATTGAAAGGAAAGAATAATGTGTATCAGGGTTTTTCGAAAATCTACCCCTGACGGCCCGAAAAGGGATAGTCAATTTTACAGGGGAGGATTTTACAGCGTGGCTTGATTAACTCGAAAATTGGTATAAATAATCTTTGAGTCAAGTTATGAATACATCCCAAATGATTTTTCAAAATTCCACCCCTGTGGGGGTGAAAAGTGGGGATACAGTTTATATGAAAAATCTTATTCGTTAGGTTAATAACCTTGGAAATTGGCATGAACACTCGCCTAAGTAAGCAATAAAGTTTATCATTATTAGTTTTTCAAAACTTCCCCTCAAAGGGGATATAGGGGTGTTAAAGTTTGCGCGGTCCGATTAACTCGAAACTCAGTGTACTGTGTGTGTACTAAAAATAAATAGTGACACGTATGAGGGTTTTTCGAAAATCTACCCCTAACGGGGTGAAAGGGGGTAGTTAATTTTACAGGGGAGGATTTATAATAAGTGGCTTGATTAATAATAAAATTAGTATAAATAATCTTTGAGTCAAGTTATGAATTTTTTTTTTAAATTCCACCCCTGTGGGGTTGAAAAGCGGGGATACAGTTTATGTGAAAAATCTTATTAATTTAGTTAATAAACTTGAAACTTGGCAACAATACTTGCCTAAGTAAGTAATAAAGTTTATCATTATAAGTTTTTCAAACTACCCCTCAAAGGGAGATATGTGTTGAAGTTTGTGTGGAAGAAATTGAATGCGCGGTCCGATTAACTCGAAACTCAGTATTGATACTTTCGACAGAAAATAATTAATAATAAGTACCTATGTAAAGTTGTCGAAAATTGACCTCTGACGGGGCAAAAAGGGGTAATTCGGTTTTTAGGGGAGGATTTGAACTTGAAACTGTATGTTACATTTTCACGCCTAAACCACTGAACTTCTGATTTGGCAAAGAGATAGATGGCATCCTGGGGAAGCATATACTTTTTATCCTGGTAGCACGTTCCTGTGGGATAACTTCCGACATCCACGCGGGCGAAGCCGCGGGCAGAAGCTAGTAAATAAATAATATCCCTGGACATTTCACACAGCACCATTTGTCCCAAGCTAAGCAACCTAATGCTTGTGTTATGGTAACAAGATGGCTGATAAACTACTTATATACAATATGGACAGGGTATAGATATCGTTTGAAATTATTCTGTTGAATGGTCTTTGAACGGTATGCAAACACAGACTAGTTCTATTTAGGTTACATTTATCAATAAGTTTATTATTTATTTCAATTATACAATTTTATTTACATTTTATCGAACTAACACTAATATATACTATATACAATTATATACAAGTATATATATATGGTCTTATTGTTGAACTAAATTCAGATGTAGCAATCGTTTGTATTTATATATCTCCCTCAAATGAGGACATTGACATTTTTCTCAGATCACTTAACGAAATTTTACCTTCCCTAACCAATTTTACTACAGTTGTCATCACAGGTGATATAAACATAAACATAGTTGACTCTAATTCTCCTTTAGAAAATCGCTCTCATGACTATCTTAACTGTCTTGCATTCCATGGATTTTTACCGACACATTGTCTACCAACAAGAGGAGATAATTGTCTAGACCACACTGTTCTTCGTACTAGATTACAGTCTTCTACCTTCATTTTTGATTCCACCATAAGCGATCACTTCTCAACTCTTCTTTGTATAAACTCCAAGTCTCACCATAACTTCCACATGAACACAATTTCAAAGATTAACTAGATCTGGCTATGGAAAAAACAGACTTTTCGCATATCTTATCCATGACTGATCCCAATGAAGCTACAAATTCCCTAGTACAAACTGTTTCCCAAATAATTACCATGAACACAAAAACCAAATATGTCCCAAAACGTAACAGGATCCTAATGCCTTGGATTACCCCAGGGCTTCTGAGGTGCATGAGAAACAGAGATGCCCTGCATAAAAAGCAAAAACATTCTCCTGACAATGATCTGATTAAAATTACCTATGAAAAAAAAAGAAAATACAGAAATTTTTGCAATAAAATTCTCAAAAAAGTTAAGAGACAGTTCGACTCTGAGGAATTGACCAAAGCTGGACGGAACACTAAACTTTTATGGCACACAATTAAGCGTATCACGAACACCAACATCACTACTCACATTCCCACAGAATTATTCTCCACTTCCACATCTCCGTGCCAATCTGTTAATGATGTTAATGCTTACTTTGCTAATATTGGTAAGAATCTTGCTGATTGTATTACACAAACCCAACCCTCATCCTGCCTTCCGGGTTCACATAGGTGCTCTGAGCATACAAGCATCCCTAACTCTTTCGCTATGTTGGGAACAAGTGCCGATGAAATAATTTCCGTTATAAAGTCTCTTAAACCTAATGCTGCAATAGGATATTACCTTGAGACTAATAACCTCCTTTCAACCAACCAGTTCGGCTTTAGAAAAAATAAATCGACTTCTGATGCTGCCTTAAAATTGTTAACTGGTATTGTTGACACACTCAATCACCGCAAAAAATGTCTTACTGTATTTATTAATCTTGCTAAAGCTTTCGACACCGTTCCTCTTTCTTGCTTATTATCCAAACTCGAACGTTTGGGTATCAGAGATTTACAACTTCCACTTTTTCACTCTGATCTCTCAGGCCGCTCACAAAGGGTCAAGATCGATAAAATCTAAGTGTGGAACTGCCTATCACTTACGGCGTACCGCAAGGCAGTGTCTTGGGTCCAACTTTGTTTTTGGTCTTCATTAATGATCTCTGTACTATGAAATTAACTTCCGGAAACATTGTTTATTTTGCCGATGACACCGCCGTCACCTTCTTCAACAACTCGTGGTCTAGTCTCCAAGCTACCGCTCAGAAAGGGATTGATGTTGTACGTAACTGGCTTACGTCTCACTCACTCACTTTAAATACCTCTAAAAAAAACTCATCACTTTCCCTCTCAACATCACATCACAACCTCCGACTCCCGTAACTTTGCAAGCTCACACCTGTCAATTAAATACTTTAAACTGTAACTGTCCACTAATTACATCTACTGACACAATTAAATACCTTGGTATCACCATAGACAAGCACCTCAACTTTAAAACACACATCACTCTTCTGACTGGCCGTGTCCGCAAGTTGCTTTTTTTTTTTTTAAACTCTTAGACACGTTGCCAACGTTCATCTTATACGGTCCGTATATTTTGCAATGTGTCAGTCTGTAATCTCATATTGTATAACAAGTTGGGTGGTGCTGCTAAATCAATTCTCAAGCCTCTTGAGGTAGCACAACGAGCAGTCCTGAAGGTAGCTACTTTTCGATCAATACTTTATCCAACTTTTGACCTCTACCAGAAATGTGGGGTCCTTACCGTTCGCCAATTGTTCATACTCAGCACGATTTTACATCAACACACTGACAGTCCATTTGCACATCAGCCGACTATACCCAGAAGAAGAAACTTATAGTATTTTGATATTTGTACTTTTTATAAGTATGTAGATAAATTATCGTTTGAAATAAAATTATTCTGTTGAATGATCTTTGGACGGTATTTACTACTTAAAAGGGTTAAATTATTTCTTAAAAGAGAGACAGTTATCAAAGATTGATCTAAGAACACTTTAGCACAAAGTTAACGGAGAAATAAACTTAGCAATTATGTACACAGACAGTCCTTTTTGGAATATTATTGTGTAGACTTAACTGTATATTTAAGTATTATTAGGCAGTTCACGCAAGCACTGTAAAACTTTTGACCTAGCTAATTGGTAAACCTATTTATTCCAGCTTAGTGGGCAGAGTTTAACCCTTTTTCCGAACATCCAATTTCAATTGTGCATTTAAAACAAATCGAAGTAACTTGAATAAAATTAATGTATTTCAAATGACGCAAATCATTGGTTCAGAAACGTGTACTTTGAATGACACAACGTCGAGTTCTTGGCATCCGCTGCTCGCAGTCGCGTGGAAGTTTTCGAATCAAGCGTGAAATTAAAAAAGTTCCATATTCTCTATGTGTATAGGCACATAGGCACCTATGAATCTATGAGTGCCGTAGCTCACTCACTAGTGTATACTTTCCTCGCCTCACTGGTTGCTTGTTAGTGCTTTTCAGTAAAAAGTTTCGTATGAATCCGCTAGACGGGTCATCACCTCGGTCTACTAAACTAGAGTAGCAGACTTGATTAAATTATAAACGCTTTTTCATATCATATTTTATGGAAATAAAATGGGAAATTAACAATATTACGTCACGTCGTCGACACAGAACCAGACGAATTAGATGTTTATGTTCAGAAATCTTCATTTTATAAGGAAAACATTTAAGTAATAGAAATCTACTATCTCCAAGTTTTTCATGTAAGCTTAACTATTTCGCGATTGTGGAGGAAAAGAGAAGTGTACTAAATCAGCTAAGTACAGCCCTCTACTTACTCAGTTTTATCAATGGATTACAAAGTAAATGTTCCTTTGAGTAATAGTCCGTCGGTATACCTCCATAAACATACAACTATATTTTTTATTCGAATCCAGTTCGCGTATTGTGCCTTACGGTGTATTGTTGTTTTCGTCTTTACTTAGGGTTTCCTAAAAGTACAAACCAATATGCGATAATTGCACTAAAAGTTTTCCAAGCTACGATTTTCAATGCCACGATTGCTATGCTAAATACAACCTAATATAATATAATTATTGCTATATTTTTTAATCGAATCCAGATCGCGTATTGTGCCTTACTACGTATTGTTGTTTTCGTTTTCACTCAGGGTTTTCTAAAAATGTAAACCACTATTTACGATTTCAATGCTACGATTGCTATGCTAAATACAACTCAATTAAACATTCACAAACAACTTGGAATAAGTTATAATTAATGTTAGATGCCTCCGCGATGCCTCCGGCCATCACACAGGATGGATGTTTTAAACCTAAATTTTCTGTACGTCCTTCCCTTTATGATTCACAAAAAAGGAAACCACCCCTTCTGAAGTTGTTATGCGCGGTAAAGAAAATGTTGAGATGATATTCATTGAAACCTTTTCTTTTGTTATATTTTGAGGGTTTTTGTAGCGCTACCTTTCGGGTGTGACTTCTCGATTCTGAGCTCTATACAAATTGTTATTCGTCGATGATATGCATTTTTATACAATCGGTAGGTACCTAACCTAAGTATCGGGATAAGTCTACTTAAAACTGCTATAGGACTCTCAATAAAGCCTTGTAAGCATCACTATCGCTCAGGAAAATAATACAGGTTGGAATTTTATTTTAGCGAGCAAGATTGGGAGTATTTACTAGCTAATGCTGGACCATTTTTAAAATAATTTTTTAATGCATTCTTCAGTTTTCGATATAAAGAGATGGAATAGAGAATAGAGTCAAATGGTTGTAGTAGGTGAGTTTAGTAGACAAGTCTCTACTGTAAGCACAGAAATTATAGCCAAGCCGCGTCGCTGTCGTTTTTTGTTTATAATTTAATTTTGTCTGACCTTCTGTCGCAAGTCTTGATTAGGCATAGACTCAGATTTCAAAGTTCCATCGAGTTCAATTATATAATTGTACTCGATGAAACTTCGAAATCTGAAAAAAATATCTAGATTTGATTTAAACCTAATTATTAATACGATTATGAAAAAATAATTTATTATGGCAGTACAATTAAAATTCTTCTATCTAGCTAATGAATGCAGTTGTAATGGCAATATACCTAGATATGTTTCGTTACTCTTTGTTTCGAACGAATAATGTTCACTTTCATTATCTTTATCCATCGACTATGTGGTAATCATATTCGCATTGTTTTTATTTGATCTGAATGCAACGTGGATATTTTTCTACTAATTAATTGAATTTATCATACTGACTAATTTGAGTAATTGAGGCAATTAAATTGAGTGTTATGTCCTACCTACTTTCACAATGCACCGCAAATCGTCTGGTTTACACATCTGAGCAAACCTTCAGAAAAACGGTATTTGCTTATGATTATGCGAAAAGTGCTTACCAATTGACAATTGACGGCACGGTTGACGCAGTGGTTAAGCGATTGACTGCTGCGCTGCGTGTCGCGGGTTCGATTCCCGCACGGAACAAATATTTGTATGGCCTACAAGTAGTTGTTCCGGGTCTGGCTGTTTGTGTATGTGAGTTTAAATGTTTGTGAACGCACCCACGATACAGGAGTAATTCCTAGTGTGGGGCAACGTTTAAAAAAAAAAAAAAAAAAATAATGATTAGTACATTTCAAAAGACTGCTAGTAGGAGCTCTTTCTTTTTAACATTGTAACGCTTTAAATACTTACTTACTTTAAATAATGTAACTTGGTGTCAATTTTCTACTTTTCCTTACGTGTTTAGTCTCCTACACATTCCCTGCCTGGTAGAAGTGTGTATGTGGGTCACACGCACAGACCTTGTTGATGTAATTTTGCGAGCTAACCTTTTTACTGTACTGCTGTCATGCTAGTCATGTCGTGCGATTACGCTTTGGGTGATAATCAGAGGGGCAATTCTCGTAATTTTAAGAACGTTCACAGTCTGATCTGAGTCTCAATCTGTCAAAAATACCTCTAATTTCCATACATTTTGACAAGTTTTTGACATTCGTTTGTCGCCGAGATGATACTGCGACTAGATTTTGAACGTTTTAAATTACTAGAATTGGCCTTCTGGTCGAAAACTATAAAAATGTGATCCTAGTGATGTACTGTGATTATAACCTGTTATTTTTGCATCTGAATAAATAAATAAATTATCGAGCACGAGATATACGAGAGAAGAATACGAAAAAAAAAGTAATCTGTAGGCCGTTAAACTAATGAAATATATTTAATGTAGCTAGGTAGTACCTAATAGCAAATAAGTTAAATCAAAATTATTTTAATTTTGGACATAATTAAATTAGATTAGGAAATTTACACGTAATAAGAAATGTATCTCTGCTTCATTTTAATTTGCTTTGTTCAAACATACAACCAAAGAAGAATTTTCTTTACGCAGAGCAAAAATGTCGAACTCTCCAGAAACATTCCAACAACTTGGTAAGAATTTGAGATTTTGTAATGTAAAATAAACGTACCTTAAGGCCCAGTTCAACAGCCTGGGCAAACATTTGGCAAACATTGGTCTGCTATTATGAATTAAATATTATGTTCTTACATGATAAAAGCATGGTAATTCATTAGTTAACGTTTTGCGGTTTTACAACGTTTGCGGTCGAAAAATCATGAAGTTCGAAGAATCATCTTTCATACTTTACACTAGACTTGTTGTTTATTAGGAGTAAAGAAAGTAACTGAAAATTATATCTCTTAATCTCTGAAAGAAAGTCTTTATACTTTCCGCCTAAAACTTTGACAAAAAGACTATGTTATCTTGTCTAATATTCCTGGCTATTTATTGCATTAAAACACGTTTGATGTCCACTAAAAATAAACCATAAAAAAATTACACAACATTTTACACCAATAGCACTCACAATTATTTACACGTAAATCTGTAGTCACCACAACGTGTAAACAAAACTGCATCGAACTGAACCCGATTGAGTTCAATGTTTGAACTTTGAAGACAGATAACCGAAGGAGATATATTATAGATACTCGTAGAATATTAGTATGCACTATAGTTGTAATAGCCTATTCATTCACACATCGACGATTCGTAATTTACTAAATACAAATCATTGTAACTTTTACGTGGTCTAAAAATGCCACGGAAGGTAAAAAATACGAATACTAATTTTTCAGGACGAATAGTCCCGTCGCCATGTGAAATGGCATTAATTTTTTCACGAAACTTTTACCTGCGATTCGGCTTTCAAAATATCAGTGACAAATCACGGATTCGCGTTTTAAAATATGAACGTCTATTTGTCTCTATCGAATCGCCAATGACGGATATTTGTGTGTAGAGGTTGTAACACTGCTCTTAAGCCTGATTTACACGGTGCGATTTAATTGCCAGTGGCATGCAATAAGTTGAAGCAACAATAAAAGTTGCACCATATAAATAGAGTTTAGACGATGCAAATCATTTGTTGCTTGAACTCAAACTCAAAGCATTTATATCAATTAAACCATTTACAGGTTTACTACTTTTGAACTGTCAAATAGTCGGTTAGTCACCTAGTTAGTCAGAAAGTTGAAGCTAGCTGCCCATTCTAAAACGCAGATCTCTATGGAGAAGAACGAGCAAGAAACTCCAAGGAGACTCTTTTAAATCAAGATATTACAAAATCCTGGGTACATTATTCTGGTTGTTTCTATATGTGAGATCAATGCAAAAAAAAATCAAATGAAGAAACAATACAAAATATAAGATTAAAAATAGGCCCTGACAGTTAAGAGATGACCACCTTGAATACCACAGGCAAGAAAGTTGCATGGAAATGGGGCTGTAGTAATAATGCCGTGAATATTTAGCTTGCATCGCACTATCAGAGTTGCATAGCAGAGTCCACAAACCACGCTGAATACTTCAGTTATTATTGGAAATTCTCAATACTCGTAGTCTGGACGTCATGCAATAACCTGGTCTTATTTTGGTTTAGCTGATTCAGACATTTTCTTATATTACGCTGTGCACTAGAATTCGAAATATGGAAACTCTTAAGCCTCTTTGAAGTTTAGACTGCAGTAGAATGTCTATTATTTCAGTGGGATTGGCTATTTTCAGAACATCAAAATTGAATATAAAGTGAAACATAATGAGTTTTTTAATGAGGTAGGTACAGAGATAAAAGAAAAACAGTTAACTGGAAGCGTATGCTAATGAGCACGAAGAAAACAAAACGTCTTTAATTTAGCTCTCATCAAATCTCAATAGGTCGGAAATCGAAAAAATAAAGCAAAATCAACTGCCTGACATTTGCATCACTGCATAAATTGCCATTTCCTCTCAAACTTTTACGGAAGGAAACCGTCTGTAAAATCACATTTTCATAAATCAAACCATTCATTCAGCATATAAATGTTCCAACGCTCTCTTACACGTCAATAACTGATTTATGAGCTTAGCGACGATTTCGAATTATGACTGTTGACGGGAAACGCTGGAAATTAAATGCAGTTATAACGTGGCCCCGAAAGTTGTATCAATATTAATATTTGTTGTTTTAAAAACGTTGCCCCATACTAGGAATTCTGGCGAAAGTTTACAAAGCTGACGTCACAAACAGACAAGCATTCCACTAACATTTTTATACTGCGCGTAAATTGGTTTTGGAAATTACCATAATCAACATCGGCCTATATAAGCAGCCACTGCTGAACATGTGCCTCTAATAGATCGTTTTAATGAACGGTCCTGGGGTAAAATAGCCATAATCACCCCGCTTGGCAAACGTATCGGTGATAGCCGTTCCTATTCAATATTATGGACTCATTCTATTGTTGAAAAACCGTGTTACTACAAACAGCGTGCCAAAAATATCGTGTTAAACTGTATTGTCGCGTTAAACAATGTTCTAGGAGATACGGGTAATAAAAATGACCACAGTTTCCTCGAACTAGACAATGTTAATGCATCACATGTTTTTAATATAAACAGATATTTTAACGTGGGATACATGTGTGATGGCATGAAACGGGAACCATTTCTTCGATCTACGTAATTGAAAGGGATCTAAGAATTATGATCAAAGATTGAGAATGATATTCTTGGAATAGTGTAGTTAATGAAGATGTATTTAGATTTTTTTACGATTGACTGTGGAAATGAGAAGAAAATTTTCTGAAATCTAAAAGTACATAGCCTTACGAAGAAAAGTCGAAAGTCAGACGTCTCTATTGATGACCTATTTACCTAATAATAAGTTTTGACATGAGTGATGTGTTCCCTAAAACTTTCGCGGTCGAAAAAGAATCATGATCGAGTTCATACATAATGTAGACACGGCCGAAACATTATACCTAACGTTGTTCCAAACATTATATTATTAGGTCTCGTGGGTGGAAGTTTTTCAAGTAAAGTTTGGGACACATCACTTACACGTAATACCACGGATTTTGCCATTTGGGGACCTTGAAACTATAGTGTTATGATCTTTTCATTTGTTGATGTGCTAAAGTTGTGAATGGTACACGGAATTACTACAATTAAGGTTTTTTTTGCGATAGCCACATTATTTCTGTAAAACATTTTTTTTTAAACGCAGCAAGAGTTTAAAAACATATGGTCAATATAAAACTATTTGTAAAATATGACAGTGACTTGTTAAAAAGAAGACGATTCTGACGCATTTTTTTCTTCAAAAACCAATACTTCTTTAAATCTTTACCCTCATTAAAACTGTTCCTAAAGGAGACAATATTCTATGACTCCCACTTTGTTTAATAGGACGTTTTATTATTTTTGCGAAAGGAAATCTAAACGTTGTGACGAGAAAAGGAAGTAAGCTTTTAAGAAGACATTATTATTACCGTTGATGTTTTAAAAGGACGTCTTACAGATTATTCGATGGTTTGTAAAAAAAAAAAATTGTCATTTTATTTTATGTGCATTGCATAAATCGTTTGCATTTCATCGCGTTTTATGTAACAATCGACGAGTCACGTGTGGCATGTGAATTTGAAAAACATTTTATTTCAGGCTTACTCTCGTTTATTTTCTGTTTATTTTTTATTGTTTCTAACTTTGTGAGTGGGGTTGAATTTAATTTGAATTCTGACAGCTCGATCGACGTAACTCAAAATAAATCAATTCGTTTTGACTTCGGTTGAAAAAATATAACTGTATGTAAAGTTTCAGGAACAGAAAGATACGTTTACTGAAAAGTTTCTAGATACAGATATTACGACTATTGAGCAATTTTTTTTTTGCAACCCTTATAAAGGTGCTTGGTTTCAGATATTCAGGATAATATGAATAGAAACATAAAATTAAGTGTGGTGAATGATGGTTTTTGAGGAACTTTTGAATAAAACTGCAATGGACTAGTTAACCTCGCCTGATTACGTGCAGCACATGTGCCTAGAAGGTGACAGTTCAGTTTACAGAGTCAAGTTTAGTAAGGTTTTTGGAACGCCAGATCATTAAATAATTTAATGAACACCCAAGTAATTAGGTTTCAAAACATATCGCAAGTACAGTAAAATGTATAATTTATAGTCGTGGAATTCACGCACATATGTTTGATCATAAAGATGTAGGTACACATATGCTATAATTATTTCAACACTATATC
Source organism: Apamea crenata (assembly GCA_949629185.1). Taxonomy (NCBI): domain Eukaryota; kingdom Metazoa; phylum Arthropoda; class Insecta; order Lepidoptera; family Noctuidae; genus Apamea; species Apamea crenata. The sequence goes on along the minus strand of OX451356.1, from coordinate 9,230,886 downwards.
ATAGTGTACGCCTTATGCTTTCGACAGTTCATAATAATTATAGCAAGTCATAATATAATTTATGAACGTGACACAAATAATACGCTGTAATTAAAAGTAATATGTAACATTTACCATCACAAACACGTGACATCTATATTATACAGTAACTAATCATGCAGAAAGGGGGTTGCGAACGTGCGTAGCATGTGTGGCCTGAATGGACTGAGGCCAATTTGACAAAAACCAGGCAATTCCGTTCAACATCATCAATACATATCGATGATCAAGATATTAGTACAGAAACTAATAATGACAGAAAAGCCTTTCACTATTACCTTCTGTGCTCATATATCGTCTCATCAGCTTTTCGAGTCTTGTACATGAGACGTTCATTAGGAAAGGGATGGTGATGAACGGGATCACTCGGCAGTTTGTCGTCAAGGACCCCAAATAGTTTGTTCATGTGTGTATTGACAATATTATATACCGCATATGGTGGCGGTGATGTGCAGTCGAGCCGCCTCGGCGACGTTCGCAGCCCCTGGCACTCAGGGTCGGAGACAGTCGCATGCGAAGCGGGAGGGGCGACGGTGGGGCAACATGAACGGGGCTCACTGAGAGGATGGTGCGGCGGCACGGAGAACGTGTAGTACTTGGCCGTTTGGTTGTGTGCGCGGAGCACAGAGCTGTGGGTCAGCGTCACCACCACCACCAGCACCGACGCCAGCGCCAGCGCGAAGAACGACGCCGCAACTGCTGCCACGACGCGCCGCCTTCGAGCTTCCTTCCCGGCGTCTTCTGGCGGGATTTCGGGCTCGGGCGGCGGCGGTGGTGGCTCGGGGGAGCGGCTGCGGACGCTGGGGCCGCGGCTGTTGGGCAGCTCCAGCGTGTGCCGACGGGAGCGGCGCGCGCGCTCGCATTCTGCTGCCGACGAGTGGTGGCGGCGGAGGCGATGCGGTGCACCAGGAGCCACGCGACATGATGCCGATCGCAGCGTGCGCACGGGCACCATCAAGTCATCGCTAGCAGCTCGCGGCACGCGGGCCGAATGCACCGAGCGGAACGAGTGGTCACGTGTTGAGCTACTTGGAAAAGCAAGATCCACGGAAGCGCGGGAAGAGTGCCTCGAGAACCTGTCTCGGTCGCGATGGTCTACGCGCACCGACATGGTGCGGGCGGAGCGCGCGGCGGCGGCCGCCCGAGTGCCGCGGCCCTCCCCGCCTGACGCCGCGCGCCGCGCACCCGTGTTTACACTCGTTCCCGATCATACAAAGAACGCTTACAAATATTCCTCCACATCACACGGTAACGTCGTCGTAACGTCTCACTCGAATGTCGTACAGTCAGTATTTGCACGATTAAGGGTGTTTGGACTTCCTTTTTAACGTTAAACTCCGAATAAATGTTTATTCGGTTGTTGAACTGGCAAATCTTATTCAGAGCAGAGGACTAGTTTAGGATAAAATGAAAATGCATTTATTTACCTACAGGGTTGTTCAGCTTTAGCAACTTCTGAAGTATTTTGTAGATATTTAATTATGAATCGGAATATTATAATCTGTTTCTCAAACTAGATATTCAATCAACTACTAAGCAAAATATTACATTGAATTTCAACCAAAACTATGTTAACTTTTGTGCGAGAAAAGCGTTTAATATCAACGACTCTCCCATTGGCGGAGGCTGAGCGCTAAATAGAGCGAGCAGCCTTTGTTGTAGAGTCCACGTTGTCAAGTTAAATTGTCTCGCAGGCGGGAAACGAAACAGATAGTAGAGAAGTTGTCGCGAGGCCGCTACATCGACACTATTCAATAGCTACAGAATACTATACACGTCGCACAAGCCGCAATTTTATGAATACTGTTCGTAACTACTGAAGCTACCACATTCTACCTTTTTGATTAAATCAATTTTTTTTCATCATCTAGAACGAATCAAGCAAATTCTGAAAGTGACACTTTCTCTTTTATTTAATAGTTTAATTATTTCAATTTAGTTAAATATAAAAGAAAGTCACATTTATGCTAAAAATGACTATGGAACACAACGGGTTGATCTAACACAAAATGTGAGTTGACTAAGTATAATTCTGCATTAAAATAATGAAGAAAATGATCAAGTCGCAAGTTTTCGCTGTCCCCTGTTGTCTCAGTTCGCGATTGAAACGCAACTGACATACAATGCCTCCAACACAATGATGACGCCACTCTATTGGACATCCCTTAGATAAGATACGGATGCTTCACTCCGAACCTATGACGTGTAGATGTACTGTATTTACCGCTAAATTATAAGGGACATATTTCTTATTATATTTTTTGTGACCGAGGACTCCAAAATAATTATTCTGCTACTTGTTACCGCGATTGCATACTTACATGTTTCACGAGGTCTAAAGTAGCCCGCATTATTCAAATTTTCTTACGTTTTTTTCGATTTGCAGGTCAGTATCAGGTTGTATGTTGAATAAAATATGATTCGCGACCGTAACAAACATGACTACAGAGTTATATACATTAGAGTCAGCAATACAACTCCTTAAGTTAGAATTTACCTCAAATGTCCATGATTTCATGAAATGGTCATTCAGGTAACTTTGAGAGTTGTATTGATTTTTATGATTGAATAAATAAATATTTGATACGGCCGCGAATAATATTTAGATCAACATACAACCTGATACTGACCTGCAAATAGCAAAAAACGTAATTATATTCTAATATATAAAATTCTCGTGTCGCAATGTTTGTTACTAAGTTCCTCCGAAACGGCTGGGAGGTCTGAGAATCGGCCATATATACATACTTCCTAGAAATAATGTATATGCCAAAACAATGTTCACCGGGTCAGCTAGTAAGAAAATGTAAATTTCGCGGGCTACCCCAATGCTTTCCCCTTAATAATGATGATAAGTAAAAAGTTTGTTCAACTGGGTCAAATTAGTTTTATTCTCGAAGCCTTTGAGTTTTTCTAACAGTTGTTGACTCAATGACACTTATTGGGGTTCTTGGACATGAATAATGTATGCGGCCAACTTGTTCACACCTGTTAAATCCAGCATCCAATCCAGCAGGTAAATCGGCACCCTAATTGCGTAACACACAATCAATCTCAATCTGAATCATTTTGAAGGATATTGCTAATCCATTTCTTCATATGTTAAAAAAATGTGTCATTTGTGTCTGCTCAACAACGTAAATAACGCAATGAATGTTGTTGAACTGTCAAAATGAAACCGATTCCGATTGATCGTGTGTTACACAATTAGGGTGCGGGATGGCTAAATGAGGCGCAGTAAGTACCAATTGGTTAAATATAACCACGATCCTACACAGAGGCATTATATTTATGAACGTCTTAGATTAGTTCAAAACTGCTGTTTAAAAGTTTGTCTAAATAAAAGCCCACATTGCTTACGTTACATTATAATAATAGAATGTGGCGGAAATCTGGACAGAATCATTTAGTTGCGTCGGTATTCAAATTTAATGAACGCTGTTTATTACGAGCATTGTTCTAAATACGTTTTGAATAATTCATTGAACATCGACATGGAGGTTTTAATAATGATTGAAAATCGGCTGGGATGATTTCGTTTGACTTTATTGTCTCTGGAAGGAAATTCCGGGTATCTTGCTTGTCATTGCATGTCACGAGGATATGATTATATCCATTCACACCGTTTGCATTAGTGCGAGACTTCGATGCATCAATCTGCCTTTCACCACACATGCTGTAATTAGCTACTACACAAGGAACTACCGCATTGTGTTGTATATTCATATACACTGTATAAGAATATAATATAAGGTACCTACTAAAATAAAATTGAATACTAAATGAAATACTTTTTAATCACTTTCATATGGTAACCTGCGCAAAAGACTGCCTGAATTCTTTAACCAAAGACTAAAGTGAACACAGTTGGTTCACAAAGACGTGGTCACACTGGTCACGTGAAACTACTCCGACCAATATCTATGAAAAGGCGTTACGCATTCGGACCCATGACGTGAAATGATACAAATATCGCACCCAAACTACCGATCATGATACTTTGGAATCGTGACAAGCGACGGAAGTTTTGATATACCAGTATGATACACATATGGACCTTACTCAGGAAACGCCAAGCACGTTGCAAGTCGAAATACTCGTAACTGTATGAATAGAGAAAAATATTTTTTATATAGTATGAGAAAATGATACTACAAACAAATATTAATTTAATGACGCGAGTACAGCTAGAGATACGAAAACCCTTTTAAATTGCCTATTATAATGCGCCGATACTTCGATTAATACCCTAAGGCAGAAATCTGATATTACCCGATACAAAAATAGACTTTTGGCAAGTTAACGTGGGGGCTCAATTATGTAAATTGCAACCTCTGAAAATATACACCTGCTTGCCGGCGAGAATAAAAGCCCTCTGACCAACTAATTATGGAAACATTAAAAATAGAAGACACTGTTCTAGTAATTAAAAATTGTAATAAGATAAATCCTATTTAAAAAGTCTTTTTCTTTTTAGTAAAGTGTTTCTAAATGAGAATTTGAGCTGGAAAATTATAAAATGTAGGAATCAGGCAAAGTTCTAGAACAAGTGATAAGGTAGGGATCATGTGGTAGGGATATATTTGAGATGGAGAAGATTTTTTGTTTCTTACAAGTAAGTATAGTATAAGTAGTAAGTTGTAAGATAGCCAGTCAGCATAATTAGCCTATAATGTTCCCACTGATGGGACACAGACCTCGTCGCGGTAAGAGAGAGTGGGCCCAGTGCGGGTTGGTAAATGTGATGTCAAAATGTCGTGTGACAAGAAAAGCTTAACTTTAAAGTCAAATTAAATAAAGAGAAGTAGAAATCAATTAAAGATTTATTTACAAGATAAGGATGGAGATGGAATGGCAGTGGTGTGTACAATGTGGAGGTGGGGTGTATGGGTAACGATGCGCGATAGGTGGGTTGAGGAGGCTGAGGTGGAGTTGCAGATGGAGCTGAAGAGGTAATCATGTCTTCTAATTTTGGTTCTAGCACATGCCGGTTTCCCGATAGACAGTCGTTCCATGTAAAATACTGGTACTTTACTTAGTACAGTCTCCTTTTGACTGCCAACTAGCTTGAAAGTTACTATTGCCCTGAATATTGATTTACGCAAAAAATCACGATATTTGCAACTACTCTATGAAAAACTTCGTTCCTACGTAGGTATTTATAATAACTATACTTCGGTTTGTGTTTTGATAATTAAATAAGTCGGTAGCTGAATGCTGCTGTCTGATAATAATCTCTTTGTGGGCATCTATTCTTAGTCGGGTAGCAAAGGACCTATCCCATTAAAATAATTAAGTTAATTATTCTGAAAAAAAGAATAAGGAAAGATTGGGTCAACTCCAAACGAAGTGAATCTGCATAGTAAAGAGAAAGTATATATATGCTAACGACGTACCATTGCTTTTATAATTATACTCTTCTAGTAAAGGTCGATCTTTAAAGCTTTGCAATATGCATGTTCAGGGTTACAAAATGTGAAAACAAGACATGAATTTCACATTACAATTGCCTTTACTTGTAATATTAAAAAGTTAAAACTACGAGACTAGGGCCATATAAACAGGTTGAATTGTAATTTGACGTAATCCTTCCATCCGATCGATTCTGTAAAAATCTCACCGTGAAAATTTAGGTGAAGTGAGCTTAGAGTGAGCTGTCAATAGTGTCAATTCCTAGCATTAGTTGGAATGACAGCTCACTCCACGCTCACTTCACCTAAGTTTTCACGGTGAGATGGTTACAGAATCGCACTGCTGGACGTGAAAGTTAGACCCATTTGCAACAATTAAGGACCCCGGACTAATGCCTGGGGTCGGGAATCATGGGATTCAAGGAAACCCAATTTTTATGTAAGTATATTTGAAAATTTCCCAGAATTCATCACTAAATATCACTTTCCCCTAAACTCTCAAATTGAATAGCCTTAATTACTATTCCTTTGGGTATATTTACCTTGTATATTTATTAACTCAGATGAACTCTCGAAGTGTCGAAAGGTAAACTGTACATATTTAACGCGCATTTTTTCGGTCAATGGCATCATTACTTAAACATTTGAAGAGCGTCGTCGTGAAGGGCTTGCGGCCGCCCCCACACAAATTCGCAAACCTTTTTCTGCACTTGTAGAAGGAGAACTCAACACGGTGTGAAAGTTCGCCGCATCTTAGGAAATGATAAAGAATTCAGAATGCGTGTCTCGAAACAATTTGGTGTTTGTGTTAGTTAAAGTTTAAGCGAGAAATAGTCGACACTATGATATTCAAACAAACTTGGTCGAATTGGATGAAATGCCAAGAAAAGACGCTGATAAAGTGGTCAAAGACTAAACTGTGGGTTTAATATATTCGAGACTGCAATACAAGGCTGTCAGACTGCGTCAATAATGTATTTTAGTTTGATAGACTTTTTGTATTTTAGCTTGATAGAAGTTTAATAGACGTGGCGCGGGAAAAGAGTTCCTGGAAGGATTTAAGAGAGACTTCTGCCCAGCAGTGGGGCAGTAAAGGCTAAAACCCTAAAATAATAAAATAGAAAGAAATCAAATAGTAAAAGTAATGTAAGAAAAAAAGGGTGAGTAGTGAAAGTAATGGTCAAAATGTACTGAAAAACCTTTTCGTCCTAGCAGGTAGTAATTTCTATCTAACACGATAAAAAGCAAAAAATTACGATAGTGTAGGTAATACACAAAGTGGTTTACAAAATAGATGGGAAACTTTTATTAGTCGATTACTTCAGTATCAAATAGAGTGCATTTTAAATTGCCCGAGGGAATCCGTTTAGAACCCCAGTAATAAACTATAATGCATTAGAATTACGAGTACGTTACAATTTCGATAGAGAACGAAAGAGAATTTGATAAATGCATTTTTAACTAAACGAATTCCCGGAATGGACTTCAAACTATCTTGTCTGTTCCTAACTCAGAAATCGCCAAAAAGTCAATCTGCCTAGCCTTTTTCCAACCATGTTGGGATCAGCTTCCAGTCTGACCGGCTGCAACTGAATACCAGTAGAGCCATGGAGCGACTGCCTATCTGACTTCCACAACCATGTTGCTTGGTAACACGATACCCTTTGGAAAGACTGGTTGTCAGACTTTCTGATGATCCGTAGCCACTGTCAAAGATCCAAGAATGACAGCCGGGACCAACGGCTTAACGTACTTTCCGAGGCACGGAAGGGTCTCGGTATGTGAAGATGGTCACCAATCTACGGACCGACCGTGGCAAGCGTAGCTTAACCTGATCGATTGACCCATGCGGTTGTTATCATCGCCAAAAAGTATGCCATCAGTTTTTTTTTTTTTTTTTTATCAATTTTCCCTTATTGCTAGTACCTTCTTAGATTGTGATCCATCATTCAACTATGTACTTATCTTAATTTTTGTTATTTATACACCATAAGTGGCAATAAAAAAATACCGCAGTCTTTTTTTAGAAAATTTGGTTAGCCTAATTGACAAGTAAATATTCAAAGACCAAAAGACCAGCTCATTTATTTACTCAGCCCGTATTCAAGGAAAAGCTTTTGCAAAGCTATTAGTTTACAAGTCAAATATTTACCTAATCGATAAAATAATGCCGCTTTATCACTGATTGATTCGTAACGAATGGACGAACGATATTTAATCTGTGCACATAGAGTAAGCCAATAAGCATAGATTAACTTCTCGATTCGTGTTTGACTAGTGAATGAGAATGAATGAGATTGAATGTATGAGCTGATAATATAGAGCTTTGTTTATTCTTCATGATTAGATCCTTAACACAAATAGTCTGCCATTTCTTGTAGCTTGCCCTTGTACATACTCAGGATATTACTGAAATTATGTTTACATTGCTGAAGATTGATTAATCTTCAGCATTTAATAAAGATTTATTAATAAATACCTAGATTGTTTGTTACGTTGGTATTTGAATGCAATAATGACAAATTACGCAAATGTTCTATTAAAAATACAGATATTTGAATAGTTTTTAGGATTTCGTACCTCAGAAGGAAAAACGGAACCCTTAAAAGATCACTTCGTTGTCCATCTGTCTGTCCGTCCATCTGTCAAGACCCTTTTTCTCAGGAACGCGTGGAGTTATCAAGTTGAAATTAATACCAAATACTCAAGGCTGCAATCCCTTTAAACAAAGAAAAAATCAAAGTTCTAAGTAAACGCAATCAAAAGATACCGGCGTTTATGTTCTATTTAAGCCGCATATTTTGACACTCGCAAGGGAATCAAAACCTATAGGGTACTTCCCGTTAACCTAGCATCATGAAATTTTGCAAGAAGCAATGTCATGTAGCTCAAATAAAGAAAAAAATCCGAAAACCGTAAATTTGTAGTTACATACCTACCCTACAAATTTGTACGGAAACCTCGGTGCGCGAGTCCGACTCGCACTTGACCGGTTTTTTTTTTTAAGCCTGTGTTGTCCCGCTATAGGGCAAAGGCCCTAGGGGCCTAAGGGCCTAGGGGTAAGGCTTCCCTCTTTCCACTTTTCTCGTTCTACTGCGATTTTGAGCCAATTCTCAGCGCATCCCGCATTATCCTGCCGTGTAGTCTATTTGGGACCAACTCAGTGGTGGTTTTTGCGTATTGCTGCTCCGACATGCGACAGATGTGGCCAGCACAGTTCCACTTTAGTCCAGCAGCTGCGCGGCCAGCGTCAGTTATGTATTTGTGTTTCCTGATGCGGTCTGTGAGTTTGACACCTAGTACACTTTGTTCCATAGCCCATTGGCAGACTCAAGTGCGATGATGAAGTGAAATGTTTGCGTTCTTTCATAAAACACGTTGTTTCTTACTGATATATTTTCGAGAAAACAGTCCCTTATATCATACTGTTATAAAGACAAAGTATTTACGCAATAGCTACGTATTTTTATATCGGCTATCCAATTAATAAACACAAAAAGCAACTTAAATCCGCGCAACACTAAACTTTCTTTACGACGAACTTCTACTAAAACTAATAAAATAAATTACGTCAACATCAACTCTGTCCGGTCAAAGGGACCTTTAAAAGCTTTTAAGGGTTCCTCAGGAACATAAAAAGGGTCAGAAAAACTTACATGTGGGTACTAACGCGACCATATAACTAAACATTGACAGTAAGCGCGAAGTTTTGTTTAGAACAAAACAAGATTAGCCACCCTAGTATGCCCGAAATAGAAATATATGGACCTAAAGTTGCCTCCATTGATCTATTATTGTTTTCAATATTATTATTGTTGTCTTTTAAAGAAAAAGATATGTAATAATAACTTACTTTATTTTTATTAAATACATAAAAAAAACCGTACGTACGGTTATCCATCTAATTTAACAATTTTGTGGAAACTTGACTGTGAAGAGCATAAAGCAGAAACTCAAAGAACTTACTCCTAAAACTATGTACATTAAATACCAGTGTCATAAAGGGTAGGAGATCAAAAGAAAATAATGGAAATTCCATTTTGTTTGGTGCTCATCTGCGAGTCGAGATGCGGAGACAGCGGTTGTTTGGAGCCGAATACGAGATAATCTCATAAAACCCACTGTGTGTTTGGCAAACTAACAGGAGTGTGTTTTAATGATTAAAATAAATGAGTTCATTGGGAAAAAGTCTATTTTATAGATAGTTAGGGGTATAACACCTAAGCCTTTCACGGACAAGTTGAATTTTACACATTCATATTTTTGATACAACATTTAAAATGACTAGATATTATTATAAAATGCAAATTTATTGTTTAAGATGAACAATATTGCATAAACAGTTTTATTTGAAGAAAAAAAGTATAGCTATCTTTTTCGTTTCGATTACAAAAGAGCAGAACCCAAGCTGTTACGTCAGTACGCAACTTTGCCCCGTAAGTTCGATTAGGATAAATGTCACTTTCTTTTAACATAAACCGGTCACTTTGGAGGTGCTAACAGAGCTCATTTAGTTTCATTTGACCTTACTGACTCACGGGGCTGGTTGGCGACAAATTAAGATTAATAGACATGAAGGTGCCATGTATGGGCGGAACCTGTCTTAGCTTCCTACTTCTTGTTACTGTAGTTAGAAATACTGGCCAGTTGTTCCTTACTTAGTTCTCTCACTTTGGTGGCATTTTATATCTCTATAGTACAACGTCTACTTCAATTTGTACCACTAGGGAAATTTCTTTATGTACAGCGCCAGCACATCAAGCTACCCGAAACTGTAAAATTTTCCCAATAAACCTTGAACCTAATGCTTTAGCGATAAAGTTGAAAATCTATTAAAGAAATTTGACAGATTGTAGTGATGTGATAGCGTGTGAATAGCATACTATTCATCTGGGTACCCAGACGAATAGTATGCTACTCGTATTCTTAGTTCATCCAGGACAGACTATCTGTGTCTACCTTTGGATGAATAAATTGCAAACAACTTCACCAACTTTCAGATTTTATGTTAGTGGTAATGTTTTTTTTTTCAATACCGCTCTGACTAAAATTATTTATTTTAAGTTACAAAACCTTCTTGATTGCACAATTTAAGTCTGCTCTAACATAGAACTGCTCACCCCTTCGGGAATAACGCAAGATGCAGTAAATAAGAGACTTTAGTGCCGATAGGTAGCTATACTTTATAACGTTACACTCATATTTCAACGTACCTTTTTTAATCAACACACTGTTCGAGAATTCAGCGTCGAGAATCGGTAAAATATTTTATTCATCCGATAAACAATTACGTATATTTAAGCCGATCGGGTTCAAACTTGAAACAATATAAACATTTTGTATGGAGATTAACACCACAATTTACCCCTTTAAAGGGTAAAATTAAAGGTTCGCGATTAAAATGGCCAAATACCGTACCGTACCGTACCGGACTCGGTTAATAAGATGTCGGTACCTACAATCAAAAGGAAAATAAAAATACCGTTCAGAATTTTCAGAAAAAACACAACGCGTTACGCAAGATCGAAATATGTAAATCAAATAAACAACCCAATACCCAACGGTTTAATTATATTGCCATAATTGATTTGCGAATTTGATCCCTACACATAATCAAAACTCACTCAAGTCTCTAGTTATAATAATAATAAAAAACGGCCGACCACAACTTACATTTCTTTTCTACTTTCCTTTCACTACATTAATTTTTAATCAACTGAATTTGGTTCAGCCATTCCACTCGCTTCAAATCTTAGGTTGCAAGAGTTTTATCAGCATTCAACGTTTCCACAACAAACCACAAAACCGACTAAACAAGCTATATTTACATTCGAAGTCTTATTTAAACAAGAAAAGTATGTTCATCAAAGACTCCAAAGGGATTCTTAGGAGTCGCTCATGACTGAAAAAATCTTTGTTCGATTACAAAGAGGCGCGGTATGCATAATAAATGGGGGAAGTCCACAAGAGAACTTTATTGGTGTCTCTCTTTAAATAGCCATGAGATGAACTTTAAATTTTTTAAATAATTGCGAGCACCAAGGGGTGTCGTGTTACCCAGTAGTTGTGTTATGTAGGTCAGGTATTAAAGGGCATCCGGTTAGACTGGTAGCCGACCCCAACATAGTTGGGAAAATAACCGGCAGACTGATTGAACTGCGAATAACTAATTATTAACTGCTAGGGTAGGTATATCTGTTGCGTATTCAATAATACTCGCTGAAAATAGCTAGAATATTCGATTTGTATTATTTCCCAGCTAATACAAACCGATTTTGATGACACTTGTTGTCATAAGCTTCGTGAAAGGAAAATCAAAAACTTTTCACGAAACAAGAAGGCCAATTCCCGTAATTAAAAACGTTCAAAATCTAGTAGGAATATCATCTCAACGACATTTAATGTCAAAAGTGTAACAAAATTAAAGGTATTTTGGACAGATTGAGACTGAGATCAGACTTTGAAACTTCTCAAAATTACCAGAATTGCCCCTCTGACCTTTGCTAAAGTCAGTGTTAAAGTAGATCAGATCACGATTTTTATTTGCAGAATATGTTGTGTGAGTTTTAGCCTGTGCTAAATAAATATACCTACTGTTTCTTTCTTTGAATACCAACAGCGTCTTAATTCTAGAGAAACACACAAACAGTCTATCTAAAAATGCTGTGGTACACAAACATACACAGTTATAGGCCGTCGATCTATCGATTACGAGCTTTATTTGATTACCCGTCTCCTGACTGACAAGTTGTAAACTATATTGGGACGACACACTGTTATTCTTTTCCTTCAACGTCGGCTGAATGATGGACTTCAGCCTTTATTTTGACAGTTTAAAAGCTGCGCTACGTTTAATTTGGTTTTAGACTTAGGCCCATTGTACACGGCACGGTTTCTGTACGGTACGGCGTATAAACCGCGCCCTATAAAAAACGTGTCTGTCAACAAGCTTCCATAGTGATCCATAGATACAACACTGACGAACAGTGCCTACACACGGCGTATAAACCGCGCCGCAGAAAAAACGTATCTGTCGACGCTTCCATAGTGATCCGTACAACACTGACAACTGTGCCTACCCACGGCGAATAAACCGTAGTTTTTCACGGCAAGAAAATCGTGTGTGTACAAAGGGCCGTACTGTTGACGTAAGTGCGTTGAAATGATGTCTTCCGTCAAGATTACTCGTATGTTTATAACGTAATTGTTTCCATAAACTGGCAGCTAAAAGTGCAACTTCTCAGTTTTACTACGTGTTACGAGTACGTTTGCTTTGAACTTTACTGAATGCGGCTTGTTTAAATCGTTGTCACATTTTATGTGGAAAATATTGGAAGTCGACCCTAACATTGTTGGGAAAAGGCTAGGTAGACGATGTTATGTGAAATAAAAAGATAACGGAAAAGAATTAGGTATTTCTAAAAGTTGTAATGCAAATCGAAACAAAATATTACAGCATTCAGCATACCGCACCGATTTCAAACAAACTAGTATACGGTGCAATAAAACGGATCGCCTGTACTGAAGCTATGCCAACAATTGAGAGGTATTTCATTAGAACAATGTTCACTTAAGGCCGCATAGAAGAAATCGTTTTTATCGTGGCGGTACCTATACGATTTCAATTACAACGTAAAAGATTTACTTTTATTCAGTTGACTTTTAGCCTTTAGCCCCTGCGAAAACTGTGAATTTTATTTTGAAGTACAATCGATTTTACTCTTTCAGCAGTTCAATTCTTTTTTTTTTCAACCAAATATTTAGGAATTGGAGGAATTCCGGGTGATTTGTTTGCATGACGGAGCACAAAACCAGCGGAGAGTGCGTGCGGAGGCTACCGCGGTCACTAAACATACGCTATATCAAGTCTATGCGGCGGAATTTTTGTCAGTCGCAGCAATTGTAGGCTTACGTACGAACGTCACGCGCTCCCGTTTTTAAAGCTAATAAAACGAAAAGTAATGCCTAGTTGTGCAATTAAATGGTGTGGAAAGTGTACTACTACTTCAAGTTATACGAAAGATGGGATAACATTTCACAGGTAAGTGGTTTTCTACTCCATTTATTCGATTTGATTAAAAATAAAATCAAATATTTTAAGTTCTGGAATGTTCGAGTTGCTGTCTCTTTTTGGTACACTGATTTGCAATTAGCAGTTGTCTCTTTTTTTCTCGATAGTGCTGTTCGCAGCATCGCGACGATTATGTCGATATAATCCATACAAATAAATACAATTGAAGTGTCTGTTTGTTATGTCACAATAATAACTTTTTACTAAATGCATAATTATGAAAGCATATACGGTAGGTACTTGTAACAAAAAACAACTTTTAAGATTTTTGTCTGTCTGTCTGTTTGTTCCAGCTAATCTGCGAAAGGGCTGGACCGATTTTGACGGGACTTTCACTGGCAGATAGCTGACGTTATAAGGAGTAACTCAGGCTACTTTTATTTTAGAAAAAAGATTAGGGTTCCGTGCCATAAAATTGTGAAGATTGCGCGGGTGGGAGATACAACGCGGTGGGCTTGCTTGAGCAAAAGCGCTCGTCAGCATGTGAATACCTTGCTGGCACCCGCCATGTATTTATGCGATTTATTTCCAGACATAAACTTTCACCAATTTGACGTAGAATCTACTAATCACTTAATTGATTTAGCTTCATGTTTAGCAAAAAAATATATTGACTCGACTGACATTTTATTACTAAAAATAATACAAATCCAAAAGATTATATAATAAAAACATATTCAAAACTAATCCATTTTAAAAACCAATGAATAAATGTGTTTAATTATTTAATACGCATCTGTTTTATTTCAAAATCGAACCCGTGATCTCTGTATCACAAACAAATCCTTATATTACTCTATCAAACAATAAATTATCGATATCGATATTTTTTAAATTACTTTTTTGGAATCCATAGAGTCAGTTGTCATTTGGTTGTCAATTCGTCACCCAATCACAGCGGGCGAAGTCTACCTCTCCTCCCGCCGTTTATTAGTGACTTTGATTTCGAACAAAAGCGTGCCGATGCTCTTTCTACTGGTTTTATCATCAGAGATGCAAAAATTAAAATGAAACCATCCAAATGGGAAAATAAAAAGGACCAAATCAATGAATGAAATAAACTCTAATTGAGTATCTTCAACTATTTTTTTATGTTGACTTATTAAATGACCGATGTTAATAATATTCAAATAATTAAAACAGTGTTATTTATTACCGACACTAATAGGTTGTGTGAAGCTAAAAACTAATGAAGGTTTTCATCTTCAAATGTTTTTAGCACAACAATAGCACGGTTCATTTATAATGATATGATGATGATTATATTGGTGATTGTGTTTGGTTAAGTTGGTGATCTTTCTGTTTAAGTCCCAATAAATACTTTTTCTTTCTTTAGTTTACTTTTTTTGCCGTAATTAGATGATCAGAGTCGTCCCCCACGAACTGTAGAACAGATACCAAACCTACAAAGGTTGCTTTGTGTTAAAGAAAAATACGTATAGAGGTATCTCTCCAATTAAATGGAGTGCCAGAAACACCCGCTACGTGAAAAACTGTGGAGCTCAAAAACTGTTTGTTATAAAACCATCTGCGAATGTCATTCTCTTAACTGCTGCATTTAAATGGACAAATGCCTCTAGGAAATACTATTATGGCGTTAGTAGAACTCGGGAAATAGAATTTTAGATGGTAGTTTAGTCAAATGCAGGGGATCTAAAATAGTCTTTAATAAATAATACCTAAGTACCTACCTACATCTTGGTACATAAAACAAGGGAATAGATAGGACACGTGTAGGATTTGAAAGTTTGTCAAAAAAGACTATCTTTGAAGTTCGTTAAAGGGTAAAGAAAAATAAATTAACGTTGATTTAAACTTTTTCGATTATAAGTCTCTTGAGTTTTCTAAACACAAAAAGAGGTAAACGTTGTTAGTTCGTAAGATCTCCCTATCAACGATACAGAAAAAGGCAATTGTTCCCAAAATAGATGGAACGAGAACTAGCTATAAATACAGCTAACTCCGTAACCAATAATAACCCAAAAGCGCCAGCTATTTTCGTAAGCAGCATAATGCAAAGGAAATAGGGGTTCCTGACCACAAATCCTGTGAGCCATTATACCGCCACTCGTAAACATGATCTGAATTTATAATAATATCTTTCAGCGTCTCCATTCAAGATTACTTTACAATTCAAAGCAGGGCGGTACATAAGAAAGATTTCTTCCAAACTACGAGTCAAAGCGTAAAGTAAAAAGGCGTTGTCCACACTGCACGACTGTGCGAAGGCTACAACAATTGTGAGTGTGCCCCGCAATGCCCCGCGTGCCCCAAGTGCCGCGAGCTCCATTAAAATGTGCTGACAACGAACAGAACCTTCCACGGGACTAACTGGGGATAAGCACGCTTCTGAATATATTTACATATATGCAAAACGACCGAATCAAATGAGAAATCTATTAAAAGTTTAATTGCGTCAATATTTTGAGGGTAGAATGTAGTCTAAAGTGTTTATAGATCTGTTTTTATAAGGAATCAAGGTTTGAGAAAACAATGTCGTTAATTTTTATGAGTAAGAGTCGTTGTTTTATGGTATAAAAAGGGATCAAAACAAACATAGCTAATGCAGAACTTTTCTATTGTTCACATTGTAACAATAGGAGCTCAGTAATAATCACTTACAAGGGAAATCACTATAGTCCGAAGTATTTCAGGGAGGCTCGTCGAATGTTAAGTGAGCAGAAATGGCCGAAATCTTCGCCTCTATATTTATTCCGTAAGGCATTATTTATTTCAATCTTAACGTGAAGTGGCGTGTTAATCCGTGGAACGTCAAAACAGGATAAATTGTTGGTTTACTGCTGGCTGGAACTCGGAAATTACGAAATACCGAAATCAAAGTCTGACGAACACGGAAATCAACATAACAACAGCATCTATCACAATTTTCAATTAAGTTTGCGATCTCTAAAAATAGTCTCCCTATATCCTAGTGTTGCTAAATTGAAGAAAATTGTATCTAATTGCTTCTTCGAGCATAGTCATTTTTCTGTTTATTATGTAGTCTATTATCAATTTTCTGTTTTTTTGTCTGTTTTCTGTTTCATATGATTTATGGTAGGTACTACACTAGATGCGCCCCGCGGTTTCACCCGCATATGTTTCGATCCCGTGGGAATATCGGCATAAAAAGTTTTTTTTATTAATTCTATGTGTTAATCCTTGTTATAAATTATCTGTGTGCCAAATTTCATCCAAATCCGTTCAGTAGTTTTGGCGTGAAAGAGTAACAAACTTCCATCCATTCATCCATCCATTCATACAAACTTTCACGTTTATAACATTATTAGTAGGAGTAGGATGTGGAAACTTGTAATTGGCCATATTTTGTATAAACTATTATTTAATGCATCTGTTTAGCTGTAAGTTTTCCTAAAATAATTACTAAAAAATAAAATAGTTCTCCTCATAAAAAATAAAATAATCCTAGTTTCCGAATTGAAAAATATCGAACTTCATTTCAAAGGAATTCGCAACTTCCATTCCATAAAGCGATGATAGAACAATAAAGAACCAATACTGGGCAACGGCGCCTATAAGGAGTCGAACTTGCATGAATCGAATCACTTAACTGGTGCACAAAAGCGTCCCCCTATAATAAATGAAGTCGGCCTTTCGCCTACCATAGTTGTGATGTATAAATTACTAGCTAGACTGAAGCTCCGGATTGATTACTCGAAAGGATGCAGTGAGGCTGTAAGCAGGTTTTCGCGACACGTTAGTGTTTTATTCATGAAGGCGAAGCGAGCTCTAACGCGATTGTCCACACCACTTAAGGCTATAACTACGTCACATACATAGTTTAAACGAGTTTAGTAGCTAATGCTTAGTACTTGTCACTTACATGCGTGTAAACTTGTTAGATCGAATACCGATTAGATCAAATATATACACGCTTAGTAGATTTGTGAAAGTTATTCTATTTACTCAGCAACCTGCCTGTTAGATAATAAGTATTGTGTATCCGACATTACGACCTTAAATAGTTTTGGCGATTTTATTGTTATGTCAACACTGACAGTTCTTAAGTAGTCTCTGTAGAAATAAACGGGTAAAAAAGTTATGGTGGTGTTGTTTTCATAATAGAACCTGGGAAAAAAAAGGACTCATTCCAAAACTATCGGGACAAGTATCTCGATACTGCCGAAACGGTTAGCTACTAATGAAAATTACTAAACTCGTGTAAAATATTCCTAAATCTCACTACACGGTAATGTAAGCTGCTTAAACGCCACCGTAGCAAATATTACCATAATTATAAACCATGATGTTGCCAAATTACTATTCATGGAAACAAAACTCAGTCCACGCATCATTTTGCTCGAATTCTTTTTACATTCATTTGCTTTCCCCAAGTTCTACAAAGCTCGAATTCTCCCGAGAGCATTATAACTTTAATGATGAAACGAAATAATTTGTGTAACCTTCGTGTCTATTTGAAATATGAGTGGACGTCTATACAACGCTAAAAGGTTCTTTTAGCGCGTGGCCAAAATCGGAACTAACGCCATGACGAGGCTATTAACTTTTTCTATGCTAAGACGTGCATCGGGTCGACATGTTTTGAATGAGTAATTTTCCTCGTAAATCGTGTATAGTTTAACCCGTAGGATGCAGCATCTCATCTGGCGTCGCCATGTCGGGTTGGTAATGGTGTACGCGACTCGACTGAAGCCCGGCGCTAATGCGAGAAGAATGACAGCCAGCGCCCTGCGGTGGCGCCGACGATCCCTGTGCGTTAGCCGATAGAACACTGTTTTTATAACCACTTGATGTTTGATGGTTAATTCAGTTGCTACTTCGAAACTTTAGTTTCTTTCTATCTTCTCTACTTAAATGAACAATTCCGTGAAATGTCTGGCTGACAAACAGTGCACAACAGTTTAGACTAAAGCCATATTGATTTATAGAGTTGAGAAGTATACTGAGAAAGGATTTTTAATAACTCCTGAAGGGAACAGTTCAGCGGGTAAAGGATCGTTTGCAAAGTAAGTCATAGAAACAGCTAGCACTTAATAATTAAAATTATAATATAGGTAAAACGATTTCAAGTATTTTCTCTATTAAAATCACAGCTTCAAAGACTGCTTAAAGCTCAGGTTTAATTAAACGGCCAGCGCACAACTGTGTCATTATAAATCCAACGGTGAATAATTAGAGTAATTATGATTATAAAGTATGTACCTACCTGGCTGTATAATATTTATTTAGGTCGAAGACAAAAGAGTCTGTGTGCGATTTTTTAAAAGTTATTTAATACTTAATTATTACCCAAGTAAAGAGTTGTTCCAGAATAAGAAAACCTACTGTCTACGTAACTACTATTTTTCCTGTTTATTTTCAGACTGTTTTTATATTTTGTGCCGTGCCGTCAGTTACGACTTTTCCTATTTTGACAGAGTCATTGACCCAGTTATCCATGATTGAATAACAAAGAAAAGTAATATTTCATTTTGTATTCCAGAGGTGCCTCTCCGGTCGAGATAAAAAGTGTTTTGTATTCTCTTTTTCTTTCGTATTTCCTCCACGCATAGTTTTAAAGTTATCCATTATGAAAGCACTGATGAGAAAAGCAATAAAAAACTGTTAATAGCAGGTTTCTACGTTAAAACTATTTAAATACGGTTGGAACGATACTTATCGAATTTGAATTTTGAAATGAACCGAAGAGCTAATGCCAATTTTAAAAAAAAGCTTGGCAAAAGTAACAATGCAACCGTTCCATTCAGCCTCTTTGACAAGGAGTATGGTAAACATGTTGTGGTTAATTAATTATGTGTCCAATTCAACGTGCCATTATTCATTCCGGAGAACGCAGTCTAGTCCGGCGACGGCGTAGCTCACACGTCGTTTGCATAATTTGGATTTAGCGATCCAAGAATTACTGACGTATGAAATTGAGATGTGATAATCGTAACTCAATATTCCTCGCCGCAGTAAATATGTAAATGGCTTTTTACGGATAAGATTGTTTATTTATCGAGCAATATATCGGGAGGTAGATTATTATTTGCTTACTTATACTTGGAAATACGAAATCTGAAATTATAAAAATGAAATGTAAGAATTATTTGAAAATTACTTATCCTGAAAAGCTCACAGTCATTCGCTTTTGATATTAAACGCAAAAACCTTGCCAACAGAATTCACAATATCGATGTCGTTCAGCTAATTAATAAGGCATTAAACTGATTAAGTAGGTACTAAATAAAACATTGCACTGCCTTCATCATGCTCAACATAAGCACATGACAAGTAGCTCTGGAGAGGCTAAGAATATAGAGATAACAAAACCGTTGACGTTATTGTAAGCTCAGCGAACGTGTCTCCGCAAAAATACGGACTGAAATTCCACTGAAGGATCGCTTCAATTCCTTTATCTACTGTACCTCAAAAACGAAAGAGCCATACTTAGTTATAGAGCTTCATACTTAATCTCGTTCTTAGTAAAAACGAGTGGTAAGCCGAGGTAGCGTCAAGTGTGAGTGACGTTATCAGCGCGGCGACTCGCAGCCGCGGACGTGGGCGACATCGTGCCCCAAATAAATTTATCTACCTTCCCAACCAACGTCTGCTCACAGACCTTTTAATTACCCCAATTTGCTCTCTTTCCTTTCTCAATCACATCTCTTTGCCAACCCTAACGTGGAATCCTTGTGAATAAGATAAAATGGCTTAGAAATTTCCAATTTCAGCTGGCGATTTATCGACGGTTTATGATAAGCCTCTTTATGAAAATCATTGAGACGTGTTTTGCGTCTCGTATATGATTTATGATTACGGTTTAGTATTTATGTATGTTAAACCTAATCGTTTATTTGTGATGAAACGGATACATATGTAAGTAAAAGATTATAAAAGATATTATTAGGTTTGAGATACTTATCGTAACAAACGAGCTTCTTCTTAACAACTCTGAAGGTGTTAATCCCTGTCATCATCATTAACGACCTAGCCTTTTCCCAACTACGTTGGGTTTAAAGAACTGTATTTCTCATAAGAACTTAAAAATAACAGTTCGTTTATAAAGAAATACTTATAATAAGTGAGTATAACTAGTACTATTAGCATTAGTTACCTCTAGGGTGCTGGAGACATTATATTAGCATATTTTGTTTTATGTTATTTCAAATGTTGTGATGTATTGCCTTAATCTGCGTTTGAATGTGTTTATATTGACACATTTTTTTATATCCTCAGGTAAACTATTGAACGTGTTGGGGTCGGCTTCCAGTCTAACCAGATGCAGCCGAATGCCAATATTTTACATGAAGTGACTGCCAACCTGACTTCCACAACCCAGTTACTGGGTAACACGATACCCCTTGGTTAAGACTGGTTGTCAGACTTTCGGGTTTCTGACCACACGTGACGTGTGCCGTAATACTGTTAATTTCAGTATCGAGGTTAATACTATATGTTTCAATACATCACAAGACTGTATTACTAATGGTTAGTTAGAATACTCCCACAACTGACCTGAAAAAAGCAATCCCTGACCCAATAAATAATCTGCCTTGGACTAACAACTCGTATTTTTCATGCCATACTACTTCTCATTTTTTCTAGTCTAATAAAAAGACTCAAATGCAAGCATAGAGCTAAACAATACCACTTGATAAGCAAGCATTCGTTATGTAAGGTTTTTCAAGTGAAATCGGCTAATTGGACAGTGTGAACGAGCGTGATTTTTCATCCTAATGTCGGATTAAGAATTTTCGGATAAAAATCCTTATTTCAGCGAGATTTTTTCTGTGAATATTAGTTCATAATGGCATGTACATGCGTAGGTTCTTTTTTGCTATTTTTAGTTCAAATAAGACTGTAAAGTCTTTTGTCGAAATCATAAAAGTAATGCTTTATTTTCTGATTTCTGGCAAATACTCAATGATAATTCAAATAATTGGAATGTACGGAATACGAATGGAATGTCTCCTTTTTGACATCGTGATGGGAACCTATCTCAACCTGAGCCGCTATGACCGTATTAACAGGTGGATCGGACCTCACTGATAAACCTGTGTGGACCTGACCTCAGAGCGTCCGGGTTATCATCTATATTTTATTATAATTTATTAATTAAACGGACCATCGCCATGGCAACGTGGCTCACAGGACCGTGTTGATTTCGTTAGCGGATGGGCGTGAAAACGATACGTTTGATGAGCCCCTATGGATCCACAAAAGAGTATCGATTTAATCGTGAAACGGGGGCGAAATTAACTAGATGTGAATAATACACGCTTCATGATAAAATGTGAAGTATTTAGGTATATATAGGTTTTATAAAAACCCGTATATTTTCAGTGAAATCACACCTAAAATAACAGAATTTACACGAACTTGAACATGAGAACTTCGTAAATTGTAAGCCTAGAATATAATTCGAATTGGAATTAAAAACTAATAAACTATCTAAAAGCTGAAAGCAGTTAGGTGATGTAGCGTTTAATAAAGAAAGTTATTAATTATCAAGCAGATAAAGCGTATTATAATTTGAATGAGTTTTTAGATGAGAGATTTTCATTATGTTTCACTAAGTTATTATGTTTAATATTCTTATATATTATCATAACATTTTTATCTAAATAATTCGACTGGGAGTGACATCATAAATCATTGTATGTACCTATTTATTTGCATCGCGATGATCTGTTTTCATATTTACTTTTCACTTCTCTCGCAGGCTGAATTTGTGTTACCAGCCTGCAAGAGACGTCTTGTAGAAGTATTGTATAATTACAATACTCATGTTTATGCTAATAAATGATTATCTTATCTTAACCAATGCCTTTATTAACATCAGATACAAGTTTTCCTTTGCATTAACATTGATATTGCGAATCACTAATTCAATTACCTACACGTATTGATAATTCATAAATTAATGCTATAATCTCGACAGTCGACGTACTCTATAATTATTTGTCAGGGTCCAATTAACGAGGGAGAAATTCACGAAATTCGTGAAATTCATGATGTGTTATGAATGAAGAACTGTCGTCTGTTTGAGACAACCGACATGCCATCTAGTCTAAGACCCTGTTTGTTTGAACACTACTCAAGAAAACGAATATTAATATTCAATGCAGGATAGATAATGCTTTCAACTGATATGGTGGGTCTATCAGAAAATAATAAACGGAGGCCAACATTAGTTACAAAAAAACGAAGTCGTATTTTTAAGAAAAAAACCGGCCAGGTGGGTGTCGGACCACGCACAATAAAGGGTTCCGTAGTTAGAATAAATGTAACCCAAGAACAAACTTAGCATTGTAGTTGAAAAAATTATACATCGATATACGTCACGTCAATTCTCCAACTGCAAATATAAGTTTGTAATCGCAAAAAAAAAGGTATAAAGCTACCTGAGTTTGAGTTTGCAAATTGAAGGTATCCGAGCAATGAGTTTGCACAGGTACAGGCACCTACGTACCTACGTGTGCTGAAGAACCCGATGCAATGGTCAATAATACCACTAATGTGCACTAATCTTTAGAAGATATATCAAATCCGTCGTTTGTACAACACATAATATGTACTTTACACACACGAGCTCACACTATTTCTAATAAACATCACAGGGTCACCGCACGGACATTCCAAACTGTGTTTCACGGAATTGAATTCAAGCTTTAAATGACGTTAGATGGAGATATTTATTCTAGGTTCTAGGAAAGTACTATTCCGAGATAAGACTCATACCATATTCTCTGTGCAAGTTAAGCTCATTGCAGTCCAGCATCCTTCAACGTAATGGTCGCTACAAGGACACACAAGGTTTCTACGAATCTAGTTCTCATTCACAGGGGACATCGACGCGCAACCATGAATTCAGCACATGATTGTAGGCATTTACCTAGCGTAGTTTATCATAGGTTATCAAAAAAAAAATCGACTGTATCATAGAAAAGAGCAATAGGTACGTACCTACGCAGCCAAAATGTATGAAACTTGCAAACTCACTCTTACAGACGAATGACCACAGATTTTTAAAAGATATTTTTAAAAGATAGAAATCTGTGAAGATTTTTCTGACAGACCAATTAATTAAGACGTGATACCTCAATTACAGTAGATATGCGATAACCAATTGGTATATAAAGACGTTTTGATATCACACGGATTAATATTAATGACTTCATATCAATTACAAATAGATTTCGAAGGAATCTCGAATCTTGTTGATGTTATTAGGATAATGTCTGGTATACATTGTTTTCTAATGAATGGTTTTATGAAGTTAATATCATCTTGTACCTACGCGTGCAAAATACTTTAAAGATTTTTTTCAAAGTCAACTTCCAATCATTTACATATTTCAAACAGGCACATATGAAAGTAAAAAAAATATTCTAGTCACCCCTTCCAAAAGGTAGTTTCGTATGGAAAAGAATGGGCAAGAAACTCCACCGTTACTCTTTTTATTTATGTATATTCTATTCTGCAGTTTTTTATGGCAAGCAATGATGACGTCGAATTTTCTTCATTTTATCGCTGTCTCATAGACGTCGAAACCGTCCCAGTCGCAGCCACTCCATAACAATGCATCTTTTGCTACAGTCAGAAGAAAAACGAGAAAAAAGTTCTGTATAAATAAATATGTAAGTATGGACTATAAAAGAACTTCGGCCACAAAGAGGAAAAAGTTATAGGTTACGTTAATAAATTATCGTTCTGCTATTATGTTCTGTCAACTATGATTAATGTAATTTTGCCGTAGACGCAAATGGCAGAATAGATTGGTATTCAGAGTATTTTTATTACAAAACAGAAACGACCGTTTGCCGTTCCAATACAGTTGAATAATAAGAGAAAACAATATCCAAATAGAGGGCAGAGTACCTACGGTTACTATCGCGACGTCTACGT
Organism: Apamea crenata; assembly: GCA_949629185.1. Lineage (NCBI taxonomy): Eukaryota > Metazoa > Arthropoda > Insecta > Lepidoptera > Noctuidae > Apamea > Apamea crenata. The sequence goes on along the minus strand of OX451356.1, from coordinate 9,206,493 downwards.
GTCATTTCACGTACAAAAAGTCACGGGGCGGCCATGTCACGTTCTGCATTCTCGATATAATGTGTCTTTTTCAACCAAGAAAATCGTCTGCCCGAGAATAAAAGCTTCTAAGCTCGCATGCATCTTTTATTTCGTTCGACCAAGACGGTGACCTTATACACTGAGCAAACATCAACATGTTGGCTGTTGTTGGAACTATCGCAAACAAACTTGTGTAATTTCATTACCAACATGTTGGTAAACGTCAAATTTTTAGTAGCCACTTTTGTTGGCGATCGTACAGTGTTATAAGGACGCTAGTGAAATCCCCCAGAGTTCTGTGCACGGTGAATGGAGCATGATTACTCGGCGCGACCAACCAACCGATGTTTTCAACTATACTGCAAAATATCTTGGCTATATTAAAGATATTACGTCATAAACGTCATCATAATTTTGTTGAGCATTCATTTTGTACTCTCACTCTCGTAAAACTAGGTACACCAAATAGAATTGTGCTCGTTTGTGTAAATAAAGTGAACGATCGCGTTCTTTTATTTTTGCGAAGGAATCTTTGCGAGTGTAAATACGCTACGTTGATTTTTATATTAAGAACACAGTATCTTTTATTTTGTATAAACATTTCTATGTTATACAAGTTCATAATGTATCTTGGTTTCTAAACAAGATCATTGTAAACATCATGAATTAATTTATTTCTACTCTCATCAAAAGAATTTGTTCGTATAGGAGTTATGATAATGTGTTTTTCTACAAATAAATAAAATTGAATTAAGTGTCTATTTTTAATGTCAAAGTAACAGCTTTTTACTAAATGCATATGCAAGTATGGTAGGTACTATACATACTTATAACAAAAAATCAATTTTAAAAAATGTTGTCGGTCTGTTTGTTCCGACTAATCTCCCAAATGGCTGGACCGATTTTAACGGGACTTTCACTGGCAGATAACTGATGTTACTCCTTGTAGAGTAAGTCAGGCTGCTGATATTTTAGAAAAAGAATTAGGAATCTGCGCAAAAAATTTAACCCTTAAAATCCAATCTGTTTTCCGATATGTGAACGTCACGCGAACGAAGTCGCGGGCACAGCTAGTAATGAAATAAAACAGGTAAAACGTGTGAGAAACTAAATACAGCTTTCAGTGCCTGTTAATTCTCCTCGAAGCATAGTTTAACCCAAAACTTATGAGAACGTGAACTTGAAACCTCAAGTGTCATTAATAGTCAGGTTTCATTCGCATAATATTTATATTCTTCCCATGGGGGTAGGCAGAAACTTCAGACCGTCACCTGGCACGATCCTTATTCGCATATTATTGGTTTAGTAATAAATATGGCAATGGGACATTAAAACAGTCTCTATGAGTTCTGAATTTTATCAAGAGAAAAGAATTCAGATGTTTAATATTTTTCTTGCTGTTATTCATCATCAGCCTACAGCAGTCCACTGCTGGACATACGCCTTTCCTGTTGCCCACCATTCAACTCGATTTTCAGCAGCTCTCATCCAGCTGGTACCAGTCATCCTGCGAAGATCGTCGCTCCACCTAGCCTGAGGGCGTCCCACCTTACGTTTACCGTTTCGCGGTCTCCACTCAAGAACACGTCTTCCCCAACGGTTCTTGCTGTTAATGTGGAGTTTCATGCCCGTTCTTCTCCATAGAGATCTACGTTTTTGGAATGGGCGTCTAGCTTCAACTTTCTGACTAACTGACCGACTATTTAATTTTGACAATTCAAAAGTGCCTGTAAATGGTTTACTTGAAATAAATGATTTGAGTTTGAGTTTAATAAATCTCAAATACGCTCGGCTAAACTAAAGGGACAAAATACTATAGACAAGTTTTCATATAACGATATAGCTACGATACCTACACCATTCATTTTGTACATTTGTTTGTAAGTTATTGTATAAGAATAAATAAGTATCGAAAGTTGTGCGGTTATCCCTGTATTCCTGCTGACAATTCACATCTACTGATTTATGATATTTCGAATCTGTCAATATGAAGTATGATCAAATTGAAGGTTAGATTGACACGTCTGTCAAGTGTGGTGGTACCTATTGTGTGTCGTTCTCTAAAGTTTGTTTTTTAAACCCTAAATACTAAATTGACAGGAGTAATGTCAAATTTCTATACACAATAACGCAAACACAAAATACTTAAATGTCAGATTACTGATTATCTGGGATTAAAAAAAAAACACTTCCATACTTCTACTGGTATATCATCTGGGCCCATAGCCTTCCCATTCTTCATACCTTGAACTGCCTTTCTTACTTCATCCATGCTAATTTCCCTCACCAAAAACATATTTACTTGTACCTCTTTAAGCACACCATCCCATTTATTCTCTTCGTTCATAAGCTTTTCAAAATAAACCTTCCATCGTTCTTTTATTTCGTCATCTTTATACAGAACCTTACCGACGTCGTCTTTCATACATTTAATGTGAAGAATATCTCTCGTTCTCCTTTCTCTTGCTTTTGTAATCCGGTAGAGCTCCTTCTGGCCTCTAGGGCTGTCCAGTGAGTCATACAACTTCTCCTGCGCCTTAGCCCTCGAAACTGCTACCGCCTTTTTTGCCTTTCTCTTCCATTCTTTATAAATCTCCTTCTTATCTTCTTTCAAACTATCATTCCCGTTTTCTACACCCTGCCATTCTTTAAACGCAATTTTCTTTTCTTTTAGCATCTTTTGCACGTCTTCGTTCCACCACCATGTATCCTTTTCTATCATACCTTTCCCTTTCGATTCTCCAAACGCATCTTTTGCTACTCTCCTTATACAATCCGCCATCTCTTTCCAACATTCATTCACAGATTTTCCTTCCATATCCTTCATGTCAATCATTTTCTCTACCACTTGATTCTTAAACATACTGGCGCATTCCTCTTTTTCTATCATACGCCATCTAGTTTTGGGTGGGGGCCGTTCCTTGTTCCTACTGAACGAGACATTGACTTTAACCTCCATTATCATTAGTCTATGTTGTGAAACTAGGTCCTCACCTGGGAGCACTTTACAATTTTTTTACAGTTTTAAGGCTGTTTCGTCTTACTAGGAGGTAGTCGATTTGAGTTGCGTGGCGGCCACTTTTATAACTTATTAGATGCTCATTTCGTTTCTCGAACCACGTATTTGTTATTGCCAGGTCGAAAGCCGAGGCAGCTTGCAGCAGTGCCTCGCCATCAGTGTTACGGTCTCCATACCCCCAACCGCCATGCGCTCTCTCATACCCATCCTTCTGTCTTCCTACATGCCCGTTAAAATCACCCCCAACATACACTTCTTCACTATCTTGCACATCCATCATCACACAGTCGAAGTCCTTCCAGAACTTCTCTTTTACACAATCCTCACACCCTGACTGGGGTGCATACACACTAACTATATTAACCACTAAACTCTCCACAATCACTTTAACAGCTATCACTCTATCACTCACTCTTTTAACATCCACTACACATTCTTTCAACTGACTATCCAAAACTATACCTACACCATTCCGCTTGCCATCGCTTCCACAGTAATAAAACTTATATCCTTCTCCTATCTCTCTAGCCTTCGCACCCTTCCACTTCGTCTCCTGCAGGCACGCAATGTTCACTCGTCGTCTTTTTAAAACACCTGCTAGTTCCCTTCCTCTTCCAGTCATAGTACCTACATTCCAGCTCGCACACCTCAAACTAACTTCTCTCACACTCCGAGCTTGCGTCTTACGTCGCACCCGCCCGTTCTGGTGCAACAACCCTTGTCCATTTCCCACAGAAGCCGGGTGCTGCCCCTGCGCGTCGCCTGTGGGGTACGCCCTAGCCCTATCGCGCATCATATCTTTTCTAATCATGTTGCTATAGGTTTTGGCAAAGTTTAACAGTCGGCCGCCAGCCTGACACCAACCCTCCTTGGGAATGCTTTTGTTGGTGGTTTACCCGCCACCGCGCGGAATTAAATGGATATCCCTCCATTTATCGGTCGTCAGAGCCTCGTTGGTTAGCAGCAGGGTGCACCGCGTGCAGGTGAGGTTGACGTTTGGGGAGTCTGGTTGTTGTGCGCTCCCCCTTACACCCCCTTTATACTATATGTATGTATACTATACTTTATACTAAATGCGTAAGATAGTATTTAAGGTACTTATAACAAAAAACATTTATTTTTTATTTTTGTCTGTCTCTTTGTTTGTTCCGGCTAATCTCCGAAACGGCTGGACCGATTTTTTGGTATGGGGATACTTTGAACCCTGGGTAAGAACATAGGCTACTTTTTACACACCACGCGGGCGAAGCCGCGGGCGGAATTTAATACTTTATAATTATATTATAAATTCGAAAGTAATTCTTTCACGCCTAAACCAATGGCATCCTAGGGAAGGACATGGCTTTTTTGTCTCGGTAGCACGTTCCCATAGGATAATTTCCCACAACCACGCTGGCGAAGCCGCGGGTAGACGCTAGTCGCTCATAAATCGTATAGTCGACCGCGAAATTGATGTACAGACGAGCACATCAAGCTACTACAATCTGTCAAATTTCTTTAATAGATCTTTCTTTTTTTTTTTAGATTTTCAACTTTATCGCTAAAGCATTAGGTTCAAAGTTGATTGGGAAAATTTGACAGTTTCGGGTAGCTTGACCTGCTGGCGTCCGTACCTACTACTTTTGTTATCAATTCTAAGTAAATTGAAAATTCACTTAGGTTAGAAATATCTACATATATTATACTCTGTCCACTGGGTTAGCCGTTTTTTGACAGGTGCCTTTGTACGTAACTATTCCAGATTACTTAAAAGTTAACTTTAAAATGCGTAATAAATTAAATATATAAACTGCCTAATCTTATTGAATTATCTTATTTATAACTTCTTACAGACAGTAACATAAATAATACAGAACGTATATCAGTTTTGACAAAAAAATATAAAAATAATAGTTCGATCTGTCAAAAAACGTTGAACCTAGTGGACATAGTATAAACACATAGACAAACAGAACTTGTCGCCTTATGACGTGCAAGATGCATGAAGCTTCCTAAATATTAGTGTATAGGTAGTCTATGCATGAAGCCTTAGGATCGGGCCTTAGGTTGATGAAGTATTAACGAGGTCGTATACCAACTAATTACAAAGAGCTTGTGGTTGTGGATTGATCCGCAAAGTTAAGTTGCCCTCGTCACCGTCATTGCACGGATGACCCATCATTTTCGTATGAAGTCTGGTCTGGCCATAAAATATCAATATTGCACAGTAATTGGCTTTCGGAATCGAGATGCAGGTCGCTGCGTGTGAAATATTGATATTCCGTCGTATCGTTAACCAGATACGACGTAGAAGGCCACACTTAGGTACATACCTAGTTCGAAGACGGGGGACTAGTACCATCAATACCAAATATTTACTGGTAAGTTTTTAATATAAGCACAGTAACTACTCCCTGATGAAGATTCCCACAGGAATCGTGCATTTAATTGGAATAACATGTAGTCTGTTCCAAAGTGGCACCGGTGACTGAAAAGTAACGTGAAAATTGTTTGTTACGGGACCATGACATGCCCATACGGGCCATATGATACCGAGGTGTGAGTTAAATGTCGTCCGGAAAGTTTTGAGTATGAATGTGGGCTTTAAGAGCAGGGGAAGACCCAAGAAACGATGATGGATTGACTATGTGAAAGATGAAATGGCTAGAAAGGGGTTGCCTACTGAGATTACGACTAATAGAGAAGTATGGAATGTTGCGCCGACCCAAATCAACTGAGATAAATGCAAGAAAATGATGATGAATAACCTATGTCACTCTTCAACCCATAAACATGTGGATCCGTTGCGCCATTTCCGAGTAAAAGAAGGACAAACCAGCAGACACACTTTCTAAATTGTAATATTAGTAGGATACGTCTTGTAAAGCTTGTTATACAAGATACTATTAATCCAATTAAAGTCATAAGCTAAAGTACGGAATACATGTAGTAATAATATGTTATCTTGCTTTCACAAACGCATAGACGGAGCCATGTGAGGGATATGTCGCGCCGCTGAGCCGAGATGAATAGACTGTAATTACTAACGCCACACCCAAACTTGAATACTGTGTTCCAATAACTGAGCGTAGTTATAACGAGGAGAAACGTATGGTTGTAGTAAGCCAGCTTTTATACATATGTCCTCAACAGACCAGGAGACCTAATCAACTTCTGGAGGGAGGTGGGCTGGTTGGAATAACCACCTAACCACCGACGGCTGCCACGGCCCACGCACAATGGTCCACTTGAAGGAATATCTCGATATTAGAGGGTTCAAGCATTTATGAACATACAAGTGCTAATGGAAACAATAGATAAAAGATACCTATTTTAATTAAATATTCTATATTAAATCCTTACACTTAGTAATAGCTTCATAAAAATCGTTAGTAGCTTCATAGCAGTTGGGGTCCACAATAGCAACATCGACTTGTTCATTTCATTCTCATTCATTTCATCGAATCGTTCAAACTACAAAACTAAACAAAAAAAAGAAGGTAGCTTCAGATTTTAGTAGCTTCACGAAGTAAATATAAATACTTCGCTTGCATGAAACAAATGCATGATAGAGAACGGAAGGTAAGGCAAACTACGACACTTTTCAATCGAATCCTGGGTGGGCTGCGGGACAAAAGACGCGAGCAGTCGCGCCCCGCACCCTAATTGCGTAACACACGATCAATCGGAATCGGTTTCATTTTGACAGTTCAACAACATTCATTGCGTTATTTACGTTGTTGAGCAGACACACATGACACATTTTTTGAACATATGAAGCAATGGATTAGCAATATCCTTCAAAGTGATTCAGATTGAGATTGATTGTGTGTTACGCAATTAGGGTGCCGCTTGTGGCTAAGTAATAACAGCCGTATGGGTCGTTCGATCAGTTAAGCTACGCTTGCCGCGGTTATTCCGTAGATAGGTGACCATATTTACATACCGTCCTCGTCCTCCGTGCCTCGGAAAGCACGATAAGCCGTTGGTCCCGTCTCTCATTCGTGGACCATTGACAGTCGTTAAAGGTCGTCAGAAGTCCGAAAGTCTGTCAACCAGTCTTACCAAGGGGTATCGTATTACTCACTAACTGGATTTTGGAGCTCAGCTAGGCAGTCGCTCCAAAATAGTGGTATCCAGCTGCATCTGGTTAGGCTGGAAGTCGACCCCAACATAGTTGGGAAAAGGCTAGCCTTTTCCCAAGATGACGATGAGTCGCGTCCCGGTTCCGCGCGCGATTCGTCTGAGTTTGAACAGAGCTTTAGTTGTACTCTAACGTAGACGCGTCTGCCGAACCCTTCGGTGAAAACGAACGTGAGTTTTATTAGTAACGTGGACAGCTAGAAATCGCTCGACTGTGCAATATACAATTTATTAGCTCGATGACTGTTACTCCCGTTGTCACAATCACATAACTATACATTTCCAGTTTTAGCCAGTTTTCCAGTTTTAGGCTGCGCATTGTATAGGTTTTTCGTAGCAGTCAGCTTAGTTGTATAGCTTAGCTTGATATGTTGCCGTGCATACGACTTGTTGTTGTTAAAAAATTTAAACAACATTACTTGTTTCCACAACATTTTTTGTCCGAAACATAATTGTGAAATCCTATGACATACATAATACTATATACTAAAGGCTGATTTTTCAATCGACCGATAATTTTTATTCGTGAAATAAAATTGACGTCTGGCAGTTTCTGTGTGGAAGGGACTGTCAAAAATTCAAAATTATTCCTCCAATAAAGTTATCTGGCGATGGAAAAATCAGCCCTAAGTAAGAACTTAAGTACCTACTTAATTTGCTAAAATAAAACGAGAAAAATCTAAATACTTTTAAACGTTTTTGGTGTTTTTTTTCGCGTAGTACCTTCAAATTAAAATACTATTACAGCCGAACACTAATGCTAAGTTCCAGACTAATGCGATCTCAGAGAGATGTCGTATCAACTTAAAAACTGTTTGCATAAAAGGCTCCATAGTCTCCAAAGGCTCTCTTTACTCTCCGTTCAATATCTGTCGCACGCTCGGTCAAGCCTGGTTGGATCCGCATAAACCCTTCATGAATATAATATTCCCAACACGTACCACATCTAACAACAAAGGCTTTTCTTTCTCCCACGTAACTTAACACCGTAATTGAAAATTTAATAAAGTGTTCCTCACACCGTCCCGTAATATAAAATATCTAACAACCGCGAATATTATTACATATTAAGTTTTACACGACAAATGAATACCATACTACATAATGTACACACAAACACGAAACACAGTATTAATTAGGATGCTCCCCTTAATACAGGCGTCTTTAAGTTATAAAGGCACATCTAAAAATTCTTTTACCTACTTCATTATCTCCAAGTTGTCAAGATCATATCTCACATTGTTCTTGTCTCCACAAAGAAAGATTAACAAAAGGTTTCGAAAGAGATTTTAATTTAATCATTCATTTCAATCTACGTAGATAGATGGATGTCCACGAAAGCCTTTGGCTAAGTTAATTGAAAAGTTCTACAACGAAATTAGACACTAATAAGGGAGTAAAAGTAATCTTTGCTAAGTCTTTAAGAACTTGTAGTTCTCACATCTATTTGGCGCCATTTGCACGAAGAAAGTGTTCACCTTTAATGCTACGCCGAGGTCGGGCTACAAGCTACAAGCTACGCGCTACGAGCTATGCACTACGACCTACACGCTACGGGCTGCAAGTTTCCCCTCAAAATCGTAATGACGACTTTTAGCGCTGAAAACTAATTTAACTCTCGAAATACATTTTATTTTGTCATTCGTTTATTTTGTAGTTAAGAAGCTCATTAAGTTCTCGTGCGTTGATCTGAAGGCTAATTCCCGTACTTAAAAACGTTCAAAATCAGTCGCAATATCATCTCAGCGACAACCAATGTTAAAAACTTGTCAAAAATGTAGGGATTTTAGAGGTATTTTTGACAGATTGAGACTGAGATCAGAGGGGCAACTCTCGTAATTTTAAGAACGTTCACAGTCTAATCTCAGTCTCAATCTGTCAAAAATACCTCTAATTTCCCAACATTTTTGACAAGTTTTTGACATTTGTTTCTCACCGAGATGAGACTGTGACTAGATTTTGAACGGTTTAAATTGCGAGAGCTGGCCTTCAGACTGTGAACGTTCTTAAAATTACGAGAATGGCCCCTCTTACATCCCATGGTTCTACGCTCTAGTAGCTTCAAAACCATGTGGGTGTATATGACACCTGTCACATAAAGTTATTATTAGATGTTTATACGCAATTCGCACACACGTTTAGTGAAAATAGTGGAATAACGTTGGTAACGCTAGTCTTACACCTACGAAAGTGCATTTTTCGTGTACCGGTATCTATTTTGCATGCATAACGTAGGGCACGCGAGCTTTCCCCACATCGTACCGTCGGTTTTCTACCCAAAATATGCGAGTAAGTGCATTTTCTGCGCACTACCGTGGATGTGTACAGACCTTAAATTGAAAATGGTACACAAATATTTTCACATTCTTTGTTGAAGTTAGGATGTTGTTTTTGGGATCATGGCTTACCATAGTGTTTGCTGGATCGAATCTAGTGAGAAAAATTGCAGTGCATCGGAACCACTTCATTGGGGTGTGAACACCCATATTTAGAGTAATAAATGATACTTAAATTATTTAATTTCTGTAAGTAGGTTTGTACAAATGCTTTTACGCGTCAATCATATTTTTTTTAAACTACATGAGTTCGGCGTTTCTTAACTGACTACTCTGAGAAGACAGGCCGAAACAAACTCAAAGGTTTACAGTGTCTTTTAAAGTCAAGACATAACTTTGGTCAGATCATGTGAAGACCATGTAGATTGGTGTTTGAAATGGTCAGAGTCAGGTCAGAGTGGTAGGGACATCGACGAACAACGTGTTTCCATGGATTCAGTACATGATTCTGAGCCCCCTTGAGTTGAAAGGGCTTTGAAGATCCGTGGCATACCTACCCTGTCCGCCATTTTTTTTTCAAAATAGCTTTCACGCTTGAAACCTATATAAATCGATAGCTGACATCGATGCAAACAGAAAACATAATAAGAACGAAACCCCGTAAAGTGTCAAGTTTCCGAGACATTAATGTTCAAAGTAAAAATATGGATGTCACGTGTGATCACACGTGACATCCATATTATTTGAACTTGCTTACATCTTGTTGCATAGATGTTTGATTACTTTAAACTTTTAGAGTGATTATTTAAGTGTTATTAAACTTATTATTTCGTAGTGGTGAGCCCTATCAGAACATAAGTTAGAAGTTACTTGTTAATCCTTAACGAAAGATTAAGGTATTCCTGTTTATCTTATATTCCAAGAAGTTTGTTAGTTTCCTAGCACGTGTATCTACGATAAGGCGTGGTTATGTCAAGGTGACAGCTCAAGGCGTTGACGCGCCGTCCCCCGTCCCGACTGAACGCCCCAAGGCGTCCGTTATCTTCATGAGCTTTGTCAAGGACAAACTGTCGTAATAATTAATAATTTTAGACGTAAATAGCTTGTCATAGAAGTTGAACTGAGTTGAGTTGTTGACTGTTGAGTTGAGTTGTATCGACATTTTTAAAGAACATGTCAAATAGTGATTCCACAGTTTATTGGGACTCGAAAAAAATTAACAACGTGCTTAACCATATACGTTGGAACCTACATTTTCCATCTTTCATCGGTTTTCGTGAGTTACTGAACGCTGACTTGCTGAAAGACTTCATTGTTGGTATAGTATACCTCATCATCATTACCACCTCACACCATCAGCTCACCTACGATTATACAATACGTAACTGAATAATGCACATTATGAAAGTGGTTTGTTGATTTCATTAATTTTAAATGTGGGTATATTTTTATCCCAAAAATAATTAAAACTACGTAAATTACAGTCAGTCTTCCGCTGTGCAGTCAAAATAACCCAAAATGTACAAAGTACCTAATACGCTAGACCCTTTAACGTGTACAACTGTGTGCGTGCGTAGATTTGTAATTTGACTATAATTTTCACCCACAATCAGTATAACTAACTTAATAAATAATCAATGTTCATAACAGTTAAAATTCAGTGATGTTTTATGATCTTAACAGAATATTCTGATTGGGATGTTTCGTGGTTTGTGTTAATTCTGTGGTTTGTGGTACCTCAACATACATACTTGTATATTATGCGAATGATTGAGATAATACAAATAAATTCTTTATAGCTCACAGATCCCTGACCCGTGAAATCCCCTTCTGATAACGACCATGGACAGTGAAAGGGTGGCCATAATAATTCTACAAGCAATGGTATGATTAAATTTACAACTCAATCAACCTAAAGAAGTAGATAGGAGAAAAAACTTGATAATTGACTCAACTTGTTTGTTTTTTTCGTGTGCTGTAAGGTATTAGTAGTAGTCTGCGTTAAAGTCAACCCTCGAAGAGGGTTCTCGGCATCAGGTTTGAAACAGTTTTATAAAACACTATGGGGTTTATTCATAAACGACGACTAAAGTTAAGTAACGTTTAAACGTGAAAAATGTATGGTTAAACAGTCGCTAATCACTGCTTAACTTTAAGCAACGTTTATGAATAAAGGGGTGTATTTTTATTTTATTTATTTGGGAAAATAAACAGTGACACATTACATTTTATAGGACGAAATACAAAAAGATACGGCCAAATGTGTAACAAACAACATTTTCCACAACTGTAAAACGTAATAAAATAGTGTTTTTGGGGCACTTGTCGCTATATTTAGCGTTTCTTTGGGTAGTTCATGTACTTATTAGTCCCACTATATGTATAGGAACGTGAAATAAAAAAAATAGGAAAAGTATAATCTTTCGCTTTGATCCCGAGTTCAGGGGTGTTGAGCCTTAGGGCACGCCGCGATAGCGGCGATAAGACCCCTCTTTGAGGAGTGGCTAGAGAGGCGTCACGGCGTTCTCACCTTCCGCTTGACGCAGGTCCTCTCCGGACACGGATGTTTCGGGAGGTTCCTGCACATAATCAGGCGGGAGGAGACGCCCGGGTGTCACCACTGCCCGGAGGACACGGTGGAGCATACGGTGGCGGTCTGCCCTGCTTAGGCGGAGCCCCGTCGTGTCCTCGTAGAGGCGATCGGCAACGGCGGCGACCTCTCGCGTCCGGCCCTGGTGCAAGCCATGGTCCGGGGCGAGAGGGAGTGGGAGACAGTCACCTCCTTCTGCGAAGCAGTCATGCTAGCGAAGGAGGTGGCTGAGAGGCTGAGGGAAAGAACCTCACGCCTCAGCCGCCGCGGGAGACGCTCCGGGCGTCGGGGGCCGCGTGACGACTCCCGCCACCGTAGGCGCGGGCCTGCGGGCGGTGAGTAATGGGTAGCTCACCGTCCGATCAGGACCAGGCCCGTGCCGGACGGCGCGTTGTGTTCCACGCGCGCCTCAAAGAGATGTCAGCAGAGGACGGGGCCCCATAGGGCCGAAGCCTGCCGGGGCGGCGGGATTTTCCGAAAGGTTAACCGCTGCCCTGGAACAGAAAGGGCTAAGGAAGGAACACGGGTGGGTTTTAGTCAGTAAAAGTCTGACACTCCCTTCCGCTCCACCCAGAGCGGGAGGGGTCATTTGATGATTTCCCATCCACAAAAAAAAAAAAAGGGGTGTTGAGCCTTTTGTGAGATTTCCACGCAAAGTATTAAATTAAATTTTTGATTTACTGACATTTATTTTTCGTGTTATATTTACATCCATAAACTAGATTTGTTTCAGAATTTTCGCTTTGCAACGGAGATAACTATACCTCGGAAAGCAGCTTAAGCAGTTGGTCCCGGCTGTGATCTTTGACAGTCGTTACGGATATCAGTAGCTCGAAACTCTGACAACAAGTCTTGCCAAGGGGTATTGTGTTACCCAGTGGTCAGATAGGCAGTCACATCATGTAAAATACTGGTATTCAGCTGCATCCGGTTAGAATAGAAGCCGACCCCAATATGCTGGGAAAAGGCTAGGCAGGTGATGATAATAAAGTAAGGAATTCAACCTTGTGCCAAAATGGCGCCAAACGTGCCGTCAGTATGTTACTACAAAGTACTACACAGAGAGTTATTCAAGTGTACTGAAACGGACACCTATGATCTAGGCTATTTATAGCCCACCCTATCTCTTCCCCTAGTCGTAAGGGTTTAATTTAGGAGGTAGTGCGACACTCGGTTTGGGTCACGAGATTAACCTTGAACACCTTCAGGGTGGCAGAGATATCGACGCGCAAACTGTAGCCATGAATTCAGCACATGATTCTAGACCCCATAGCGTAGGTACACATTTTTCGTCGGTTATCAAAAAAAATCTGCTGTTTCATTGAACAGTGCAATATCTACACGGTCAAAATGTATGGAACAGCAATTTTTTTTTTATAACCGGTCAAAAATTCCTGAAATCTAGAGTCATGTGCTGAATTCATGGTTACAGTTGGCGCGTCGATGTCCCTGCCACCCTGTATGTAGCTTGTTCCACTGTGCCTTATATTATCATTTATTATGAGATAACGATATCAGCCTTGTTCTTCAATCTTAATAATAGGTACTTACCCATGTCGTCGATCAGGGGCGCCATTCGCAGCGTGACTCCGACCAGCAGTAGACAGAGGAAGAGCAGCAAACACGCCGTCACCATTATCGTGTAGCGAGCGCGACGGGGCAGCTCGTCAGGGTCCAGTACCTGTGCCAAAAGTGACCGCATATCTATGAAGATCGCAAGAACTACATTAGAGAATAATTATAAATAATTTGGGTAAAGTACAAGTATGTGAAGTGCGATTTATGTTTTGGAACGAGGGATATGTGGTACCTCTTCATTGACAGCAAGAAGTTTAAATAAGATTTATACAGTTTACATTTGCTTTTGTGCTTTGCATTAATACCGAAATATAAAAAATAAATCATGTTAAGTTCAAGTCATATTTTTTTAAGTTGTTAAATTAACGTCAAATTCCATCGAGTAAAGTAACGCCACCTGTCCTCAAAACTGTAAACCTTCTTCGTCTTATTTCAATAAACGCCATCTAGCGGGTGGTCCTTTAAACAGTTTTAGGGGTTTGCAGTGGAGTAGTAAATGTACTAAGGCAACTTGATATTCGCCAACTAGATGGCGCTACTATGCAGGCAGAAAACAAGAAACTGGAAGTTACCTCGTCTTTGAGAACTTGAACAAAACTTTGTTGTATGAATGGCGGGAAGAGCAATTTGTAGACGACAACAATAGCAACGATTATTGTTGTTAGTTGAAATGAGTTCCCCTTATGTTTCTATATCCTACTGTTTATGGCATGAGAAGGATTGTTACGCTAAGCAGACGGATAATACAGATATTACCTACTTGTGTATAATTACAGTTACCTACTACTTGTGTTTCTTACCCCGGGCTTACAGCCGTGTTTACGTCAATACATGTATAATAAATGTGTTGACGTTATAGACATTTATTGTTAACTATTTTGTTCACCCTTTTGACAAGTTTTGTATACAACTTGTCTTGTCTTGAACACTTGTTTTAGGTGTAAACTATATCTAAACGAAAACATTGGATATAACATGCAGAATAAATATTTCATCCGTTAGCCTACGCAAGTCGTCTTCCATAAGCTTACTTTGTACCGTTGAGAACATGTCCACCTGAAGAAGATCGTGCACACGTGAACTTACATGTATAACTTTAGCCTGTTCGTCAATAGCCGAGACGAGCAGAGTGCGATGTTTTTTCGGCTTCTGTCCGTGAACTTGTTGGTGGCGTCTGCGTCGACGACGGCGCCGCTCCAATTCCAGCTGTTCGGGGATTTCCATTTCTCTGGTGAACAAATTACAAATGTACCATAAATACATTGATTCTAGATCTTTTGCTATACAGGGTGGCAGGGACATCGACCCGCAACCTGTTACCGAGCGTAGGTAAATTTTTCGTCGGTTATAATGAAAAAAAAAATACCTCGTAGGTATATTTTTCTATGAAACAGTCGATTTTTTTTTTTGACTGACCGACTAAAAATTCCTACGCCGGGTCAGTCATTTACTGAATTCATGGCTACAGTTTGCGCGCAACCTGTATTCATTCATTTACATATATGCACAAAACCCATCAGCAAACTTGATAGAAACTAATATACTGCAATCATAAGCATTCGTTGCTAACTTGAGAGTGAATAAATTAAATTCAATGGGCTTTACGTGCCTGTAATTTCACTCTAAACGTCGCGTCGCTGTACTGCTTCTAACAAAAATAGACATCAAAGTAACTAGAACTTTTCTACATAAACTAAATCACAAGGAGTTTTATCTACTGCTTCTAGAGAAAAGTGTAGCATAATCAGCTTATAATGATCCCACTGATGGGGCCTCTTCTCAGTGAGAGGGAGTGGGCTGTAATATACCACGCGGGCCCAGTGCAGGTTGGTAGAGGTCACATGCCTTCGAATTTTTGGTTCTAGAACATGGCCGGTTTCCTCACGATGTTTTCCTTCACAGTTTTACACAATGTGAAGCGTCTGCCTGGGTTCGAAACCACGACCTACAACTTGTAAGTCAGGGCCACCACTGCTCAGGATGGAAAGTGTGCGAGATTTTCATTTTTATATTCAGGATTTCCTTACCTACGTCGGGTTTGCAGTTTAAGTTTCTTACGCTTATGTCTAGCGATCTCATGCTCGCACCAGTGCGATGGTAGCTCTTCGCCCGGACTGCCGATGATTGAAGCCTCCTCTGAAATGAAAACAAATAACATAATTTAAAACATTGTCAAAACTATCTATGACCGATCTATATCGACGTGATAAGAAGAACGCTGAAGAGTGAAGAGTCCTCTGGTGTTTTGATAGATGAAACTGTACTACAAGACGGATTCGGGAAGCGGATGACCGATTGTAGTGACATTAATTGGTGGAGGCCTATGTCGAGCAGCGGAAAATGATAACACTATCGCACCCAACAAAGTTGATTGAACGATTAAGAGTTGTGAACGTAGAGACGGGGAAGAGAGTGATTGTAGTTTTTTGGTTAACCCATTGAAAGACACTGAACGAGACAAATATAAGTTTTATTGTTATTACGTCTGGGGGCGTTTAATGTCCCGCAAAGTGTTAAAGAATCTTTATTACCCAAAGAAAACCACTGAATGAGAAACATAATAGTTAGGTACAGACGCCAGCCAAATCAAAAATCAAAAAAAAAAATCAAATCATTGCCAAAATCATCATCATTATCATCTGTCAAATTTCTTTAATAGATTTTCAACTTTATAGTTAAAGCGTTAAGGTTCAAGGTTGATTGGGAAAATTTGACAGTTTCGGGTAGCTTGACCTGCTGGCGTCCGTACTTTCAGTAAAATTATGATATTATCGAGAAGAAGTTTGAAGTATTAGGTTACAACAAATATTTTTTTTTTTAAGTAATAATATAACCTAGCATGCCCGACAATTAATAAACTAACTGTCAAAATAAGTGTGTATAAATATTTTGAAGATGCTGCGTGTATATCTAGCATTAGACTCACATGAAATCGATTTCTACATTATCTGTGGCGTAAAATGGCGGTTCGTCACCACAACACCCCAACCCCCAACTTGTTATTTTTTTGTGTGTTTGTTCTATTTTATGCGTCATGTTTCCGCAAATAAATGTATTTTCTTTCTTGCTTTCTTCTAACAGCTGATTGGTTGATGTTGTGGAGCATACCTCCGCGGATGGAATATTGGATTTTGGCGCCATAAAATATTACGATATTATTTAATAGTGTATGATACTGCACATAACTAGATATAACTAGGTATTAAAACATTGGTGTGATAAACTCACACTGGTGTTTTAATAATCCCTGCCACCTAACCGATTTCATAAGCTGTTGTAAAAGCAGTGATATGGACACTATCTTGATAGTTTCTACATGGCAATTTAGATAACAATCTAAAGGGCTATAACCATAACTTCTACGCCGGGATTTCAAACTACAGCCATTAAGATAGTATTCCCGTAAAAGCCTAGCTTTCTATCGCCATCCCATAGTGGGTTTATCGAGAAAATGAGTACTCAGTTTGATAAAACTGTGGATTAGAATTTAGATGTAGTAAGTTTCCTGAAGTAATTTAATATCACTTCTGAATAATAAATAACCAGCTCTGAATTAATTAACAAAAAATAACATATATATTTTTTTTTTTATTTAAAATACTATCATTCAATCTTGTTGGCGTTGTTAGGTTTGGTAAAAACCTTCGATAAGATCGATCATGACTTTAATATTGTTATGCTAAACCCATTGCGACATTTATGTGTGAGTAGCAGTATATTTATGTTAATAAAGTTTAGCAGCTGCTCATTAATCGTTTATCTTGTTGGTAAAACCAGATAATAAATTATTTATATACGGGTTGCCACAGGGGTATATTGTAGGACCGCACTTTTTTCAGCTATTTTAAACTATATCCCCTAGCGCTTTTAACGTACAAATAATATGATTGTCGGCAACACTGTTATATGTATAGATTTGTGAAAAGTTTTTTAGTAGCAGCCCGAGTTGGAATCTGTGTGTTTACTGGCAAAGGCTCCCAATGCATTGACGTGTGTCCAGGGAATATGTGGGACCAACCTTAACCACACCTAACTCTCGAAATGTGGGTGTACTGTAAACCTCGGCCTTCTAAAGAATACAGGCATGTGGTGTAACTACTGACCGTCGGGCACGGGGTCTCGCAGTAGCAGCAAAAGCGGATGACGCGCGCGCCGCCGTGACTGCTCGGCGTGCAGTGCGCGTGCCTTGCGCTCCACTAGCGCGACGAGCACCGCTTCTAACCGCGCCGCGCCGCTCTCCTCCGTCCATACTGCTTTGTCGACCGTCTGGAAACGTGACGTCACAATATTCGTTTGGATAAGTAAATACAGACCAGCTGTTTTAAAAAATGGGCTAAGTTGGTGAAATGTTGCTGGGAACAATATTGCCGCCTTCATGTGTCCAGCAAAAGTACGACAGTCCATGTTGCCAGCAACATATTATTTCCTGCTACCCAAAAACATGTTTCAGAAACAATGCCGAGCAATTTTTGTTTCCCATGAGCTGCCACTGGGGTTCACAAAATCGTTTTACACCTATTTGACCTTTGTAACCAAATTCTTACCCAACACTGAATAAAACAAAGGTACAAAACGTTGTTTGAACGTATTTGAATGCCATACATTCAAGGTTTTAAATGATACAACACACGCTAGTGAAAGCACTGTATTATTTATACCTACTCGATTCCAGAGGAAATCGACTTTTCCGTTTTCCTTTTTCGAGGGAAAGAACCGTAAGAATTGTGTGTAATACAGCCTCTCTAAATATATAATAGCTCCTTTGAAATAAAGATTTTCATTTCGATACGAGTTTTTGAACGAAGAAGCCATATGTAGGTTCATGCAATTATATAGACGTGGAGTAGGAGTAGTACGTACCGTAAAATCATACAACTATAGTCCTAGGGGACAACTATGGTCCAAATTCACTCAGTCACATAATCACATTTAAAACTACGCGCACCGACATCTAGCGTGAAGTTATGGAAGTTTTTAGTTGTTAATGTCATACGTAACGTGTTTTGATCGATTTTGCATAGATGGCACTACTTGCATCCGATCAGTGAGCTCAACCGATGTAAACGAGTTTGTGCACGTTTTTGTTCACTGCGAACTTTAATTTGAAAAAAATAGTTTTTGTGTATTGTTTTGTTCCTGATTTTTATGGTTGATCGGTAAGTTATTCATACACTAAATTAAATGTTGTTATTTCTCAAACAGTTACTTAGTTCAAATTTAGTGATTTTTTTTTTAAATTTCGTACTATGTTTTCAACTTTAGTCCAGGTTTTTTTTTGGACCATATTAGTAGTACTTGGATAAAAAAGGTCGAATAGTGCCCCAATTCACCAATAATTTACCAGGTCGAACATGGGTACAATGTTTCCTTAAGAGGCACAAAAAAGAACTATCACAGAGGTTGTGCAGCAACATTAAACGAGTTCGTGCTGCGGTCAATGAGGAGACGATTAAAGACTATTTCAACCATCTTAAAGTAGAAACAGAGGGAGTTCCACCACATTTGATATATAATTACGATGAAACAAACCTAGTGGACGATCCCGGGAAAAAGAAAGTGCTCACAAAACGAGGAACTAAGTATCCGGAGGCAATCAAAAATTCCACGAAAGCTGCATTTAGTTTGATGGTATGTGGTAATGCGGCTGGACAGATTCTTGCACCTTACGTCAACTACAAGGCCGATAATATGTGGGATACTTGGACAGAGGGTGGGCCACCTAATACTCACTACAACAGATCCAGTTCAGGATGGTTTGACACGCACAGTTTTGAAGATTGGTTTTTTACCACACTTTTACCTGTACTTCGACGAGAAGAGGGAAGAAAAGTGGTAATTGGCGACAATTTAAGTTCCCACATTAGTCAAAAGGTCTTAGAGGCGTGTGAAAAATATAACATTGCATTTGTTGCTTTGCCACCAAACAGCACGCACCTGACTCAACCCCATTTCAGTGCCATTTTACGGTAGGACTATAGTTGAAAACACCGCAGACAACAATGGTCCAAAAAAAAGTTAAAAAAAAAAAATTAAATGATAATACTTGTTTGATGCTGTTAGGCGCATGTTAATCGTCGCTATACTTACAAATAATAAAACCACAAAGATTATTTGAAATAATAATAGTTTAGAGTAAAACCAACAATATGTTTGACTATTGCGAAATTTGGACCATAATTGTATGATTTTACGGTACTCTATTTCCCTAATACGTAGGTAGGGAGCGTTGAGTAGTTTCCAATATTTCAATATTTTGATAGCTGCCACAACTACCAGTTATAATCCATTACGTGAGTAGAGCATGATTGATTACCAAATATCACCGTACTTTCCATTAATCAAAGGTTTGATACACGTATCTTATGAGCTGTTTAAAACTTAATCTAAATTACCTTTTATAGTGTCCGGTAAAATCAATGTTTCATGACCTTTTAGAGCAATGATGATAATGTCATTATTCCAAATTCTGACATCACCAAACAGTATCATTTTAGCCTAGTTTCTAGCGCCTAGCCTCCATTCACTGCACTTGAACTGTATACAGACATTCTCTAGTTTTTAAAGCGTGCTTGAACAACTGTATGTTTGATTTCAGGGTCTCCAGCCGCGCGCGAAACGAGCAACTGCTTGCGTTGCCTTGGGAACTAGCCTTAAATCCACAGATAGTATAGAGCTGGACGTGGTGTTGATAGGTGGAGTAACGCTGTGACAGAGTGGCGTCCAAGAACCAGAAGTAGAAGCTTTGTTGGTACCAAAGAGAGGTCAAAGGCTAGCTAAGGATGAACAGTCTATGGTGGTTGATAATGATGATGGTTAGTGGTGAGATACTAACATCGGTCGACGGCTGTCGCATGGTGAGCGCGCGGCCGACCCGTGTGGCCGATCATCGCCTCGCACGCGACGCTACCGAGCGCCTCTCTCTCTCGCTACCTGCAAGCAATCACAATCGATTTATACTAAGTAATAATGACTAGGTCATCTTTATATGTATAATTAAACAAAGTTGGATTAGTTGCACCATTTAGGTATAGCTCAAGAACGGCTGAACCGATTTTTATGATATTTGATTTGCTGGATTTGCCTCCGCCCCGAATAGCAGAATAACTATAAAAACATGGGAAATATTCACGAAACAAACAAACGATGATGAATTCATTTTCTGACAATATGTAAGGTGAGCATGAAGAGCTTTCAAATTTATTTTACATCTGATTTTGCATCACTGTCAGAATCACAGTGATCTTTATTACATACGTACATAAACTCACACCCTCTTCCCATGGTAGGCAAAAACTACAGAAAGCCACCTGCTACAATACTCCAGTGATTTTTTTTTTTTTTTTTTTAACGTTGCCCCACACTTGGAATTTCTCCTGTGTCGTGGGTGCGTTTACAGACATATAAACTCACATACACAAACAGCCAACAAATCTTTATCGTAACAAAGGTAAGGTAGTTGCTGGGTTGCTGCTGGCAGAGTTATAATAACTATGAAGTGACTAGGCTATAAGGCAGTTGAGGAGGAAAAAGGAAGGACTTGGTATTATTAAAAAGAAAAAAACTTGAAGGGATCTTCTAGGTGCGATCGCAGCACCATAGAAAGATTTTTTGAGGGTGAAGGGTGCCAACGGGACCCATTACTAAGCCTCCCCTGTTCGTCCATCCGTCCGTATATAGATGTCAGCGGGCGTACTCGTATCTCATAAACCGTAATAGGTAGAAAGATGAAATTTTCACTTTTCTATTGCCGCTATAACAACAAATAATAAAGTTAAAATACAAGAAACGTGTTTTATTCGGCGCGTTTTCCATTGTGGTACGGAACCCTTCGTTTACTCTCAAGATTAATAAAATAAAATATTAAACTTAAGTAAAAACCGCCTCCGTGTCTCGGAAAGCTCGTTAAGCCGTTGGTCCTGGCTGTCATTCGTAGATCTTTGACAGTCATTACGGGTAGTCAGAAGCCCGGAAGCCTGACAATCCGTCTTACCAAGAGGTAGCGTATTACCCAGTAACTGGGTTGTGGAGGTCAGATAGGCAGTCGGTCCATTTAAAACACCGGTATTCAGCTGCATCCGGTTAGACTGGCCACCGAACCCAATATAGTTGGGAAGAGGCTAGGCAGATGATGATTAAACTTAAGTAAATAGCAAGGCATTGTATGGTAAATATAATAACAAGACAGTAATAGGATTCTTGCAAAACAAAAATCAATTAACGCGGGTACAATGAGAACGTAACTAGGGCAGGCCTCAGATCGTGTCGATAATATAAGATTTTAATTTAGTTTAAAGGATTTGAAAACTTTTCGAGGTGTTTATTTCTCCAATGGTTATTAGTAGGTAATTTATTAAACAGCTGTGCTCCGTATGTGTATGGAATACTTTTCTTAACGTAGTTTGTATGTATTCTCGCGAGACTATCATTAGCGCTGTGCAGAGGGGTCTTACCCCTCATCTGCATTTGTTTTAAAAATTAGTTCCTGTGTTCCAGTGTATATTTTTTATATTTCGGGATCAGGATGCGTATGTTTAAGAAATAAAGTTCTGTGTAGTTTTAAAAATAATTGGTAGAAACATAACTCCTTGGGTTTTTTTATCACAGATATAAATTCAATATTGAATATTGAAATAAATTCGCGAAGAAAGATGACTTGCGTACCTAAAAGTATAATAAAACTATTTTAAGGAAGAAGTCATCGGTAGTGTCTCAATAGATTATGGCTAAATTTTACTATCCCCTAAACATCCTGCAAATGAAGCAGAATTAATTAAATTATATTATAAATTCCAAAGAACGTTAGTCTAATGAAATGCCAATTCCCAGAAATGTGCAGTATATGCAGGCTATAAGAGTAGGGAACGACCAAAGAAACGATGGATGGACTGTGTGAATGATGATATGGTTAGAAAGGGGGTGACTGTCGAGATGGCGGCTAATAGAGGAGTATGAAAGAAAAAGACATGCTGCGCCGACCCCAAAGAAATTGGGATAAGGGCAGGAGAACGATGTGCAGTATTGTGAAATAAAAGCTCGCGCACATTTAGCCCGCCTGAAGGTTGTGTGCGATGGTTTATGGAAAATTGTACGAAAGTTATCTCGGAGGATTTTTGTATTGCGTTGCGTTGCGCCGCCCAAATGTGCGCGAGCCTCATTACATTGTAGTGGAAACAGTTAAAACCGATTTTTTATGTGTCGGAAACAATTAGGGGTTTATTATAAACACTGATTAAAGTGGTTTGAATATTTTTATATGGACACTGGCATACCTACTTTCGCGCCTTTTTGAAAATGGCGGCCACGCATGAGATCTACAAAAATTGATGCAAATTGACATTAATGCAAATGCCACTGATCTTCAAAGCGCTTATGTCACGTTTAAACGTTAAAGATATATAGTTAAACAGTCGCTAATCACCACCTCACTTTAAGCAACGTTTATGAATAAGGGGGTTATTGCGTTGAGGTGCGGCTCGCCGCAGCTCCTAATGTGCTTTGGCGCATTATGCAATGCAGAGCGCTGCGGCGCGCCGCGGCTGTAATTTGCGCTTAGCTTATAAAAACATCTGAAAATCAAACTTAAATTATAAAGAAGACAGAAGGCTAACTCCCGTAATTAAAAACGTTCAAAGCTAGTCGCAAGCTCAATTCAGCGACAATCAATGTCAAAAATGTCCCCACATTGATTGTCGATTTTACATTTTAGAAGTATTTTTGACAGATTGAGAATGAGATCAGACTATGAACGTTCTTAAAATTACGAGATTTGCCCCTCCGAACATTTTTATATCCATAGAGGACCTTTTTTAATTTATATTATTAATTACCACATTACCAATATTCCTGTTGTTTTTTATGACAATGCCGGTTGACTAATAAAAATTAAAAAAGGAAAAAGTATAACATTTGAACTATTTATTCAGCTCATTGCATTTTATTGTAAGTCCCATAAACTAGGTATTCTTAAAGGTTTTGGTGTACTTAGGCACAATGTGAACTGGTAGTGAAGAAATGCGCAATTCTAAATTTGATACCATTAATTACATTACCTACGTGGAAGCATTCCATGACTCTTAATGAGAGAATAAAACGCCGAAATTCTTACGGCAAGATTAAAATGAAATGCTTTGTAAAGTAAATGGCTGCCGTGACTCCGTGAGGGATTCGGAAAAGAAAAAACAAAATGCCATAGCAATTTTGTAAAGAGATTTTTTTATTTGGTATGCGGTATAGGTACTGTACAAGTATAGGTATATTTTAAGCTTTTAGGTCACAAAATCACGCAGTACCAACTCGATGTAGAACCCCGAATAAACTCAAACTTAAAGCATTTATTTCAATTAAACAATTTACAGGCACTTTTGAATTGTCAAAATTAAATAGTCGGTCAGTTGGTTAGAAAATTGTAACTAGTTTCCCATACCAAAACGTAGATCTCTTAGAATATTCTTAGAGGTTATTAATTATTATTATTATTAATTAGGTAAGTAGGTATGATTGTAATCCTTGACTGTTTACGAACAAACATAGTTTCAGTTTCGTGAACAGTTTGTACCATACCTGGCCGTACCTGAGTTTGTTAAACCTTATACCATTTTTCCGCCCTCCATTTTTTTATAGGAACAGGATATAATGCTGCCTTTTGTCCGGCACTGTACGTGACGGCTTTTATCCGGCTCGTATTCATACAAAAAGCTAACATATGTAGTAGGTACATTCTGTTCGATCGCTAGTACGGATATCGAGTAAAGGCTACTGCACGCGGTACTATAACCTCTTTATATGGACCACAGGTCTCGAATCGGAACTATTTCATTGAGTATTTATTGCTACGGGTATCATTGATCGGTATCGTGTTGAACGCACTCATCTTGAAAATAATGGGGTGTTTACGAGTTTAGATTTGAACACGGGGAAGTTCGCAGATACAAATTGGATCTTAATATCAGCTCGAATTAAACTTAACTTAATTGCAACGTAACCGAGATTACATGAATACTGAACAACTCGCTTTAAAGGCTTTAAATTCTCTTCTTAATTTATTACTTCAGCATATTTTAATCCAGAAATAAGCTGATTCGATGTGAGAGTCCAGTCAGTGCACGCAGCGATCGGAATGTCTTTATACCTAACTGTATAAAGACATTCCGATTGCTGCGTGCACTGACTGGACTCTCTCACACTGAAACTGTGTGGTCCTTTCCTCAAAAGACCGTTTCAGAGACCAATCTACATGGGCTTGACATGATCGGACCAAGATTATGTCTGGACTTTAAAAGAGACTGACCTCTGAGTTTGTCTGCCTTTCTTCTCAGAATAGTCAGATAGGAAACGCCGACCTCATCTAGTTTTTTTTAAATATGATTGACGTGTAAAAGTGTTTGTACAAACCTACTTATCTACAGAAAATAAATAATTTATCATTATTTACAGTTTTGAGTAAGAAGAGGAAAGAAAATACGTTTATATGCGGTAAACATGACGCAGAAAAATAGTACATAGTACTTTATCGTAGTTACCATATTGGAAGCACTAATCTCGAATGCAATTGCGTCTGGATTGGAATCGCGTATTATTCAGCCTTTGTATGACTTGATTGAAGGCCTGTATCAGAGGATGCCAGTTTACGTACACATTGGAAACCGTATACGATGCTTTGTTTTAATATTATTATAAGGTAATTGATGGCTGTATTCATTAACAATGAATACCATTTTCTACCCAAAATCTGTTTATTTTGACCTTTAATAATTGAAAGTTGAAATTCCCTTTTCAATCATAATATGAGTCTTTAGAGATTCTAGTATTCTACTAATATAGACAGCGCTATACGAAAATGTAGCACATTAGTAAATTAGTAATAGCACATTTTCTAAAAAAATTTTTTTTTAAAGTATGGAAAAGTCTACATGTCTAAGTATATCTACTAATAATAATGTATTATAAAAAAACATCAAAATTATAGGAATTCATTGTAAACATGGAGAATATATTAAAATCTGTGAATGTATAATGTCATATAATTTTGTTCTGTTTTTTTTATGTTGTGCCAAATGTGTATTTTTAATAATATTATGTTGTGTAAATCAAAGATGATTTTAAATAATTTATTGTTGAGTAAAATCTTCAATTGTGGGTAAACATTATTGATCATTTAAAGTAGCACCTTATATAGATGTTAAAATTTGCATGCCAAAACATGGTGATTTTCACCAAAAAAAGTCTCAGTCGTCCCTTACATTTGGGTCGTGTATTGAAGTTTTATATGAGATAGCTTTTGCCCGCGACTTCGTCCGCGTGAAGCAACTTTCTTATTTTTTTTTCCGTAAGTTCCTTCTAAAAAGTGTTAGAAAACTTAAAAAAAAGATGGATGAAATCGATAAAGTCGTTCTCAAGTTATGACGTGACCAAGGGAAATAGGGATTCATTTTTATATTGTATATAGGTACTGTAATGACTGATTATTTTTTCGCGATTACGATGTTGGTCCCATGGAGAAAGTTGTTCAGTTTGATGGGCTGTACCACACCCTTAATTTTGACCACACGTTTCTGATACACCTTGTATATATATTATAATAATGATTCAACTAGTCAGCTAACTAACATAATTATAAAACCCATCCTATCTGCAAAACTTTTCTACTTTCTACATTAGTGCGGTATTTAACTTTTTATCGTGAACAAAGTAGGCACAAACTAGTTTTCTGTTTCAGACTTTCGCACTCTGTGCAACGAATTTTACCGCATTGTGTCCCAAACAGGAGCACAGTGATACTGCGGTTATATTCAATATGCAAACACTGGCCATCCCCCGGTACAGACCTCACGTGACTTTCATTTGCATGAAAATTGGCCAGCGCCAATATTGTGGTAGGTAAAACGGGATTTTTATTGTTAATATTCCTAAAATGTAGGTAGCTAATAAGGATTATTTTTTATATTACAATTTGGGACTTATATAATAATAATATCCCTATAATAATATCCCTGGACACTTCACACAGCACCATTTGTCCCAAGCTAAGCAACCTAATGCTTGTGTTATGGTAACAAGATGGCTGATAAACTACTTATATACAATTTTTTTTTTTGTAAATACATACATATTATAGATAGAAAAACACCCAGACTCGGAACAAATACATGTAGGTCATACAAATATTTGTTCCGAGCGGGAATCGAACCCGCGACACGCAGCGCAGCAGTCAATCGCTTAACCACTGCGCAAACCGTGCCGTCAAATATATGTTCGAGCCGTTTGGGGTTGAAACACGAGGACCCAGTGCCAACTTAGTTTTTCGAGACATCGCCAAGCGGTGGGTCGACTCTTAACGTGACCAGAGGGCTGGCCTATTTTTTGGGTACAACCTGGCCATGCTGCCATCGTTTTGGGCACAGTACAGCGATGCGGACGATTTTTTTGATGCCCTTGATTATTTCCCCTCCTTTTTACATACACATACACAACATTATTACAACACAACACAATAATTATTATTATTATTCTAAGACTGTTCGCTAATAGGTAACAGAATACTGTGTGGACTGGTGGCAAGGAAGGGCGTTCTTTTGTTTCCATGAGAGTTGTGAAAGGCGACTAAAATTGATGTCAAGACGACGGACAGTGGCACGAGGCGTCCTTTTATGCACTATTTTGTAACATATTATATTTTCTCTATAGGTAGTCTGCAGCCTCAATTACACGTAACTTGGAGCTTTGAAACTGTACTGTTTGTCAGCGATAATAGGTATCATTACCGCGCCGTAAGCCAGCAAGCGAAACCGCGAACTAAGTACCTATACGATGCCAGTTTTGATCCTACAATATCTATCTTTTTCCAAAATAGTTCCAGTCCTAATACAGAAATTATTCGCAATACTAAAAACAAGTCCTCAAAGAACACATTTGTAAGAGATAAGTCCTGTGTTGAAGTGTAACTGACTCGAAGTACCGTCTCACTTCAAGAACGAGATTTATAACATTATTATACGACACGCTTCGTCTAGTGTACCTACTTGACAACTTCAGATTTATTTCTTCTATTTTGGTAATTTTACATAATTTTATTCGTAGGTTCAGGCAACTGGCGTGCGTGTATGACCTATGTATGAACGTAAACGAAGCAAAAAGAGTATCTAATGATATTCGCAGGTGACGTTCTGTAGTTTCTACATACCCACATGGGAAGAAAGCGTTTATGTATATGTTTATACGTTTTTTTTACGCAGACCAGCACAGAGAACGGAGACATAGTTCCAGATACAGAAACATCCCAGCACAAAGCGCGGCATTCTGTCTCAAGCTCTCTGTGCAAATGCCTAACAAGAGCCCTTCAGGTGTTGTCGAGGCTCTTGGCCTTTAGTCCATTAGCCGTAACAAGTCGGTAGGTACAATTACCGTAGTGTCCACATCCCAAATATCAACAACCTTGTGCGACAGTAAGGACACTTGATTTCTTCATCTTGCTTGGATTTTACGAGATTCCCATCATATGGAAAAAAACAAATAGTAAACCTTATTTTTGTTATTTGATACATATACACATACATTGTCTGCAATCAACTGTCTACCTGTTACGGTAAAAAAGATACAGCCCTATGACAGACGGACGGACAGACAGACGGGGAAAATGTACGTAAGCATCTGCTTGTTAATACATAATTTCACACGTAGCGTCGCTTCAGTCCAAAGGAACTACAAGCCGCGCGTTTGTAATGAATGCGGTTGTGTTTTCGTTGAAAGGGGAAAAACATGGAAACAGTAACATTTTGTATAAAATATTAGACACCCAAAACCCTCTTACTTCGTCCACGTAAATGTTAAAGTGCGTACCCACCAGAAAACGGGTATCAAATACTCAGATGTTGTGAACTTGTCACGGCAATTAATGGTGTTGTTGGTGTCTCGCACTTAGATTTGCCGATGTGTAAACACCTTTATGCAAAAATTGAATTTGAATCTGGATTTAAATCTGAACAACAAACAGTACCTACACGTGTATGAAACGTCGATGAAATATTGCATTGTGTTGGTGAATTCCTATTTATTGTGAAAAATCGGATCTGTTTTTTATCCGGAAAACAATTCTCTATTGCCATTACCAACCATTGTGTAGTTCAGAAACCCGACAGATGTGAAGTTTAACAACTTTTAATAATGGCAATTATAGAAGGTAGACTTCTTGGTAAAAGAAAAAGTTGGGAATGAAATTGCCAACGCTAAACATCTCCTTCGCTTGGCAAAGGAGAATATTTGTTCTACAAATACGGCTTCAAGCCTTGAAGTGGAGGTACTACATCAAATGAAGAAGCGCCATATCGATAGCAAAGGTAGCCTTCAAACAATACATAAAACAGTACAAAATATCGATCGTGAATGACGTAGGAAGGTTGATTTCACTAAATAAATTACCGTGTCTCTTTACGGTTCCATTCCGCCCACAAAGGTCCTATAATTATAAGCAAATGTTAGCATACGAAGTTATTTGTATCGGGTTTACATGGCGAGTAAATAATCTGATTGCCAATTATTGTGAATGCTGTAGGCGTCATCTATTTACGAAAATGGAGATCAGAGATACTATCACTGCTTATGAAAAAGGGAATACATAATCAGGCTATAATGTTCCCACTGCTGGGACACAGGCCTCCTTTGTGGGAGTGGGCTGTAGTCCACCACGCGGGCCCAGCTGTGCTGGTTGGTAGATGTCACATGTCTTCGAATTTTTGTTTCCTCACGATGTTTTCCTTCACCGTTTTGAGAGCTGTGGTGATGAAGTTATTTCCACAAAGTACAGCGCCTGCCTGGGTTCGAACCCACAACGCTCGTAAATCACCACTGCTTTCAAAAAGGGAATAGGTAGAAGTAGTTAACGGCTCATTTTTAATGACAACTAAACGATGAAACGAACAATATCAAAACATTTTCGTTTTCTTTTCAATTATATGTAAAGAAATTAATTCGTTGTCTCTACGACATTACGTATTCCGCTGGTAACCAAAAAAGTAATTGTTTCAGAAGTAAACTTGAGATTTTAGCAGAATTATTAAATTGGGATAAAGTTATCTGACAAGAGGGGATTTTGTGCAACTTTGTAATTTTGTAACGAATAAGTTTTAAATGGTCCTCCGGATGGTGCTTGAAAATTCTACGACTTTAATTCTTGTTTAGATTAATATTATTTGTTTGTTTATTCAACTTGGGTATTATTAGTTTTGCTAATAGTCGGTACCTACCTAAGGGCTGATTTTCCTAATGCCAGATAACTTTATCGGAGGAATAATTTTGAGTTTTTGACAGTTTTCCATACAAAAACTGTCAGACGTCACTTTTATTGCACGAATGGCAATTATCGGTCGATTGCAAAATCAGCCCTAAGTTTAGCTTCTTAATTTTCCATTTTTATGACTCTCTAAAAAAATACTTATTTTTGTAGAGATCCACTCATACTTTGTAACGGGGTGAATAGGGATGCAGGGGCGAATCGGGACGAAATTTTAAAATGGATTTTAACGTTGAAATAATATACATATTTTGTTGCCAACAAGGACACTTAATCGTTAATTATAACACATTAAAGTCCTTTTTGGCAACAAACTATATTATTTCAGTCCCCATCCCTCTCACCCCTATTCACCTCGTTTTATGGTATGTACATAGTTTGATTCGGTAAATTGTGATGTGCTATCCGCCATTAGAATCCCTTTGATTGATATTTACTACTCCGATAAAAGCACCCCTCACACGCATAAAATAAGGATTCTATAAATAAATGGGATATTTCTGTCCTTCCTTGCTATTATGGGCCCATTCTGATATATATAACATTAAATTGATTGTTTGTAAACTCAATGAACTAAGGCTCGTACCATAAGCGATACTTTGAAAAGTTTTGATCGGTGTTATTAGCTACATGTACACAATACCTGTGCTGATCAAATTCTGAACTTAGGGTGCCATAAGCGGGATCAATTTATAACTTAAACTGTTTCTAGACATTATGAAACTAATACTTAGGAAATGGCGGGATAAGCTGGACTAAATAACATACGACCATTCACCTATAGTTTTGTATAATTTAGAAGCATTTTTTAAATTTTGTAAATGTAAGAACCATGGATCCGTTTTTTATGATATTTTGATGTTGACTTGAAAGAGCAGTTAGTTTAAAAAATAACCATTAGTGAAACTAAAAATTTATCAAAAAACACGTTTTGCAAAAATTTTACCATTAGTTACTATTTTTGACAATTGGTTGAGTTAACTACGGATTAAGAAACCGGCCCTAAAACTCTGGCCACTAATAGCCGATTCGAATGTATTCTAAGTAGGTACAGCCTTGCAAAAGTCAAGCAGACCATTCGAATGTAATGCCCATGTACTTATACATAACTTAATGGCTGTAGTTGAGTCCGTCCGGCTAATACATGGCTACCTTTGTTGCTAGACTTAGTTATTTGAACACGAACTATTGTTTATTTGGGTCAATTCCAGCGAACGGCTGTGGCACGACTCGAAGGGAAAATTATAGCAGTCACGTGGATGAGAACAGAAGGGTTATGTAGGTAAAGAATAACAATAAAGTCTTTACAAAAGAGCGAGTCCTTTTTATGGTTCCGTACCCAAAGGGTGCCAACGGAACCCTTTTACTAAGCATCCGTTGTTCGTCTGTCTGTCTGTCAGCGAGCTGTATCTCATGAACCGTAATAGGAAAACAGTTGAGATTTTCACAGAGTATGTATTTTTATTGCCGCTATAAAAAAAAACAATAAAAATAAAATAAAATGCGAAACGGACTCGCACTTGGCCGGTTTTTCCTGGTTTGTCTGAGATATATTCGCTATATAACGAGTATTTACAGAATCGCCATAAACTAAGCTTAACAGAACCAAATGTTTGCGGAAGATGCCTTTTCTCAATTTGGTACGGCAAGATGCAACGACATATAATAATAATTTGTCATGCGGGTGCGTGTTAATCTACCAATACATTTTCTGTGACTAACATAATGATTGACTGAATTTAAAAAAAAAACAAAACCAATGAATGAAAATTAGTTTTCGTAGTAGGCATTACATACCTAGTATACGTACTTAGAAATTGTAACTTCACGTCTGAGCAGGCGCGGTTTCAGCCCAAGATTTTGGGGGGGGTCACCAAGTAGTAAGTTAGTAACTTAAGTTAGTAAGGCAAGTAAATATGACAGACTCTCGACAGCTTGAATGATTTTGGGGGGGGGGGGGGTCATGACCCCACGACCACCCCCTCGGACCGCGCCAGCGTCTGAGTGGGTCAAAACCTTGCACCAGAACTATAAAAGGTCGAAAATAAGCTAGTTAAGTAGCTATTTATTATTCGTGGTCATTATTAATGGTCCTTCTGGAACCTTTTCCTCCATGTTAACCCGGTGTCTGATTCCTGTAGTTCATTCACGAGTGTGTGGGAGTACAGGGCGTGATGACTCGCTTGTTTCTTTTGTACGGCACAGGAAAATTGTGCGCCAACTTTTCAACGTGTTTTGATGACATCAGCACAGTTTCAGGCTTTAATATAACTTCATTTTGTGGGGTTCATTTGTCAAAGTAACAAATGAAGGTGCCCTTTCTGGTACAGGAAGTTGTGTCTCGAAAATTGTAAACGTTATTTCTTTTCTAAAAAATGGAACAGCAGGATAATTGCGTTACAGAGTATCAGTAGCAATGGTTTTAATTTGACAATTCAAGCACATTCATTGCTTTAATTTACGTCGTTGAGCAGACCAATTTTTCGATTATGAAGCAATGGATTAGCTATATCCTTCAAAATGACCCAGATTGAGATCGATAGAGTGTTATGCAATAGGGTGCAGAAGTATGTAGTTACTTATTCGCTAGCACTATGTTATGCATCGGTGATGGCAAAAAAAAACTATTAAAGAAGAAAGCATGCAAAAAAAAATTACAATTTAAAGTCCATTAATTCTGTGGCAGCTATTCTTAATTACCTTTCAACTTTACTTTCAATTACGTTCAGGAAGTTTTCTAATTTATCTAAGTGTCATCATCTGCCTAGCCTTTTACCGAATATTTTGGATGCAGCTGAATACCAGTATTTTACATGGAGCGGCTGCCTATCTGACCTCCACAACCCAGTTACTGGGTTACTAATTTATCTAAGTGTTTGGTTGTTTAATTACGTAATTTTACCATGAACATCATCCGTCTTATTAGAAAACGAGTTCTAACTTTAGTCCAAGCTTAAACAATATTTGTATTTTGAACTTTGTTCTGAGCAAGGTAAAGTTCTTAATACAAAACTGACAACTTAGACTCGGTTTTAACATATTTTTTTTTGTAAATCGAACTTTAGCTATGTCGGAATGAAGTTCCAAAAAATAAAAAAAACTCGATGGTTTAAGCCAGGGTCTACACATAAACCTTGTTTTGTAATAAGGTGGCTTAACTATGTTTTCTGAGAAGTATTATTTTCCGCTCTCAATTTATTTGAATCCCTAACGGGTAGTCGTATACTTTAATGTTGATTAAAAAGAAACCAGTAAACATACAGTCTCGTACTGCATTATAATTTATTCACTTATTTCCCCAAAGCAGTCGCATGAAAATTTGAAATACCAGGAGTGAGTAATAAACAAACTGAGGTAATGTTAACACTGCTATATAAACACAAATAACATACCTCTCCTACATCATTATTTTATTTCATGTCATTTGATTGTATTTTGGATGGTAACTCCCTAGGGGATAAAGTACGGTTTATACGCACATTTACATAATATTTAATGTCTGGCTATAAAAAAGTGTATGATTGTGACAAGGATCTCGTTATTTCAATCGAATGTAAAAAAGGATAATTCAGTAATCTCTCGAATGTCCTATAAAGTTTACCCCCCCCCCCCCCCCACCCCCTTTATTCATAAACGTTGCTTAGAGTTATGTAGTTATTAGCGACTATCTAAACATACATTTTTGACGTTTGAACGTCACTTAACTTTAATCATCGTTTATAAATAAACTCCTTAAAGTCCAGTGTACAAATTACCTTCCCGGAAATTAAAGAAATAATTGCAGCTAAATGTTTATGCTTTACCACCTCCAGGTACTTATTTCAAACCAGCGAAACGGATGCATAATTTCATTCGATTAAAGTTTCCATTTAACAGACCGTAGTTCCAGATCTAAACTGAAAATAAACATAAAATTTCATCTCGACCGGAATACGAAGTTTCTCCATTACACGTAAAATTAACAGCTTGTTAATATTCAGTGGCCCGTTAAGGACTTTCCGTTCTATTATCTAAATACGACGGAAGGAAATTCGCACCCTGACGAAATAGGAAAGGACCGTCTCAATAGTTTGGGTTCTGGGACGCCCTTTACGCCTTTCCACCGTATTCATGTTCAACTCTACTGGGTTTTGTATAAACATTACAATTTATATTTCGTACCATTCGGCAAGTAACTCACGATTTAGATAGTTTTCAATCTGCCTAGCATTTTCCGAGTATTTTACATGGAGCAGTCCACAACCCAGTAATACGATACCCCTTCTGACTACCCGTAACAACTGTCAAAGATCCACGAATGACAGCCGGGACCAACGGCTTAACGTGCTTTCCGAGCCACGGTGGGGTCTCGGTATGTAAAGATGGTCACCCGTTCATGGACCAACCGCGGTAAGTGTTGGTTAACCTGACCGATCGACCCGTGCGGCTGTTATTATTTAACCATGAGCCCCTCGGAGCCCACGGATTAGATACTTTTATCTTACAAAATACCGCATTGGCAGATATTAGTCGTCTCAGTCGCATTGCATTTTTCTAAATGCAAGTCTAAAAGTGTTATAAGTGTGTGTGTCGCAGAATATGATCTCCATTATTACCTTTTTGGCGCAGCCGTGAGGCACACACTATTGTTGTCTGAAACATTATTTTGTTACTGTGTCCAAATAAACGTTTTTCTTTCTTTCTTTCTTGTGGATACTAGATAACTCGCATTTGTAAACTATAATGACAAAGCATAAATATGAAAATGCTTGACGGATATACGACTACCCTAGGAAGACTTTTTTGCTCGTTACTCGATTTTTACATAGCAAAAACACTGTTCTGCTTCGTTGAAAATAAATTGCAAGAAATTACAAGTTACGAAGAAGACTTACTTATATTATAGGAAAAAAAACAAGATGTGGAATATGATTTTGCAAAGTGCGATTTTATAGCAAATATTAAATACCTCTTTGCTTGCTACTCTTCTTAGACACTGCTCGTTTACTCCGTTCTCTTTAAAAATGTATGATACGAGTATCTTAGAACAGAATGTCAATCGTATTTTGATTGCAAATGAATTAGTGTGAATCCACATCAGTTACCTACTATCTATTAACTAATTGCTATATGTACTTACATGTTGAATTGGCATAGTGCCGGTTTTCAATTACTCGGTTCATTAATACTTGAAGCATGCTTCAACTACCTATTAAGTAGTCCCTAAGTACTGACATATGTAGGTAGGTCTTGTTCAAGTATGTGTTAATATCTCGTGAACCCTCGTTTCGTATTTATGTATTGGGTTCAAACGATCGCAATTTCGGTCAAGTACGTGAAAGTACTTACCCTGCTGACCAGAACACAAAATAGGTGAAAATCCTGCTTCAATTATTCAAACTGTCTACCTCTTTGAGTTACTATATCTGTTGTAGCAGTAAACAGTAACTGTCTGACACTGAAGGTTTCAATTTAATCCATTGAGCCATTCCGGAGATACCCTTTACCCTTCCCGGGGGAACCCTTTGTTTTTCCGGGATACAAATTACTCTAAAGACTGTAAGGATTTCTTAAATATAAATTAAATACACGGTGTTATAGATTTTTATCTAATCGGAGATTTTCATCGAACCTCATTCAGCCGGAGCAAAGACAATCTCCACAAATGGGGGTTCACGGACGGCTCTGATCTCAATTGAGTATGCGGCACCTCCCCACACACAATGCACAGGTGACAGGGCCTGCGCCGCATGCCCTGTCACCTGTGCACTTGATGATCTTATGACGTCAGTGAGCGGAGTTCGCGCAGCTGAATTTTGGGCCAAAAATATTTTAACTTTTGGCCATCGATACGCTAATAAGAATCTAACCAGTTTGTGACTTTGTGTTTCCTTCAAAACAATCTCAAATACCTGAGTTTGCTCTAAACATCACTCAAAATATAAATTAAAACTGAGTTAATTAGCCGAGTGGAACTTTATTAAAGATTTCGTGTTCAGTGTTGCCACTGCCGGCAAGTTCCGGACTTATTCCGGTAAATTAACCATTAAACTGATGAGAACAAAGGACTACTCTGTGCTTGTTACATGCCTAGTTGAGATGCTTATATTATTATTTGTGTAAAGTTTGGTTCTACACTACTTACTTATTTAATAACGCAATAGGTACGTTCAATCATTTTAGCTTATTGTGTCGGAAAAGATAAAACGATTATGATGCGATTTAATAAAGGGTACACATGAAATTCGTAGTGCCAATAGTGAATCATTTTTTTCTCAGTTATCTTTGAGTGAGTTTTAAAGTGATATTCACAGAATTGTAGGTACTTGGTTTTGATCCTGAGACCTGGTGCTCAAGAATTGATCTGCGAAGCAGCGAACAACCAGCAGAGCTTCGCACTATACCTCATTATATATAAAACTTTGACTAACCAGTCAGGTATTTGCTTTTGGCGTATTCAGTGAAGAACTTTCGTATAGAACTGAATACGGAGTTTGGCGAACTATTTGGAACACTAGGTGCAACGAACAGATAGGTTGGCTACTAATTACGAACAGGCTGCAGCTCTGCAGCTTATAACTATAGCTAGCATAGTATAGACATATAATAGCTACATGTGATAAACAAGCTAACAAGGAAACGGGACCCTCGACTTACAAACTGTTTTCTAACATACGTAGGTAGGGACGTATATTTTTTTTCTTTTTATTACATTTTCTAAAGAGTGTCTTTTAATAAGAATGTAAACAGAAGATGTTTTATTTTATTGTATGAAATGGCGTAGGTACATACGTTTAAATATATTCTCTTTAAAATTCAAAAGTCCTTCCGACTGGGTCGTGTATATTAATTAAATGTTGTCATGAATAGAAGAATATTCTTTATTTTCTTTCTTTATTCTTTTTTTTTTCTTTATATATATAATATATATATACATATAACATACATATTAATACATTATATTAATTTCAGCTAAATTAAAAAAAGCACCGTCTCTTCGACTGGTTCTCTGCTTCCCGCATCCAGCGGATTCCTGCGGCCTTAAGTGGCAGTGGGCAGGGCACATTGCTCGCAGAACAGATGGCCGATGGGATGGGGCCGAAAGGTTCTGGAGTGGTGAGCGCATACGGGAAGTGTAGTGTTTGAAGGCCTTCCACAAGGTGAACCAATAACCTTGTGAAGGCCGCCAGAATACATAATTTATATTACATATTAATTAATTAATCATCGTATATCGAATACGAACTACCACAATATTCAATATTTTGTTTTAACAAAACTATTAAAATAACAATTTAAAAAATACAGAAATATTTCTAAAAATTATAAAAATGGCTAGAATATTAACCTCTCACAACAGACATTACAAATATCTGTCTGAACCTTACGTCCGCAAATACAACCAAAGACGAGTTCCGTTGAATAAGCCCTAAGCTATTGTGCATTATCTATGTATGTCCGTTCCCACAATACTAAGGTTTGATTGATGGCTTCCTCGTACCGCAGTCTGTTTATTATTATTATATGCTCAATGCTGAGTTTCCAGTCGTTAATCATAGCAATATCATAGATACAACAAAAGGATATTGCGTTTCATAACTATTTGTAATATAAGTTATACTGTATCCTAGCTATAAGTACTTTGAGTTAAGCTGCTCGATTTCTGACAAATGCATGCACTGACTGGACAGGTCCTCTCAATCTGTGTGGTTCTTTTCTGAAAAGACCATCTCAGGCATCGATCTACATGGTCTTCATATGATCTGACCAAGATAATGTCAGAGACTGTCCCAAGATAGTGTCAGTGACTGACCTCTGAGTTTGTTTCGGCCTTTCTTCTCAGACCAGTCAGATAGGAAACGCCGACCTCATCTAGTTTTAAAATATGATTGACGTGTAAAAGTGTTTTTACAAACCTACTTACATAATACAATCATTTACCATTACACCATTGGACAAGTTCGGGGTTGCCTATGGACAAGTATGAGTTGATATTGATATATTTTAATAGTTAACTAACTGAAGCCTCGTCTACAGCGAGTTCGTAACTCGCTGTACAACAACAAAGTTTAATTTGATATACTACCACTGCTCGTACCAGCATGAAGCTATTTTGTTTTTCGTTATATTTCATATCGGCTTGTATCATATCGGGTTGGTGTAGAAAATATTATGAACAACTTCAAAATCCGCCAAAATAGAAACAAAGGAACTAGTATCAAAGTTTAAAACCAAATCCGTGGAAAACGCTAACAAGGCAGTGTCAAACTACCCACCAACAAAAGTTTCGAACCACGCAATTCGAAAAGTTACAAACTTCGACGAATTCGTACACGTGTTAATCTATTAGCTCCATTCTCCTAAACATGGGCACTAAAGTCCGTTCATAATACGTAATCTTGTCATAACTAAGTAAATATAGTTAATTACCGGAGGCCCAGTTGGGCGCCACTATTCCAGGCCTGCCTTTTACCCAACTTTATCTCTTATTACACACGAACCATTACACCCATGAGCCTGGATGATAACATTTGTTTTAATACCAGTTTGTAATTAACATTAGAGTGGAATTTCTAGAATCATACGTGGCTACGCAATTCTACCTTTCTCGTGTGCATAACGGAATAAGTAAACCTAATTTAATATGTATGATCAAAGTGATAATATTATGATATTTTATTCAGAAATAAAGTGCGATGTCTACACACGTTGTATCTTTCTGACGTCATGTTTTAAGTATTCGAGTAGGATGCTTTCTTGAGGCGGTCAACATAAAAAAAAAAACTAAAAAGTACCCCGTGAACCTGTTCCCAATAAAGCCCTTAAGCGATTCAGTTTTTAAAACTAATTAATATCACACAGCTTCGAATATCGGCAGCCCGGCAGAAAACTGATCAGAGCATAATACAGGAGCTTAAGTTTCCATTATAGGCACTTTCAGCAGCTCAGCTTCCAATTTAAAGGATTTGCAATACTTGTGAGGCTGGGAGACTGGGCCAGGTAGATAACGGGGCAATCAATCGCCTCTAGTTTCTCCATAGTTCGATTGAAGCTGAACTTTGAGGTCAGTATACGCGACCTATTTATTGAAAATGGAGTAATAAAGATAGACAAGTAAAGATTTGTACAGTGTCTAAGCAGCCTATTTCCGCCAAGGGTAACGAGTTTGGTTCGATTGCTTGTATAGCCTATATAACGAGTGTAAAAATATCCTTAACGAAGCCGAGAGTCAATTGTTCTTCCCATTATTTTGATCCTTTTTAGGGTTCCGTACCTCGAAAGGAAAAAACGGAACCCTTATAGGATCACTTTGTTGTCCGAGCGTCCGTCTGTCTATCAAGACCCTTTTTCTCAGGAACGCGTGGAGGTATCAAGTATATATTTATATCAATCTGGAATTTATATCAAATACTCAGGTCTACTGACCCTTGGAGCTGTGAAAAAATCAAACTTCTAAGCCAACGCAATCAAAAGATACAGCCGTTTATGCCGCAAATTTTCGACACTCGCAAGGGAATGCATACACCGCATCGCAATGTTTTGCGTGCGTTACATTGCGCACTACCGTAAACAGCGAACTTTCACACCAAAAGTAAAAGATGTTTCCCAGCAATTATGTATACACATTTACTTGGATTGATGTACAGAATGCTTAGCTTTACGGCTCCGTGAAGGGTCTTTTTACCCTGGACATTGGTTCTAGTCCAGGTCTTCATGAAACAAATATGAGAACTGTATCCAGCTTCTGTGTATTTCAAAAACTCAAGGTCTCTTTTGCATAAATAAACTTGCAATCAAGTTTGTATATGTACCGAAAGCTAACTAACTGTACCTATATTGTGCACACTTTACGTGCACCTAGCCTTGTAGGAAAGTTCACGTAATACTTTAACACATTTTTTTTCTTTTTTGGGTTTCGTACCTCAAAAGAAAATAACGGAACCCTTATAAGAACACTTCGTTGTCCAGCCGTCTGCCTGTCTATCTATCAGTCTGTCAAGAACTTCTTATTCTCAGGAACGCGTGGAGGAATCACGTTGAAATGAATCTATGAATTATTTTAGTGTAACCGTTCGTCAGGCATAGAGAATGCATAAGTCAGTGTATCAGCGTTGTGCCATTAGGTAGTGTTGAGATACTCGTAAGGGCAAAAGACAAGAGAGATGATGATGATAATGCAGGATCGCAGGCGTTCATTAATTCACTTAAAACGAAAAACTTCGCAAGCAATTTGAAATTGCTACTGAAGGCTGCGGGTGTCACCCTCAGGAAAAGCTGCTTCTCAAACGGGTAACTGTACGTCTCTTGCTCTCGTGTCACCAGCCCTGACTCTGCATATTTTGGCTGCTGAGATAGTATATACAGAGTCGCAGGCAGAAGCTGATTTTTTTAGCTTCTGCTTGCTTCTAGGTCAACGCAATAAAAAAATACGGCCATTTATGTGACATTATCCCCAAACTTATTACTTTTTTTTGTTTGTGTTCTTTCTCTCTCTCATGTTTACCACAAATAAACGTATTTCTTTCGTTTCGTTAACATATTTTAAGACCTACTCATAAATAAATCAAAACCTATGTATAGGGTACTTCCCGTTGATCTAGAATCATGAAGTTTGGCAAGAAGCAAGGTCTCACAGCACAAGTTAAAGAATATCATCACTTTTTTTTTGCGATTACAAACTCACATTTGCAGTTGGAAAACTGACCATGCCGTATATCGATGTATGCAAGAACATGTTTTTCAACTACAATGTTAAGTTGTTTTAAGGATAAATTCACCCCAACTACGGAACCCATCATTGTGCGTGGTCCGACACGCACTAGGTAAGCCAGTTTTTGTTTTACGATATGAGGTTTGAATATTTTATTCAAAATCACTTCATGACGGCTGAATGGTTTCAATTTCTGCATTAAGCCTTTTGTACGATTGGCTACGAATGAAGTGTGTTGACAAAATTGTATAGTAATAAATTCAAGCATCAAAAATAACTGTTTATTATTAATCAATAACCATTTTATTTCTGAATAAATTTACATACATTCCATAAATTGTTAGTAAAATCATGAATTATTTATTTATTATCATTATTTACAATTGCGCTATTCAATATTATAAAGGGCATCTCCAGATCCGTGAATGGTATTCCAGTGTCTCACAAACAGGCAATCAACCCTTCCCATTATGGTATGCCTCGGTGCTGCCTCGCACGCGGCGCATCAGGGAACCAGTCTTATACAGCAAAAAAAAAAAAGCAGTCCATCCATGCTGGCCTTAGCATATAATAATTAATTAATTATTATTATTTATAATTCCTTATACCTGATGCACTGCAAAAACGAGGCATCCCCAACAGCATCCTAAAAGCGTACCTAATTGTACAGGACCCGTATGGCATTTGAAAGATCTACGCGTTTAACGGATCCACAGGCTGCAGGTATATAACCGTTGATGTTTCGTATAACATATTGGTATATTTATGACTAGCTTCTGCCCGCGACTTCGTACGCGGATCCAGTCCCTTTCTCGTTCCGATAGGAATTTCGGCAAGAGTTTGAACTGTGCGTCGATATGTCAGACAATAAATCAATCAAAACCGATGAAGGATTTCGATTAAGTTTGGTATAACTTAGATTGAGTGTTGTAGACTGGGTAGGTTATAACTTCATTAAAATACAAAGGTAGAATTATTTTCATTCCGAAATTATGAAGCGAAATTAATATCAATTAGTTAACATTACTATTCTAAAAAAAATCTTTATAAACTATACTTTTGGTTTTTCCGTCGGGTGCCAGAATATAAAGCCCGGAAGCGTTGCTAACCCTTGAGAAAGCAACATAAAGTTGGCCATCAGAATAACAGCCGGTTCTCAAAATATCAGCCCCAGCAGCTTTCAGTTTCTGTCCCTGTGACTTGTTTATTGTCATGGCAAAGCATGTAGTCACAGGAAACTGTGTGCGTTTAAATTGAAAGGGGAGATTCTTGGCGATGAGTGGTATGCGTGATAAGAACACAGTCTCACCGGCACCACTCCCAGTGAGGATTACAGCTACAATAATATTGCGTTGTAAAACCTCAACTATAAGTCGGGTTCCATTACACAGTTTCGGCGGTGTCAAATTTCGCATCAGCATTATCGGAACACCAATTCACTCGCTGTGAGTGAATTGAGGAACTCAACTGGGTAATTGGTGGCGTCGTCCTGATTGACTACGTTATCAAAAGAAGTGTAAACGACTTCATCTCCAATAATTTCCCCCAATTTTTTTTCATTTATTGATGCAGCTTGTTCGTTTTTTGGGGTCGATATAACGCGTTCACATAACCACGAATTTTCATGGTTTCTTATGCTCTGAATCTCCCCAAATACTGATTGTATAAGTTCCTCTTCGGAGGCAACAACTTTTCCAAGTATAACAGGAACAGTCACCAGACCTGAGCAGGAAGGACTCCTTCTCCAACTTTTAATAATATTTCTGAAAACTCTTGGGCATGTGAATTACCACCAAGCTGGGCTTATTCTCATTTTTATTGTTAATCTTAGCTTTTGTATGTGAGGCCATAGATACGAATGTTTTAATGAGGCGTTAATCTCATCTGTATAAAGTGATTTTCACATCAAATGTTCCTGATCCTTGATTTTTATTATCTCGGCGGAAAATACTCATCAGACCAAACAAATTTTGTTAAAATTTAATGTCTGTATATGCCATAGTTTAGCTGTGCTCTCCAAGTTCCACATCAGATGTTTCAATCTTCGAATTTTACTCTCCCAGCAGAAAATACTCATCAGACTGAACAACTTTTGCTAAATGTCATTCCTATATATGTTATGGTTTAGCTGTCCTCTTAGAGTTCCACATCAGATGTTCCAATCTTCGAGATTTATTCTCGCAGTAGAAAATGCTCATCAGACTGAATAACTTTTGCTAAGAAGTCAAACCTATATATATTATAGTTTAGCTGTGCTCTAAGAGTTCCACATCAGGTATTCCGGATCTTCAATTTTATTCTCGCAGCAGAAAATG
The DNA here is from genome assembly GCA_949629185.1 of Apamea crenata. Classification (NCBI taxonomy): domain Eukaryota; kingdom Metazoa; phylum Arthropoda; class Insecta; order Lepidoptera; family Noctuidae; genus Apamea; species Apamea crenata. Next base: position 9,163,597 of record OX451356.1, on the reverse strand, counting down.
CTCATCAGACGCAATTTTTTTTTAAGGCGCCATTTTTCTAACTCTTATAGTTTAGCTGGTCTGTTGCGGTTCTGCATCAGGTGTTCCAGTTTCCAAAATCAATTATAGCCTATATGTTGCCCAGGTTTAGTAGCTAGATAACAAAAAAAGTTTCATTCAAATCCGTCCAGTAGTTCCGGAGATTAGCGTGTATAAACAGACAAACAGACAAACAGATAAACAGACAAACAGACAAACAGACAGACTTTTTTTATTAGATTCGTGTTCTATTACTGTTTCTTAACCCCCCTCAATTATTCTTTTTTAAATATATTCAATGTACAGACACAACTTTTTTACATTCTTATTATAAGTATAGATGATAAAATAGTTTTATGTATTGAATAAAGCTAAAATATCTTTATCATCAGAAATAAACCATATTTTATTCAAAACATCAAATAGTTACGCAGTGTACTCTGTTTCATAAAATTTGACCACGAGAAGTTTTCATAAAATATTGATGTTGTTTTCTAAAAGTTGGTGCACAAAGCGAAACATGGTGGATTCATTTTACATTCCACAGCACTTTTCCATTAGCTGTGACGTCACAAACAAAAGCCTACCTTTCTTCATTCTTGTCTATTTTTAAGGTTCAATGTTAACGAAAAAGATTATGATTTCATATTTTGACAAAGGTGAAAATGAAAACTGCCTGAACTGACTACCTCGTTGGTCTAATGGTCGCACGCTCTACTGCTGAGTATGAAGTCCTGCCGTTTGATTCTGTAAAAATCTCACCGTGAAAACTCAAGTGAAGTGAGCTCGTGACTGTTGTCAGTAGTGTCAATGTGTCAGTAGTGCATTATTTGGAATGACAGCTCACTCCACGCTCACTTCACCTAAGTTTTCACGGTGAGATGGTTACAGAATCGCACGGTTCGATTCCCAGGTGGTTCAAAGTATTATTGTATTTTTATATCTGGAATCATCAGTAGCAGCCCGACCCAGAGGCTGGCTTTGTGCCGGGTGATGGTAATAGGCTCACCTCATTAAAACATAACTGATGAAATATAGGTGTACAGCTCTCCCTAACTCTTTGGGGAAATATGGCATGATGTAAAAAGGAAAACTTGTAAAATAAGCACTAAATATTACGTATCTTGTACTTCAGAAGCTGACTGAATGCTGAATATGTATTTAATACTGTACCATCCTAGATCATAAAATAACAGACGCCAATGAAAATATTCTAGTTTAGTGCGTACCTGATAACTCTCAACAATAAAAACACAGATAAAATTATTGCTTCAGCCGAGAAAAGCAAACTGAAGATATACTCAATAAAATGGGAAATGTCCCAGATAATCTTGTTGTGATCATACTTGAAGTACCTACCAATGAAATTACTTTTACAATTTTTAGTACGAAACTTTATTAGCTTCTATAAACTCTCTGATTTTGGCACGATCTGTTCGTGATTTTACAACTCAAGCCAGTCCATAAAATCTTATCACTTGTCACTTTTATTTCAATATTTGTACGAAAACTAATTTTACCGAATATTTTATTTGTGTTTCTGAAAGATAGTCCAATTGAAATTATCACTAGACGAAATTTGATTGTAGTGAAGGCTACTATTAGTACTTCTAAAAGTGCTGCGTAATGTTTTTTTCTGTAAAAAGTTATAAAATCGTATCACTTGTCACATTTTCACATCTTTGTGCGAAGACTAAGTTTACCGAAGGTTGTATTCGTGTTTCTTGACGACATGGTTGGCGCAGTGGCTGAGCGATCGACTGCTGCGCTGCGTGTCGCGGGTTCGATTCCCGCACGGAACAAATATTTGTATTACAGGTAGTTGTTCCGGGTCTGGCTGTTTGTGTATGTGAGTTTATACGTTTTTAAATGCACCCACGATACAGGAGTAATTCCTAGTGTGGGGCAAAGTTTTTTTTTATATAAAAAAAATATGTATTTTATTTCAGTTACGGCTACTATTTGTAGTTCTAAAAGTATTGCGTAATGTTATTTTCTGTAAAGGCCCCGCAGACAGGCACGACGCGTCTCTAGTAGAACCATTTCTATGAAAACTAAATGGAAATTGTTCTACTAATCGCGTCGCACCGTCGCGTTGCGCTTGTCTGCCGGAGCCTTAAACCGTTACTACTACAGAAGTACGCAATATTTCGCAAATAGATTAATATTTGCACCTGTTTTGTGTAATTCCGTCCCTTACTTACTTCCGTTCTACTTAGACAACATAAATGCTACGGTATTTTAATAATTATATTCCACAGACAAGCAGGAAGTTACAACCGTATAGAAGGTATCTATCTGTTACTCAAAATTTAAGCCAGATAAATGTTACCTAATTATGTAGGTAACGTAGCCAAGTTTAGCATCATTAATCATTAAGAACATGCACGTTAAGTTATCTATTTAAACTTCCATACACTTCGCGGTAATGACTCAATATCACCGGATGAGTAAAGAAACAGATTGAAACATCAAGTGGAAACATGAAAGCTTCTGATGTTTTTCCACTTAACGACTTATAAAGAAATATTCCTACCTACATCTGATTTCTTTTATAACAAGTTCAAAAGAAAAACTATACACGAAAATTCTTGTACAAAAATATGTATAAAGGTAGTATCGATTAAGGTACAATCGTAAAGGTAAAACGAGTCCCTGTACAAAGCTTTCATATGCCTTCGTAAGTTAATCGGTATCGGACTCACATCATTTAATTTTCTTGCAGTCATATCGAGCTTTGAACTCGTATCTTCCCCCACCCCGTTTAATCTTGTTCCCATTGGAGGGCGAACCCAATAAGATACTTGTTACGGAGATCGTTTTACAAAATAATTGAATTTCTGAGAATCTATCTTCGAAGTAAGAGCTCTACCAACATTAATTATTTGGGATTCGTAGTGCTTATGAAAGTTGGTTTCACGTTTTAGATACTCCCACCGTATTGAATTACGTAAAAATGGATAGGTACTACGGTTATTTCGTCGCTGTGGTGTATTTTTAATATACCTAAATATTTTTTACCGTCGTCCTTCGTAATGTTTGAATGTGAAAAATAACTTTAATTTCGGATGTCTGTGTCGTTGGTTTAGTATTATCGTTTATTAACACCGACTTGGAAGTCGGTTGTTTTTTTTTTTGTTATTTGTTTTTCACTTTTTAGCTGAGGGGCTTGTGGCTAAGTAATAACAGCCGCACGGGTCGATCGATCAGGTTAAGCTACGCTTGCCGCGGTTGGTCCGTGGATGGGTGACCATTTTCACATACCAAGACCCCTCCGTGCCTCGGAAAGCACGTTAAGCCGTTGGTCCCGGCTGTCATTCGTGAATCTTTGACAGTCGTTACGGATCGTCAGTAGCCCGAAAGTCTGACAACCAGTCTTACCAAGGGGTACCCAGTAACTGGGTTGTGGAGGTCAGATAGGCAGTCGCTTCATGTAAAATACTGGTATTCAGCTGCATCCGGTTAGACTGGAAGCCGACCCCAACATAGTTGGGAAAAGGCTAGGTAGGTAGATGATGATGTTTTTCACTTTTTAGCTATGGTAGGAATTAGTGTGGGCCCACAAATTCGTATACCACTACTTGCTATGTAAATACCAGTGACGGAAAGTCAATATAACATCAATAATGTACACTAAGTTGAAAAAATACATATTATATTATCATTGTCGCTGACTCAAAAACTACCCAAGCAAAGTTAATAAAAAACAATATGGGACCACCGCGCAAGCGTGCACTACCAAATGAAAAAAGTATTTTAAATCAGTCTTCAATTGACGAAAATATCGATAATCATAATATAGAAAACAAGTATATTTACAGACGATTTGAGAACCTCTTCCTTTTCAAAGTAGTAGATTAAAAACAACACTAAACTATACGTCGATACTTAAGAAATCTGTTGATATGAGACAAATAGGTAAAGAAAAAGAAGTTTTCATAACCTAACAGAACAAAAATCTATTATTAATAATGGCAACTAAGCCAATTTATCCGTCAAAGTTCCAAGCATCAAAGTTGCACATAGAGGCTCCCATGAATGTTGAATTAACTTACAGAGACTTCTTTACAAATTCTTTATTAACTTTGTAACAAAAAACTTTTGTAAGAGGTTATTACAGTTTGTGTGAGCAACTTCTCCCTTACGCGGTCGTGAACTCGTTACAAACACGTCAGATTTATTAAATTGTTTAGGTAGTTTATGAGATAATTAATAGTAAAAGAAGTAAAGAGTTAGTTAATAGTAGAAAAAAGATGTTTATAAGATGTGAGCGGAATCGCCAGGAGCCTTAGAAGGACATATGATAAGATAAGATAATTTATTTGCGTAAAACATGGTATACTTAGGTGTTATTGAAGCATATGAGATCATACATGTTTTGCTTAAAAAATAAAGCATGCAAACTTCAATGAATAGTGGCCTATAGTGACCTTATTGGTGATGTTCTTCAGACAGGTCAGGTGCGTAGTACTCGCTACCAGCAGCGTGCGTGTATGACGAGATGTATGAACGTAACCGAAGCAAAAGGTGTATATAAGGATCGTAGACGGTGGCGGGCATACTGTGGTATCTGCCTACCCCTATGCGAAGAAGGCGTGAGTTTAAAATAATAAAGAGCAGTTAAATACTGTCTTTGAAGTATCAAGAAATCTCTGTTTTCAGAAGGGCAATTCAATTGAATTGCCTTTCTGAAAACAGAGGTTTCTTCCAAGCCAATCAAATCACTTGACATTAAAATGAATTCAGTTTAATGTCAAGTGATTTGATTGGCTGCTGTGATTCCCGTCACTCAATCACAACAGGTACCCTGAGATTGAACATCAAAGTAACAAACTGACTTGATAAAACCTTCAACCGGGTGTAGATAAGCCTCCATTACGATTTTTATGATACAAAAAGAACTTTACCACGCATGTTATACTGTTTGTAGCAAAAATACGTGATAATAAACTCATGTTTTGGTTATTGTACAATAAAACTCCTATAAACACAACCTTACCATTGAAATAAACCGGGGTTATGTATGCTGAGATTTATATCCAGCGGGTAAAGTGTGAACGCTGCATGTAAGCTTTTTGTTATCCATTTATTAATTAGAACAAGCAACAAGCTCTAAATATAATGCTGTTCTCTTTCCCATTAAGTGAGACGCCGATTTGTGCACTGTTTTGTTGTGAATAAACGGATTTTCTTTCATTCTAAAGTGTAGAATTTTAATTGAATATGCACACTTTTACGGTTGAGCTTAGCTATTCACAACCACTAGATACGCTTCCGTACCATATCGAACGCCAATCAATGTTATCGTAGGAGTCCGATACGCTGTTCACAAATCCAAAACCCGAAATTTTGTCAGTTTAAATGAAATAGAACACCGCTATTCTTCCAACAGCTGTGTGCTGTCGGGGGCAAGGAAAATCAGCTTATCGAAATGTGTCATTTTCGTTACGATAACTTGTCGTATGGCTGTGAATAGCTATGCAGGTACCTATAACATTTCAAAGATGTAATTCCAAAATAAAACATATTTCATTAATCTATGTATACCTACTGATGTTTTTTTAAATAGGAACATACACATTACGTCGAAAATATGAAAAAAAATGATCGACGAAACGCCTCATCAAACCTTACTCCCTAAATAGCCCGCAACATAAAACGCCACAAACATCGCAGATGACGCATCTATAAATATCATAAACTGTCCCAACATTTTCATACTAAACCGACTCAAACTTGAGTGTTGACTTTTGCCTCAGCCGAGAATACTCAACAGGGGCTACGTGACCCGAAATGAACCAAACAAATTAGCGGAGATTTTAGGCCGAACAGTTAAAGTTACAAATATATCCTGTAGCCGCGGCTTGCTCGCTAAACCAGCATGGCCGATTATTTTTGTCCCGGTTTTTATTAGGGTTCCGTAGCCAAATGGCTAAAACGGAACCCTTATGGATTCGTCATGTCTATCTGTCGGTCTGTCTGTCTGTTTGTCCGTCCGTATGTCACAGCCACTTTTTCCGAAACTATATGAACTATACTGTTGAAACTTGGTAAGTACTTGGTAGTACTTAACTTGATGTATTCTGTGTGTAAACTTCCACCGAAAATTGGTTTGATCGAGATCTAGTAGAGTTTTTTTTTAATACGTCATAAATTGTAATTGTACGGAACCCTCGGTGCGCGAGTCCGACTCGCACTAGGCCGGTTTTTTATTTATATTTGACAACTCAGATTATAATCTAACTAGCTGTGCCCCAAGGTTTCACCCGCATAAGATCCGATCCTATTCTATATGTTAATCCTGGTTATAAACCATCTGTGTGCCAAATTTCATCCGAATCCGTTCTTTAGTTTTTGCGCGACAGAGTAACAAACATCCAGCCATCCATCCATACAAACTTTCACGTTTATAATATTAGTAGGATAAGAATTACAAAGGTTAGGATCTCCCATGTATAGCATGATGACTGTGAATCGTCGTGATTAACCCTTAGTAGCACTGGCGGAATCATCGGAATGCCTATAGGTAGTATAAGCAAAGTAACAAGTGAACCGATCGTAAATTACAAAGTATTAATATTATTATAAAGTATAGTATAGAGTAGTAGTAGTGTTATTATTATAAATAATACTATCTTATTAGGTGTAGATCATCGCAAAGTGAGTAGTCTGATACTTTTCCTTTCAAAATCATCTATTCACTACTCATCTATTGCTAACACAGACACGTAGCAGACCGAACAAAATGTAAATGAAACTTTGTTCTTGTTTTATTATTAAAAAAGCAAATATCGTAGATAAAAGAGTCTTTTATCAATCTACACAGATGGAATAACAATAATAGACAAATAAAACTGTTTGTAGTCTTCATATATTTCGTAAAAATCATTATTCGGCGCCCACAGACGTACCTACTTACGTAGTACTTCAATGTGTACATTGAAGTACTACGTAAGTAGGTACGTCTTGTACACAATGTACTTCATTACCATTAATTTTCTGGTTACCACTCAAGCAATAAACAAATAGCAGGTAAAGTAATAAGGTATTGATTTACTGTTATGGTGCCACAGCATAAAATATTTGTGTGTTGACGTAAACAAGTTTACGCGGACAGTAATATCGTTACCAAAAATTACTTTTGCAACTACTTACTATAAAACTTATTTCTTACTGTACAAATATCGCCATTTCAGCAGCTACAACACCCATAAACAAATATAATGTTTTCGGAATAGTAGTTTATTTATTTAAGTGTTTTGCGGTTCGTGGAAAAACAAATGGCACACAACACTATTTCCATTGGCGCCATAAATGGGACCAAGCGATTAAGTATGTCAAGAAGATCAGCATTCTAATAGCATCTGTATTTTTTGAGCTTATTACAAACTCAAAGCATTTATTTCAAATAAACCAATTACAGGCCAAAAACTCCAAGGACACTCTTTTAAATCATAAAAATGTTACAAAATATTGTGTTTACAAAATACTGCGACATCATTCATGTTAAAATTATACATTTGAGAACATTATAAAAAAGATAAAAACAATTCAGAAAGATATTTCGAATCCCTCTCAAACTTAATTTGGAAATTCTGTTGTACAGTCAAACTATTCTAGTTTACTCACTGATATTGCCTTTATAACATTCCTAGAATATTCAACAAGATAGAGAGATTTCGAACCAACCTATCACAGTCGTAACTCAGTTATCCTACGCTAGATACAAACGGAACAAGATAACATCACTTGTTGCTGTGACCTGTATTAATCACTAGCGCACAAAAAACACACAAAACGTTGACCCATTTAAGTATTGACCGTGCAAAATTGTGTGCACCTGCTAATTAATAACGTTGCATTTTCAGTGCATTATCGATAGGTGAAATATATGTATGAGTAGGCGAAATTGATAGGCGGAGAGGCGGTGTATGACAATGCACGCGGATCCCCGGAGATCTCGCTCGGCTCGAAACTCGGCCACGCTCGCCGGAAACACGGCCGGCCGAACACTGCTCGTGATATACGCCACGAAGCCGAGCAATAAATATTGCCAACACTTCCCTGCAACGCTACATACACCTGTCGTAATATAAGTTCATATTGTTACAGAAAAATACGAGCAGAATGTGTAACGTACGCATCAGGAAAGTTGTTTGACAACACAGGCTTTGTGTAGACGGGAACAATATTTTTGAAAGTATTTTTGTATGAGGAAACTCGAGTTGCCATTAATGATGCATGCTTTCATACGCGCAGTACTTTTAAGAATATTAGTAGACATTTTACGTAAAATATCTGTGTTCCACTTAGGTGCAGCTTTACAAAATGCCTCATCGATTTCATGCGGGCTACAGATCAGATGTTACAGCGGTATCCGTTATCGCCGTACTCTGCGGACAATTTGTTATCTACTAGCTATTAAATTGCTTCTGTAAATTGAACATTAAGCCAAAAAGTTGCAACCATGCGACGAGTTCTTTTTGTAATGGAGCGCCTACCTAAATAATTAATTACCTCGACCACCAAACTTATTCTGTAATCCAAAAAAAGAGTACAAAAACAATTTACACGATTCTTTTCAAAAACTCTTTAGTTTACTTTCGGTAGGGAAGAATCTAAGCTCTGATGTAGGACAAAGAAGCATCTTTTCTTTTCCCCCTTCCCCCTGGATCGCCAGAGCGTTAAGACGTGTTTTTAGTGGTTTTTGTATTTTTAAATTAATTAATTTTACCAAAATAAATTCAAATCAAATTACCCGACTACCAGGCGACCATAATTATCGCGAAGTTATTAGTCAGCGAGCATCAGTGAGCAGCAGCGGCAGCGGCAGTGCGGTCGCACCGAGACTCTGCGTGCGTGAGTAATCCCTCTCACTCGCACACATCGAAAACTAGACCCCGCCTCTTCACGTACATGTTCTCGCGCGGGTGCTAATTACACACACAGTCACACACACAGTTCGTCGCTTGCGCTCACGGTCCTACGTACTCCTGTTCGCCTAGTACAATGATTCGCTCTCCAACTAAGTGCGGATCCGAATCGGATATACATACCAAGAGAGATGATACTTCTCCATCGCCAACTCAATTTGTTAATTTGCGCCCACTGAAGCGCCGCAACGACAATGTCACAAGAGACGATTTTGATGATTTTAAAGAAGAAATTAGGCAAATGTTCGCTTCCATACAGCACAAGATGGACACTTCATTGGCTAGCATCGAGAGGAGCCTAGAGGCTATTTCTCTTCAACACGATGAATTCCGCACCAAAATAAAAACCCTGGAAAAAAACTGTCTGGAAAATCATGATTACATAATTACCCTGCAAGAAAAGGTTGAAGAGCTACTCCGTGTCTCAAAATTGACTACTGTTGAATTGCGAAATGTGCCCTATAAACTTAAGGAAAATAAACTGGACCTTACAAATTATATTACTAACATATCGAAGTCGCTAAATATTAGTATTCAACCAATAGACATCCACGATATATATCGACTTCCCGGTCGAAAAGACTCTAGAAAAGACTCAAACAGACCCATTATTATTCAATTATCTCATCTTTACGTAAAAAGCAAACTACTGAACGCCGTTAAAGACTTGAACAGGTCCAACCAGCACAATAAACTTAATATGAGTAATGCAGGTTCAGAAGGGAATACAAGTCCGATTTATCTCACAGAACATCTTACTGTAAACGCGAGAAAACTTTTCTACCTAGCGCGTCAGCTGAAGAAAGAAAAGAAAATTAAATATTGCTGGATTACTGATGGTAAGGTGCTTGTGAGGAAGGTTGATGGTGATCAATCAATCCTTGTGAAATCAGAATCTCAAATCGAAGCCCTTTCTAAAGAAGCCTGACTATGTATTAATTCCATGTACATGCCAATTTTGTTTATATTCTATCCAGTTTGTTTTTTCGATTGTTATGTATTTTTGATAACACTTTGCCCTCTAAACATTGCAATTGATTTAATTTATATGATGCTACAATGTAAAAATGCCAAACACTTTCCAACATCACTTCACAATCACGCCAACAAATACACATCCCTTACACTACAGCCACACTCAGCTCAACACCCTCACACATCTGATAATCACTATCTCACTTGCTCTCCCTCGGTTAATATTTCCCTCATTTGCATTATCCTAAGGAAAGTTGCTTACTACAGCATGGTTATCTCTCCTGTCAAATCGGTTCGTAATACATATCATCTACATAAGCCCATAATTATACGCAAATTGTTTACTTTTAATAATGTTGGATAATATAACCGAGTTAAACCATAACATTGATCAAATTTCAGTCTCAAGTTCAAGATGTTGTAAACCAGAGGAGTGTTCTTTGCATATTGGTGACCCTTGTAAACAGTTAAAATTAGTAACCCAGAACATAAGGTCCATCAACGCTAATTCTGATTCCTTTTTGGCTCTCTTAACCAGGGTTAATTTGGATATTGACATTATCGTGCTGACTGAGTGCTGGCTAAAGCATAGTAATTATGTTATACCACCGATCGCGAGCTATTCCCAATATTACACTATGCTTGTTTCAAACCAGAATGACGGAGTCGTTATTTATGTTAAAAACCTCGAAAATTATACTGTGATTGAACCTAAACTTTTGGACGCAAGTTGTCTTGTGCTTAAGGTTGGCACCGAAAGGGCGTTCGTATGCATCTATAGGTCCCCGTCTTTCAGCGACCCTGGTAATTTTCTAAATTCCCTTAACTCACTCCTAGTGGATCTCTCGTCATTTCCTAATATAGTAGTCGTAGGTGATATAAACCTTGATATCACTATCACGCCCTCCCCCAATCACATAGCTGAATATCTAAATCTTATGGCTTTTCATGGTCTACTTCCGGCACATTCCTCCCCTACTCGTGAAACAGCCTGTCTGGACCATGTCTTGCTGAAGACCAACATGTCGGCGTTAACAATCGTAATGGATTCTTCTGTTACTGACCATAACTGCGTGTTACTGTGCCTTCAGTCAAATAAACCTTATAAGCAGCAAAGTAGGTCTATTTCCAAAATCGACTATGTCGCTCTCGATAAAAACATTCATTGTTTGGATTTTCAACCCTTTTATGAATGCACCGACCCTAACAAAGCCACCGACTTATTACTTGATACTATTGCTACTGTCATAAACTCCCATTCAACTATTATTAGAGTATCTAATCACACTCGTTTGCTCAAGCCTTGGATGACCTTGGGAATGCTCCGCTGTATGCGTAATCGTGATGAAATGCATAAAAAGCTCAAGCTTACTCCGAATAACACTGTGCTCTTAATTACTTATAAAAGGTACAGAAACTTCTGTACCAAAGTCCTTAAAAAGCTTAAAAGAGAGTATGAGAGGTCTGAAATTAGGGAGGCTGCTAATGACAATAACAATAAAAAGATCTGGCAGGTTATCAAAAGAGTCACCTGTACTGCCAAGCAAAAATCTCCCACCACTGACTTGCTTATAAGTGCATCTTCCCCCCAAGAGTCTGTTAACCAAGTAAACGATTTCTTTGCCAACATCGGCGCTAATCTTGCTGCCAAATTCCAAAACCATACTGATAGTCAACTGTTCCGAGACTCCACAAATTCGGTGCTTCACTCTTTTGCCATGTTGGATACCGACGAAAATGAAGTCGATACCCTCGTTATGTCGCTAAAATTGAACTCAGCCGTTGGCTGGGACAACATACCGTCTAACTTTCTTAGGCGCTATAAACAGTTTCTTGTCCCACCTCTTACGCACTTATTTAATCTCTGCCTACGCACTGGTACCTTTCCTCAGTCGCTCAAAAAAGCGATTATACACCCAATACACAAGAGTGGAAATGGAAACTGTGTCGATAACTACCGACCTATAGCAGTATTACCGTCCATATCTAAAATCTTAGAACGCATTATTAATAACAGACTTATTAATTATCTTGAGGACAAAGGGTTGTTGTCTCCAAACCAGTTTGGCTTTAGGCATAAACATTCAACTAGTGGTGCTGTTTTGGAGCTAACTTCCCAGATTGTTGACCAGATTGATTCCAGGAAAAAAGTCCTGTCTATTTTCCTGGATCTGAAAAAAGCTTTTGACACGGTTTCCATTCCCATCCTTATTTCGAAGCTGGAGGGGCTGGGCGTACGTGGTGTATCGCTGGATATTTTTAAAGATTACCTACAAAACAGGACACAATGTGTTAAAATACTTAACCACCTAAGCGATGACCTTCCCGTGAATTTCGGTGTGCCCCAGGGAAGTGTAGTTGGCCCCTCTCTCTTCCTGGTTTATATCAACCAGCTATGTAACCTAGCTTTGCCTAATGGGAAAATTACTGTATTTGCCGACGACACCGTTCTTACCTTCTCAGGTGCCTCCTGGCACGACACTTTTGAGGCAGCGCAAACTGGGATGAACACTGTAGTCGACTGGCTTAATAAACACCTTCTTACTTTAAACACGGATAAAACAAAAATACTGACCTTTACTTTACACCAATCCACACAACCCCCAGATTCCTTTGCAATTGTGGCACATTCTTGTCATTCGCCGGAGTCCGTTGCGTGCTGTTGTCCTGTGATCCAACGAGTACTCTCTATAAAGTATCTTGGGGTAATACTCGATAATGGTCTTACCTTCTCCTTACACATAGACTTGTTAACCTCAAGAATAAGGAAACTGATCTATGTCTTTAAAACGCTTCGCCATGTCGCTGAGGGAGGAATTGTCAGGAGAGTCTACCTAGCTCTTTGCCAATCTCTCTTAACTTACTGTATTTCTACGTGGGGCGGGGCGCCCAAAACCGTACTGCTAAAGTTGGAGAGAGCGCAGAGAGCCGTACTAAAGGTAAGCACCTTCCGTCCCCTTCTTTTCCCAACACATGAGCTATACAAAAGCTGTGGAGTTCTCACCGTGAGACAGCTCTATGTCCTCCACACCGTAGTGCTACAGCATCTCGACACCCCTTACGCCATAATTACCAGAAGACGTAAAGACATGGTCTGTCAGCCGCATAGTTGTAAATTCGTTTTCACTAAAAGATTCTTTTGCTTTCAAGGCCCACATTTATATAACAGACTCAATAAATATCTGCAATTCTACTCCTATCCAAGTAATACCTTAAAAAAAACTGTAACAAATTGGCTACTTGAACAAAATTACACCGACACAGAACGGCTTCTTCTTTCTGGAGATAGGTTCTTCTAATTGCAACTTTCCCTCTCATACACAACACACACACTTCACACACATAACTTACACCTCACACCCCCACACTACACACCCTCTAGTTGTACTTTGGCATCTTTTTTTTATTTTTATTTTTTCTCTTAGTTCATAATTTTATTTTACTCAAGTTCCATGTAAAAGTGACCATTATTGCTTTTATTGTATCTTTGCAATGCCTTAATACATATGAACCAAGGGTTGGGACTTGTATCCTTAATACAAGTTATCCTGATAACTTAGCAAGGGTGCAAGTTACGACAATCTCTAGTGCTATAATATCCACAATTAAGTCATAAGTATGTTAAGTTAATATAGCTGTATTGTTGATACGAATAAATACTATTATTATTATTATTATTATTATTATTATACTCGTATGGCTTGTAAAAGAGACCAGAGCATAATACTTGGCTGGAGAGTGTAATACGGAGGAGCTGTCTCTTAACTGCCACCGCCATGACTAGCTATTGTTTCATAGTGCATTAGGTTTTTATTATCTTACGTGTTTTATGGGTGTGTGAGATATGTTTGCCACTTGGTTAGAATTTTGTAAGAAAATGTTATCTTTTCGTGCACTCGTTCTCTGACTGTTTCGCATTGCGTATAAAATTACCATGAATCGGACTCAATTAAGTCATTTCTTTCAGGAAAACACAACTGAAACGATTTGTTTTTCATCATTCTTATAAACGGTTACTGATTGTAAGTACATATGATGTCTACTTTTCAAACTCAAACTCAAAGCATTTACCTACAGGCACTTTTGAATTGTCAAAGAGTCGGTCAGCAAGAAAGCTGCAGCAACATTGCTGCAATCGTGGTACATGCAAGAAGCATTGTAAGTATCCTTTTCTTTTCAAAGTCTAAGTTTTTTATTTGTCAAACAGGTGTAAAAATAGGTGTTATAATATAGTAAGTATAGAGATCTCTGTGTTTTGCCGTTAACGGCGAACACATATAAATAGAAATAGGCATACGAAATTACAATTAAATTTTTGTAAAAAAAATTATGACAAGCTAACAGAGCCAAACTATATTCAATATCCTAAGCAAAGTTAACAATATTGCAAACAAAATTGGTTTATAACATTTAAAATGTAAGAAACATAATAACATTTCTTATGTATTTGTAAATATTTTAAGTATTTAAATTTTAAAATATTTACAAATATCAAACATAACCAAAAACTATCCTTGTATGGAAAATGTGTACGCAGGATTAACGTTTTACGGGAATGAACATAGCGGCTGTGTTAGTTTAGCATAAAAGACGTAGTATAATCTAGCTAGAATTTAATGGAACGTAAACAAGATATGAAAATACATAGTTGGTATAAGCTTAGACCCTTTTATGATCTTTGCCAGTTACCTGAATTTTATGTTTAAAAAATGCTAGTGCCTATGGTTAATGAAGTCAGGTAATACCTACATAAGAGAAGAAGAAGAGAAGAAGAAGAGAAGAAGAAGAGAAGAAGAGAAGTTTTCTAAGAAGGACAAACAGAGAAATCAGAGAAGATAATCGATAATCTGCACACTCCCTAAAAATGTTTATCTGCACAAATGTACCTATTGCTAAATCGCACGTTTCATTTTCTGGTTTGACATAACATTTCTGGTTTGAACGCACGCCGTTTAACCGCCACGACCTTTTAGGTAACCAAATACCCAAGCAGATGACCCGATAACCATCTCATTTGTCAGTTTAAATACTCAACCAATGACAGAGAGCGACGGCGTTTGATGAGAACAGAGATAAGGTTGAACCCCAGGCTCAAACTTGGGGGAGTTCAGTGTACGAAAATTGTTTAATTTATTCAATCCAAATAAAATGCAAAAGCTTGAAATGACTGCGGCAGCTCGCAATGGTAATCTTAAACTCAGTACAAATTCATGCTCGTATGTCAGCTGTAAAAAATCACATGCAGGATAAAACAGTAAATCATTTTGAATACAAAATTAGGCAAGGAAGGTTCACTCCGGGGAGGTCCGCTACTCCGGAATTTATACAAAAATATGTAACACGAGATGTTTCAAATAATTTATTTCGCACTAAGAATGCTAATGTAACTGAGTGCTTTATTTATATTGCACTGCGTTAAATTGGGAGAACATATTTAGCCGTGAATGTGAAAGAATAATGAGGATCTTTTGACCTGTTTAACTTGGAAATTATCTGAATTTTATTTTGAAACATAATATGCTCAAGTAATCACGGATAATGACAAAAACACATAATCTTTTCAATAACGCTGTTTTGAATGATACAAATTAGGTAAGTACCTAGTTATGAAAATCCCTGGCTTTATCCAATGTGAAACAATACATAAATGAATATGGAACGCAGACATTTGTATGTACATTATGATCCAGTGTTCCACAGTAAATAGGATTCCGGAAACCTATTTAATAATTCTGTTGATGAATTTTGATTGTTTGCTGTATATATGATTGAATATTTTGCTGGAATTATCTGAGGGTGGTGCCATTTTCCAAATTAATAACTGGCCACAACAATTTGATACTTAGGTAGGCTCATAGGCTGACTATGTCGCTTGTCATACAAGCATTCATAGCTGTCATAAAACTTTCATTATATTGTTTATAACAAGTTAACTTTTTGTATTATGTAGATATAGCAAACTTTTTGATGCAACAATGTACCGACATCGTTACCTTTTAACAAATGATTTTTGTTTGTAGGTTTGTAAATATATAGGTAATGAACATGTATGAGGATTTGCATAACGCCCCAAATAGCAATAAAATTACTGTAAACTCAACGGAAATGAAACACAAGGACGAAAGTCGTAAGACTGAGTATAAGACACGTTTTCATGTAGACACACACTGAGAGATAAGCCAGATTACTACTGTTGAAATAAATCACAGAAGATCGGGATAAAGATACTCCTTTCGCTTCGTTCATACATCTGGTCATAAACGCACGCCGCTTGCGGAGTATGTAAGGATCGTAGCAGATGGCGTTCTGTAGTTTCTGCCTACCCCCATGGGATGAAGGGGTGAGTATATGTCTACATATGTAAGGACATATTATATATAATCAATTCGTATTATCTACAGATAATACAAATTAGGTTAGGGTGTAGGGGTGATACATCACCCCTACAATTTATGTTTCCATTACAAGAAATGTCCTAATAAAAATCCGGGATTCAATATTCAACACCCCTAATTCTGTAAACGAAAACAACACGATAAAAACATTCCTTTATTTCAGAATGCGAATGAAAATTGCGAGCGAATGATCCATTGGCACAAATCTACATACATTAACCTGCTATGCCGAGGGATTGAACCTGCTATCGACCTTATTATGCAGTGTTGACACGGGAATGTACGCAATTTTGTTCACGGGTTTTCGCAAAATAATATTTTTTTTATTAAATAATTTAGTAGGTACGCACGTAATATATTGAAATGTTAATTGAGTAATCCATGTATTTGTTTTTAGAGCAGTGATGGCGCAGTGGGAGCAACCGCGACTTACGAGATTGTAGGTCGTAGGTTAGGACCCAGAAAAGCGCTCACTTTCAGTAAATAATTTTATCGCCGCTGCTCTCAAAACGGTGAAGAAATACGTGTGGAAAAAGCATATCCTAGAACCAAAAATTCGAAGACATGTGACATCTACCAACCCGCACTGGGCCCGCGTGGTGGATTACGGCCCACGTCCTCTTACAGAGAGGATTCTGGTGTCCCAGCAGTGGGAACATTATAGGCTGATGAAGTTATTATGCTATGTAGGTATTTTTCAATCCAATTTGAATTACTGTCTAATAATTCGCATGAGTTGTGAACACCTTTTAAGTGGCATATTTACACAGAACAAAGATCCTATGTAAAATCAAATGGAAAATGTATTTTATAGGTGTAGTTGATGTTCCTAATAAATAAATAAATATTCGTAAACGTGGAATTTGTACCTACATTCTACTTAACAAAAGCTTAGATTAAACAAAACAATTTAAAAGTTAAAGTGCAGGGAACACGAGTCTATAAATGAACCAAATCTTTATCACACTCTTGTAGGAAATTGCCCTGTCATAGGAGCTCCCATTTCCAGCTTTTAATTGTAACCTAGTCTCCAGAGAAATGTGACAACCAACGTGTAGAATTAGAATACAAAAGATTTTAATTTCTTCAGTTGAAGATTTCCCAGAACACTGCTTCTAAAAATAGATATTGGGAAATATTACTTTGTTCAACAAAATAGCCGTCTACCCCTCTTCATTGGTTCCGATCAGACGTCAAAATAGCCACTTAATCTTTCCAGAGTAAACCAAACCCCGTATCCTTCGAAACAATATTGGAGTGAAACTTAATCCATAAACGATCCATCAAAGCCAAAAAAATCAGACGTTTCCCATCGACGTCGGACGGTAAAAGTTTCATACAATCTTTTTTATTGTATTCCGTTCTAGCATGAAATTGAAACAAAAGAGTAAAGTATTTTTTTTTATATTGTTCTTTGACTTATTGTATCGGGCCCTTATCAAACAAGGGTTTTTGTATGCTTTTAAACTTAACAGTTGTGACAGAGTGTTACGTTTACAAGCCTACAAAAACCTCTGAGCTTTTACACTTTTTCAACTTTTATGTGTTGGCTGACCTTTTGAATGAGAGGGGTAAATATGGTTTCTAATATAATTTTTCTGAGACTTTAACACCAAAAATCTTGTACGTTAAGCACTAATTTATATTCTGGTGCAAAGATTAATTTAGATAAACAAAGTAAATGGATTTTTTATCCGAACACGTGACGTCGATCGGAGATAACGCAGGCTCCATTCCAGCCTCCTTGCACGCTTCTTCGCAAACATAAAGAACCGAGTACCTATAGCTACAACTAATCTTGTCGCGACATTTGCGAAAATTGCGCAAAGATAAATAATCCTGTAGGTAGACCACGTGACAAGATCATCGCTTGTGGTGAGACCACACATCATCATTAAGTACAGTCGACCATGGAATGCTATGTCAGAAGAAGTTTAAGTTGTTACTATAAAGTACATACTAATTCCATGCTTTATCATCACATGTGACATTTATTGGTACTTGTACGTCATTAATTGACAAGGTCTATATTTGTCTTTGTGACAGTTAGATAGTTTAAACCATAATGCTGTTTCAATGGGGTTAAAAACTGGAAGCTCGTCATAGGTGGCAGCACTGCTGATATCCAGAATTCATGATACTCAAATAAAAACTTGCCATCTTTAGCACGCTATTTAATCTACAACTCGATAATAGGCGTACTTTATACATAACTAGCTGACCGGACAGACGTTCTCCTATTTCCTAGAATTCGATCGCAGCGCCGGGTCCGGCACTGGGTCTAATTGTGAATCTAAACCATCCAAGAAAACACACAAAAACTTTCGTCAAAATTGGTCCTGCCGTTTAGGAAGAATTCAGTGAGATATACACTTACAGTTGAATTATATACCTAGAAACAAAACAATAAATACAAACAAAACGAAAAACAAAACGTTGAATAAGACTTAGACCAATACATAGATACAATTCTCGTCACGGAGAAGCGACCTATCTTGCAAAGTGGCCCCTTGTCCATATAACGTAGTGCAAACGTTATTACTTCTCGTAGTCTTAGAACAGTACGATACAGGTCACTGGAATCCACAAGGAGTCCATTCAGGGAGCTTTGCTTTGAGCGTAGTTCGGAGAAACAAAAGAATATCGCCACTCGATCTTATTGGTTTGCAATTCCACTAAGTATTAGGTATATTCCACAATCCTCGGAAAAATCCAATTACAGTTATTGTAGAATTTGGGAAGTCAGATTATCCACAATATAAAGTTTTAATGGAAGTTTTAACGGGATCCGGGAACGGGATTTTGGTATAATTTGTTTTGCCATCATAATACTTTGCCATATTTTTTTTAGGCACACAGTTTATGTTGGCATAACTATCTTGAAGGCTAATTTGTTTTGGCATAAATTTAATTCGCATAATGTTACTAGGCCTAATGACTATTAGCATAATAGTATTTAGACATACAATTATTAGGTATGATGTGTCCTGATATTTACTACTGTTATTGAATCATATGAGTTAGGTTAGAACAGTGACCATTAACGCACGAAAGCGAGCGAGCAAAGCGAGCGTGCCGCGGCAGCGGCCACCGAGGCCCAGATCCCCTCTATTCTTGGTGAATCATTTGGGTTAGATGAGGGTATTACAGTATGATGGTTCCTAATATTTACTACTGCTAATGAATCATATGAGTTAGGTTAGGTTAGAACAGTGACCATAACGTGATATTAACGGTCCGGACCAGATCCCCTCTATAGTTGGTGCTGTGGGTTGTGGTTAGGGTTAGATGAGGTTATAACAGTATAATGTTTCCTTATAAATATACTTATAAAAATACTTATTCATTACAGTTTTTTTAAGGATTAAATTACAACTTTGCAATAATACACCTAGTGACACAATAGTTTTATGACACCACCGTCCCCTTAGATAAATAAAAAATGATCTACCTACAATGTAAAGTGCCTACAAATTTCATTAAAGCAATATTGTATAAAGATGTGTATTAGTGACTAACATTTTAGGAGCTAATTATTATGCTTATTTGTTATGCCTATAAAAATATGTTTTAATATGTCATTATGCGTAAATAAAATTATGCTTTAGAATGTTATGCTTAATCATTATTATGATTAGAGAAATTATGCTTGAAAAAAATATGCGTAAGCTGTTATGCGTGAATAATGTTATGCAAAAATATAATTAGGAGAAACAAAAGTATGCCAAGTTATATTAGGTGTTACAATTTTATGCAAATGGATAGGGATCAGTTTTAACCATTGGAATATAGTAGTAGGTACTCATAATAGTAATATAATATTACCCGCAATATCAAAATTCCTGCTGTCTCTAATGTTTATTGATGGGTCATAAAGTCCACCAAAATTGCGGTTTGTGAACCGAATGAACGACTTTTCCTGACCATTTTATTGACTATAACTGGGTTTCTATTGAATACTTTTCAGTTATTCGGACTTAACTTTCATTTATTGGTACTTTATGTTACCGTAAAAGGGGTAAGATTTCTTGTTATTGTGAAGTAAATTAAGTTTGACAGTATTAAAACACAATGTGATTAAGCAAGTCACAAGACATTCAGGTCCAAAAAAGTGAGGTAGACCACTTTCCACTTGGATGTCTGTAGTAAATAACGAACAGAAGCAAGCCCAATTGAATGACTCGAACCCAGAACCGAAACATCTGGCGAAGAATGACGAGTAGAGCCGAGCCCAAATGAAATGGGATAAGGCTCGGCTAAGAGAGGGAGTATTAAAACACAATGACTTTTAGTAGCAGTTACTATTTAGCCTGTATCATCCCATTGCTGATTCCATGATTTCTAATGCTTGCGATCAAAAAACAAGAAGGTCAAACACTCGTACCTCCCTAATTAGGTAGACCCACATTAGGTAGAACATGCTCAATGTTAACAAAATTATTCTACCAAGCCTTTAAATTGGGTTAAAAATGTAATATTATCTGTTCAAACAGACCTCGGTTCTCTCGTTCAATTGTGAATTAGATAAACAAAACAAAACATTTGTTACCCAACGCGGAGGACAACTCGAGTGAAGAACGAGCGAATTGGAACGACGCGGTCACATCTCTCCGGACACTTGAAAGGGATTTCTTTCACCCCAAACCTCGTTAAATGTTCTAAAAAAACATATTTCGTTACAGTAAATATGTCTGGAATTACACAGCTGAACTAATAAAGATATTTTCCAGACATGGCTTGGACAAATAATTAACTTTTTCGTACTTATAGTAACTATCTTGCAGCCTTGCCAAATTACAGGTATTTGCTAAGTTTGTGGGCGAAAGGCGTTTGTTTGCCTGTCACCGACAAGACTATAAAACTAATACTAGAAGTGTAGGTACTACTGGTGTAGTCCTAGATACCAGAATATATAATTGGTTTTTTAGTGTTAGTGGGGTGGCCAAGTACTTATGAGAAGCTTGTTCAAGCAAAAATTGTGAACGCTCTAGACATACTCGTAAGTTATGAATCTTCATAAGGAACGCACTCAACTATTTTCTTTTAAAATTCACTACATTATTATTCATTATCTGATCTCCTATACAAATAAGTAAAATTGAAGTGTTTGTTTGTAATGTCAAAATAACAGCTAAATGAAAGAACTTATAAAAAAAACCTTTTTTATTTTTTCTGTCTTCCTGTTAGTTCCGGCTAATCTCCGAAACGGCAGGACTGATTTAGACGGGACTTCTTCTTCTTCTTCTTTTCACTGGCAGCTAGATAGCTGATGTTATAAGGAGAAACTTTTTACTTTTACGCAAGAAAAACCCCTTAAATTCAATTTGTTTTCCGACAGGCACGCGAACGAAGTCGTGGACACAGCTAGTTATGAAATATACATGTATTTGATTCTTTTACCTGACTGCAAAGATAGAATACAATTTTTACTTCTCCTTTTACCATCCCAAGCAAACCGTTTTAAACTCTTTAAATATTTGTAGAGATTCGGTTGTAATAGTAAAAAGCTTCCTTGTAAACCGCTGTTTTACTGCAGTGAGACTTTTATTCACCTGTGGATGAAACAACTTTCAAATCGCTTGGGACGCTACGATCGCGATACTTACTTGGGTCAAAGATACGAATGTTCTTCGTTGAAAGTATTTTATTTTAAACTTTGTCTTACCTCAGAAAATCTTGGCAAAGATACCGCATGCAGTAAAAGTTATTTATTGCCGAAATATGAACCGGACTTTTATCGGAAGGTGATGTTAAAAGTCAAACAAACAAGATAATAAATAATTTTCAATAAAAATACTTAACTATGGACTGCATTTATGAATGGTATTTCACTTATTTTGAAAAAAAATATGACTACTTGTCAAACGATAAACGAGATTTTCAAAGAGTTTTCACTTGTTTCTTGCACAAACAGTAAAAACTAACTAACAGCAGGAACTGCAGAACTTATTATTCTACTTTTTACTATTATTTTCAGTAACTTATTATGCTTGCTGAACTTTTAAAACATTAAATTCCTCAATTTTCCATTTAAAATTATTTTAAGTGAAAAATTCCAAACTGATCCCATTTAAAATCTTTAGGTACTAAAAGTAAAGTTCTTTGTAATGCTGTCGAGAGTTGAACAAACTAAACACGTTTATAATCAAGTTTCATCACTGAAGGAGGCAAGTAAATGAATCTGTCTTAATTATAAGCCAAGGTTTCTGCTGTGGGACCTTTGGGATAATTAGCGCTTTTAGCGGCAATTAGCCTGTTGATAATAGGCTTATAAATAATCCTTATAAGCATTTAATTCGGACAGAAAAACATTCTATAAATGTGGGTGTTAATTGGAGGCGTTGGCGACGGGTTATACGATTATGGGAATACTAACGACGTCGACTCGGTCATAAGGGACGAACGTAATATCGGAACCTTTCGTTCATAGCATGTTAGCCCATAATCAGCTGTTGCTCAAAATAAATTGCTTGTAAGGTTGACCACATTTAATGCGGAAATATGAGGCTCATCGACTGTAAAAACTGTCGATGGAACATTATGTTTGAAACGTAATCTTTATTAGCATTTAATTATTTAGACAGGTGTGTTTTATTATTCATAGAATGAATAATTAATCTATCGTCCTGACAAATGCTAACGTCGAACAAAGGCTCGCCTCATAGATCGGTATTAAGGGGATAAGTCGATGTTTACTACCATGGAATAGCCAATAAAACACTGCTATGACCACACTCGACAACGCGGATTGGTGATTATACTGCGATGATATTGTCATACAAATGTATGCTTACGAGCGTCCATTGTGGTTGTTTGTTAGGAAAATTATGACCACAAGGGAAAATTTAGAGCAACCTCCCACAAAAGCAAAGGCAAAGGTAAAAAAAAACACATTTCACTAAACACTTTCACTGAAACAAGACACTTAATTACTTAAACATAACATCACGATTTGTTTTCCCGAAGGGTAGGGCAAAAGTGTACCTATATTACACCCTCATTTTGCCAGTTATGTTTAAGTCCCATGTAATAGAGGTGAACATAATGCAATCAACCAGGTACAATCAACCAGGTACAATCAACCAGGTACAATCAACCAGGTACAATCAACCAGGTACAATCAACCAGGTACAATCAACCAGGTACAATCAACCAGGTACAATCAACCAGGTACAATCAACCAGGTACAATCAACCAGGTACAATAAACCAGGTACAATCAACCAGGTACAATTAACCAGGTACAATCAACCAGGTACAATCAACCAGGTACAATCAACCAGGTACAATCAACCAGGTACAATCAACCAGGTACAATCAACCAGGTACAATCAACCAGGTACAATCAACCAGGTACAATAAACCAGGTACAATCAACCAGGTACAATTAACCAGGTACAATCAACCAGGTACAATCAACCAGGTACAATCAACCAGGTACAATCAACCAGGTACAATCAACCAGGTACAATCAACCAGGTACAATCAACCAGGTACAAATCCCAACTCCGGGCTGTTATTGAGAAATTCCAGATAGAAATAAAACTTTAATACTTTTTTAAATTAATGAAATTAAGTAGTTATCGCGTCATCAATATCAGTGGCCTGACAATAAGCTTACATATACCAGATTTAGAGTAATAAAATAAACACAAACATACTCAATTTCGTTGTGTGTTCAATTTCAACGTTACTTTTATATGAAGCTGAGTTCATACCAAGTTTTATATAAAGCGTAACGGCGTCATTCACAGTGGTCCCTTGTGAATACCTAGGAATCCGATACCCAGGCTTATCCACCGGCCCCTTACTCCTCCCCCCGCTTTCAATCGGTCAATCACTTCTCAGGATGAACCGCCTTATGTCTGATTCACACAATGTGAGCTACCACGCAAACAATAGACTCGCACTTTTAAATGTATGGCAAAACTGATGTAGCCTCACAATTTGATTGGTTGTATTGCGTGGTCACAATGGGCCTTATTAGAAGGATAAAAGTCACCCAAAGGGCAATGGAGAGGGCTATGCTTAGATTTTCTCTGCGTGATCGAATCAGAAATGAAGAGATCCGCAGGAGAACCAAGGTTACCCATATAGCCCGAAGAATTGCCAAACTTAAGTGGCTGTGGGCAGGGCACATTGCTCGCAGAAGAGATGGTCGATGGGGCCGAAAAGTTCTAAAGAGGCGACCACGTACCGGAAGACGTAGCGTTGGAAGGCCTCCCACAAGGTGGACCGACGAACTTGTAAAGGTCGCAGGAACCCGTTGGATGCGAGAAGCACGGAACCGGTCCGGCCCAACTCGCACGTACACTGTGAAAACCAGGCATTGGGTTGAGGGCAAACCGCCCCAGTCAGAACTGTCTTAAAACAGGCTATAATAGCTCTATGAAAACAATGATGAACACGAAGTCTCGACAAAGTAGCTAACTCGTAGAATCGACAAAAAAAAACTGTTTTGATAAAGACGAAATACAGTCCTTTCACAGTTATTTTACCTCTGAATCACTGTCAAAATCAGTGATCTTTATTGCCGTAGCAATAAGGTAGCTGTTGGATTGCTGCTACTGACAAGTCTGTCAAAATCACAATGATCTTTATTCTCATTACGATAAGTTTGCTGTTGGGTTGCTGCTGTCAGAGGTAAAAACTGTGAAAGAACTGTAGTTCTGCCGTATCACTTCTAAGTTCCAAGGTCTTGTCTACGACAGAAAAAACTACTTTTAATCAGATATCAGTTCTGTCCAAGGTTCTACTAATACCACAAAAGTCACCACCGTCCCTAGAACTTCGTGTCAGCTTAAAAGTTTAATTGGAGATTCCTATTACACACATTTAGGGGACAATAGTCTAGCTATTTGTCCCCTAAAGATTTGTCCGTATGCCTATTAACTTGGCGCCGGTAATTGGTCTCCTGGCGACTTTCAATATTCGAAATCGACATGTTGTCTACCTGAGGATAGCAATTGACCGTCGCGACTTATAAAAATAAGTATGAATATCATAGTGTCTAAAAACAACGTAACCTATGTGTTTTTAGACTTTAACGACGATTAATAACTAAAGGAGCCGAGTAAACCTTTGCGTTAATGAGTAGTAATTTTACACTTCAATCCCACAATACTATTTTGGCAACTAATTACAAACCCTCAATTTAGTAGAAGCAGTAAGTTTAGCAGTAATTTTTAAGGGTTGATTCACTCCAATTGAAACAAAGAATTTATTTTTTCTTAAATCAGTTTTATTCTCTCTCTGCGTTAATTTAAGAACCTTTTTAGGTTACTATTTCTATTATTAACCCTTTGGCGCTTGTTATATCTGCCAGACGAAACTTGTTTTATTAATTAATTCTCTTTCTCTTGCGAAGTTTTGACATTTCATTTTATTTCTGTACCGCCGAATAATGAATATTAATGATTGTTTTAAATTCCAGATGAATCCATATTTCTTATTTAGACTGTCCATATATTATAAAAATTACATTTTTGATGACCCCTTAAAGCGTTTACTACGTACGGCATTTCATACAAACTTTCAAGTCCTTGTTCTTCGAAAGGCATGAAACGATTTTAATGAAACTTCGTACGCATAAGGAGGATAACATAGGTCTAAAAAGTTAGTTAAGAACATTTTCGAAATGTCTTATTTAAAAAAAGATAATTGGAAATCTCTGTTTCTATGGAAAGTTTAAAATCGGTCGAATTTACAAGTAACACTATTTTTCGAAAATGTTTTCAATTAACTTTTTAGACCTGTATATCCTGCTTATGCGTAGGAAGTTTCATTAAAATCGGTTCATGCATTTCGAAAAACAAGGACTTGAAAGTTTGTATGAAATGCCGTACGTAGTCA
Source organism: Apamea crenata (assembly GCA_949629185.1). Classification (NCBI taxonomy): domain Eukaryota; kingdom Metazoa; phylum Arthropoda; class Insecta; order Lepidoptera; family Noctuidae; genus Apamea; species Apamea crenata. The sequence goes on along the minus strand of OX451356.1, from coordinate 9,137,425 downwards.
ACGCTCTTAAAACAGGGTTGAACTAGCTACGCCGTAGAGTCGTAGCCATGCATATGGCTACGGCGTAGGTCTAGCTACGAGTTCGTAGCAAAGGGACGATGTGGTTGTCAAATCTTTGAGTGATTTCTGCCATCCACAGATATCCTATTGGACCTGGCCTAGTAAATATCTGTGACAGATTAGCTCCTTAAAGTAACAGAAACACGCAAATTTTATGCACGGCAATATCAAATGTATTTCAAACATCAATATGAAATTTCAAACACACACCGAAACCATAATAAATAAAAGCAATAGAATGCTAGCATTTTTAAACCGTAACACAAGAAAATTCAGTAATTTGACAGCACTGAAAACTCTATTTTCTGCATTAGTTCGTAGTAATATAGAATACTGCTCCATAGTCTGGTACCCAGTACATAATATCCACATTCAACGGATCGAAAGAGTTCAAATAAAATTTATAAAAAGACTCTCTTATAAAGCAGGTATAAGGAATACAGTTAAAAACTATGAAGATAGACTGAATCACTTTGGAATGAAATCCTTGCACTGGCGCCGAGATTTTGCAGGTCTAATTTTCTTATTCAAGTTATTGAATCAAGGCGTGGATTGCTCACAGCTTCTTTCTTCCATTAATATTAACACGCCCCGGTCGTCAGCTAGACTTCATAATTATAAGCCTTTTGCTCCTGGTGGCCACAAAACCAAGTACGGGAATAATGCCCCTCTTTCCTATATTCTCAGAAGGTGTAATGACATTTTTCACGATTGTGACATCGACATATTTTCAGGCAGTATTACTAAGTTTAAGAGAGTGCTCAATAATATGTAAACTTTTGCTCAATTTTTTTTTCTTCTTCTTTGTTTTGTGTGTTTTTTACTATATTTTTTTTGTTTTTTATTTAACTCAATCTTATTTAATTTAATACAATTTAATTTAATCCAATCTTATTTAATCTTATCTAATTCAAATTGGTTTTAAGTATAAGAGATTATCGATATTAGTTCTAATTACATTGTTATCCATCTTTTTGTTAATTATTATTGTATAGCGAGATTTCAATAAAGTGCTGTGCTCACCTTTAATTTAGATGCATGCAATGCTATTGTATTTGTAAATGATATGTACTTGAATGTTTTTGTGTGTATTTAGTTGGTTTGCCTAAATAAATAAATAAATAAATAAATGTATCTACACGATAAACGAGGTACGTGGAACTCAAGATCATTGAACCCGCCAAGAAATCGAAGAGGCGACCTTGCACTGTATGCGTTCTGTATGTATGACGTTAGCAAAATCGTTGAACATTTATCACCGTATCAAATTTATGATGCCTTAATATGTGAAAATTTTATTTATCTTTCGTATATACAGAAAAGATATTGTATATTGCAAGGTATGTGAAAATTTATTTATTTTTGGTAAACACAGGAGAGCAACTAGCATTGTTAGTCTGTTTTCCATTTCTTCAAAAGGGTAAATCAATGTTTCCAAAATTATTCGAGCTATAAAAAGTCATAAGGACTGTACTACCAGGTACATTTATATTCAAATGTGAATTTCCCATCCACAAAAAAAGTATCTCTGAAATAGCACCATTAATGCATTGACTGCCACCGCGGTCACCGGTGACCTCCAAATATAGATTTTTATTGTGTCTGTTGTCTGACAGTCAACGTGTTAAATGTAAAAGAAATGAAATGTTTATTTATGTAAATAGGTCTTTTAAGGCACTCTTATACGTACATATTTTAAAAACAAGATGGCACCGGCATTTCCTAGCTGAGTGATCCCTGAGAAGAAATGCCGAATCAAACTAAGAGGTCATGGTCTCTTTTAAAATCCAAACATTATAATTATTAGGATTTTATGTGAATCTAACAATTCAGGGCTAAGTCTGAAAGGGCATTTTGAAGAAAGAGCCATTGCACCTTTCAGTTGACCTGTCCCAACAGACTCTATCCGACTAAATTTCTACTGGGATGCCCCGGATATAACTCGTTAGAGGTAAGGCGAGCATAAGACTAGCTCACCATAGCCTGTAAGACGCTCCGTGGCACTATTGACGCGCCTGATCTCCATGCTGTGCTAGCTTGCTTCTTTGTGCCAGACAACTACTGCCGCGGCAGAAAGCACAGGCTGTTTGCTGTGCACCCATGTCGCACACTTGCGCGTGCTAAGTCCCCAATACCACGTACTCTGGCCACGCTTTATGATCTCTTGAACTCTAATCCAACAAACCATCTGTTTGCGGACGAATGTACGAAGATTTTCTCAGCATGTCAGAAGTATACTGCGAGAATGGATTTATGAAAGTGTTGTTTTACTTGATGATTTTATATTTTATCTTTTGTGTACTTTTATGTTTTATTTTATCTTGTGTTCGTGTATATACAAATTGAATCTTTAATTAATGTAATTGGTTTTAAACCGTTTTAATTAAATAAATAAATCAGTCATCGTGTAGCTCAATCCTATTTTAAGGAGCTCAACAATACGTCACACGACGCTATCAGAAGGGTAATTCTCGTAAATCTAAGAAAGTTCACAGTTTCTGTCTCAATCTGTAAAAAATACGTCTAATTTCCCTACATTTTGACAAGTTTTTGAAATTTGTTTGTCGCCGAGATGAGACTGTGACTAACATTTTAAATTACGGGAATACGGGCCCAGATCTGCAGGACACTTGCGTAGGCCACATACAAAATACTCTAAACTACCAGATATATAAATCAAATTATCATGTCCATAAGATATCTATAGACAGTCCATCTCGCACTATGTGGTAGGTAGTAAGCTTTTGATTGATGCGGTCTGGTTTTATAATTGCATTGACAAAACCGATTCTTGAGAGCATTCGATACCTATACAATGATTTACGATACATGTAGTAGAGACAAAATAATACCACATCATAATATCACGCCTGCATTTCCCGATGCGTTAAGGCAAAAGTGTATAATAATTTATGAATAAAATCTATTTAAATTAAAAATTAAAGTCGATTTTCGTGTATGTCTTGTTCTTTTAAACTACACAACGAGCGTGACGATGTGGTTTTAAACATCATAGATTAATTCCAGAAGGTTTATGTACAATACATTAACATTTAACTTACATAATAATAAAGGAATATTGATGTTTTGTGAAGTCTTAAAAAACGGGCGATTTTTATTTATAATTAATAAAATTACGTAACACAGTAAATTCATAATGAATGTTTTGTAATCGATTAAGGACAACTAACAAATCGATTAACAACAAAGGAGTTCATAATCTTTCAAAGGGTACAGAGGAATTTGAAAGTTTTCTCCACGAAACAGAGTTTGAAACTAAGTGATTCTGGCTTCCCAGTATTAGTCTTGGTAATGACTTTCTAATTAGCTCAGTTCTTAGTCTCAGTTCACAAGCATATTACACATGGGTTACTTAATTGTAGCTACACATTGATAATCCTGTGATTATAGAACACAAATTGTAGAAATTAAATGAATTCTTGTCAATTTAACTACACAAATACACATTTTTGAGGCTGCCTATACAACCTGTTTTACTAAATAAAGCTAACGATTCACTCTTTTTTTTTCAAGTGGTTACGACCCCGACTTATGAGTAGGTCATGGGTTCGACCCAGGCAGGCGCTTTCATTTTTTTTAAATAATTTCATCACCACTGCCCTCAAAATGGTGAAGGAAAACATTGTGAGGAAACTGACATGTCCTAGAACCAAAAATTCAAAAACATGTGACCTCTACCAACACGCACTGGGCCATCTCTAAGAGAGGAGGCCTGTGTCCCAGCAGTGGGAACATTATATGCTGATTATGCTAAACTAAGTATTGGTTTAGTTTTCTTTTCGTGCGTTTACAGCTTAAAAAAGTCTTGTTGCCTTTTAACCTAATAGTCATCAATTGGAACTACCCAATTCTCGTTGAAATCACCTGTAACGTGATTTCTACTCATGACTTTTAAGCAAACAAGTCAAAAAAACGCGCCCAATTCAAAATTCATGGTCTGTTTGTCACTGGAGTGAGGGCAGTGCATTTTTATACTGGTGAGGTAGAACTCCACCATTCCATGCAGATTTCATTACGGTAGTAAAATAAAGGCTCTCTACTACAGGCATAAAAATATACGTGTTATGGAATTAACTGGTTGTGTGTGATATTTTACTATCGAGTACAAATACCTACATCTAGTTCTTAGGATCATCAAATCATCCATAGTCATCGAAAGGATTAAAGACAATGATTTACCACCCTTTTGGCATATATATTTTTGATATACATTTATATATTTTTACCACGGCAGAAGATATTTTCTTAAACGAGACGACAAAATGAAGAAGCCTTATGGCCGATTTCTACATATACGGACTGTTATTGGATAAAAGTAAGCCTGTTGTATATTTAACAATAATGAAGCAAAGACCTCATAGCTTTGTATAGTAGACCCTCTCATATGGAAGTAGCTATCAGAGGTAGAATTAGCTTCCGAATCTATTTATATGCCCAGTTTGGCAAAAAATAATGCTACCATTGCTAAGCAAAACAAATCGTTTTGTTCCGAAACCGAGCATAAGGGATCCCTAGCAGTATTTACTGACTATTATAGCCACAAATAGGTGCTTAGAATATAGAGATGCAGATGCTGCAACGTATTATTTTGAGCTAAACTGTAAAATACATTCATTTTGAGAAGCACTGCAACAGATGGCAACGCTGAAGTCTGCGGCAATTATGTAAATGCTATTGGATAAAACTACGTTTCGGCCCACTCGACTAACGTGCATATCGCAATGGCAACTAGAATATTCGTATAACTTCTTAAATATTTACTTGGTAACGACTTGGTTGTTTGCGTTACTTAATGAGTTAGATGACACTTATTTACCGTTTTTGATGATAATACATTGAAATCGACCGACCGTTATTATGCCATTAGGGACTTTAACTTTACCATGTGTCTAAATGTATTCACTGCGTTAGCCACTTCAAATAACTCACTAAGATTTATTTGAAGTGGCCAACACAGTGTATGTTCAAACATGGGACAGTTACAGGCAGGTCACATTAAATTGGATTAAATTTAATTTGATTTTTAATCCGAAAAATATATAGTTTTAATTTCTTAAAAACAAGTAGATATGGCTGGTAGAAAATGCCTCAGGCCTCGCCTTTGTACAGTATTTTTTTTTTCACTTGTCCATAAAGTTTAAAAAAATAAGTACTATGTAGTACACTCACTTATATCATGTAAAGTCGTGAAAACGTAAGATTACGGAATAAAATATTAATGAAATTCTGCGTGTGAAGATAATTTATATCCGCGAGAGATAAAATTATACAGAATATTGTATCACATTTAAGATATGGTGAGCTAGGCTCAGCCAATATTTTAAGATGGTGGCGTCAGAAGGCCATTTCCCGTAATTCAAAACGTTCAATATCCAGTCGCAATCTCATCTCAGCGACAATCAATGTCAAAAACTTGTCAAAAATGTAGGGAAATTAGAGTTATTTTTGAAAGATTGAGACTGAGATCAGACTGTCCACGTTCTTAAAATTACGAGAATTGCCCCCTGAATTTTATTCTGCACAAAAATAAGACGTCCATAAAAAATAAAATTATTCATCATTTGTATCCATTCCCCATTCCTAGGCCTTGTGTATGTTAAGCTCTGTTCACACGAAGTTTTTATAGGTTACGAGTAGACGGATCGCAGACCCAAGATTATACGGCATGCAATTTGGAGTAACTCGATTTAGTGTGTTACCTGCTCGTATGCTACAGAGGTGTCGTGTAATTGGGTCTTTGTGAGTAATAATATTCGGACGACGTGCTACCAAAATCCTAATACTAAGAAATCTAGACCGACATGAAAAAATAGGCTCTGTTGACTGATTCGACCACGACTGTTATGATATGAATAATGTAGGGTGGCAGGGACATCGACGCACAAACTGAAACCATGAATTCATTACATGATTCTATCGCAAACATATTTCATCGGTTAAAAAAAAATATATATGCTGTTTCATAGAAAAGTGCACTACCTACGCAGTCAAAATGTATGGAGCAACAAAATTGTTTTTAAAAACCTTCGAAATATTTCAACGGAGAAGGCGTTGAAATTTTTCGACAGTTATTAAAAAAAAAATTTTTGACCGCGTCTTGGTTTTGCGTTGGTTTAGAATAATGTACTGAATCCATGGTAACAGGTTGCTTTAAACTTATTTTACACACTACACTTTTCACTTAAACTTATTTGAATTACAAAAATGAAAAGCACATAGCCATGTTTGATATTTACGAATACGTCATATACTATTGTTTTATAAGTATAATTCTATTACCTTTTTCTATTAGAGAGCTTAGTTCAATGGAGGCTTTACTCAGCAGTAAATGATTATATCATAATGATGAACGGTAAAAGTTTCTGCTCCGATATCACATCGTAGACAGAGTCATTTTCTAGAATAGGCCATTGTTATTAGCAGACCTAATTAATAACGATGCTGGCCACTCATAACACGATCCTTTACAAAGCGGTCTACTTTGTCGAAAACCACATGTTACCGCCTTCGGCTCGGTAAGCTCATTTGATCGCGTAATGTATATATGCGGTTTGAATCCAATTGAAAACTTTTGAACCCACGCCGAACAATAGGGGTGTTGTTTTTGACACGCAGTAGGTACTTTATTCGCTCAGCATCAATGATTACATGGTAAATTTCCCTTTAAAAAATTTGGTAAAATATTAACACACCTGTACCAGGAGTAAGCAGTTTTTTTTTGTGTAACGGGTTTGCTACCGTATGGTAAGTAACCAAAAAAAATTGTAACCAGAAAATTGTAATTCAAAAATAATATAATTGTTAATTGTTACCAGTGTAGCCACACTGGTTACCGACATCTATGAAAATCAGCAATACAAAAAGTATTACAGCGTGTGTCGCCTACACTAAGAAATAACTCTCGAAAACTTTTAATTTTGTATCGACATTACATACAAAGTTTTGCGAGAGGCCTGGCCATACTCGTAGGAACCTAAAGAGAACGAGGTTTTTAATGATATTGGCGTAATACTTGATATTTCTACCCACACATATACCAACGGAAGCAATGGGTAGGATGATACGGCTAAACTGTATAAAAAGGAATTGACCATCGATTCCTTAAAACTTGATTAAATGAAGTATCAAATAATTACTTCAACATTCGAATTTGACCATAGAAAAACCACTTTTTATGAATGGGTTTTCAAAACCCAGGAGGTTGAAATGTGATTCAGTACGCCAGTCACTGCACATATTAAAGTCAGAAACTTTTATATGCCAACAAACATAGAATTTAGAACTAGAAGAGCAGTTTTACAGTACAGTGAATACTTTATGACAAACCTACATACAAAGGAGTTGCGTTTTAAAGAGTTTAGTAATATTTTTTTACTATTTCTATAACACAAAGTTGTGTTTCAATCAATTTATTCGTTTGAGTATAAAAAGCTATCAAGTGAAATAGTTGTTCGTAGAGATATCATTGATAATGATAAATGATTTATTTTGTAACTAGGTTTGTACAAACACTTTTACACGTCAATCATATTTTAAAAGTAGATGAGGTTTCATTTCGCAACTTCATTCAACTAATTTGTTACTACAAGTACTCACCGAACGTTCTCTGCAAACTTACTTCTCAAATCACTTTTCTTAACTTCCACGACGCTTTCTTCTTTCATTTATAACACAAATAATTTAACACACCGTTAATACAGCCGATAAAAATATCTAAATTACAACAATAAGCCTTTTAAGCTTTCAATTCTATTGTTGCTAATGGATTCAGGTGCCCTCGGCTTATTCATTCGGACGAAATAAAGCGACATTAAAATTTCCCTGATACCAACACGTTTTCACATTAAAGAGACTATTAGGTACAGCACACGGTAATTTTTTTTCAGTTAATTAATTTGAAATTTGGCCATTCCGTACGGGAACAGCGTAAATAAATAATAAAAACATGAGTGGGAATCATGGAATGATGACTGAAAAGTGTGAGTGGGGGTTGAGTTCTGACAGTATAGTGAGGGGCGGGGGGTTTCAAGACTTCAAGAGTAGAAGGTAGTGTGACGGGGTCGTGGTGATGGTGAGTGCTTACCATGGGGCATGATACCGCGGCGTGGTCTGGCCGAGTCGCGAGCCGCGGCTCACGCGAGCAGACTGTTGCTCGCGGCCGGGCCGAGGATGCGTGCGCACTCGGGGCTCTGCCCCCGGCCCCCGCGAGTCCCCCCTACACCCTCACCTCCCCCGCAGATGATGCCGCCGGCCCGCCAAGCCGCCACGCGCCTTACACTGACATGCTCTCCTTTGTCTCCAACTTAATTGTAACATTATCTTCGAATAAAGTCGTCTGCGCCTGACTGACGGAGGAAAGTAACAAGAACTTATTGTTACGATGATCGCTGGAGATATTACGTCACATTTTGTATTGTGGGGCTTTTATATTCAGCTATAAGACGCACGTATCTGTGTTACTGGTTTTAGCAGGTGTTAAGAGTATTACATAAGTATGAGTGCAGTATAGAGTGCACAAATATTAAAGATGGCTATAGCTTTCCATTTTTGTAATCCAAATAAGTTAAAAACAAAATTTACTATAAAGCGGATAATCGATTAATCGGACAAGTGGACTAAGGGCTGATTATTTCAACGCCAGATAATTTTATCGAAGGAGTAATTTTGAATTTTTCACAGTTCTTCTGAAAAAATTCAAAACTGTCAGACGTCAGTTTCCACGAATAAAAAATATCTGCCGATTGAAAAATCAGCCCTAAGTGAACAGCGAATGAAAGTGAAGAATATAATTATTATCTTAGTACATAGGTTTAAAAGCCTATTGCTAAATAGATACTGACAACCATATTATTACATTTTTCAATAGTCCTCTAGCCCTTCGGGAAATACAGGCGTTATGTTATGAATGTAACCATAAAAGTAACGCCTTATAAAATAGCTAACAGTCATTCGAACAGCATATTATTATCAGGCAAGGTTTCTTATTCATATCCCTTTAAATTAAATAGGTGATTTTAATTTACAGCGTTTACTAACCGCGTAGTCTGCTGCCTACGCATTTGCTACGCTGCTACGAGCTACGTCAGAAAGTCGTAGCACTCAACCGATCCGCTACGACCGCTACGCGACTTACTTACTACACTCGGGCCATTACAAACGCAAAGTTAAAGCACTTACAACCCTTATAGAGCAGTGCGTAACTGTGGTTATTGTATTATCGATATGAGAAAACAATTTACTACCTGCGTGTGCGCATTAGCTAATTATCGACAAACAACTAGTGCTTATTGTGCATCCTTATAGACAGAATGATTTATGCTCTAACTTTACGTTTATAATGATAGGGTCATTACAAACGCAAAGTATGCCATACTAAACAATAAGTATAGCTTTCATTTATTTTCCTTGTAACAGTAAGACTAGGATGTACCGTAAACCTGGACTGAGCTAGCGATTAAGGGTGCGTTTACAAGCGTAGAGGCCATTACGTAGAATTGAACTCTTGAACGAGCAGTAAAGCTCTTAAAATACTTTGTCTAGACCATTACGAACGCACTCAACTGGTTCAGTGCGTAGCTATCGATATGAGAAAATAATGACGAGTCATTATTTTCTCATATCGATAGCTAGCGGTCATATGTGCCGAAATAACCAGTATAAAGTAAAGCAGGGTTATTTATACTATGTTAGGAATCAATAATATAGCATAGCATCACGCCTGTAATCCCGAAGGGTTAGGCAGAACAGCCGGTCGATGCTGTAAAAATCTCACCGTGAAAACTCAAGTGAAGTGAGCTTGATGTGAGTTGTCAGTAGTGTCAATCCCTAGCATTATTTGGAATGACAGCTCACTCCACGCTCACTTCACTTAAGTTTTCACGGTGAGATGGTTACAGAATCGCACAGCTGTAACTGTAGTACACTCAGATTTCGCCAGTTATGTTTTAGTCCCAGGTAGTAGGGGACTAACCTATGCTATCAACAAAAATCCAGATTTCCAGCTGCTACTGAGAAATTCCTGATGAAAAAACCCAATAACACTTCGCCCGACTTGGGAATCGAACCCGCGACCTCATGCTAAATAGTAGCGCTTGCGAATACTAGACCAATGAGACAGTCAATAATTAATTATTATCAGACTAGGATGTCAATCAAGACATGACTGACATGTATTCGAAGACATGTGACATCTACCAACCCGCACTGGGCGCGTGGTGGATTACAGCCCACTCCCTCTCACAAAGAGGAGGCCTGTGTCCCGACTGTGGGAACGTTATAGACTGATTATGTATTAGAATCAATAGAAACTGTGTGTTTCATGATCGCACGGTCAGCAATAAAAGTTTATGAACAGTTTGTCCTTTTAAATTATATCCAAATTGATACAAAAAGATTTGATAAAATGGTTTTCAATATTTAATGAACAATGATGCCAAGAATGTGTGTTTTTTAAATATTTAAGTTCTCTTTTCCCTTTTCAATAAGATTATGCTGCTCAAATGATAATGACAAATCTTCATCATCATCATCATTTCAGCCGAAAGACATCCACTGCAGGACATAGGCCTCCCCCAAGCACCTCCACTTCGACCGGTTCTGTGCTTCTCACATCCAACGGGTTCCTGCGGCCTTCACAGGGTCGTCGGTCCACCTTTCGCCCCATCGGCCATCCGTTCTGTGAGCAATGTGCCCTGCCCACTGCCACTTGAGTTTGGCAATTTTTCGAGCTTTGTCGGTTACCGTGGTTCTGATTCGATCACGAAGGGAAACTTCCATCATAGCCCTCTCCATTAACCTTTGAGTGACTTTAAGCCTTCTAATAAGGCCCATTGTGAGCGACCACGTTACAGTGCCATACGTCATCGCTGGCAACACGCACTGGTCAAAGACTTTCGTCTTGAGACACTGCGGTATGTGGGACGGGAAGATATTGCGTAGCTTCCCGAATGCTGCCCAGCCGAGTCGGATTCGACTATTGACCTCTTTGTCAAAGTTGGACCTACCCAACTGGACAGTTTGTCCTAGGTAAACATACTCGTCCACGACTTTGAGTGAAGCGTCTCCGATCTCAATGAGAGTGGGTGTTACAAGGGCATTTCACATGACGTTCGTTTTGTCCATGTTCACTTTAAGACCCACTCTTTCGGAGCCTCTACAGAGAAATTGACAAATATTAGTTAGACGCAATTCTTAGTTGTCGAAAGTGATAAACACAAATAATTTAGAGAAAAGCGGAAGATTTTTTTGCAAATTAATGAACATACGCCGTGTAATTAAAGAATAATAAAGGCTATTTCATTTTTATTAAGTTTATACTAGCTGCCTCAACTTTACGTGGGCAGACAATTTTAATTAGTTACATTTCTTTAGAATAAGTGGGAGATTTTTTGATAAGTACATGTTCCTAGCAGGAACCCAGGCAGGTGGCGTTCTGTAGTTCTGCCTACCCCCATGGGATGAAGGCATGAGTTTCTGTATATGTACATGGTCCTCTCTCGTATCGGTACAAGCTACATAAGCATGGCTCATACAGTGGGGTTGATTGCCCAATGTGCAAAATCCATTTAGTCAGCGCATGAAACAGTTTTCGTTAATAAAGAACAAAAAAGAGCATTTGGAATGAAATGCTCTTTTTTGTTCTTTATTAACGAAAACTGTCATAACTTAACTAAATTTCACCTAACTTCAGAAGTTAGGTGAAATTTTGCCACTTCAGCTGTGTTGCCACATTATGATTAAAAATGAAAAAAATTATCAGGTACTCCTACGAGTAAGAGATAAATTGATTATGTTTTATGATAAGTGAAAGGTAGTTGAATTACTCAATAACAACGTTATAGCTGCTCAAACACTGAAGTGGAAAAATGTCTACTAACTTTTGGAGGCCAGTGTAAGTACCATCCATCTATTGAATCTTGGAAACCAGAACCAAATCCACTCTGTTACAAAGAAAATTCGGCACAGATTGATAGATAAACGAGACGGGGCACTTTACTTTGCGATGTGTGACATGTAGGGCCTCTCTGTGAGAGGGAGTGGGCCGTAATCCACCACGCGGGCCCCCCGGTCCACGTTGGTAGATCTTACATGTCTGCTATTTTTTGGCTCTAGGACATGCCGGTTTCCTGACGTTGTTTTCCTTCGCCGTTTTGAGAGCAGAGATGATGAAAATAATAATTTATACAAAGAAAAGCACCTGCCAGAAATTGTTACAACTGGGCCACCATTGCTCACATGTAGGAATGTTATGATTCTTATTCTATGAATGCTTCCTTATTTCCCTTATTCAGAATAACAGACGTGTGAGTCTTCATGTCGTCGACCATCGTCGCCTGTCGTCAGCTGTTTCTAAAACACCTAGCGTCAGTTTATTACAGGATAGCTCTTCGCCCGAGATTTCGTCAACGTGGCTTTCGTACTTTCTCTTTGGAAGTACAACTTTTAATTTGTTTTGCATTTAAAAGGTAGTTTTTGGAAAATTAATTATTACGATCATTAATACTGCCCCAGATAAGTATTTCTGAAAATTTGTAAGAAGATTTATTCATACAAACCTTTATTTCCCCTTTTCACCCCAAAAGTGGTGGGTTTTTGATAAATCCTTTGATACATTTCCATTATTTAACCCTCAGATTGTTTATACCAATTCACGAGTATCTTGAAGAAAGCAGTAAATCCTCCCCTAATAACTAGATCACCCCTTTTCACCTAAGCATTTCTTATTTTTTTGACAAGATCATTAATACCAAGCTTCAAATTAATCGGACCGCGCGTTAATATTCTTCCATACAAAGTTTAACACTCCGCCTAAACTCCATTTAGTTTTGAGAAACTAATAATGTCAAACCTTATAATTTATTTAAGTACATAGTCGTACACAGTTTCACGTGTATAAATAAATACAAGGAAAAAGATTTTTCCATACAAATGAAATACCCTTTTTCACCCCTTTAGGGATTGAATTTCTAAAAAATCTTTCTTTTTGGATTAATTACAAAAGTAACCTACTGTGCAAATTTCGTAGTTCTACCCTTAGTGGTTTGGGCTAGGCGATGATGGGACAGTCGGGACACTAGCCTTTTTAGGGTTCCTTAGTTCATGTCTCGGAACCCTTATAGTTTCGTCATGTCCGTCCGTCCTCGGCTTACCTTCCAAACGGTAAGTGCTAGAAAGATGAAACTTTGCATGGATATGTGTATTTACCACGTCGACAAAGTGTTAAGATAAAATCACGAAAAATATTTTTTTTGGGGTGCCTGCCCTACACGTAAAGTGGGGATTATTTTGTTTTTCTCGCGTCTACCCCATAGTGTGGGGTATCATTAGATAGGTCTTTTAAAAACATTGAGAGGTTTACCATGTCGACAAAGTGCTAAAATAAAATCACGAAAAATAAATTTTTTTGGGGTGCCTGCCCTACACGTAAAGTGGGGATTATTTTGTTTTTCTTGCGTCTACCCCATAGTGTGGGGTATCATTAGATAGGTCTTTTAAAAACATTGAGAGGTTGCAAAGTTTTTTTTTTTATTTAGGTATAACGGCTTAGATAAATTTGTTAGTTCAGTAGTTATAAGAGGCCTCACTTGTAAAGTGCCATTATGGGTGACTACGGAACCCTATTCTATGCCTGGCCTGAAACGCACTTGGCCGGTTTTTTTATATAGGTACAGATATACAAGCCGTGCGCCCGATGGGATTTCGCATCAGCAAAATGTCGAATTTTCCTCTTTAGGGGATGATTTTTCAAAAATCCTTCGTTAGTGCTCACCCTCGTCATAAAAAGTACCCTGGTGCCAAATTTCATGCTTCCAGACAGTGAATGAATTTAAGATTTTTAGATAAATATTGATTTGCAAGAGCAGGTCTATATTGATGTGCAACCTAATGCTGCTTTTACACTACATTATGGTGTAACCGAGTGACGATTGTCGCCAACAGTCGCCGACATGAAGGTGTCTCGTCTGTGAGCTCACTTAGATTCACAATTTTCCTGTGCTGCACAAATCTTACCCTGAAAACTAAGGTGAAGTGAGCTGTCATTCCACCAGGATGCTGAGGAATCCAGGGATTGACAGCTCACGCTCAAGTTTCCACGGTGAGATTTTTACAGAATAGATAGGCTGGGGTGTAGAAAAAGATATGTTGCGCTGACTGACCCAAATAAATTGAGATAAGGGCAGGAGAATGATGATGATAATGATAGGCTGGAGTGTGAGGCAATAAGTTGATAAACAAAATAAATTGTGTATATTTTATTAGATACTAGGTTTTGCCCGCGACTTCCGTCCGCGTGAAGCAACTTTCTTACATTTTTTTTCCGTAAGAACCATCCTCGTACGTCAAGGAATATTCTAAAAAAAGAATTAGCGAAATCGGTTCAGCTGTTCTCGAGATTTGCGCTTAGTAACACATTCAGCGATTCATTTTTATATTATAGAAGATAATAAAAATACAATAATACAACACCCTTACAAAAATAAAATATGGAAAACACGTATCTAACAAACAAAAGATTGTTATTTAAAAAAATGCCTTTCTGTATTAAAATTTAATAATAATAATAAATAAAATTTATTTTCTCGCCACAATATTTATAAGTTAACAAGTACTGCTTAGTAATAAGCTAATAATACACGTTACAATACTGTGGGAGACTGGTGCCTAAGCTAGGCCGAAACCTGTGTTTCAGGACACCATTGTATGTTAATGTACATTTATGTTCATTTAATTTATGTTAAATTAATATGTTAATCACATAGATCGTATCGCTTCGTATTGATGGAATTCGTGAGCCATATCCATTATTACTCTCTTTATCTTACTTGTAGTTACATTAAAACACATATTTTTATCCCGTGGGTCGCTCCATCCACCATTGTTATCCAGGTAATCGAAAATAACAAAATCATCGTCATCTAATTCAATATTAAGGTAAACTTCGAGATGAGAGGGATATAAATTAACGTTCATTCGTTCTTGAATGCGCAAAATTCGATTAATTGTATGCATCATGTCGTAATCCACATATTGCTCGTACAGAGCTGAAGAGCTAGTTTTGAAGACTCTTGGCAATTTACTAGACATGACTTTAAATCTAGCTCCATCTTTTCTGTTAAGAGATAAATAGTATAGGGATCGGGCCCACGAATCATCATCGATGCTGCAAAAAAGGAAATAATGTGCTGCAATAGAACTCCAGACTGATGAATCGAACGATAACACAGAGGAATAGTCTCTGGGATCCCAAGTTGTTAGTTCAACCGAATACGAACTGTACGTACTCATATTATCAAAATATGAAAATTCAAACAAAGGCGTCAGTAAAGATGTAAATTCGCAAGTAGTTACGAACTGGCTAACTTTCTTCATTTGCATGGTCATATAAATGAAATCTTCCATCAAAAATACATCATCGTCTAAAAATGAGAAAATTCCTGCATGATCCGCAATGAAGGACAAATTTTCAAAAACTTTATTCATTGTCCACCACCAGTAATGTTTCATTTGGGCCTGTAAAGGATCTCTATATAGTCCATGTATGTCTGGTGTATTTGCCCCCGTACAATTAATAGACCGAGCCGTGTCCATATCCATATTACGTGGACAGTCACCCTCTTGGTATCCTGGGAACTCATTAGGGTATATCTGCATGGAATAAGGATAGAAGATTTGTAAAACACGAGCAAAATCTATAATTTTGATTAAATTATTGACGTTCTCATCAAATCTAGAGTGTGAAAAAATTATTAGGGCATCTTCTATTCCTGCTACGTTTGTCAAAGACACCAGGAGATATTTCAGGTTTACTTTGTACTTATCAACAAATATTACAAAAACAGGAGCGCTTGGTTTTAAGGGTCCAAAAACGTCCAAGTTCAAGACTTTTTCTTCAGTGTTATAACTTGTTATGTAACGTTTTATTGTGTTTATTTGGAGGGGCTTAAAATTTTGTTGTTCAAACTCAACATATTTTAGTGCACTTTGAGGAATCTTTGTTACCACTTCATTTTCCTGGATTCTCACCATACGGTAAACGATCAAAAACAGGATAAGTAAAAGTACGCATATAGAATTTCGAATTTTAGCCAAAACATTAGACAGTTTTCTCTGTAACATAGTTTATAAAAAAATATCAAATTTTCAAAGAAAATAAATAGGTAATATTGTAAAAACAATACTTCTGTCAAATTAACTGACAGAATCGAACGGGAAGCAAAAAAAAATGAGAGTATTAAAAGTTTCGTAATAAATAGTATTTAAGTAACTTAGTAGCTTGACTATGAAATAATCCTTCCTCATCCCTCTGTACCTCTGGGGGCTTACCACCAGGTCTTACACCAGGGCAGACGTTGAACTGCACTGCTTTTTTTCTATAGCTTAGTACAAAAAAAGCAGTACAGTTTAGCGTCTGCCCTGGTGTAAGACCTGGTGGTAAGCCCCCAGGGGGCTTACTATGACCTTTTAAGAAAACGTTCAATTTTCATTCAGTTCAGAAGCAGGCCTAATTTAGTTCTGCTAATAATCGTACTATGAGAGTAATAAAAGTGAACGACTATTGAACGAAGTTCACCGAAGTTGAGTGGTAATGCTTGTCTGTGGCCTGCTGTAATGCCATTGTCTTTTTAAAAGGCATCGTTCAAAAACTTAAATCTAATTCTATTTGCGCTTTACCGGTTTTTTGAAAATAATAGAAACATGAGTTTCTAGGGTATATACATTTTTTAACTATTATTATGTATAACAAGTTGCCTTGGTACATTATCTAAAAGCACTACAAAGCTCAATTTCCCGTTCAAAACAACTTTGTAACTTTGAAGTATTCAACGTGATTTTGAACGTGTGTGCTAAGTCAGGCAACAATTTAAAAAAATATATTTTTGCGCGCCAAATAAAATGTTATAAGTTTGTATACCTCTTCACAATGTCGTAACTTTGTTTACTTACATGAAAATATCATATTGGTGTACTTCAGGCATTTATAATAGGAATGTCGCTTCAGAGATTACTGATGAATGTGGTGAATTTATTTTTAGTGAAACACGAACAAGTTGTCGTGTTAGTTTAGTATGACCCAACTGCTTCGCCGGGATTTCTTAAATAATGATAGAGAAATTGCAGTTATTTCTACCAAATCCACCCAAGCACGGGAACATAGCAAGATAATGTGGAAAAGGGCTGCAGAGAGAAAATAGTATTTTTGCTTCCCCTTGTATTGTAAAGTCTAATCGTATTACTTATACCTTAAAACAAGTAACCAATTTATCTTTTTAAAATGGTCATTTTTTTAATAATACCATAACCGGGATCACGAAATCGAAATAAAAAGAAAATGTATTGATAATGTACTCAATTGATTCAATTCCAGACATGGTGGTTATTGTAATATAATACGTATATTGAAGCGTATTTAACGATTGAAATTAAAAAAAAACCAATTAAGTATATACATAATTACAGTTTTAGGTGGTAACCAAATCTATTTTTATTAAGTAAAACAATTTACTATTGACGCTGCAGCAGGTCCTCCTGTGTTTAATCTATTTTTTAAGTTTGCTTACTGTTGCGTAAAAATCATCGTGAAACGGATTGTAGTTTTTTGTCTTTTGTCAGTTTGGCTCTAGTGTTGTTACTCAGTTATTAACGGTCAGGCACTCGATTGTCTCGATTACATAGTTCGAAAATTCAATTCAAGTTGAATCTAATTTATTCCATTGAACCTAGCAGCTTCTTACGTTTGAAACACACACAAAAATAAAACTTAAAGGAAATAATCATAGCAAGATCCTGATTATAACAACCTACACGTTATCAATTACTGACAGCACTAACCCACAGAACTGTATTTTCATCATAGTATAATATCACCATCACGAATAAGGCGATTGTGTAAGACTGAGACTATTGTGATCTATAGTACTTAAAAATATATGTATTAGACAAAGAAGCTGTTGGTGTAGTGTAATATTTACCTATTATTAGTAGTAGTTTATTACACTACGTATTTAATAATAGAATTAAGAATCACAGGCAGTGTTGGTCATGTTGGTGATATTTATCTAATCGCGACTACATCAACTGGCACATTGAGAGAAAATTAACTCAAGCTTTTATTTTATTATGATTATCGAGTTACATAAAATCAAACCGCAGCACTATCTGACACTGTCAGAAAGACAAGTGACAACTGTGACAACAACACTTCATTCAATACATTTAGTCCGTTTCTTTCGAATTGCATAAAATTGATATTTCTGTTTTCCTGTGTGTAATTATTGAAGGATGATAATGAATATGGAATATTCAAGACGGTACACTACAGCATTTACTTCAGAAAGATGATGTGTAAATTGTTTAGTAAGATTTCAACGTAATGTGCGAAGACATTGTTGGCTGTTGTGCACACACATATTGTTGTTTTTATCTTGGACACGTTATCAAGATGAGAAGTGGAACGACCTGCATAATTTGAGATGGATGAAATACTATGTATTTACTTCTAAGTCGTCTGACGTTGAAATTGATCCTATACTACTTAAAGTAATAAAAATATTCAGCTAATTATGTGATTTTTGATTTCATGAACGTTTACGTCTACTATTTATTAAACAGTCTACTATTTTACTTAATTATAAAACCGAGGCCAAACTACTCACTTAGCTTTTAGTGTTTTTTAAGGTTATGATCGTATTTCTCAGTATTCCCGTTAGTTTAATTTATACCATTGTAATCTAGACATCTTATGGAACAAATAAACATGCGTTTCATTAATAGTTGCCAACATTTTTGGAGGACCTAATACCTAAATACCTAATCGCTGAACAAAAAAAAAACTCCTTTTACATTCTGCTGGCAAAGGAGCAGATTAAGTCTGCATGCAAATGGTCAAATGTATTTTTACCATTCCCCTACAATGTTCTCATAGTGTAGTTTTTCTGCTTACATAATAAATACCTACCTAGATCAGAGCAATGCATGATAGAAAAGGCTACTAAGAAGCAAGGGTTATGAGTTTGATTTCATAAAATATATTGGCCATTGAATCCTAGTTTGAGCATAAGATTGCACTAGGCCGCGCGGAACTAGTTGGCCGCGCCTAGCGCTCATTACACTATCGAATTTAAGCAATGCTAACTAGGAACACTCTAACAGAACAGTTCAGTTAGAACTGTTCTTACTGCTGCGATTACATCTGCCGATTTCCTAGTTAGCATTGCTTAAAATTGGATAGTGTAATAAGCCCTTTAGGTATGTGAGCGGTGGGACGGGAGGGACAGCGGGGGTGAGGCGGCGGGTTGCATGCAACGTACGTAGTGCGCGGGGCCCCGCCGTCCCAACTCCCACCGCAAGGCGCGGCCAACTAGTTCCGCGCGGACTTATAGGCATTAGACGTACTTATTTACTATGTGTGATAACTATTATTTTATTTTTAGTAGGTACAAAATAAAAAAAAGGTTGATTTACAAATTTCCTTTATTCATTTAAAAAGGGTTGAGTATTTATTTTCCTATATAATAGATTATAAGTTGTTTCATTTCCCTGGTTCTTATGTAACATTATGTCGGCGCAGCATGTCCTCTTATAAGTCTTGTGCACGGAGGTGCCATAGATCCCAATCCAGCATATCCCAGAGTAGTGAGGTTCAATTCATTAGTCTCTTCTGTTGTTTTTATGTAGTGGCGCATGAGTACCTATCCAAGGTTTCTGTGATGGCCTTTTCTAGTTGTAGTATATATTCCTCGCATTCTGCGTCTGTTGTGATTTCCTTTGGTAAGTGCATGGTCTTATCCCACAGTATTCCCACCCCTTCGTCTCGTCTGGTTGAGTGCGGTCATTTTAAGGTTGAGGTCCCCGATGGTGATGTTTGGAGCTTCTAGCTCATCGTTAAGGTTAAGCGCTGTGGCGTCGAAGTGCTCTGATCAGTGCGGTATGTAGATGATCATAAGTGAGGTTAATAGCGACGCCTTCGATGAAGCGGTCTCTTTTTTTCGGTACTTGGGGTTATGTCGTCGGTCCAACTCCAGCGTATTCCTCATGCGACGTGATCGAATGTGTGATCTTGTCGTATTTCAGGAGAATCATACGATTGTGGAAAAGTTTTCCCGGCACTCGTTGATTACGATTATTTAGGGTTTAAAACGATCGGATAAGGGGTTTAGCTAGAGAAATTTACCTTTCAATCCTAGAGCATTGATGTGCAGTATGCACAACTTATGATATTGATTTTGAGTAGGTACTAGATCAAAATAAGAAAAATATTAATTTAAAAATTCCCTGTATTCATTTCAAAAGGCTTATTTATTTCCATAGTGCGACGCCGTTGGTTTCTTTTCTCTATTCGATATTCACTCCAAACAAATATTACGTACTCGTCACACAGAGAATCAATAAAAATAAAGTGTTGTATGGGCACTACATTACAAAACAATGTTGAAAAAGCTCGTTTAATAGTAACTTATTCAAGATGGTTTATTTTGACGTTACAGACGTTCAATATTCGTTTTGTTGCTGTCAATTTGCTGGTCATGGTATGAAATTCTATACAAAAAAGAAGGTGAACAGTTTTTGTAAACGTCAACGTAGCAGGCCTGCAACAGGCCTGCTAATAAGACGTCGTAGTACAAAAAAACAGTTTAGTTTAACTTCTGCCCTGCTATAAGAGCTCATGGTAAGCCCCCAGTACGGTTTCCCTACCTACAATAGTAACTCAATACGTGCAAATCATATAAAAGGCTATTTTTCTAAAAATAATCTAATTAGTCCGTCAGTTACATTATCAAAAAATATTGAACCCGTATTTTTTCTTTTGTCAATTATATAAAAAATAATGAAGATATCGCCCGTTAAAGTTCCGCGTGACGTCACGACCCCCACTCCCAAAAACGCGCTTTATCTTTGCCATTTTTTGTTTGATTGACAAAAGAAAAAATACATTTCCATTGTTTTTCGATAATCTACCTGACGGACTAAATACTATAATAATTATTTTTTTACCCAGGAAACTACCCTATTAAGCAGTGGTGGCCTAGTGGTATCGGTCCCGACTGAGAGCAGTGCTGGTCCATGGTATTGGCTCTGACTTACAAGTTGTAAGTCGTGGGTTCGAACCCAGACAGGCGCTTTACCGTAAATAATTCCATCACAACTGCTCTCAAAACGGTGAAGGAAAACATCGTGAGGAAACTGGCATATCCTAGAACGAAAAATTCAAAGACTCCTCTCGAAGAGAGTCGGCCTGTGTCCCAGCAGTGGAAACATTATAGGCTGATTATGATGTAGGTACATATTTAATTAAAATAAAAGAAGTTCGAACAAAGTCGAACCAGATGATGAGAGATGTAGAAGATATCGTTTCCTTTATTTTAATATCTTAATAATATATAAATTACGTGTCACGTTGTTTGTCCGCGATGTACTCCTAAACTACTTAACCGATTTTAATCAAATTTATACACCGTGTGCTGTTTGATCCAACATGAAAGATAGGATAGCTTTTCATCTCAATTTATGATCGCAATATTATTTCATTGCAATTTCATTTTCCCATTTAGACTGTTCTACCTACTTTCCTGTCAAACATTTGACAATCGTCGCTTCGGTACGCTAGACTCGGGTCCACTCGAATTGAAGCACGTATTAAATTAAGGGTTTTGAATAGTGTAGGAGTAATAGTGTAGGAGTAGGGTAGGAGTAGGGTAGGAGTAGGGTAGGAGCAGGTTAGGAGCAGGTTAGGAGTAGGGTAGAAGTAGGGTAGGAGTAGGTAGGGTAGGAGTAGGGTAGGAGTAGGGTAGGAGTAGGGTAGGAGTAGGGTAGGAGTAGTGTAGGAATAGGTTAGGAGTAGGGTAGGAGTAGGGTATGATTAGGGTAGGAATAGGGTAGGAGTAGGGTAGGAGTAGGTTTGGAGTAGAGTAGAAGTAGGGTAGGAGTAGGGCAGGAGTAGGTTAGGAGTAGGGTAGGAGTAGGTTAGGAGTAGTGTAGGAGTAGGGTAGGAGTAGGGTAGGAGTAGTGTAGGAGTAGGGTAGGAGTAGGGTAGGAGTAGGGTAGGGGGTAGCACACCACGCGAACGAAGTAGCGCCGGGCAGCTAGAAATAATTTATATGGCAAATCAACGTTTTAAGGAAAACGCATCTATGAGTAACCTATCGGAAATCTGCAGGTGTTACCGATCCATTAATTTAATTTCTTCTTTTTGCCGCGTGATAGTTGATTGAATATCGCATGAACTAAAAGTTAGTGCGCATTACTGGTCGTAAAATAGACAAAATACGAAATTTTGACGTGACGAGAGTCGGCGCGGAATATGGCGCAAGCCGTTTCATACTTTATATTGTTCCTTCATAAGAACGTTACGTTTTTTCTTAAGATATTTTATAAAGAAAAATAACATAATATGCAAAAGATATGATAACCACACAGTTCTCTTTACCCAAGGAGAGCAGGGTAAATTCCTTATCCACTGCAACTACTTTTCGATACGGGTATGTATCGAAATGTCAAAAACATCGGTTTTCGGAAAATACAAAAAAAAACATATAAGTGCTAATGGAAACAATAGATAAAAGATACCTACTATAGTTAAAAATTCTTTAACAAATCCTTACACTTAGTAATAGCTTCATAAAAATCGTTAATAGCTTCATAGCCGTTGGGGTCGGCAATAACAACATCGACTTGTTCATTTCAATAATTAATAAGAATTTAAGGTCATACAAATAAAGTTTACATTCCATACTAACATATAAAAATAATAAAATAAGTGTGAAAGCAACGAATACTCTTAATAATTGCCATCGATTCCAATATTGTTTCATTTTCTATCGATATAGTCAGAAGTCCGGGAACAATCCCTAATGCCATGGACCCACGGGTAATTAAAATTACCCATGGACCCAGTAATGGGTCGACCCACCCGGACCACGGGTAACGAGTGGTGTTAACAGGGTCTGTAATAGCTGCATGTACTCGTATCTTAACATATTCTTATTCTTGACAAGCCTAAATTTAATGTGGTGCCTAATCAGAACGGCTGGCCCAATTTGGCAAATGTTTGTTTTAAAATGTTCGTGATCGAAATGACGAATATGATCGAAAGAAAAATGAAAAAGCTTCCTGGAAAATTTACAAATACGGAAAAAACGAACGTCCTATTTAGTATGAAACTGTTTGTATGAACTATTGAAATTTGGACAGGACAACGTCTGTCGGATCAGCTAGTGTAGAATAAAAACCAATAAGACAAGTAACTTGGTCAAGTTACCTTTAAATTCCGCCAATGTACTGAGGTATCAACCAATCGTTGGAGCAACGTAGTTGACTATATGATATGTAATCTGTTGTTGCTGCGGTTGTATGTTAGCCACTATACTGATAGCCACCACACTGTTCTATGTGAGTTACTAACTAATGTAGTAGAGTGTGATGTAATAGAGAGAATGCCAAGCTAATGTAGTAGAGTGTGATGTATAATAGAGAGAATGCCAAGCTAATGTAGTAGAGTGTGCAACAGACAGGCATTCAATCTTACGACCACCGTTCATTGTTTTCTATGCACAAAACCTGAACAGAGCTGAATAAGTGTGGTTAGTCCCTAAGAGTTACAGGTCGTAGGTTCAAACCGTTAGAGTTAGGCGCTCTCAATCAATCAACTCAGCCTATCGCAGTCCACTGCTGGATATAGGCCTCTCCCAGACTGCGCCACAACACCCTCTGTCCCCCGCCTCCCGCATCCAGTCTACCCCAGCCAACTTCGTCGAAGGACCGGTTACATTTAAATTTTAAAACGACACACCAAGGATCACCCCACTATGTCTACTTATGACAAGGACAAAAATCTTGAAATTCGTGAGACGTAATATATGAACCTCTCAATCAACTCTACAAAATGAGATCTGAGAGGAATGGAAATAATCACAACGCTTTGCTGAAGTTTTGGCAATGCAATATTATGTTGTTATAGCTGCAAGGAGAACGCTGCTATCCACTTGACCGATATTAAGTCTTTTTTGTGATGAAGGAACATAATTATGGTATATTTTAGTTCGATATTACATTCAGGGTGGCAGGTATACATGCGTAAAATGTAACCATGAATACAGCACATGATTTTAGGCGTAGAAATATTTCGTCGGTTCTAAATCTGATGTGTCATATCATATTTAAGTGCAGTGAGTATTACGCGGCAGGGGCGTTCACAATCATGTACTGAATCCATGGTAACAGATTGAGCGTCGATGTCCCTGCCACCCTGTATAGGTATAATACTAACTAGTTATTTTTTTTTTCTAGCCTACGCTGTCCCACTCCTGGGCATAGGCCCCCCTCCACTCCTACCATCTTTCACAAGCCCGCGCGTCCTCCTTCCAGGTTTGACGGAACCTATCCAGCTCGTCCCGCCATCTCCCACGTGGTCTGCCGCGACCCCACCTCACTATCTCAGAGCACCAAGAACGCTTAAAAAAAAGGAACTTTGAAATAATGTTGTAAAACTTGTAGACCGTACCCCCAAACGACATAACTGCTTTCGACATGCAACTCTAAATGTGTGCAGCCCTAATTATTACTAACATAATTATAGATAATCGCATTTCATTACATTTGGACAATATCAATATCCATATCACATTACATGTGGAGCCGTGCACCTTCAGAGAATCCTTTGTCTTAGTTCTTGCTCATGGTTCTTATTCTTATCAATGCTGCATATTGTTCAACTGTCAAAAGTACAGCTTTTATGATTGCGGGTGTCATAAACGCACTAGGACCTATTCTGCGCCTTTTTTTATATAGCCACCTTTATTACTTTGTGCTTACACAAGCAAGGCATTTCCACAAAATGCTTAAGAGCATGCAAGCATACTTGAGCATTTGACCGATGATTTTGTGCAAGCACTAATACATTATACTGTCGCTCGCATAAAATTATTGTTTAGGCATGTTTGTCAAGCTTGCAGTTACGTGTGTCCATCTTTACGCAGCCAATCCTGTGATGCTCATTGGCAATGGAATGATAGAAGGTACACACGACATGACTTATCAAGCTATACATTTCCAGTTTTAGCTGACCTCGCATTGTGTAGGCTTTTCGTACAATGAGAGCTTAATACTGGAATTGTATAGCTATATACATAGTGTACATATATGTCGTCGTGCGAACCATGAATATGTGTACCTTGCTTAAATCTGTGCTAATATGCAGTAAGTGTGTGTGTAAGTGAAGTGGTAACGGCCACCACTTACCGAGTTGTACATAGGCGTGGTTACGAACCCAAGCAGGCACTTTTTGTGTAAATTAAAGGAAGGAAAACATCGTAAGGAAACCGAGATGTCCTAGAACCAAAAAATCGAAGACAAGTGAGTGCATTGTGTACACATGTTAGATTATAGCCCACTCCCTCAACATTCTATGCTGATTATGATGGTGTGTGTAAGTTAACCACAGTCGACTACCTATTTTTTTATCTGGCTAAATCAGTGAAGTGTTATCAGTGTGTAAACTCGGCAACCACTTCGACCACAGTAGGTACCTATGTTTTTTTATCATTATAATAAAATGATTCGCATTCGAAAATTATTGCAACAACAACTGGATCGCAGCACGTCGCAGAACTGAGTTTTAGCCGAAGACCCGATAGAACAGTATTGTTTAACCCTTCTGATAGAAACTTCTAAGTAAATTCGTAACCTCTTTAAAAAAAAAAACATTCTCAAAACAGACTTCTCTACCCAGACCATAACGGACATGTCATGAACTTATTCTTTTTTTTATCCTACGGTTTTTAATCTGTCCAGTAAGAACTGAATTTTGATGGTTACTTTTCTAATGCAATGGACTAAAACTACAAATAATTGCAGACAAATGTATTGAAGGTTTTAATATATTAAAATTATTACAATACACAATAAAACATAATATCAAAATACACGAACATGCTTTACCGGCTACTTAGACCACAACACATTTTGTAAATGCCGCCTTTTGACCGTCAACCTCGCAACTACACACTACCAACTTAAGCCAGAACGGCCTTACTCAATATCGGGTTTACGAATTCAAACAAGTGCTTTCTAGAGTTTTGGGTAATTTAAAATATATTTTTATTATTTTAGCTAGCAGTTAAAGTTATTTTGTGATGTATTTGTTGCTAAGCGTCATTACAAAACTTTAGTCAATTGCTCAACTGTACTGTATCCGGCTGCTTTATTTCGCCACCAGACGGCGCCTCTAGTACGACGTCACTCGTGTATCTATAGTTTCCTTCTGTTTTGAAACCCAAGCTTAGTGATTTAGTTCCTTGAGAAATATTAAATAAGCGAAAAGTGTTATAAACTGGAATTCAACACACTCTTAAAGATGGAAAAGAGGGTCGCCTTGGAATTGAGAGGAAGAAATCCTTCACAGGTAAACGAAATCTATTTTTCGATATATTGGAATGTTTTGTCGATACGTATTTCATCAGGTACTTTTAGGTAATACATAAAAATTGAGATTATTGTCAGTAAATCAGCATAATCTTCGGTTCGTGTCATTTAGATAAACAGTAGCAAGTAAATCCACTTCATAATTAGAGATGTGGCATTAATAAGTATAGAAATTAGCCATTGCCGATTGTTACGTTTCATTCATGTGCACATAATTATTATACATTCTAATGAAGTATTTGACCAGGCAATTAATTTCTATGCCTCAATAGATTTCCCCGTGAAGATTAACTTGCTTATTCAGATTATACAAGCAGATGAAACATTCTTATTGTAAATATTCGTATATTGAGGTTAAGTGTCGAAACTTATGGATGTCGGACGTGTTATGGTACCCCTAATGAAGGCTAATTACGCGACTGAAAGTCAAATTTGTATCTAATCAGATAAAATACTATACTTTCCTCTATTTGCTATGTAATATTTATCTCAAAAACTTGTGCTATGAAAAGAGGGCTCATTGATTAATGTGTTGTCAATGTCAATGGTATTTTACTACATGTAAAAGTTTTTAACGAATACTGCCTAAGAAATGGAATATTAGATATATTAAATTGTTGTTTACATCAATTGGAATAACTTGTAAATAAGTCTGTTACATTCTGCTCAAAGTGTCTGTAAACTTGACTGTAGCTACTTCATGATATAATTTCGCGCCCTTTCACCCATGTAGAATAAAGTCCCAGTAAAAACTTGAAATGATTGGTCAGTTATTATAAAATAAGTTTGAATATGTCACTGAACATGTTTTTGTTACAAATTTGGTCTATTTACACTTTCAACTGCAGTCGTATTATTGACGCACGCCTTACCAATAGAGCGGCCATTTTTATTGCGTCGCGATGATTCGTGTCATCCGCCATTGCAAAGTAAAAACGATCTCAATTCTATTCGCAACTACAACACCGCAAATACATATCGTTATGCAAACTCTATTATGAACACATCCCTTTCATGTTTCAATGAATATTTCCCCGAAATAATCACTCATTTCATGGATTTTACAAACTACGCCTGTGTCTTTGACAACTAACACCATTTTGACGTTTTGGTTGACTTGACTTTGCTTTCAATAAATACTTAGCAAGCCAGTAACATTACCCATTAAATCTATTCCTCATTGATTGTCCTTCTGTAAGGTTTGATAGAAGTAAAAAAAAAAACAATGATTTTTCAATACGGCTATGCTACTGTACACGCCGAAAGTTTATCATGCACTGGATAACCTTGTAATTCATCTATGTAGGTAAATGCTTCTACACGTAAGTGGATGTGTATTAAGTACGTAGATAGTAAGTTGCCAAGCTAGACTGGATGCGTGATTTACTTATGGCTAATTTTATGTACACCAAACAGTAATTCCTTGCTTATTGTAGGGTCTTCAGATTATTAAAGAACAAACTCAAAAAAACCAGTTCACATAAGTCCTACAACACACTAAATGTATTGTATCATATTTGATTGACTTGCTCTACCTACCGCTGTACCCCTTAATAAAAACATGAGAATGTAGATGGAGTAAAATTAAAGCTTGTCACTGGAGATCTAATTATTTTTATTGTTTTAATTACAGGTTAAAGAATTAAACCTGGATAATTGCAGGAGTACCAGTATAGTTGGTTTAACAGATGAATATATTAATCTTGAAAACCTCAGCCTCAATAATGTTGGTCTAACTTCACTCAAAGGTTTTCCAAAACTGCCCAAGCTCAGGAAACTAGAGCTGTCTGACAACAGAATATCCAACGGATTGAACTTCCTCAATGGCTGCAAAAAGCTAACACATCTTAACTTATCAGGAAACAAAATTAAAGATTTAGATACTCTGAAGCCTTTGGAGGACTTTGAGCACTTAAAGAATCTTGATTTGTTCAACAATGAAGTCACTAGCATTGAGGAATACAGGAGTAAGGTGTTTGCACTACACCCCTCCTTAAAATATTTAGATGGGTAAGATTTGCACTTGTTAATTTTTTTTTTTTATTGAATATAAATTTTATTTCAAGACAGGCCCAGAAAAATATCACTTTGGTACCCCAAAAGGCTAAAATCTGTCTTGGATGATGGACTACACACTTCATGCAATAATTATTTCCTTACTATTCTCTCTTTGAGAGCCAGACAGGCACACTGAATCTTTCTTGTGGATGTCTCCTTCACACACATTCTTCATAAATATGTAAACATATTAGTTAAACCTCAGTTCAGACACTTTCTTTGATTTTTACCGTGCTTACTTATAACATAATTTGTGCTTTCAGATTTGACAAACAGGATAGAGAAGCTGAGGACAGTGATGCAGAGGAAGAAGATGAAATGAATGGAAACAATGATAGTGAAGAAGACGGTTAGTGTACCATGTTCTCAGGTTTCTAGTTATGTAGGTTGCACATCACTAGAAATATTCTTGTTAGCAATACTTTCAAAGATAATATAATAACAGCCAGTAAGTGTCCCACTGCAGGGCAAAAACCCCTACAGATAAATTCGAGCAAAACTAAATATATAAAAATGTGCTGGAAAAACTGAAAATAAATTTATTCGACCCAGATTAAGCCACTGGACACCTGTTGAACTATTTTCTCGCCAGATAAGACCCAACCTCCAACACAGTCTTAAGGTCAGGTGCAGAGGTTACGGGTCCTATTGTTTAAATATTGCTGATTTTCATACCTCCTGCAGGTATTCTTTGATGTTTAGTAAACTCTGTAAAATTCCCTCTCTCACCTCAATTATTATTGATCAAATCAGCCCGTAAACACCCCACATGCAAACAAGCCATTGATCAGTTCTAAGACAACATGGCCCATCATTCATACATACATTGTATTCACTGTGTGTAATAATTATCTTGCTGTGTTTGTCTACAACCAGACGAGGGCAGAAAAATAACCTATTGAAGGGGTAAAACAAATACTGCATTACAGATCTGGACATAGATTTGGGTCCGTTGGTGATAACCGATGATGATAGCGTATCAGAAAGGCCAGAAGAGGAGAGAACCTCTCTACCAATGATATTATACACTGTTTATGGTCTACTTTACCACATGGGTTTCCTTTTAAAGAGTAAGCATCATTATTTTATGTCAGTGATGCTTGTGTAACATTTGTCTGTATATTTAAGACTCTGAAGCTTCTTCTCAAAGAATTGGTTTGGTTTTTTCTTGTGCTGGCTGCAAAATTTGTAAAGTAATTGTTTTGATGTTGGTGATATTTTCATGTGGTCTCATTTGTTTCAGGTTCAGATGAAGAAGAGGAGGACGATGACGAGGATGTTTCACTCAGTGCAGTCTACAATGATAACCTTGGTAAGTGGTGGCACTATTATAAATTAACTATCCTTTGCTGGAGGTGTTATACAGCAAACTTACACAGTCCTGCAATTCTTCTTTTTTTTTGCAATGCTTTAAAGATTGCACTGCAGTACAGAGTGCCAGTGGTGGGCTCTGGCTTCACAGCTAAAAACTTCAGGAGTTTCTGCCGTGCGGCGACAGCACTAATGTGCAAAAAAACTTTAACCATCATACTTATACCTGATTTTTCGTGCCAGTTATTCTCCATATAATATGATTTATTTGAACTATGCACTGTCTATGTCTATAAGGTTATATTAGACTTGAATTTTGGATTTCCCTTAGAATATAACAGTATTGAGTAAAATAAACTACCTACCAAATTTATGGCTTTAGATATTAATTTTAATGAAATGACTATAGATACGAATTCTATTTCGACAGAAGAAGAAAGCTCTGCCAGCTCTTTATATGACGGCACAGATGCAGAGGAAGAAGACGAAGATGTGGATGATGAAGAGGTGGAAAACGATCGTGAAGGAAATCAAAATTCTAAAGTACAAGGTAAATTACTCCAAACATATTGTAGATCATAATATAGTGCTTACTTACAAAAGACAATTTCTACATGTATCTTGCTTATTTTATACCAATTTTAAACATTACTAGTATCTATACAATCTTTATAATTTCTTTTTCTACCATTCAGATGGTGAGGAGAATGCAGACGGAGAGCCCGAAGAAAGCACTCGGGGTAAAAAGCGGAAACACGAGGATGACGAAGAAAATTGAGTGTTGCCTTAAGCGGAATTATCTTACTAGTTTGTAAGTGTACAGCGCTCCGATGCATCGGACAATAAACCTGTTCACAATCACGAAACCTGCAGTCATCCCCGTAGACTAGTTGTCATTCGTGAGATCGATACCCGACACCCAATGAGGCTAGACTCAATCGCTTTCACTCTAGTATATAACGCGTCCGCGTCTACCGAACGTCGTACAATTTGATGAAGTTTTTCTATCATTGATTAATGTTGATGTCTCAATAGACATTGTGTGAAATCTGTAGTTTGTTGTCCGACAGTTAATGTTTCAATTAAATTGTTTATGTAATAATCATTTTTTATTCTATTGATATGCTTAATTTTAGTCTAATCATTGAAATGGAAGTGCATGATTATAGGTTAAAATAGCTCTCATTTGATCTACAGTTATGATGAATTGTATTAATTAGCTGTAAGTGAGAAGAACATGAGTAAATTGTTAGACAAAACTGCCCTTGGGATCTATTACAACCTCAATTCTGACATGGGCGCCGCCTGTTTTTTGATGACCAAGTTAGACTGATAAAGACATACAAAAAATTTTAAATACTATGACGTTGATGTCAATTTTCATGTAGAGAATTATTTACTATAATTACAAATTATGATAATGTGGAATATCCATCAACATCCATGATTTCGAGTTAATAAGGTTTAAGAGGGAGATTTAAATATTTTTACAAGAACAAAAGCTAAAGTGATGCCCTCATAACTATTTATTTATTTTTAATTTCCTCAGATTTATTTACTGCTATAGCTGTTACTGTAACCTTTACAACGCCATGGACAATGCACCAATGCCATGTAATCTTGGAAAGAAAGTGTGCTCGACTTGATAATTTATTTTGACATGCTATTTTCATCCAGGAAATAGCTACTTACATACATAAACTTGACTGGACTATATCCTATAACAATTATTGACAAAACAATTTAAAAAATAACTTCTCGATATAGTACACATTTTTAGATAAGAGGTCGTCAAAGCTTAATAAGACATTCTTTTTTAGAAACACTGTTACTGTGCAGCTATATAAACCAGCGTCAGGCACTAGTTGTCTGGCTTTTTTTGCTGTACTGGGCCTTTTTGGCGCAGCAGTGAGGCACACTTTCCTGCTTATTTCTTACATCAGACTTAACACTTTTTTATTTGATCTTTTTTTTTATCTGGTGTATTGTGTGTCTTTTATAGTCTGTCCTAAATAAATGTATTTTCTTTCTTTCAGATTATATTAAAGAAATTTGTATTCTCCCACAATGGGAATAAATAAAATGCAATATCAAATTATTCGTAATCTCACTAATGATAACTGAACAAGTTCAGTAAAACAAATTTAATTTTCAATGGGCGTAGTAAAATATCGTAATCTGATTAATTAGATCAAATCTTTGACGTCTGATGAGTTCAGAGAGTATTTTTCTACAATCTTTTTAAATTTTAAAATAGCAATTAATGCACTTATGAATATCAATGAAATGTTTGGTTGATGCATCATGGTGAACGTGCCAGATATGTTGAAGAGAATTTTAGTTAATAATTTTATTATATTGTGTAAGTCATTAAGTTTAAGTAATTTACAACTTTGGCCTGTTGATATATATTATATAATCCTATTAAGACTTTATTTCTGGGATTGTAAAATAAAAGCTAAATACAACATGTTCGTTTCTTTTTTTTAATCCTATTAACAGAACCTATGTTAGATAAGAAAAATGCGTAGGTAAATTCGTTAATTGTTTTAATAAAGACCAACAAACATTTATTGATATACAATTGATTGTTTCAACTAGTTTGTTGGTCTAAAAACTGTTGCATTAATACATTATCAATGGGTATTACCAGATTTTCACTTCCGTCGTAAGTTCGTTTCATTTTCACGAGCTTGTGATCCAAAAACTCTGTTAGTTGAGCTCTTAGTGCAAGATCTGAGCTCACTAAAAACTGCTCCCGGCACTTTGAATATAAGTCTTTAAATGGCAACCCTGAAAATCAAAGAGAGCAGCTTGAGTACATATTATAAATAAATGGCTGTTGCCCGTCTGAATGTCGGAAATTATCCCACAGGAACGTACTCCCGCGACGAGAAGGATCCTAATCCAGCCAGTCTATTCCGTAAAAATCTCACCGTGAAGTGAGAGATATCATTCCCCCTAATGCTAGGCATTGACTTCTAAGTTTTCACGGTGAGATTTCTACAATAAACCGGCAGGTCAAGTTATGTCCAAATCCGTTCAGCATTTAAGGTGGATGCTCCAAGGTAGCCCGCGAAATTCAAATTTTCTTACGTTTTTTGCAATTTGCTGGTCAGTACTAAGTTGTACGTTGATTCAAATATGATTCGCGACATTTACAAATATGTATTTACAGAATTATAATCATTAAACTCATCAACACAACTCTTTAAGATCAAGTAATCCTACTGAATGACTATTTCATTAAATCTTGACATTTTAGGATTATGCTAACTTAACAAGTTGTATTACTGATTCTAATGATTATAATTCTGTAAATACAAATTTTTTAGGGCCGCGAATCATATTTTAATCAACGTACAACTTAGTACAGACCAGCAAATTGCAAAAAACGTAAGAAAAAATCACAAACACACATTAAAAGTAGGATAATGTATAAGTACTACATACACATATTTAGCACAAGGGTATTTACTGGGAAACATTGTGTTTTCCAATCAGAATGTACGTCCACCAAGATGGCCTGGTACTAAGGCAGAACCTTACTCAAGACTCAAACATTACAAACAAGTTTCAACCAATCTAATGGCTTTAAACGAGTTTTAAGTACCGTAATGCTTGAGTTTTGAGTGAGATACTGTAATACAGGCCTAAGAGTCGACAGAAAATGGTTAAATGGCCCAATAGTTTATTAAGTTTTTCCAATAATTCCAAAGGACATGCTTCATGCGAAATTATCGTTTGAGCAAAACCGGTCTTAAACAACATGATTACACAGGGCAGGGACATCGACGCGCAAACTGTAACCATGAATTAAGCTCATGGTTCGAGACCCCCTAGCGAACAAAGTAACAGGCGCGTCGATATCCCTGCACCCTGTATGGTTCGACCAAACGTGGACACTGGCAATCAGGAAATGCTCCGCGGTTTCCACATGCCACACAACTGAGTGCAATAATGAAAGATATATTCGCGGTTGTCTCAATAAAAAAATAAAGGTTCTATAAATAATAACAAGGGGTAATGAAACCCTGTATTCACCTTGATAATGTTGTTTTTGATTTTCCAATTGGTACTGAATAATAATTTTAAAGATTCCTTTAGCATTTGTAGTGAGAGATTGATAGACACTCTTGAGTGAAGACAGTTGTAATGCACCACTGCGATGTGTCATCAACGAGTTCTCATACGAAGTCTCTTCTGAGTAAGGCACAAAGGTTGTCACATCCCACCATGTGAATTTAAATTTACTTAGCTTTGTGTGATCCCATACTGAAATAATTAAGGTTTTAATATGATACAATGCTTATATGGATACGACTAACAACAGCTACACGCCTACACCTGTCACCCCCGAATGGGTGAGTACCGATAGGTCGCCATGACGATAGCATGAAAACTTGAAACTAGCCATTAAATTGATATCCTATATGTGAAACTAGCTGACCCGGCGAACTTCGTACCACCTCAGAATCATCAAAAAAGCCGTTATCATCATCATTTTTTTTCGTGAATTTTTCCCATGTTTTATTAGTTATTCTACTATTCAGGGCGGAGACAAATCCAACAAATCAAATACCATAAAAATCTGCCCAGCCGTTCTGTAGTTAGTTAAACGGTAAACCATTTAACTAATTTGAAGATAGAAGAATTAATAGAAGATAGATTATGATACAGCTAAGAAGATACCGAATTCTGAGGTGACGGCTATATAGATTTATGGGAGAAAACGACGTGCGGCGTCGATCCTTTATTGGGATAAGAGCAAGGAGGGTATCAATGTAGTTCCATGCTTTTTTTCCATCAAATTATTGGTTTAATAACTCCTTACCTTTCTAAGTACATAGATAAAAAAGCTATATAGATACAACATACTCGTTAGACTAGCTGACCGTGAGTTTATTTGGCTTCCGAGATAGTGATGCTTGGGTCAGATGGGTTAATATGATTTTCAATTATATACTTACATAATGGTGCATTAATATGATCAATAGTTGCAATCGTGTGGACATTCTTGATTTGAGATATACTGGCCAATGTAGACTGAGCTTTAGCATTCCTCAACATAGTGCCGTCTATATTATGTACTATAAGGAACAAGTCCATTCCATGCTCTGTTAACTGAGTATCAATTAAATTAACAACATCTCCCACATTTGAAGGCACATTACTATTCTCCAGCAGATCAATGACAATTGTTTCGAGAATATTCTTAATTGTTAAACTTGGAAAGAAACCATTTACAACAATACATGGAAAGTCTTTCAATTTCTGCTTTTGGAACTGTTGTAGTACTGAGCGTTTTGAACCAACTCCATAAAGCATAATGTTAAAGTTTTCACTCAAAATGTACAGCCATTTGTTGAACAGTTGGGTGTATGTTTGATTGAGTTCATTTATACTCTTTTTGTGTTCTACTGATATCTGAATGTCGTCAAGATCATTTTCATTTACATTTAAGTTTTTAAGTCTTGCTAGGGTATGGTCTGAAGTTGCGATCTGTAATTAAATAAATATAATTTGTAAATAACTCTTTAGAGACAGAATACATACATAATGTTCTGATGGCCCAGTAGTTCTTTGTTACAGGGTTTGGTTTCCGCACTTAGTCCTTCAAGTGGACCATTGTGCGTAGCCCAGTGGTTAAGGCCTCGATTTTCATGCACGGGGTTGTGGATTCAAACCCGGGGAAGTACCAATGTAACATTTTCAATTTATATATACTTTCTAACTTTATCTTGGCCATTACTGACATCGGTGAAGGACAAACATTGTGAGGAAACCTGGATTAAGGACTTATAATTGATAGAAGTCTGAAAACGCCAATTCGTCTTGAGCAAGTGTGGAGGTCAATGCTCATGCCTTCTCTGTATGATAAGAGGCCATTTTTTATACACCAAATTATGCTGAATTTAGATTCAAATAAGACATTTTTTACCTTTTTACTGGAATGCATCATGAAGTAATTGTCAGGGGTGACAAAATATTCTGAATCCTTCACTTTTGTCTTAGATTCTTTGTTCTTACCAGCTTTACCAACTGATTTCTTTGCTTGTTGTTCCCCTTCCTCTTCTTCAGAAGAAGCTGCTGGTGATGAATGTGAATCAGTCTGAAAATTTAATACCACATTTTTAATTTCTGTATAGCACACATGAGTCCATGGGGTCAGTCTATGTCCAGCAATAGACATCTTTTGACTGTGCCGCCTTTTACCTAAGGGATAGACAGAAAGTTCCAAATGCTGCATGCTACAATCTTTACATAGGTTTTTTAGCTTCATTTAACATTTTTTACAATTATAATCTGAAGCACTAAAACAGGAGAAATACATAACCTACTGTGACTCCTAAGTCCTAGTCCCTGTAGGCTGGTTTTGTTAAAAAACAATTAACATCGAAATAATAGATGTAATTACCTCTTCATGGTCACTCCCTTCAGGTACAAAGTCACTGCTGCTGCCAGAAAAATCACTGTCACCACTATCAGATTCAACTTCATGAATAATTCCTGAAATATGCGTATACTTGTGTTAATAAACATTATTGGAAGAAAAATGAATGGCTTTTTCTTTTTAAATCCTTTTTAGGTTGTCTCTGTTGTTGTATTAAATTGAAGAAAGAATTTGTATAATTTTAGCAAGGGTTATTATTTGAGTTGCCTTGAAATATAAATCCAGATTTATGGTAATGTTTCTGTTTGATGATTGAATAACAAAATAATGCAAATTATGCAGAATTAGCTTTTGCCCACTGCCCCACTTCACCCACTTGCGTGGATTTCGGAAAATATCCCATGGGAACATACTATAATACGATTAAAAGTATGTGTTAAATATCTTATAATAGGATTAAAAGTATGTGTTAATCCAGGTTATAAACTATCTGTGTGCCTAATTTGTTCTGGTCTTGTAATGTTGATTACCGAACATAGGTACCTAGTATTGTATACAATAAAGTATATTTTTTTAATTGAACAGACAGCTGTGCTGCTGGGGAGTTTGTTGCGCCACTTCTTCCCAGCGATAGCACTAGGAACTGGTGAATGAGGCAAAAAGTGCCGACTCTCAGCCTAATTTGAATAAATGAGTTTTGATTTGATTTAATCCAAATCCATTCAGCCGCCTTTTGCTAATCTGGAACATACATCCAGACAAGCAAAAAAATTCCAACATCATCAGATTTGTTCCCACACCTCATAGCAATTGTTTGTTAAAATAAAAATTCAATTTATGTACAGTTTTGACTTTGTTACTATTTTATTATATGTAAGTATACTAGCATTGCAGACGTCGTCCTGCCCGGAAAAGCAGCGTCACCTGTCAGGTCCAATTGTGTTTTCAAACCATCCAGGAACCCATTGGAATATGAATATACACACAAAATTTCATCCAAATCGGTCCAGCCGTTTAGAGTTAGGTGACAAACACTCATACAGAAGAATTATATATATTAAGATGGATACTTACTTTTCTTAATAATATCCTTAACTTGTTTTGGTGTAGCCTGGGATACTTTGGTCAGTGGGCTATTATGGAAAGCAGCTTGTTTCCTTGGTGTCATCATTGGTGGAACGGTGGGTTTTGGAGAATTACTTATGGCTGCCTTAACTTTATTTTGTAGGTCTAACTTAGTGTGACGGGATTTGAACTTAAACATGTCCTGGCCTTCCACATCATCTTCATTGAATAGAGCTGCAAAAAATGTCTTGTTTTTAATTTTGCATGTGAAATAAAAAAATTGTTTTTTATTTAATATATTAAGAGATGATTGATGATGATTGTTTTTTTGATGATAGTAAGGCAACAATTTTGTATTCAACAGATTTGAATGTGTAACGGTTGCCTGTTTAAAAAAAAACTATTTTGATATGCTGGCTGCATTTTGAAACAAACTTCCAATGTGTTTTGTTTAGGATAAGAATTGGGTTAAAAGTCATTAGCTACAATCACTTGAAATAACTTTAAAAAACATCAACAGTAAAATATACCTGTAGGTTTCTGTAATGCAGCTTCATCATCAGCTTCATCTTCATCAGAGCTACTTATGTCTCGGTAAGATCTACGCTTTGTTGGAGTGTTTTCTAAGAAATCTCCATACTTCTTTGGTTTAGTTCTTATTCTAGTAGTCCTTCTTGATGGTGAGTCTAATATTTCACTAGTACCATCTGCAATATTTAGCAGAGTATACAAATTAATAAAAAAAACTATTTGAAGGCAAATTAAACTTGTGTTTGTTTTGATATCCACGCTAGGTATGAAACACGAGTATTTCAATGATCAAGATACTGAAACGTAAAGGATAAATAATTCATCAAAGCTAACTTACCGACGGCGGCGTTGGTTTCGATTTCACCAAAACGAAGACGAAAGCCACTACTGGCCATAATGGTAAATAAAGTTGAGAAAGAACAAAACAGAATTTAATAAAACCTCACAAAATTGTTACTTGTATGATTGTATCTCGAACCAGAATCCTTTCATTCAATAAGAAACCGCATTTTTCCAATTTTATTTCACAACCACAAGTCAAAAACAACCGGTAGAAAACTATAGAATTAAAATTAAAAGAGAAACACCTGTCGTTGACATCTGTCAAACAAAAAAAACAACCGCCACTGCCATTGGTGCAAAGAGTATAGTAACTACATTGGTGGCCGTTGCTGCCAGTGCCATGCCATGTGCCATGTGCAACTCAATAGAGGTGAGATTCTACCCGGGAATCTTAGACCGTGGTCCGTGTCTACAATACTTTATAGAAGATGACCGGGACTTACGGCTAAATATATGTTTATGGTTTGGCATCATTCATTTTTCCTTAAATAAACAATAAATTACTTGAAGACGGATTTTTTTATCAATGATATTATAAGTAACCCCAATTTAATTCTTCTCTCTTCATGATTATTATAAAGACAAAACTAATGCCACACCACTTGTCGTAACTACTACAGCATTACTGCTGCTGCTGTACTGTAAACATCCATGCTTAGATGCAGTCAAAGTAGAAGTCTTCTATTGAAATGAATCAGGTATTACATACGTTAGTACGTACAATAAACCATGACTTTTTTCTGTAATTAATGCCCTGATGCCCCATTTACATGATGCAAGTTTCTTTCTAGTATACAATAATTTTTTTGAGGAAATCAAAAATAATAGCTAGAATATACCCAAACCTGGAAAATCATATGACAACCCCAAACATTTTCGCCCTTTAACATCCATAATCCTTTGCCTGACATAAAAAAACTATTCGAAAGAGTACACACGGCTACACATCAATCTATACATAACCAGTATAAGCTGACTTCTGATTGTACGAAAAACCTGTACAATGCGAGGTCAGCTAAAACTGGAAATGTATAGCTTGATGTGTAGCCGTGTGTACTAAAAGCTCGTCTCACCAACCTTGTGGATCCCAACCAAAAGTAATCCCAGAGCTAGCTGGTTTTAGACCATGGAAGTCCTGTTGCAGCCAGATCCTCAACCACACACTTCAAATTAATATAGTATGGGTTTGAACCAAGAAAAGTGACGGCCTGCAGTACCTATAGTTTTGAAGCAAGGAAAGTTACGGGTACAGTATTTGTGGACTCGTTGGCAGCCTACGTCAATATTGTTGCGCGCCATAATAAATTATGGTGACATTATTTACCACTAGCGCCATCTAGTATCGAGTAGTAGAACAAATATATCCTTCTATAAATTTCGATACCTAGAACTATCGACAGAGGTCAGTCGGGGCCGGTATGTACTCGAACATTCTAGATGTTTCTACAATAGAAGATTCTAGAACAATCTGCAGCACTATATAAGGCCGGGAACAGCCGCGATCGACAGTGTTCGATAAGCGATACGAGCGAATACTTCGAAAGCGATCTTCAAGTGCGACTTAAGCGAAATTGTGTTTAATAATTATTGTGTATTGTAATAGTGTTTGAGTTGTTGATTAATTAAAGTGTAATTTTTGGTAATTTATATCGGCAGTTTTTATTGTCACAAACCCGAAGCTCGTAACAATATAAAGCGTTGGAAAGTTACGAATCTGAAAAATGATTCAAGGCTTGCCCGATCTCATCGAGACCCGCTGAGTTGCTGCGACGATTCCAAGTGAATCTCCTAAGATAAAAGTAGGTGGAGACCCCAAAAGAATGGCCTGCCTCAGGGTAGTGTACTGGTTCCACTACTGTTCAATACAGAGGTGGCAGGGACATCGACGAGCAACCTGTTACCATGGATTCAGTACATGATTCTGGAATTTTTCGTCGATTATTACAAAACAAATTAGGTGACTGTCCCATACAGTTTGACCGCGTCGTTATTGGATAGGCAGGCAATTCAATCGCACCGTGTATATCAGGCTTATTTTCCATCATCGGCCTCTCTACATACCACGCGTCACGAACCGACGGCTGAGCTCAATAATTGCACAACACACAAGCACACAACCCCTACCTACCTGCGGTATTTCACTCCACTCGCAGGCCCACATAACACTGTTAGATTAACTACTTAAATACTACTTCTTATCTATTTCTTATATTGTGTGCTTGAGTACATACATGGGCGTACCGAGCCATTTACCGGGGGCAAATAAAAAAAAATCCGAAAGGTCTTCCCTATAGCTTTTTGCTCTCCCCTATACGTACGCCAGAAAGTCCAGGGGCGGGCAACCTTATTTGAACATCGTTCTAGCTAGTATGTACGTTAGTTATCTAGCTAGCTAGTATACAATAAACAACAACACCTCGTAAGCAAATCGAAGATTAATTTTATCAGGGTTCTTAAAACATGTGCATTTGGATTGAGTGATCTTTTTTTATTTCGTGACAAAATATGATTGTACATTTAGTCAAAAATAGTCAAAACTCATAGCCCAAAGTAAAAAATTTGTCACTCTCAAGGGTCTTCAGCTATTGCCGAAAATGTGAATCACTCAATTCAGACATTTTGCAAAAACGGGACCCTATTCCTGTGCCCTAAGATGTATTTTTGCATAGCTATTGGATTTTAGTTATATTGTATACTTTTCCATTCCAACTGTATTATACTTTTCAGGGTCTTTGGGTAAAGAAAAACAAATTGAAGTATTTATTAAAAATATTTTAATAATAAAATCAAGTAATTCAAGTTCAATTTTTAACAAATAAAATATAATAGTAATAAAAAAAAATATAATGTCGTTATTAAAACAGAAATAATAGCATTTAAATTAATTTTAGGTGCACGGTTGGGCGCAGACAGTTCATGGAGTTTATAACGGCTGCTACCAGTCTAAACTCCATTTAGCTGTAGGTAGGTAGGCCGGCCGGCCGGTAGGTTTTGGCTTTGCACACAGGGAACGATACTAAACAGCGGTCTTAAAACGCGCGACTAGAACGTTGAATATTTAGTACGAGATTTCTAGAAACATGACCCTCGTGACATCTCACTCAAGCGCTTTAAAACCGCGGCTACAACACTTGTCGGCATGATTAAATAGATAAAAGTAAATTGTGAAAATATAAATGCGATGCTAGCAAGTGTGCTTAGTCCACTTATTGATAACCTACACAAATATAAGCC
Organism: Apamea crenata; assembly: GCA_949629185.1. NCBI lineage: Eukaryota > Metazoa > Arthropoda > Insecta > Lepidoptera > Noctuidae > Apamea > Apamea crenata. The sequence goes on along the minus strand of OX451356.1, from coordinate 9,095,994 downwards.
TATGGGTAAAACATGGTTATTTGATAGAATGAGCTTTTAAAACGCATTCTAGGAGGAAGATACTTATCCAACAAATATGTTTTCTAGTAAGCTACTAGCTTCTGCCCGCGACTTCGTCCGCGTGAAATTTCTTTACCCCCGACCCACCCCGAAACGAAATTTGTATTCGTTTGTATGGGAGTATAGAAAAATGTTGTTTTTAGACTTTTTCAGGCAATTTTTAAAATTTTTCTCTGCGTAAGAACCATCCTCGTACTTCAAGGAATATTCTAAAAAAAGAATTAGCGAAATCGGTTCAGCCGTTCTCGAGATTTGCGCTTACCAACACATTCAGCGATTCATTTTTACATTAAAGAAGATTAACAATTATAGCATCTAACAAACACAACATCGTTTTAACTAATATTTAAAATGTATATTGGAATCCACGTAGACTTGAATAATCACAGACCGAATAATAACTCCAATAAAGTCGGTTTGGATTCAATTATACACCACACATTTTTATTCTAACTACAAAATAATAAAAAATATCCTTAAAGAAAGATCTAAATACGAACAAGTTTTGTTTTTAATAATTAATTCGTAGTGCTAATTGAACGTATTGATTTATAATGCAGAAATGAAAAAAATAATTGACACGCTTGGTTCACACTTTTATACGAAAAACCTTCAAACGTCTGTGTATTTTTCTATTAAAACTTAACAAAATCAAATTCTAGAGCATTTCGTTGTATTAACGTATACAATGAAACGCTCTTGAATTTGATTTTGTTAGGTCCGAGTAACACGAATATTTCACGGACAAATTCGATTTTTACATTATGCCTAAAGTGTCAAATGTACTTTAGTACTGCTGCTCTAAGGTTTAGCTATAAAATAACGATCAGACTATCAGGATAACCTAAAACTAGTATAGCACATTTCATAAAATATATTTGCTTCTTATGTCAAGTCAACTTAGAAATTAAAGTAGAAAAGTTAAACCTAAGTTAAATGAGCAGAGAATTCCTGCTTCGTGAAATGGAGATCAATACTCATTTAATGATTGAACCCTCACGATAGTTTCTTTCTTATGAAATAATTAAATGGTAGCAACACTACATTCTCCACTTTTTGTAAGCACATTTTTTTTAATATAATTATCCTGTAAAACTCAACGAAACGATCGTGAAGATAAGAAATAACACATAAAATCTTTATAAATCCCCCAATGTTAAAAATACATTACTTACATTAACAATTATTTATTATAATTAAAAATACTTTAACTAACTCCTCCGCCGCTCTAAAGTAAAATAACTGTACTTTCTTATGTAAAATAGCTTATTGTCTATAACACACACGCTTATAAAAATAAGCATTACGTTCCGTCAAGACACTTTGGTGACTAAGGAATAAGGAAAATAACGCCCTCGTTTTTCCATTGCGAAAAAGGGATGGTGTTATTCGTCTTGTATAGCTCCATCTCTCTCTCTCGCATTGGAATAATAATGGCCCCTGAACTGTTTGGTAATCGGATTCCGGAACTTCATTTTTGTTTAGGAATCGGGTATACGCAAGTATGATTACAGCTGCTTACTCCCATAATTATGCCCATAATTTTGAGCAATGTAACTTAATAATAGAACAATAGCTTAAATTTAATTTGGCATAGTCGTAAGTTTTAAAGTATCATCTTTGTTTTCGAATGAATCAAAAATGTAAATGACCAAGATGAACTTATTTTTTCAGTACAGACCCAGCAGGTCAAGCTACCCGAAACTGTCAAATTTTCTCAATCAACCTTGAACCTTATTGCTTTAGTGATAAAGTTGAAAATCTATTAAAGAGACAGATTGTAGTAGCTTGATGTGCTGGCGTATATTTTACTGGTTTCCAAAAAGAGCTGCACACAGTTTGCGTTTTGAAAAATATGTCAACGTTTTTCTTTAATTCCCAGATGACTATGTCTTTTATATAAATGTATCTTAGTTTAACAAGGAATAAAGCACTATTTGTTAATAAGAATTAACGTAGATAATATCCAGGATTTACAACAGCCTTTAGTGTATACTAGATTCTAGATACTGGTAAGTTATCAAGAATCTTATTTTAACGATTTTAACGGATTAAGATGATAAAGAACTGTCTCTCTATAAAATGGTTGATATACAGCCCGATTCAAACTTTATGGCAGCTCTGACGTGCGCTACTTGCTGCGCAGTACCTCACCCCTCACCGCTGCTGACACGTGAATTAGTTACTGCGCAGCGATTCGCCTCATGTTCCGAACCACCATAAAGTTTGAATCGGGCTTTGGTGTCACTTTTAATCGGAGATTTTAAACATATTAAGTTGTCTTTATTATTTTATATCATCATATTTTTTATATTCTAACCAATTTTTTCATGTATAAAAATATTATCATTAGTCGGACTACCAGTTAAACCACGTTGATTTTTCTCTTAATGCTTACTTCTATTGTAGTAACGCACTAGCTTACTACACAATCATTGTCTGGGTTGATTGTCTGTCAGTCGATGCACCTCCTAATAACGTGAGCCGCTTCGGTTTGGCCCATGTCTTCCAAAATCATCGCGAGGGACTTTGAAGTAATGTCATCTCGGGAATCCTGTAAGTAGTTTATTTTTCGTTAGTATTTCAGGCCATGTCATTCATATTCTGATTGAAAAAAGTGTAAGTAATTTGAATTGACTAATTTGATTGCTTTGGTACTTTATCATAAGATCTTTCCTCAGAATATATTAAGATCTTTCCTCAGAATATATTGAAATCTTAACTCAACTATGAAACGTTGAAATAAATAGACAAAGCGGTTCTTTTTGATCCGATCCAGCCTTTTTCTTGCTGATCTGGGGAGGTCAGCAAGGGACAGGCTTCAGCAACTCCTAAGCCGAGGTCCGGGGGTCCCTTAGCATGTAGTCGCTAAGTTTATAAGTAATATAATAATAATATCCCTGGACATTTCACACAGCACCATTTTGTCCCAAGCTAAGCAATCTAATGCTTGTGTTACGGTAACAAGATGGCTGATAAACTACTTATATACAATTTTTTTTTTTGTAAATACATACATATTATAGATAGAATAGAAAAACACCCATAAGTGCCTGGCTGGAGGCCTTATTTCTACGGCATCTACAGGATAGCCCGGTTAAGCAGCCGATAATCCTCTGGATGAACTGGGAGATGCGCTTCATAAAAAAAGAAGGTCGTCACTACGGTTGTACTATTTCCGATCTATTCGTTAATAATCTTACCGTGAAAACTTAAGTGAAGTGAGCTGTCAATAGTGTCAGCTTTCCGGTGAAATGCCAACTCACTTCACCTAAGTTCTCACAATGCGATTTTTGCAGAACAGATATGCAGTTAGTTACCTTGAGGTGGTTAAGTAGTGTAAGTGTGGGGCTGGGCTGCGCGGCGTACCAGTCGAGCAGAGCGTCGAGCCTCAGCCGCTGCGCCAACACTCGCCACGCGCCCGCCACGTCCACCAACACAGACACCTCACGCGCATACAGATTTAACTCATGAAGACCAGTCTCCGCATAGTCCTGTCAAACAAAGCAACCCATAAGCTGGTATCCCACATCCATATAATCAATGAATTTAAAAACAAATTAAAATTTTCCTTAGAAAGATCAATATCACAGGTCTGTGCGCGTCTATTTTTTATATAGAGACACTCGTCTTGCTATTTTGAACTTTATGGTGGTGGAAATCAAGTGTATTTAGACTTGAAATGCATTGAGTGCGTTTTGTTTCTGCACAATAAACTATTTTACTTTATTAATACCTATAGTAATAAATTACTTTAATTTTTGTGAATCTGAGCACTAAGCGGGTCATTTTTTTTTTCTCAGCTAGTTTTAATGATGGTCTGACATTTTGAGTACTTTATACGGCTTACCCAAATGTCCTTTCTTTGGTATTGTTCGTGGAGAGATTACTGACAAATGCTTGTACTGACTGGACAGGTCCATACAGCTAGCTTCTTGTATAGCTTGTGTTTATAATAAACAATAAATACTTACGCCTTCATCAGCGGATTCGAAATCGTCTTCGGGTTCAGACTTGATATCGTCTTCGTCCATGCACTCCATGGTGACGTAGGCTTTCATCAGTTCTTTGAGCTCAGGCTTCTTCTTTACAAGCCTCCACGCTGACTCGTTGCAATCCTCGTGTTTTAGAGGGTAAGCCTACCAAGAATGGAACATTGCTTATTGAATACATCTGGATATAATCAATATTTTTATTTAAAAGACAGTCGACGAAGTTTCTTGTCCGTTCTTCCCCATAAAAATCGACTACGCTTTGCGATTGGCAACTAGCTACATCTTTCTGAGCAACCGACTTCTTGAAAATTCAAAAGTGACAGTAATTATAGTTCGTTTTTTAATCCCAGAGACAAGAGACAGAGACAATCCCAGGTGTAATGTCAAACTTCTATACTCAAAAAACGCAAACACAAAAGACTTAAATGTCAAAAAAAATTTTTAGGATTAAAAATGGTTTGAGTTTGATATCTGCGGAATTTCATTGAAACCTTTTTAGGGTTGACTTTTTGGTTCTATGTTTATTAACAGTATGAAGCATACCTTTTTTTCCAGTAAAAGCCGTGCGATTTCGACAGAGTTCTCTCTGATGCTCGTACCGCCGCAGACGATTTGAAGGGCTGTGTTGCCAGCACCGTCCATGACATCAATTTCATCCTGAAAGGAAGAAAAACTATAGAGACTACGCACGGAAACCATAAAATTAAGATCGTGTGAATGCAAGATAAATGACAACATACAGTTTTTTAAGATACAAAAACCTTAAAGAACACGTAAGCACCATTTGGGATGACGTCACAGTGCATTAAATAGCTGGAAAGTTTGTTGCGCTTATTCTATCCATCAAAAACACTTATAAGAGGGTGAAAGGTGAGCTAATAATATATACTGGACTCTTAATACATAGTACTGTAACTACTGTAGAGGTTGTCTGCCGAAGGCGACTTCATATGATGCAGGCCGGCTATAATTATGCGCCGGGTTCCAATCGAACGTTCAAGTTAGTGTCAAAGATTCTAATTAAGATTTTTGTTTAGAACAGTCAGTGGTAGTTTAGTGAGAAATATATTCTAAAAGGAGTCATATAAGTTGTTTGATTACTCCCGCGATACCTTAGAGGGCTCTTCTAGCTCTCTATAGTACACCCACATTTCACACGTTATATTTAACTCTCAAGTAATAGTAGGCGAGCCTATTGCAATCAACCGGCCACAAATTTAGATTCCGGATAGTATCTAAGAAAAAAAAACATTCCTAATTTTTTTCTGTAGAGGTCAACATTCAAAAAGTATTATACAATGTGGCGCTACAGTGGCGACATTAATTTAACACACGGGCTAGTAGCCAGTAATCATAAAAAATATAAAAACATAAAAAAAAATGTAACTTGAAAACTTCCACCTGTGCCGCTCGCCGACATACATAGGGCTCTCTCTCTTTCCTTCAATTCGCCTTCTCTTTGTACGTTATTTGTTTTAATTACATTGATGCGATGTTATGCAAATGACCCCTGCGTTTCAGTTCTTTAAGTCAGGTTTCTCTAAGATGCTATTTTAGAAAATTGTTAATAATTAAATAAATATTAATGTTTAATTAAATTAAAATAGATTCATAAAACTAAAACACGTAGCCGTATACGTGTGTTAAATTAATGTCGCCATTAAAGCGCCACGCTGTATAATTATATCAAGTTTACACCACGCCTTGTTTCGAAGGGTTGAGAAGAGGTGTACGTGAAGTACACCCACATTTCGCCAATTTAGGGGGCGAACCGATTGCCATCAACAAACAAAACAACATATAAAAAAAATCTCTTCTACTCACGGATGGTATAAACTCCAGCAGTATCTTCATGACGGCCAGGCGGTCGTCATATGCGGCGAGGTGCACTGGTGTGCGTCCCTCTGCATCACACACACTAAAACTGGCACCATTTTGTAGCAGCAAGCGAGTGCCATGCTCCCAACCCGATACTACCGCCATGTGGAGTGCCGATTGCTTCTCTGTTACAAAAATTACACAAAATGTCATCATCATTTATGTATTTAATATACACCAACAGCTTATATCAACTTAAAACAATAGCTATTTACTTCTAATTTATGAGGCGGTTGATTAAACGGCTAATTTAACCAGTTGTCTGCGACATATACACAAATTATAGGCATATATAGAAATAAAAAAGTCATTGGACTAACGCTGCTTACTCGTAGTAGTAGTAAAACAAGTTACTAAAGTAATAAATAGTCTTAGGCTTTAGACTATGAAATTAGAGTGTAAGGGAAAGATAAAATATAAATTACTGAAGGGCACTCTGTGAGCAAAAAGAGCATCTAAATGAAGTATGAACGGTTTAGAAAAACAAAAACTTTAACAAAAATTTGATAACTGAGAGAAAAAAATCTTGATATTTTTATAAAGATTTTTTCCGACTACCACCTGAAATCGTGAGATCATCATCATTAATTCAGCCCAAAGCCGTCCACTGCCAAACACAGGATAATAAATAAGGATAACCCACCCAAGCGACGCCACTCTTGACGACGCCGGTCTTGCGGGGATTCCCGCGACCTTCACCAGGTCAGAATGACAATATTCTCGTAATTAAAAATGTTTAAAACCTAGTCGCAAAATGTAGGGCAAATAAAGGTATATTTGACAGATTGAGGCTGAGATCACACTGTGAACGTTCTTAAAATTATGAGAATTGCCCCTCTGGTCATGTCACATGTCACAAAGACGATCCTTCATATTCGAACAAATTCGTGAACCCAAAAATTTTGGGCGACATTCGTTATATATTTTTTATAAGTTTGTTATTCCAGCATATGGCACTCTTGGGTTGCAGCTGAAAATCAGCGTCAGGTCACCTTGTGTTGTCATCTGACATTATGCTGAGCTAAGGCCCCTTATAATTAAGAGTTCGATAAGCGTATGGCACTCGTGGGCTGCAGCTGAAAATCAGCGTCAGGTCACCTTGTGTTGTCATCTGACATTATGCTGAGCTGAGGCCCTTATAATTAAGAGTTCGATGATCCCTTTTCGGGTTTCTGTTATTTCGAGTACACTTTGTATTTCTGTTTTTTTTTAATCAGAAGAATTACTGGAGGGAAACCCGCGAGCACGCGAAAGATGGAAGGAGTGGATGGAGGCCTTTGCCTAGGACTGGGACAGCGGAGCCACGTAAAAAAAAACTTACCGCCATTGTAGTCGTTCAAATCGCAAGGCACATCGTTCTTCTTGATGGAGTCTAGAAGGACCTCTAGACACGACCGATACTTAACGGCATAGTGGATCACGTTGAGGTCTTTGTCGTCCTTCAGCATTGGGTTTGAACCTAAAATATAATGGGGTTTATTCATAAACGATGACTAAAGTTAAGTAACGCTTAAACGTCAAAAATGTATGGTTAAACAGACGCTAATCACTGCTTAACTTTAAGCAACGTTTATGAATAAAGCGGAATATCTCATGATGAAGATATTCCAAAATATTGCAGAAACATACAAGTTTGAAAATAATCATGCATATGGGACTATTACAAAGTGACTCAGTGTAGCATGTACTTATGTTATGCTGATAAAATACAATTAATTTATTAACTTGGTTGAATAAGGTCTAAAGTCGTATAATAGCAAAAACTGGACACCATAATATAGTCAGGCAGTTTACCTTTAATTAAATGTGAAATTAAATTACTGCAAACTAGTGAATATTTGATTAACATTGAAATTACTAGTCTTTTATTATTAAAAAAAAAACTAATTTGAAAAAATTGCTTCCTATTGTTATTTCGGTACCCTTCTTCCTTACCCTTAGCAATAAATAGCGACACCATTTTCGGCATGTCATTGAGGACAGCAAGATGGAGGGTAGTTTGCTGCCTGTCATTAGCACAGTCAAGCAGATGTGTTGCCTTTACGCTGTGAATTATCTTGACGATGTACTCCAGACTCGACGTGTTACTGCATAGAGTCATGTGGAGGAATCTGAAATATCAATTGTTATGTGTATTTGAAAACTAAACAAGGCCTATGACTATGTACAGCAGTGGACGGCGAAAGGCTGAGCTGATTGATGTATATTTGTAGAAAGTTGATCTCAGTGCGTAATTTAAGATTCTAATAAAAAACATTAAGGCTGCATACGCACTGACCGGTGGCTTGCTAAGCGACTAGAGCCTAGTGACGTAACATCCGTCGATACACGCTAGGCGAATAGCGAAAGCGCCAAGCGCGCAGTACGGCCGGTTGAGAAAATTCTAGAGCGTTCGTTTCACTACTAGCTGGGTGACTCGCTACGCTCCAGGCGCCAAGAGCCACCTGTCAGTTCGTACGTAGGCTAAGTTATCAACATCATTTTACTTCATGGACTATCAAAAGAAGAGAAGGTAAGAGTCGTTGCAAATCACGAGACTTGTGTCTTTTATATCATAGACATAAGGTAGAAATTGCAATGAACGACGTACTTATACTTTAAGATATAAATCTTCACATGAATCAGTCTTATGCCTGTTTTAATCGAGTAGAAAGTAATCGAAATAATAACACTTACGTATCTCCATTAGACAGTCTTATTTCAAACAATCTTTCCAAGCGATTTCTGACTTCTTGCTTTTTGAAGCCTTTTTTGCTTCTTATCATTTCGCACAAATCTTTTATCAGCTGCGAAAAATAAATTAAGTAAGTATAAATCCATTATGATTTGCGATCATTGTTATGACTTGAATGGTTTTGGTCCCTGTTAGTGCTCATACACACGAGCGGCACATTATCGATGGCTGCAGTTGCTTCTGTCGTTGACGCATGATACATGTCGCTCGCGTGATGCACACCTAAGAGGAAACGCGGTGATGTCGTCGACATTTATTGCATACTAGCGTATTCCTCTGTTTTCTCCCTGGTTAATGATAATAATACACATTTAATATTAGATAAAATATATATATACAGGGTTATTTGTAAAACACTAACAACCTCCCAGGACTATAATACTCAAATCATAAATAACAACATAGATCTGAATTTTGTAGTAAGTACCACCGATTTGCAATGCACCGTTTGTTTACTTATCTAGTGCTTTATTTTGGTACCTCGTGGAGTTATTTTAGAGCGATCAATTTAAGTATTTTTAATTATACAGGGTGATTGGAAGATGGGTGCAAAGCTTTAAGGCGAAGATACTGCAGACATTTAGAACCATTCAAGCCATAGTTGTCTTAGACGACCGTCTTACCAATTTTTTTCATTATTTTTGGTAAATTTATTAAGTTTTGTAAAAAGTCATAGAGCAAAAGTTGTTGTTTATGATGTTACTAATATAGTCTTGCGAGGTTGTTAGTTTTTTAAAAATAACCCTGTATATAAAGTGGCGATTAGGTTATCACATTAAACAGTACAGCGGTTATTACAAGTCGTAATCAGTCTGTTAAAATAATAAAAAATAAAAAACTTTACTAAAAATAGAAAATTGTTTTTTTCCAACAAAATAAATAGCTTAAAAATTGGCACAAAATAAACCACCCTCGATAATAAGGTTTTATACACGCGCGGGACAATGGTATCAAAAATTCAACACATTGTTTATGATATTGTTACCAAATAATCACAAATTAAGCTTAATGATTTAAAATACTCAAACGAAAAAAAAAGAGGTCGTGGGAGAGGAGGTTGGTGTTTAAAATACGTAATGTAGAATATGTGTGGTTGGAATTAATGTGATAACCTAATCGCCACAGTGTATAATTACGGCAAAACACAACAGGAAGTGATCTATCACTTCCTCTATGTTTTGTGTTTTGCCGTAATGTCTACATTATATCGTAAAAAATATTTGGAATAGTATCATTAACCAATGAGAAAACAGAGAAATACGTATAATAGTATGGAATAAGCGCCAACGGCTACGTAACCACGTTTCCTCTTAAATGACAATAGGAGGGGATAAGAGGGTTGGTTAAGGAAGATATGAGAACGATGATGTTGAAATAGCCTTTCAACAATGTGGATTGTTATAGACTGATTGATTATGATAATGATGACTGACTGATTATGATAATTATGAATCAATAAGACAAACCCATAGCTTTCCACCAGGCGAGTTCGAGGTCAAGAGCCGGCCCATGTTTGCAATTAGGAACAGCAGTGCGATTCTGTGACCATCTCACCGTGAAAACTTGGGTGACGTGAGCGTGGAGTGAGCTGTCATTCCAACTAATGCTAGGGATTGACACTATTGACAGCTCACTCTAAGCTCACTTCACCTAACTTTTCACGATGGGATTTTTACAGAATCGATCGGCAGGAAATGAAGGTACAGGATTGAAGAAGGTTGGTTGGTTGGAAGGTTGGAAGGTGGTTTTTACGAAGATGAAGATTTTTTACTTACAAGCGACGAAGGAGCAATGAAGTAGGGGATCGTTAGAATAATCGAAATTGAGAAAAACTTTTGTCATGTCACAGATGAGACTAACATAATAACACCCAAGCGCCTGCTATGCCTACAAATCGCTTTTATAGTAAACACATACTACTATAGGTCAAAACACACATACGATACGAAGTCGCATCGTAGACCGTTGTTACAAACATGTTTAAATAATATTTTTTTTTATTGATAACTAGTCTTTACAACTTGTTTAAGGTATAAACGGTTAAAGAAAATAGTTGATATAGGAGAGTAACCAATAAAAAAAAATAGCTATCTAAACATGTCTGTAACAATGTGCAACGATGCGACGTCGTATCGTGTGTACGTTTTGGCACTTAGACCTCAAAATGTTTCTAATGGGGAGTTTTGTAAACCAATCTCAACAACTGTATTTATTATATTCTTAACAGAAAAAAAAACGATCAAATATTCTTTATGGTTTCGTACTAGTTAAATCAAAAGAATACACTTGCATTGAGATCTTCTCCATTCTTAATATCATCCTTTACTCTCTAAGGCCAAAATACAGTTGATATAAAAAAAAGACTGCAGAGAAGCAAAGTGGTAGGTCACCCCATAATACCATTACACGTTTGAAAATAAAATATAAGAAAACGAAAAGAAATTTAAAAAATAAAACCCCCACGACAAAAACGCCAATTAAAAAGGTACAAACAAGACATGGATGTCATCTGGTGCCCTGGTGGCGTGACAGGTGCTTGGATGTCTTTATTTTAGTCTCACCAGTGACATGAAAACTTATTCAGAATTAAAATAATATGTACGTAAATAACTAATACCGAATTAATTTAAAAGTAACAAAATTATATCCTAACTTAATTAGAACTGTTCACAAAGTAAAACATAGCGTCGAAAAATTAATCCGCATCGCTGCCGACTGATAATCTACCCAAGAGACTGGAGGTATTACCACGTTGTATGGCAATACTTAGCCTCTGGACAAGGTAATGAAAATAGTTTTTCTTAAACTCTCATTTTCGATTATTCTAACCATTACCATACTTCGTTACTGCTTCGTGTCAGGGAAGTAAAAACGCTTTACCTTCTTCACTTCAATGCCGTCTTCCGCTTTGTATAATGCAGGATACTCGGCTTTTGGTTTTTGAATGTCGGTTTCTTTCTTCAGATTGTACACGCGATCCCCTTGGAAATGGGTCTTCTCCTGTTCCTGCTTCACCACCTGTAACATAAATGAACGTAAATAATCAAACAAAACATAATTGAAATTTGAAGCACATTACTCTGTTTCCTTAAACAGCTTTATTTATGCTGTTAAATTCAGTGACTGATTTTCATAAATTGTATTATTCATAATTTTAGTCCGTGTCTAAACTGACAAATGCGTGCGCTGACTGGACCGGTCCTCTCAATTTGTGTGGTTCTTTCCTCAAAAGACTTTAGAGGTATGACTGTATGAGGAACAGGGTGTAACATCCACTCACGCACAACACCCGTCTGGTCGGAGGATCCTCCCTTTTCTATAAAAGGGAGGATCCTCCGACCAGACGGGTGTTGTGGCGGGCAACTGCCCCACAATTGATGTCTGGTTGTTGTATATATGCTAATTGCGCGGTAAACTCTGCTTTCGAGATGCAGGAGTTGCGTGACGTCAGTATGACGCGTTGTTCGCATGTGGCGTTATAGATACCGCTACAAGATGTTTCATTTCAGACACCAATCTACAGGGATCCGTTCTTTTCGGATAATGTTTTTTTTTCCTAATATACTTTGGCATAACTATTTTAGTATACTTAATGTTTTTTTGGTATAATAAAAATTTACCATAATTGTTTTTGGCATACATTTTATGTTGAAATAATTATCTTATTGGCTATTTTTTTTCGCTTAATGTTACTAGGTGTAATGACTATTAGCATAATAGTATTAAGGCTCGAGCAAGGGTCGGGGCGGGGACCATACCATTTAAATGTTTAACTTTAAATACTTCCAAGATCCCTATATCGTTGCATACACCCATAAGCACAATGTTTTGCGTGCGTTACGTCGGGCATTACGTAAATAGCGAATTAACACACGAAAAATAAAATTCGTTTCCCAGCAATTATTTTTGCACAAAGTTACTTAGTTTGAAGTACAGAACACGCAGATAACGGCTTCATGAAGGTTCTTGTTACTCCCTGCATAAAAAAAAACTTGAATGGTATAAAATTCGCACATACCTTTGCGCGTCCCGAGTCAGCAACCAGCAATGAACGAATGAAATCCATGCTATTTTTCTGTACAAAGAAAAAGAAAAAATTAAAACATCAGATACAACTTATAGGCAATAGTATACATTTAAAAAAAATGTAACTCCAAACTTACTTCATCGGGAAGACTTTCGCCATAACTTTTCAGGTATTCTGAAAAAGAAAAACAAATATTTAATAATGTACAATACAAAGCATAAGTAGGTACTCAGTACCTACAATAAAAAATATTTTTTATTATATAAGAAATGTAAGTCCTTTATCAAATAAAGTTAGTTTACAGGTTAAAGTTAGTTTACATAATTAACCGCGTCGCTACTTTGGTATATTTACATAATTATTTCCTTTTCACTCATCCATAATGGAGCAAAATATCAAAACGGGGGATTATAGACCCGTGCGATAACCAATGTAAGTGTGCTTTAAATCCCCGACTGTGACCTCTAAGTTTGTTTCGCATTTTCTTCTCAGAGATAGTCCTAGGAAACGCCGCGCTCATCAAAGCATAAATAAAAATTTCGATCCAGGTGTCCCATTTTGCTGTCCTCTCCCCAGCGACGCCCTAAGCCGAGGTTCGTACCCCACAGGGGGTGCCCTTGGCGTGTAGTCGCTTAGTTTTAATTAGTTTTACGCCCCTGCCTGGAGGCTTTGAGTTCTCTTAAGACAACCACATGACAGTCCTGTTAAGTAGTCACGACCACTCTAGGTCAACTACGAGATGCCATTTAAAAAAAAAAAAAACAAAAACACGGTGCCACTGTCCAGAACATGAGTCGCTTGCTGGAATGTCTCAAGTGTCCAGAACTCCACACACCAGCACTTTTGAGGATCATATGAAACGCTACTGATGCTGCTATAAACGTGGCCACATACTAGACCCAAATAATCTACAAAATACTATCGACTTGAAAAGGACTCATCAATTATACCAAGTACATAACATAACATCACGCCTTGTTTCCTCGAAGGGTTGGGCAGAGGTGTACATTAGTTATGTTTATGTCGCATGTAATAAGGGCCGAGCCCGTTGCCACCACCCTGATAAATTCCAGATATAAAAAAATAAAAACCCAGTAACACTTTGACCGACCTGGGAATCGAACCACTAGACCAACAAGGTAGATCAAATACCTGAGGCGCGATTCTCGTAATTTTAAGAATGTTCACAAAATACGTCTAATTTCCCTATATTTTGACAAGATTTTGACATTTGTTTGTCGCCTGCGACTAGATTTTGAACGTGTTAAATTACGAGAATTGGCCTTCTGATAATTTTACAAGTTCCTTACGAAGTTTCACACGAATGCGAATGAATAAAAGAACAAACGTACCATTTAAAAACGATTTCATTTCTTCCGGGATCGGATTCCCTTGTACGTTGTTCGGTATGGTTATCTGCTCCAGCTCCGTAGAGTCAAGCTGCAGATCTGCGATTGGTGGTTCTGGTATCATCACGCTATGAGGACTACTCCACATAGGGCTGGAAATCGGTGACTGGCTGCTCATATCAGACCCGGGACCAGAGTACAATGCGCTCCCCAAATCGCAATTGTTGGGTGAAATTGGGCCGTGCATCTGTGTGAAAGGAATTATTAATTGTACTACCTGTATTTTAACACCACTAAGGTCGGATTCTCGGACGAAAATGATCGAGATTCAATCACTCACTGCAGTTTACGCGCAATTGACAATTTGTCACATTAAACTCAGATCTCCTTCAAACTCAGATTGATGTGTTTACATGTTGTTAAACTATGTTTTTTGTTTTTAATGGTGTAATAATTTAATAATGTTGTTAGTTTTAATTTTTCTAATTTGGTTATTGTAAGCTTTGGTTATTACTATAGGTTATTAGTTTAAGTTCTTAACTGTCACATTATGGTAACCCCCGTAATGATAGTTTAAGCTGTTATAAAAAATAAACAAATCCATTAATTTTCGTTCGAAAAACTTGCACTAATGCTGGCTGCATAGAAATATAAAAACTTATATAAACCGCCAAAATCTATATCTGACCACCGTAAGGACTATTCCTGCTTGCAGCGCATATTATTAGTCGACCTAAAAAGGATTCTCTTTTGTTTTACTTACGGACGCAGCCGCAGTTGCGCGCAGCTGTGGTCATCATGAGCACGGAATTTTGTTTTCAAAATGGTCAGATATAGGTTTTGCCGATAGTAGGTAGGTACGTTCCCAAAAAAAAAAAAAATATGGTGTAAGAGTACGCGAAGCTGGACACTAAAGTAAAAATGTTTTTGTATGAAATTATGTTTGAACTCATAAATAATGGTGGACCGTATTCCAAAATAAAATTAAAAAAGCTTTATTCAAAAATACACAAAAAGTTTTGTCTTTCATTAAACATCTGGCACATACTCTTTCATAATTTTTAGCACATTATGTTTATTGCTTTTTTGGCCCATGTTTCTAAAGGTTGCTTTTACTTAAGCCATAAAAAGCTTAGAAAGTCTGTTGCACATTTTATCCAAAGCAATAACGGGAAGAGGTTTAAGTATTGTCTACTTTTTTACGTTAGATTACGTAAAAATAAACAATAAACTTTTTCCCGTTCCCGTTTTTTTTGGAATATTTATTTGGAATTTTCATCGAAGCATAATATTATATTTTATAGGTACTGTAAAATTTCGTATCAGATAATCACTGCAGTCATATAAATAATTATACGATAAAATAAATAGGCACAAATTATAGAGTTATTCTATGGTACTTATGAATATGTACTAACCTGAGGTAAGATATAGGACTGATCGGGGACGTGTTCCATTGTCTCTTCTGCTTGCTAAAATAATAATAATTAACATTAACATTATAAGGGAAGGGTGTTTTGATCCGACAACTGTTATTACAAGTTAAATCCCACACTGCATAAAATTATGTGAATATTATGGGTTGTGAATGTTTTTGTTAGATTCTAGAGTGGAATGGAAGAGTACCGCAGCTTTAGAAAATGTCGTCGTTAAAAAAACTGAAGTGTCAAACTTCAAAATGGAGACCACTTGATAGTTTCCAAGAATGTGCTTTAATGTCACATGTAGTGGTTTTTATAAAAAAAAAATGGTTTGGTACTAAATTAAGTTTGGTTAGTCTAGCAAAAAAAACTTTTAACTTGATAAAAAAAAAACTTACGTGGTTGGCAACTGATATGGGAATGTCACATCCACTTCTCAACGATCCACCTAAAACAAATTGATTGTTAATTCATACAAATAAAATAATAGAGCAGATTGCCCCAGATATGTTTTAAGACCAGATTTTAGAAGACACAAATTAAACTACATTGTTGACGAAGTAAGTTAGCCACAGATGTTCTGCTGAAGAGATTCACTCCCTATTCAAAACCTCTTCAACAGATCACGACGAATTTATAGGGGAAAAACGTGGTGTTAAAATAAACACTATCAGAAAACACGATAATTTTAATACCTGAGTTTAATCACGGTAATCACGAAGAAATCGGTGTACAGTCACCAAAGGAGATAACTAACCAGGGTCGTCGGATATATAGTTGAAGTTTAATAAGAAACCGATGGATGTTTTCGAATGAAATTTGATTTGATAAATGAACTGTTTGTTTTCCATTAATTAAATTAAACTTTATTCGAAAATATCCATCGGTTTCTTCCAAAATTTCAACTATAGTATATCCGAATACCCTGGTTACTTATCTCCTTTGGTGATCTTACATACATTTAAAAAAAACTTGCCGAATGCATAACCTCCTCCTTTCTGAAGTCGTTTTAGATAACTATATTGTAAGTACTTACTAGATGAACTGCCAATGGAGCAATACGACGATCCTGTTTTCCTTTTCTTGATCTGTTTGTACGCTTGGTTCGCTTTGTACTTGAACTCCTTCGGCTCACTGGTGCGGCCATCTGAGGGTCGCACCAGTTCTATGAAGACATGGACATCTACAGGCGTCTCCGGGTTCTTGTATGCAGGAGTCCTGTTAGGAAAGGTATAATATTTATCACATATTCGTCAGATTATTGTTTTCCAGGGAAATAGAGATAGTGTGAAGCAGCGCAACAAAATGAAACCCGTTTGATTTTTTTTGCCCAGAAAAACGTCCACAAAGCTTTCCCAGAAAATAGGCGTTCGCTGGTGTTACTAGTATCAAACAATATTTGTGGGAACTGGGAATACCCCTGGGGAGTGTGATTCTTTAATTGCTATGGTGACGTCATGAACAGACCCTGACTAGACGGTCAAATTAGGTATATCATTTTGCATCACAAACTGGTACAGTCAACCTGTTCGATATCCTCCGTTTTTTTTAATTTGTTAAACATTGACAGTCATTATTTTTAGCGTAACTGTAGCGTTGTCTCGTACTCACCGAAATACAATGGCATACTGGTGATGGACATCACTTTGCATGAACTGGCCCACACTATTCCAGCTCCTTTCACCATTGTCGTCCAACTCGAAGAAGCGAATCATTATGTTCTCTGAGAAAAAAATACACTATTATGGCAAAGTATTTCTAGCATTTTGTTCAATGTAAACTGCGTATACAATTTAGTTACCAATTGATGATACTTCGGGAAATTACGTATGCCTACACATAAAATACTCATCCTAAAATCAACTTAATTTACATAACGATAAAATTGATTTTGTTAAAAAAAAAAAAAGATTTTGTCTTGTGCAAATAACGTGAACTTGAAACAAGGATTCCAATAGACTTTGGGCTTATGTAGGTCACCGGTGAGAGTTTCAAGTGGTCATTGGCAAAGCCCTTACAATGGATGCGTTACAAGGAAGTCTTAGATAAACAGGGTCAGCAGATGGAATTCATCTCTTGTAGCAGAGGCCGATTTACTCAACTGGTGGGTAATTAGTGAAGAAAGTACCTGATTATTATGATAGGCTTTAAATGATAACACAAAAACGATAAAATAAAAGTCGCAATAGAATCCAAACAGCGTTATCTCATTGAACAGGAAAACAATAATCTTAATGTCACAGTAAGCGCGTATTTACAGAATGCAGTAATACATATGTAGTTCTATGAGTAATACCGCCAATTAAATGACTACCATACTAACTATACAGGGTGTAAGGGACAACAACGATGGGCAAACTTTTACCATGACCATTACAATTTTTTTTTCTTTAGCCCTGGATCGAAAGAGCTGGAATTCATGGGGAGAGGCTTTTGTCCAGTAGTGGGATGATGCAGGCAAACAGTAACAGCAATCATGGTAACAGTTTGCCCGTCGTACACCATCTGCATGCGTACCGATATTAGAACGCCGTTTCACTATCTTCGAATCTGCCCGTGAATGTCTATGCAAGCTAGCGGGGTAGTTGCGTAACACACTAACAGTAGGAATAGCTTTCATTTTGACAGTTCAACAACGTTCATTGCTTTATTTACGTTGTTAAGCAGACAAATTGTTCGAACATATGAAGCAATGGATTAGCGATATCGTTCAAGATAATTCAGATTCTGATTGACAGTGTGTTACGCAATGAGGGTGCTGGTAAGCCTTTAATTTTTAGCGGTTTTAAAGGACATTGGTGACAAAAAGAAAGGGATTGCAAACGCGGATAAGGCACAGGGTAATTCAAAATGAGTATTTAGGAATTGAAAATTAGATCAATAATTTGTAAATTGCAATACCTATCAATAATGGCGATTAAACTGTTATATCATGTGGTGATCAGTCGGCTGCATGAAGGAGCCCTTATTCTTTGCAAATCACGTCAATTTTTTAAATTTAAAATCAATCTGTATAACCATAAAATGTCAGTCTAAGAATTTTCTAGTTCATACCTAATACTCGTACTTACTATAGGTACGTGTTTATACTTTACTGGGCACATTGATGACTGGGCACTAGGGTTTAGTCCTGTCAAATTAGTCAGCGCCTGACGTAAATTGACGTATTTTTAGTACCTACCCAATTTTTTAATCACGTCTAAACTTGTCTGTGGACTATCTTAATTTGACAGGACTATAGTCCGCGCGGAACTAGTTGGCCGCGCCTTAGGTATGTGAGCGGTGGGACGGAGGGGCGGGGGCGCACTACGTACGTGCGTTGCAACCCGCCGCCTCACCCCCGCTGTCCCTCCGTACCACCGCTCACCAAGGCTAAGGCGCGGCCAACTAGTTCCGCGCGGACTATAAGCTAATATTTATCTTCTGTCCTTTTCTTAATGAAATAGAAAAAAAAAATGCAATGAACTTAAGTTTAGTTTAGTTTGGAAACAAGGGAATCGGCGCCAATGTGTCACGTTTAGTAAATCAGAAGCTTGATAAATATTCAGATATTACAGTTAGACTTCCGTCATTTGGCGATATTATTATGTTCACCGTGTTGACCACTGGGGTTTTCCAAAGTAGCTGATAGCAACTATGTACATATTACAAAATCACGTAATATTTTATGTCGCTAAGTTATTAACAACAACATAACATATTAAATGCACTATGTATATTTCAGAGTTTTAAGTCTTGAACTGTTCCAGAGAATATGCTTTTTTTTTCGATTCAGAAAACTATTACATGCTTTTTTCCTAGCACAGGTATATATTTTACTTAAACTTACTGTAAAAGTTGTACAAGTTTCTGCAATAAACCTTTTTTTATGCTTTTACGATTACGTAGAGTTCTTTTGTTTTTATTAGCCTACATCGTGTCCCACTGCTGGGCAAGGCCTGCCCTTGTTCCTTACAAACCTCCCTGTCTCGTGCGATCTCTGGCCATGTTGGCCCTGCAAACGTAATCAGATAGTCACACCACCTTCGCCGTGGTCTACCTCGACGGCAATGTCTTCTCTTTGCCAATTACTCCGGGTGAATTCGAGAGCCGCGACCTCGAATACGTTGACTTAAAAAAAAATTATAGTAGGTAACTTACTTTTGTTGACCTTTTCCACTAATATGAATACATCTTCTCCTCCCGAAGCACTTCCGGAGGACCGACTTATACGGCAAATCTTCAAGTCGTTAGTTGCTGCACTCTCTATACAACAAAAAAAAAACAGTTTTATTTATTACCTACCAGTCTCAAAAAAATGTTAGGAA
Source organism: Apamea crenata (assembly GCA_949629185.1). Taxonomy (NCBI): domain Eukaryota; kingdom Metazoa; phylum Arthropoda; class Insecta; order Lepidoptera; family Noctuidae; genus Apamea; species Apamea crenata. The sequence goes on along the minus strand of OX451356.1, from coordinate 9,076,223 downwards.
ATTACTTAAAATCAACAAAAGGTGTTTCTAGAGTGAGTGCTTCGGTGATTCGATGTTTTATTTTTATTGCTGAATTGGCCTGCACCCTAATTCCGTAACACACGATTAATCGGAATCGGTTTCATTTTGACAGTTCAACAACATTCATTGCGTTATTTAAGTGTTGAGCAGACAAATTTTTCGAACTTTTGAAGCAATGGATTATCAATTTGCATCAAAATTATTCAGATTCCGATTGATTGTGTGTTACGCAATTAGGGTGCTGCTCTTGACGTCGATCACACCTGATGGAAAGCGATGGATGAGGTCTATGATTCAATGAGCGTGCCCAGAAACTCTTGCTTAGAAGGCTAGGGTTAAATGTGAAAAGGAACACGGACGCGGGCAGAGAGTTCTACACTTTCCATATTTTTTCATAATATGTGCATATGATGCGTATAACAAATTATCTTACTCATATTGTGAATGGGTTCGGAGAAGGCAGGCTCACAGATCTCTTGGCCGGTAACAGTATCATGCGCACTGAACTTCAACCGAACGATGTTTAGATTTATCGTTTTTGCCATGTTCTCACATTGCAATTGAAGCTAAAAAATAAACATAACAAAATATACATACCACATTTCTCGCAGAAGTACATTATAACAACTGAATAATGACAAGTGCGTAAAAAAAAAATGTTTTTTGTTTACTCTCTCTCAAAACGCACAAATTTAAAAAGGCCCTATAGTGCGCGTGCGGTTTTCTACAACCAGCGTAGACTTATCGCGCCCACTTCACAAACACAACTGACTGTTACCTCGAAAGCAACATTATCGCCTGTTAACCTAATCATCTATCAGTACACTAATATTATGAAAGCACAGCATTTAATGGCTAGGTGTCTTGTTATCGGAATGTCAAAACATTTGACACTGTCACAGTTTAGCTATTTTGGGAGAATTATAAAGGACAACTAACTTTGTGTTTGCTTGTATACACAGTGCAGGGACAGCGACGCACAAACTGAAACCATGAATTCAGCACATGATTCTAGATTCTGAGTCAATTTTGATTTTTTATTCCATGAAAAAAAAATCCACAGTTTCATAGAAAAGTACAATACCTACGCGGTCATCATGTACAGAACAGCATATTTTTTTTTTTTTTTGTAATAATTGACGTAAGTTTTCAACGCCGGAGGGTTGCAGAATCATGTACTAAGCCCGTGGCGACTGGTTGGCGGTTGCGGTTGGTAACCATGGATTCTGCACAGACATGAGTTTAGACCCCATAGCGTCGAAATATTTCGTCGGTTATTAAAAAAAAATTATTGCTGTTCCATACATTTTGACTGCGTAGGTATTGCACTTTTCTATGAAACAGAAGATTTTTTTTACAGTTTTTAGTTACAGTTTGCGCGTCGATGTCCCTGCCACCCTGTATGTGACTTTCGATCATTATTATTTTATTACATATCAATAAATTGTTAATATACCTATTCTTTATTGAAGATGTGTCAAAAATGGCAACGGACACAAATGGGCCCCCCATTTGTATCCATTGCCATAAGAAGTCAAGGCTTAGGCTCTGAACTATCCAAACACAAAATTTAATAGCTTTTTAACAGCCTATATTTATTGTTACCTTTAGTAACCTTATAAAATAATGCCTAGCAAACAATGGATTTATTACAGGAACACACGAGCTTTGAAAACAAAGCGCTATTATAACCAAACAAACACACACATCCGTTGTAGATTGACTTCCAAAAATATTTGCAAGCATGCATACTAAACATATTTTTGTATAAATAACACTTCACAAGAAATACATTTGCGTAAACCTACTGCGACTGCGAGGGTATTTTATTTTCGTACTTAAAACTCAAAATACGATAAGCCTGTAAGTGCTCTTAATAAGGAAACGCTTTGCCCGCGACTTCCTTCGTATGTATGTCTGTAATTTATGTAGTGTACGTAATTATGAGTATTCTATTCTATGAATTTCTGATTATTCCACGTAAGCTTCAAATCCCCATTTCCCCTATTTGATGTTTATTAATTACTTTCTGAGTTTTTCCTTTTACGTAAGTTATCTATTTCTATACTAAACTAAATCTTTATAAACATTAAGATAGGTATACACTTTTTCATCTATGGAAATAAATAAAATTGAAGTTCTGTTATTAATGTCAAAATAACAGTTTTTTATTAAATCCATATGAAAGCAATATAAAGTATCTACTTGATAACAAAATTTTTAATAAAAAAAAACTGTCTATATTATGTTGACTGTTTGTTCACCGAACGGCTGGACCGATTTTGATGAAATTTGGTATGGGGATGCTTTGAACCCTGGGGAAGGATATAGCCTATTTATCGACATCGCGGGTGGACGCTATTTATAATAATTTTGATTAGTACCTATAGATATAAATACTTACGTCTTTCAAGTTCACTGTGTTAGTCTTACATCGTTCAGAGAACTTCTTGAACAGAAGTGCGGCGACGTCTTTCTTAGCGGTATGTATAATACCGATACCGCCAAACCTAGTGAAAAGTACAATGATTACATACATAACATCACACCTGCAATCCCCGAAGGGTTAGGTAGAAGTGTCCCCATAATACACCCACATTTCGCCAGTTATGTTTCAGTCCCATTTAATAGGAGGCGAGCCTATTGTCATCAATCAGTTACAAATCCAGACACCAGCCTCTTACAGCAGTATTATTTTAATCTTACTTCGTGAGGGAAAAAGATGGAGACGTATTGCTCCATCTCTTTCACACACTGAAGTAAGATTAAAATAATACTGCTGTAAGAGGTGGTGGTCACCCCCCCAGGCTGCTACTGAGCAATTCCTGGTGGAAAAACCCAATGACATATTACCCACCCTGGGAATCGGACCCAGAACCTCATGTTCCCCTGAACTACTCCGAAGTCTACTCCGAAGTAGTTTCCTGCTACGAAGTTACTATTTAGTTCGGTCGGTTCCGATCCTACACTCCTATACTCTTTCGAATATTGACTATGGTCCCGACCCAACTGAGCCGATCCGAACTTTTTTCGAATTTTTCAATAATATTCGGTTCGACCATGTGTCGGTCCGATCCAATGAATTCTCTTTGGTCCGATCAGACCATTCGCACTTTGCACTTCGGAGTAGACCCCAGTAATTGCGCTTGCGACCACTAGACCAAGGGGGTAATGATTAGTGATGACTGTGATATGTATTAGACGGATCTCGCAGTACGACGTGGTACGTAACAAGGCGCAGGAATTGGAGTCGAATGCCGCGCGGAAAGGCATTTTATTGAGCTTGTATCTAGAAAAAAACGCGCGTGGGCGCGTTTGCCGCGCATCGGAGTTAGCCCAGTCTGTAGGTTACATGCGCGATCCATAGGTACAGTAAATATGTAGGTATACATAAAGACCTTCAACCATAATAATACCTACTTGTTATAGTATGGTAGACTATTGTTTGTTAAATGATACGCACATAGTAAAAAAAACGAGGGCATTACCTAAAACAATAATGTTTGACTATTGAATCCTTGTTTTACTAGCACATAACTAGTACCTTCGAGTGGGTAGACCTATTCAAGGGAAACAATATCAGAATGAGAAGTTTCCTCGGCAACTCAGGCGCGGATACAGTAAACATAGTACACACGCCAGCAGGTCAAGCTACTAAAATCTGTCAAATTTCTTTAATAGAGTTTCAACTTTATAGTTTCAAGGTTGATTGCGAAAATTTGACAGTTTCGGGTAGCTTGACCTGCTGGGGTCTGTACATGTTTTACCTACTAAGATATAAATAGATAAGTCGTCCTCAAAACATGGGTTCGTTCTCGAGTTTAGGGAAAATAGGTGCCGAAGGTTTTTTTTTTAAGTCTGTAAAGGCTTGTGAAATCCCCCTCCTTTCCTCAGAAAGAAATATTTACCCCCCTTGAGCGAAAACCTAGGTCCGCGCCTGAGGTGACTGCGTCAGGAGAATTATGTTTTCTTCCCATGGGTCACAACAACGGTCGACAGTAGAGCAGTGTTACCACTTACCCGACTTTATAGATTCCCTGATCAGGTACTAGGTAACTCATGTCTCTGTCCTGTTCATCTTCAAGCAGCTTGTGAGGATGTTCGTCTGGGTTGTTATGTTGGGCCAAACGACATCTGATAAGAGCCTTCCCACTGTAGTGTAGCAGCTGTAAAGTTCATATAGTTATAAAAAAACTAATACCGTAAAGTGTTCTTAGAAATAGTCTACAGTTGCAGTAGGTATCTAACTAATTATGAATACAAGCGCCAATACCTAAAAGTTGAGAATACAATGAGGAAACTCCAATGGATAAAAATCCTCTACATATTATGTAAATATTGCGATGTCTTTCGATTTGAAATTAGGATAAGTAGTTATTTTAAATGCTGAATCTACTAATGATTTTTTTAATACAATTTTTTTTTAAATTAATGGACATTTTTAAGCTGACTAATTAAGTAAGGCAATTTTTATCAACACTAAATAATTAGGTAGATAACTTGAAAAATCCGAATAATGCACCTATATGAACAAAGCCATTCTGAATCAATATACATAGTCTGAATCACCATGTCCGAATTCACTCAAAGCTAACATTATTCTCTTAAATCAAATTGGATTGCATTAACAAAACTTCCTGATATGAATCAGTGAGACGTACCAATGAGGAAAAACGGTTGCAAGGCTAGAAACAAAAACTTACCTCTACAGTTGGATGGGTCTTTTGTTTGTTGGGACCAACGGTCTTGCCCAGAAGACAACCGTGAGTACCGACCATCTCGCTGACATATCGGAACCTGAAGTGGTTCTGGGGTTGTTCCGTGATGCGTAGGCATGGTTTGTTGGCTGTGAGCAAAATATTTTTTTTTATATTTCAACCATTTTAGGGTTTCAATAGATATTACATAATTATGTACCTATTAAATTTCAAACCAATCTTTAATTCTCTCTTGGGTTGTGTTGCCGTTCCATTGGACTATGAGTATGTGACCTGGACCTGTGTCTACACACTTATATCTCCACTATAATATCTCCTGTGTAGATGGCTAGTCTCTGTTGAGATTGGAGATATTCAGCCTGGAGGACTATTGTGTATCTAATCACTTATTCTCAGTACTGCTAATCAATGATAAATTGTAAACATTGATGTATGTATGTGTGTATCTTTTCTTTGCTTTGGCATATTTGTGAGCGAACAGTTAGTATTAAAACAAATAAACTTCCTCATGGTAAGGACACTGGCCTAGCTTATTGCATTATTTAAACTTTTATTAGACACCAACCGTCTTATTACAAAACGAAACCTAACTTTAGTTCTAGCCTAAACTATTGAGCCAGTATTTGTATTTCGAATTTTATTTCGATTTAGGCAAAGATCTTAATACTAAAATGACAACTTAGCACCGAACTAAGCTGTCATTTTTGTATAAAGAACGGCATTTCTCTATCAGTTGGGTTCTTAATTCAATAACTGGGTCAGTGGTTTAAACCTGATCGAAAGAAAAACCTTGTTTTGTAATAAGGGGGATTGTCTATAAAAAATAATGAAACTTGCACAATTGTATATACAGATCAAGTATATTTCTATGAATGCAGTTTATTTTGGTGACTCCATCACAATAGATAAGGCAGAGTTGTGTAAAACCATCAATGTGCAGGAAACAATGTTTTCCTTTATGTGTTCATAACATAAACAGAATAAATTGTTATCATTGTGACGTGTTTTTTTTGTAGGTCAACACCTTATAAGATAGATCATTAATTTTATTTGAGAAGCAAAATAAGGAAAAGTGTTGTTTTTGCAAATTAGAATTGTGTACCTAAATGTATTCTACCATGTTTTGCAATCTATATGTATACAGATAAAGTCCGTTACTATTTCTAAATGCAAGTTATAATTTATTGTATGTGTATTATAAGTTTATAACCTATTTATGTATTTGTGTACCTAATTTAATTATAATTTAACTAGCTTTTGCCCGCGGCTTCGCTCGTGTTAAGAAGTATAGTTTGACAAAGTTTCATACAAACTTTCATCCCCTATTTTATTCCCTTGGGGGTAGAATTGATCAAAATCGTTTCTTAGCGGATGCCTACGTCATAACATCTACCTGCATGCCAAATTTCAGCCCAATTCGTCCAGTGGTTTGGGCAGTGCGTTGATAGATCACTATGTCAGTCAGTCAGTCACCTTTGAGTTATATATATTTAGATAGTTTTTTATTTTATCATTATCCCTCTCAACCAAAGCACCTGCCATCTAATCTCTTCACCATCCTTGGTTGCCTGGTACAGAATGCCTAAGGCATTAAGTCCGCCTTTGTACCCTTTTTGGGTGCAAAAAGTTAAAATACAGTTGCAAGCGACTGCAGTCCTTATATGCAAAAGACCTTAAATAAAGTAGCAAGGTGCAGTTACAATACAGTTAACAAACTTTTTAATTTGATAAACATATAAACAATATACTGATATCTTGAAAAATTGTGTCATAATTATTTTAATGATTAAATACTTTCATGTGAATCACAGATTTCATTATAAGTACATCCGTCAGTAAATTCCCCTTTTGTTTAGATAGGTATGTGCTGCAAAATGTGATATTATCATTCATAACATACATACTTTTGTAGCACATGACATAATAAAGATAGATAGAATACTCCTAATAGGTACACCATAGAAATTACAGATATAAAATAAATGTAGAAATTTTACATATATTATATGGTGACAGCTGACACAGTGTGCGGTCTTATTGTTAAAAGCAATCTTTTACATGGGGTTTTTTTTTGTTAGTGGGTTAATGAGACAAGGAGAGACAATACTGCAGGTAGTCTGTTGTACCATTTACATATACAATAAATATATAGGTAAGCATATACTTTTTTATATTTATATATAAAAAAGTATAAAAGCAAAAAAAACGCTATAAATCGCTGCTATAAAACGTCATGCACAATTCACATAACAATTTTATAGTTAACATTACATTTAGACTACTTCTAGTACCTATTGTATTGCATCATAATAAAATTGTTCAATGTTAAAGTGTATACCAGCAGGTATTTTCCTTAAATGAACACCTGCAGTTTCTTAAAATTGAAGAAATTCTCATTAATCGTAAAAAAAATATTTTTTCACTTTGTTCTACTAAAAGTAAGTGTAAGTGGAGTGTAATTTCAAATTAGAAACAACTAAATCTCTACATCACGAAATATCAGAGAATTTTGTTTTATTTTATAAAAGCGACATTTGCTCTTATTTTTGTTACAAGTGCAACGCAGTTACATTTTGAAGTACATTAAGAAGTTTCAATCAAAGCTAAATTCTAGGAAAAGATATCTTTATCAGAGCACTACTAAGTAGGTACTCTTATTTAACTTACCATGTCTAAGAAACTGTCGCTTATTGTCAGCACAAGTTAGCTCAGTGAGATCAGTAGCGAGCTGAGGAACTGTCTGAGATGGCGAACTATGCGGTGAATATCTGATGTATGACATCGGGGAGCTGGAAGAATCGCTCATATCGTGATCACTCGTACTCGTCGACATTTTCGCTTTTCCAGTTCACTCAACCACAGTTAATTCCACAAACTATAACGTTTTACATTAAAACACTACTTTAGCCACGATTTGCACTAAAATCGTATGAGTTTATTATTTAATTGCTAGAATAATCTCTCTCAAAACAGTGCATGTAGCAGTACGGCGCACAAAACTATGCACGACATTGAATGTTTATCTGACAGAATGAAATGTTACCAAACGCTATTCTGAATTTTCCCCATTTAGTACTTTAGTTTTTTGCAACAAACCTTACTATTAAAAGTTATGTTTTTTAAGAATATATCTAAAAAAATATTTATAAATTAATTAACTCTCTCCTTCCTAGAATCGATAAGGTTCGATAGAATTTTGTAAGCTATGTGTTATTAAAGTTGTCAAAAAATAAAAGGCCCGTTTTGACATTTGAGAATGCGTTCTTGACATCTGTCAGTTTCATACAAACCAATACGTGTTTTGCGAATTTGATCTTTAAATATACTAGAAATGTCAATGTCAAAACGGGCCTCTTACTTTTTTAAATTTTAGTTGTAATTTTTTTACGCTATATCTAATTAAAAACTCAAAACACACCGAGCAAAAGGCATGAATCGTACTATGGATGTAACGTTCATGCGTATAGAAAAGACACGCTTTACCAAAACGATATTTCGGGCATCGGGCACGTTCAGCGATTATTAAATATAGCGATGCTCTATGTTCTTTAGGCTAAACCACACGTAAATCCCAACGCACGTATTGAAATTGACGTAAGAGGCGTTGTTCAACAAGTATCTAAGTTTTTTTGAAAATAAAAACTCAATTTGCTGCAACTTCCGTAACACACTTTCAATCACAATCTGAATAATTTTGTAGAATATTGCTAATCCAGTGCTTCATATTTTCGAAAAAAATATCTGCTCAACAACGTAAATAATGAAATAAATGTTGTTGAACTGTCAAGATCAAAGCCATTGCTACTGTTAGTGTGTTACGCAATTACCCCGCTGGAAACATACCGTTTATACTTCCACTGACCCATTTTGGACTTGGTTAAAAACTAGGAACTCTGTAAACCTCTAAAACATATATTCAGAAACTTAGAGGTTCTCTTTAAAATTATTTCTGTCAAAACATAATTAATAAAGACGAATTGATTGAATACCAGTTCAATAGAGACAATTTTTAATGTTAATTTACCTTGTGATGAAGGTCTATCAGTTTTTCGAAGTTGTTGGGATAAAATTCCTTTTACTCCTATCTATTATAAAAACACCATAAGGAAAACCAATTCATTTGAATACGAAATTATCCGTATTTTATCATTATAATTGATTTGTTTACGTTCGTTCTTTAATTTATTTGTACATACATACATATATCATTAGGCGAAATTAATACTTAGCGATTAGTACTTTTATGGAATTATATTAATATCGAAATGAATAAATCAGTAATTCAAGTCGATTAGTAATTACATATTTCATTGATGTAATTAAAGTTTTTTATGTTGTTTACTTTAACTTTGATTTCCCACATTTCTGGGTAATTGTCATTAACTGGTATTAATGTAATGAAACTCTCTGACGCTATCGTTCCGGGGAAGAACCAGTTGAGTGAGTCACAAAAATCCCCGATCACACGATTCCATACTCTATAATAATATTATGATGTATAGGTCATACACGCACGTAGCTCCGTCGTTTATCTATATATATAAAATTCAAAGTCCTGACTAACTGACTGACTGAGACATCAACGCACAGCCTAAACCGCTGGTCCTAGAGACATGAAATTTGGAGGGTGTATTCTTCGTGAAGAGTAGGTATCCACTAAGAAAGGGTTTTTCGAAATTCCACCCCTAAGAGGGTGAAATGGGGGGATTTTGTTTGTATGAAAAATCTTATTCCTTGAGTTAATAAACTTGAAACTTGGCACGAATACTTATCTAAGTAAATTATGAAGTTGGCCATTGTAATGAATTGTTTTTATAAACTATCCCCTAAAAGGGGATTGGGGGGTTTCAAAGTTTGTATGGAAGAATTTTAGCGCGCGGTCCGATTTAATCGAAACTCAGTATTTATACCTAAAATTTAAAGGAAAGAATAATGATTATCAGGGTTTTTCGAAAATACCCCTGACGGCCTGAAAAGGGGTAGTCAATTTTACAGGGGAGGAGTTTACAGCGTGGCTTGATTAACTCGAAAATTGGTATAAATAATCTTTGAATCAAGTTATGAACACATTCCAAATGAATTTTCAAAATTCCACCCCTGTGGGAGTGAAAAGCGGGGATACAGTTTATATGAAAAATCTTATTCGTTAGGTTAATAATCTTGAAAATTGGCATGAATACTCGCCTAAGTAAGCAATAAAGTTTATCATTATTAGTTTTTAAAACTACCCCTCAAAGGGGGATATAGGGGTGTTGAAGTTTGTGTGGAAGAAATTGAATGCGCGGTCCGATTAACTCGAAACTCAGTATTGATACTTTCGACAGAAAATAATTAATAATAAGTATGTAAAGTTGTCGAAAATTGACCCCTGACGGGGCAAAAAGGGGTAATTCGGTTTTTAGGGGAGGTTTTGAACTTGAAACTGTATGTTACATTTTCACGCCTAAGCCTAACTAGCCTAACTTCTGATTTGGCAAAGCGATAGATGGCATCCTGGGGAAGCACATACTTTATATCCTGGTAGCACGTTCCCGTGGGATTCCGACATTCACGCGGGCGAAGCCGCGGGCAGAAGCTAGTCTATATTATAAATACGAGCGGTGGATATGGCGGTTGCGTGTTCTCACATTTCTTGGACTACAATACAACGTTTGTGGCGGATACTGATAAGAGATTCTCAAATTGAATAGGCTGTATGAGACTTTTACTCTTATTCAACTGTTTATGTCCTGTGCATCAAGATCTTAGATTATTTTTAACCTAATGCAGGTGCATCAGTGCATCTAAAGATTGTGGACTTAGGTACAGACGCCAGCACATCAAGCTACTACAATCTGTCAAAATTCTTTAATAGATTTTCAACTTTATTGCCAAATCATTAAGGTTCAAGGTTGATTGGGAAAATTTTACAGTTTCGGGTAGATAGACCTGCTGGCGTCTGTACCTATCTAACAAAATACTACTAGATGAACTGGTGTACTGCGTACACCACGTATACATATGTATGTACGTAATGTACATTACGTACATACGTGGTCGGTTAGACACGACGGCGAAGCGTCGTTTTTTTTGTGTATAGACGCCAGCCGGTCAAGCTATCTAATCTACTGTCAAATTTTCCCAATCAACCTTGAACCTAATGCTTTCGCGATAAAGTCGAAAATCTATTGAAGAAATTTGACAGATTGTAGTAGCTTGATATGCTGGCGTCAGGTGGCCTAAAAAGGCCACTTTGGCAGAATCATAATAGGATAACAATATGAATCATAATATTAAAATCGTAAAATGGCCACAAACTGCCAATTCATAATATGATCTGTGTGCAATTCTTAACACGCATTTGACAGTTTTGTATGGAAATTCGTAAAATGGTCCAACAATGTTTACGCCAAATATGATTGACATGAAATTAATTGTAGGTGATTAAACTAATGTGTAACCATTTAACGAAAATTAGAGGAATATTGCTAATGACTGGGCTGGGAATTCAGGAAATGAATAGCTTTTATAGGTATTTTTAGGCTGCCTGTAGGTACTTAGATGTTAAGTAGATATTTTGTATATGAAACCAAACGGTCTAATCTTATTATAAGTACATATTTTATAACTCGCCTTTAGTACAATTCCTTATTGGAATAAAAATTTACTTATTGGTTTAGAAAAAGTCTCTCGGTTTTACTTATATCAACGTTCTTGGTTATTAAGTCTATCTATAGGTACCTACATTTAATATGTATAACTTTAGGCACAACCACAGAGTACTTTTACTATGGGCACAACCTCCGCTAGGAGTACCGAGTAATAGTGTTCTGTGGGCACAACATCCGGCTTTATCGTCAACTTATGGGTCAAAAAGGTTGTTTTTTCATGTACGTTTGCCCCGCACGGCCCCCCAGAAATTGCGTTTTATGTGTGCACTAATGCAATGTACTCGCCTCTAGGAGTATATGTACCTGTTTCTTTTTCAATGTACCTCTGTACTTTTGAAGATATTTGCAAAAAAAAGGGGCCGTGCCAGCCAAACGTTTTCAGCACGGCCCCCGTGTAACTTGAAAAATATATAGCGTATTAAAAAGTTTCTTAAACTCAAGGAATGTACTCTACTAACACGTTATATGTACCGCAACAGATATTGTGAATTCGTAATAACAAATAATATATAGATGTGGATGGGGGCCGTGCTGAAAAAAAAAATTATAATAAAATATCTAAAAAAGACAAAACAATCTTAGCCAAAAACTATTAAAAAATAATTGATATTTGGCAAGTAACATATGTAACGCATTGGTTTCTCATACAACTTGCTAAATTTGAAAAATAAACCAATTTTAGTTCATTCAGCACGGCCCTCTATAGTCGCTTATATCTTTTTAAATAAGACATGTTTGTGTACAAAATTCGTGTTTCTGAATTATGTATAGGAGTACATTCGTTCCAAATAAATTGCGATTCTGCTGTATTCGTACTTTAAAAGATAATAGGATCAAAAAATATCATTTAATACAACTGATAGGGTGACCATGATTCTATATATTAGGTACATATTTTCTATCCTACCTATATTAATTAAATGTGACTACATTGAAATAATAGTAGATTTTATAACTAATGCTTAAACGAAATCATGTTAGCCCGAGCCTCAGGCGAGGGTGCATAAAAAATCTTTTAAAAGTTTTGTGATTGTGTCAAACTCTGATTGTGTCATTCGACTTGGGTACCTACTTCATTCTGCCAAGTCATAAAAATGTTTCTTTGTGTTTTTAAATAATAAATGACAACTATTTTATCTGGTTTTATTAAATTAACGATAGAAAACACGGAAGTGATATAAATTAAAGCAAATGAAATAAAATAACGACTTTAATTTGCGACGTTTTGTTGCGCGTGTGTGGCTGTTGGGCCTGATTATCGTAGTCTAAAAAAAATGACTTTATGCACTAGAACATAAAAAGCGACCAAGTCGCCTACGCATTATTTATACAAGTCACTACTATTACAAAATAGATGTATTTAAAACACTATGATCCAAAGTTAAAGTCTGGTTCCGGCTTGATCCTGAAGGTGAGATGGCAATCGCTTCACTGTAATTACCAGAGCCGCCACTCATAAGATCATAGTCATCGAACTCCGACGTGGAAGCGGGATATTTGTAAAGGTTATTATTTTTAGATGTATTTAAAACATCAAAGATCACTCTCTAAAACGTAAGTAAGGGTGTGTACGAATATCGAATCTACTGTACTGTTGTTAATTTTCAAGGCTAAATCATCGTAGAAAAGCCACTGATTATGGCTAAGCGTATGGCACTTATAATGGCCCAGAGTCCCCATTGAATTCCCTACAAATTCAATGGCACCAACGACTTCATAAATTTGGTTTTTAAAATTAATAGTGACCGCGATATTACACAAAACCATTGCGTCTGTTCCATTTAAATCAAAGGTATCCTTATATTTGATTTAAATCCTTTGTAATTTGGATAATTTTTCAATGGGGACTCTGGGCCATTATATGTGCCATACGCTTATAAATGTGTGAAATGTAATTAATCTGTAATTTTATTGTAATGTACGGTTCAATCTATGTAGTTTATTGGAAATATATCTGTGATTTTTTTAAGCCTTTTGAGCTATGCTTAGCGACACTTGTTGATTTGTTCGATTAGCGTCCTACTATACATATATCGTTAATATAGATTAGGTACGTTGATTTGTTTATTTTATTAAAGATTTACTGAATTTATGCAGTATTTTTTTTTATCCATTTTCACGTAGAATCATGGTCACCCCATAAGTTGTAACGTATGATATTTTAGATCCGATTTATTTTTTAAAGTACTAATATAGCAGAATCGCAATTTATTTGGAACAAATGTACTCCTATACATAATTCAGAAACACGAATTTTGTACACAAACATGTCATATTTAAAAAGATATAAGCAACTATAGAGGGCCGTGCTGAATGAACTAAAATTGGTTTATTTTTCAAATTTAGCAAGTTGTATGAGAAACCAATGCGTTACATATGTTACTTGCCAAATATCAATTATTTTTTAATAGTTTTTGGCTAACATTGTTTTGTCTTTTTTAGATATTTTCTTATAATTTTTTTTCCAGCACGGCCCCCTATCCGCATCTATATATTATTTGTTATTACAAATTCACAATATCTGTTGCGGTACATATAACGTGTTAATAGAGTACATTGCTTGAGTTTAAGAAACTTTTCAATATGCTATATATTTTTCAAGTTACACGGGGGCCGTGCTGAAAACGTTTGGCTGGCACGGCCCCCTTTTTTTGCAAATATCTTCAAAAGTACAGAGGTACATTGAAAAAGAAACAGGTACATATACTCCTAGAGGCGAGTACATTGCATTAGTGCACACATAAAACGCAATTTCTAGGGGGCCGTGCGGGGCAAACGTACATGTTTTTTCTACTACGCGAATGCGAATCCGATATGGTTGTAAATTGTAATGACGTGGAGAGATGACGATGATGGCGGAGTAAATAATTATCAAGAAATTGTACCAGCTGAGGGCTTAAATTATCCAGGCTGTGTGAGTGGTATCATCATCATCATATTCATCATCTTCCATTGCCCGACCACCCAGTGCTGAGAATAGGCCTCTCTTTTCTCCTCATCACTCCAGTCTCCCAGAGGTGGATTACCGTGGATTTGTTCTAAGATGGGAAGTAAGGGATGGGACGAAAGGGCGAAAACTTTTGACAGGAAACGATCTGCTAAGTACCTATTGTCTTCAAAGGTTAAGGGGAGGATTGGGGAGGATTTTCACATTCTACCTGGAGGGCATTTATATTCATTGCTCCTACGGCAATCCTAAGGCATTTAGCTTAAATGGCGTCTATGGACGCTGGGGTAGATGGATTCAGAGAACTACAAAACGATCCCAGCCTGCTCTTTTATTTTTTCTATTTATTTTATTTATTTATTTTTTACAAGACTTAGCCAATATCTTATTGAAGGCGAGATTATCCAGGTTCATTTCCATGCATTACTATACGCTATTATATTATAGCGTAGTCCAAGGAACATATTTACTCGTAGTCTGAAAGCAGCTTTATACTTCGCTCGGATGACGTAGGCGCGCGGTTTTGACTTTTGAGGCATCGTCATCGATGGCAAGAGCGGTAACCGTAACAGCGCGGGGGTCCGGAGAGGTCACTCGGATCTCAAGTTAACTCTTGCGGGTTGTAGCTTGTAGCCGATAACATAAACCGTCACAGAACAGGAGGAAGATTAGAAAGTGATCTTCTGAAGAAGAATGTGTCAAAAATGCTCCGACGCTGTGCGATGAAAATTTGATTTCCACCGCTGCGTAGCACTCCCGAGACATTATTATTGTAACTGCGTAACATTAGCATTTCACGTAAAGTGTAAATATTCTTATAATTAACCGAAGCTATATCTAAAAATAACTTATTTCAAAGAGATCATAATTCATATAATATAATGTATGATATATTAATTGTTGAACTAAAGATATTCTTAGGCTAACTTACGCATTACTTAACATTATTAGTAATTTGTGAGGAGTAATGAAAAGCAAGAGGTAGGTACGAAATGAATAATAGTCTTCATGCTATAAAACATATTTTTATTTATCGGTAAACAGTTTTATTCTAAAAATACATGATTTCATCAGAAATAATAGGATTTTTTTTGCTTAATTGTATCATGGAATGCATTTATCACTATACCATAGAGCCTTCTACACTGTGATCAAGGCATATATTTATATTTAAAACAATCTAATAATTGTCTAAAACTTATAGCAACCTCAATATCCTTATTTCTAGTTCGAAAAATATAAGAAAGTAACAAAGTATCAACATCCAACACTGATAAAGAAAAAGTAAAATTAAACTTTCTCAATAAAATAAAATATTCGATAAAACTTGTAACAAATGCTTTCAATGCTTTTTACATCACTTTATGCAAAAAGAAAACTTGCTGTTCATTTCATATTTAGTTTATTTCCTAGCATTACTAATTTTTTTTTTTTTAATAATGGATGGTGAGATCATCCCCTTATTCGAAGTTTTTGATAGTTTCTTCACAATCTTTAGACCTATTAATGGTGGAAGAGCCTGAGATTGGTGTGTGCGAGTATAATATTGTGTTCATTGCAAGCTGTGATCACCTCCTGGTCGTTGTTCGAGCCTGATGGACTGCCGATGTATTCGACGCCGCACTGTGGAAAGGAAAATATCACTTGAGTGTACGACAAGTTACGCCTCGAAAGTAGAAACTGACATTCCATGAAAACTAGGAGAAAAACTGCAGAGCACATTGAAGATTGTAAGCATATTTTCAAGGGTTTTGGGTTGGGTTTTAAATTATTCTCAGTTCCTCTTAGGATTCCGTACCAAAAACGGTATAAAAAGAAATTTTTATGGTGCGACTTCGCCTGTCACAGCTGCTTTTTTTTCATCATAAATTATTTTATAAAATTGAATGTCTAAACACAATTTTCATTAATAAACGGCGAGTGTTAAACGTGGGCCCCAGTTGAAAACTAGTTGCTACAGCAAAATCCTCTTCTAATGTTTTGTAGTTTGGCAAATACTGTTGTGGCACTGTGTAATGTTTTGGGATATAGTAATCATAAATATTAGTCTTTAGACTAGAGTACTAACCTGCACAGCCCTGTCGATGTTGTCACGGAATGGGAAGAAGGCATCTGAGGCGAGAGCGACGCGGTCCATTTTGCTGGCCCATTCGGTCCGTTCCTTTTCAGTCAGTAAGGCCGGGACCTCGCCTTCGAATAGCGTGTTAAATTGTTCTAGTGGAAGATCCGAACCTGTTTAATAATAAGGATTGGTATAATTTAAATAGAAAGATTGATACTGAGATAAATTAGCTATTAAATCTAAAATCAGCTGTTGTTTGACCATTATAGCAGGGCAAAAACGAAATATACGAATAAGGAAGATATTTCCGGAACATAAACACTAAAACACTAATAGAAATTGGGAGTTTTCTAGAGTATCCCGCATACTACTTTTATAAGTTTCGCCACGTTTATAAATAAATTCACTATGGGTATGACTAGGATCATTCAATACACGTAATCAACCCGGTTTATGGCGCCATCTTTTTCCTAGGCATTAAAAAAATGTCGTTCATGGATAAATAATTATTGACACACAAACAGGGCATTTGATGGACAAAAATGACAACTTCCATACAAACTTTCATTATGTAACCCCTTAAGGGGGTGAATTTTCAAAAATCCTTCATTAGTGCTCACTTCCGCTATAAGGAACTCTTGTGCAAAATTTCATGGTTCTAGACCCAGCGGTTTAGGCAGTACATTGTCTTTCTGTGAATGAATGAATGAATTTAAGATGTTTAGATTATTATACTAACCAACAGTGCCATTAACATAGTTGTCAATAGCATTAGACTGCACGGCACGAGTGACGCCCTGTTTGAAACGCATAGCGAGTACTCGCGGGTGTCGCCTCATCCACCAGAGCGCTGCCTTGCCGCCCGCCAGCCGCGTGCAGTGGATGCGGGACTGTTGGCCTGCGCCGATGCCTACCACCTGTGCAATGAACATTTTTGTGATTAAAATGTAAAACAAGGAATTGAAGGCTTTCTTTCGTAGCAAAAAGGGTTGTTTCCGTAAATCGTGTGTTCAAGTTACTCTATAAGTGCTTGCACTTTATGAATATGGGGTAAGCACTGAGTAAACTTTATCAACATACAGTAGTCTACTGCTGGACAAGACTTTCCAATGGCTGGCCATTTAACAAACTATTCGCAAACATGGGTGTCGCTGGCGAGCTCTCCAATTTGTGATAATCATCCATTCGGATGAGAGTTTAAATCAGTTCGTTTTATGCATCACATTAAACGAAGATCATCTGTTTATAGAAAAAGCAAGACCTTGTTCTGTGTAGCATAAGTCTGATTATAAATAGTATTCTAACCTGTCCATCTCTGGCGAAGCAGACGGAGTTACTTTGCGTGTACTTCAACGCAATGGTCGCCACAATGAGATCCCTCACAGCGTTGCTAGGCAACGCATTCTTGTTTGTTACCACATTCTTGAACAGATCTGCTGTGATCTTCGCATCGTTGCGTCTTTGTTCCAGAGTGAGGCCGAAGATCGTCTTCTGTTCCATTAGGTCGGGATCGTAACTGGGGTCCATCTAAAATTGTAAGGATAGTTTTATTTCATTGGTTCATATTTCCTAAAAATAATTATATTAGTAGTGTAGGGGATTAGGTATTATTATTTATGTGAAGCACATCACTTTCAATGGAGATTTAGAAGCTTGAGTGTTGCTATTGAACTGCATGCTAATACGTTGAGTCAGAAAAACAAGTCACACAGCAAAACAAGAAAATTCATGAAATCAATCTATTTAAAATATAATAGTTTGAATGGGAATGATTAAGAATGCGTTTTTGATCTACAAAAAAGAACCCGTAGGTATAATAAACCCTAATAAATTACCAGTAAAACGCAGTAGTTGCCGCCCTTCTTCTTTTTTAAAATTTCCAAAGCTTCGGCACTGTATCCAGGAGCCACGATTCCGTCGGAAACCTCCCTCGAGATGATGCGGGCAGTGATCGCGTCGCACTCGTCCGACAGCGCCACGAAGTCACCGAACGAACTCATGCGGTCGGCACCGCGAGCGCGGGCGTACGCGCACGCTACTGGGGTCAGGTTCGGGAGGAGGTCGGCTACCATACATACTGATGCCTGGAGGAAGATGTTCGGACTATTACATTTCATGTTTTTTGTTTAATTTATGTAGTGAACTACAACTCTCGTGGACGAATAATAGGTATATTGACCTTCACAGGTTAGATTCCACCTCCATGAGTTTCATTACAGAATGAGTTCTAACTTTAGTTCAAGCTTAAACCTTCGAACCAGTTTCTGTATTTTGAACATTATTGGGATTTTTACATTTTTCAGTTTTTAATATAAAATTGACCATTCAGACTGGGTTCTATGGTCTGTTTATTTAAGTGAAGGTCTAGTTCAGAAAACTGAGCTCAAAATAAATAAGGAGATTGTTTTAAATCCTACCTCTTCCTTATCCAAAGGCAAGCCAACAGCAGCTCCGGCGGGCGACACATGCTTGAAGCTGGTGGCAGCAGGCAAGCCTAATGCTTCCTTCAGTTCCTTTACCAACTGCCACGCGTTCAGTGCGTCGCAGAGGTTGATGAACCCGGGCGAACCGTTGAGAGTCGTCAGTGGAAGTTTGTCGCGGGTCGTGAACACTTGAGCTGGTTTCTGATGAGGATTCATACCTGAGGGAGGTATTACTAGTTAGTATTTTGTTAATTCTTTAGTAGTACTAATTTTGACTGCCTCATTTACCAACGAGTCGCAAGCGGCACTGCTGAGCATGAGGTCCTTGGTTCTTTTCCCGGGTCGGGCAGTTTTATTAGATTTTTTCATCTGGAATTTCTCAGTAGCCGCCCGGAGATTGGATTTTTGCCCGATTGATAGCAATAGACTTGCCCCCAGTGGCATGCATTGCATAAAGGCATATAAGCAGTGCCTACCTCGATAAATCACCATAAGCCTGTCAATTACATTTTAGTGTGTGTGCCCCATAATTAAGAAACTCACTAAATTATCATACCTAACAAAAACAAAATCGTCATACAAACACGCGCGGCAGTAGGCAGTCGCCAGACGGCCTACTCGGCTCCCGTACTATTCGCACATTGTCATTAAGTCTTTACTCGTTCAAGTTAATACGACGAAATTAAATTCCTGCCTACCTATTCTGAAAACCAATGCACGCCACTGTGCCCCCTTTTACATGAGACTTAGACATAACTTGCGAAATGTAGGTGTACTACAGGTGAACTCCTGCCTAACCCATCGAGAATTACAGGCGCGATGTGATGTTATTCTTTAGTTTAGTTCACTTTGTTGTATCAGATTGCCGTCCCATCGTAATAAATAGTGTGAGGGAAAAGAGAATGCAGCTGATATTATTCAGATTTTCTCTTGTGTACTTGATTCGTTTGCGTTGAGATTGGCCGCCGTTATCGAAATTCGGTTACGAGGATATTATCATTCTTGTAGGGCTTTACCTTTAAAAACTTTAACGAGTAAATCCCCGAATATTAAATCTTATCTACACCTTATATCTATTACTTATTTCTTACCATATCTCAAGGTCAGCTGGGACTGTCCAGCAGAATACTGCCTACGGAAATAGTCGGAAATGGCTAGATCATACTCTGATGTTTGTGTGAAAGCCTTCAGGGCAAGACGCTTCCTGCAAAGTAAAAAACAATTACAATGTGCATAGTCAGTTTAACAATGACTTCGAAAGTTATCTGTTAGATGTCACTGAACTGCTTTTTACCTGTGTTTTCCACTGATAACAAGATTATGGGCTAGACCTGTTAATAACACGAAGTTTATAAATAAAAATGATCAATTTTACTTCGCGATATAAATCATCTGACCTTGCTTATTTCGATAAGAAACTTGTTCCAACATATTATGTACCTACGTTAAGCTCCTAAGCCTTTGTTGAAACATAACTTTATTAACTGAACTTTACCTGGTATCCAAAGAGGTCTGATGGTCCTTGCTTTGTTTTAGTTCTTGGATAACTGTATCATAATCGTTGGGGTCGCAGATAATCGTGACTCTGTCGTGATTCTTCGCGGCCGCACGGAGCAAAGTAACGCCTCCAATATCGATGTTCTCAACGGCATCGGCAATCGTCACGCCGGGCTTTGAGACTGTTTGTACGAACGGATACAAATTGCAGACGACAACACTAATCATGTCGAACTTCTGACGCTTCATGTCCTCCTGGTCTGAGGGGGTGAGTCTGGAAGAAAATTACAGATTCGTAGAAATTGATTTGCCACGCAACACTCAGAGAGGACTCCTAGTAGGAGTACTCTTACTGGGAATTGGATTAAACAGACGTTGATTTATACAACAGATTTTATTCTACCCATAGAGCCAAAGCAAATTATAAGCAAGCTAAAGTTAGTGGTCATTACTGCTCATAACAATAAATGAATCTCTTTGGTGAACCTATTTTGTACTTGGATCAGTCTTCAGTTCTTCAGTAGCAGCAAAGACGCAGTATAATAATTTATTTAAACTATCATATTGGAATTTTCACAAAAATAAAAAAATCTTGCGCCCATAAGATGACGAAATGGGCGCAATATTTTTTTTACAGTTCCCACTGATAGGCAAACGAACTCTCTAAACTTACCTAGACAAAATACCAGCATGAACAGCAGGATGTAAGGTCTTCACCCGCCCTCCGAGCATTTCAGGTGCCTTAGTGATGTCAGAAACTTCGGTGACCGCCAGGCCAGCATTGCGGATAGCTGTAGCGGTACCACCGCTAGCCACCAGACCGAGACCAATGTCTGATAAGCTTTTGGCCAAAGGCAGCAAGCCTGTCTTGTCAGATACGCTTAGAAGAGCTGTGGAAAAAGTTACTTGTTGAACAGTCTAGTTTCAATCAATTTGGTAATGATCTAGTGACGTAATTTCGACCAAGGCCACAACCATCAACTCTAAAGTGGCGATCATTATATCAGTCATGGTCAGACTTTGAATTACATGCTTCCTACATTCAGACAGTCTTAACAATACAATATCAGGTATGTCAATTGGAGTCAAAGTGATATCGACCTCGAATTCGAAATATAATTTACGACTCAATTATTACTGAAATTGTTTTTCCCATGATCAAGAAATCCTTAATTTTTCCTTTGTATATCATTCAGTCGTAATAAACAATTTATTTTAAAACAAATTTTATAGTGGTCACTTACCTAGTTTTCCATTAGAAGCCATTTTGAATGTGTGTATTTCTTATGAATAACTTTATTGTAATGACGATATGTGATAATTGTTCACGGCGAGCTTATATCTGCTTCGTCCACTTGACCTTACGCAGGGGTTCCTGATAACAACACAATCTTGTTTACCACAGCAGTAGGGTTGTATATTTTATGAATCTTAGGGAATAATATATTTTTGAGTGCCTACCTGTAGTGAGGTAAGTACCTGTTTTAACTATAAACAAGAACAGAGTATGTAAGTAGTAAAAGTAATGAAACTTGAATTTTTGACTTGTAAGTAGTTGTAGTTTAAAAGGAAAGGGGGAATTCGTTTATAAGAAAAAACTTATTCTTATTTATAACCTTGAAACGTGGCACGAAAACGTATCTAAAGTTTAAAATAAAGTCATTATTCGTTTTTCAAAACTGGGGTAGGTAGTTTTGAAAAACGAATAGTGTCAAACTTTATTACAAACTTTGTGTGGAAGAATCCTAACGCGCGGTCCGATATAGGTAATGCCTAGGCCGCACTCATCGCGATAACGCGAATATTCGTGATAGCACGATGTATGTAGCCGAACATTCGCGAATACTTCGCGACTTCGCGTGAAGGCGAATACGCTTCGCTCCGCTGTCGGTAAAATGTCGCAGATCAAAGGGTTTTATCGCGATGCACTTCGCGTACCCGGCCACACTTCAGTCGGCCGGCAGCCATCGTACGAAGCGGATGTGTGCAAGTTTGTGTCGCCAACATGGATTGGAGTAACGATAAAATTTTAAATTTTATGAAATGAAAATTATAAATTTTATGCCTTTTTCTTGCTTTCATTTTGTTTTTTAGATGACACAAATGTAAAATATAATTATTCGCTGCCATATAATATAGAGCAACCGTGGCGTCCATTTTGAGTTTTGTGTTAGTTTATCGTTGGTTTATCGCAATGAATCTGCGAGCGATGTAATGTGGCCACGCACCTTCGCTGTAGAGCGAAGTCACGAAGCTTCGCGGCGATTGTTATCGCGATGAGTGCGGCCTAGGCATTATAATCATCTCGATAAAAAATAAGATTTCAGGTTTTTTTAAAAGCAAGGTTCAGGTGAAGGTTTTCCTGATTGGAATCGTACATAAATGTAACTGTAATGTATCGAAGTCAAATATACAACTTGCCGTTAGTGAAAAGCCGAAAAATTTGTATGAAAAATTATGTACCTATTTCTTTGAATATGTAACTTGGCACAAATACAATAAACAGACTAGTCTGCCTAATGAGAGATTTCAGGTGTGTTTGTGTGGTTTCAGGTATATTACGTAGGTATACTGGTATAGTGCATATCGTAACCGGATAAAACATTATCGAAACCCAGTTTTAATGAGAGTGACAGCCCTATTAAACTTTAATACAGTGATGTAAATAACTAGAGTTATTGCTCCGTGGCGACAACAACAGCTGAAAATGAACAAACATCTGACTTTCGATGTCACTATCTCTTGTAATAATGTTCTTACGTATGTAACTTGATATTTTCCAACGAAAACATTAGTGATAATAAATATTGTTTTAATTAGATAGATAGTTTATACCACGACTATAATAATAAAAAAAACGGATTTTATAACCATATCTTAGATCAGGAAATTATTCACAAGTTGGGGGTCTACTCCAATGATATATAAACTATACGTCATTGGTCTACTCACATCAAAAACCACAACACTGTTGTGTAGGTATTCATTTTTTTATTATGGACTAGCTGACCTGGCAAACGTTGTTTTGCCATATAAATTATTTCTAGCTGCCCGGCGCTACTTTGTTCGCGTGGTGTCCTACCCCCTACCCTACTCCTACACTATTCCTACCCTACTCCTACCCTAGTCCTACCCTACTCCTACACTACTCCTACCCTACTCCTACACTACTCCTACACTACTCCTACCCTACTCCTACACTACTCCTACCCTATTCCTACACTACTCCTACCCTACTCCTTTTTCCATATTTTCTGACCGAAAAACCAAAAAAAAAAAAACTATAAACCTCACGGAGCCCGAGACCTTTCCAACGAATGCAAAACCGTGGAAATCGGTTCGTGCGTTCTGGAGTTATAGCGTCAGGAAGGAAAACCCGACTTATTTTTATATAGTAGATTGGAATAGAAAGGCTGTGTCGGTCGTGAACAGCGCAAGTAGTAGAAGCTGGCCGAGACCGATGCGCGTATTTATACTGCGCCTTTTATTGAACACTATTGAAACAGTTAAAAGAAACTTCGCACCGCGACAAATTGACGCGAATAACATCTGTCCTTGACCGGGCAGACATTCTTGAATGTGTTGGCTCACACCACACCGCAAACAGTACAATTTTTTTTCACGATTATATTCTTCACACACTGCCACTAGTAGCAAGAAGTAACAATTCGGCGCTGTTATTTCGTGCGTGTATGTATGATATGACCTAGATGTATGAACATAAACGTAAGCAAATGGAATTAGTAAGGATCGTACCAGGTGGTGTTCTGTAGATCCTGTGTGGAGGTCCATGGAAAGAAGGTGTGAGTTTATGTGTATTTAATAACATAAGAAAATATGAATACCAAAAATAGGCATAACTTATTAACAAGTCATTCGTTTAGTCTTTTTAGACAAACAATGACTTAAGAATTAAAATATTTAGGTTTCAAAAGTGTGCTTTTTTAGCACATTTTTACAAAAAATTTGTTAAAATATTATTTCATAACCAAATTAAACCTCAGATGTAATTTTTGTTTGAATTTCAGGTTTTGACCCCTGGCTACAACCATGCGTTGACGTCTATTGTATAAGTAATGAATTGATAATAAGAAAACAAGTGTTGTTACAAATAAGCTGTATGAAGGTTTAAAATATATTATTATAGGTACCTAATTGAGTTGCTTATCAAAGTATTTTCTGGAAATATTATAAGGTTAACATATAAATTTGTTAGGTATTGTTATTGTTCTGTTAATGCCTAAGCATTAATACGCTTTCACTAAATCCATATCAAATTGGTGATTGTAGGTTCCATTAGTTAAAGTAGAAACATTTTTTTATTATGATTCACCAGAAGTCTTCTAATTAGAAATATTTTGGTAAGAGGGTTGTCTTAGGTGTGGATTAAGTAGAAACTTTTGTGACTACCCCATAAATTGTATTATAAATAATGCTTTATTATTTTTAATACTTTAATGCTTTATTATCATTATAGCTTTAATAATTATTTAAAGAGAGCAAGCCTCGGCTGGGAATGTGACAACGCTGATCCATAAAAGTTAGATTTTTTTTATATGTCTAAGTACAAATAAATAAAATTAAAGTGACTGTTTGTAATGTCAAAATAACAGCTTTATACTAAATGCCTACGAAATTATAAATGGTAGATAAAACAAAAAACTATTTTTAAAATTTTTGTCTTTCTGTTTGTTCTGGCTAATCTCCTAAACGGCTGGACCGATTTTGACGGGACTCACTGCCATATAGCTGATGTTCTATGGAGTAACTTATTTTTATTTTAGAAAAAGAATTATAATAATGGTTCCGCATAAAAAACGAAAACCCATGAAATCCAATTTGTTTTTCCGTGTACACATGTACCGCGAACGAAGTCGCGGGAACAGCTCTAATTATATAAATTTGAAAGCATAAACAATACTTTACTATTAGGTAATAGCTATGATAAAGGACCTTCAGTAGGTATCTAAATTATTTTAATGATGTTGATAAGACGCGAAATATGCCGTCTAATTAGCCTTACCGGTAAGCGAACAAGCTTCTATTTGGAGAAAATGGAGGCTGCGAGTAGAAAGACAATAGAGCTACAATCTTTAGTAGTCAGTCAGGTTCTTAATGTTCATATATACCTAAATATCAAATATTATGCAGGCCATCTCAGATGTAGCCCTCCAAAGCCAATAATTAATTTCCTTTGAGAACCTTATGAGAGGTTATGTTTGATAACATCGTCACATGTTATGAATTAATGCATTCAGATTAAATATTGTGCTACAACTTCCTCTTTTGTTAGAAAGTTTATGTATAAGGACTACATAAATAATAATACTTGCCTTAGTAAATTCGTTAACAAAAATAATAACACACCACACACTACCACGTAACTCAAATCAAAACAAAACGAAGAATTTGATTACTTTCTATGTGTTGCCAAAAGCTAGGACATAAAATTAAAATGTCACATGTCAGTGTCACACACAATTTTATTAAAAAATAAAACCAACCCAGTACATAAATAAAAACAAGCCTCCAACCAAACAGGTCTCAAACAAGCAGTAGTTTTTTTTTAAAACAAGTTTGAGAGTGAAATTTTAAGATGCGCGCGCATCACCGTTACACAAAATTCACAGGTTGAAGCTGTCCGCGAAACCGCTCATTATTTTTTAAAGCTATACGTCACTTTTTTCAGCATAAACTGGCCTGTACCTATTTTGTGCATTTTTTATACCAACCTGTTTGTTCATATCAATTAAAAAAAGGCAATGGTCATATTTTCACTATAAAAAATTGGATGCCATAAAATTCTGGTTTTTTATTATGCTTTTAATTTCTTTAAAAGGCCCGTGACTTGTTACCAACATTATTCAGCCTAAATAACGAACTTTATTGTAACCTTTTTTGTAATTCGTTATTTGCATGCAATTAAAAATTGTTTTTTAAAAGTATAACTTCTGCCCCGCGTACATAAGTACACGCACCCTTTTTTTTATTCCAGTTTGTATGCGGTCTTAGATCATGAGTATGCGGTTCTGCCTCTACCAAAATCTTCTAGGAATACAAGCAAGATGATAATGATAATGCATTCATTTTAGCCCAACATAAAACCTCGAAACCCTTATTTTTGGGTTGCCATGCTTCACGTTGTCATAAAAGTGGTTTCTGAACGTTTAAAAAAGTTTTTTGGCCAGTTAACATTCGTTCGAAAACTCACCACAGCAAGTCTACACAACACACAACAATGACAGCGTACTGGCGTACGCGTACTCTGTGATGAACTGATGACAGCAATAATTGTTGGCAGCATGAGGGCCTGAATTATTTTGGTTATGTTGTGATTTGTTAATTTAGTTGTTAGAAAATTGTGCAGAAATGTCGGAACAAACAATAGCCAAACCTTCGGGCAAAAGTTGGCGTGAAATAAATCAAGAAAGGAAAGCCTTGAAGCGTCAAAGGAATGAAGAAAAAATTGTTAAGCGTGAGAAAAGGGTTGCTCTGGAACATGAAGCTGAAATTAAAGTACAGGAAGAGGTTGCACGAGAAAAGAAAAATGCAGAGATTTCTACTGTCAGCATAGCTATACCAGGTTCTATTCTGGAGAACGCACAATCTGCAGAATTGCGCACATATTTAGCAGGTCAGATAGCTAGAGCTGCTTGCGTATTCTGTATAGACGAAGTCATAGTTTACGATGACATTGGAGACAAAATGAATACAAAAAAATCGAAGCTAGGTGATGGGGATGATGCAATAGTAGCACGCAAAAGTTGTGTACAGTTAGCACGCATTTTACAATATTTGGAGTGTCCACAATACTTGCGGAAACATTTCTTTCCTTTACACAAAGATTTGGAATTTGCTGGACTGCTCAACCCTTTAGATGCACCACATCATCTAAGGATGTCTAATGATTTTCAGTTCAGGTTAGATTATCTGTTATTTTGTGTCTTTACCATACCTACAATAATATTCTATTCATAAAAATATTTTATTCTTTTCAGGGAAGGCATAACTATGAACAAAAAGACCAAGCCAGGTCGAGGTTCTCAGGTCAATGTTGGACTTCTCCAAGATATTTCTACAGATAAGCTTTTGAACCCAGGCATAAGAGTTACAGTAAGAATGCTTCCTGCTCAGGAAGGAGGTAAGAAGATCAAGGGCAAGATTGTCAGCCTGACCACCCCAAGGGCTGAAACAGGAGTATATTGGGGATACACTGTTAGGATTGCCAATAACCTGAGTCAAGTCTTCACACAGAGTCCTTACAAGGATGGGTATGTAATTTTTATTTTTTCTTAATTAGTTTACTAGCTCACTCTGCGAACTTCTGCTGCCTCAGAATCAATAGATGTCCTGTCAATTTATTTATCAAAAAAGCCATTCCACACAAAATGTATGATCTTCATGAATTTTCCCCATGTTTTAATAGTTATTCTGCAATTTGGGGCAGAGGCAAATCCAACAAATCAAAGATTATAAAAATCCATCCGTAGTTCCTGAGTTATAAATGGTGTAGCTAACCCACTAATATGTTCATTTCCAGGTATGATTTAACTATAGGAACTTCTGACAGAGGTACTCCCATTGACGACTTGCCAGAAAGAGAAGTTAAATACAACCATGCACTGATAGTTTTTGGGGGTTTACATGGTATTGAAACAGCCTTGGAGAGTGATGAGCAATTAAAGGAAGAGGAAGCTAGTTTACTGTTCAACCACTACATCAATGTGTTGCCTACTCAAGGTTCTAGAACAATCAGGACTGAAGAAGCTGTCCTCATTACTCTGTCAGGTCTTAGAAACAAATTAAAGGCCACAAATGAGCCAATGGCCTTCACTGGCTCTGGTATAGCTGTTAGTTCATCATTCCCCACTTCCAAAGTGGAATTATCAGATTCTGGTACAGAAAATAACCTAGATTTAAGCAGATTTGACTAATAATAAACAGCTGAAAACATTTTATTGATTTATTTCAACAACCTTAGTAGAAAAATATGTCTTTTTTTAACCCTTAATATATTGGAAGACTCCCTTTTAGATTAACATTAGGAATATTTTATCGTTTATTGATTGCTTCTTGGACAGTATCTCGAAGTGATCTGATGGTTGCTGCTTGATCAGCTGCCCCTATCACTGCTGTTCCGGACACAATCATGTTTGCTCCAGCCTGTAAAAGTTAGTAAAACTCATTTTACTGAGTTTTTATGAAACATTTTTTATAAATAATGCTGTTTTCTGTTGGACATTTATTAAAACTTGCTAGCAGCATCAGAAATAGTCCTTTCACAGTTATTTTACCACTGATTTTGCATCACTGTCCAAATCACAGTGATCTTTATTGTCATTCTAATAAGGTTGGTGTTGTGTTGCTTCCATTGACAAGTATGTCAAAATCATTGTGATTTTTATTCTTATTACAATAAGGTTGCTGCTGTCAGAGGTAAAAGATCTGAAGCGACTGGAATTAATGTTGTACTTATACTCACATTAGCACAGCAGCTTATAGTGGCTGGTCCCACTCCTCCATCTACTTCAATATCCAGCAAAGGATACTGATCTCTCAAGTACTTTACTTTGGTCATTTGATCTTCCATAAACTTCTGCCCACCGAAGCCTGGTTCCACTGTCATTATGAGTACCATGTCAGATATGGAAATGTATTTTTCTACTTCAGAAACTGGTGTCCCTGGCTTGATTGCGAGTCCCACCTGAAACAAATACCTCATGTCAATATTGTAATAATCATCATCTGCCTAGCCTTTTCCCAACTATATCTAGAGGTCAGCTTCCAGTCTAACCGGGTACTGCTGAATACCAATTTTTTACATGGAACAACTGCCTATCTGACTTCCACAACCCAGTTACTAGATGTTACTGGGTAACATGGTACACCTTGGTAAGACTGTAAATATTTCGGTAATACATAAATGCTATGTGTATGAAAAGTAAGTATTCAAATAGTTGTAACAATCTAAACATCTATTAACACATTTAATTTTTATGTAATAATAGCTACTTTATTCTGAGGCATGCACTGATTACAGCAGCTTGTTACTGATAACAGATTTGTACACAAGTATAGTAACTATGTGTGTAAGCTCTACATACAAAACTTGGCATAGTAAATCTTGCTTATCAGAATTCTTTTTCATATCCCTGGCACAACTGTATTTTAGATTTCCACAATTCAATATTTCCACTTTACCACTTCCGCAGCATTTTTGGTGGCAGTGCAGGTTACTTTGACTGCATGTTTTGGGATACAGAGGGCAGGATAGGATACGATGTGGATCATCAGAATTAGAAGAATAGGTACCTTCATGCCATTTTCCCTTATCTTTCTGCATACTTCTGCAACATTATCAACCGGCTCAATATGGAATGTATATTGGTTGACTCCAGCATCTGCCATTGGTGCAATCCACTGAAACATAAAAAGGGTAAATTTAGCAATAATACTGGCTTACAGTACCTTACCTGGCTGTTGAGCTATTATTAGGCAGTAACATGTTTTTTATAAATATTTCTCTGTTGTGTTAGACTAAGTTTATAAGTAATAAAATAATAGAAACTCCTGGGATGATTAAACTAACCTGTTCAGGCTTTGAAACCATCATGTGAGTTTCAAAAAATACATCTTTGATTTTGTTGCGTAAGCATTTCACGACAGGATGTCCCAAAGTTAAATTAGGAACGAAGTGGCCATCCATAACATCTAAATGTAAATAATCAGCACCATTATCCAGTAGTTTTTGTGATTCTTCGAAAAGTCTTGATAAATCTGAGTTCAGTATTGAAGGGCCGATCATTGCTTTTAAGTTTCGACTCATTTTGATTTCTTCTAAATAATCACTGACTGAAAACTTGTAGAAACAGACTATTTCAACAAAATATTGTGATAAAATAATAAATAAACCAAGTAAAGGTGACACTTGACATTTAGAGGTTATCTTATATCTCAAGTCAAGTTTGCGCGCCGCGCCAAGCTGTTTTTAAAAACTTTGGCTTCGCTACGCTCTGTTATACGGTTTGAATAGTAGGTATAGGTAAATTTTATTGGGGCGTAAAATTAATTAAGTATACGATTACGAATTTTTCTTACAAAAATGTCATATCATAAATAAGAATAAATAGAGGCACATTTTTTTTAGTTGCACCCAGCACCCAGTTACAGGCTACACCTAGTCAGTGCCGGTTTGAGCAATACCGGCCCTTCTACTTACGCTAGATTTCTGCGACACCCCGAAACTCATGAAGAGTAGAGTAGAGGGTCGAAAATTTTAGCACCCCGCCTCGAAAGTTTTGGTTTTCTTGAGTATTGAATATTGATACTGTTTAATAATGACCGTTTCGACACTTTGTCGAATTTTATAGAATAGGCAAAATCCAGTGTTCAAGAGCTAGCGTAGCGAGCTCGTAACTTTTTGGACTCCCCTCGGAGATGAAAAATTTAGGTAGGTACTTGGTCGACTCATGCAGAAAAGTTTGAGAATTAGGAAAATGTAGTTTAGCTACCCGCCTCGGCTAGGTTTTCTTTTGCCCATTCATAAAGAAATAGGAGTAACTTTGTCGTCTTATGCAGAAAAGTTTGAAAGGTGAGAGAAGTTTATAATCTGCATACGTATGTACCATGGGTTACAACTCCAAACTAGGTACCTGGTTCTGAACGAATTTTGGATTTGTTAGGGACTTGGCTAAAAAAGACTTCTCGAGATGGCCTAAAAATGTATGGGAATTGGGAACCTCTTGCGGCCGCCCCACGCTTCCTCTACGTCTCTACCATAAACGCCGGTACTGCACCTAGTAGGTACGCACGGCTACACATCACGCTATACATAACCAGTATAAGCGAACTTCTGATTGTACGAAAAACCTATACAATATGAGGTCAGCTAAAACAGGAAATTTATAGCTTGATGTGTAGCCGTGGGTGTATGTCTGTTACAGTCAGGGTTTGGATCAGGTACCAAAAGTAGGTACAGGTTTTGTACCGGTACTTAGCGGCTCTTGCCATTTTAGTGCCTGGGTACCGGTTCGAGACGGGTACGGGTATGGGTTAATTATTAGGTAAGGGGGAGAAGTAGATACTGGTTCCCAAAAATACCGGTATTTCAAGCACTGGGTTACAGTTGATTTTCTCTGAAACTAAGAGAGTGACGTACCTACCTACCTAGGCTGCTGGATTCAAATTTGACGCTCATTAGTGCAGGTCGCCCAATGTGTTTTTTTAGCACTGAATTTTGTTTGTTCCACATTGTCCGATAAGTATTAATTTGGAATCGAACTCGAATAGAGTGAATTCACAACGTGGTGAGTTATAGCCAGTGCTCATAGTCATAGCCGTAGCGTCTCCAGGGCGAATGCTCGTTGCCTTACCACTTTTATTGCAGCATTGAAATCGTGAAACGTACCTACTCAGGGACCGTGGGTAGCTAAATAAATATTCGTCAAATAACAAGTATGTTGTGTTGTATTGTAATGTACAGACGCCAGCAGGTCAAGCTACCCGAAACTGTCAAATTTTCCCAATCAACCTTAAACCTTAATGCTTTAGCGATAAAGTTGAAAATCTATTAAAGAAATTTGACAGATTGTAGTAGCTTGATGTGCTGGCGTCTGTACTAAAGACACGATATCCATGATTCAGTCTTGGCCATCTGGAGTAAAAAGACATGTTTATTTCTATTTTTTTATCTACATTATGTTGACGTTAACGAATATATTATTTATTACTGTTTCTATAATATTATTTGTACCAAAATGCTTAACAAAAGATTACTGTAGCGCTGACTATTGCAAAAATAGTAAACAGCATACGTTGTGTAAATATAGGGTAAGTTATGTGGACTTATTTTCCTAGGTCATTTCTGAATGATTTTAGAAATGGTCTGCCTCTTGTTGTTTAGTATTGTATAATTGCATAGCACACGTGTGAGCACTATGTACTTTCTATAAAGCTACCATTTACTGGCTACGTCTTTCATTGACTTAAATGTGCCCTGGCGGCTGAGAGTATGTCATGCTCACTCTAATGTCTCGCTGGTGGTGGCGTGTGTGTTGGATCATTAAGTTCCCTTCAAAATGGTTGAGCTGAATGGTGCTGATCCATACGTCATGTTCGTGAACGGGCGCCGTCAGTAGGGACTGGTCATCTCTTAGCTGCCACGGCTTATTGTAATTTTTAATTTCTGAATTGTTTTTATGTTTTCTATAGCGGACGCTTTTAACGTGCACGTCTTTTCTACATCGTTCTCACATGGTTAATTTCAACACGAATGATGTAATCAAATATTTTGTAAGAATTTTATGATTTAAAAGAGTGTCCATGGAGTTTCTTGCCCGTTCTTCTCCATAGGTACCTACGCTTTGGAATGGGCAACTAGCTTCATCTTTCTGACTGACCGACCCTTTGACAATTCAAAAGTGCCTGTAATTGGTTTAGTTGAATTAAATGATTTGAGTTTGAGTTTGAGTTTTGAGTTTGAGTTTGAGTTGGCTTAAGCGAGCTGAACGTGAATTTCTTGGTTAGATTACCAGAGGGATAATTGTGTAACACACTATCAGTAGCAATAGGTTTCATTTTGATAGTTCAACAACATTCATTGCGTTATTTACGTTGTTGAATAGACACATTGTTTTTCGAACATATGAAGCAATGGATTAGCAACATCCTTCAAAATGATTCAGATTGTGCTTGAAAGTATGTTACGCAATTAGGGTGCAGGTCGGACTGCATAATTGAACTTTTCCATCAGGAATTTCTCAATAGCAGCCTAGAGCCTGGATTTGAACCCTGTTTATGATAATAGGCCCCCAATACCTAGGTATATGGCGAAATGTGGGTGGTCTACAGATACCTACCTACAGGTGTGATGTTATATTGTTTGTTATGTGTTTAGCAATAGTACCTACATATTTGATAGGTACCAAAGTCGTCAAAAAGGTGATGATGACTTTCAAAATAATAGAAGAGCTTAAATAAATTTATAATTAAAATAAAATGGAAGGTACGGATTTAATTCTTAACCCAGATACTGCAACGAGCCAATCTTTTCAAGGGGTATCGCTATCGCAGTAGGTACCCAGTAACTGGGTTGTGAAGGTCAGTTAAGCAGTAGTTCCTTGTAAAATACTGGTAATCAGCTGCATCCGGTTAGACTGGAAGCCGACCCCAACATAGTTGGGAAAAGGCTAGGCAAATGATGATGATACTGAGACGGGCCTTTTAATATACTTACCCAAAAACGCATACGTACGTCATGCATACGACAACCTTTTCCTGGCTTTCCTGAAAAAATTGTTTCAGTAACATCTGGGATTTTTCAGTCACCGGAACCAGCCAGCCACTGTGTCGCTTTTGAAAAAACAATATTGAACGAAAATGAGAGACAAAAGATTCTGGATAAATTGAACAGTCGACGTAATAAAGTAGCTGCCGGTGAAATCCGATCATTGCCGTCAGCTGGGAGCATGCTCAAATTGGTAATGTTTTCCCAAGCTATAAACGTTACATTTATATAATATAATACTGAAGCTAAAGAATAAAGCTGAAGGACAACGACAGGATAACAGAAAAAAAAAGCTGAAGAGTTTGTTTGAACGCGCTAATCTCTGGAACTACCAGTCGGATCTGAAAAAATAATTTTGCATTTCATAGATTATTTTTTGAGGAAGGCTAAAATAAAGAACGCTAAGCGAAAACGAAGTAGTACCGCGGGCAGGCGATGCGATGCGACGGGGTGGTTTGGGGGACAAGAAATTAAACGCGGACGAAGTCGCGAGCAGATGCTAGTAGTAGATGATTTAATGACACCATATTATTGAAGATATTTTGTTCTGCAAATATAGGCAGGATCATTTGCCGTCGTTATAACATTAAGTATTAAGTATTCTAATAATATGTAAATACTAAAATTATAGGTATGGAACAAAGAGTTGGAAATTTCAGCACAAAGATGGGCGGACCAGTGTGTTAAACATCACGTGCCGGACATTCAAGACGCTTGTCGAGATTTGGGTAAGCATATTTGTGGATATTATACAATGGCGCCGATTCCCTTGTTCACAAACTAAACTAAATTGAAGTTCAGTGCCTCTTATTCTTTTTATTTCATTAAGAAAAGGTCAGAAAATAAACGTTAGTTTGGTCCTGTCAAATTAAGATACTTCATAGCCAGTTTAGACGTGATTAAAAACATGGCTACTAAAAATACGTCAATTTACATCTGTCTAATTTGACAGGAAATAGAAAGAAAAAGATGCACTGAACTTAAATTTAGTTTAGTTTGTAAACAAGGGAATCGGCGCCATTGTGTAACGAATGTGTTAAAAAACGTATTCCGTAACAGCACTCTACAGAAACAGCTACCATAATATGACCATAGAAATTTACAACCATATTCCAAAACTAATACGCAAGAGACCGCGAATCGGTAAACGTAAGGTGGGACGCCCTCAGGTTAGGTGGAGCGACGATCTTCATAGGATGGCTAGTACTTAGCAGTTGGATGAGAGTTGCAAAATCAAGTTGAATGGCGTGCAATAGGAGAGGCCTATGTTCAGCAGTGGACTGCTATAGGGTCATGATGATGATGAATACGCAAGAGTATACAGGGTGGCAGGGACATCGACGCGCAAACTGTAACCATGGATTCAGAACATGAGGTTAAACCCCATATCGTCGGAATTTTTCGTCGGTTATTAAAAAAAAATATTGCTGTTCCATACATTTTGACCGCGTAGGAATTGCACTTTTCTATGGAACAGCAATATTTTTTTAATAACCGACGAAAAATTTTGCGCGTCGCGTCCCTGCGACCCTGTATATTAGGTACCATTTAATTTCTACAAAAATAATCTTAAAATATGGCTTCTCCAAAAATTATTTTGTACAGTAAAACATTTTTTTGATTATAGTACGGGTAATACGGGATTTATTTAGTTTTTTAATACAAACGTTGTTATTGTTGTGTGTTATTTTTATAATAAACTTTTATCTATAGGTTTGTATTATTTATTAGAGTATAATATTAAGTAGTAGGTAAGTAGGTATAGGTTAGGTTTTATACCAACGTAATATTGTAAATATTCGTATGGCGGTTTAGCTGCGGATGTGTCCTGAACATAACTATACTAACTAACTTTATCATATCCGACGAATAAATGTCTTTGCCTTAGTCTATCGACGGGATCAAACGAGCCGACAATGCGGAGTAACGCGAGCGGTTGGTTTCATGTACTGAAATTTCTCAAATGTTCCTAATTTGCAGAAGATATAGGATTTCAAAATCCTTACCGCATAGTTTGTTATCATCCAAGGAAGCCGTGCACTTGATATGTATATTCCGTTACACGTTGTCTAAGAGAGTGACCGTACTTATCGCCGCGATATCGCCTTGAG
Source organism: Apamea crenata (assembly GCA_949629185.1). Taxonomy (NCBI): domain Eukaryota; kingdom Metazoa; phylum Arthropoda; class Insecta; order Lepidoptera; family Noctuidae; genus Apamea; species Apamea crenata. The sequence continues at coordinate 9,040,509 of OX451356.1, read as the reverse complement.
CCGATCACGTATCACGACACTTTGGGTCACTTCGGGGATCGGAAATCCGTTACCGATCGGTGTCGGGTCTCGTCGCGTTGACCAGCTCAAGCCGATTCCGCGACGATAAGTGTGGTCAGTCCCTGAAACGAAGGTAACGTATTTTTGTAAACCTAAATATATTTATAGATGTTGTATATTGAATATAGTTGTTGTATGTTGAGCTCCTCGAGTTTCGAGTTAACCTACACGAAATACTGACAAATGCTTGCACTGACTGGACTGGTCCACTCAAATCTGTGTAGTAATTTCCTCTAAAGACCATTTCAGACAACAATCTACATGGTCTTCACATGATCTGAAGTTTGTGTCTGGACTTTAAAAGAGACCTCTCTGTGACCTCTGTGTTTGTTTCTGCCTATCTTCTTAGAGTAGTCGGATAGGAAACGCCGACCTCATCTAGTTTATTTCTTATTTTTTTCGTAATTTAGCGTGTAAAAGTGATTCCGATATCCTGTTTACAGAATTTCATTTTATTTCATATAACTCAACACAAGATGCACTTACTGGAAACTCATTTTAATTCATGGATCTTGTCGCGGTCGGTGTTAAAGGTACACACGGCTGTACCAGTGGGTGACATAGATACATTTAAATAATAAATTATCCAAAGCTATGTCGTATCCAGTAATGGCGACACTACCTATGTCTATTCCTTTCACTGTAGATTTGAAACAATTTCTCAATTTCGTTGCGATGTAGGTAACATACATTAATAATATTGTTAATATGTCGTTATATATGCGAACAATAAATTAAACAAAATGAAAGTTTACAATGTGTAATGAATGATTCCACGTTATGAAACGTTAGTTGGTTCAGAATCATTTACTGAATCGATTTGTGTCATTTTTTATATAGATAATTTCATCCCAAAAATAATTTAAGCAACGTAAATTACAGCCACACTTCCTCTGTACAGTCAAAACAAAACAAAATGGACGAAGTACTTTTGTTTTGTTTGGTATCTCGTAGTTGACCCTGAGAGTTCGTGACTACTTAACCGGACTGTCCTGTGGTTGCTTTAAGCGAAATCAAAGCCCACCAGGGGCGAATAACTTATAAACTTAGTTAGTTTTTTAGAGTAATTATAATGTTGTATGTATTTATAGTATTTTTAAGTTATATTAATATTGTATTGTATGTGTTTTATATGGGCCTTGATGCCTGAAATAAATGGATAAATAAAATAAAAAAAAAACACTAAGCGATTGCACGCTAAGGGCACCCCCTGTGGGGTACGGACCTCGGCTTTGGCCGTCGCACTGACAGTAAGATGGGACAGGCTGGATCATATTATTATCAGGGGAAAACGAAGTACCTACGACACTAGACCCTTATACGTATGCGACTGTGTGAGTGTGTGGATTTGTAATGTGTCCACAATCAGTATAACTAATTTAATAATTAAACAATATTTTATTCATAACAGTAAAAATTCAATGTATGTACTATATTATAACAAAATATTCTGAATGGGGTGTTCGGTGGTGTGCGTTAATTCAGGACATATTTCAGATTACTATTAAGCCTTAATTATTTGTGTACGAGTCATTGAAGCGACTAAAGGATCAATTTTAATAATAATATGCAACATTAAACATAACAAATAAGTAGGTGCTGCGACCTTTTTTATTCTGCTATGAGCGTTCGTTTAGTGCATTATGTAACTGTATGGCGCATTGATATCATTGGCCAAATAAATAAAAATAGTCTAGAATAAGAGATGACGTACCCTGCTGAATAAATGATAAAATAGAAAGAAAAGAAAGAAAGAAAAATATTTCTACTACTGCTGCTGCTTCTACTGTTAATAATTAGCTAATGTGCTCTGGGATTGCGGCAAAGGCTAGAACCTGTAGGTGTGTACGTAGGTACGCACGGGTACAAATCAAGCTATACATAACCAGTTTATGCTGACTTCTGACTGTACAAAAAACCTAAACAATGCGAGGTCAGCTAAAACTGGAAATGTATAGCTTGATGTGTAGCCGTGTGTACCGTGTCTAGGTAGGTAATATTGCAGTCCACGGTAAATTAGGGTTTGAAATTGGATTTATGTATTCATTCGAAAAATTTCAGACGTACTGGTACTATCACGTGCTTTTATATAGGTATCGTAATTATCGTATTACGTAGGAATTCGGGTCGTCATAAGCCCGAAAATCTGACAGCCAGTCTTACCAAAGGGTATCGTATTACCCAGTTACTGGGTTGTGGAGGTCAGATAGGCAGTCTCTCCTTATAAAATACTGCTATTCCGCTGCATCATGTTAAATTGCTGGGAAAAGGCTAGGCTGTGATTTATTCATCATTTGAATTATCATAAACTGTGTGGTATAGTTATTGTTAGGTAACGTATTTAACATAAAAGTGCTTGTTTAGATTTTCGCTTTCAATATAAACTGAAGCAGAAATTATAGGTATTAGAAAATCACACCGAGCAATAAGCAAGCAAGCATCAATAATTACCCCTTGGTTGATAAGTTATTGTTGTACTAACCATTCGACCAATGTTGTCAAATTAAATAAATAAATCACATTTATTTACATTTCTACACCCATTACATGAAGTTCTTATTAACGAAAAATGTTTTGTTATTTTAATATTGGTTCGTTGCAGGTAAAATGTCCGTGGCCCAAAATATTGCTACAATACACGGTGATGCTCCCGGTCTAACTCCACTGGCCCTCGTTGATGTATGGTACATGGAATTACTGAATATTAATGCTACGACACTGTCACGATATGTGCCGTAAGTTTAAACTACCATAACATTACGTCTGAAGGTATACCCTGTTACTCGGGTTAGGACAGAGGCGTATCACCTTACTTCTGCATTTTGCCAGTTATGTTGTAGACCCATGTAATGTAAAAGGATGACCCTTGCTATAAACCTTTGCTACTGAGAAATTTCTAATTTAATAACCCAAAAAGGCTAAACTCGACCTGGGAAATTGTAGCCCAGGACCTCACGCTATTGATCAACGAGGCCGTCTCGTTTGATAACTCTTTAAATCACCAGGAAAATGTATTTAGTAATGATGATTTTATGGAAACATTTAAAATTACAGATCTTCAGAAACTAGCAGTTCACATTACGATTATTTTACGCAACTAGTGTGGGAGGAGACAAATCAAGTCGGCTGCGGTGGAGTGAAATTTAAAGTATGACAATATTATTTGATGTTTATTTATTTATTTGTGCACAATTTATTACCATAAGTATATTGCTGGCATTACAATATATAAGGCCGCCAGTAACAGTCACAATAGCCCATGTATTAGTTGATACTGACTATTAACTTTTGGTTTTCACCGCATTTTAAACGTAAACGTGCATTAGTGGTAATTAGGTGCGTAATTCGGCTAGTGTCCCTAGCCAAGCTTTGCTATATATAATATATAGTATGTATGAATTGACGTTATTTTATACTTTTATGGAACAGGAACGCCTAGAGGATGTAAATGTTAAATACAGAACAATTTATAGACTGGTATGCAATTTTGCACCTGCCGGTAATCTTCGGAATAGATCGGTTTATTCGAGCGGTCTGCCATGCTCCAGATGTCCTTATGATGCCTCTTGTGATTCGGTACATAAAGCGCTATGCTGTGAGTATTTATTTAAGCAAATGACACATCACATCATCATGATTGTACATGATGTCTCCAAATTTAAAATATCATTACCATAGAACCGCCAGCTTCCACCATTATGACGCTAAAATGTCCCACACCTTTTTAACACAACAAATAGTAGCTACAATTAATTGAAACATGATATACTTAGGTACATTAATTTAAACTTTTCATTAATTTTTCAGGTCATAAATCGAAACATATCGAACCAGAAAAAAATGATATTATAGCCCCAATTCAAAAAGAGGTGTTGATTGAACATACCACTCAAAATATGGTAACCGGAGAAAGCAGTTATTTTACTGAAATAATGGACAAGACTACGTCAGACATCGCATTGGAAAATGAAACATATACACCATTTGATTACTTTTCTCATTTGTATGATTATACAAAGCAAATCGTCACTCCACACACTAAACCCCATTCTTGCAAAGATATTATGGCAGTGGATGACTTTGTTGATTTACTAAAGAAAAAATTGAGCAATGATCCATTGATCAAAGACTTAATATCGACTAATAAAACTTTAAATGCTCATTCGGAAAGTTCGTTTCATGATGTTGGTGTGGCGGCATTTGTTGATAGAGTTTATAGTAAAAAAGAGGCGTCTACAACAAGAAAAATAGTGTCAAGTGACTATGTAAATTCTACATTCTTAGTTGATTTGATTGAAGCCGTTATCTTCAGAAATGGTGGTGGTACTGTATATTTTGATGTTATTAAATAATTTAAGACATTGTATTTATTAATAACCATGTCCTCTTTTTCAGATAAAATGCAAGTATCTGAGGGTTATAGTGCAAATGCTCAACCTTTATCTACAGTTAAGCCTATCATAGTCCAGGCCGAATTAGCTGAAGTCAGGCAAAATGACGATTTTACTGGCCATTACTTTTTCCCCGAAGAAAACGAGGAAACTAGCACTGAAAGCACAGAATCATACTATGATGATATAAATTTACCTGTATCAGACTTGGTTTTGGAAGATTTAAAAATGAGCACAGTAACAAAAGACTTTTTGGATGACATTTTTGAATCCGATACCTCAATCGAAAGTACGACTGCACATATTATATTGTTACCGGATAATATGAATTTATACAAAACTGGACAAGGCGTCATGAAAAAGTTTTTACAAAATATCGTGGATAAGCCTCATATATCCCAAAGTAATGAATAGGCTCCCATGTTAGCTGGTAATATGTATTAATAAAACGGTTAAAGGTATATCTTATTGTGATATTTCAGAAAATGATAACACCTTATTAAACATTAATGTATATACTAAAAATAACAACAGAGAATATTTTGAACAACAATCAAAGCGGAATCGGAGGAGTCTAAATCTTAGCGGAAGTGACTTCCATAAGAATATTGTATGCACCTATGAATCCAGTGAACAACACAAGAAAAACATTAAAAAGAAATCTATTTCTCATATATCCAACAATAGGAGATTTGTCGTAAGTTACAAGGGACTGGTGCGAAAGATAGCTGCTGATTTAAAAAAACTAAAACTGAATGATAGATTTAGTTGCTCGGCAAATCGATCAACATTTTTTTCTTTTCAACTTTACTTATTATTCACTACAGTTATACATATTTTTATTTAATTAATATTACGATGGGTTAGAATATACAGAAATTCATCAAAAATACGCATTATTATTTATAAATAAAATGTATTTAAAAATATTAATAAAAATACAAACATAATTGGGCTTGAGCTTACTGAATTGTTGCACGGACATTGTTTATTATATTTATTTGCTTGGTTTGACTTGAGAATTTTATTCAGTATCAAGTAGTAAAGATTGCTGTATGAGAAGGAGCTCCCAGAGTTATCACATTTATCTTCATTAACTCTTGAGCAATCGCTTTCTCTCTTTTGTCTTGCATATTTTTCGTAACAAATACAAGCATGAGTATTTGAAAGAGTCTCAGTCACACTTTCTGTGTTAAATGAGTTAACATTAGGATCAATATCAACATCAGTAGTTAAAATGGGAACATTTGTATGATCTAGGTACCTAAGGAGAAGAATAGTTGCTTTTTTCGTATCAGAATTTCGTCTTTGAACGTTAAGAGAACGACGCTCACAGTAATCTTCATCTTCTGGTGGAGATTCACTGGAATCCTCATATGAAACGGATGGCGGTACCGTGGAAAATATTTTGTTTCGATCCATGTATTCACGGGTACAAGTAGAAGTTCGTGTACATCCGTCCACATACCCGGGTGGTGTTCGGGAACCCATATCTATTGGTCCATATATTCCACCTCCTCCTCCTCCCCCTCCACCTCCACCTTCTCCACCTTCACCCTGGCCCGTGTAAGCCGTCCATGTACACGTTATTTTTCGAGTGCAATGTTTTTTTCTTTCAAACTGTGTGTTTGCAGTATATTCTGTGGTTTTTACAGTCGTCTTAGTAGTTTTAGTGTCTTTGGTTTGATCCTTTTCAGTTGAGTCAGCAGGTTTTTTGGTTGCCTTCGTAGTCTTCGTTTCATTTTCTTTGCCTTTTGCGTGTGTTGTGGCGGTCGTTTTTTTGGTAGAAGCGGCTTTGGTGTCAGTATTTTTGCCAGCTGTTTTTTTGGTAGTAGCTCCCCCGGCGCCTTTTGTTGTTTTCCCCTTCCGTCTTAAGTCATAATGTGCAAATCCATCGCTAATTTTTCTTAGATGCATTAATTCATCAAAAGATAAGTATTTTTCTGTGATGTGTTCCGGCTGATAGTCGGCGTAATCTGCCAATCTAAGTGTTATTGGTTCTGTACTTGTCAACCATTTCGCTGAGTCTGTGTTTTTTCTTGATTTCCTATTTTTTATATATTGTAGTGTGGTAAATCTCATACTTTTTACTTGAGGTGGTTTGTGGTGGTTAAAATTTTCAATTTGCCAAAATGGTTTTACGGGCATTTGATCTTCTAGTTGACGTTTTTTTTTAAGGCCAGGATTAAACGAACGATACATATAGTCGTGTTCTTGTGATTTAAATTTTGGGTAGTCGGACACACCTAAATCTTTTTCATCGTATATTGTTTTGTACGATTTATTTTTGTCCGTGTTAATAACGAACGACATACCCCTCTGATTTGAATTTTCTTGTGGTATTTTTAGGTCACCACTTCGAACTACAACATTAGGAATCATATCGTAATACTGAAACGTACCAGCCCTTCTGTAATCATTGAAATCATTGTTTTGCCTACGTGGTCCTGGACATATTGTTGTAAGACAACATGTACTTGTAGAACAAGGGACACTACAGGGACAATTTGTGTTATAGTTGCAGTTTGTACTTATTGGCGGACATGTTGGTTGCGTACATGCGCATGGGTCTGGTAGTGGGGGGATATAGGGGGTAAAGCATGTGTGATCTTCCACCGGCTGAGTACATGATATATCGGTACATGTAAATGGACACATAGTTTGTTGTGGGCAACAAGCTGGTGCCATCGTCGTGCATTGATTTAGGGCGCAGTTATCTTGAATTGGTCTTATTCTGCGGGTGCATTGTGCATATTGATTAAATTTTCTCAAATTTGTGTTGGAATCTGAGGTCACAGGTTCGGTTGTGTAATCATATCTTCTAAAATCTTGATTGGTATTGATTGTTTTAGTCGTGTCGTAGTTATGTCGCGGCGGTTCGTGTCCATGATAAAGGTGTGAGTGTCCGCGATCATGTTGGTAATGGTACTCATTATTATTTCCTGAAATATTCATGAAACTATTCCCAATCATCTGCTTGCGTAGTTGTGGAATTCGTTTAACTGCAGCTGAAATTTATTAATTAAGATTTAGCGAAGACTTCCTTTTGTACGTACCTACTGACCGACATACAAGTTTATCTGAAGTGGAAGTGAAAGAAGGGGGACATTGAAAGTGATTGGGGCCACATAATATTACTGTGGGTATACAGGTTGTATAAAGACACATCACATAGCCTTCAACTCAAACCATCATCATATCATCTCATTCTGTACATCAAACTAAGTAAAATCATCATTAACATTGCACATAAATAATTGCTGGGAAACGGCTTTAATTTTTCGTGTGAAAATTTACTGTTGGCGGTAGTGTGCAATGTAATGCACGCAAAACATTCTGCTTATGGGTGCATGCAACGGTACAGGGGCCGTGGGGTATTTAAAGTTGTGTTTTAACATTAAAAACTTGTTTTCGTAAAAAAATTACAGTACTAGTTGGAATTTTGACTTCAATATCTCCGTAATCAGACGCAGGTATGGTTCAGTATAAAAAATATTAAATTACAATGACGGAATGTACAAATAACTCTCGGCTTCGTTATGTGTCTTTTTACACCCGTTATGTAGTTTTAAGAAAAAAATAAGCTGCCTACCGTAAGTCTTGTTAGTAAATATATGCCTCGTTCTCTGATTTCGCTGTTCGTTGCTAGAATTGTTATTTACATAGGTTTGTTTTAAGTTATTCCGAAGAGGATCAATTTCGTGCTTCACCGAATCATTTGATAAATTGAGGATCCTGAGTAAACTGTTCACTGGACGTCCTTGACTGGTTAGTTTTGTATCTGTAATCAAGATGCTATTAATCTTTTCTTGTTAGTGGTTTAGATGATTAATGAAATAATGAGTATGATGAATGAATGAATAACAAATTAGATGATCATTTATTATAAGTCCAGTATAACCATAATCATCCTATAATGTTTCTCACAGCTGGGACACATGCCTCTTCTCGGGTTACTAAGGAGTGGGCCAGTAACATTATCATACAGGATGAAACTAAATTAGTTAGCGAAACGGCCGCAGGCAGTTTAGGTAGTTGTATGAGTTTAAAAAATCAGTTTCTTTTTTGTTTTATCGTGTTTATTTATTATTATTAATTACAATGGTTATACACCAGTGACGGTAATTAATTAATTTCTTTGTATTATATAAATTACAATTTCGTCTGGATAGGTAGGTACAGCGCGTAAGAGGAAGTTTGAAAGTGGCACCGGTAATTGAAAAGTTATGTGGAAACCGGTTGTCATGGTATGGGCATGTATTACGGAGGAATGAGGAAAATGTCGTGAGGAAAGTTTTGAGTATGAATGTCGATGGCTATAAGAGTAGGGGACGACCAAAGAAACGATGGATGGACTGTGTGAATGATGATATGGTTAGAAAGGGGGTGCTGTCGAGATGGCGGCTAATAGAGGAGTATGGAAGAAAAAGACATGTTGCGCCGACCCCAAATAATTTGGGATAAGGGCAGGAGAATGATGATGAGGTAGGTACAGCGTTAAAATAAAAAAATAAAAAAAATTATACATTTCGTTAAATGAAAAGTTCACATAAAAATACTTCACACCTCAAGTGATTACAATCCCTTCTATATAAAACAACAAAAAAATTATTTCACGTTTTTTTTTTAATTTTGTCATGGTGGCAGCTTGCAGTGCAGATATCATCACAAACTGTTCTGATGTAAGTAAGTACTGATGGACATAGACCAATTGCAAGAGGATTCCACCTTGGCCAATCTTTTTGACTAAATTATCTCCTCGCCGTTTCAGAAAGCAGCATACTAGGGCCCTTTTGCAATGCCAAGAACTACAAACATATTACACGATGCTATGAAAAAAATTGATACATTACATAATCATCATCTGCCTAGCTTTTTCCCTACTACCTTGGGGTCGGCTTCCAGTCTAACCGGATGCAGCTGAGTACCAGTATCAGTATTTTACATGAAGCGACGGCCTATCTGACCCCCACAACTCAGTTACTGGGTAACTCGTAGCAAACCCCTTGGTAAGACTGGTTAGACTTTCAGGCTTCTGACGACCCGTAACGACTGTCGAAGATCCACGAATGATAGCCGAGACCAACGGCTTAACTTACTTTCCGAGACACGGAGGGGTCTTGGTATGTAAACAACCCATCCACGGACCGACCGTGGAAAGCGTAGCTTAACCTGATCGATCGACCCGTGCGGCTGTTATTAACCACAAACTCCTTATTACATATTGTAGGTAGTTATTAAGTTGATAATTTTATAAACATAATAATATTACCGATTGCATCAGCTTCATAACCGCACAGTCCTTTATAGTGATCATCTGGTACCATTCCAGTTTTACACTGCGTTGCAGGATATCCAATAGAATACACTGGCTTTCCATGGGAATTACCCTTAGGCGCAAAGTTACATACCAGCCTTTCTAGCATTACATTTCTTTCATCTACCTGAAACATTTTAGTTAGTAAGTTTTCCCCTCTGTTCCCGATTCTATTATTAACAAGCAGCGCCCCGCGGTTTCACCCACGTAAGTCTCCATCCCGAAGGAATATCGGGATAAAAAAGTATACTATGTAATCCTGGTTATAAGCTATCTGTGTGCCAAATTACATTTAAATCCGTTCAGTAGTTTTTGCGTGAAAGAGTAACAAACATACATCTATCCTCACAAACTTTCGTGATTATTATATTAATAGGAGTACGAAGAAGGAATAGGATTAGTAGGAAGTATTTACGTAGAATTTCACTTTGCCACATCCGACTAATTCTGTATTAGCCCATATTAGTTGTGTTAAATAACCAGTCTTGTGATCCCGTGATCTGAAATAGTAAAGAGGAACATACATTTCACAGTATCTGACTGAAACTAGGAAAAATAAACCGTGTATCTACATATTGTACTCATATTTAATTATAGCTTACAGCGTAAACTGTAATATAAATATGAACTGCTACTACGAACTGATATACGAATTTAATTATGAAAGGCTTACACAATGAAATTCGTATACCGACATCAGTTTGGCAAGGGACCCGATATCGAAATCATAAAGGATATAATGGAACACTATTAAAGAATTGCGAGTACGTTTACGACCTTTGTCGAGTCATTTTGCAATTGCGTAGCGCTACGCCGTAGAGCCTCTGGCTACGGCGTAGCGTACCCTGGACATGGATTGTCACTGGTAGGCTTGACATAGACTCGTCGTAAACATGTGTGTTCTTTGTAATAAGTAAAAGGTCTGGCCAGACGGCAGAGACCGCAAAAGTGACACATGTCACGTTGTACCTTTGTGCTCTACCATGCGCTCTTTGTGGCAAGGGACATAGAATATATTAAGTTAGACACAACATTCCTGCGGTATCTCTCTGACTGTACCTACTCGTATTTGTCTATATAGCTCTACAAGGATTTTTTAGCGCGTGGCCAAAGTCGGAATTAACGCCGCCATCTTGTTTTTCAGGGTTCCGTACCTCATAAACCTCCTTCGATCCTTATAGGATCGCTTCGTTGTCAGTCTGTCATGTCATGTCATGAACATGTTTTTCAACTATAATGTTTAGTTTGTTTTTGGGATATATTCATCCCAATTACGGACACCTTCATTGGCTGGTTATTTAAGCGATTTAAAAAAAAGGAGAAGGTTCTCAATTCGGTTTTCTTTTACGTATAGGTATGTATACATTTCTCCAAACAATTTGCACAAATATTTACCAACCTCCTGTCAACATCATTCAAGCGCAAAAGAATCTTATAGCCGTGTACAAACATGTGCTCTGTGAGAATTTTGATCAATCCTACCCTTGAAATGACAACTTTACCAAAGGATGATCCAGATAGAAAGAAAAAAGTAATAATAGTTTGCACAAATAAAATAAACAGAGGGACAATTCTCGTAATTTTAAGAACTTTCACAGTCTGATCTGTCAAAAATACCTCTAATTTCCCTACATTTTGACAAGTTATTGACATTTGTTTGTCGCCGAGATGAGACTGCGACTAGATTTTGAACGTTTTAAATAACGAGAATTAGCCTTCTGGTTTACTATAACTTAAATCTGTGTGTATCTAAGTACTTACTTATTGTAATAAGTGACGCGTCCAGTGTAATCCAGAACCTGGATGAACCACATCTCCACAAAACCTTTGACGCTGAGGCCGGGCGAAGGACCCACAACGCTACCAATGTTTTGTCCCACTTTTACATTTTCTGAAAAATGGTTTATAATTTATGTACTTACTTTGGTTAACTTAATTGACTAGGTAGTTCTTCTAGTCGACTGCTGCGGGGTAATACCGTAATTGCACAACACACTAACAGTCAATGGCTTTAATTTTGATAGTTCAATAACATTCATTACGTTATTAACGTTGTTGAGAAGACAAATTCTTGAACATATGAAGCATTGGATTAGCAATATCCTTCTAATATGCAAATTGTGATTGAAAGTGTCTTACGCAATCAGGGGATCCTGAGTTAAGTTTTTAGGTTGCTCAAAGAGATATTGGTTTTTTTTTTAATACTCGTTGCAACCTAATTTACCTAATTAAAATCTGGGGATGCGCCACCAAATCTACAATTAAAAATCTACAAATAGCACAAAATACAATAATTAAACTTCTATAACTACGATTATCACACACCTACATCCGAACTATACAAACACAAAAAATTAGCATTTATCAACTTTACACATTAAATTCCATTCCATACCATTAATGGTATGGAATGGAATTTAATGTTTTCCTGCATTCCTGCATTTTCATTAGAAAAATTCTTAACAAAACCTTAACACACAATTATCCTTCAACATACTAACATATACTATAACATAAAAACATCCAAACACAGCCAATGAAACCCCGACCATACAGACGCACCCCCCGCGGACGCAATATGACAGGAAAAATATAAAATACGAAGGTGTACAACTTTATTTATTTATAAGTAGGAGAACCAACAGCTAAACCAAATTAATAACAATTGTATAAGCGACAGAGAGCCAATTACAGGTTCTCACGAGTAGACACAGAGAAGGTAGTAGAAATCTTAGGATCACTAAGTAGCAAGCACGATAAAAATACCAATAAAAGGAATTAAAATAAGCAATCCAAAATCATCTACCGGCAGATATCAGGAGCACATCCTCTTTTAACATATTTAAAGCTAAACTCAAGCAGTACGTCACTAACAACACAAAATTATTAAGTTAAGGACATTGCACACAAAATGCAAACATCGTACCTGTCTACATAAAAAAAAAACAAAACTATTAGCTACTGGACTACACTTAGGTACCTTAGTTATGTTTTTCACCATTTATGTTCTTTTAGAATAAATAAAGAATCTTTAAACCCAATCCGTCTTATTATAAAACGAAACCTAACTTTAGTTGTAGCCTAAACTATTGAGCCAGTATTTGTATTTCGAACTTTATATCGATTTAGGAAAGTTCTTAATACTAATATGACAACTTAGCACCGAACTAAGCTGTCAGTTTTGTATAAAGAACTGCATTTATATAACAGTTGGGTTCTTAATTCAATAACTGGGTTAGTGGTTTTAACCACTTTGGGTTTGTGTCTAGGTTTGTGCCTGGTTACTTTGCGGGTTTTAGTCCATTATAATAGAGAGCAAGAGCCCCCATTTCAAGAAACTTATAACTGGCAAAGTGTGGGTATAGCTACTATACTTAAGTCTACCTATCTTTGGAAAATACAGACGTTTAGTAAGGCTATTTGAAATTTAGATTTATATTCACTATTTGTTTCGAAGAGCTAACCTAAATCTCTGCATTGATCTTCTCTATCTGGGTGCATAGCTGGATCGCATTGGTCGGCCCACCGTTGGGCGAAAGTAGCCAACTCAGTTGACCAGTGCTGAAAATATAAATATTGGTAATATAAGTTCATGTATCGTGCAGAAAACATGATAAGGGGATATTTTATACTTTGAGTCTTATTATGTTAGAAATAACTAAGATTTTCAAAGTGAAGGTGAACTTTACTTACGATTTTTTTCATATTAGCGGCGTGTGGAAGAATTTTTGAGTAACCCATAGCAACAAAGTTTCTCCTTTCATTTATTCTGTTAACGAGTTCTTTGATATCCTGACTCGTGAGTTTAGCTGAAATGGCGTATGATGTGCAGGAAGCACTGGGCCCTTGTGCCTACCAACACAAAATACAAATAATAAGTTTTAACAATAAACACATATGTATATTCAGTGAAATGTCACAGCCGTAGTACCTTGTACTTGCAAAGAGTGTGGTTGAGACATATTTCACAATAATCAGTCGGATTCGTATTAAAACCATTGACACAACAAAACAAAACGATTAATTTAACAATTATCATAATAAATTAATAACGACAATACATAAATATATTTTTCCAACGTTTAATCATGACCATCGTGGCCATCTAGATGTGGAGCTTGTAGACTACTCAGTAGTGACATTTAAAATGTACTCTTTTGTATTCACTGGTTATGTTTTTTGTGTTTCAATTTTTATTACTCTCAATTTATTTTTACGAGGCACATAATTTCGTTTTGAATAAAAGCAACAGACGCGATGGCCAACAAACTGACCAGGATCTAATCTTTCAAGGTAATGGTGAAGTGAAATTGCATTCTGAGAAAAGGTCATTTTGACGAAGAAAACTATTGCTTGCCTAAATAATATAAATGAAATTTTTATTCCAGATGTACGGAATGATTCATCAGATTCTACAACACGCAAATCAGTACTTCATGTAATACACAAGTTTACAAAAACGCAAAGTTCAAATCTGACATTGAACAGGTTCAACAAAAAACTATCAGATGTAATTCCTATAAAGCGACATATTGAAGAAAATTACGAAGAAGATACTTCATCAATATTCAAAAGTACTAAAAGTAGTATTACAACTTCGACACTAGAATTAAAACGAAAATGGCCCGTAGTAGAACTTCATTCTCATTCAGATGATTTTAAAGATAATTCGCAATATTTCGACGAATTTGAAAAAAAAGAATTTCCTTTTATCCATGATATTGAAAATGAATCTAAAGTTACAAAAAATCCCCTCAAATTTATTATTAGTTATTTAGACCTGAAAAATAATCATACAAAGGATAAACCTGTTGGCTTAAGAAGTTTACCTGAGCAAAACTTTCCAGGCATAAGTTGTGAAGATGGCGACAAATGCGTGTGCAGGCTTCCAAGTAAAACGGGTAAGACATCCCCAAAATATACTACTACAAAAAAATGTACAAGAACTACAATAGTGTACTCATTGGTGAACTTCTACTTGCCTTATGAAATAGTTAACATTCCAACAGGCACTCCAAAACCAACATCAACCCCAAAGGCTACTACTACGCGACCACCTATAGACTTTGAGAATTTTCCAATTTCAATTCCCGTGGGTGTTCCAATGGGTATCCCAATGGGCGTTCCAATGGGTATGCCAGCTGGTTATCCAGCGGGCTATCCAGTGGGGTATCCACCGGGCTATCCAGCGGGTTATCCACCGGGCTATCCAGCGGATCCAGTGGCTTGCGCGCCAGGTTCAGCTTGTTACTACCAACAAAATATCCACGAGGAAGTACCAAAACCTAAGAAACCATGTAAACCGGATTCAGATGATGACTTATACTATGATGATGACGAGGATTATGATGATGAAAATGTTTATGTCTATGACGAAGATTCAAAGAAAAGAAAACATGATAAGAAACATAAGGGTGACATCCTCATTGATGTAGAGTATGAAACAGAAAAAAGGAAACCAAATCGTCACGAGTGTCGAGATAGCCACGAAGACTTGGCAACCGATATTTTCAACGATTTAAGGAAATCATATGGAGACACAGTTATCAAAAACTGTTATTGTTGTTCGGCATCCTCTTGTGGTATTCAGTTTCGAACAGTTTTTCTTTTGTTAATATTAGACACTTTCTGTTATGTTTCTTGGGTAAATGGGTATTAATCAGAATTGATTTTATTTCATTTAACGCTCTAGGAACGTCAGATATGTTACCGCTGCGATTTTAGCCTTTATTTATTTAGTAAAACTTTTCGCACAAAAAGGTACAAAGGCAGACTTAATGACTTAGGCATTCTCTACCAGTCAACCAAGAGTGGTGAAGAGATTAGATGGCAGGTGCTTTGGTTGAGAAGAACAATGATAAAAAAAAACTATTTAAACTACGTAGTTTAAATAGTTTTTTTTATCATTGTATTGTTTATATTTATATTATAGTAAATAGTATGTATTTGTGTAATACGTACACAAATACATACTATTTGCTATAATATAAATATACAAATTCAAGGGAGAGAGGTGTTGAGATGACTCTACGCTATTTGTTTCGAAAATAACTCTGCTATTTCCGCTTAAATGCATACCGACTGGTGGCCGTCCTGATATCAAGAGGAAGCGTATTCCATTCCAAAGAAGAAGCTGGCTCTTTGTTAAGTTATGGTTTCCTAGAAGAGCGGTAGACACCACATACTGTCTGCAATTTACGGGCGAATGACGTCACTGAAACGTTATTTTTCAAAGTAAAGCTCCATTTACAAGGTGGAAGTTTATTGTCAGTGGCATATCATAAAACTGAAGCAACAATTGACTGGTACCGTCTAAACAACTCGTCCAATTGTTGCACGATACGAGCAACTTGTTGCTGTTCAAAACTGTTATAGGTGTAAACAGCACGTACAATAAAATCGCACGTATAATAAAATCGCATTCAATTCGGGCATGACATTTTTCTATAATTCAAACATTAGTGCGTTGAGTGAGGGTGTGTTAATCGTTGCTGCCCTTTTAAGGCAAGAAATCCTAAAATAAATTACAAGTACGTGCAACTCTGTGTTTAGACGAGGTAAAACTAGCATACAATAATCGCCTCGTAATAATTGCCTTGGTGTAAACAATAGTCGCATGCAATTATTGAATGGCAAAACTTGTATTCAAGTATTGTATGCCATTTTATGGGGTAGTCAGATACGAAAACGTGTGATATGTCAAACATGTCAATGTCAAATGTGTAAGAGCAATATGTGGTGCTGGGCCAATCGATACATGTAAACCTCTTTTTAAGAAACTTAATGTACTAACTGTAACTTCCCTTTACATCTTTGAAATTGCTACTTTTATTATGAAACATACAACACAAAACAGATCTATTTATGAAAGCAAACGAGAATAAAAGATTTTTATCAAGAGACCCCACTAAGTTACAAACACCGCACCGGCAACGTCCACCGCATTATATAAAAATACTGTGGATATACATACAACAATCCAAAAACTACGCGTTTAAGACATTTATATTAAAGAAATGGCTTATTAAAAAATGTATTCATGATATTGACGAATTCATGAAATGTAAATAATAATAATAATAAAAAAAAAATTGGAGTTTATGGATCAATTTTTGTATTTAAGAAATGACTTATTTTTATAATATTGCTAAATTTATTAATGACATGTGAATAATAATGAAATAAACTGTAATATCAATTGTAAATGAATCAATTTTGCGTACCGATTATACGGTGAGACATGCTGAACTTTTACAATGTATAATTTCACGTAACACCCTGTAGCCATGTTTCTGGCATAATAAATTATTGTTATTCTTAAATGTCGACTCCATTTTGCTTTTTTTTTACAATATGACTTGAAAAAGTTATTCCGATATCCTATTAAAAGAATAAACAATTTCATTTCATTGCCTGCTAAAGGGTTTCGACTCTCGATTCAGAACGCTTGGACAAACTAATTAAAAATAGAAAGGTACAGCCAGCGACAAAAGTCGGTTAACACTTCAGTTTTTGAAATCATAATAAAATGAGCTTAAAATGTAATTAAAATCGAATCCGAAGTTATGAATATTTACACTTTGATATTATATGAAATGCTGAAAAACAATGTATCGAATAATTTTGTGTCAATTTAGGTGATGTGAAAAAAATAGCAATGTTAATCGACTCTCGCTGTCCGTACTTGTCTCAGGTGTGTTCCCAATTTTTGTAAAATGGTGATATATTATTTATCAGTCAAGCCATTAATAATAAGCCAAGCAAAATTAGATTATTTAATAAAATTTTGCTTGGCTTATTATTTACATCAGAGCTTGCTTCAAAATACTTTCTATCTGAACTCTATTTTATATTTGATTTTGTAACTTTTCATTTTGGTTTAGGGCTACGAGTTTCCCCAAAACTGGTAACTAATTCCTGTCATACGCATTAGGTGGTGTACGCGAAATGAAGGTCTGCGCAGGTCAGACAAAGACAAAGATGTTTATTATAGAATATGGCAGTCACTGTCCATTCCAGGGTTGCCTGGAAGAGATCACAGAATGCGATAAGGTCGCCCATTGTATGTTTTGTATTAAAAATTGTATTTGTTCTTTATATGTATTTTCTGGTGTACATAAAGTATATATAAATAAATAGATATGGTACAATGTTGGTAGATAAAAGTATGTTCAGGGCACACCAGCCCCTAAAAGCGGCATAAGAATAAAACAATGCACTTAAATTAAAACATAAAAAACTTTTAGGTCCTATAAGTCCCTATTTTTCTCTCAATGTAACAGGGGCCGTATTACCAAGTATTAATACCATCAAGATTTCAGTGCTACAAAGGGATGGTGCTATCGGTCATGTATAGCCCCGTCTCTCTCTTACACTGGAATTATGGTGACATTAAACCGTCGTCATACGGGGCACCAGTACGCCTATTATCACCTTCACCAGACAGGTATACCACGGATTGTAAGTATGTAGGTTAAAGTTATTATCACTTTTCAAAGCTCTTTTTACAGTCTGTTCCAAATAACGTGACTTTTAGTAGCATTGCTTCATAAAACGCAAATTGACGCCCTTATTATTTGGTCCCTCAAGAGGACTATAAAAACCATTTTACGTTCGGGGTCTAACTGTACTCCACCTATATAATTTATCGTAAAGAGAGTGATTCAGATTGCCTGCATTACGATTTTCAAGTACAGGGTGGCACAGATATCGACGTGAAAACTGTAAGCATGAATTCTGTAGGTACATGATTCCAGACCCCCTAGAGGAGATACTTTTCGTCGGTTATCAGAAAATCTGCTGTTTCATAGAAAAGTGCAATACCTACGCGGTCAAAATGTACGGAACACAATTTTTTTTTTAATAACCGGCAGAAATTCTCGACAACACGTGCTGAATCCATGGTAACAGGTTGCGCGTGGATGTCTCTGCTAGGGCAGAAATAATATTATTAAGTTTTATATTACGACGATCTTAAATAATAACAGCCGCACAGATCGATCGATCAGGTTAAGCTACGCTTGCCGCGGTTGGTCCGTGGATGGGTGACCATCTTTACATACCAAGACCCCTCCGTGCCTCAGAAAGCACGCTAAGCCGTTGGTCCCGCATGTCATTCGTGGACCTTTGACAGTCGTTACGGGTCGTCAGAAGTCTGACAACAAGTTTTACCAAGGGGTATCGTATTACCCAGTTACTGGGTTGTGGAGGCCAGATAAGCAGTCGCTCCATGTAAAATACTGGTATTCAGCTGCAACCGGTTAGACTGGAAGCCGACCCCAACCCAACATAGTGGGGAAAAGGCTAGGCAGATGATTATGGCGATTACGACAATCGGATACCTACACCTATTATTTAAAGACTAGAGGACGTTACCAACGTACAACGACATACTTATGATCAAAAAACCATATGCAAATACCTATGTCTAGACATTATTTTCTTGAAAGCTATTCTTAAGGTTTTAAAAACTCTTTTTAGGGTTGAGTTTTCGATCGCTAATAACTTTTATTCGAGGAATAAAATTGATGTTTGACAGTTTTTATTTGAAATAACTGTAAAAATTTAAAAATTATTCCTCGAATAAAGTTACCAGAAAGCCAATTCTCGTAATTTAAAACGTTCCCATTTTCACTCATGTCGGCGACAAACAAACGTCAAAAACATGTGAAAATGTAGGGAAATTAGAGGTATTTTTGACGGATTGAGACTGAGATCAGTGTGAACGTTCTTAAAATTACGAAAATTGCCCCTCAGATGATTGAAATATCAGCACTTGGTCGAAATAAGATCCCACTTCTAAGTTAAGTAAAAAATTCATCTCTTAAGAAATAAATGTTCTAAGACAAATGTAAATAGCTTTGTTGTCAGTTACTCGTTTTAATTAAATGATGTCTTTAATTAAAGTAAGACGCATATGAATAATACTGGCTGGAGCCTTTGAAACTGACTGGTATGTAATGAACATTACATTACATTTCCTAAAACTGAATATTTGAATAAAGATACTTGCTTATATTTTTTTAATGTTTATATTTGTACTTATTATATTATTTATATTTTTTTTTATATTAATTCTGCATAATAATTATATAATTAATTAGTATGAAATTTTCTTATGCATACTGTTACTGTTAGCCTGCATCATCGCACTGTTGGGCAAAGGCTCCCCGCATGACCTTCAGCTCGTTCAATCAAGGGCTAAAGTGAACCACTGGTCGTTTGTCTTGTCCAGCTCGTCCCGCCTTCTTCTTATCCACACTAAAGCCAAATATAATCACTACTTCGGCGTAATGATACCTACCTATAGTTTGATTCGGCATTTTTTTTCAGAGTAGTCTTATAAGAAACGCCGACCTACTCTAGTTTTTTTTTTAAATATGATTGACGTTTAAAAGTGTTTGTACAAACATACTTACAGAAATTAAATCATTTATCATTTTATATTAATTTCATATTGCATTAAATATTTTGTATTTATTATAGTAAATATTATATAATTTTATTATTTAAATTCATCAATTAAACTTCCATCTCATATAAACCATAAACTTTGAGATCGAAAGTAAGAAAGGAATGAAAATGCATCTTGATCTCTTTGTAGGTTTCTATCCAGCCAAAACAATCATTCGACCGGCTATCGTGTCAAAAATGACATATTTCGATAACCCGATTCGCCTTAAATCAAATAATGACCGCTTCTCTTTCGACAGCAAACAGCTGTAGGACGAATAGCTAGATATTTTTTAGTCGTTGAATAAAATTGACGTCTGACAGATATTGTATGGAAGAACTGTCAAAAATTCAAAATTATTCCTCCAATAAAATTATCTGGCGTTGGAAACCTGCCTGTTAACACACATCCAGACTGTTGTTGTTATTATTTTAAATGTTGATTGTTATAATTTTATTATTAGAGGGTTCTTCAAAATCAATGTCGGATATTTGAAAAAAGCATTTGAAAACTTTTCCCAATGAACACGACATGTCGAAAAATCAGAGCACATTCCAATCTAATACTTGACATTGATTTTGAATGACCCTTTAACCTGAAAAGCCTGTGATTGTTGTTTTAACTGTTTTATTAAAAAAATGTTATATCAAAATGTTATATCATAATATATGATTATGGTAATGAATACAACATTTTTTTTCATAATCATAGTTATAGCTATTGGTCAGCAGATGTTTCACAAATATTACAGATGGCGCTGTCCCTAGTCTTTAAACTGAAGTTGTATATTTTGTTTAATTCACCATTGAACAAAAGTTGTATTTGATCAATGGTGAAGGACAGCGCCACCTGTGTGATTTTTGTGGAACATGGCTTGGAAAATAGCCACATATCTTGTCATGTAGGCATGGTGATTAAAGTATTTTTACTTCGTCTAAGGGCTGCTTGTTCTATCGCCAGATACCTTTTATTTGAGGAATAAAATTGTCATTTGACAGTTTTTGTATGAAATAACTGTCTTAATTTCAAAATTATTCTTCGATATCAGATGATTGAAAAATCAGCCCTTATTGTTTTTAATTCTGACTGTACGTTCTTATTGTTTCGGGTAGAGTTGGGACTTTTTGAATCGTGTAGAGTCGGGATCGGTGGGTGTAGGGACGAAGCCAGATAACTTTTATATGACAGTGTAACATATTTTCTGTAACTTACAAAAACTGTCAAACAGCAATATTTATTCCTCAGATAAATCTTATCTGACTATTGAAAAATCAGCCCTAAAACTGACAACATTATCGGGTTTTGGAATTTTGAACAGCGCTTAGAGGACTCCTTCGATAACATTGATTTATGTTCGATTCGGTACGGAAGCGTATTGAATGGTTGTGAATAGCTATGCAGGAAGTAATTAACCTCCTTACTTGGCTTAGCAAGATCACCCCAAAGGGCTAACGATTTAGCTCCGTCTTAACCAAATATTGCTTTGTTCTATTACGTCGCTATGTGTCTCGCATTGTAGATTATTTAGCTGAGGGGGAGGAACCTGCCCCGAGTTCTATAAAATTATTGGACCATCTGGATTATTTCAATCCAGGAAAAAAACTCAAAGATTTATTGCGCACTACCTACTTTTCTTAAACTTTGCAAATTATATCTGCGAATAATGTATATTGAGCCGACATCAAACGTTTTCAAATCCTAAAAGTTATTTCTTTTGAGAAGGTGATTCGCCGGAAGGCATCTGCATAATATTATGATATAGCTGCGTCCCGCGGTTTCATTCACATAAATGTCGACCCCGTGGGAATATGTATAAAAAGTATCCTATGTGTTGTTATGATGTATAAGCTATAATACTGCAAAATTTCATCAAAATCCGTTCATTAGTTTTTGCCTGAAAGAGTAACAAAAATCCATCCATCCTCACAATCTTTCGCGGTTATAATATTAGTAGGAAGGATAGGATAGGATTATAATATTTACGCATCATATGATGAATATAAATCAGGGCTTTCAATTACTTTTACTTTTGGTAAACTTGCGTTTGATGCATGGAGCAGTGACTGCTCAGTTATTACGGCCACGACTTGTTGAGTTGTTGGTCCTAAGTTCGCACCCAGACCAGGCGCATTTCTTGGTGTAAATTATTTCATCACCACTGCTCTGAAAACGGTGAAGGAAAACATCTTGAGGAAACCAACATGTCCTAGAACCAAAAAATCGAAGACATGTGACATCTACCAACCCGCACTGGGCCCGCGTGGTGGATTACGGCCCACTCTCTCTCACCGAGAGGAGGCCTAGGTCCCAAAAGTCAAAGTCAAAGATTTATTTGCAGAAAAAAAAGAGAGAGCAATTTTTTTTCCCCAGCAGTGGGAAAAAAAATTGCAAAATGGGAAATGGGAGTGGGAAATTGTGGGTGGCATTGGGATTATAGGCTGATTATGCTTGTAATTTAAGAACTCAATAATAAAAAAAATTGAATAAATAAATACTCTATTTCTTACCTCTAAAACTTTGAACACAGAAAAGTTCGCCCAAGACGATTTCCATCTTGAATAATTTATTGTGAGTTTGCCTTTTTACAACCAAAGTCTGCCTGAAGTCGTTACAGGGCAAAAAACTAATTTGTTCGGCGGCTATTGTTGGACCTAACGCCATTACAGTTTTTTGAAAAGAACAGGAGAAAATTCTTCAGGGTTTCATTCAAAATGAAAAATGGTTTATTATATAAACAAACTAGTAATTGGAGCCTCCTTTTAAGCAGAAAAGCCTGTGTTAGGAGACTCCACTCTTCCATAACTTAAGTCATGTGCTTAAAACAAGAAAAAGATAGGTACTTCTTTTACTTGTTGTAAGTACACTAATTTTGAACGGCCGCTCTGTTCTATAGCTACATGAAAATTACGTTGGATACCTACCTACTGTCTGGGTTACATAACCACCACGTCCAAATGGTTTTATAAAAATATTTTTTATTTCTTATTCAGTTACAGTAATAAAACGGGGTTTACGAGTACTTGATGCCACATCATTTGCAGAATACATATCCCAGAATATAAACTGTTTGTTCAGTCGTAAAGCTTTCCGTAATATTGCTTACGCGTACATACAGTGTACACACGGAAATAGATATTGGTGGAACGGCATCTCAATGGCGGGGTTCGCCATGTGTGTTTTGAGCACAGAGAGTTGAGTAGATGTGATGCATTTACACCATGCGCGGCTAGGTTCACGGTTTTTCAGTGTAAAGCTGCTTTTCACTTTAACATCAGTTATCCAAAATGTTTAATCCGACAGGTATACCGGTAACCGGAACTTTAACTTTTCACGTCATGCTCTTTAACTTTTCATGTTATTTGACTTATTTAAAAAAAACATTCTTTTAATTTACTTCTTTTAATCTATAATTTCTTTATTTTGCATAAAATATGGTACATAAGAGGTCCTAATTTTAAATAGTGTCACATATTATGTTGCATGCTTATTTCAGCAAAAAATAAAATTACCAAAAACACTTCAATTACTGCTACTGAGATCATGTGATCAAATATGCTTTTTTAAATTATATTACGAGCGAGGTCATGATGGGTACTGTAGTGTTAATTCAAATACGTTAATTATACGTGTTAATTTAAATACGATAAATTAATTATTTTGAACTTTGCTTATATGTAGGTCGTGGGTTCAAACTCAGGCAGGCGCTTTACTTTGTGTAAATAATTTCACCACTACCGGCTGCTCTCAAAACGGTGAAGGAAAACATCATGAGGAAACCGGCATGTCCTAGAACCAAAGATTCGAAGACACATGACAACAATCTACCAAACCGCATTGGGCCCACGTGGTAGATTACAGCCCACTCCTCACAGAAAGGAGACCTGTGTCCCAGCAGTGGACACATTATGGGCTGATTATGCTTATAATTTAAGAACTCACGTATATACAGTGCAGAACACAATAACACATTAGGTGTTATACAGCCATTTCTTAATTAGCGTTTTGAAATAACTAGCAGTAGCCCAATATCTGCCTAAGTGATAAAAAAAAATGAACAGCTCCTCGATTTCTTTCTCTGGACTCTAGTTACCAAAGTTATCTAGCAAGTTCCTCAAGTTCTGAGTTGAGCTGCATGATTACTGACAAATGCTTGCACTGACCGGGCTGGTCCACTCAAATCTGTGTGGTCCTTTCCTCCAAAGACCATTTCAGGCACTAATCTACATTGTCTTTACATGATCTGACCAAGGTTATGCCTAAACTTTAAAAGAGACTTTGACCCTTGAGTTGTTTCGCCATTTCTTCTCAGATAGGAAACGTCGAATTCATATAGCTTATTTAATGACGTGTAAAAGGGATTCTGATATTTTCTGTACAGAATAAACCATTTCATTTAATTACTAGACCTAAGAGATAATAGTTCACAACTTATAAAGGTTTCTTTAATTAGTATTGCTAAGGAATAAGCTCGACCAGCAAATGGATTTTCAAATTAACAACTTCGAAAATATAATATTAGATTGTAAGCAATGTATTCGGGTCACTAATCATCTCTTATTAAGCGTAACTTTTTAATTTTCTAAAGAATGTCAACTGGACTGTAAGCGTTTTATCATTCTTCAGAAATTGTGATAAAATTAATAACGGAAATTTGCGTGTTGCTAAGTAAAATTGATATCGCGAGAATTCTTTAGATTTCGACATTATTGTTGTAAGTTCAGATAGCGGAAAAGCAATTAATTTTCAGGGTCTTTGCAGGACGGTTGATTGAACTTATCATGAGTAAGTATTTACACTGGTTTTTTTTTTTTTTTTTATGGGAAATCATCAAATGACCCCTCCCGCTCTGGGTGGAGCGGAAAGGAGTGTCAGACTCTTACTGACTAAAACCCACCCGTGTTCCTTCCTTAGCCCTTTCTGTTCCAGGGCAGCGGCAACCCTTTCGGACGATCCCGCCGCCCTGGCAGGCTTCGGCTCTATCGGGCCCCGTTATCTGCTGACATCTCTTTGAGGCGCGCGCGGAACACAACGCGCCGTCCGGCACGGGCCTGGTCCTGATCGGGCGGTGAGCTACCCATTACTCTCCGCCCGCAGGCCCGCGCCTACGGTGGCCGGGAGTCGTCACGTGGCTCCCGACGCCCGGAGCGTCTCCCGCCGTGGCTGAGGCGTGAGGTGTTCTCCCTCAGCCTTCCCGCCACCTCCTTCGCTAGCATGACTGCTTCGCAGAAGGAGGTGACTGCCTCCCACTTCCTCTCACCCCGGACCATGGCTTGAACCAGGGCCGGACGCGAGAGGTCGCCGCCGTTGCCGATCGCCTCTACGAGGACACGGCGGGGCTCCGCCCAAGCAGGGCAGACTTCCACCGTATGCTCCACCGTGTCCTCTGGGCGATCCTGGTAGTGATGACACCCGGGTGTCTCCTCCCGCCTGATGATGTGCAGGAACCTCCCGAAACATTCGTGTCCGGAGAGGACCTGCGTCAGGCGGTAGGTGAGAACGCCGTGACGCCTCTCTAGCCACTCCTCAAAGAGGAGTCTTATCGCCACTATCGTGGCGTGCCCTGCGCTGGGTTGCGATAGTCGCGCCTTCCATTCCTTCTGGTTTTTACTTACATTAATGCTCGGTTCCTATAAACAACAACGAATCCTTTTGCTTACCAATGGCAGCATTTTTAATTGTCAAACTGAGAATATAAATAGATTCGTAAGCTAATTTTACCGTGATAGCTAATTCCATATAAGACTATTATGCAAAGCTTTGTTTTGTTTGTTTTTTGGTCTTTGCTCATTATTCGGTCCGTAAATTATAGGAATCACACATTAAAGATTCAACTTGACGATATCTATCTGTTGGATGTTCTACTAATCGACTACGATTCGGAGGAAAATAATGAACCTTTTTTAAAGTTTCTTTTTAAATAAGAAATTAATTTAGTGAGTAGGTTTATTACTTAAGGCTGATTTTTCAATCGACAGATATTTTTTATTCGTGGAATAAAATTTACGTCTGACTAGTTTTGTTTGGAAGAACTATCAAAAATTCAAAATTATTCTTCGGATAAAATTATCTGGCGTTGGAAAAATCGGCCCTTGGTAGGTATTGCCTAAGTCATTTTATAAAAGGTTAAATATAAGATATTATGTGTTCTACGTATTCCTTAGTGACTTGCTTTTAACTGCACAGTTTACGACACTCGAGAGTAGTGCTGACTGTAAAAGATAGAGTCAATTAAGCTCGAGTTCTCAAGCCATTATCGCCGGTTGCAGCTCATGTAGTCTCGTATAATATTGCATATTGCTGTGAAACATGTTGCGTTTATACTTAGTCATTAATTTTCATATCACATATTGTTATTCTGGTATCTTTACAGCTCGCCAAAAGAAGCGTGGCCATTTTTAGGGTTCCGTAGTCAACAAGGAACCCTTATAGTTTCGCCATGTCCGTCTGTCTGTCCGCGGTTTAGCTCAAAAACTATTGGTATTAGAAAGTTATAATTTGGCATGAGTATACACGTTAACGACGCCGAAAAAGTGGTAAAATAAAATTTTGAAAAAAAAACAATTATTTAGGGTACCTCCGCTACATGTAAAGGGGGGATGATAATTTTTTTTTGTCCTTTCCATAGTGTGGGATATCGTTGGATAGGTCTTTCGAAAATATTTGGGAAGACCGTTTCGAACGGTTGTAGTTAGGAATTCAAATGCCACGGCAGTAGTACCTATATAATTATAATGAAGTTTAAAGGAAACTATCACACTTAAGTGGGCTTTACAAGTTTACGAGTAATAGTCGACCAATTGTATTTGACTCGAAAATTTCAGACAACTCCATAGAATTCCTCAATTTTATTTTTTTTGTGACGAGTGAGTAGTGTAGCTCTGTGTCCTGTATTTAAATTCAAAACACCGGTTATGACAAAAAAAAAATTGAAACTTTCCGTGCACAATTGTCGGATCAGGTGAGGATTTGTATAGGAAGTCAAATTAGGTAGGCAGTCATGTTTGGCTTTTAGTTCGAGCATGGTACGAAACTATCAGTCAGCGAATACGCTCTGCACTTGGCTGTTACAAAAACTACGGAACCCTACACTGCGCGTGGCCTGAAACGCACTTGACCGGTTTTTTTTTAATGATTTTAGAGCGGGCTTATAGGCCCAGAGACACGATGCAGATTAAGATGAAAAGAACGAATTATTTGCTAGACTCCGTGTGTATTCATTGAGTGGTTAATATAGAGCAGCTCACAAAACGGGGACTTACAGCAGACAATGTTCTTTTTTCTGGTAAAATTTGTGTGACTCATCTCATCGAACTGTTTGCAGTATCTTTGTAATGGTAGGTGTTACTACGCTGTGTACGTGCGCAATTCTTTGTTTATGGCAATACTTTTTACGACTGTGCAGCTCTTTGATTTTATTTTTGAACAATAGAAATCAATATGGATTCTTTCAAACAAAAGGAGTCCCTGTACGATGCCGTTTGATGAATTTTCTTTAATGTGGATTTAATTGAAAAGCTAAACCTGTTGTTTATTTATTACGCAGTCGTGAGGACTCAGTTGTAGTTGGTTTCTAAACATTGTTTTATCAGTACCATAAAATAGGCGTATAATATGCAAAAAACATTAAGATACTCATATACACTCACATGCGTTCGCTCACCATCACACATGAACACAACCACCAACACACACCCTCACCCTCACTCACTCACACACACACACAGGCGCAATCACACGTTCGCTTTGTTTCTTTTTATTGTTTAGTTTTACTGTTTCAATACCTACTAGTGTTACTTATTACTTGTATTTAATTACATAAAAATTGAAATGTGCATTGATGTAAGGCGGAGGACACTGATTCCTGTAACACAGGTTCGCCTAGCACAGGAGTCAGGGGCTTCACATGTATGGTTGTAATATTTTTTTTTATGTCAATAAAGTTTATTATTATTTATTTATTGTTTGCCAGAGATTTTATTGTTCCTTAAATTCTTATTGTGTCTTAAACTGACTCGATGGTCTAGTGGTCGCAAGCGCTACCTACTGAGCATGAGGTCATGGTGTAGGTAGAGTGTTATTCGGTTGTTCCATTCGGAATTTCTTAGTAGTAGTTCACAGTCTGGATGCCCGTTGATGGCAATAAGAACGAATGCGGGAGAGTGAGCGCCGCTCCGTATGTTAGTTGATATATACGAGTATGTATAACCAAAATTTTACTAATATAGACATTTTTCATTTGTCGTCCAACAAATTTAGGTAGGAATTAATTCATGTCCTTTCCTCATAATTTTACGATACTTTCCCCTTTTGTCTTTGTACTTTAAATTTTTTATGTTAATTATCTAACTTGTAGTTTTTTTTTTAATATGAATAATTGTTCTTCTGTATTGTTTTTATTTACTGCGCACTGTAATATATAAGTCGCGTAACGTCGCTAATTGTTCATTAATCACATGATGTAATCATACTTAGTTTGTATTACCTAATGTACAATTGTTTGTTTCCCAAATCAAGAAATAAGCGCGCCCCGTATTACATTACATGGGACATAAACATGACTGGCGAAATTTGGGGTGTACTACAGGTGCCTAACCCTTCGGGGAATGCAGACGTGATGTTATGTTACATCTTATTGTAACGTTTTACAATATACTCATGAGCTTCTAGTTTCCTAAGAGTGTTGATGTTTTGTAGACTTTATGTGGTGAAAGAGATCTTAATTTACTTAAGTTCAAAATCGATACTGAACAAAAGGCATGAACTACATACGTATTTAGAGATAGTGAGAATATTGGATTTTTATTAAGCTTTCTTTTGTTTTTCATGGGTATGGTCGACAAAACATGTCCACTTATTAGAAGACCCGCCCCTGCTTCGCACGGTTTTTACGACTTGACAAAACATCGGGATTTCTTTATTGTTTGTAAGTTTAATAATAAAGTATACACATAAACCTTCCGGAATAAATTCTCTCAGTGCTGGCGAACGCCACGTCAAAATCCGTTGCGGTTTAGAAGAACGACGCGGTCACACAGATGCGATAAGCGACTTTAATTTTATAATATGTCTAAATTCAAACACAGCAAGTGCTATTAAAGGGGAATAAGCTCAGTATTATCCTAAATAACCAATATTATCAATATTATCTAACCGCTGGCTCAGCAAACTAGACACGGGATCAACGCGTCTGTTATCGCGATAACCATAACATAGCCATGCAATCAAGATATCTCATCTAGATTTCATGGCTCCTTCATCCCTAAGATATCGTCGATATCTTGAGTTCAATCAAACCAATATTGATCTAACTGACATTAGTTGACCTTCTCGAAGTACTCAGTATAGTCTCGCCTGTTGAAGCAGAAAATAAACAGGATTACAAAACAAATGAGTCTAGAGTACATACACGTGCCGCTAAAAATAGCACAAATTGTGAGTAATTTTCGCAATTGCTGATGATTAATGGACAGTGAAGTAGCTTTTGACGAGTACTTTTGTATTTTTTTATTTTCCGTCTGAAAACAATAATGAACAACATTACCCTGTCTATTATCGTTTTTTGACAGATGGAAACAAAATGTCGTGTCGGATTTCCGTCCCATTGGACTATGAGAGTGAGGAAAGAGTGAGTGCAGCTGTGTCTGCGCACACACTTGTGCACTATAATATCTCCAGCGCCGAAAGCTAGTCACCGTTGAGATTGATTATGGAGGCTATATTGGCCATAAGTTCTGGAGAACTATTATATCGTGACAATGCTGCCAGTCTTCTGGGCACATTTCCGGATGACAGCGATGCGGACGAGTACTTCGACGCGTAAGTGTCCCTTTACTTTTTGTATTAATTTTTATAGTTAATTTACTACCTAGTGAAAATAGTTAGAATTGTGTTATATATTGTACATACAATTAAGCAATTTACTGTTAATAATAAAATCTCCTTCTCATACTGGATACAAAATACTTTAACAACAGTTGTGTTGCTGGAAGAAAAAAGGGGATGCCTTTGCCCAGCAGTGGGACACAAAATAGGTTAACGAAAAAAAAAACAGTTGTGTTGGGCATCAAAAAAAAAAAAACTATTGGTACCTACTTAGATTTCAATGGGTTGTTTTCCGAAGATCTCAGCTCGTTTGTCCGTGAATATACACTCGAGAGCAATGAATCCGGGTCACTTAAAGAATGTTAAAAATCTCGGAAACTAAAAATGATAGGTTAATGCAATAAATTGTATTTAATAGACAATGTAATACTCCTTAAATGAAAGTAAAAAAAATATGAGTCACCATACATTTTATTAACACAAAATTACATAAAGAAAAAAACTGCTGATCTCTCCTTAAAACAAAAATAGGAAACATGAAATTTTTTAACTTTATTACGATTTTCTTGAATTTTAATACTTCGTATTGCCTCCTCGTGCTTCCATTACTGCGTGTACGCGGTTTGGCATGCTGTACACCAAGTTCCTTATACGATTTTGGGGAATATTCTCCCATTCCTCTGTGAGAGCAATTTTGAGCTCACGAAGCGTGATTGGGGGAGGGTTTCGTTGTTTTACGCATCTGCCTAGCTCGTCCCAAGCATGCTCGATCGGGTTGATATCCGGGCTGCGCGCTGGCCACTCCATACGAGTAATGTTCATCTCTTGAAGGTAGTCATTCACAATCCTACCTGTATGAGGTCGGGCATTGTCATGCATAAATATAGCATCCTCACCTAAATTGACCATAAATGGACCAACGTGATCATTGAGGATTTCTTCCACATATCTTACGCTAGTTAAAGAGCCGTTTTCTATGATCACCAGCTCTGTGCGACTTTCAGAAGAAATTCCGGCCCACACAAGTACAGACCCACCACCGTAGGCTACTTTTTCTTCGATGCATGCTTGCTTGAATCTTTCCCCTGGTCTTCGATACACTCTGTGTCTTCCATCGTGCTTGTAGAGCATAAATTTTGATTCGTCGGAGAACATATAACTTTTGACCAATCTTCAATACTCCAATTTACGTGGCTCTGGGCATATCTTAGTCTTGAAATACGATGCCCACGCTCCAGTTTAGGGCCGTTTGCAGGTCTAAGGGGTTTTAAGTTAGATTCAGCAAGCCGACGTCTTACTGTCCATGCACTTGGGTTACTTCCTCCGAGGCGTCGAAACTGATTTGTGAGTTCAGTTCCTGTAAGAAAGCGATTTCGAAGCATGGTGTTCACCAAGTATCGGTCTTCTCGTGCTGTGGTACACCTGGTTCTGCCCGTTCCTGGTCTGCGTAGGTTAGAACCAGTTTCTTCGTAACGTCGGAGAACTCTTTATACTGTTGACAGCGACACACCGACAGTCCTGGCTGTATCGCGCTGACTCCGGCCGGTTTCCAGCATTGTAAGTATTCTGGTGCATTCTTCAGGCGTAAGCGACATAATTTCAGCTTGAATAATGAATATAGAGCACTATCAACATGGTTTATGTACCCACATAAATGACAGATTACAAACAAAAGCAAAACCAAATGCTGTAATTTCGTAGTTCCATCTTCGAAAGTGGCCCTTTTTCAAATTTGATTTTTTTATGATATAACATTACAATAACTAAGAAGTTTTAATAACTTCATTTAAGGAGTATTACATTGTCTATTAAATACAATTTATTGCATTAACCTAGCATTTTTAGTTTCCGAGATTTTTAGGATTCTTCAAGTGACCCGGATTCATTGCTCTCGAGTGTAGATCGTTAATCCTTAGATTAATAGTGTTAATATATAATTACCTACTGTCGATGTTTAGAATACTGGCAATATTACTACGTTTAATCATAGTGTTTAATTGCTTATCCTTTGACTCTAAAGGCGTAAGCCAGGTTACGGGAAGTGTCGACTTGCAAATCCCTGTCTAGACGCGCTTTGAGCTCGTCTTCAGTACGTTTTGACAATCAAATAGCATAGTTCATGTACCTACACCATACCATAATTTATTAATAATTAGGTATGACACTGATCAAAATTACGTGTAAATTATAATTTGAAAAAAAAAATAAGTATATTGTTCATGTAGTTCATTAGTAGAAGTACATTAGTATGTACGGTCACTAAAGGAGATAAGTAACCAGCGTCGTCGGATATAGTGGATGTTTAGTAAGAAACCGATGGCTGTTTTCGAATAAAATTTAATTTAATTTATAGAAAACAAACAGGTCATTTATCAAAGTAAATTTCATTAAAAAAACCATCGCTAGAAAATATATTCTTTGTATAATATAATTGTATGACAAACATATTATTGGTATCACTTTAATTTTTTATATCTTACTTGGAACAATTTCTCATTTGTAATGGTTCCAGTGGGGCGATTCTCGTAATTTTAAGACCATTCACAGTCCTCAGTCTCAAACTGTCAAAAAATACTTCTAATTTCCCTACATTTTGACAAGTTTTTGACATTTGTTTGTCGCCGAGATGAGACTGCGACTAGATTTTTAACGTTTTAAATTACGAGAATTGGCCTTCAGTTCAATGTTCATAGCTCGTGGAGGTCGTTCTACTAAATCGTTGATTAGGAATGCAGATGATGTAGGTAGATTTTAATGTAGGTAGGTATAATCGGTAGGCCATTATACCTTCTTAAAAATCTATCCATTAGGTAAAGTCCACTCTTGTGGTATAGGTTTCTCATATCACATTTTGCAAAAGAAAAATTGAAGAAAACCATCGAAAATGTTTTACTTCAGTTTTCTTGACATTCTAGTGCACCGTAGGTAGGTAGTAGGTACAGAAAGTATCCGCAAAAAAAAGATAAAATTTTAAGATATCGGAATTCTCAAAGTAAGTACCTACAATAGTCCTGAAAATTCTTAGTTGACTAAGGACTAAAAACTAAAATGCATATTTTTAATTTATTCTTCGCTTTTCAGATTACTTCAATCTCAAATGAATACCATGTCGAATAAAACATCTGAAAATATTATAATGCTCTTGTAAAAAATGGTCTAGACTTAGGTACTCTTTTTTGAATTCCATTTAAAAAATTGTACTAGCTTTATTTTTTTGCTTGTTAATGAGAACAGGTACAAAAGCACCGTAGATAAATAAAAACGAACGAACAAACAAAGGTTGGACTAGCAGCTCTATTTAGTTTCGGAGAGAAAAACGATCCACCCCTATCGGAAAAAGGTCCCTTTCGTTTAAATAACAATTTTCTGGCTTTCACCTTCTAATGTAAGAGATTCCTGAATAATGTGCAGCGCAGCATAGCACAACTGTCCCATTTCAAAACCTAGTAAGGGACACTTTTTACAAAAATTGTTTTATTGCATAATCTTGCTAACCTAGTAAGTCCCTACCAAATACAAAAACACCAGCGTTGAAAACTCGCATAATAGCAGATATATTTAAGCATCGAAACCTAGTAAGTGCACCATTCACTCCCTCGTGACCACTTAAAACCTAGAAAGTCACTTAAACCAATTCAAAACCTAGTAAGTCTCTGGACTTGCTAAGTTTTTAAATGGTCGATGCACCTTGCTAGTTTTCTTAAACCAAGACCAAATACGAAAGAAGAGAATTGATGGACGGGGGGTCCGCAGCAAGTCGCAACACATAAGACATCTATACATATAAATCGTAGGAAAGTTTTTGAAAAATCAAAATTGTACATTGAATATTTTTTTTAAAGAATTGCTCCCGCGTCACCAGTCCTGACTCTCTTTACATTTTGGCTCCTGGCAGCATAGCTACCAATGTAGTTTATAGGGAACTGTTGTAAGGTATGATACCTTTGTACGTATTTTTACTCTTTTGTGTCCTGGAATGTATTCCTGCATTATTTTCTCTATTTCCTTCAGTCACATCATATGACTGAACTGAGCAGGATTCCCATATAGTTATATGGGAATCCTCTTCACTTGCTTCGCTTGCAAAAAAAACTTATATTTTAATGCTATTTTAAAAGTTGTTTACTTATAATGCTATAGCGACACTGGCATCTTAGGTATTTTTGGTGCTGTAGAGCCTTCACGCAGACGACGTCGCGGGCAGCAGCTAGTAAAATCATAAGACTAAAGCTGACTCTGCTTTACAAATATTCAGATTAGATGGAATAAGCAAAAAACTCGAACAGAGTTAAATATATGTCAATGGATTTGCAAAAAGTGGTTATTTTACCAGAAATGCCTGACGTTAAAGATGCGTATTGACGTTAAAGATGAGTCATTTGGTTAGAAGAAGAAGAAGAAGTCAAGCGATTTTGCCACATATGTCCTTTGGCATAAAGCTCAACCTGGACGAGAGGCCAGTGATACTGTGAACGCACTGGAGCACTTGTATTTATGGACTGATAAAAATTGGACCCTTAAACAGCAATGATTATGATAGTCAATTAACAGCTCTCTGAATGATCTTAAATCAGTAACAATTAGCTATCTAACAAAAGGTCATACTCACATCATAGAATCATCGTAGAATTGAAAATGAGGAGGCAAAAGAATATTTATGATTTTCAAGATTTTAAAGATACGGTGATGCAGTCAAGGAAAAATATAAATCACAATTATAGAAATCACGTAGACATGAATGGCCAAAAGAAAGAGAGCGGCACGTCATAATGAACCGCTGAAAGATTTCAATTTAAACTCCGTTGTACAAGTGGAATTTATCGCTGGATCAAGAAACCTTTTTTATAAAACAAGGTAGATTTGTTTTACTATCTTGACTTGACCTTAAATTTAATTTTTCAGATTTGATGTTCCCCTCCAGGAATTGGACAAAAAAAAAATCAGCTGCTCCCTACATTTTGACGAGTTATGTGAACATAAATGTAGGGAACAGCTGTTTTGTTTTTCGCGATTTCAGGTTTGGTCCCATAGTAAAAGTTGTTCATAATGATGAGTACCCTGTAACCCTGTATACCGATATATATATATTTTAAGGTAGGTATGTCGTGAAATTCGAAAAAATCATCACCGATATCTTGAAATTTGTGATGATTTTTTTGCGAATACCTATCAACTTGGTCACCATCGCTAGTCCCAGCGGACCATTAATTATCAACCTTCTTTCATTTCTTCTTCTGGTATTATGCTCGCCCCATACCACATGAGACTAAACATAACTCGCGGAATTTGGCTGTACATACTACTCATATTAGGTGCAAATCCCTTCAGAGAATGCAGGCGTGATGTTATGTGTTAATTTCGTCTTAGGGCTGATTTCTCAATCGACCGATAATTTTTATTCGTGGAATAAATTTTACGTTTGACAGATTTTGTATGGAAGAACTGTCAAAAATTCAAAATTATTCCTCCAATAAAGTTATCTGACGTTGGAAAAATCAGCCCTTATAAGAAAAAATACTTCGTTCCACTTTACATTATTTTATTTTAAGAAGTACTCATTCATTTAATGCTGAGTAGCTTTAAAACTTTCCTTTAGAACTTTATTTCAAGTCGTATTTAAACTTGACCGAACTTCACAACATCTTCAGTTGGTAACAAAATCAATTTTGATTAAACTTTTGGCTCTTGGCGTACAAACTTAATAAAACAGAAGACTAGTAGTTTAGTTTTTTTTTTATAAAGTACTTTCATTAATACGATACCTATCTCTTTGTTTTTGTAAGATAGAGTCCTTTGAAAGAATAAATCTCTGGTATGTTCAAACAGATTTACTTTAATAAATTCTTTGAATAGGCTAGATGACTAAAAAAATCAAATTAGTCCGTCAGTTAGATTATCAAAAAATATTGGACCCATATTTTTTCTTTTGTCAATTATATAAAAAATGATGAAGATATCGCCCGTTAAAGTTCCGCGTGACGTCACGACTTGCTACACTTTTTAGCATGGCGTGACGTCACGACCTCCCACTTCCAAATTTAGACGCGCTTTAGAAAAAGCGCGTCACCGCGCGCGCGGCGCGCGGCGCGTAAACTGACAAAGATTTGTCAGTTTTTGTTTGATAGACAAAAGAAAAAATACGTGTCCATTATTTTTCAATAATCTAACTGACGGACTAAATATAATTATTATTTCTTTACCCAGGCATCTACCCTATTATTGAAAACCATTTGGTACAAACGATTGTGTTCGCTAGGGTAGGTTAGGTACACGTCTTAGATCTGAAAGTTATATTCCACTGTGTTAAGTATAAAAAATTACTAACTTAAATATCAATTTACATTTCTTTTGTTACTTCGGAAGAAGTACAGAGAAAAGTCCATTTTCATGTTCCGTAATATTCCCCGTGCAAATGGATACCGAAAAGGATATTTGATGGCCGGTCCTTGGAGAAATTAATCAGAACTTCAAGTTTACTTGTTATAATCATTTCACTCATTCACTATTAAAACTAATAAAATAAATAAATTTTACCTTATTAGAAATTGTATCTATTCTAATCCTAGCCAGAGAATATAATGTATGTATGAATAAGAAAGAGGTTGTTTTATGAGCTACTTGGGTAAAGGTAAGTGCATTGCTGTTAAGTTGTATACTATTACTAGCTTCTGCCCGCGGCTTCGCCCGCGTGGATGTCGGAAATTATCCCACGAGAACATGCTCACTCTTGACCTCAATCCAGAATAAAACACGAACATGCTACCAGGATAAAAAGTATGTCCTTCCCCAGGATGCCATCTATCTCTTTGCCAAATCAGAAGTTCAGTGGTTTAGGTGTGAAAATGTAACATACAGTTTCAAGTTCAAGTCCTCTCCTTGAAAATCGAATTACCCCTTTTTGCCTCGTCAGGGGTCAATTTTCGACTACTTTACATAAGTACTTATTATTAAACATTTTCTGTCAAAAGTATTAATACTAAGTTTCGAGTTAATTAGACCACGCATTCAATTACTTCCACACAAACTTCAACACCCCTATATTCCCCTTTGAGGGGTAGTTTTGAAAAACTTATAATAATAAACTTTATTACTTACTTAGGCGAGCATTCTTGCGAAGTTTCAAGTTTATTAACTAAATAATAAGATTTTTCATATGAACTGTATCCCCGGGCCACTTTTCATCCCCACAGGGGTGGAGTTTAAAAGATGTATTAATGGCTGGACTCAAAGATTATTTATACTCATTTTCGAGTCAATCAAACCATGCAGTAAAATCCTCCCCTGTAAACTTGACTACCCCTTTTCAACCCATTAGGTGCAGATTTTCGAAAAACCCTGATACATGTTATTCTTTATTTTTGGTCTTAAGTATAAACACTGAATTTCGAGTAAATCGGAACGCGCATTCAAATTCGTCCACATAAAATTCAACGCCCCTATATCCCCCTTTGAGGGGTAGTTTTTAAAAACTTATAATGATTAACTTTATTGCTTACATAGGCGAGTATTCATGCCAATTTTCAAGTTTATTATCCTAACGAATAAGATTTTTCATATAAACTGTATCCCCGCTTTGCACCCCCACAGGGGTGGAATTTTGAAAAATCGTTTGGGGTGTATTCATAACTTGACTCAAAGATTATTTATACCAATTTTCGAGTTAATCAAGCCACGCTGTAAAATCCTCCCCTGTAAAATTGTCTACCCCTTTTCAGCCCGTCAGGGGTAGATATTCAAAAAACCCTGATACACTTTATTCTTTACTTTCAATTTTAGGTATAAATACTGAGTTTCGAGTAAATCGGACCGCGCGTTAAAATTCTTCCATACAAACTTTGAAACCCCCCAATCCCCTTTTAGGGGGTACTTTATGAAAACAAAATATGTCCAACTTCATAAGTAAGTAGATAAGTATTCGTGCCAAGTTTCAAGTTTATTAACTCAAGGAATAAGATTTTTCATACAAACAAAATCCCCCATTTCACCCTCTTAGGGGTGGAATTTCGAAAAACCCCTTCTTAGTGGATACCTACTCTTTACGAAGAATACACCCTCCAAATTTCATGTCTCTAGGATCAGCGGTTTAGGCTGTGCGTTGATGTCTCAGTCAGTCAGTCAGTCAGGACTTTGAATTTTATATATGTATATAGATGAGATGTAAAGTGAAATGCTCGGACATAAGTGGCGGTATATCATTATTAATTCAACCAACTGCAGTCTATTGCTGCACAAATCCACTGCTAAAATATTGTGTCTTATTCATAGCTAGTTAATGTCCCATACTACCCGTGGGTACTCTTCAACAAACTTAATTAAAACTTATTGTTACGTGCAAACATGGAGGTGGGTTGCGGTCGTGAATTAAATAGTTCTAGTGTAGTTTTGGCATTCATTAGTAATGAACAGCTTAACCTATTAAGGGACTACCTATGAATTTTATCTGGCTGCGAACATCCGCGTCGTATAATTCATACAGTTGGGCTGTGTGACTTGTTTACCGCTGAATTTATTGTAGGAGGTAACCTAAAAATGGAACTGTAAATGAAAATACGGCGACCTTTAACCGGCGCCAGTTTGATTTACACTATTGCGGACGACTGGCTTCTAGGATAACGTAGAAGCATTCTCCAACTCGCCTATAGGTATATTATGTATATTTCTTTCAACACAGCCTTAAATGCTGATAACAGAATTGTGAATCAGGTAAGAAAAGATTTTCAGGCGAGTCTGACGAGATTAAACCAGCGTGGGGCTCTGTCTCTCAGGGTTGTAGCATTATGCTGAGTGATGGTCATTTTCCGTGGATGTGACGCATATTTTTCCCTAACTTGTTCTTTTGTGTTTGTGTTCTTTCTCTGCGTCATGTTTACCACAAATAAACGTATTTTCTTTCTATTAAAGTTTAAATACATGTGCATGAATACGCAGGAAGCCGGTAGATAGTTGTGCTTTAATGTAACAAATGAAGGAGTGTAAATTCTTGTAACAAAATTAAAGCGATGGTTTCGTGAGAGCCACTACAATATACAATATTTCTGTGATTTGTTAATTAATGGAAGCTTCATGCCAACCGAGCTGTCTTCTATGATGAAGATTAATGAATTGGCGAAAGAGGGATGAAGACACAAATCTATATACATACTCGTATAGTCTGTGTAATTAATCTGATTCCGAGATTGAACTAAGCGTCGAAATGTTCCGTAGAGTGTTAATATTTAGGCACCGCGGAAACTAAAATTAAATGTTACGTATTCTACAATGGACGCCATTATCTCAGTTTACATTACGGGTTATATCAGTATTTTTCGAACCGAATTAAGTACCTACACTTTGCCAGACCAAACCCGTAATGACATACAGTACCTATCTGTTGTTACACGCGCGAGTAAAATGGAGACTGAAGGCTTTGATTACGTTCGTACATCAGTGCTACATTGACCACACAAGACGGATTGTGTGAGTTCTGCAGGTAATGCCTTGCTTGCAACTATAGTAATTGATGAGCAAGTTGACGAAAAGAATATTTAATCAACTAGCTGTTGCCCACGACTTCGTCTGCAATCGAGGATTAAAAGTATCCAATGTCCTTAACCAGGTCATGGTCTATCTGTGTGCCAAATTTCATCCAAATCCGTTTAGCCGTTTTAGCGTGAAAGCGTAACAAACTTACCTACTTTCGAATTTATAATATTAGTTAGGATGTACTTAAATGAAAAGCGAAGGAAAATGTTTATAGGATTGGAAACTGTAAGCAAAATGTTACGGTGCAGCTGGTAAATTCCACGTTTCACAGTTTAAATAGTCATACTCAAATTACAAAACATTAGACATACTTAACATTGCAATTAGCTGCACCTTTGTGGACAAGAACCTCTATAAAATAGATGAAGCAAACGATCACGTGAAAATGGTGCCGCGGTTAGGGTTTGTTCAGACGAGCCACAACCACAACGGTAAAGAGGTGGCCAGACACACACACCGTGGACGGACCCTTAGTGGTTGAAACACAATATTGTGAGTTTACGACGGCTCCTCATTCATGTAATTAACAACGTCTGAGAAGGTTAATTTAATTAAATACTTACATATCTTTATAATGAAAAGTCAACGTCCCACAACGCTCTGGAACTTTCGCGAAGATAGTGTAGGGATTATGTTCAGACTTATATTTGTTAGGCAAGCAACAGCTAACAAGATATTCTAAAATATGCACCATATTGTGTAACAAGATAGGGGAACTGTCACCGCGAAACCGAGTAATAGGTAGATAGAGACGCCAGCAGGTCAACCTACCCGAAACTGTCAAATGTCGCGCGGCGACGGAGCTTGAGTACGTGTGTACCACAGTCATGGTCTTAAATTGTCACGTCCTGTGCCCGACCTTGATATAAGTGGATAGACATTTACCTACTCTTAACTAATAAATAGTTACACATTGCGTAAACACGGTGTAGGTTTATGTATGTAGGCACTGCTTATCAGTTAGCTGTATAAGTGCTGCTATTATGACTACATGTTTTAACGCTACGCTGCGCCTCAATGATAATAATAGGTACCTATTAACATTTGAGTATATTACAAAAGATCACGTTGGAGATATTCCCGTATTCGTAGTAAGATCTGTAAATGAAATGGTGTCTTCGTGATGATTATAATTCATATCTTTATAGTCTATACGATACAAAGTAACAGTTCCTCCGTTGTATTTTAAATTTAAAATTTGCCTGCGGTAGATAACTGATTCCTACTTTCGCCAAAACTATTCGTGTTAGAATTGCTCGTACAGTTAATGAAGGCTTTACACAGGTGACTATAGCCGCGGCTAGGCCGCAGATGACTAAAATCCAAAGTTATAGGTTTCGACTTTTGTCGTGTGGCGACAGGTTGCATGCGGTGATTTAAATCGACCGTGAAAATGCTCAGTCACAGGCGATCGTCCCTCGCATGAACGCCGACATTTTGATGCAAAATGTAATTTCTTTCACCTGCGATTTTTGTCAACTTGTGTGGACTGGCCAGTTCCTAACCTAACCCGCGACCGGGTTAGGATTTCGAGTCAGGTTTGGAATAAACCATTCGTCTTATTTGGTAAGTTGATTTTCGAAAATCGACCTAGTGTATCCTATCTACCTAGTGTATCCTAATTTAACTGATATAGAGACAGCCCGCTTAGTGTACTTTAGCTATTTTCATAGTGTAATGTCGTACGGTATTCTATTGTGGGGAAATGCCGCCGATATTCAGACTATCTTTGTTTTGCAGAAGCGAGCTGTTCGATCAATTTATAAATTAAGTCCGAGACACTCGCTCAGAGACAAATTTAAAGAGATTAATGTTATGACTGTGCCTTCTCAATATATTTATGAAAATCTTTTATATGCCCATAGAAACATAAAATTGTTTAAAAAATACAGTGATATCCATGATATAAATACTAGGAACAAACACAAATTTGTTGTACCTATAACAAGGCTCAAGAAAATAGGTGGCTCGTTCAGATGCCAATGTATACGCTTTTACAATAAAGTTCCAAGCCCCGTTCAAGATCTAAGCCTTAATAAATTCAAATCATTCATTAAACGTAAGTTGTGCCAGAAAGCCTTTTATACCGTTAAGGATTATATCGAGGACAAAAAGGCTTGGGATTGAGATGCTTCCAATTTTTTACCTATGTAGTGTTCTTATTTTTCTGTTTTGTTGTTGTTTTTCTTTTTTATATACACTTTGACATCAATGAATTCTATATATAAGTACTGTGACATTTGCTTACTTTGTAAAGTATTCTATTATTTTAATTATTGTGAATGTGAATACTATGTGGGTCACTTTATTTTTATTATATTTTATTTTTCTCTCTGTTCTCTTAGTTTTGTCATGGTCTGGCAGTTTGAG
Organism: Apamea crenata; assembly: GCA_949629185.1. Classification (NCBI taxonomy): domain Eukaryota; kingdom Metazoa; phylum Arthropoda; class Insecta; order Lepidoptera; family Noctuidae; genus Apamea; species Apamea crenata. The sequence continues at coordinate 8,998,574 of OX451356.1, read as the reverse complement.
TAATTAATGCGGCCTACCCAAATGTCCTTTCTTTGGTATTGTTCGTCGAATCGTCGAGCTCCTTAAGTTTTGAGTTGAGCTGCACTGATTTCTGACAAATGCGTGCACTGACTGGACAGGTCCTCTCAATCTGTGTGGTTCTTTCCTCAAAAGACCATCTCAGACATCGACCTGCATGGTCTTCATATGATCTGACCAAGATTATGTCTGGACTTTAAAAGAGACTGTGACCTCTGAGTTTGTTTCGGCCTTTCTTCTCAGAGTAGTCAGATAGGAAACGCCGACCTCATCTAGTTTTAAAATATGATTGACGTGTAAAAGTGTTTGTACAAACCTACTTACAAAATAAAATCATTTATCATTTATCATTTATCCCCCATTACATCTTGCAATAGATGGATATTCAAGGTAGGCAAACAAGAGAGTATCGCAGTGTTGCTAAAAATAAACAGTGTCAAGTTAGTTTGCCACTAATGGAACAAACTTTTTTCTTTCTTCATCGTTGCATCACTTAAGGACTGAGCGGCTTTGATGGCGTTTATCACAAACAATTTGCTAAGAAGGGTAACGTATGTTCAAAGAAATTTCAGAAATGAGGTTGTTTTTACCCTTTCTAGCTAAATATTAATGAGCCGGAGAAATTATAATGATTAAGAAAGGAATATAAATAACTTGTGTACTTTTTTCCTTTATTCCCAGATGTCCCGCGTATATGTATCTGCTCTCTTAAGAGAAAACTTTATCAAGCGAAAATAAAATATTGGTACAGTCAACAGCAAAAGTAGATGATCAAAATCAGAAATTTAATACTAATGAACGGAGTTTGCGTCAGAACTGTGTGGCGTCGAAGTGATTCAAAAGTATGTCAGACTCAGTGTCATACTTTTGTTGAGAACTAGCTGGTCCTACATCTGAAATATTTAAAAGTTGAACCTTGAGGAATTCACTCGGAACGGCCTCATTTATCTGAAAGAGTTTTCCACTGGTGTCTCAGGTCGTGACGTCAGAAGTTACAATAGAGATGGGCAATAATATATAAAAAATATTATTAAGACAATTTCGCTATTAGAGAGCTGTGAGAGTTTGCTGCACTATTTTATTAGATATATTAGAAGAAAGGTCGCGGTTGGAGTTCCATTTTAAAATACATTATTGAAGGAGTTTAAAAAATAAACATACACACACATGGGACTTAAACAGAGAAAAAAAACAGAGTCGTGAAAAGAGGCATGATGTTGTGTTGTGTTGGTTAAAAAATATTTTTATATTAGTTCAAAGTAAGTTGCGATCCACGATTTGAGAGAAAACTTGAATAATTCAAAACGTTTCGTTTTAGGTTAAGTCCTGAAACCTTAAGATCCATAACCAAGATGGAAGATATAATAAATAAAGTAAGATAATTGAAATGGAGATGGACAGGACACATGACAAGAGACTGGACAAATTGGACAAAAACTATAACAGAATGGCAACCACGCGATGGTAAAAGGAAAAGAGGCAGACATGCAAAAATATGGACTGATGACATTAGGAATGTTGGAGAGGTTATCTGGTCAAGGGAAGCTAAAGATAGAAAGGAATATATTGTAGAATTATTATAATCTAAATACATTTAATTTAATTGAGAATTATTAATGTTCTAAATGCTTTTACTTATTTAATTTAATTTGAATATTTTTATTTTTAATTATTTATCCTTTAGCTAAATTAAATGTAAATGTGCGGTAGCTAGCCCGCACTTTATTTATAACAATCACTACCAGTATAAGCTGGCCTGTTATTGTATTGGAACTCTGTACTACTTATGCGCGGATGCAGCTAAAGTTCAGTCTGAGGTACCTGTGACGTGCGGCCTACTATAACTCATCATCTGCCTAGCCTTTTCCCCAACTATGTTGGGGTCGGCTTCCAGTCTAACTAGCTGAATACCAGTGTTTTACATGGAGCGACCGCCTATGTGATCCCCACAACTCAGTTAATGGCTAATACGCTACCCCTTGGTAAAACTGGTGGTCAGACTTTCATGCTTTTGACAACCCGTAACGACTTTCATAGATCCACGAATGACAGCCGGGACCAACGCGACGGTTTAACATACTTTCCGAGCACGGTGGGGTTCTGGTATGTAAAGATATTCTCAGCTAATGTCGTGATTTCGTGAAATAAGTAGTCATTCAATACGGTAAATTGATTTTAGAGAGTTGTATTGATGATTATAATTCTGTAAATACATGCTCGTTGCAGTCTCAAATTATATTTTGATCAACATACAACCGAATTCTGACCTGCAAATTGAGAATTGAATTTGGGGACTGTGAGCCACACTGTGCATATAGATAGGCTGGTTTCCTAAAAAAATCTAATTAGTCCTGCAGTCAGTTAGATTATCAAAATATATTAAACTCGTATTTTTTCTTTTGTCAATTATATAAAAAATGATAAAGATATCGCCCGTTAAAGTTCCGCGTGACGTCACTTGCTTGTGACACTTTTGCAAGCAAGTGACGTCACGACGCCCACTCCAAAATTTTGACGCGCTTTATCTTTGTCATCTTTTGTTTGATTGACAAAAGAAAAAATACGTGTCCATTATTTTTCGATAATCTAACTGACGGACTAAATATAATTATTATTTTTTTACCCCAGAAACTACCCTATTCCCAAACCTCTGTCGTATAGACGAAGGGCCAATTGTTATAAGAAATACAATATTAAATTGTTTCAACGAGTATTCGTTAGTTCCCATGCCGATTTCGATTTCTGTTTTTGACAGGTATGGATTACGAGCGTGTGCTCTTACGTGGCTAATGTAGCCAATCTTGGCTGAGTAGTTACGTTAGCCTGTACATATGTATTGTAGCAAAATAAAAAGAACGTATAATAATTTAATAATATAAAAAAAAACTTGCGAAGATCATAATAAAAAAAAACAATTAGTATTTTTTATAAATCTTGTTAAAACACTTCATTTGATTTAAATTAAAAGAGAATAAGAGGAAAGTGATGGTACACCGGATGGTAAATCTTTGTTAAGTATTTGTTCTTCCGAACCTGTGAAACGATTGCAATGGGTTTGTAGCTCGTGATCACTAAATGACGCAAACTTTCGAATGAATAACATCTTATAAAGACGAACCTTTGCTCTCCCGTTAGGAACAGAACCGGTAAAAAATCAACAGGTATAAAAAAAAATGTTAACCCTAAAGGTACTAAGCCTACTGTCGACACGAAAGTTTTTCACGCAAAAACTACTAGTAAGTACTCAAATTTACAAAAAAAAAAAACTTTTTATCCCGATATTCCCACGGGATTGACACTTAGACGGGTGAAACCGCGGGGCGCTGCTAGTGCTACTGTAATAGTTGAAGCGATCGTGATGAACCATAGTCTCAAAGTGTAGCACGCCTAGTTGATCCTGAGGATCCGCTAGCTCGAAGCACAGCAGTCCTCGACGGAACTGCAGGTGATACGACGATCATGTGATCATAAAGGAGATACCTTTCCTGGCATGTCCTTTTATGATTCCAGCTGCAGTATGTTTAAAACTACAACACATTTTTAAAACCTTATTATCGTTGCTTCCCAAACAAAAGAACCATTTTACATACTGTAAACTCCACTATGTGGGTAATAAAATATTCTCTTTCAGTTCACAGTTCACGATGCTAGCGAAAACAATTTAAACTTGGGTGTTTTCTAGTCGTTGCTTTACTCCTAAGTCTATTTGGTCTCAAATGGTGGTTTGTTTTTAAGTTAAGTTAGTAACTAAAGTCTTTTTACATAGTTTTTGTGTAATTTAAAGTAATGGCCAAAGTAGAGACTTAAAATATAAATTAATAAGTTAGTACCTATTATTATTAATATTAATGTTGGACGACCATTGATTCTCTCCCGGAAATAATTACGGTTATTGATTTAAAAAAAAACATCAAATATATTTTTTAGTTTTTTATCATGCTTAGATAATGATACCCATCTCGTCTGCCGGGTTTCGCTACTTATGAATACCCATCACGTCTACCGAAAACACGACACGACACGACATCACGACGGCCATTATTACCCGACTGTGCAGCACAGCAGCAAATACAGGGTGTTGAAAACGATATGGCGGATGTAAGATGGTCAAATCATGAAATGGCGGTGTATCGCGAAATTAAATTGTTTATTCTGTAAATAGGATATCAGAATCACTTTTACACGTCATATTAAAAAAAAAAGCTAAATGGTTTTGACATTTCTTGTCTGACAACCCCTGAAAAGAAATGGCGAAACAAACTCAACGGTCAAAGTCTCTTTGTCAGATCATGTGAAGACAGTGAAGATTAGTGCCTGAAATGGTCTTCTGAGGAGACCACACATATTTAAGTGACTGGTCCACTCCAATCTGTATGAGTATAGAAATACTCATACAGATTTGAGTGGACCAGTCACTCAAAATGCTTGCACCGACTAGAAAGTCGGTGCAAGCATTTTTCAGTAATCGTGTAGTACCAAAAGAAGAACATTTGGGTAGCCCGCATAAATGGCCAGGCAGATTTCCATTACAACGATCGGACGACGACATTATGCAACGCAGTATTCGAAACAAAACAAAAGTAAAACGGCACGTCGTCACACCGCAACTTGCCTATTCAGTTAAGTGGTTGCTCTAACTCAAACTCCCATAGTATTAATCTGGATAAAATATGGGCACTTTCTACGACCGACGTGCGACGCTAATATAACAAGCAAGGACCGTATTACGAAGTATACCTATGTGCCACAATGATTCCAATGCGAAAAAGGGATGGTGCTATCGGTCATATTTATAGTTCCGTCTCTCTTTTACACTGGAATCATGAAGGCATTTTACCGTCATAATACGGCACCTGGTCGTATAATATCCCTTGTTCATAACATTGAGTCCCCAGATGTGACGGTCATTTGTTAAACAGGTCAGTTTTAAAATAATGCTTAATATTTTGAACTAAAATGTCAAAAGGAGATGAGGGCACGTCACGTGTAAATCCGCAATTATAAATAGGTATCGTATCGTATGGTTTTAGGTGTTATTTAAAACAATGACGCGTTTTGTTCCGAAACCTTAACACAGTTTTGTTACGGTTTAACACACCAAAAAAAGATGAATATTAACACATCTTCATAAATTCCACGGCTATACAAACCGGAAGTATATGGATGGCATAGCATGTATAGCATATCATGCACGATAGCATGTACATCATAGTATGCATAGCATAGCACGCATAGCGTAGCGTAGCTGCATTCTGTGATGACAGGATGATGTTTCGCAGAAGTAGATAACAAGTTCAGACACAAAAGATAAAAAAATAATATGGTAAGAGTCGAATAGAAAAGCTTGTATAAGTACCTACAGTTTCTGGGATAATAAGGTTTAAATTCGCTTGTAAATTGTTGCCTCAATTTGGTAGTTAAAAGTTAGTATTAACACCCATTCCTTGGATAAGCCTATTGAAAACACGCCTAATTAGATTTCTCGAATCATCGATTTTCGAAACGAGCTCTTGGTAACTAAACTTTCATTCATTGTAAAAGTATTAAAATAACTAACTGAACCATTAGTCTATTATTAAACTCCAATTGTTAACTTTTCAGTAATCTTTTGATGAATATTTTGTTATTCATTTTCCATTTTGTGAATTGATATTTGAAATAACTAATGGCACTTTATCAAGGAGAAAAGTTTCAAAAGATATAATAGGACTACAAAATTTAAATTAATTCAATCGTTTGAAGCAACTCCCTAATTGTGTAACACACTATCAATCGTAATTTGAATCCTTTTGATGGATATTGCTAATCCGTTGCTTCATATGTTCGAAAAATTCGTCTGCTGAACAACGTATATAACGTAATGAATGTGGTTGAACTGTCAAAATGATAGCCATTGCTACTATTGCTATTGATAGAGTGTTTACGAAATTACCTCCCAGCTCGTAGTCATCTGTCAAAAAGGGAAAAATAGACGTAGGGATGAGATACCGAGTACGTGTTGAATTGAAAAGTATAGAGTTTTTTGAAAATCGATAAAAAAAGATCTGATTTTACAATCGACAGATAATTCTTATTCGTGGAATAAAATTGACGTCTGACTGATTCTGTATAGAAGAACTGTTAAAAATTCAAAATTATTCCTCGGATAACATTATCTGGCGTTGGAAAAATCAGCCCTAAATTTACTAAACATAAGTAAATGTAAATCAAGAAAATGCGTAGGGTGAACTCATCTAATTCTGTGACCTGCCTAATTCGGTGATATTTGGTTTTGAATTTGAACTTTATCACAGAGGCTTAAGGTTGTATTTCAAACCATTGATTTCACTCGTATAGCCCTATGATAGCGCTCAAACCAAATATCACCGAATTAGGCGAGTCACAGAATTAGATGAGTTTACTATATACCCTTAGTGCAATAACAAATCAATTGTTATAATTTGATTTGTTAGCGCACTAACAGTACGCATAAACAACGTGTTTCTGACATTTTAACTGCCTTCAATAAATCATGGTCTTGTTGTAAATAAACATTTATATCCATAAAAATGATTTAAAAGTCGCAAAATATTTTTGTAAAAGTTTAATTTTAATGCATTATTGAAATTACTTCCGAAAGTAATCCGAGTATGCTGGTACATACCTTTGCATAATAATAGTAGAGTAAAAGGAATAGTGTATTCACACGGACCACAGTTGGCAGTCATAATCAATATTGTGTACGATACCGAAAACATCAAGGCCACGTCGCAGCCATAACGCAACCACCAGCGAGACCGCGCACAAGCGGCAGGGCAACGTAACCACATCGCAACTACTAACGACAACGCAAACACATCGAAATGTAGTTGCCACGACGAAATTGCAAGAAGCTGTAGCGACTTTATTCACACGTAACCACTGCTTGCTCACATTTTGTCGCTTGGATGTGATATGGTAGGTACCGCTGTATAGTCAGTAAGAGATTTATATTTATATTGACAAATTAATACTTAGTTTTTTTCGAGCACGGAGCCTTAGCAATTTTCGGATATGTTCCTGTAGGTACCTATTTGTGCTACGAGAGCTTGGTTCTTGCCTTTTAAGATTCTAGGTCAACGGTATGAACCTTATGGGTTTTAATTTATTTGCGAGTGTCAAAATATGTTACATGAATAGAAATTTATGCCAAGCTTCTAAGTAAACGTCTTGGGAGCTCGCTTTTTTACGATTCCAAGGGACCGTTCTAACTATTTTACCTCAATTTGATACCCCCACACATTCCTGAGAAAAAGGTTCAGACAGATGGACATCAAAGTGGTCCTTTATGGGTTTGCGAGTAGACAAAAATCCCCGCCGAAAGCATTTCTGATAAAGAGGCCCAGTTCAGTACAAAAGAAGTAAGTACAGGGTAGGCGGGTTCACCGATAAAAGAATTGACATCAGCTATGTAAATGGGTGTGAAAGTAAGTCGAAAATTTATAAGGACCCTCGTTTGTAACTGTTGAAACTTTTGCTTTGAAAACTTGTCTAGTTACATTACATGCACCCATTAAGATCTTAATTCTTTTATCGATAAAACCAACAATCCCAAACATTGTGATTCGTCACAACCTTTACCCATCCCAACACTATCCGTCCTACACGCTTTTAGTTAAGGTAGAGTCAGCCTAAAAAAAATTGTATGTTCCACATCATTTGATTGTCTACAATTTATGTTCCACAATACTGTATGAGTAGATACAATTAAGTACTCAATGTGTAAAATATTTTGTGGCTACACTTTGATACCATTCAATGAAACGAAGATTGTAGACAATTAAATGAACTCTTGTCAATGAATACATATTTTTGAGGAAGACTGTACGTAACTGGCATCAGAGATTACACAACACTAAAACAAGTCACCATCCCCAATTTTAATATTCCATTACGTGACTATTACGTAGGTAAATGAGCATATGCATAATAGCATAATTAGCCTATAATGAAATGAAATGAAATGAAATTGTTTATTCTGTAAATAGGATATCGAAATCACTTTTACACGTCATATTATAAAAATAAAATAAAAATCTAGATGACGTCGGCGTTTCCTACCCAACTACTCAGAGAAGAAAGGCCGAAACAAACTCTGACTCTGAGTCTCTTTAAAAGTCCAGACTCTTGGTCAGATCATGTGAACACCTTGTTGATTCAATAATCCCACTGATGGGACACAGGCCTTCTCTTCGAGAGGGAGTGGGCTATAATCTACCACGTGAGCTCAGTGCGGGTTGGTAGATGGTACATATCTTCTAATTTTTGGTTCTAGAACGTGTCCTCACGATGATTTTCTTCACCGTTTTGAGAGATGATATGATGAGAGGTGGTGAAATTATTTACACAAAGTAAAGCGCTTGCCTGGGTTCGAACCCAAGACCTACAGGTTGTAAGTCGGGGCCGTTACCACTGGGCCACCACTGTTCTAGGTAAATAAAAATAACTAAAAATAGTTTCGCTCCAAAAAGAGGCGTATAACAAGAATTTTAATGATAAAGCTGAAAACTAAAATAAAAAAGTTTTACTCATGTGCCCACTCACCTGCAGGTAATATCATTAAAAGTTCAAAAGCCAATAATAATTAGACCTCTGCATTAATTGGGTTTCATTTCCAATTGGAAACTAATACCAGGGATTTCTACTGTGGTCGTAGGTACAGACGCCAACACATCAAGCTACTACAATCTGTCAAATTTCTTTAGTAGATTTCAACTTTATCGCTATAGCATAAGGTCCAAAGTTGATTGGGAAAATTTGACAGTTTCGGGTAGCTTGATGTGCTGACGTCTGTACCTTTGCTTGGGTTCAAGAAATTTAATATTTATATACCTACTTTACGTAAAATATAGGTAATAATTATTTAATCGTTATAAAATGTGGATACGACCATAAATAAAAACACTGGCCATTCTGATGCGAAGGAGTATTTTGAAACTATTAGATACATCCTAATATCGAAATTAAAATAAGTGATTTTTTCAACTAAGGGCCGATTTTACCATCACCAGATAACTTTTATTCGAGGAATAAAATTGACGTTTGACAGGTTTTGTATGAAATAACTGTCAAAATTTCAAACTTATTCCTCGAATAAAGTTATCAGATTATTGAAAAATCAGCACTTAAAATAGTAGTGACGGGCCGACTATGGATCTTGCCAATCTTTGACTAGCTACCAGTGATAAACTATTGGAAATATTTGTTTGAATTTTTGTATGCAGACTGGGAACGTCCTTAGATATACAAAGTGTAAATTATTGTCGTTTTGTCGTGTCCACGCTGTATAGTAGAAAAAAAATATATAACCTTTTTTCGGAGAAAAGGTTTCAGCCCAAGCAGTATGTGAAGTTTGATTATAATATACAACGTTTGGGACTGAAATACGTGGTCAGAAATTGTCCCACCTCTAGATAATTTTGTCAGCTTATTTACGTTATTTTGGCTGGCATCCTACTAATATTATAAACTTGAAAGTTTGTGTGGATGGATGGATGGATGTTTGTTGTTCTTTCATGCCAAATCTACTGACCGGATTTGGATGAAATTTGGCACACATATAGTTTATAACCAGGATTAACACATAGGATGCTTTTTATCCCGATATTCCCACGGGATTGAAACTTATGCGGGTGAAACCGCGGGGTGCAGCTAGTTATGCTATATATCCTTAACATGCCGTTTCTGCGCAACGTAACTTTTCACATTCAAAATGAATGTTGTTTAACTCATATGAGTGATAACTTATCCCATTTTCTCAACAGCGTTACGAGGTTTATATTTTGCTCCACTACCTTGCTGACTGCTCAATAGTTTCCGTGGTCAATACCTTCCGTGGTAACTATCTATAGGTGTATATACCTACCTATCAAGCAACCCCTCACTCAAGCAAGTGTCACCTCGTTGAAAGACTTAAAGCTCGACACTTGATGTATTGGTATCGCTTTCATTGCTTTCGTGCAGTGCGACGACCGCTATTTGTTGCTGTTCTTAGGAGAAGCCCGTTTTGATTCGTTTGTGTGACGGTGTTCGCAAAAATTCCTACTTTTTTTTTTAACATTCAGCCCAAAAAGATGTATACAAGGACTAGGAACCTATTTTTTTGTCAACAACGTTTGATCCATAATATTCTATCGTATAGGCACAGAATACAATACTTTTCATGTGGCATTTCAGAAAACAATTGCACAAATATTTACTAATATCGCACCAACTTTATTATTGCGTCAAAAGATTCTTGTAACAGTGTAGGGGCACCGACTGAATTGGCAGTTTAAAAAAATATATTTTCATTTTAATGGACATAATTTAGGATATATATGACTAGTCCGGTCGACTTTATTTACCAAAGTAGATTATATTTGTAGTTTTCATCTCAATGCTGTAGTAAACCAGTTTATGATTAAACACTAGCTTATACCCCGTCCATTAGGTAAACCGTTTTTTGACAGATGGAACTAGTGATTGCAGCAACACACAATACATACGTACGGTATTATAATTTCTGTAAGAAGCCATAAACAAGATAGTTAAATAAGATAAAGCAGGTTATATATTTATTTTATTTGACATTTTAAAGTTAACTTTTACGTAATCTGGAATAAGTACGTTCTAAGACAGCTTTCAAAAAACGTTTAACCTAATGGACAGGGTATACAGGCGTGAATTATCAAGTAAATAAGGCAGATAACACTCTTATTTATAAAATAAGGGTAACAGTAAATCATTACTTAGTAGAGTCACGTATAATAAGATGTTTATACGGCAAGCCCACATGTTATAATATTGTAATAGGTACGTGACTGACTACATTGGCTTTCCAATTATTCGGGAAGAAGGAAAAACCCCAAATGCCTTCCAACATTATGAACGGCAATTTGTTAAACTGTTTATGGTACAAAATATGTTTATATATCTCTTAAGCTCTTATTTTGATTAGGCCTGATACAATTTTATTCCTTCAAGGGTAGTCAATTTAATGTAGCGGTCGTAGAATTGTAAATAGTGTATGTAGGTAAATCAAATATTGAGAAACGTAATCAATATGAGTAGTAAAGTCCGTTTCATAAAAGAAGTCTCGTAGACGCGGCGCCACTGTCATACAACAGAATCATACATATTGATTGATTTGGATTAGTCCATATTTATCTCGACATCATAATATTACAGGCACTGGTTAGTAAAATTCATATCTTAAATAGACAAAGGTTTCTGAGGTAGGAGGGTAGTAGGAATGTTGCTAACTGTATAATAATAATTAGTTCAACTTGTTGCCGCGCGAATTCTTTCGTGAAACGGACTCTAGTTAATTTAATGTTTACTCATAAATCAAATGTCGGCAGGACATATGATACGCGATAAAATGGGGAAGTGGAACAATAGAGTCATAGAATGGTACCCAAGAGGCATGATCAGACAAAGTAAAATTGACAGCAGGACCAAACTGGAGAAGGGTTGCTCAAGACAGGCAACAGTGGAAATCGTTGGGGGCCTTTCCCAATAGGCACGTCGAATTAAGAGACATTTCCACATCCCCTGACGGACATTGACAGGGGGACGTTGTAGGAATTGTCGGAGATGTATTGAAAAAAAAATGGCAGTGTTAGTTCCGATTTTGGCTACGCGATAAAAAAAAATCTTCTAGCGTTGTAGTGTACATCACATTATTAAGTCTTTTGACTCTGTGGCAGAACAGGTAGTCTAGAATGACCATAGTCCCTTTGCTCACAGAGACAAAATAACGTTTTCCATTAATTGCATTTTGTGCGTGGTGGTCGTAGTCGTGTAATTGGGCCCTAATTTGTTGGATAGGCGGTAGGCTTTCATGAGGAGTAGAGAACTAGTGTATTCTGTGTATTGTACAAACATTTGGAATTAATTCTGGCAAAAATGTGAAAAAAACCCAGCTTATAAGTTTTAAGGACTTTCAGTTAGGGAAAGGTCAAAGTCTTATATGACATAACTCGGGTAATAGTATCAGAAACCCCAAAAAAAAACACCGTGCAGTGATCGAGCACATCTACTCGACATACTTTTACTTAGGAACCTGACTTCAGCCTAAAGCTAGGTAGTCGGCAAAACAGTGTTATGGTTTTATCAGTAGTTAGGTACCATTGAATCTAAGGTAACTTTGTTCCTAATCTGTTTATACCTTTGGTTTTTTATAGAAAGTAATTACAACATATTTATTGTATATATCTAGATTTTGTAAAACTCTGTTTGATTTAAATGAACTGTGAGTACTTACGGTTCTGCCATCCATATGTGGTGCGTCAGTTAAAGGGTCAACAGTCGTCAAAAGCCAGGAGCGTTAGTGCTCAGTGTCAAGTATAGCGGAAGGCCTTCCTTTTTTCCCTATAACCAAACGCAAATGACAAATATCTGTCAAGGTACGGATTAAGAGATGGACACGTAATACACGCATTAATTATAAATATGATAAAACATAAAAGTAGTTTCACCATACCGTAATAAATGATCATTAATATCTCTTCGAATCAGCCAATATCACCAAACTGTTACCAATAAATCACAATACTCGTACAAATCAATTTGCAAGAAACATGTAATAGAAAAGTCCGTCACTACTATGTACACGCTATTACTAAAGATTAAAATTGATACTTACCAAATAACTCCTTGGAGAGAATTAGATTACAACGTACTTCAAAAATACTGCTTGAATTACCAGTTTCGCCTCGGACACAGCTACTCACAGCTCACAAAATTAAATTGTCTATTTTAGACTACATCGTCCGCTTCCTAGCGTAGCCTGAAACCCTATCAACTTAATAAATAATGGTCGGACATGACCTCTTGGTATTCCACAAGACTCCTAACTTAACTGGCCTGGACTATCACGTCCGTAGCCTACAGCGGCAAAATCAACTCCCCTCACGTTTTCGTGATAATTCTCACATCCTAAAATCACCACACAATTTGTACCTGTTCTGATACGATTGGCAATCAATTTATTTATATCAAATTACTTTAGTAGTAACCTGATCGAATATACATTTTCTAATTCAAGCTGCCGACGTAATTGTACTCACATAAGCATTGCATACTAGTGGGCTATCATTCGATTCAGCGCACTCTGCGAAATCAATTTGTACCTAACATGTGGTGGAGAAAATTTATAGAACTTTTCTTCTGAGTAAAAGATGAGTCCCACCTGTTGGAAAGTCGTTATTGCCACTCATAGGATTGCCGATTTACTGCTGGCCATGAATATTGACAAAATTTGTAAAATCCTTTAGGACATCCGATGAAAAAATCTCACTGAATGAAAACGGAACTTGTAGATACATCACTTTTGTGTCCGTCTGTCACAGAGGTTTTTCTTGAGATCTTTATAACGTAGGTATTTTAATTTTGGCATAATGTTTAGGTCTCGGTGACGCGCATACAGATCGCCAGTCAAATACCATTTTGTTTTAAATATTTATTTGGGGCGATCGTTTCAATCTTAGGGTAAATCTGTATCCCTTCACAGAGCATTCCTTAAAGATCCTAATAAAATACTTTTTATAATGTTTGGTTTAGCGGCTTTGAGGATATAGCCCAAAAGCAAGACCAAACTTTCCTTTATATTTTTCCTTGTAACGATGTAATTTATTTTTATGTATCATCATCATCAGCCTATAGCAGTCCACTGCTGGACATAGGCCTCTCCAAGCAAGCCATTCAACTTGATTTTCGGCAACTCTCATCCAGCTGTTACCAGCCATCCGGCGAAGATCGTCACTCCACCTAGACTGAGGGCGTTCAAGCTTAGTTAAAAAAAACCCAGCAAATGTATAGCTAACTAGTAGTAAAAAAAAACTAGTAATAAATCCAGGTTGGCTTCTAGCTAACCTGGATTTATTATTGACGCACAGTACAGTAATTAATTACAGCAGGAAAGCGACCATTCCTCTTCAATTAAAACCACTACCTCTTAGCCTACAGAGTTGAAATTGTACATGTTGATTCTATTTTGAAGTCAATGCATTTTTATGATGCATGACCTGATTCCACACCCAGGATTGACTCCAGACGAAGGAACTCCTTAAAGGTCAATGGTATACGCATTCAATTATGATAGTATCTGGCTGCTGCACCCAGGATTAGCTCCAGATGAGAGAACTCCTCAGCGGTCAACGCATTTTATTTTTTGAACGCATTCATGATATTCCATTCCAAAGTATGGCATGATAGTGCAACTCGGTTGGTGTCACACCATGAATTGTGTAAAAGCATGTCTTTACACAAATCAAATCATAAGTTGAATTTTTAGTTACAAGTACCTTTCAAGGTGATAGAAAATAATGATATATTCTAATGCTAAAAGGTACAAAATCAAATTTAAGTAAAAATCTTTCAAAAATACAGCTACAAAGTACTTACTAAATAAAACTTATGTTAAGATAGAAATTTTATATTTTCTTAAAAGCTTGAGACGTGAACGACACGCTCAAATTCAACTCAAACTATTTATTTCAACTAAACCAATTACAGGCACTTTTGAATTGTCAAGGTGTACGACAATGGGCGCGTTCACTGCGGCTTCGAGCCGCACACTACCTGAACGCGCCCCAGAAGGTGGTAGCCACAAGGCTAATCCGGGGCTACCGCACGATCTCGCGCGAGGCGGCAAGCCTCCTTGCCGGACTGCCGCCATGGGATCTGGAGGCGATAGTCCTCGCGCGCCTGCATGACTGGCGCGCGGAGGCACTACGCCGGGGGGAAACTCTGCACCCGCGGCAAATCGCTGCGGAGCGGACGGACCTCCGGCGCGATCTCATGGCGGAATGGAAGGCGCGACTATCGCAACCCAGCGCAGGGCACGCCGCGATAGCGGCGATAAGACCCCTCTTTGAGGAGTGGCTAGAGAGGCGTCACGGCGCTCTCACGTACCGCCTGACGCAGGTCCTCTCCGGACACGGATGTTTCGGGAGGTTCCTGCACATCATCAGGCGGGAGGAGACGCCCGGGTTTCACCACTGCCAGGATCGCCCAGAGGACACGGTGGAGCACACGGTGGAGGTCTGCCCTGCTTGGGCGGAGCCCCGCCGTGTCCTCGTAGAGGCGATCGGCAACGGCGGCGACCTCTCGCGCCCGGCCCTGGTGCAAGCCATGGTCCGGGGCGAGAGAGAATGGGAGGCAGTCACCTCCTTCTGCGAAGCAGTCATGCTAGCGAAGGAGGTGGCGGGGAGGCTGAGGGAGAGAACCTCACGCCTCAGCCGCCGCGGGAGACGCTCCGGGCGTCGGGAGCCGCGTGACGACTCCCGGCCACCGTAGGCGCGGGCCTGCGGGCGGTGAGTAATGGGTAGCTCACCGTCCGATCAGGACCAGGCCCGTGCCGGACGGCGCGTTGTGTTCCACGCGCGCCTCAAAGAGATGTCAGCAGAGGACGGGGCCCCATAGGGCCGAAGCCTGCCGGGGCGGCGGGATTTTCCGAAAGGTTAACCGCTGCCCTGGAACAGAAAGGGCTAAGGAAGGAACACGGGTGGGTTTTAGTCAGTAAAAGTCTGACACTCCCTTCCGCTCCACCCAGAGCGGGAGGGGTCATTTGATGATTTCCCATCCACAAAAAAAAAAAAAAAAAAAAAGGTGTACGACAAATAAAATGGGGTATTACACCAAAGAAAAGGATAAAACTTCCGCAAATAAGGGAAAATTCGAAAAATATCTTACACCATTTGTGCAGAATTCAACAATATAACTTGATTGACTGTAGAATATAATAACTTGTTTGATAAGGAACTTAGACAAAGTGTAAACAATAAAGCTCCATTTAAAATTAAAATACGAAAAATTAAAATAGTTTGTATTTTTCAGAAATAGTTTGTTTTTTCAAAAACTTCGTTTTTATATTTTTATCCTTGTCTCTTGGCTTGTCAGTCAAATCTGAAAGCCAATTTCCGGAACTAAAAACGTTCAAAATCTAGTCGCGATCTCATCTCAGCGAAAATCAATGTCAAAAATGTAGGGAAATTAGGGGTATTTTTGACAGATTGAGACTGAGATCAGAGGGTCAATTCCCGTAACTAAAAACGTTCAAAACAATCTCATCTCAGCGATAATCACAAGGTCCTTGGTTTAAAAGGGTGAACCGAAAAAAGTAAAACAGGGTAAACCCTATGAAATTACAGGAATTGAAATTTTTTCGGTGAGTTTTTTTTTGTCAATATTGCTAAGCTGAAGTTAATAAACTTACCAAGGGAGACGAGAGCAGCCTGCCTGACTTCTAAATACATATTCCACGAGTAAGGTCAAAAAGTATGTAAACTCATGAACGTCAAGTGCCAGTGACGGCTATTTTAAAGACAATTAACACAATAATTATGGTTCTACAATATCAAAGTTCTGCTACATACAATCTTCGTGAAATGACACCCTACTATCTACTAAAGAAGCATGTGAATGACATTGAACGGTGATGTAATCAAGAGCATCTTATCATTGCACAGCCAAATTAGTAATTAAAACTTTGATAACGTGGGGTTAATGTACAATAGCTGTTTCAGCCACCAGGCCCGGTCGTAGCCCAAGATTTGGGTCAACAAGTAGTAAGTTAGTAAGGCAAGTAAATCATGAAGACTCTCGACAGCTTGAATGATTTTGGGGGGGTGACCCCCACGACCAACCCCTCCCCCCTCGGGACCGCGCCTGTCAGCCACTCTGCACGTGTTTGATACGTATCTCAAATTGACTGTATGAAAATTACATCGCTGAACATTATACACATGGAAAATGTTGATGTGTCGCGGTGAATTATTTTTTGACGAGTTTTCATTAGTCGACTGCCTCGTTGGTCTAGTGGTCACACGCGCCACTGCTGAGCATGAGGTTCTGGGTTCGATTCCGAGGACGGGAAGTGTTATTGGTTGAGTGTGGATTTGTGCCGGGTTGTAGCAATAGTCTCGGTTCTTATTACATGGGACTTAACCTGGCGAAATGAGGGTGTATCTTCAATAGCTCTGCCTAACCCTTCGGGGATTACAGGCGTGATGTTGTGTATGACCTGTCACTAGTCAATTTATTATTAAGGCGTGTAAAACTGTCCAAGAAAAACATCGCGTACCATTTTAGATCATGAATTGCGATCAAAAATGTCGAGTCAAACGACACTCGCATGTCACGGAACATTTGTCACCTAGTGAATTGAATATGAGGCTTTAGATATTAAATAACATGAATGACGCGATGACGCAACATGCAAGAATAATCGCCACTCCTAATGTGACCGACATTTTGGAGCCGCCGAGATTGTTACAAATTATAAGCTACAGCGGGCTAAATACACACTATCAGTAGCAATCAGTTTTATTTTGACATTTCAACAACATTCATTGCGTTATTAACGTGGTTGACCGGACACAATTTTCGAACATATGAAGCAATGGATTAGCAACATCCTTTAAAATTATTCAGATTGACATTGATTGCGCAATTAGGTTGCAGGTTTTTCGTCTGGGTGACGTAGGAACGTGCTCAGAATTCATATATTATCGCTCTTATAATCTTATCGGACGTAAGGAATCAAATGATATTTGTATAAAAATATAGGTGGGTAGGCCTTTCGCTGAATTTGGATGTTGAATACTAATGGACCTATGTAGGTAGGAATGCCAATTATTTTTTTACAAAACAGTATATAATGCGAACATTATATACCCGCCGACTCTTCTAGGTCGCGCGAAGGTTATATGCTAGGTTTTGTTTTATAAAATCAAAGTAGTGGATTAAAGACGGTAACTGATGTCTTAAAAAAACCGTGTATTGGCCCATGCACACTGAAAGGTTCCGTAGTTGGGATAAATTTATCCCAAGAAAAACTTAGCTCGTTTTTTCAAAGTTCCAAGGGACCGTAGACCTACATAATTGATATTAACTTCAACCTCTACGCGTTTCTGAGAAAATGGGTCATGGTAGACAGACGTGACAACGAAGTGATCCTTTAAAAGGGTTACGTTTTTTCCCAGACTTGAGAAGACGATTCTAAAAATATAACACACTAGAGGTGGAAACTTAAAACCGATTTCAACTAAAAATATAACACACTAGAGGTGGAAACATAAAACCGATTTCAACTAAAAATATAACACACTGGAGGTGGAAACATAAAACCGATTTCAACTAAAAATATAACACACTAGAGGTGGAAGCATAAAACCGATTTCAACTAAAAATATAACACACTAGAGGTGGAAACATAAAACCGATTTCAACTAAAGAGTTCAAAAAAAGCCCACTTTTCAAGCACCAACTGCATTAGACTGCACACATACACGTTCTATACCCACTATAAATAAAGTTTCAGAATACTGTTTTTAACAACAATGTTAAAAACAGTATATTATTGAACAGTATTTAAGGGGAAAATAAAGTATTTACACTCAATTAAAACCGATTTCAAAGAAAGGAGGATGCGGTGAGGTTTTTTTAACATCATGGTAGGCAACCCTTGTACTGTGTGAATTAAAATGAGACAGTGTTGAAGGTTCGTAGAATGAAGGCCAAAATGTAATTATTCTTATTGCCTTTTTAAGATTTTATAACAACAGAAGTTCGCACATTTAAAAAGCATACCAGGGAACTGTGATAATCAAAACATTCTGCCAAGCTTTATCTTGAAAAGGTTGAAGGAAAGCTTGGAGGAACGTGTAAGCGAAAGGTTATAAAAATACACACTTTTATTTGCAGCACGCAGTAACGATGTCTTTATAAATGGTCCTCTTTGTTACGCAAAGCGCTTGTACTTGAGAAAACGTGATATTTTAAATTAATGCTACGAATACGAATCGCATGACGTCGCCTGCTGATCAATCACGACAAAACTTTATTCAGTCTCCTGCATAAACTCGTTTCCTTATAAAGCGAGTTTACGAATTAGCCTTCATTTGAATTGTTTATTTGAACCTCATTTAGAAATGCTCTGGTCTGACTATGCGTACCGATATTATTATGGGCTGATTTTTCTATCGCGAGATAACTTTTATTCGAGGAATAAAATTGACGTTTGGCAGTTTTTGTATGAAATAACTGTCAACATTTTAAAATTATTCCTCGAATAATGTTATCAGATGATTGAAAAATCAGCCCTAAGATCACCTAGCGGCCTGATGCAAAACTTTGCTCCATTTTGTTCATGATTGAAAGTTACTTTTAATCGGTCATTAGGAGGCCTGTTTCGCAGAAAAAATGTTAAAGTCTAATCATAAGTCATTTATTCAAATTAGGCTGAAAATCAGCACTTTTTAAACGTCAAAATGACATAAGACAACCCCCCAAAACGCCCGCCCTTCACCGGTTAAAGGTTTTTGTTGTGCCCAAATTGATTGTTTTATCTTAAACGAATCTTTGAACAATGGACAATAGTCCATTTTGCTTTTAGTAAATGTGCGAAGTACTTGTTCATGAAGCGAGTTAAAATCGTTTATATTTTCTTCATTATTCGGGGAAATTTGTATGTGGTTATAGTATTTTGTTATTATTTCTTTAACCAGGGCAACAAAATTAAAGAAATAGACTTAGTTCTCATGAGTTAAAATGTCTGTGTTTACATACCTATCTAATAGGTCCTTATAGTGTATTTATACTCGTAATATACCACACATGAAGGCCAATTCTCGCAATTTAAAACGTAGAAAATCTAGTCGCAGTCTCATCTCGGCGACAAACAAATGTACCGTATGTGTGTTGAACCGTGTCATAAATGTTGGGAAATTAGAAGTATTTTTGACAGATTGAGACTGAGATCAGACTGTGAACGTTCTTAAAATTACGAGAATTGCTCCTCAGATATATGAACGTGAACGAAGCAAAAGGGCAAGGCAAGGATCATAGCAGGTGGCGGTCTGTAGTTTCTGCCTACCCCGGTGGAAAGTATTCATGAATTTTGTGTTATAAGTTATAATATCTATCTTTATATTATTCAATGCTTTATGTTTCAGTCGAATTTAGGCTTTTACCGATCCATCACGCATTCGCATAATGGAACAACTTAGCAATATTAATCAGCAGTATACATACTGAAACGAGATCCATCACGTCAATGATCAGGCTGAACGGACGCTCTTTGTTCGTCGGCCTATTTACTGAGCTCCAGCTAATTTATATTTTAACTAGCTGTGCCCCGCGGTTTAACCCGCATAAGTTTCGATCCTGTGAGAATATCGGGATAAAAACTTTACTATGTGTTAATTCCTGGTTATAATTAAACTATTTGTGAGCCAAATTTTATTCTAATCCGTTCAGTAATTTTTGCGTGAAAGAGTAACAAACATTCATCCATACAAACTTTCGCATTTACAATATTAGTAGGATTAAAAATCAAACACAACACCCATAGAGGCTGAGGAATGATGTGATAGGTAAGGTAATGTTGCAGTTTAAAAGACATAGTGACATACATTGAAAAGAGTATGATTAGATTGTTTGGTCATGTCGAGAGGATGAATGAAAGGCGACGGGAAAAAGGGGACGACATTATCATAGTGACCTTCTTGGTGATGTCCTTCAGAAAGGTCAAGCGCGTAGTACTCACAACCGGCATGTGTGTAAGACCAGATGAACATAAATAATGTCCTCCAGACCGTATTTCGGCCACGACGTAACGCTCTCTCAACGGAGACTAGCCTTCGGCGCGGAAGATATTACAGTGCACAGGTGTGCGCGCGAACACAGGTGCACTCCCTCTTCCCTCAAACATAAACCTTTTGGCCTCGTACAGGACTTTTTGTTTCATTTTTCTTTTTGTTACTTCTTTTTTATATAATTTGGTTTTGTTACTTTTTTTTGTTTATAATTTGTTTTATTTATTTTTTATTGTGTATAGTTTAGTTTAGTTTTATGATCTTTCTGTACGAGTCGCAATAAATACTTTTTCTTTCTTTCTTTCTAAACAACAACAATGAACAACATGACACAACGAACGATGAACATAAACGAAGCAAGAGGAGTTTGGAAGTGGAATGATCATGGCAGGTCAGTTCTGTAGTGTCTACCTACCATGGGAAGAGGAGTTTAGTATTAAATAAAGGTAATATTAAGTACTTACATAACATAATATCACGCCTGTTTTCCCCAAGTTAGGCAGAGTTGTATCTATTACAACCACATTTCGCCAGTTATCTTTTAAGTCCCCTATATTAGGCAGCCAGCCTATTGCTATAATAATACTACAAATATTTAGGTTCATACTTATGAGCTCGACTGTCACTAATGTAATGAAATGAGACATTATTACTTTTTCTATTGTTACCGAACTTAATAAGCTTGCCGAACAGACAAGGGGATATATATTACATAAGAGGCGAAATAAGCCGCATTAGCTTTAAATGTTTTGTGTTTTTTTTGTCTATGTAGAAAGTTCTTTCTACGTAAACTAACGACAATAGTTTAAAGCCAGCTGGAAAATCACAGCTTTCACGAACGGTCGCGTGTCTGTGAAATATAAACAGCTATTTTGGCCCAAGTTTCGTGATTAGTTAAATGACATCTTGTACTGAAAGGTTTTTTTTCTCTTTGTAGGTTTTAAATAATTTTGTGCGACTTGTTAATTTAGTTTGACTGAAAAAATGGATGACAAACTAATAAAATTAAAAAGTTACTTTCAAATGACTGAAAAATTGTCATATAAAGTTTAATAACAGACCCATTAGTCTGTTGTTAAACTTTTACAAATATATTTGGCGACTTTTAAATCATTTATAAAAATACTAGCTTCCGCCCGCGGCTTCGCCCGCGTGAATGTCGGAAAGGATAAGAAGTATGTCCTTCCCCAGGATGCCATCTATCTCTTTGGCATCTGCTGGCAGGCAATTTTATCGAAATCCGTTCAGTGATTTAGGCGTGAAAATGTAACATACCTACAGACAGAATATATAATTTTATATAGTACCTATAGCTGTTGCCCGCGACTTCGTCCACGTTTCCGCCGTTTTTCGTAAAAAAAAGTAGCCTATGTCCTTCCTCACGGTTCAGTGGTTTTGATGTAACAGACAGATTAACTTTCGTATTTTAGTAGGGAAATATAATATGTCAATCTACAATACTGTTGAGAAATATCGCAATACGGAACCGCACAATATTATTGTTAATAGCTGTGCCCGCGACTCCGTCAGCGTGTAACTCCTTGTGTGTTATTAAGTTAATGTATTGGTAATATTGTTTAGATCACGTTCACATGAGGTTTAAGTACCTATAGAAGGGGTAGCGGGATCGTCCGAAAGGGTTACCGCTGCCCTGGAACATAAAGGGCTAAGGAAGGAACACGGGTGGGTTTTAGTCAGTAAGAGTCTGACACTCCCTTCCGCTCCACCCAGAGCTGGAGGGGTCATTT
The DNA here is from genome assembly GCA_949629185.1 of Apamea crenata. Classification (NCBI taxonomy): domain Eukaryota; kingdom Metazoa; phylum Arthropoda; class Insecta; order Lepidoptera; family Noctuidae; genus Apamea; species Apamea crenata. The sequence goes on along the minus strand of OX451356.1, from coordinate 8,976,208 downwards.
GATGATTTCCCATCCAGCAAAAAAAAAAAAAAATGTACCTATAGAACGAAAATACTTCAGCGCAAAGCTTCCGGGTAAATTATGTTGAAAGTTGACCCGTCCGGCACGTGAACATAAAGATTTCTAGAACTGCTAACCCGGGAAAGAGCAACGTACAATTGACCATGCGAGAAACAACTGACACCGAGATCTACTCCAGCAACACGAAAAGTTTGCCCTTGAGCCTTATTAACTGTCATTGCATAACACACCGATACTGGGAATTGCGTTCTTTTAAATTGGAATGGAAAATTATTTGGTATTATGGGAATTCTGGGAATAAAGACGGTTTCTCCTGCACCGCAACCTGCTAAAATTTGAGCCTCGATTATATTTTGTTGCAACTGGGTTACTTTTAGCCGAGTTCCATTGCAAAGTTGTGGTGGTCTTAAATTTCGGAGCAGAATAATCGGAATACCAATTTTTAAACAAATTTCATGAGAAGGAAGTCCGGGCATATTTAAAGAATTTAAAAATTCTATCGGGTAATTAGTGGCTTCTTGTTCATCGACCATTCTATTTATTGAACTATAAACTTTGCTTTCCCCCTGTATATTCGACAGTATTTTGTTATTAATCTCAAATGCCTGGTCATTGCGAGGAGTTAAAATGGATCTTTCGCATAGCCAAGAATTGTCCCTATTTAATATATTTGTTACGTCACCGTAAACCGACGATATAAGATGTGGTTGGGATTGCACTATACAACATAACTCAGGCGTCAGAATAAGTTTTCCTTGGTGTAGTTGTGGATAGGTACCTTCACCAATCTTTAATAATGTATCAGAAAATTGACGATCATCCGGGTTATCTCCAGTTCTCACTCGCATGTTTATAGTCAAATGCACCGATTGTATATCACGCCACAAATAAGAGCTTTTCAGGCAAGCCCTAACCTCATCAGCTCGGGTTCCCTCGCATCAACAGGCAAAAATTGTATGAAGCTCGCGCTCGGACGCCCCGCCTTTTTATACCTTCGGCCGCGAGGCGCGAGACGCGTCGAGCGTGATTCAGTATTCACGCGCGATGGCTTATTATTAGCGTATTTCATGTATAACTTTGGTGTTTCTATACCGATTTCTACGATTCTTTTTTATGGAATAGTTAATAATGTTAACTTTTTTAATTAAGAATGACTGAGAGTGTTATAAATGTAAGAGTAGACAAATATAATCAGAAAGCTTCGAACTGCTAAGCTATCGGGAGTTACACGTGTTATTGTGAGTCAACCATAAAAGATAGACATATGCTGTCGTGGGATATTTTTTATATAATTTTAAGGAGAACATTTCCGTCATACATGATTTCTGTGTAGCTTTAACCATTAAGGTTGCACACGCGACGGAAGCGTAAAAAATGGAGTAACTTCTCCCGTTTTCCCAACATTTCCCTTCACTGCTCTGCTCCTATTGATTGTAGCGTGATGAAAAGTATACTATAACCAGCTCAGGAGTATGAAAAATAATTGTACCAAGTTTCATTAAAATCCGTCGATTAGTTTTTGTTTCTATAACGGTTATACAGACAGACAGACAGACAGACAGACAGACAGACAGACAGACAGACAAAAATTTTACTGATTGCATTTTTGGCATCAGTATCGATCCCTAATCACCCCCTGATAGTTATTTTGGAAATATATTTCATGTACAGAATTGACCTCTCTACAGATTTATTATAAGTATAGATAAGTGCATATTTTCAATGTATCGCAACAGAATATGACTATGAACTTTTTTATGGCAATTTAAATGTCAGAAACACGTTGTTAGTAATTGTTAGTGCGATAAAAAATCAAATGTTTTATTTTCTTGAATTAAATTTATTATTAGAAAAAATATCTTTTTAAATCGAACACTTAGTTTTCGAACATATGAAGCAATAGATTAGCAATACCTTTTAAAATGATTCAGATTATGATTGATAGTGTGTTACATAATTAGGGTGCTGCTTCAAACGTATATATTGTATCCGTTGAAACTTTTTTCTTTCAAAAAGGGCCATTAGTTATTTCAAGTATCAGTTTACAAAATGGAAAATGGCTAACAAAATAATCATTAAAAGATTACTGAAACTTATCAAGCAAAGTTTAATAACAGACTAATGGTTCGGTTAGTTTAATACTTTTACAATTAATAAAGTTTAATTACCCTAGCACTCTTGAGACTGGAAACTCTTATGAGCTCTATATTGTAGAAGTCCACAAGCATACTTAATAATTTTAATGAAATCCCAAGCATCTCTTTTCGAGGCTTACTTACCATGTTTTTTTAACCTTTTGTGTCTGAGCTTACTTATAACTAAGTTACTTGCCTCCTCCTATATGTAAACATTGGTTAATTTTGAAAAAAATATTAGTAATCCTCACACGCATTTTCATCGAATTCCAGAAAACCTATGCGCTTCTCTTCGACGAATGCCTAATGTATCCCTTTCGCTCTAGATCTAGTACACTCCCGTTGTTACAGCGTTTTACTTATATAACTATTAGAAATCCAATTTCATAGTTATTTTTTTTATTGTATAAGTACCTACACCGATTGCTGTTTCTTCTGTATCTTAATTATGTATCGATTTTTTTATGTCTTGAAGAGAAAATCTTAAGAATGTAGCATGAAGCTTATTTATATATATGCATTAGCTATGTAGCAATCACGTACCTAAGCATAATCCTTAGTAAGTGACTACACGCTGCCTGTCCTAACTATCTATGTAAGTTCCTTTTATCCATAAAACAAACATTTTATTTTTGTAACAAAATGCACGATGTAAAAAGCACTTATGCAGCATCTCATTACATTACATGAGGAATGCATATTCATACCCACGCGCTTTACATTCACATACTTAGGTACCATAGTTACATAGATACATATAACTTAATAACTATGTGCAATTATGCAGAAGCGTTACTGAATCTTTTGCCGACATTTTTAAGGCAGAGGTGCCACGCGATGGCGCCACGGAACTCCGGTAGAGCAATGAAGTTTTCATAGAAATTGTTTCACTAGAGTCTCGTCTAGTAAGTAAGTGTAGTAGTAAGTGAACTCAACACATTGGAGTGACACTAAGTTGGTTTTATTAACTCAGTAATGATTAAAGCAAATATACACTTTCATACCTTTAGAGTTTCGATATAACGTTCCTAAAAACGGAACCAGACAACCCACAACGAATTTAGTGCCGGTCCATTATGATGTGCCTACATCTCGTTTTGACATTTTAGTTCAAAATACTTAAGCATTATTTTAAAATTGACTCGTTTAACAAATGACCGTCACGTCTGCGGACTCATTTGTTATGGACAAGGGATATTATACGAGCAGCTTTTTAGATTAGGGACACCGACACACTTTAAAGCGGTTTTTATACGCTGTACCGTAATGAAAACGTGCCATGTAGACAAGGCCTTTTTTTTTGCGTGGGAAATAACTTCTCCCGCTCTGGGCGGAGCGGGAGGGCGTGTGAGACTTTTACTGACTAAAACCCACACACGTTTCTTCAGTTGCCTGTTCCAGGGGCCGCGGTAACTCTTTCGAACAACCCACGACCCGGGCCGGCATCGGCCCTAGCGGACCCCGTCACTTAGTGCTGACATCTCTTTGAGGCGCGCGTGGAACACAACACGGCATCGACCGAGCCTGGTCCTTACCGGGCAGCGAGCAATGGGTAGCTCGCCGCCCGCAAGCCCGTGCCTACGGTGGCTGGGAATCGGCCATCGATTCCCCAGGTGTGTACACAGGGCCTTACACTATATGAATATTAGGTACATTTTGATGCAAGTGTGCAAAGTTTGTCATTTCACTCAAGGCGGAATTACAGCCTGAGCCGAAGATGAGACTAAATAGAGACGAGAGTTCAATGAGGAGTGCTTATGCGTATTGAACAATTTTTTTTAACCCACTTGCATATAAAAAATAAACAAAATATAAACATAAAATTACTTATTATTTTAACAAATCTTCTATATAAATAAAAATGGATCTTCGAAATGTATGTACGCCCATAACTTTCGAACGACTGCACCAAATTGGATTATTCTTGGTTTTATGTATTTGTTATTGTTAGTACAAGGTTTGTATACAACAAGGTCTATACAATTGGACCCGGTAGGTGGCGCTGGAGTAGGATAGGAGTAGTGTAGGAGTAGGGTAGGAGTAGTGTAGGAGTAGTGTAGGAGAAGTGTAGGAGTAGGGTAGGAGTAGGGTAGGAGTAGTGTAGGAGTAGGGTAGGAGTAGGGCAGGAGTGGTGTAGGAGTAGGGTAGGAGTAGAGTAGGGTAGGAGTAGTGTAGGTGTAATGTAGGAGTAGGGTAGGAGTAGGGTAGGAGTGGTGTAGGAGTAGGGTAGGAGTAGAGTAGGGTAGGAGTAGGGTAGGAGTAGTGTAGGAGTAGGGTAGGAGTAGGGTAGGAGTAGTGTAGGAGTAGGGTAGGAGTAGGGTAGGAGTAGTGTAGGAGTAGGGTAGGAGTAGGGTAGGAGTAGTGTAGGAGTAGGGTAGGAGTAGGGTAGGAGTAGTGTAGGAGAGTAGGGTAGGAATAGGGTAGGAGTAGTGTAGGAGTAGGGTAGGGGTAGGGTAGGAGTAGGGTAGGAGTAGTGTAAGAGTAGGGTAGGGGTAGAGTAGCGGGTAGGACACCACGCGACCGAAGTAGCGCCGGGCAGCTAGAAATAATTTAAATGGCAAAACAACGTTTGCCGGGTCAGCTAGTATTTGAATAAGAATTAGAATCTAGTTTTACATTGTGTGGTGTTAATATTTTTTAAGTTCTATACACTCTATCACAACATGCGGTGTACAAATATTCAAATGTCATTCTTATTACAATTAATTTTAAGATTTGTGGCTTACAATAAGCCAAATATGAATTAATATTATTATAATTAGGTTATTGTTACTTTAAAATCAAAGTAAAAATTAAGTACATGTCATCTTGGATTTTTACAATATTCCATATATTCCAATAACCATCTTGTCAGCTTTAATACATTTATTTTGTGCCCGAAATGCCATTCAAACTTCAACTGAATTTCCCCATAGTATCTGTTCAATATACAAAAAAAAAAAACAAAAACACACACAAATTGTATTCGGACTGATAGTCACTTGCCAAGCGAATGTTCATACGGTCCATGTAAATTTTGCAAAAATAATCATAATACGTTACTTCATAAGAATAATACCTCTAGCGAAAGAATAGGTATGGCCGTATCCACGTCTATTTCGCATCCGTTGCCGAGCGTAAACCAATCAGCTGATACGCAAGTACATACCGAGCGTAATGTACTCACGTGCAGTGCCGCGGTACAACCGGTTTTGTTATCCACGGCACTCATAGATGTTCCTGATTCAAGGAATAATTATCACACAGTTAAAGCACTTCTTGACAACGGAAGTCAGAATTGTTTTATCACAGAATCGTTATGTAATCGATTACAATTACCTATTATACAGTCCACAATTCATATTTCGGGTGTAGGACAAAGTGTATCAAAAAGTTCTCACACCTGCAAAGTAAACATTCGTTCTAAAGTTAATGATTATAATACAAATATTCATTGTTGGGTTCTTCCTCGTATTACATCAAAGATACCCTCATCAGACATTCAATATCAATTTATAGATATACCTAAACATATTTCGCTCGCGGACCCTACGTTTAGCGTTCCGTCGGACATCGATGTACTCTTAGGAGCGGATATATTTTGGGATCTATTAAATAATGATAAAATAAAGCTTAGTAGTGGTCCATATCTGTACGATTCCAAAATAGGATGGATCATCTCTGGCCGTCTTTGTAATAATCATTCGTTTAAACCTGAAAGAGTTCAATGTAATTTCGTTCAGATTGATACTCAATTACAAAAATTCTGGGAGTTAGAAGAATTGTCTGACTTACCTAATGCCATGTCAAAAGATGAGCGTTATTGTGAAAAAATATTTACAGAGACTACAAAACGTGATGAACACGGTAGGTTCTCTGTTCGCATTCCTTTAAAGGAGTCACCCGAGTCGTTAGGTGATTCATACAACATGGCTAAGAATCGTTTTTTGTCTCTCGAAAGAAAGTTAGCTCGTTTACCTAACTATAAAAAACTTTATAGTGAATTTATTCGCGAATATGAGGCACTTGGTCACATGACCCTAGTTCCATCAAAGGATATTGATGATATATTAAGTAAACCGCATTACATCTTACCTTATCACGGTGTTTACCGGGAGGATAGTGTCACTACAAAACTACGAGTTGTGTTCGACGCGAGCGCGAACACGTCGAACAACAAATCGTTAAATGATATACAGCATATAGGGCCGCCATTACAAAATGATATTTTTTCCATTTTACTCAGGTTCAGACAGTATAAATACGTGGCTTGCGCGGACATTCAAAAAATGTACCGACAGATTTTAATTCAATCGGATCAACGTAACTTACAATTGATACTATGGCGCGTGAGTCAAGACTTACCTTTACAATTGTTTATTTTAAACACAGTGACGTATGGCACTGCGTCGGCTCCTTTCCTTAGCATGCGATGCTTAAAACAATTGGCATTAGAAGCTAATGATGATTTAGTTGCTAGGACGATTAACGAGGACTTTTACGTCGACGACCTTATTACGGGGAGCGATGACCTTGATTCGTTAATGCAGTTATGTAATAAAATCTCCGCGTTATTAAAAGGGGGTTGTTTTCCGTTACATAAGTGGACGTTTAGTCATGACGTGTCTCCTGAGAATTGTAAAGACCTAAACATCGGTGAAAGTCACTTGTCTAAAACGTTAGGGTTAGGTTGGTATACGGAAAGTGATGAGTTTTATTTTACAACAAAATTTTCACATAGTGACACAGTAGTTACGAAACGTATAATGTTATCAACCACTGCACAAGTGTATGATCCTTTGGGTTTGTTGGCACCTGCAGTAATTATAGCTAAGTCATTGTTACAAAAATTATGGTTAAATAAATTAGATTGGGATGACGAAGTTCCTAAAAGCATTGCGACTACATGGCATAAGTTTCTTGCTGATTTACAACATTTACGCGATATTAAAATACCTCGTTACATATTTAGCGAAAATTATAAAGAACTTCATATATTTGTCGACGCGTCTCAAAATGCCTACGGAGCGTGCGCGTACGTTAGATCGTGTCTTAATAATTGTAATAGTACCATACCTGTTTCAGTGCGTTTATTATGTGCTAAAAGTAAATTGGCGCCGATAAAGGCAGTTAGCATTCCTAGGCTTGAGCTATGCGGAGCTCTAGTAGGTGCAAAATTATATAATAAAATAAAAAAGTCCTTACGTTTAAATTTCGATAAAGTTTATTTTTGGACTGACTCGACGATTGTGCAAGGGTGGTTGCGTATGTCACCGCATCTACTCAAAACTTTTGTACAAAATCGCGTGGTACAAATAAATGAATTAACATGTGACACCATTTGGCGACATGTCAAGGGTACCGAGAACCCTGCGGACATTATAACGCGAGGTGCTACGTTAGACACTTTAAAGTACGATAAGAATAATACTTGGTGGTGTGGCCCTACGTTTTTACGAGAATCTAATCTCATGTGGCCAAAGACTAATAATAAAGTATCGTCATCCGTTGATTTACCTGAAACTAAATCTGACACTATTAATTTACACTCCATTCAATTAACTCCATTGTTTGATTTTAAACGCTTTTCATCATTTATTCATTTGCAAAGAGTTTGTGCATATCTATTGCGATTTATAGATAATGTACGAGCGGCGACGCGCGGCGGCATATGTGTGCGTAAAACCGGTCCGTTATCTGTAGACGAGCTGCAGCGATCGCTTGATACGTTGACGCGTTTTGTTCAACAAGAATCGTTTAGTGAGCAATATCACAAACTAAAAAATAATATACCGTTAAATACTGATAATATTACCACAAATAAGTTATTGTATAATAAAATATCGGGTTTAAATATATTCTTAGATAAGTCTTATATAATTCGTATAGGTGGTAGGCTATCTAACGCGGTTAAATTTAATTATGACAAAAAACATCCTGTATTGTTAAGTGATAAACATCGTTTCTCAAGGTTGTTGTGTGAATATGAACACAAAAGACTACTTCATGCTGGACCTCAACTTTTAGTTTATTCTATGCGTGAAAGGTGGTGGATCTTAGGAGCTCGCAACTTAGCCAGACAGGTAGTACATAATTGTGTCATATGCAAACGCATGAAAGGGAAGACATTGACTCCTCTGATGGGTAACTTACCGTCTGAAAGGTTAGAGCCTAGTTTTCCTTTCATGCAATGCGGTGTAGACTATGCGGGACCATTGTCAATATTGGACCGCAAAGGCAGAGGTGCTAAGCTTATTAAAGCATATATTTGTTTATTTGTATGTTTTACGACCAGAGCCATACACTTAGAATTGGTAGGCAGCTTAAGTACACAAGATTACATTTTAGCACTAAAACGCTTCATAGCACGTCGTGGAAAGCCATATAAAATCTTTTCAGACAACGGAAAGAATTTCGTTGGGGCTGAAAAAGAGTTGTCAATAATTTTTGATAACACTGATGATATTTTAGATTTTCTTAATAATAATCAAATTCGTTTAACGTTTATACCTCCTTATAGTCCTCATTTTGGTGGGTTGTGGGAGGCGGGAGTCAAGTCCTGCAAGCATCACTTACGACGGGTACTGGGCAATGCCAAGCTAACACGTGAGGAGTTTGAAACGGTATTAACGCAAATTGAAGCCGTTCTCAACTCACGCCCTTTGTCCCCTCTGTCCTCAGACCCGAACGATTTCCTTCCACTTACTGCAGCACATTTCCTGATCGGCCGACCGCTGACTGCGCCCATCTGCGAGAACCTGACGACGATCGAGCCTACGAGACTGGGACGCTACGACCGTGTGGAGCAACTTAGACAACATTTTTGGCAACGATGGTCGAAAGAGTATGTTTCGGAACTCCAACAACGAACAAGATGGAAGGTAAACAGTGAGGACGTCACACCAAACAGCCTAGTTCTAATCAAAGAAGAGAACGTTCCTCCACTCAAATGGAAACTGGGTCGAATAACGCAAGTATTCCCCGGAGCTGATGGAATATCCCGTGTAGCTGAAATCCGTACAACGCACGGCACCATACGGCGATCGTTCTCAAAGATCTGCCCGTTACAGTCACCATAACCAAGAAGCTACAGCAATGAGTACTTCGTTGGAAGGCTACATCCTGGTACTTCCAAAGGGGCCGGCATGTTCAATATACATACAACGCCATCTAGCGGCGAACGGAAAAACCAAACTGCGGCGTGAACTTCGTGCGCCATCTTTCCTTCCTGCGGTGTGTGGCGGCACCGGCGCAGCCAACTTCACTCTCCACGAAATATCGTTAGCTTTGCGTGTCTCTCAAAAAACCATTATTGTAAAACTTAAAGAAATATACAATTTTATATCAAGCAAATAATAAAACAATTTATTGAAGACATCCTTGCCCTCATCACATAGGGATATAGGGAACGGTCTGAACAGTATCAGACCAGAGACAGTGAAAAATGATTCGTGTCAAAATATACACGAGTAATTTTTCACAAATATTTCGTGGGCCGTGCCTTCGCTTTTCGCACTTGAAGGAGTATACTGATTCGAAGCCACCAAACAACCAAATAAACAGATGAAAACCCTTTGGAAACTGGTATCTTTAAAGTTAACGTCGAGAATACAACTGTCCGTAGAAAATAAAAACTTTATAGAACACTATATTAATTTATTGTCGAAAATAAATAATGTGATGAAACGTAATGTTTATCATATCTAACAGCTGTTAGTACAAATCATTGACACTGTTTTTCACCTGTTTTTGGTTGAGAAAATTAACAGAATTCCATTTTGGCTGAACCCTATCTTTTACGATACAGGCTAGTCCTAGTTTAAAAGATAGAGTCTACTATTGCATATTAATGTAAATATTATTTTCAAACAATGTATACAGTGCAACGTGCTATGTTTTAGTCAAATAAATATTTTATTATTTATTTATTTTTATTATTATTATCATCACTTTTTTTTATCTGCAAAATGTTAACACCGCTACTTGATGGCTATTTTTAAGTTTTTATTCAATCAAATCCGCACTAGTTCAAAGGCATACTATTCCATCAACGACTGCTTACAAGATAAGAATAGTTGGTCGCCCTAATTTAACGCAAGACAATGTTTATGTTCTTTCTCCGAAATTTGCTTACTGACAGGTTATTGTTATTAACTTATCTATTTATTTTACTTCGATGGTCTTAGGTTATCATTTGTGACTTCAAGTGATAGCCATGTGAATAGAACCCAGTAATGGATAAATATGTAAGCTGTCACGCCCTTTATGCCTGGAGGCTTTTATTTGGGTAGTAATTTTTTTTAATTTTAATTAATTATTTTTTAGCTTGAGTACGTATAGTTTTTATTATATTTGTTGGTATATTGGCGTGGCTAGCTGACATATATGGCAAATAATTTGATTTTATGTTCTGGTCTTGTAATGTTAATTACTGAACATAGGTCTAGTATAGGTATACAATCAAGTATTTTCTAACTGAACAGACAGCTGTGCTGCTGGGGAGTTTGTTGTGCCACTTCTTCTTCCCACCGATAGCACTAGGAAGTGGTGAACTGTCTTTTGTAATTTAACGTTCAAAAAGTGCTGATTCTCAGCCTAATTTGAATAAATGACTTTTCATTTTGATTTTTTGATTTATTATTTGAGGGTTTGGTCGCTGATAACCGAAATACAGGCTTTCGCCTAGTTCGGCTACAGATGTCTTAATTCATTTGTTAAAATAAATTATAGAATATAAGATATACTCGTATGTAATGTTCAAACATCATATTTTATTTATTTACACAGTTAATTATACAGGTTCAAATTAAATAAGCTAGCGAAACTCTGCAGACGTGATGGGTAATGACATCTAATTATGATACTACAAACTAAAAATAATTGGAATATTTTTTTGGGGTCAACGACCGCAAGTATTGACGAGAGAGAATCAATGATCGACCAACAATATTAATAACCTAAGGTACCTACTGACTTATTCATTTATACTTTACTTCTCTACTTTAGTCACAACATTACTATCTCTGTGCTACGAATTTAAATAACACAAACACTTAAAAAAATACTCGGTTTACTTGCTAAGTTACCACAGAAACAAAAATACAATTTGAGACTAAATATATTCATAGAGTAAAGCAACTACTAGAAAACAGCAAGTTTAAAACGTTTTCGCTAGCATAAAGCGAACTGAAAGAGAATATTTTATTACCTTCACAGTGGAGTTTACCGTACAGTTAGGGCCAGTTGCTTGCAACATCTTACTGTTTTTTTTTTAAACGTTGCCCCACACTAGGAATTTCTCCTGTGTCGTGGGTGCGTTTACATACATATAAACTCACATACACTAAACGTGTTACATCACAGACGCGTTAACGATAAAAATGGCAGTATGGTAATGGTCTTAGTAGTAACACGGGCTGCTGTCGGCAACTCCACGTCCAAGCGAGTACCTATTTTGCATTCTAACAACGTCAATAGGAATAATTTAATAGCTCTGGCGAAAATGAATCTTTGTTCTTCCTAATGAAACTAACGAATTGTGGGGTAATTGCGAATCACTCATAGAATGACAAATAATCGCAATGGGTTTCATTTGACAGTTCTCCCACGTGCATTGCGTTATTTACGTTGTTGAGCAGATGAATTTTTCAAGCTTATGCAGCAATGGATTAGCAATATCCGGATAAATCTGAAAACTCTCGGATTGCGATCGAAAGAGTGTTACGCAATTAGGGTGTCGTATTGTTTGTGAAGCAACGATAGTGAGATGTTTAAAACGTGTTGTAATCGTTTAATTACGTATATTGTTACCAAGGAATACTCTTTGAAGCAGTTGAATAAAACATTATTTATTTATATTCTTCAGAAGACATACAGATAAACAAAATGGTACGTGTACTGGCAGCCAACATTACCACTTTTCACTTATAAAAACAGAATAGTGAACAACACAGCACTGCCTGCACACAGAAAAAAAATTAAAACATCAAACTAAAAATACCTACCTATCGTAATATTACCAATATAAAAACTAAAAAGCTAGGCACTCAGTCTATTGAGCTTAATAAAATACTGTTAAGTCAAAAAGCTAAGGCCTAAGCACCTTCTGGCCGAGGATACATTTGTTGCATAAGGATTCATTATAATAATTTGCCCTGCGTTCATACAGGGCCACACTGTACTGTACCTGCTCATACAAGTTGTTTATTTTGTCCTTGTAATTAAAAAAAATGCTCCACCAACCAACGGAGTATAAGACTGAGGCCATTTTTGTTTATTTTTGCCAATGTGTCTTTAATCCTCTCCGATTTTTTGCCTCACTCAAGATTAGCTTTCCCAACCATTTTTCTCCGAAAAAATTAATTATTTGTTATTATGCAAGCCCGCTTGCTTCAACTGAATTATTAAAATGTCTGTCTGTAGGTTTTGTTGCATTCTTTTCTAAAGGAGGTAAGTACCTGCCTCTTGGTTTTCTATTATCCTACTCTACCCATGGGAGAGATATTTCAAGTTTTCAAGATAAATGTGTATAATTCGGAAAACTGATGCGAATTTAATGAGACACGTGCCAACATAATCTACCTTCAGGCTTCAGGACTGTAAGTTAAGTAAGTTAACCTGAAACGACACGTTTTGAATTATTCAAGTTTTCTCTCTAATTCGTGGATAAGTTTTCCTGCAACCTAACCTGCTTACATTGAATGAATTAGATTTTTCTTCACACACATACATAAAATAAATCCCGCCTGTTTTTGCCGATGGGTGAGGCAGAGGTTTTGCCAGTTTTGTTTCAGTCCCATGTGTGTGTGTATTTATAAACTATTACAATAATATCTTTTAGAACGGAACTCCAACTATGACCTCTCTTCTGAACTAAAATACCTAATAAAATAGTGCAGCAAACTCTCACAGCTCTAATAGCGAAATTGTATCAATGCTGTTTCTATTCGTGTCCACCTCTATTGTAATTTCTGACGTCACGACCTGAGACACAAGTCTGAAACCATTTCAGATAAACGAGGTCGTACCGAGTGAATTCCTCAAGGTTCATCTTTTAGATTTCAGTTTTAAATACCAGATAGTCAACTAGTTATATATAGGTAACTTTAGTCAGAAATTTCGGAATAGTTCTAAAGTTTAAAATTAATTTGACTGCACGTTTGCCTTTAACGTGAGCTGTTGGAAACTTCAAACTTGTGAAATAATTTTGATGGATCGTTGAACTTGTTTTAAAAGTATCTTTGGAAAGTATGCATATAAAATAATGCAGGAAAGCCATGGAACTCTAGACAGTGACATGCATACGTACGGACTGTGAAGGAAAATAAATATTTTGAAAGAAACAAGTTAGGTAGGTACAGTTTCTTTAGACTGAAAATAAAACTTGTTTCATATATTTTATTGGTTTCCTCTTCTTTCTTACGTGAAATGATAAATAGGTAAGTACTTGCATTAACATTTTTATCGAAGTCATCGTCATTCACCCGTATTCCTTTTAAGTACTTCGGTAGAGGTATACAGTTATACATAGTTACTTTTTATTTCCGCTTGGGAAGTTTTCTCATAAGTAAGTAAACAGGGATACACGTGACATAGGATAACAAATAGTTTTATTTTTCCTTATCCTGATTATTATTATGAATGCGAAAGTGAATTTGTTTGTTTGTATGTTTCCCTTTTACGCTACAACGGCTTAATGGACTTGGTTGGGCACATGGGTAGACCATGTCCGGGGTTAGGATATAGGCTACTTTTCATCCTGGATGAAGTCGCGGACAACAACTAGTTCGTTATAATTTACCGCCCCATTAATATTAAATATGATTAAAACATCCTCTTTGCTGGAATTTCTTTCCAGACACAAGGTAAAGGTTGCCCTTTTTAGAAAATTGATTGTGTTAACGCCATCAAAGTCACTCAGTCCTTAAGTGATGCAACGATGAAGAAAAAGTTCGTTCCATTAGTGGCGAAACTTGACACTGGCACTTTTTTAGCAACACTGCGATGCTCTCTTGTTTCCTTTTAAATATTCATCTTTTGTAAGTCGTTAACTGCGGCTCTAACCCCGCGTATCCCGGAAGTTTTTTTTTTATTAAAAAAAAAAATACTTTGCCCCACACTAGGAATTACTCCTGTATCGTGGGTGCGCTTACAAACATTTAAACTCACATACACAAACAGCCAAATCCGGAACAACTACCTGTAGGCAATAAAAATATTTGTTCCGTGCGGGAGTCGAACCTGCGACACGCAGCGCAGCAGTCGAACGCTCAGCCACTGCACTAACCTTTTCGCCAAACCAGGTAGGTAAGGTATACCAGTTAGTTTATAAAACATGATTTGTATAATAAAACAGGTATCATACCTACATAATTATGTACATGTATTTCACCTATTGTAAACTATTTTGTTCAACTTTTTCACAAGTTCCGTATATAGGTATAACTAGTCTTTACTCCTTGTTTTAGGTGTAAACGATAAAAAAACTAGTAGACACAACATGTAGAATGTTATGCCATGTTTTATAAGTTAATGTTACACGAAACGCGGGGTAACACGAATAATCTTCATGAAGACGCCATTTCATTTACAGATTTTCTAAGAATATCTCCAACCTGATGTTATCTTTCATAATTAACTTAAAATGTTTAAAGATTTTTAGGTATTTACAAATACCTAGGTAAACATCGATGCGCAACCTGTTACTGAAAATTCTCGCCGGTTATTAAATAAAAATTGACCGCGTAGGTATATTTTTCAATGAATACAGCTCTATTCAATTTTTTTTTAGTTAACCGACGAACAATTAGATCACTTGGGGGTCTAGAATCATGTGCTGAATTCATGGTTACAGGTTGCGCGACGATGTACCTGCCACCCTGTTTTATCATTTAGGCGCAGCGTTGGCACATCAGCATCAGCCTATAGCAGTCCACTGCTACACATACAGGCCTCTCCTTTTCCACGTCATTCAACTCGATTTTCGGCACATAGCGTAGTCATAATAGTACCATTATAATATTTATAATGCTTACGGTTAATCAGTAACTACTTAGGTACCTATACCTACACCGTGCCTACGCAATGTGTAGCTTTCAATTAGTTGAGAGTAAGACAGTAACAAAAACATAATTATGTAATTTATTTAAACGTTCCATGGATTCTGGATTATAAACTGAAACGAAAACTTTTAAGAACACATATTCAATATTAAGGTCATTGAAACATTTATTTAGTTTTCTCAAAGCTAGACTGCATTTATTGAACCAACTGTACACAACATAGTGGAATTGTCAGCTCCCACATATGAGTTATCTCATTCGTGGGAGCTGACCATTCCATTATCTCGTTACACAGTATGGTGCTTATTTTGAAATACCTGGTTAGCTGTTGCTTGGCTTTTTGCTACATAAGTCTGAATATAATCCCTAGAATATCTTCGCGAAACTTCTAGAGCGTTGTGTGACGTTGACTTTTCATTAAAAAGATATATATCTATTTAATTAAATTAACCTTCTTAGACGTTGTTAATTACATGAATGAGGAGCCGTCGTAAACTCACAATATCGTGTTGCAACCATTAAGGGTCTGTTCACAGTGGGTGTGCCTGGCCACCTTTTTAACGTTGTGGTGTGTTTGTGGTTCGTCTAAACAAACCCTAACCACCGCACAGATGTTGCGTGATCATTTGTTTCAGCTATTTTATGGAGGAGGCTCTTGCCCACTAAGGTCCAGATAATTGCAATGTTAGTATTTCGAATGTTTTGTAATTGGAATATGAATATGTAAACGGTAAAACGAGGAATTTGCCAATTGCACCTTAACATGAGATGGTTACAGGGTTTACTGACAGTTTCCAATCCTATAAACATTTTCCTTCATTTTTCTTCTAGGTACATTGATTAAAAAAAACACTCCATAAGTTCCTGATACAGAAAGCATATTGCACTATAAATGAATATTTAGAAGAAATATAAAATCCCTTTGTTACTTAATTAGTTTATTTTTTAATATTTGTTACTATTTTTTTTGTTTATGTTATATTGCTAAAAGATTGAAGACTGTTACTTATCATTATTTTTATAATTGTATAGGCCTACCTGTACACCCATTATCGACTGTGAAAGCAATATTTGTACGCCTTGCAAGGCAGCACATAGTGACACAACATATTTATTTTATTTTATACTATCTTGTTCCACTACATTACACCTATGTGTAAGAATAAATTAATTTGAATAATTTTCATCAACTTGCTGTAGTTGCAAGCTTCGACTTATATCGTCAAAAATAACCGGGAGGCATTACCAGAGCCCCAGAATTCACACAATCCATCTTGTGTGGTCAATGTAGCACTGATGTACGACCGTAATCAGAAGCCTTCAAGACGCCATTTAGCTGGCGCGTGTAACTAGAGCTACTGTGGTTCATTAAGTTAATGTTCCACGGGTTCGGTCTAAGTTTATGTACTTAATTGGATTCGAAAAATACTGATCTAACCCGTGATAAAAACTGAGATAATGGCGCCGAATCCCTGGTTCACAAACTAAACTAAATTTAAGTTCAGTGCATCTTTTTCATTCAATTTCATTAAGAAAAGGACAGAAGATAAATATTAGTTTGGTCCTGTTAAATTAAAGACAAGCTTAGACGCGATTAAAAAATTGGCTACTAAAAATACGACAATTAACGTCAGGCACTGACTAATTTGTCAGGACTAAACTAATATTTATCTTCTGTCCTTTTCTTAATGAAAAAGAAAGAAAAAGATGCACTGAACTTAAATTTAGTTTAGTTTGTGAACAAGGGAATCGGCGCCAATGTGTCACGTTTAGTAAATCGGAAGCTTGCTATATAGTCAGATATTACAGTTAGACTTCCGTCAGTCCGCGATTTTATGTTCACCGTGTTGACCACTGGGGTTTTCCAAAGTAGCTGATACCAACTATGTATTACAAAATCATGAAATATGTCGCTTAGTTATTAATAACAACATAACATATTAAATGAACAATTTTTCAGGAAGAAAAAGATGCACTGAACTTAAAAGTTTAGTTTGTGAACAAGGGAATCGGCGCCATTTTCATCCATTCTTAGTTTCCGCGCGCTAAAATATTCACCTACGCTCTACGGAACATTTTTCGACGCTTGGTTCAATCTCGGAATCAGATTACACAGACTGTATGTTTGTATTTGTATCTTCATCCCTCTTTCACCACCTCATTAATCTACATCATAGAAGACAGCTCGGTTGGCATGAAGCTTTCATTCGTTAACATATCAGTTCGGTTTATAGCCGAAATATTTTCGGCAAAGGCTTTCACGAAACCAGTGGTCTAATACTGTAAAACAGTCGCAATTATTATCGCTTTCATTTTGTTACAAGAATTTACACTGCTTCATTTGTGTTAAACATTTTTGCTTGATAACTACGACATCAATGCACGATAAATTATCATCATCACTCATCAGACTCGCCCGATTTTTTTTTCTTACCTGCACGTCTTAGTATATTTATTCATAATTCTATATTCAGTATTATAAGTTGCCTCCTACAGTAAATTCAGCGGTAAACAAGTCACACAGCCCAACTGTATGAATTATAACCGGACATGGTTGATCACAACCAGTTACAATTTATAGCCCATTAATAGGTTAAGCTGTCTGTTAGTAATGAATGTGGGTTACCCAAACTACACTAGAACTATTTAATTCACGACCGCAAACTACCTTCAAGTTTGCACATAACAATAAGTTCTAATTAAGATTGTTGAAGGGTACGTACGACGGGTAGTAGATACGGGACGTTAACTAGCTATGATTAAGACACAACATTTTATCTTTGCATTTGTGCAGCAATAGACTGCAATGTGCTGAATTGATAAGGATAGAGTTTCATATATATGTCTCCGAACATTTTACTTGCATTTACAGAAGTACCTCTATATACCTATACACACTGGGCCCGCGTCGTGGATTACAGCCCACTTTCTCTCACAGAGAGGAGACCTGTGTCCCAGCAGTGGGAACGTTAGATGCTGATTACGTAAGTACTTATAATAATACGCAACAGCAGTACGCTGACCTATATCTTGGAGAACACAAATATTTTTTTTTTGTCTCCTTTACTCTTTCATACGCTGTCTACATCTCTTTATCTATTGTCCTATCGCAGGTATGCTGGAGGAGATTTCTTATGAAATAAGCATCACCTCTGTACCTATTTTTCTGTTCTGTTTTTTCTTGTCTATTTATATATGTGTGTACATAAATGCTAAAATAAATAAATAAATAATTCATAGATTATGGGCTAGGTATAAGTTTAGGTAGGTAAGATCATCATTTCACGCACGCGGAACCAGATACAGTCCAATAAGGTAAATTATAATTATGTCATAACTATCCCTATGTATTTTACTGTGTGTTCAAAAATAAATAATGTAAACTGATGGAAACTTGGATCATTATCAATATTTCTGTGCTTAAGTTAAAGTTACTTTTCATACATAACAGTGGAATAGAATTACTAGCAGATCTTAGACGTAGCCAAGCAAACACAATTTGTCTCTACCAAATGGTTTTCATTCATTCTAAGTAAATGTGTTTGGGTATACCCCAGATGTTTACTCTTTCAAAGGGCACGATCTTGCAAAAACAAAGATATAGGTATCGTATGAATGTAAGTACTTTATGATAAAAAAAAACAAAAAACGATCCTCTGTTTTATTAAGCTCGTAACCAATATCAAAAGTTTAATCAAAATTGATTTTGATAGCTTCTCAAGATGTTGTGAAGTTCGATCAAAAGGGGACTTGAAATAAAATCCCTAAAATTAACGTAAACTCACCAGTATTATATAAATATCTACTTCTTACAATAGCATAATGTAAAGTGGAACAAATTTTTTTTTTTTCATGAATAAATGAAGTAGGTAGGTGGTTGGTGGTCTGTTGGAACCGGCGATCGCAACCAATTAGTAAACGTTTCATCACAAATTTCCCGATATATCTACCCACCGAGGGGGGTAATTTAGTGCTAACTATAGGTATACTACCTGGGGTAGTTATTACATGACACTTGCGCGAAAGACATTTCCGCAAAAAGTAATTTCCGGGAATAGACATTTGCGCGACGTAGCACAGCGTACCACGGCGTAGCACAGCGTAGCACGGCGTAGCACGGCGTAGCACGGCGCAGCACAGCGTAGCACGGCGTAGCACAGCGTAGCACGGCGTAGCACAGCGTAGCACAGCGTAGCACAGCGTAGCATAATTATACACTTCTCATCTAACTTATTAAAATAACTTCATTCTTATAAAAATAAATACCCATAATTTGGGCAAATAGCCATACTTGCCCAAGTTAGAATTTACCCGGGAACTTACCAGGTCTAAACACAATCCCATTAGAACCAGGAGACGGACATGGGATACTTTTTATTTATGTTTTATTTTTTTTATTTTTTTTTTTATGAATTTTATTTACTTATAGGAGTAGTGTAGGAGTTGGTTAGGAGTAGGGTAGGAGTAGGGTAGGAGTGGGTAGGAGTAGGGTAGGAGTAGGGTAGGAGGAGTGTAGGAGTAGGGTAGGAGTAGTGTACGAGTAGGGTAGGAGTAGGGTAGGGGTAGGGTACGGGGTAGGACACCACGCGAACGAAGTAGCGCCGGGCAGCTAGAAATAATTTTTATGGAAAAACAACGTTTGCCGGGTCAGATAGTTTCATATAAAAACTGTCAAACGTCAATTTTATTCCTCGAATAAAAGTTATCTGGCGATGAAAAATCAGTCCTTAATCTAATCAAGCCGAGATAGACAGGCAATTGTCTGTAGAAGCAATGATGATCCGCACAATCACAACGCTCAGAAAATCCTGTTTGTGAAAAACACAAAACTGTTTTGTCTATTATAGGAAAACACCGTTTCGTTATAAGTAGGTAACGTGCGCACTGTCTTATTATTAATTGGGAAAATCAACGGAAAGTTTGTCAATATTGAATTTCAATTTTATTGAGGTAAGTAAATCTTTACTGTGTTTGAGGATAAATTAATCACGAAACTCAACTCGAAGCAAAAGTTCCTACTATTTCATTAAATTAGTTCACAGCTTTATTTCATAAATCAACAGTTTTAATTTAATTTTAGAAAACACTAAATCATAGTGTCATTCAGTGTCATTGTGAGAAACTTTGATGGTAATAGACGACACGGTTGGCGCAATGGCTGAGCGATCGACTGCTGCGCTGCGTGTCGCGGGTTCGATTCCCGCACGGAACAAATATTTGTATTGCCTACAGCAGTGCGATTCTGAAACTATCTCACCGTGAAAAATAGGTGAAGTGAGCGTGGAGTGAGGTGTCATTTCAACTAATGCTAGGGATTGACACTATTGACAGCTCACTCTAAGCTCACTTCACCTAACTTTTCACGGTGAGATTTTTACAGAATCGATCGGCTGGTAGTTGTTTTTTTTTGACGGCACGGTTGGCGCAGTGGTTAAGCGATTGACTGCTGCGCTGCGTGACGCGGGTTCGATTCCCGCACGGAACAAATATTTGTATGACCTACATGTATTTGTTCCGAGTCTGGGTGTTTTTCTATCTATACTATGAATGTATTTACAAAAAAAAAAAAATTGTATTTAAGTAGTTTATCAGCCATCTTGTTACCCTAACACAAGCATTAGGTTGCTTAGCTTGGGACAAATGGTGCTCCCCCCCGGTGGGTTCCCGCATTGTCGAGGCGGGGGGGCTCAGTAGCCGTGGTGGATTGGGCCACGGTGAAGCTAAGAGGAACCCGAGGAGCGGCCGCTCGTCTAGGCTGTGCGGAAAAGCCGACGACGTAGCGGCCGGCGGGTAGGTTGCGGTGCCGCTTGGGCGACATCGCAGCCTACCTGAGGCGGGCTGCGATGTCCCCCGTGTGGGAGACATTGCGGCTGAGGATTAGAGGCCGCGGCGGGAGAGAAGTGTCGGTGTTACGTTGCCGCTCTCCCTACCTTCCGCGGCCTTGACGGGGCCGCCACCGTTTGATGGCGGACGCGGTGGGGCCGCAGGGGAAGAGGAGTGTCGGTGTGTCGTTGCCGCTCTCCCTATCCTCTGCGGCCGTAGCCCCCCATCCTGGGGGGCATGCGGGGCCCGCCATCCAGGCGGGCGTGGGGGCCAGCGGGCAACGGGTGCGGGGGCACCGTTGCCTGCATTGCACAGGCCTCCACCAGTGTTGGACGGGAATGGCTAGGTGGTCCCGGCCATTCCCGTAGCCCCCCAACGTGGGGGGCATGCGGGGCCCGCCATACCAACTAGGCGGGCATGCGCCGGGAGGGCTATGGAGGTAAAGGCTATGCCTATTCCCGTGGCCCTCCCATCACGGCGAATGAGGGAACACCGCTGAGTTTTAGTGGGTATACTGTCATTCCGACAGGGAGTCCCACATACCCCGTCTCGTCCCCCGTGAGGCGGGCATGCATAAAGCATTTCTCAGCGACAAAAAAAAAAAAAAAACAAAAAAAAAAAAAAAAAAAATGGTGCTGTGTGAAATGTCCAGGGATATTATTATATTATATATTTCGGGTCTGGCTGTTTGTGTATGTGAGTTAAAATATTTGTAACCGCACCCAAGATACAGGAGTAGTTCCTAGTGTGGGGGCAATATTATATTTAAAAAAAATAAAAATCAATCGAATGAAGCTTAATCTACTACAAGCCTGTTACTGACTATATTTAAAAATGTTTTTTTTATCATTTAGTTTTCTCACCGTCAGCAGCAGCAGAAGACGCCATTGAAAGGAAGAGGGTGAAAAGAACGCGCCGTTGATGGATCGTTACCATTTCGTGCCCATTGCCGTTGAGACCATGGGTAGTTGGGGCACTGATGCCAAGAAGTTCATTAGTGAGGTGGGGCATAAGCTCCTTGACAAAACGGGTGACTCCCGCTCCGGATCGTTCTTGGTGCAAAGGTTAGCCAAGGTTTGCCATCCAACGTGGCAATGCAGCAAGCGTTATACTATTATATATATTACCTTTACGCCGGAAACAT
Organism: Apamea crenata; assembly: GCA_949629185.1. NCBI lineage: Eukaryota > Metazoa > Arthropoda > Insecta > Lepidoptera > Noctuidae > Apamea > Apamea crenata. The sequence continues at coordinate 8,954,045 of OX451356.1, read as the reverse complement.
CTAGGGGCGGGTTGTTTGACGTGTTGTTGTGACTATTATTATTTAAGACTAGCTGCGCCCCGCGGTTTCACCCGCATACGTTTCGATCCCGTGAGAATATCGGGATAAAAATTATCCTTTATGTTAATCCTGGTTATAAACCATCTGTGTGCCAAGTTTCACCCAAATCCGTTCAATAGTTCTTGCGTGACAGAGTAACAAACATCTATCCATCCATTCATCCATCCATCCATACAAACTTTCACGTTTATAATATTAGTAGAATTAAGTAGGTCTATCTTTTTATTCAGAAAGAAAGAAAAAAGTTTATTTGGACACAGTTTGTGAAACACAAAATACAAAATTAATAAAATAACAAATAATGTTTCAGACAACAATAGTCTGTGCCTCATGGCTGCGCCAAAAAGGTTCATTTCAGCATTAATGCCAGACAGATGCTGTCTGACACTGGTTTGCTAATGAACCCTTAGGGAAAAGTGACGGGCAGTAGGTACACACAGTTTCAACATACCTAATACATACTTATAAATAAATAAATAAACTAGTAATCACGTACATATCATTACAAATACAAATAAGAAAAAAAACAAAAACCAAACAACAAAGTCTCAGCAAAACCTGTTTTTCTCGATCAACGTAGATTAGATTGATCCGTGCACGGTGCACTCAAAGCGCAACAGGCCGCCGAGCACGACGGACCACACTATGTGTTATTTAATTCTGCGACAGCAAAACTGTGGATTTTTTTAACAAAAGCACGAATAGTCGTATTATTAATAAAAACTACGATAAAAAATGACTCATAAACAGTTAATTTAATGCTATTCTAAGAAAGTGAAGGACCTACCTACAAGATGAAGTAGGTACAGATGTTAGTAGAAGGTAAGCGTTATTTAATACTTACGATAGTTTACTTAGACGGATCAGCATATTCAGCATTTCTATTTTGAGTTTCTTGTAATTTATTTATTTATGTACTCTCTTTTGTTTTAATAATGCATTAACAAAAAGTACCGTCTTCGGCCAAGATTCCAACAGAAGAATAAATAATAAATAAAAGGATGCGTCGACACCAGCTGTGCGTCACAGTCGCAAGTAGGCAAGGCACAATGTGTAAGTACGAAAAACAACGTTAAGATTTAACAGAGTACGAGATTGTAGTGACAAAGAGAAATAATGTGTCCGTTTATGTTTCCTACAGGTCTCATCACTGCGGCGGCATTTAGGCGCTGCAGCAGTGCCATCGAGTCGGGGACGTTTGAAACAGCAAAGGACGGGAAAACACCGAGTGTGCCACCACGCGCATACTACATTCTAGGCATTCGTGATACAACAGGGATTATGTTTAAGCTAAGTACTGTAGGCATTTCATATAAGTGAAAGATTTAGGGCGACCATATCTAATTTCTGTTGCGAATCTATCAGATACTGCCGTAAACGTGTTCTGAACGTGTGGATAGTGCCCAGTACACTTAATGGTGGTGGGATATTATTCCACACCTTAGATGCAGCGTATCGGAAAGTGCCTCTGAAAGCACGGACGTAAGTTCCTCTGAAAGCATTGACGGCACGGTTGGCGCAGTGGTTAAGCGATTGACTGCTTATTCGATTCCCGCACGGAACAAATATTTGTATGACCTACATGTATTTGTTCCGAGTCTGGGTGTTTTTCTATCTATAATATGTATGTATTTACGAAAAAAAAATTGTATATAAGTAGTTTATCAGCCATCTTGTTACCATAACACAAGCATTAGGTTGCTTGCTTGGGACAAATGGTGCTGTGTGAAATGTCCAGGGATATATAAAAAAAAAAAAAAAAAGCTGCCTCTGAAAATTCAGTTTCTCTTTAACCCAAGATTACTAAACTATACTGCGGCTGACATTGTAACTAAACATTCGTAAAAAATACGACATGTAAATAAAACAGAATAAATTGAAGAATCATAATCATCAATTAATTTTAGAAGTTACAATTACCTCTTTATACATTCGGCTTAAAAGATCATATTATAATAACAAAACTAGTATATATTTTTTTACTCTACCCAGTTCGAACACATTCATGTAGTGCGCCCCACGTACGACTCTTTTGCATTTCAAGCAAAAGTTTGTTGTCATTTTTCTTGACATAGACAGGCACAAGTAAAGGCACATATTGCTTGCAATAACTCAATACACAGATGACACCAGACCACAATGACAGCGCGTGGCACACTGACTGAACTAATTTGAAAGGTACAGTGAAGCGCCACGCGGGAAAGACGCGAACTCTGCGTTTTTACTAGAAATTGTTATTTTGCCGCCGTGATTTTTACGATATTTCAGTAATCAAGGGTCTAATTTTTCAATTTCAATTCGCCAATTGTATGTTAAAAAATATTGAGACATTACATACTTTGGGTGAAAACCGTCTATACCCAGTCCATTAGGTTAACCGTTTTTGACAGCTGTCTGAGAACATACGTATTCCACGTAAAAGTTAACTTTAAAATGCGTAATAAAATAAATATATATACTGTCGTATCTTATTGAATTATCTTATTTATGGCTTCTCACAGACATTATAATACCGTACGTGTATCAATGTATTGTGCGTTGCTGCAATCACTAGTTTCATTTGTAAAAAAACGGTTTACCTAATAAACAGGGTATAGTGTTGAAAAAGGCATCTAATAAGTACGCTCCCACAGTCTTCCACTCAAGTAAAACCTTCTTTCAACTTCTTACAGCAACGAACATTATTCTGAGCAAGACATTTTATTTTCTCGTGTACAAAGCCTAAAATATTGTCACAAATGTACAAAAAGGGTAGCGCTTAAGAGCATTTATAATGTGTCAGTCTTCCCATTCAGAATAAAAACTCTCAGCGAAAATATGTCAACTGATTTCAGTAAGGTTTTGTTAAAACATTTCTTTATACTTACACGTATTTGGTACACAATAAATTCGTGTCGCCACGAAAAATAGATTAACATAATTCAAAGTGATACAGGGAGGTGCTTAGACGTCGCAGTAAGTGTGTTTACAGTAGCACATTTACTATTTATTCTTGAAAAAAAAAACTTTTTACCACTTTACATTATTTTATTGTAAGAAGTAGGTACTTACTTATGTATTTATGTAATGCTGGTAAGTTTTAGTAGCTTAAGCATTTTCTTTTAAAGAATTTATTTCAAGTCCATTTTTAATCAAACTTCACAACACCTTGAGAAGCTAACAAAATCAATTTGAATTAAACTTTGATATTGGTGACAACCTTTATAAAACAGAATCGAACAGAGCGTGTTTAGTTTTTTATAAAGTACTTAACATTTATACGATACCTATCTCTTTGTTTTTGTAAGATCGAGTCCTTTGAAATATCATTTGGTATGCCCAAACAGAAGGATTCACATACTTTATTATATTCTTTGAGTTATTGAAAACCATTTGGTAGATAGAGATTAGGTTCGCTTGGCTTCGTCTAAGATCTGCTAGTAATTCTATTCCACTGTTAAGTATGAAAAATAAATTTAACTTAAGCACAGAAATATTGATAATGATCAAAGTTTTCAAGATGAAAACTTTGATCATTAAAATTAACTGTTCTTTCTACTTCTTGCACAATAATTTGTGCTAGAAGTAGAAAGAACAGTTCCGTACCGTAATATAACCCTCTGTTGTAAATGGATAACGAAAAGGGATGTTGATGGCTGGTTCTCGGAAAAAATAATCAGAACTTTGCTTCAAGTTCACTAGTTGAAATGATCATATCATTTCACTGATTCAACTAATAAAAGATAGAAATTGAACCTTATTCGACTGTATCTGGTTTCACTTGCGTGAATAAATGTTCTTACTACTTCTTACCTACCTAAACTAGACCTAGCCCATAATCTATGAATTGAAATTATTCTCCAAGATATAGGTAACCGCAATGTTATTGTGTTTTATTATAGGTACTTAAATAATCAGCCTACAACGTTCCCAATACTGGGAAACAGGCGTCTTGTCTGTAAGGGGGCGTGTGTTGGGGGGTGTCACGTGCGCCCAGTGTGGGTAGGTAGATATATGCTTCTCACTTATGTAAATGTAAATGCAAGTGAAATGATCGGATAGACAAGTGATGTTCTATCATTACTAATTCAGCAAATTGCAGTCCACTGCTGCACAAATCCAAAGATAAAATGCTGTGTCTTATTCATAGCTAGTGAATGTCCCATACCACCCGTGGGTACCCTTCAACAAACTTAATTAAAACTTCTTGTTACATGCAAACTTGGAGGTTGTTTGCGGTCGTGAATTAAATAGTTCTAGTGTAGTTTGAGTAACCCGCATTCATTACTAATGGACAGCTTAACCTATTGCATAATCAGCCTATAATGTTTCCACTGCTGGGACACAGGCCTCCTCTCGGTGAGAGGGAGTGGGCCGTAATCCACCACGCGGGCCCAGTGCAGTTTAGTAGATGTCACATGTCCTCGAATTTTTGCTTCTAGGACATGCCGGTTTCCTCACGATGTTTTCCTTCACCGTTTTGAGAGCAGTGGTGATGAAATAATTTACACAAAGTAACGCGCCTGTCTGGGTTTAAACCTACGACCTACAACTCTCTACTAATAGACAGCTTAACCTATTAAGGGGCTATAAATTGTAACTGGCTGCGATCAACCATGTCCGGTTATAATTCATACAGTTGGGCTGTGACTTGTTTACCGCTGAATTTACTGTAGGAGGCAACCTATTAATAGCCTACCGACCGATTTCGGTCACGGTGACCAATTTCAACGGAGATCAGTCAGGTATGCAGGAGATATTATAGTGCACAAGTGTGTAATCAAACACAGTTGCACTCTCTTTTCCTCTACTCTCATACTTCGATGGGATGGCAATCCGAGACGACCGGGGAGAGATCAGGCGCAGGACCAACGGCTTTACGTGTTTTCCGAGCCACGGGGGTGGGGTATTAAACCACCAACTTCCAAACTCTGATCTGTTACTGAAAAAATCCTAATGACACTCCCAATAACACTTTGGCTGACCTGGGAATCAAACCCAGGACCCCACGCTCAGCAGTCACGCTTGCAACCACTAGGCCAACAGGCAACCTAATAATGGAACTCTAAACGAAAATACTGCGACCTTTGACCGGCGACCGTTTGATTTAAATTATTGCGGACGACTGACTTGTACGATTACGTAGAGGCCCCCAAGTCACCTATATATAATATGTATATTTATATATTTTTCGACGTCGCCTAAAATGGTGAAAATAGAATTATGAATAAATCTCCCCTAAAGAGCAAGTAAGAAAATATATTCGGGCGAGTCAGACGAGATTACACGTGGATAAAGACTCGTGGGCAAATGATTAAGCTACGCTTGCTGCGGTCAATTAAAACTTATTGTTACATGCAAATTTGGAGGTTGTTTGCGGTCGTGAATTAAATAGTTCTAGTGTAGTTTGGGTAACCCGCATTCATTACTAATGGACAGCTTAACCTATTGCATAATCAGCCTATAATGTTCCCACTGCTGGGACACAGGCCTCCTCTCGGTGAGAGGGAGCGGGCCGTAATCCACCACGCGGACCCAGTCAGACGAGATTACACGTGGATAAAGACTCGTGGGCAAATGATTAAGCTAGCTTGCTGCGGTCGGTTTGTGGATGGGTCATCATTCATTAAATATTGTGACTTCTTCCTACCTCGGAAAGCACGTCTAGCCGTTGGATCTTTGACAGTCCTTACGGGTTGTCGAGAGCCCTAAAGTCTGACAATCAATCTTACTAAGGGATACCATGTTAAAAAGTAACTGGATTGTGGAGGTCAGATAGGCAATCGCTCCATGTAAAATACTGGTATTCAGCTGCATCCGGTTAGACTGGAAGCCGACCCCAACATAGTAGAGAAAATGTTAGGCAAATTGACACGCATATGAAGACGCAAGTAACAGGTAGGTACTTATGCATTGATGTAGTAGTTGTCAAGCAAATGTTTAACACAAATGAAGCAGTGTAAAGTCATGTAACTAAATGAAAGCGATAATAATTACGAGTGTTTTACAGAATTAGGACGCTGGTTTCGTGAAAGCCTACACAATATTTCTGTTATAAACCGAACTGATTAGTCAATGAATGGAAGCTTCGTGCCAACCGAGCTATCCTATCTTGTAGGATGAAGATTAATGCGGTGGTGAAAGAGGGATGAAGACACAAATCTATACATACAGTGTGTATAATCTGATTCCGAGATTGAAACAAGCGTCGAAATGTTCCGTAGAGCGTAAGTAAATATTTTGCCACGAGGAAAGTAAAATGAAATGTGACGTATTCTGTGTATAATGGATGACCTTATCGCTTTGCTCAGTTTACATCACGGGATAGATTATGATATCAGTGCTACATTGACCACACAAGATAGATTGTGTTAATTCTGGAGTTTTGGTAATGCCTCCAGCGTGATAATGGCGTAACACACTTTCAGTAGTGTTTCGTCTCGAAACAGTTTTTTTTTTGTTTATATTTTGTTTTATATTTCTTTATTCGTGTTAGGATAAGATGACACAATTTGGTTCATAAACGTGGTTCTTTTTAATTTTATTTGTATACTGGGTCGACGATAAACTGCGTCGACTGGATCGCATCCTTTCCTTGAGGAATGGTGTTCGGTGTGTGAAGCTCGCACCACCACCAGTGAGTAAAAAACGGACACCGTCGCGGACGCCTGCGTCGCCGATATGCAGTGCTAGTGTTTCCCGTTTGATTGAGTTCCCTATAATCAAAGTTCCCCTTTCATCTTCCTGGAAGATAGTGCTTTAAGTGACCTATGGACCTATATGTTTGGGATTATGATATACATAAACGAACATTACTAAATACCTACCAGGAAAACATTAAGGCATTAGAAGTCATGGGCTTTCCGACTGAGCAGTGGAATTTCGTTCTGTTGCACATTTTATTATGTAAAATACCTAACAGTCTGAGAAAGGGTTTCGAGCGTTCGGTAGCCAGTCCGTCCGATATTCCCGATGTGGACACGCTGATTTCATACTTGCAACGTGAAATAACCGCGGACGAGATTGTATCATCTAAACTCTCAAATCAATCAAACTAATAAGCAATCTACATTTCGGGTAGGTAACAAAGACGCCAATGCGAACGGTGTCTCTTCGGCAAAACGCGCGTTCCTCGCGAATGTTCAAGCGTCAGACCAAACTCAACCTACGGTCTATAGTAATAAGGCGCGATCTTGCGTGCAGTGCAACGGTTCGCACTTGTTGACAAAATGTGCATGCTTTCGTGAAAAACAAAAATGTGTGTTATAATAATTATAACACACATTTTTTCACACTAAGGCAACATTATATCGGGCCCGCCGGGTACGCCGATCGCTATGAATAGTGTGTTAGGTTATTTACTTTTAGGTAAATTAAATTTCGATAGTTTTGTTCCGACTCCACTCCAAGTGTGTTTTAGCTCGTTTGACAACGACAATCTTCAGAAGTTTTGGGAGTTGGAGTCAATATCAGAGAAGCGGAGTTACACTCCCGAAGAAACGATATGTGAATCATTTTATCAAAATACGCACACTCGTGACACGAACGGGCGATATGTGGTCGCCCTTCCGTTCAAGCCCGACGCACCGCCCCTCGGCGAGTCGCGGCCTACTGCGCTAGCACGGTTCCGTAAACTGGAGTATCGGCTAGAACGTAACCCTAAGCTGAAGGATGAATATCACGCGTGCCTCCAGGAGTACGTAGACCTCAACCACATGGAGCCCGTCGATGCTCAACCTCCAGCTGACAAATGTTATTACATTCCACACCACTGCGTGGTCAAAGAGTCTAGCACGACGCCCACTCGTGTTGTATACGACGCCGGGTGTCGCTCGACGAGTGGTTATTCGCTAAATGACGTTCTACTAACGGGTCCTAAGCTTCACCGGGACATAGTAGACGTACTTCTTAAATTTCGTGTCCATTCCGTCGCGCTTACGGCCGACATAAAACAAATGTATCGTAACATACTAGTCCGTGAAGGTGATAGGGACTTTCAGCGTATCGTGTGGCGTACATCACCAGATGATCCCATACGGGATTACCGCTTGCGTACAGTCACATTCGGCGTGAACGCGTCACCTTATCTCGCCTTGCGTACTATTCAACAGCTCGCTAGCGATGAGGCTGACCGGTTTAAACTAGCCTCGCCCGTTTTACTCAATGACGTCTTCGTGGACGACGTCGTCCACGAAGACGTCTCTGGCGAAGACTCAGTAGCCAGAGCACTCGCTCTGCAGCAAGAATTGATAGGTATTTGTAGGACGGCAGGATTTGAACTGCGTAAGTGGCATAGCAAATTAGCAATGCGCCCGCGTTACTCGCTACAGCGCTACCGCCAGAGTCTCATGGTGAGCGGCCGGAGAACGTTACGTTCGCTGAAATGGAAAATGACAAAAGGGTCAAGGTCCTTGGTCTACAGTGGAACCCTAAGTCCGATTCATTTAATTTTAAAGTGCAAGTTTCATCTCAAAAATGTATAAAACGTGTCATTCTTTCTGAGATAGCAAAAATTTACGATCCTCTCGGATTATTATCACCGGTTACACTGTTTGCCAAACATTTGATCCAACTTTTGTGGATAGCCAACGTGGACTGGGACGATGCGCCGCCCGTTGACATAACCAATTCGTGGACCTCTTTCGTTTTTGAACTACCACTCATATCACAAATTTCGTTCCCGCGTCACATATTTAAAAATGATAATTCAACGCCAATCCAAATTCACGGTTTTGCTGACGCTTCCAGTAAGGCGTTTGGAGCGTGTGTATACATACGCTATCTGAATAATGATGGTCTTATTCAAACTCATCTAATTATGGCAAAAACCCGCGTTGCACCGTTGCGTGTGTGCCTTACCATTCCGCGCCTCGAATTAATGGCCGCTGTCCTTTTATCTAAATTACTCGAAAAGGCAATACTTACCTACAGTAATCATGTAAGCCTCGACCAGGTCTACGCTTGGTCCGATGCCTCCATCGTGCTAGCATGGCTACGCTCATTACCGCACGAGTGGAAAACGTTCGTCTCGAATCGTGTCAGCGAGGTCGTATCTCGTGTGCCCGCGGATTGCTGGCACCACGTCCCGTCGGTCGACAACCCCGCCGACGCCGCGTCACGTGGCCTGCTGCCCGCCGCGCTGGTACACCACGACTTGTGGTACCATGGACCCCCATGGCTCCGTCTAAGTCTAGACTCCTGGCCAGTTCAAACCCCGATAGCGGACACGGGCGAGGAAAAACGTAACGAAGCAATGTGTTCTAGCGCGTCTACGTCACCGTCTATACAGAATGCTGATTTTATCTCACGATTTTCGTCACTCGGCAAACTTGTTCGCATCACAGCGGTTATATTTCGTTTCATTAATAAATGTAAAGGAGCAAAACAAGTCTTTCCGACGCACATTACTGTGCCCGAATATAATTTCGCTTTAACGCGACTTATCAAGGTAACACAACAGTCCATTTTTTATGAAGACTTATCAAAGATAGCACAGGGTAAATTACCGTCTACACGTTTACGACAATACGACGCTTAACGCCATTCGAGGACAATACGGACGAATTACTTAAGGTGGGTGGTCGGATCCACGAGTCGCTTTTACCATTTGAATCTAAGCACCAACTGATTTTACCTAAGAAACACCCTTTGACTGATCTTATTATTGATGACGCACATTTGTGTAATTTACATGCGGGACCGCAGTCCGTGCGACATGCACTTTTGCAACGGTATTGGATTTTCTCGAGTCGTGAGTCGTGACATCGTAAAATATGTCCTCTTCCTCTAGATTAATTAGCATCATTACGAATCCTAGTTTTAAGTTACGCTTCTTTTCAATATTAGTTTAGACTTTAGTGGTGTTAAAAGCAAATACGTGCTTTTAAGGTGAGCGGCATGTTTCGTCTCAAACAGTTTTTTTTTGTTTATATTTTTTTTTATATTTCTTTATCCGTGTTAGGATAAGATGACACAATTTGGTTCATAAACTTGGTTCTTTTTAATTTTATTTGTATACTGGATCGACGATAAACTGCGTCTACTGGAACGCATCCTTTCCTTGAGCAATGGTTTTCGGAGTGTGAAGCTCGCACCACCACCAGTGAGTAAAAAACGGACACCGTCGCGGACGCCTGCGTCGCCGATATGCTTTGCTAGTGTTTCCCGTTTGATTGAGTTCCCTATAATCAAAGTTCCCCTTTCATCTTCCTGGAAGATAGTGTTTTGTGTGACCTATGGACGTATATGTTTGGGATTATTGACTGGAGATTTCCTGTGGTGTGCTCTGCCGACAAGCCCCGAAGTTTTACCAGGCCAGGACCCTCGGATTGTGGCTGCGGGAAGGTTGAAGCGGGTAAGTCGCTGGACCCAGTAAATTCTCTACAAGTAGCAATAGCTTGGTAGTTCAACCACATTAATTGAGCAGAAAAAAAGTTCAAACTAATGAAGCAGTGGATTAGCAATGTCCTTCAAAATAATTACGATTATGATTTATAGTGTGTGACGCAATTAGGATACCGGTTAAAGTCGACGCTTGAACTATAGCTAGTTGATAAAAGTAAAATCAAAGTATCTAGATGAAAAGTCAAGGAGAATGTTTATGGAATTGAAAACTGTAAGCTTACCCTGTTACCATCTCATGTTAAGTTGCAGATAAAAGAAATACTTAACATTGCAATTAGCTGCACCTATGGGGGCAAGAACCTCCCCTGTAAAATAGCTGAAACAAACGATCACGCGAACGTAGTGCGGCGGTTAGAGTTTGTTTAGACTAGCCATAACCACCATCAGACTACAACGGTAAACAGGTTCACTGCACAGGGTAACAGGGTTCACTGTGGGTGTAACTGGCCAGTTACACCCACAGTGAACAGACCCTTAGTGGTTGCACCACGATAATGTGAGTTTACGACAGCTCCTCATTCATGTAATTAATAACGTCTGAGATCGTTAAATTAATTAAACCCATATCATTGTAATGAAAAGTCAACGTCACAAAACGCTCTGGAACTTTCGCGAAGCTCCCACCAATGAGATATACCTACATAGCTCCGGCTTTGCATTTTGTGCTAAGAATAGTACCAACTTGATTTAATAAACGCAGTCTATCTTTGAGAAGATTAAATATGTTTTAATGACCTTGATAATTTAAATAAATTACATAATGATGTTTTTATTACTGTCTTACTCTCAACTAATTAAAGTTACACATTGCGTAGGCACGGTGTAGGAATAGGTAAGTAGGTACTTAACAGTAAGCATTATAATATTATAGGTAATGGTGCTATTTTGGGTCCGTAGCTTAGGCCCCCAGTGGTCGAGGCACCTGTGGCCGACGCCCCCGATTCGATTAATTTAATTCAAAGCAATTTTTGATCAAATGTACTGTCAGGCACAAAAATGTTTTACAAAAATAATAAATATATTGATTGTAAGTATACGTAATAATATTAAATCATTATATAATTATATTTATAATTAAGTATTTATAGTAAAAACGTACTTTTTATTGTTACCAATAACTGGTTTGGCTCAGCTATTTGACGAGATGGTTGAAGTTGAAAGATAAAATTTCCATATGGTAATTTGTTATAAATGTCTAACAACATTCAATAACATTTTATATGAAGTCTTTTTGATATGTTGGATGTTTGTACCTAATAAATATGCTTTTAATGGGGAAACAGTTGTGTAAAGCTAAGGTGCTATTTGATAGATAACTTTTGTTTAGCAAGGAAAAATACTTTATTATTATGGTGAAACACTTTTCTCATTTACTGTACTAAGTGAAAAAAAACAAAAAAAAAAAGACGGCCGACGCCCCCGATTCGATTAATTCATTATCTATAATGAATTAATCGAATCGGGGGCGTCGGCCACAGGTGCCTCGACCACTGGGGGCCTAAGCCACGGACCCGCTATTTTACGCTGCGCCTAAATGATAAAACGGGATGGCAGGTACATCGACGGGCAAATTGAAACCATGAATTCAGCACCCCTAGTGCAATAATTCAAAGCCGGTTATAAAAAAAAAAACTGCTGTTTCGTTGAAAGGTGTCAATATTTACGCGGTCAAAATGTATGGAACAGTTTTTTTTTTAATATCCGACGAAAACTTTCAACGCAATTGAGTTTAGAATCATGTACTGAAATCCAGATTGCGTGTCGATGTCTCTGCCACCCTGTACATATTTTGTAAATACTGTAAAACATTTGATTATTTTAGGTTAATTATGAAATATGAGATCAATTCAATTCATTTATTGCGTCAAATATGGTAGGTACATGAAGTTCTTATATAAAATATTTAGTAACACACATTTGGCCAATATATAGCATGCAATAGTACAGGTTTTACAGTTAATATTAAGTAACTACATTTTGTCAATTTATGTCTACTTTACAGTTAAATATGTCTGTGCTTTAAAGTATAAAATTTACAGGGACACTTTTGAAAGAACTCATCTATCGAATAAAAACACTCTTGTAACAACCACTTCCGTAACGCAACACAAAACTTATTGAAGGGTAGTTGAGTAATTGACCTAGGCAAAGCATTTTAAATTAGGGGGAGCCACATAAACGCAGCTCCGCCTAAAAAGTTCTAGCTTTGGGACGGGCATTTCAAAATCTAAACGTCTAGGTTTCCTTTTATTTGTGTTATTTTTCCGTTCAAACAGTTCAAGATTGGACCTCACAAACCTGGCAACTTCGTAAATATAAATGCATGGGACCGTCAGTCGATTGTGCGACTTGAATATAGGCTTGCATGAATCAGACCACTGCATTTTGAATATTGCACGAATACACTTTTTTTGGGCGATGAATGTCTTCGTTATTTCGGAAGAGTTTCCCCACACAACTATACCGTATCGTATTACTGAGCAGACGTATGCGTGATACACCATTATGGCGGTGCGCAAAGATGTAATCATTTTAATTCTTTTCAAAGCAAATACGAATTGATTGATTTTTTTTGAAATTATTTCAATGTGATTCTTCCAAGTAAAATGCTCATCAAATGTTACACCAAGGAACTTTGCATTACGTACCTGTTCTATATTATTATTGTTAAGTGCAACATTAAGGCGTACAGGTTTACTTTTAAATGTTTTGCAATGAAGCAGATTAGTTTTGGAAATATTTATTTTTAATTTATTAATATCTAACCATTGTATAATGTCATTTAATGTTTGCTTAATTTCAATGTCAAAGTTTTGTAAATTTTTACCACGTCGATCACGTTGGGAGATATTCTTAGAAAAATCTGTAAATGAAATGACGTCTTCATGAAGATTATTCGTGTTACCCCGCGTTTCGTGTAACATCAACGTTAAAATATGTATTCTACATCTACATACATGTTTTGTCTACTAGTTTCGGTTATCGTTTGCACCTAAATCAAGGAGTAAAATCTAGTTGCACCTACAACTACATATATACGAAAATTGTCAAAAAGGTGTACAAATTGATAACAATAGGTGAAATACATGTATGATACATGTTTTATTAAAAACATCATGATTTTGATACTAACTTGTACACTTATAGTAAACACGGGGTTAGAGCCGCTGTTACCAACTTGGAATAAAAATGAATATTCAAAAGTAAACAAGAGAGCATCGCAGTGTTGCGAAAAAGAAATACCTACCAGTAACAAGTTTATTCGCCACTAATGGAACAAACTTTTTTCTTTTTTCATCGTCGTGTTCTGAGTGACTTTGATGGCGTTCACAACCAATTTGCTAAGAATTCTAGCAAAGAGAATGTTTTAATCATAATAAATATTTATAAGGCAGTGAAATTATAACGAAGGAGCTGTTGCCCGTGACTTCGTCTGTGATCCAAAATGAAAAGTACTTTATACATATCGTAACCCAGGTCAAGGTCCACTCACGTGCCAACTTTCATCCAAATCCAAAAGTAATTTTAGCGCGAAATTGAAACAGAAACAAACAAACTCACTTTCACATTAAAATTATTTATAATATTATTTTAGGATAACGAAAAAATTAAACAATTTGTTTACCTACGTTTTTTTCCTTCATCCCCAGATGTCCCGCGTAACTCTGCTCACTAACCTATGAGAAAAGTTTCCAAGCGGAAATAAAAAGTAACTTACCTACCGAAGTACCTACTTAAAGGAATACGGGTGGATGACGATAACTTCGATAAAAAAGTTAATGCAAGTACCTATTTATCATTTCACGTAAGAAAGATGAGGAAACCAATAAAATATATGAAACAAGTTTTATTTTCAGTCCAAAGAAACTGTACTTACCTAACTTGTTTCTTAACAAAATATTTATTTTCCTTCACAGTCCGTACGTATGCATGTCACTGTCTACAGTTCCATGGCTTTCCTGCATTATTTTATATCATAATTATGCACACAGCCTGAAGATACTTTTAAAACAAGTTCAACGACCCATCAGAATTATTTCATACGTAAAAAGTTCGAAGTTTCCAACAGTTCATATTATAGGTAAACTTGCAGTCAAATTAATTTTAAACTATAAACTATTCCGAAACAGCCTAAATCTATCTGGTATTTAAACCTGAAATCTCTCTGATCTAAAAGGTGAACCTTGAGGAATTCACTCGGACCGACCTCGTTTATCTAAAAGGGTTTCGCACTGTGGCCTCGTTGCCTCAGGTCGTGACGTCAGATGTTACAATAGAGGTGGACACGAATAGAAACAGCATTTAGACAATTTCGCTATTTTCGCCTTGAAGAGTTTGCTGCACTACTTTATTCTGTATATTAGTTCAGAAGAAAGGTCGCGGTTGGAGTTCCTTTTTAAAAAATATTATTGTGGAGTTTAAAAATACACACACACATATCATCTGCCTAGCATAGCCTTTTCCCAACTATGTTGGGGTCGGCTTCCAGTCTAACCGGATGCAGCTGAACAAGTATTTTACAAGAAATGACTGCCTACCTGACCTCCACAACCCAGTTATTGGGTAATACGATACCCCTTGATAAAAATACACACACATACATGGGACTGAAACAAAACTGGCAAAATGTGGGTTTTTTACATATTGCCAGTTTTACTCACCTCTGCCTAACCCATCGGGAAAAACAGGCGGGATGTATGTTATGTGTGAAGTAAAATCTTATTCATTCAATGTAAGCAGGTTAGGTTGCAGGAAACTTATCCACGAATTAGAGAGAAAACTTGAATAATTCAAAACGTGTCGTTTCAGGTAACTTACTTAACTTACAGTCCTGAAGCCTGAAGGTAGATTATGTTGGCACGTGTCTCATTCAATTCGGATCAGTTTTCCGAATTAAACACATTTATTTTGAAAACTTGAAATATTTCTCCCATGGGTAGAGTAGGATAATAGAAAACCAAGAAGCAGGTACCTACCTCCATTAGAAAAGAATACAAGAAAACCTACATACAGACATTTTAATAATTAAGTT
Organism: Apamea crenata; assembly: GCA_949629185.1. NCBI lineage: Eukaryota > Metazoa > Arthropoda > Insecta > Lepidoptera > Noctuidae > Apamea > Apamea crenata. The sequence continues at coordinate 8,938,570 of OX451356.1, read as the reverse complement.
GAAGCAAGCGGGCTTGCATAATAGCTACAACGCGTAAATAATTTTACCTATTCTTATATTAACACCTGTAGCGGTATCTACAAACGCCACATGCGAACAACGCGTCATACTGACGTCACGCAAATCCTGCATCTCGCAAGCAGAGTTTACCGTGCAATTAGCATAGATACAATTTCCCAATATCAATCGTTGGGCAATTGCCCGCCAGACACAACACCCGTCTGGTCGGAGGATCCTCCCTTTTCAATGGAGGATGAGTGAACTTTACACCCTGTTCCTCGTGCCTCCAGACACCTAATAACATGTAATTTTTTTTTCGGAAACAAATATAAAAGCTAATCTATAACCAGGCTGAAAATCTGAGAGAATTTGAGACACATTAATAAAAAGAAACGAAAATGGCCTCAACCTTGGGTAAATATTAGCAGTATGCATTTGTGCCTCAAAATTATAGCAGTTACAGTCGATGCATTAGCCCAATTTATTTAAATACATAGAAATCGGTTGCATTTCTGGTTGGTTGCACAGTGTGGCACTGTATAAACGTAGAGCGAATTATTCTAATTATTCTATTTGCGACGAGTGTGTCCTCGGCCAGGATTTGCCCTTCCACATTGCATTGGTAATATTACAATATAGAATAGAATACTCTGTATAATGTACAGCATATAAATTACAGACAGGGTGACACAATGGTCGGTAATACATAATATTATTATAATCTAATATCGTGACATATTCGCCAAAAATGTAAACAAATATGAGTTTATGGAAAAATAACTTTAACACCTACAAAATAAAGTTCAGTTTACGCTACAACTTCAAATATTTTTGTACCTTTTTCAATATGCTAGTCATTCTGAAATCAACTTATTTGCCATTAAAATAAAGTTGATATTTGTTTAATTTGAAATAACGTCAATTTGAAACAAAATTTGAATATGCATTTTTAGGTTTTTTTTGCTTTGATGATCTCTTTTTCCTTCCTATGAGCAGTGCAGTGTGTGGCTTAAATTCTTCAACATTAAATACCTCTTCCTGATTGGTAGTATTTTTTTTTCTCATCTATTAAATAAATTGCAAACTATAGTTTTGTATAATTTAGACGCATTTTTTAATTTTTGTAAATGTAAGAACCATAGATTGATGTTGACTTGAAAGAGCATGGCAGTTGAGAATATTTTATGTTCACTTAAATGTCTCACTGGTGGTGACGCGTGTGTTGGATCGTTCGGTTCCCTACAAAATGGTTGAGCTGGGTGGTGCTGATCCACGCGTCATGTTCTTGAACAGCCGCTGTTGGTTGAGACTGGTCATCTTTTAACTGCCAGGGCTTATTTTTTATTTTATATTTTAAATTGTTTCTTTTTTTACAATGTTCTCATATATAGAAGCAATAAGAATAATGTAGTCAGGATTTTTTTTTAATGTCTTGATTTAAAAGAGTGTCCTTGGAGTTTCTTGCCCGTTCTTCTCCATAGAGATCTACATTTTGGAATGGGCAACTAGCTTCAACTTTCTGACTAACTGACCGACTATTTAGTATTTTTGGCAATTCAAAAGAGCCTGTTAATTGTTTAATTGAAATAAGTGATTTGAGTTTGAGTTGAGCTTGAGTTTGTGTATTGTTCACTGTTCTGTTTTTATAAGTGAAAACTTGCTCTATTGCTTGTCAGTTACATTTTCCATTTTCATTCCGTTTGTTTAGCTGTAGGTCTTCCGAAGAACTTAAATAAATAATGTTATATATATAAACTGCTTCAAAAAGTATTCCTTAGTAACGTAGGTACCTACATAATACATATCGACGCTCCCAAGCAATAACCCGGTAATCGAAAAATCAAAATTTTACAGGAGAAAAGATTTACTGATTTTATCAAATATCTTTTCAACAAGTGGGACTATTGAAGTCATTGATGTATTAAATGAAAGGTATTTTTTTACATCAATGACTTCAATAGTCCCACTTGTTGAAAAGATATTTGATAAAATCAGTAAATCTTTTCTCCTGTAAAATTTTGATTTTTCGATTACCGGGTTATTGCTTGGGAGCGTCGATATATGTAATTAAACAGTTAAAATATATTTTTAACATCTCATTATCGTTGCTTCACAAACAATACATTAAGCACCCTAATTGCGTAACACACTTTCAATCACAATCCGGGAGTTTTCGGATTTATGGTAATCCATGCCAGCATATTGTAGCGAAATAAAAACAGGGCTTCACTTGTACACGTTTAATTTAGTAAAATAAAAATATTGTAAACAAAACTTAATGAAGGACACAGCACAGTTCCTAATATTTCAAAGGATTAAATTATAACTCTGACGCGACGTCCTTGGTGTTAGAGTACTATAGTAAATTTCACTATTAGGCGTCGGTTACTATACGTTAACAAACGTTCCTATAACTCCCGCAATAAATAAATATCTGGTAATCCTAAATGTGTAAATTTGCACCAAGTCAATCGGTTATCAGGCAGCGAGGTAATAATTTATAATATCACTGTTTTAACTAAAACGAGACAATAGTAACTACTGAAAAATAAAAAATTGTACACAAATCCGGTCTTAGACTCCACGCTGGCAGTTGGAAGGCTCCTCGCTGGCTGGTATCAGAATCCACAGCGTTGGGTTCGATTCCCAACAGGAAGCTTGCAGTCGTCTGGTCCCAGGCAAGCGGTGGGGGCGAAATCAAATTCGCCTTACGATCTTCGGACAAATCTACAGAAAATAACGAAAAATGATAATCCGAGACGCAAGCAGAATCTTTTATAACAGAAGAGCTGAAGAAAAGTCAAATTACAATCCAAGTCTGAATCAAGAAACCTGACTCGCCTCGAGACAGGTTTTTAATGCTGAAGGTACAGTTCGTTTAATTTGAACACTGCCCTTGGATCCAGTCGAACAACGAACGAACTCGGTCGTTTAAACCGTTATATCGATACCTTTAATATCGTGGCAAATTATTACAGGTACCTACCTAGTTTAAGTGACAGCGTTCATTTTGTTAACAAAATTTATTTGAACCAATAAACGTTATTTATTTATTACATGATCAAAGCGGAAAAAAAATATTATTATGGACTTCCGTCCGGTGTCCAAAAAAAACTTCAAATAAACAATCTCGGTAAGAGAAAAGACTTTTTCATTCAAAATTCAAAACCAATGTCAAGAAAAAAACCGTTGTGATTAAAAATAAGGTTGGATTTGTTATAATTAAATATTCCAAGAAAAAAAATGGCAAAATAGAAGAAAAAAAGTAATGTTATCAAAGGTAAGAACAATTCTTACAGGGTTCTTTTAGAATTAACCTTGCTAAACCTAAGTTAATAAGATAACTAATCGAAATTAAACCTAAATAAACGACATCGTAGTGCAACGGATACAGAATAAATAAGAAAACGTCTTCCATCTTAATGTTATCAGTGCGAACTCCCGATGCGTTGACTAAAACTAGAAATAACATGAAAACTAGAGACTAATTAATCTAAATAAGACTAGCGTAGCCTAATAACTAACCTGGCGATCCCTTTAAAATAATCAAGAATTAAAAATAGAAGGTGAAATAACGACTTCAAAAAACATGCTGTAATGCGGCATGCTGTAATTTTTCAAACCTATGTTGCATTGCAGCAAAAATTCGTCTGCTTAACAACGTAAATAACGCAATAAACGTCTGCCAAATTAAACTCAATGTGTGATTCGCAATGACCCCGCAGATCGTTAGTTTCATTAGGAAGAACAAATATTAATTTTCGCCAGAGCGATTAAATTATTCCTATTGGCGTGGTTAGAATGCAAATTAGAATGAAGCGTAGAGTTGCCGACAGCAGTCTTACTACTACATAAGTACATACGTGATAGTGCCATTTTTATCGTTTGTAAACGATAAAAATGGCACTACGCGTCTGTGATGTAACAGTGAGATGTTGCAATTCCACTCCACTGTGAAGGTAATAAAATATTCTCTTTCAGTTCGCTTTATGCTGGCGATTTAAACAATTTAAACTCGCTGTTTTCTAGGCTTTGCTTTACTCTTTGAATCTATTTGGTCTCAAAACGTGTTTTTGTTTCTGTGGTAAGTTAGTAACTAAAGTTAGTCTTTTTAAGAAGTGTTTGTGGAATTAAATTAGTAGCACAGAGATGGTATGTTATGACTGAAGTTTAAACGTAAAGTATAAAGGAACAAGTCAGTAGGTACTTGTTATTATTATTATTGTTGATAGACCATTGATTGTCTTTTGTAATTACCTGCGGTCGTTAACCCCCATTCCAAATCAACAAAATTATTTTTGGTTTATTGTATCATAATTAAATGTCGATATCCATTACGACTGCAGAGTTTCACTGGCTTGTACCTACCTGCTAATTTGAAAGAGCATAATAAAACTGTGTAAATTCATATAATATGCATAATATAATTATTATTTAATCAAATTATTTGTGTTTATTTTGACGGCACGGTTGGCGCAGTGGTTAAGCGATTGACTGCTGCGCTGCGTGTCGCGGGTTCGATTCCCGCACGGAACAAATATTTGTATGACCTACATGTATTTGTTCCGAGTCTGGGTGTTTTTCTATCTATAATATGTATGTATTTACAAAAAAAAAAATGTATATAAGTAGTTTATCAGCCATCTTGTTACCATAACACAAGCATTAGGTTGCTTAGCTTGGGACAAATGGTGCTGTGTGAAATGTCCAGGGATATTATTATTATTATTATTTATTTTTGTCAACAAATTAACATACTCGCAGCTTTCTATAAAGTTCTTTTTATATTTTATTTTTGAGAATACAAATGTCCGTAGCATTTGTATGAAGATACCGGTTTCCAAAGGGTTTTCATCAGTTTATTTGCTTGTTAGATGGCTCCGAATCAGTATTTCTCCTTTTTTTTTTTTTTTTTTTTTTTTTTTTTTTTTTTTTTTTTTTTTTTTGTGGATGGGAAATCATCAAATGACCCCTCCCGCTCTGGGTGGAGCGGAAGGGAGTGTCAGACTTTTACTGACTAAAACCCACCCGTGTTCCGTCCTTAGCCCTTTCTGTTCCAGGGCAGCGGTTAACCTTTCGGAAAATCCCACCGCCCCGGCAGGCTTCGGCCCTGTGGGGCCCCGTCCTCTGCTGACATCTCTTTGAGGCGCGCGTGGAACACAACGCGCCGTCCGGCACGGGCCTGGTCCTGATCGGACGGTGAGCTACCCATTACTCACCGCCCGCAGGCCCGCGCCTACGGTGGCCGGGAGTCGTCACGCGGCTCCCGACGCCCGGAGCGTCTCCCGCGGCGGCTGAGGCGTGAGGTGTTCTCCCTCAGCCTCCCCGCCACCTCCTTCGCTAGCATGACTGCTTCGCAGAAGGAGGTGACTGCCTCCCATTCTCTCTCGCCCCGGACCATGGCTTGCACCAGGGCCGGGCGCGAGAGGTCGCCGCCGTTGCCGATCGCCTCCACGAGGACACGGCGGGTCTCCGCCCAAGCAGGGCAGACCTCCACCGTGTGCTCCACCGTGTCCTCTGGGCGATCCGGGCAGTGGTGACACCCGGGCGTCTCCTCCCGCCTGATGATGTGCAGGAACCTCCCGAAACATCCGTGTCCGGAGAGGACCTGCGTCAGGCGGTACGTGAGAGCGCCGTGACGCCTCTCTAGCCACTCCTCAAAGAGGGGTCTTATCGCCGCTATCGCGGCGTGCCCTGCGCTGGGTTGCGATAGTCGCGCCTTCCATTCCGCCATGAGATCGCGCCGGAGGTCCGTCCGCTCCGCAGCGATTTGCCGCGGGTGCAGAGTTTCCCCCCGGCGTAGTGCCTCCGCGCGCCAATCATGCAGGCGCGCAAGCACTATCGCCTCCAGATCCCATGGCGGCAGTCCGGCAAGGAGGCATGCCGCCTCGCGCGAGATCGTGCGGTAGCCCCGGATCAGCCTTACGGCTACCACCTTCTGGGGCGCGTTCAGATAGTGTGCGGCTCGAAGCCGCAGTGAACGCGCCCATACCGGGGCCCCATATAGGGCCATGGACCGCACGACCCCCGCGTAAAGCCTCCGGCAGGAGGCGTTTGGCCCCCTCAGGTTGGGCAGGAGCCGCTTTAAGGCGGCCCCGGCCCGTTCCAGTTTGGGGGCCAAACGTCGGAAATGCTCGACGAAGTTCCACCGGCTGTCGAGGACGAGACCCAGGTATCTCATCGTTGTCTCGACGCCGATGTGAACCCCTCCTACCATCAGTTGAGATCCCGAAGGTGGCCCGTACCGGGGCCCATGAAAGGACATGGCCTCGGACTTGTGCAATGCCACCTCGAGACCCAACTGCCGGATCCTATCCACGACTATCGCAACCCCGCGTGTCATTGCGTCGGCCGCCGCCTGATGTGACCTCCCCTGCGCCAGGACCAGCGTGTCGTCAGCGTAGCAAACTACACTGACGCCATCAGGGAGGTCTGCCCGCAGCACCCAGTCGTAACCGATGTCCCACAGGAGCGGCCCCAGAACCGATCCCTGTGGGACACCGCACGACATCTCTCGCCGGCTCCAGTTCCCGTCGCGACCGGGGTAGATGACGGCTCTATCCGTCAGATACGCCCCGACTATTCGACGGAGGTAGGTCGGCACCCGGTGATACCGAAGTGCCTCCCCAATGCAACTCCAGGGCAGGGTGTTAAACGCGTTGGCGATGTCGAGTGACACCGCCACGACGGCCCCGCCCCGGGACACCGCATCCCCCGTCGTGAGGGCTCTAACGCGCATGATGGCGTCCACCGTCGAGCGCCCCTTGCGGAAGCCAAACTGGCTATCCGCAAGATCCGGCCCTGTCCCCACCAGGTGCCCGACGAGGCGGCCCGCAATCACTCTCTCGAAGAGCTTGCCAACCTCGTCGAGCAGCACAATGGGCCGGTATGCGGACGGAGAGTCCGCAGGGCGCCCTGGCTTCTGAATGAGGACCAGCTTCCCTGTCTTCCAACGGAGTGGAAACTGGCCTCTCTCCATGCATGCGCTTAAGAGCGCCTCCAGTCGAGGCCCGAGAGCCGTCGAGGCCAGGACCCAGGCTTTACCCGGCACGCCATCGGGTCCTGGGGCGGTATTTTTGGCCTTCAGCCTGCCTACCGCCGCTCCCAGCTCTACCCCGGTCACTTCGGGTGTGTCGTCGTCGTCGTCCATGTGGTCCGCTTCGGACACCGCTATTGGCGGAGCCATAGGCGGGGGAGTATGCTCCCCCCGTGAAGGGAACAGAGCGCTCACCACCTCCTCCACCAGCTGTGGGCGGAGACTCTGTGTCAGCGGGGGGGCCCAGGTGCGGAGTTTATTCCGCACCATCTTGTAAGGGCGCCCCCATGGATCTCTGTTCAGAGTCTCCAGCATCTCCTCGCGGGCCAAGTCCTTGGCCCGCTGGACAGCCTCTCGGAGGGCGGTCTTCGCCGCTCTGTACCCCCCGTACAGCTCCGCCTCCGTGGCTTCCGCATCCGGAGGGCGGATGCGGCGCCTGCGGTGCCTGGTGTACCGGTGTCGCGCGTCGACGCACGCCTTGCGTAACGCCGCGATCTCCTGCGACCACCAGTACACCTGACGTCGGGCGCGTCCTGGCCGGACTCGGGGCATTGCCACGTCACAAATCTCGGACATGGCCTCCCGGAACCACTCCGCCTCATCGTCGATATCAGCAGGCCTGTCCGGTGAATACACCCAGGCCTGCACGATCGAGGCTTCCAGGAGAAGCTCCCGGTCCAGCTGCTTCAGCGCCCACCGCGGACCACTCGGGGCCTGTTGGACCAGCGCGCTGGAGGTCTGGGCGGAGACATCGAACCGGATATACCGGTGATCGGAGTAGGTCTCCACCTCCTCCATGACGCGCCAGTCAATGACCTGCTGCGTCAGAGCGGGGCTGGCGAACGAGATGTCCACTACCGACTCGCCCCGCATCCGCACACACGTAGGAACAGAACCCCGATTTAGGACGACCAGGCCTGTTTCCAGAGCCCAGTCCTCCACCATCCTGCCCCGCACGTCCGTGCACCGGGAACCCCAGGCCAAGTTCTTGGCGTTGAAGTCCCCGAGCACTAGCACGGAGAAGGGATGGTTCCTGGCGACGACGACACTCAACTCTGTTAAAGAGTTCTGGAGCTCGGCGAGAGTTCGGCTCGGAGAGAAGTAAACTCCCACTACTACAATCTCTCCGAACCGTGCTGCTACGCACCCCTGTCCCTTCGTGACACATTCGAGGGACGGGGTACCGGCGGCAGCCGACGAAATTATGGCCACTGAGCCGCTAAGGTCCTCCACCCAGTCATCCCTGGGCGGGACAAAGTACGGCTCAGCGACCACGGCGATATTAATCGACCACTGCGCCATGGTCTGGAGCAACAAGTCCTGAGCGCAGGCGCAGTGGTTGATGTTCGCCTGGAGGAGGCGTAAAGGAGCCATTACTCCTCCATTTCAACCCCCTCCCGGGCCTCTTGAGGAGGCCCTTCAGCAGCGGCGGCGGTGGCGGCGGCGGCGGCGGTGGCGGCGGCGGCGGCGGTGGCGGCGGCGGCGGCGGTGGCGGCGGCGGCAGCAGTGGCGGCGACGGTGGTGGTGGTAGCGACGGCGGCGGAGGGCCTGCCTTTCCTCCTGGCTTCGGTGGGTGGGGCGCAGGACTTGCTCCCCGCCCGGTGATCGGCCGGCTTGCCAGCAGCCGCACATGCGACGCAGTGCGGCGTGGCGTTGCACGAGCCGGCCTTATGTCCGGGCTTACCGCAGCGAAAGCACAGAGTGCTGCGGTCCTCCGAGGTGCACATGGCGCTCGCGTGGTGTCCCACGAGGCACCGATAGCACCTCAGAGGTCTGGGCTCCAGCAGCTTGACCTGCGCTGACACCCAGCCCACCAGGAGTCTTCCGCCCTCCACTATCTGCCTCGCCGCCGTCACGGGACAGCTTACCGTAATGGTTCGCATGCCCGTGAAGTCGGGACGTATGGTGCCCGCCTTCACCTGGTCGGCCAGACACCCGCCCGTCCCGACGACGGCGGCTACCACCTCCTTCTCCGTAATGGAGTCATCCAGGCCCATAATGCGCATGTCTGCACACTTGACGGGCCTGGAGACTCGAGCCTCGTCCGCATTGAGGGACGCCCTTAGCTTCTCAGCTAGGGCGTCAGCGGTGGGGCCACTCGTCGCACCGGGGATCTCCAGCATGCGGGCACCAGTGGCGGTCACCCTATACCGGAGGCCCCCGGTGATCCCCAGCTCCTGGAGGTCCACCGCCGCTTTTGCCTTCGTGAGCACGTCGCAGTAGGTCACCCCCCCCTTAACCGCGTCCGGCTGTAGTGTTATGACTACAGCCGCGGTCTTAGGGGAGCGAAGCCTAGCCGCAACGGCTCGCTCCTTGCGGCGCCGCCTTTGCGCCTTTTTTCTGGCCGCCTTGGCCGCCTTCCTCCTCTCCCCGACCACTTGCCACTCTGCGTTGGTCGTGGGAGGTTCTTCTGGGAGAGGCGAAGGCTCTGGGGCCCTCGCCTTCCCAGCCGTTTTGCCCTTCTTCTTATGGGCCGGCGCCGGTTTTGCAGGCGCCGAGGCTCCGCCAGCCGACGCCGGTTTCGCCGGTGTCGGTTTCGCCGGCGCCGGTTTCGCCGGTGCCGGGGCTCCTCCTGCCGACGCCGGTTTAGCCGGCGCCTGGGCCCGGCCAGACGGCCCTGGCTTAGGGGCGGCAGCGGCCGCGTACGAGGCCGCCTTCGGCCCCGGAACCGTCCTACCCGCCAAGGGGGGGCGCAGGACTATACCCTCCAGGACGTCGAAACGCGCCTGGAAGGTCGCCAGCTCCTGCCGAACCAGGTCCAAGACCTGGTTCTCCACCGGCACGGGCCGGCTTGACGGTTCCGCCTGCTCCTTGTCAGGGACCTTCAGGCCGGCCAGGTCTGCACGGAGCCTCCGGTTCTCCTCCTGGAGAAGCTCCGTGGCAGCCGTCAGGCGAGCCACATCCGCCCGTAATGCGGCCACTTCGCCAGCCGAAGGACCGGCGTAGTTGGCCGCCTCCGCTGCCGCCATAATGGAGGCCATTGCCGAGTCGATGGCCTTGTTCTTCGTGTCCTGGCGCTTTTTCAAGGCCACGACCCGGATCGCGGCCTCCACGACCGCCGCAAAACTCCTTTTGCGGTCCGCCTCGGGGCCGCCAACCTCAACCGCCTCGTCACCTGAGGGCTCCGAGGCGACCGCGCGACCGGCCTCCCCCTCCTTTGCGGGCTCCTCCGCACGCTCGGCCGCCTCCCGAGCAGTGAGGCCCCTCCCTGTGCCTCGGCCCCGGACTCCTCCCCGCCTCGTGGTGGGGATCTTCCTGGCCAGCTCCCAGTCAGAGGACGACCCCTGGCCGCCCACTGACCTTGGCCGCTTGCTTCGTCCCTTTCTATTAGCAGCGGCAGCCATCTCCTTCGCACGGCACGGGCTCCCTGAGCCTTCCGTGCTTGATCCTCCCGATGCGGCGTCGGACTCCGACCCCGCATCACTCCTCTCCTCTGTGCGCTCCTTGCGCGGTACCTCTTCGTCGCACAGGCGCTCCAGGCTAGCCCGGAGCTCCTTTTCTTGCGACGCAGGTTGACGCGGGTCGGCGGTGGTGTGCCGGCCCACGGGGCTATTGGTGCCCCCCCCATATACGGTGGGGCGGCCTTCCGAAGAAGGACGGGATTGTGCCTCCTTGTGGAGGTTGCCCGCCTGGGGATTTTTTCCTTTAGCCGTGTTATTCATGATTTCCTTTTAAGGGTGAGGTCCCTATTCGCGCTAATGACCGGATCCCCTCCGGCCATTCATCCCCTCGGCACGCTAGACCTTGGGATTGGGGTGATTTTTTAGAGAGGTTGTCTTCCTCGCGGCCCGGGCCTCAGTGGCCCGGACCCCCGGTCCTGAACTCAGGATTACGGTGTGGCCGGCGGCTGGGCAAAACCAACCGCCGCCCCGGCGTCCCCACGCTGCCGCCGGATACCGGACAGACGCAGCGCGGACATGGACTCCCTTCACCACCCACATTCCCGTGGGTGCAGCGGCGCGAACCGCCCCTCCCCAGTCTACGCCCACTCACCTTCCTCTGTAAGCAGAGGGGGAGTAGACGTAATGTAGCCCGGTTCCCTTCACCGACCATCGAGGATGATCGGTGATTGGAACCGTGACCCTTCCCCGTTTGTTGAAGATTAGCCGCCAGCCCCAAGTGTCCACCAAAATAATTGGTGGGCACTTGGAGCCGACGTTGCCCAGGGTGCGCCACGAGGAGGCTCTTCAACATGCACCCCATCAGTATTTCTCCTTCAAGTGCTTAATGCGAAAACAAATAGGTACATATAATATGTATAGGAGAAATTTTTCACAAATATTATTGTAACATAATATTAAGTATGGTTATGTTTTGTTTATTTTCTCCATGCAAGTTTGTTGAAAAACGTACGCGTAAATTCGCGTGAGCTTTTCGCAGCGCACTCTAGTCTCCTATTTACTTAGCCCTCATATTCGGCTCGGGCTGCAATCCTGCCTCGAGTGAAATGACACATATGCATCAATATATACCTTTAGATCAAGGCCTACACGGCTTGCCGTGAAAATCTATTGTTTTTTTCCGTGAAAAACTACTGTTTATTTGCCATATACAGGCACGGCCGTCAGTGTTGTGTGGATCGTGCCGCAAGCGCGTCGTACCTTAAGAAACCATGCCGTGTATAACGGGCCTTCCTAAGTCACTTGTTTGTCGAATCATAGGACGATTAGAGCATGTTCTGTAAGTATTAGAATACGAAGCAGTACCTATACAGGGTTATTTGGCGAAAAAATAAATCAGCTGCTCCCTACATTTTGCCGAGTTATGCGAACGTAAATGTAGGGAACAGCAGATTTTTTTTTCGCGATTTCAGTTTGGTCCCATAGTAAAAGTTGTTCAAAATGATGAGTACAATGACCTCTTAAGAGGTTGCTGGTGTTTTACAAGTAACCCTGTATATAATAATAATAATAATAATATCCCTGGACATTTCACACAGCACCATTTGTCCCAAGCTAAGCAACCTAATGCTTGTGTTATGGTAACAAGATGGCTGATAAACTACTTATATACAATTTTATATAGGACACAGAACAAAAGCAGAACGACCACGGCACGTCGTCGCACCGCAATTTGCCTATTCAGTGAAGCTCCCTAGTGGCAAGGACGCGGTTGCTCTAACTCTAATTTACATAGTATAACTTTGGATAACGTACAGGCAATTTCAGTACAAACCCCGTGCTGCAACGCGTATCGGCGACCCTAATCTAAAAAGATGCTCATATTGCCCCCTTGTTCACAATAAATGAGTCCCCAGACGTGACGGCCATTTTGTTAAATGGGTATGTTTTAAAATAATGCTTAGTATTTTGAACTAAAATGTCAAAACGAGATGTGAACACATCATGATGGGCCGTCATTAAATTGGTTGTGGGTTTTATGATTCTGTCTTTAGGAACATTATTTCGAAACACTAACGGTACGAAAGTGTATAGGTATCTACTGTAATAAATACCGAGATAATAAATCCAACTTAGTGTTATTCTGTTAAGTTCACTTGGACCAAAATGTATGAATTTGAGTATGAGTGTGTGGGGGTGTGTGTGTTGATGTATGAGTGTGTGTGTGTGTTGATGCATGAGTGTGTGAATTTGGTGATATTTAAAAAAATGCATGCGATATTGTCTTGAGCCGCATAAACAAAGTTTACTTACTGTCCAACATTTAAAAAATAGATAAAATATTAACATATTCCATGGCTTCTACGGCCGATTGTACGCATAGCTTGCTACTAGATTAAAAAGGAAAAATGGATACATGTGCGTTCGCCGAAAATTCGATAAAATATGACGTGCTAGTGTTGTTTTGGCATAAAGTTATTCATTCATAAAAAAAAATACCTAATGCTAATTCACGATACTCGTAGGTTCTAATAGAAATTAAATAGGAAAGTTAGGAGCGTTATTTATATGACTTGCTCAAACGATTTCGTTTGAGCAAGTCATATAAATTGCAAAAAGAAAATAAATTCGTTTATTTTCTTTTTGCACGCAAAATACACGCTTAGACTTGGAGTTGTTGTTGTTGTTTGCACCTGTTTTATTAAAGGTACCTATCATACCATAGTATTCCTTTTTGTACGCTAATAAAACTAAACACTTCATTTAAATGTCGGCAAAATATTCAGTAACGCCTCTGCATAATTGCACATACTTATTTATCGTGTTACATGTATACTACTACTTACGTATACGGTACTTATAAAGTATGTGAATATAAAGTTCGTGGATATGAATATGCAATCCTCATGTAATCTAATGAGGTGCTGTATAACGGGTGCCCAATGTGAAATACGTCATATAGAAAATTTACAAAGGGTGACACAATGGGCACACAAAACAACTTCTTCCCGTGGGGGTAGGCAGAAACCTGAGAACGCCACCTGCTATTGCTTGCAAACCCCTCCTTCATTTACGTTCACACATCTGATCTGGTATATTATAAAGGAACTAAAACTACCTATTAGATAGGTATGTATATGTAAGTAAACACACATTCTGTTTTAGAAAACTAATTCTATTTAATATTGTCCTGGTTAAAATTAATAACGAAATACCAGATACAAGATACTATACAATACTACACTCAATCTGTGTGGTTCTTTCCTCAAAAAAACCATTTCAGACACCAATCTACATGGTCTTCACATAATCTGACCAAGATTATGTCTGGACTTTAAAAGAGACTGTGACCTCCAACTTTGTTTTGGCCTTTCTTCTCAGAGTGGTAAGATAGGAAACGCCGACCTCATCAAGTTAACAAAAAATATGATTGACGTGTAAAAGTGTTTGCACAAACATAATTACAGAAATAAAATCATTTATCATAATAATTTAAGACATATCGTTTTCCCTGAAGGATGAAGAAAATATCAACGATTCTAACTAGCTTCATGAATACTTCGCCCATTTACTAAAATCAAAATTGACTGTTGTCCATAATTACAAAGATTCGTTTAAGATAAAACAATACATTTGGGCACAACAAAAACCTTTACCCGTTGAAGGAAGGGCGTTTTGGGGGACTGTTTTATGAAAGACGTCCGTAAAGTGCTGGTACTCAGTCTAATTTGGATTAATGACGTGGAGTTTACTTAATACACCTGGGTTAATTCACCGAGGTGCATTAACCATACTTTTTGTAAATATTATTCACCCAGGTGCACTAAGTATACTAAAAGTAAACTTTATTCGCCTAATTCACCTGGGTGCATTAAGTATACTGAAAGTAAACTTTATTTACTTATTTATGTGGTATAAACTTTTTCAAACAAAGGGACGCTGGCCACTTTAATAAGGAAAATGTTCATGATTATTAAAATAGCTACCCAATATGACAGGATATTTTCCTTTTCTTGCGTATTTTCCCTATTGTTGCTTTTTATTTACAAATAAAATTGTAAGCAACTGAACTCAACCAACTTCATAATTTCGGAGCTTAAATACATAAACAGAGGTCGAGGGGTGGTGTTATAGTATGATGGCCGACAATATTTAAGAAAGAAAACCTAAAAATCTGGTGTGAATTGGTGGAGACGCTGTAATAAAAAATGCGCTGGCTTTATCACAATAAAAGTAAGTTTAAACAATCGTTTGCATTTCTTGTCACTTATCTAATAATTGTATGTGGAATATTATTTTGTCATATATAGATATGTTTATTTTTTATAGAACGGTGAAATTAATAATATACCACACATAAAACAAGCTGTATCAAGGACGAAGCCAAAAACACATGGGCGGAGCAGTGAGAAATATGAAAGCAAAAAGTACCAACCACTGATGAACCGGTAACAAAACTATATGATGAAGCTGTGGATGCTTACAAAAATACTGGATTAGATCATGTTCACGAAGAACCACCTTTTGAACAAATTAAAGTTGGATTATATAAAAAAAAGAATCAAGCACTCAAAATTCCTAAGGTTGCATATCATGAAGATGTAGCAGGCATTATAATATACCACCTAAATTTGAAGATTTCCTTCTTGGCGATTACAATGCAGACGATATGAGAATCATATTGTTCGCATCTCGGGAAGGTATTAAATCGATTAAGAAAAGGCGTAATTTTTTTGGAGATTGAACATTCAAATAAAGAAAGAAAGAAAAGAAAGAAAAACGTTTATTTGGACACAGTTCGTGAAACACAAAATACAAAATTAATAAAATAACAAAAAATGTTTCAGACAACAATAGCGTGTGCCTCACAGCTGCGTCAAAAAGGTTCATTTCAGCATTAATGCCAGACAGATGCTGCAAATGTTGTGTTTCTCCCTTTTGCCAAAATACAATACATGGAGATTGTGGCAGTTGCTCGAAGACAACCCATACATATATAACCTCTTGTATATGCCTTAATGTCCCATACCTAAAAGTTATAAGGTATAATTAATTTTTACCGATCGGTGGGAGTCCCCCATGCTGCAAAGGTGGATGCGGCTTCACGTCATAATTAAATTTTGCTGTCAATACTAACATTCGTTTTTTAAGTACATTGTTACTAACAAATTATGGACTTGGTCTGAATTAAATGTTTATTATTTATTTGAAATGCTGAAATCAAGAATAAATGACTGGAGGCCACAGAAATATAGCTGTGATTTTGAACAATGCTCAAGCAATGCGTAATGAAACAAGCGCTATTAAAGCAATTTCCACAGTTTTTCCTAAAATAACAATCAAAGGTTGTTATTACCATTTCCAAGAATGCTTGAAAAGAAAAGCCAAAGCAATGAATATATTTAACGCAAAGCACAATGTATTTTTATGGCGCAGTTTGGCCTTGTTACCAAAAGATAACATTTATGAAGGCTGGAAATACATAAAACAAATATTCAGCAATTACGAATATTTGCAACCATTTTAAAATATTTTAGAAAGGTTTGTTTAAAGCAATTCGTTCTAAAACAATGATCTGTTTTTGAAGAGCGCCATCGAACCAACAGTTACCTACGTTGAAGGGTGGCACACTTTGTTGAGTAAAAATATAAAAAAATATAACCGCAACTTATCAGACCTGGTTGTGGCCTTTAAAAAAGATGCTAACTCGAAACATAAACCAAAACAGCCCAAATCTAATAGTGTGATAAATGATCAAATTGTTCAAGAGGCCCAGCTAAGTCTGGATGGACAAGTTACTGTGGGTCATTTTCTAGAAATGGTTCGTTAAAACGAGTTAAATTAAACAGTTTCTTACACAGTACACACATAACTGTAATATTAATAGTACACATACTCGTATAACTGGAGTTCTTAGATGAAAACCATTTTAATTTTTTTAATGAATTAAATATTTTTTTTTATTCAATGGCGGCGCTAGTGTAGGACATTAACGCCCTTAACAACTTTTACACGAATATTATAGTTAATGCACCTAGGTTAATTGACCCAGGTGAATTAAGTGAACTCCAGGCAAATAAAAAATTGAAATGAAGGCTAATTCGTAAACTCGCTTTATAAAGAAACGAATTTATACAGGAGACTGAATAATGTTTTGTCGTGATTGATCAGCAGGCGACGCCGACGTCTTACTATTCGTATTCGTAGCATTCTTGTAAAATATCACGTTTTTTCAAGTGAAAGCACTTTGCGTAACAAAGAGGAGCATTTATAAAGACAGATATATCGTTACTTTGTAAGAATGTCGGAACTGCTGCAAAATAAAGTGCGTATTTTTATAACCTGAGCGTTCCTTCCAACCTTTTCAAGATAGCTTGGCAGAATGTTTTACCACAATTCCTTAGTACCTATGCTTTTTATGAGCGAACTTCTGTTGTTATAAAATCTTACAAAAGCAATAAAATTTTGTCCTTCATTCTATGAACTTTCAACACTGTCTCATTTTAATTCACGCAGTAGGAGCGTTGCAAATCATGATGTTAAAAAAACTCACCGAATGCATAACCTCCTTCTGTTTTTGAAGTCGGTTTTAATTCAGTATAAATAATATATTTTCCCCTTACATAGGTACTGTTTACTGTTCAATAATAATTAACCAGACAGTATTTTGAAACTTTACATAAAGCGGATATAGAATGTGTATGTATGCAGTCTAATGCAATTAGTGTCAGTTATTTTACTTCAATCTCAGATTTGACCCCACTAACTGCAACATTCTGCTTAAAAAGTGAGCTTGTTTTGAACTTTTTAGTGGAAGTCGGTTTTATTTTTCAACCTCTAGTGAGTTATATTTTTGGAATCATCTTCTCAAGTCCAGGAAAATACTGAACTCTTTTTAAGGATCTCTTTGTTGTCCGTCTGTATGTCTGTCATGACCCATTTTCTCATGAACGCGTAGAGGTAAAAATTAATCTTATCCTACTAATATTATAAATGTGAAAGTTTGTATGGATGCACGGATGGATGGATGGATGGATGTTTGTTACTCTTACACGCAAAAACTACTGAACGGATTTGATTGAAATTTGGCACACAGACAGTTTATAACCAAGATAGGATACTTTTTATCCCGATATTCCCACGGGATCGAAACTTATGCGGGAGAAACCGCGTGGCGCAGCTAGTATCAAATATGTAGATCTATGGTCCCTTGAGGCTTTGAAAACCAAGTTAAGTTGGTTTATGGGATAAATGCTTACCAACCACGGTACCGTTCTTTGTGCGTGGTCCAATACGCACTTAGCCGGTTTTTTTTTTCAAGACATGAGTTACTGACGTCTGTAATCCGCTTTTTTGATTTTATAAAACAAAACCTAGCTTATAACCATAGCGCGACCTAGAGGAGTCGATAGACACCTCATGTATAAAAATCTGTCCAGCCATTAGGATGCTTCGAGGGTAGAATAAATCCCACATACATAAAACTAAACCGCCGAAAAAACTGAAAAGCAAAAAATAATAAACCTTTTTTATTTAACCTTAATAACTAAGTTCTTAAACTAATGTAAGTATACCTAGCTAAGTAATTTTGAGTCGGCGCCAAACAATCAATAAACAAAGATCACTAAATTGCCTTAAAAAACGGCGCCGACTCAAAATTATTTAGGTATACTATACATTAGTTTAAGAACTTAGTTATTAAGGTTAAATAAAAAAGGGTTTATTATTTTTTGCTTTTCAGTTTTTTCGGCGGTTTAATTTTTTTGTTAAAAAGTTTTTATTTTATAATTTTTTGTGGGTATAATCTACTAATTGTTTGCCAAAGGGCGCCTAGGCATATGTGGCACTGAGTAGAGTAATAATACACAACTCAGCATTCAAATCTATGAGTGAACAATAAATCACCTCTATTTTCCCACCCTTAGGGTTGGATTTTTCTTTCAAATTTATGTGGGACCAACTTATAAAAAAGAATTATCAAAATCGGACTACTCAGTAAAAAGTTACGCGTGGTCATAAATAAAAAAAAATATACGCGTCGACTTGAGAATCTCTTCCGTTTTTTTTTCGTCGGTTAAAAAACAATTCTTATTCCTTAGTTTCGTAAAAAAAAAGTTGGCATCCTACATAGGTTCATTAGTATTTTAGTATTCAACATCCAAATTCAGCGAAAGGCCTACCAACCTATATTTTTATACAAATATCAGCTGATTAATTTTCCGCTAGTGACTCCGTCACTAAGAGTGATGAGCTGGGAGTTCTGAGCAAGTTCCTACTTTGTCACTCCGACGAAACACCCTGAAAAATGGGCCCTGACCCTGCAGGCTATGTAATTTGTACTATGTAGTCTCGGCGGCTCCAAAATATCGGTCACATTAGGAGTGGCGATTATGCTACCAAAAAGCCTGGGATTTGTAGTTGATCCATTCGCAAATAAAAAGAATATGGTAAAAACAAAAAAGTAACATATAGGTACTAAAGCGGTTAAAAGAAGCCTGTATTGTGTATGTGAGTGTTTGTGTGAATGTTTGTGTCTCAGTGTGAGCATGCATGTGTCTGAGGGTGTGAGGGTGTGTGTGTGGGGGTAGGTGACTTTATATGTGTGTCTATAGTAAGTACCCACATTTCGCCAGTTAGGTACGTTTGTACAATGTAATACGGGGCGAGCCTATTCCCATCAACCTTGCAGAAATCTAGATTCCGGGCTGCCACTGAGAAATTGCAGATAAAAACCCAGTAACACTTTTCCCGACCTAGGAATCGAACCCAGAGCGTCATGCTCGGCAGTAGCACTTGCGCCCACTAGACCAACAAGGCATTCGACGAATATGTATCCAAACATAATTTAGCACGACACACGAAAGTTTGTCATGTGTATAATTTTCAGCTTACTTTCATACAGTCAATTTGAGATACGTATCAAAACACGTGCAGAGTGGCTGTGAATGAATTTGAAATTTTTCCCTTGTAAACAAGGGAAAAATCAAATCCAACGGCGGTGAAAAATGCCTTTAAAAGTTCATCGATTCCCGTCCTCAGGATTTTTATCAACGAACTTCCACTAAAATGTTCATCTTCACTACCCATACCCATACTACGACAAATGTAAAAAAAAAAAATCTATGTAAAACGGCAATTTCGTAGGTTCTAATAATATATGTGAGTACAACTACGTCGGCAGTTCGAATAAGAAAATGTATTTTCGATTAAGTGCTACTAAAGTAATTTGATATAAATAAAATGATTGCCAATCGTATCAAAATAGGTACAACCTCCTTCATCTTTGCCTGAGATGCAAAATATTCACTTACTATAAATAAATTGAGCCAGACATTTTCTATTAATATAGGTATTTATATTTTTTAATAAGGTAATGAACCATGTCACAATAATGAAACTGGTAAGGAATTGGCTTTTGTTATGAGCTTTTCGTTTGGCATGACCTAAAATCGTATTTTGTGACTTCACCTTTAAGGGGGAAGCGCCAGGGTAGCCCTTATAATTTTATTTTTATGCTAGGCTCTCATCTAGTGTCATTGTAAGACAGTGTTATGTTTGTTAACTTTCTATAAAATAGTACATAAGTACAAACAGATTGCGAACAAAGAACCTTAGATTTTATGGTAACTACTTATAACATCATCGAGGATGTTATATCCTCATGAAAACCGCCGACCCAACACATTAGGGCCTGATTACATACTACGACCACCAAGCTCAAAATTCAATAAGTGGCATTGCTGCCAGCCTTTTGGGCACTGTTAAAAAATTCGTCCGTATAGCTACGTACCTACGTATACGGACGAATTTTTTGATGCGCTATGATTCTTTTGCTTATTTTTTCACATGTACGAGTAATAATAGGAAACGTCATTTTGTCTCTATGAGGAGAGGGACTATGGTCATTCCAGACAACCTATTCTGCCACAGAGTCCAAAGACTTCATAATGTGATGTAGGTACCTACAACGCTACCAGGTTCTTTCATCGCGTGGCCAGAATCGGAACTAACGCCGCCATCTTGTTTTGTCAATACAATTTCTGTGACATTTTCACCCCCTGTCAATGTCATTCAGGCGCCAAAAGATGCTGGTAGCAAACTATCTGTATGTTACAGTGTTTGTAGTCGAAGGACTTTTACTGATTTCCATCTTTTGGAAAACGCATGTTAGCGCCTGAATCGGAATTTCCTTGGGCTTGCGCTTGAACTAATTCTGAGTTGTGCATCAGTCGCGAATAGTGATGTGATATTCCGGAAATGTTGCTCTCTTTTAAGTTACTAGGAATACTTAATTAATTATTAACTTTACACTACTCGTATGAACTACGTTTCTCATCATTTTATTGAAGTACCTACATACACTATTTACTACGACTGCTAAATTAAATTATGAACACTTCAGAAATAAAATTGCATCAGTCCTATTAAAAATAAATGGGTTTTGGAGATTATAATATGTACAGACGCCAGCACATCAAGCTACTACAATCTGTCAAATTTCTTTAATAGATTTTCAACTTTATCGCTAAAGCATTAAGGTTCAAGGTTGATTGGGAAAATTTTACAGTTTCGGGTAGCTTGACCTGCTGGCGTCTGTACATATTGTGTACTATAATATATAAATAGTGGGTTCATAATTTTGGAAAATATTATTGGTTTTTCCTTCTTCACGTATAATTTGCACGCCAGTATAGTCACGCGTATAATATGTAGACTAGCCGGGTAAACATCTTATTATACGTGACTCTACTTATTAATGAGTTACTGTTGCCCTTGTTTTATAAATAAGAGTGTTATCTGCCTTATTTACTGGTCATTTCTTGCCTGTAGCTAGTGTTTAATCATAAACTGAAGGGTAATAGCGTAACATACTATCAGTAGTAATGGGTTTCATTTTGACAGTTCAACAACATTCATTGCGTTATTTACGTTGTTGAGTAGACATATTTTTCGAACATATGAAGCAATGGATTAGCAATATCCTTCAAAATGATTCAGATTGAGATTGATAGCATGTTACGTAATTAGAGTGGTTTACATTTTATATGAAAACTACAAATATAATCTACTTTGATAAATAAAGTACCTACACCGGAACGGATATTATAAATGATGTCCATAAAAATAAAAATCTTAATCTAGAAAGAAACCGCCAATTCAGTGGGTTACACTGTTACAAGAATCTTTTGACGTTCTAATGACGTTGACAGGAGGACGCTGTTGGTAAAGCAGAGTTCATAGCAGATTTCCATAGAAGTAAAAATATTTCGTTTAATCAAAACTATTTTAACGTCTGATTAAATCATAGTTTATTAAAAACTTGATACTTTTTGGACAGGAAAATAAGAAACCTTAAACAAAAATGTAACTGGCAGCAACAGTTGAATAGAGTTGTAACCGGTTACAATAACCGGTGTTTTAATTTTGACCTTTGTTCTCCCACATCTTTCGCAAACGAGAATCTAGTAGGCGCCCGGGTTAATTTAGTTTAGCGTAGGTACGTAACTTGTTATATTTTGTGAGTAGACGCGTAGATGTGTTAGTAGGCTGTATTATAATATTTAATAGTTGATTATTCACTAAAGAGATACTCAATTAAATTAGCTAGCGATACTCTTAAATTGAGTTGGGTATAATAATAATAATATAATAATAATAATATAATATCCCTGGACATTTCACACAGCACCATCAATCAATCTAATCACGATAAAATAAAACATCAATATGTTTTTTTTGGGGTCAGCGACCGCTAGTGTTGTTGATTTTCTTCTTTCAAAGAAGAAAATCTGTTATTTGTTGTTGTTTTATCGTGTTTTTTTATCGATACCCATCACATCTGTGAAGTTTACAAAAATAAAACTGATTTTTAAACAGATATTTCAAGTGAATATCACCTGCAGTCGATGAACTAAAAAAAAAACTCATGTAATCAATTTTTTCTTGTTTGATCATGTTTAAATCAATACCCATCACGCCTGCGGCGTTTCGCTAACTAATTCAATTTGTCCTTGTATTGAATCCCGAATGTAATGTTGCGCGCCACAATTAATGCCTGATACATGGTGACATTAGTTACCTATAGTGCCATCTAGTATCAAGTAGCAGAACGAATAGAGTCACTAGCGCCAGCTATTATCGAGTAGCAGAACTAATTTACCACTAGCGCCATCTAGTATCGAGTAGTAGAACTAACTGACCCTTCTAGAAAATTTGATTACTATTACTTTTGAACTATCGACATCTGGTCAGTCGAGGCCGGTATGTACTCGAACATTCTAGATGTTTCTACAATAGAAGGTTCTAGAACTATCTGCGGCACTATATAAGGCCGGGATTAGCCGCGACCAACACGGAATCGGATAAGCTATACGAGCGAATACATCGAATGCGATCTTCAAGTGCGATATAAGAGCGATTGTGTTTTATAATTAGTGTGTTTGAGTTGTTATTAGTGTTGATTAATTAAAGTGTAATTTTTGGTACTTTATATCGGCAGTTTTTATTGTCACGAACCCGAAGCTCGTAACAGTAATAAAGGATTCTAGGGCACCCAAGCGGAGCGAGGGAGCTACGTGTTCTTGAATCCTTAGTGCAGAGATTGATTCAAGTTCGCTCAAGATGAAGACACGAAAACTTTACTTTTTAGTAAACTAAATTGTATACTAAGTTTTGTACCTACACGTGGATAGAATGTTATAGATCAAAGGTTGTTGGCAAAACGTCACACAAACAAATCAAACGTGCTTTTCCTAAGAACAGCAACAAATAGTGGTCGTCGCACTGGACGAAAGCAATGAAACCGACAATACATCAAGTGTCGATCTTTAAGTTCTTTCAACGAGGTGACACTGGTTTCCTGAATATCACATACATGGCATGCGAAACATTGCACGCATAGCATATCATGCATAGCAGAGCATGCATAGCATAGCATGCATAGTATAGGTATCATGCATAACATTGCATGCATAGCATAGCATTCATAGGGATCTCCCTTGTTTCATCGAAAAGAAAATGCCAAATTATCACTTCCCAAAAAATTTTCCGCATAATTTGCCATCATTTGCCAAATTATTACTTAGCAAAAAATCTCTTCACAAATAATCGTAACGCAAACCTAATGTTTGGCAAGTGAACGTTTATACAATGACTTGTTTACCAACTAGTACTTTTACCAATTTCTATGTAGTCAAATATTTCAGTTGGAATAACCCATTTTACGCAAAATAAAATTTGCCAAATATTTAGTATCGTCAGTTTTCAATTTACCATTTCTAACTTTGAAGACTTTTTTTTACAAGGGTGTTTTTTCCACTCGGGACAAATTCAAAACAGGTAATATTAATATTAACTATTCTGGTGGTATATTTTTTTTCAGGCATAGCATTTTTAAAAAATAATTAATCTTGTCTAACTAGTTCAGTTTCGGGTAGCCTGTTTTTTTTTCTATATAATCTAGTCGTTTCTGGCACTCGCCGGCCGCTGCCGCGGTGCCGCTCGCTTCGCTCGCTCGGCTCGTGCCTAGGAGGTCACAGTTTTAACCTAACCTAACCTTACCATTTTTTTTTAAATGAACTATATTATATTAAAATAAAATACTATATTAAAATAAAATTGTATTTTTTAATTATATAATTCCCAAAAAATCTAATTATTGCCTTTATATTTGTTGCCATAACAAATCATTTGACGAAACGTTTATTGTCTAAAGATTGTTTGCTATAATGAATCATTTGATAAAATACCAAATGCTAATATGACATTATCTTTGATAATATTCTGCCAAGTAAAAATTTGACCAAATGAAAATATGCGTACTAAAATCATTCCAAACATTGCATTGGTATAAAAAAAGGTTGCTAAAATTTGTTTGGGTAGTGGAATTTTGGCAAAATCTTTTCGGCAAAACGGCAGCTGCCGTAAAAAATCAGCTACTCTCTACATTTTGACGAGTTATGCGAACATAAATGTAGGGAACAGCTGAGTTTTTTTTCGCGATTTCAGTTTTGGTCCCATAGTAAAAGTTGTTCATAATGATGAGTACAATGACCTCTTAAGAGGTTGTTTTTGTTTTACAAATAACCCTGTATATATAGGTATATATACAATCAGCCTATAATGTTCCCACTGCTGGGACACAGGCCTCCTCTCGGTGAGAGGGAGTGGGTCGTAATCCACCACGCGGGCCCAGTGCGGGTTGTCAGATGTCACATGTCTTCAAATATTTGGTTCTAGGATTCCTCACGATGTTTCCCTTCACCGTTTTGAGAGCAGTGGTGATGAAATAATTTACACGAAGTAAAGCGCCTGTCTGGGTTCGAACCTACGACTCGTAAGTCGCGGCCGTTACCACTTGGCCACCGCTGTTATTAAATAACTTAACTTTTTTTTTTATTTCAGATCCATTTAAAATAGCCGAAGTTCGAGAAATATATGTACGCACACACGTGCACACATCTTACTGTGATTGAATTTATATCCGCAATTTTTAGTATTTACCCGGGTAAATACCCGGTATTTACCCAAATGGGAATTTACCTGGATATTTTCCGTGTGGTTATTTATCCGACGCTCATTTCTAGCGTTGTTCCAACTGCAGTGAACACAGAAGGCCAAATGGAATCTACGTAATTAATTTAATTTTGCGGAGGAATGGTAGGCACTCATCTTTCGTAGACTACAGCTACACATTCCAAGGGAATAATACAATGTCTCTTTAGATTACATAGTCAGACAATAGTCTGTGAATAACGTATTCATTTTGTTATTATTTTATTTATTAACTAGCTTCTGCTGCGACTTCGTCCGCGTTAAATTTCTTGTCCCCCGATCGACCCCAACGCATGGCATCACTTTTTTCAGCATAAACCGGCCTGTACCTATTTTGAGCATTTTTTATAGCAACCTATTTGTCCTTATCGATTAAAAAAAGGCAATGGACATTTCACTATAAAAAAATTGGATGCCATAAAATTCTGGTTTTTTACTAAGCTTGTGATTTCTTTAAAAGGTCCGTGACTTGTTACCAACATTATTCAGCCTAAACAACGAACTTTATTGTAACCTTTTTTGTAATGAATTATTTGCATGCAATTAAAATTTGTTTTTTAATGATACCAAGAAAATATAACTTCTAACGCGCGTACATGCACCCATTTTTTTCTATTTGCTCGGCTCAGGCCCGCTAACGTGATTTTATGTAAGCGTATAGGCTTCCTCAAGAGTTGGGATATCAAATGTAAAAATATTTTTTTAAATCAGGAACTACCGGTCCAGAGATTAGCGCGTTCAAACAAACTCTTCAGCTTTATTATTAGTATAATATAGATTCGCTCTCGTATATTGATAAATTTTGTTTAAAGCCGTCAATTAAATAGTTATTTATTTGTTTATTCACACCAATAAGTACAAGATCTTACAGTATTCCAAGACGATGTTATACACACTTAATAAACTATCTATCAACTATACTTAAACATAAAATTCAACAATAAAAATTACAATACATATAATATGCCTCCTTCAATGCACCGTTGCGCAATTTGAATTAACAGAAAACTACGAGTATAAGAGGACTAAAATTAAAATCAGAAACGAATGATTTAAATTAGTCTATATTTACATAATTTAAGAAACTAACAGTCTTATAATAAAAATATGTAGAAGTATGCAAAAGGAGGGGGAATAATCACGGGGCATCAAAAAATTCGTCTGCATCGCTGGAAAAAAAAATAAGCGAATGTTAACTAGACGATAAATTAGTCTTGTAATGAGTACTTAAGACTGATCGAGTTACGTAACAAACTTCCCAGCAACACGTCTCTGACTGTATAGTTTTAATTGATAGTTGGCTTGGCAAACGGTGCCAATAAAAATAAAGAAACATGCGTACATTATAGTTTATACTGTGCCCTGTTCCTACACTGGGCACACTATCATGTAACGTTTCTATCTTCATCCTTGGAGACACCAGCAAGTCAAGCTACCCGAAACTATCAAATTTTCCCAATCAACCTTGAACCTTAATGCTTTAGCGATAAAATTGAAAATCTAAAGAAATTTGACAGATTGTAGTACTTAGCTTAATGTGCTGGCGTCTGTACACGCGACGAGATATCAAGCTAAATATTTCCAGTTTTAGCTGACCTGTTTTGTCACATTGTCTAGGCTATTCGTATAATGAGAAGTCAGCTTATACTTTATAGAAAATTATAGCTTGATATGTCGTTGTGCGTACCTACCTCTAACAGTGATTTTATTCCAACTGTAACAATAATTTACTTATAGAATGTTTAATTCATCTGTGTTCATGACAATAAAAAACAGGGCAAGTGCGAGCCGGACTCGCACACGAAGGGTTCAGTACAACAAAGCAAAAAAGCCGAAAAAACTCGTTCCTTCTATGAAGATCCTCTTTAATTTTTAACTTTCATTTTTAATGTAGGTAATAGAACTACACACTGTGAAAATTTCAACTGTCTACCTACTACGGTTCATGAGATACAGCCCGCTGACAGACAGACGGACAGATGGATGGATTATAAGATCTCGTTGGCTCCCTTTGGGTACGGAACCCAAAAACCCTTTGAGATTTTCCTTATGCTATAATGATAGGCCTTTATAATAGTTTATTAAAATTACCAAAATTTTCACCGAATTCGGTTGCTATTCGGTCCTAAAACCAGACCATAACGCTTTACTGCTAATTGCCTTTACGCCCTTTATTATCTCCGATGTGTGAAATTCGCAGAATTTGTGCGAATTATACATAGAATTGTACATATGTATAATCGATAAGAACAGTCCGTCCAATTTATTAAATGGCTCGCCTTTCTGCTAATTGAAGTTGGGCTTATTTTCAATAAAACCATTGTAATACATAATTGATAGGTATGAGTATTGAACATGAAAATACTTATTAATCTATCGATTGAATAATCTGAAAATGTAGCATGAATATATTAAAGAGTTATTGTTTCAATTAACAACGCTATACCCACTGATTTATGTCACATTTTCCTTAAGCAAGTTGTATTGAGTTGCACATAAATTCCTGAATCCAGAAAACACGAAATTTTTTTTTAAGTCAGATAACGTACCTACACATTGGTACAGCCATTTTATTGGCAGTAAGATTGCCAAGAACAGAAAACTGTTTAAACGATCAGTGAAAATGATTCAAATTCAAAATTATTTATTTCGTGAACACAGGGTGTACCCTGTGTTCACGAAATAAATAAATTGAACAGAAGGTGTAAGATCCGAGCTGTGCCCCGCCAAAAGGCATACAAAATATATAAGGTTCCTTAATACTACAATAATCAAAATTAACAAAATTATTTAGTATGTCATAACTTGAAAACAGATTGAATTATTATAAATAAAATTAAAATTTGTCATTTAAATATTCGTCAACAGAATAATATACCTTGTTATTTAACAATGTCAACAGATTTCTTTTAAATTCGTTCATGTTAATACTTGATATAACTTGTCCTGGCAACTTATTATATAGTTTTTGAGCCATTGCATAAAAGCTGTTGCTATGAAATTGTGTTTTTGTTGCTAACACCTGCAACTTTTTTGAGCGCCGTTTACTTTCTACAAATCTATTTAAATTCATGTTGTGCTTTATAAAAATACATGCTTCTTAAATATAAAGTGACGGTAACGTTAATATTTTTAGCTCATGAAAATGTGGCTTACATGATTCTGTTTGTTTTATTTTACAAATCGCTCGGATACATTTTTTCTGTGCTATAAGTACTTCTTGAATCTTAGGGGCATTTCCCCAGAATATGAGCAGAGCCAAGGCGACATAGCCATGATAAGCTGCGAGTAAGGCGGTCTTATTCGCAATTTTACCCAGCATATGAAGATCATATGAAAAATTACTAAGCTTTCCACAAAAACTATCAATTTGGATCCTCCATGTCATGTCATTGTTAATATATATTCCAAGAAATTTTGTAACACTAGCTTCAAGTATTTCATTCCCTCTATAGTTTATTTGAAACTCTGATTGTTCTTGAAGTCTAATTTTAAAATTCATCACTTTAGTTTTATTTAGATTTATTTTAAGGTTATTAGCATTGATTGCAAAATAAAGCAGTGTAAATACATTGAAACTTGTAAAAAAAGAAAGAAAAATATTTTATTTGGGACGACACAGAAAATACGAGCAGTGTACTTGTATGAGTTTTCATCATCAAGAATTCGGTTGAAATGTCATAGACATTCGGATTCGGGCAAAGGACTTCATTCAAGTGTCGAACATTGTATACCCAAAAGTTAAATTAATTAAAAAGTACCTACTATTTTCTTATGGGAAATGACCTCCCATAAGAAAACAGTACTTTTTTTTCTCTGGCTTTTATTTTTGTGTACGAAATGAATGATGTCTTTTTGGCATTTATTGGTCTCTGTTTATTGCATCCAAAACAGTTGATAGTGTACCTAAGTAAAAAAAAGTGTACACCAAGTGTCTACGATTTAATTGTAAGCCGGTTCCAAAACTTAGGTCAAGTGGGATGAGAGCAACTCACGCGAAAGCTTCAGTGGGCGATTTTCCCGCGTCGCGGACGATAGCGTGTGCCTCGCGTTTGTTCCCGGCCTTAGTGTTTCGTGGTTCATGTTGTAGGGCAGATTGAAACTCGTGGCGTGTCGAACGCTCGTCTCGAGCGTGTCTTATCCACCC
This sequence comes from Apamea crenata, assembly GCA_949629185.1. Classification (NCBI taxonomy): domain Eukaryota; kingdom Metazoa; phylum Arthropoda; class Insecta; order Lepidoptera; family Noctuidae; genus Apamea; species Apamea crenata. Next base: position 8,909,493 of record OX451356.1, on the reverse strand, counting down.
TAAGCTTGCGTATACATCGACGCAGTTTTTTTTTTATTTTAAGAATATTTATAAAGTAGTGAAAGTGTTTTTATATTTTAGTAAAAATGTTTTAAAAACTTTTGATAACTTTTGTGAGTTCGAAATTTGAGCTGAGTTTTTCGTTGTGGTGGTCTGTTTTTTAAGTGCTTCAGAAAACTTTTTATAAGAATTTTACGACCGTTGCAAAGCTTGCCAAGTTTTAGTTGAGACAACAAGTGCCCCGGAAATCTTCACAAACAACAAATTGTAAAAGGTATTTTTTTCTTTACTTTTTAGAACAGTCTTTGCAGTCAGTTGTTGTTTTTGTTTTTTATAAAGCTTTGATTGCATTAGTACAGTTTCTGTTCATAACGACGCAACTAAGAAAAACTATGCAACTACGTAGGTCATGTTTGTATAATATGTTCACTCGTAACTAATTTATTATGTCACCATCCGGCCATTACTGACAGGTGGCGTTAGATACCGATATGACACGTTTATATTCCTGAGACTATATAAATATCTTTGACTATACAGTAAACGTGAGTACGGTCACCAAAGGAGAAAAGTAACCAGGTCGTCGATATAGTTGAAGTTTAGTAAGAAACCGACGAATGTTTTCTAATAAAATTTAATTTGATAAATGAACAGCCGATCGATTATGGAAAAATCTCACCGTGAAAAATTAGGTGAAGTGAGCTTAGAGTGAGCTGTCAATAGTGGCAATCCCTAAGCATTCATGACAGCTCACTCCACGCTCAGTTCACCTAAGTTTTCACGGTGAGATGGTTACAGAATCGCACTGCTGTTTCTTTTCTATTAATTGAATCAAATTTTATTCGAAAACATACATACATACAACCGAGAACCCTTTTGTTCATTAAAGGTTTAAAGTGTTGTGGTAACACAATTTTCTTGGACAGCAGTTCAGTTATTGCAACATAAACAGATTTTGCGTGAAAAAGGTTCCGTTACGCCTTCATTATTAGGTTACCCCATTTTTCTTTGATATTTGAAAGCTTGATAGTACCCAATTAATGCAGGCATAAGTTATGTGTCCGTATTCTACTAAATAACAGAGCGGAAGACAACGAATGTATTAAGGATGCATTACAAAAACATAACCGTTCCTTTCTTTGGACATTAGTGTAAATAAAAGACGATAATTGGGGAAAACAATGTTGTTTTTACGTTTAAACAGGCTGTAACACGACCCATAACATAGCCGCTATTAACGCGTTCTGTATATCAAAGTAAGTATCATTGAATAAAAATTGCTTCTGGGGAATGGCTTTTTTTTGGTGTGAACATTCGCTTTACGGCCCGACGTAATGTAACGCTCGCAAAACATTGTTTCTAATGGTTGCATGTAACGGTACAAGAAGGAATAATTGTGAGGGTATTTAATAATGGTATAACATTTTTTTTTTACTATTTTACTTTACTAGCTGCGCCCCGCGGTTTCACCCGGTTAAGTTTCAATCCCGTGGGAATATCGGGATAAAAAGTATCCTGTGCGGTAATCCTGGTTAGGTATAAACTATCTGTGAGCCAAATTTTATCCAAATCCGTTCAGTAGTTTTGGAGTAAAAGAGTAACAAACATTCATCCATCCATCCATCCATACAAACTTTCACGTTTGTTATATGAGTAGTATTGTACACCAGAAAATACACAACAAAATAACGTTCGTTTTTCTCCTTTTTTCTGTTTATAAATAAATAAATATCCCTGGACATTTCACACAGCACCATTTGTCCCAAGCTAAGCAACCTAATGCTTGTGTTATGGTAACAAGATGGCTGATAAACTACTTATATACAATTTTTTTTTTGTAAATACATACATATTATAGATAGAACTATTATTTCATAAACACTAAAATGAGCTTAAAAAATATACAACTATTTACACTAGGTACTAAATTAAATGACTAACTAACTAAACAAACATTTATAGTTATACAACATTCAAAACGCGTGTTTTTCGTGAACCAAATTTGGAATTCTGACCGTCAATCAAGTCAAAAAGATATTGTCCAGTACAAAAAAAAAAAAAATCGCTGTAACGCGGACAACAAGTGACTCGTTAACCGTTTTTTACACCCGTTGTAATATTTGATTGAATATAAGGAGTGTGTTCATTGATGCATAGTTTTAAAAGCTTTAAAAAAAGTTTTTGAAGTGAAAAGTGTGAAAACGTCTTCAGGCGCGTAGAACGATTTTTAGTAGGGGAAAATGTTATGGGTTCGCGTCACAGATACGCTATTGTGTAGGTGTGGTGGAGGTGGTATCTGTAGCTATGAGCATGACGCGTTGCGCTTGTTGTTGCTCGGAGTGCCGATACATGTGAAAACTGATGATTTGATGATTATTTGAAAAAAAATCCTCTATCATATGTTTTAGTTTTTACTTTTCTCGGAAGTCGCCATGACTTCTTTTTTTTAACTTTAATGACGAGGTACTTTCGCGTTACACTGTACATTTTAAACATGATTGGCACTTATACGAATCACGATGAAAATATACAGCGTTATTCGCGTTGCAGAGACGGACATGTGCAAATTATTCATCGGTTAGAAAAAAAACGCAACTGTTTCATAGAAAAGTGCAATACCTACGCGGTCGAAATGTATGGAATATATTTCTCATAATACCCGACGAAAAATTTTTACGCAGGTTCAGAATCATGTCAGTACTGAATCCATGGTAACAGGTTGTGGTCGATGTCTCTGCCACCCTGTATTTGATTGCATCTGGAAAGCTATCCGAGACACGTGTCGGGTTAAATTTGCATTATAGTTTTAGGGTCCCGTAGCAAAAAGGTTAATCGGAACATCTATCATGAGAAGACGCTGTCAGCCGTTTCTGTCGGCATCATCTAAGTACCCATTACTTAGAAGATTAGACGATAAACGTGAAACGAAAAACATGAAAGTAATCTTCTAATGTTCGTTATGTGTTGATTTAAAATCTCGTCACAATTTTTTTTAGATTGAAATATAAATGTAATCGTTTGTACCTTTTTTTAATTACCGTTAATTTCCCACTTCTGGGCAAAGGCCTCCCTACTCTCTTTCCACCTCTCTCTGTCCAGAGCTGCCAAGGACTAATCTTTATGAAAGGAGTCCAGCTCACGTAGATGTCCAATAATAATATTTAATTACTTAACTTTTTCGTGAAAATGGATTTAGAATTATTTCCATGTTAATAATTTTGTGCAAATATTAATTTAGCCTATGAAGTGTAACAATGATAATTAAAGCTAATTAAAGCTGGAAAATGGTTATTTAAATTGTAGGAGATATACTCACTTTGTTAGTTTATAATGGTTACGCGGAGTCAAATTAAAATTAGTCTTAACTTTACAGCTGAAGAAACATGTTTATGAAACTGATTATTTTTTTCGTGGAATTTAGCTTTTTCATTCACGAGTAAGTTTAGTGACATGGTTTGCTAACTAGTTATATGCTAATTATATGCTAACTAGCTTTAGTTCGCAGCTCTTGTGGAAGTCATAAATTACCCACAGGAACGTAGGTACTCCCGAGAGTGATTGGTGATCCAGCACCCCAATTGCGTAACACACTATCAATCGCAATCTGAACGATATTGCTAATCCATTTCTTCATATGTTCGAAAAATGTGTCTGCTCAACAACGTAAATAACGCAATGAATGTTGTTGAACTGTCAAAATGAAACCTATTGCTACTGATAGTGTGTTACGCAATTACCCCACAGGTCAGTTTATGGTCTATCCGTGTGCCAGATTTCACCCAAATCCGTTAAGCTGTTAAGGCGTCAAAAGTAACAGACTGACAGACAGAATTACTTTCGCATTTATATTATTAAGTTTAGAAGTATGGATTAATTACATTTAAGTTTCTAAGGATTATTTCGCGAAGACTTATTAGGCGACAATTATATTATTATTTCTAAGTTTCTTGTTGAAAATTAAGCCTCGGTTTTACTTTGTAACAACTTTCTTAATCTCTTAAGAAAATCGTTTGGTTATTTTGAGTGGTTCTGTAATTTATATAATTGGTTTTTAATATCTTTGCAAGACTTTATCGATCAACGGAAACTGTGCTAATTGGTCGATTAATGGGGATAACATTTTTCGATGGGAGACTAAAGTCCTAGGGCACGCCGCGATAGCGGCGATAAGACCCCTCTTTGAGGAGTGGCTAGAGAGGCGTCACGGCGCTCTCACGTACCGCCTGACGCAGGTCCTCTCCGGACACGGATGTTTCGGGAGGTTCCTGCACATCATCAGGCGGGAGGAGACGCCCGGGTGTCACCACTGCCCGGATCGCCCAGAGGACACGGTGGAGCACACGGTGGAGGTCTGCCCTGCTTGGGCGGAGACCCGCCGTGTCCTCGTGGAGGCGATCGGCAACGGCGGCGACCTCTCGCGCCCGGCCCTGGTGCAAGCCATGGTCCGGGGCGAGAGAGAATGGGAGGCAGTCACCTCCTTCTGCGAAGCAGTCATGCTAGCGAAGGAGGTGGCGGGGAGGCTGAGGGAGAACACCTCACGCCTCAGCCGCCGCGGGAGACGCTCCGGGCGTCGGGAGCCGCGTGACGACTCCCGGCCACCGTAGGCGCGGGCCTGCGGGCGGTGAGTAATGGGTAGCTCACCGTCCGATCAGGACCAGGCCCGTGCCGGACGGCGCGTTGTGTTCCACGCGCGCCTCAAAGAGATGTCAGCAGAGGACGGGGCCCCACAGGGCCGAAGCCTGCCGGGGCGGTGGGATTTTCCGAAAGGTTAACCGCTGCCCTGGAACAGAAAGGGCTAAGGACGGAACACGGGTGGGTTTTAGTCAGTAAAAGTCTGACACTCCCTTCAGCTCCACCCAGAGCGGGAGGGGTCATTTGATGATTTCCCATCCACAAAAAAAAAAAAAAAAAAAGACTAAAGTCCTCTCAAAATATTTGCTTTACCTAATTATGACTGGTAATGGGCAGAATTATTCTAATTATATTAAGTTAAGTGACATCATTCAAGTATCCACGCGTTCCTGAGAAAAAGGGTCTTGACAGACGGACGGATATGATATATGATACGGACAATGAAGTGATCGTATAAGGGTTCCGTTTTTCCTTCTGAGGTACAGAACCCTAAAACTTACTATTTTCTTACGGGAAATGACATCTTGAGAATTTTTTACGATTACAGCAATAGTCTACAATTGATGGCTGATATTATTATATATTATTATAAAAATATGATTTTTGGCATTTTCAATCTCAAATAGCAGCCGGGGGTCAGTTGTAGACTTTCGTTGTAATAGTAAAAAATGCTCAAGTGGTCATTTCATTTAAACGTATTTTATTTCTATTTCCCATAATAAAGCGGTCCTTTTTTTCTGACCGTCGGCACTTTTATTTTTGGGTACGAAATGAATGATGTCTTTTAGCATCTACTGTAAATAGTAAGTTGCGTAATAATTGTATCGAGAGTGGCGATTAAGTAATTACATTAAATAGTACAGCGGTTAAATCAGTCTGCTAAAATAACAAAATAAACAATTTTACTAAAAATAGAAAACCTAATTTTTCAAACAAAATAAATACCGTAAAAATTTACACGAAACACTAGGGCACTATACTCAGACACTACACTACTAACCTTGATAATAAGGCACTAAACACGCGCGGGGTGATGTTATCAATAATCCAACACGGTTTTGTTACCAAAAATAATCACAAATCAAGTTTAATGTTGTTAAATACTATAACGAAAAGAAAAGGTCCCTCAGAAATGTTAATTGCTAGTAATTATTTTAATTGTGTATGTTTAAAATACGTAATGTAGAATAAGTGGTTTCAATTAATGTGGTAACTTAATTGCCATACTGTTTAAGTGAAGATTTTAATGGTCACAATAATGATTTTATTGACTTAGTATATACCTAAGGTTTTTGACATGTGAAATGTGAGCTCGGCTGTCATTGTGCCCATAGTCGTATCGGCCAATGGCCTGATGGCCAAAAGCCTCGGTTAACATCTCTTGAGGCTCTCGTTAGACGGATGGATCTAGGGCCTGATTCAGAAGGCAGTACTCTTTGATACGGCTCGCATTGAGCAGGCGCTGTCTTTGGAGCCCCTGATACCGTGGACTAAAATTTTATATATTTTAAAATGTTTTTGTTGTTTTTTATAAAAATATATTTAATTAGTTATAAACAAAATAATAATTTTAATGAATAACATTAAATTTTCCAAGGTTTTCTAATATTATGTCGTATGTTTCGTGGAAAGAGAATATAACTAGGAAAATATATTTTTTTCTGAACCTTTTTACTTTTGAACCTATTCAAAAGTTGTTTGTAAGTCACAAAATTAATTAAAGTTATTTAATATAGGTCTGTAATATAATTTAAAAAACACTTAATTACTCATATTTAGAGCTCTTTGTAGCTACCCACGTAATTAAAGGAGTCGTCACGATAAGAAATGTTCTCCTTGAATAAATTTATCCATTGCTTTTTATTTTGTCGCCATTGGGCTTCAGGGCAGGTTAGTCCAAATCTAATTAAGTAACCAATTCAGAATTTCTGGAACCGCCCCATCTTCTTTAGCGACCAATTCTGAATTTCAGACGCAATAGCCGGTCCATTGTCTGAGGTGACGTATTGGTGTCACTGGATTTATTCAGCCAACGGCGCTACTCTCCTCTAAAGCTTGGAAACACAATTTATTACCCTCTTTACCGCTTCCGTACCGAAGTGGCAACTACAGCGGTTGTATTTCCTGTGTGTCTAATAAACAGGCACTTGACTGTTAAACTTAAGTACTACTTTACTGTAAAAGGATTCCCGGTGGAGAGAGAGTTAATTAACATGTTTTCTCTTTTTTCTCACTTTATTGTTATTATAAATAGTGTTTATTAAACAAAAACTAAATAAATATTTAACAAAGATGTGCACACTGCAAGAGTTTTTCAAAGATGAAGTAAATACATTCTATGTACAAATGAACCTTATAAAATATAGTAGGTATATAATGTGGAGACAACAATATAACAATTAATGAAACGCTGGAAATGCTTAGGCCTATGAGTATTTTGGAACTATGAAATAATTTCTAGCATCAACATTTTAAAAGTGATATTTTCTAACAAACAAAATTGTAGTGAAGTGAGTGAGGGTATTGCCAATCTTTGACTTGTTGTAGTTTCTAATCTATTGAATATATTTGATTGAATTTTTGAATGCCTACTGGGAACGGCATTTGATATACGAAGTTTAATTTAGTATCGTATTATCGTTTCCACCTTATATAATTAGTAGCCTATCTTTGGTTAGAAATAACAACTATCTACCTACTTATGTATTTAACAGGCAAAATAAGCACGGCTGGAAAACGGATTACCTAGTAGTCGTATTTTGTATTTATTGCTCTCATGTGGTAAATAAATTGCAAGTGACATGAGCCCCCGGAGGGGACAGCAGTCGGTTACAATATTAAATGTAAATTGATATTCATTTTAAATAAATCTATATAAATCTATTATCTTTTAGATATACGACGAAGTTCCGCGTAATTGGCTATGCATGTTTAAGGACAGCTAAATTCCCACTAACATTTTCGACTTCGATTCGAATCAAATTGAATTTATTTCAAACTAGTGACAATTTCCAACTTATTAGTGCGGAATTAAGCGGTACTTATCAAATGGTTCGGGAACCAAGTGACGAGCGAAATGGCGTGTTTGAGTTGGATCACCACCCACTGCTCTTTTGACGTGAACATCTCCAAGTTTATTTAGCTTAGTTAAAATATCAAACATAACCTACTGCAGGTACTCGTACGGTCAGCAAGGAAAGTCCATTAACACTGTCATAATAAAACACCATTAAATGTGTTCATATGTTTGCCGCTTGTTGTACTTATTTAATAAAAAAAAATGAAGATGAAAGAAATGAATTAATACTAGTAATACTAAACAGCTTTTCAGCATTTCATATTCAGCTCATAGATAATCATAGACTAGATATAATCGGCACTGAAGTATAATTGAATAAATATAATATAATTATAATATTAACTAAATTATACTTCTTTAAATTATAGTTCCGATTTAAATTAAATATTTTACTCAATAATTAACATTAAAAAATCTGTAGTTTTAGTACAGACGCCAGCACATCAACCTACTACAATCTGTCAAATTTCTTTAATAGACTATTCAAGGTTGATTGGGAAAATTTGACAGTTTCGGGTAGCTTGACCTGCTGGCGTCCGTACATCATACGAGTAGTGTATCTAATGTGCAATAATTTTTTCTAAGGGACGAAGAAACAAACGGATTTTTGTTTTTATTTGTATATTTAGTTAGACAATTAATTTAGTACCTACTGTAAATAGTTAGTTGCGTTATATTATATTGTATATATAATTTTAATGTTTATGAAATAATCACTGTAATTTCTTTTGTAACACGAACTAAAGAAAATAAATATTTTCTCTAATATAAAATCTTTTAAAGAAATCTAATTTGACATTCATTCAAATTAAGTCTGACGTCGGAAATTAGCCCGCTTGATAATGTCAAGCTCAAAGTAGTTTATTAGGTAAATATGTGTTTTTGTAGTGTCTGCAATAAACAGATTGTGACTCGCCTCGGCTGTGACGTTGATTGATCGTTATGAGCGCCGCCGCCGCCCCGTGGGGTACATTACTACCTACAACGTGTACACTGTACGTACTCGTAGCTCTCAAGAAATTAATACTCGCTAACGGACCAGGCTCTTAAAATCTATTACGACAGTCAATGTCGTACTTATGGGTAGGTGCACATGTACTTACACACATAATCTAATAATATAATCTAAATAATAAATAACTTACAGACACAATAGAAAATCTATTGTTGGCGGTCACCGTTGACCGGGGTGGCAGTCAATGCCTTAAATTTTAGAGACAAAAAAAGTTGATTTTTAAGAAAAAAAAGTTGCTTATTATTTGCTTTCGTTTATGGTTTTTATTATTTGTTTTTTGAATGTAGGTTTATTACAGTTAAATATATGCACTTGAGATAAATCTGTGTTATAAATGATCAATGTACGTCCCTTCTGTGTGTAAGAAGAGGCCTTTGCCTTCCAATGATAGTCTTACAGGACAATATAATAAAAAAGCTCTAAAAGTTGTTTTTATTACATTCTTATACATTAAAGCTTCTGATGAATAAGGACCATATAATTAAAGGGCATACTATACGGTAAACTTTTCATGTATGACAAAGTAAACACAACCTTATTAAAAATGTAACATTGCAAAAATCATAATAAGTAAACATGGTTGCAAAAATGTCTTACGCTTTTTGCTTAGCGATCTCTCTGATTTTTTTTCTTTTTGTTCGGCCCCTAAGGGTTTTAGCGTGATGATAAATAGCTTATATCCTTTCTCAAAAATTGGGCTATCAAATGCAAAAATATTTTTTCAAATCCGACCGGCAGTTTCAGAGATTAGCGCGTTCAAACAAACAAACTCTTCAGCTTTATTATTAGTAAAGATATAGATAATATATGTTAAGCTTTGTTGTATTTATTCAATTATTCTGCAAGCAGACCTTAATAGTTATTCTTAAGTACAAAGTGTCCACACAATTTCCATGTTAATTCTGCTCTGGAAGCATATTTTACGCAAAAGTGTCCGTAGTACCTACTGACATTCTGACGAGCTACGTCAGGTACCGAATTAACCCCCTTATTTGGGTTCCTATAACCCTATACCATAACTTATTTCGTTGAAATCCCTTGTTGAACTACGTAACCTCATCTTCTTCTGGCTAGGTAGGTACCTATTGCCATATAGAAGCAAGCTTTTCCGCTAGCTAAGGAATCTTATGCATTTAAATGTAATGTAAAAACCAAAGTCAAAACCAATTTAAAGAAAGAAAGAAAAACGTTTATTTGGAAACAGATCGTTCGTTCGTTCGTTCGTTGTTCAATTTCGTAGGAGGAAACAAATTTCGAGAAAATGTCTTCATGCATACTTATTCTTTCTTTTCCGTGTTCGTTATCTCATCATTCAGAAGTCAGGGTTTCCATGATTTCGAGTAATCTTTATCGTATTTTTGCTTTTTTGAGCTTAGCTCAATTTATGAGGAAGTTTATACGCTATTTTACGTCATGCTGCGGTCCTAACGAGCCGAGTAAAAAGAAAAAAAAAATAGGAAGTACCTACGCTAAATAAAAATGAAGTAACAGCGTGGGCGTTGCGACGCTGTGGGTCGGCGAACATGAAATTTTGCGCGGGCGAAGTCGCGGGCGCGAAGCTAGTGGATAAATAAATATAACAAATCACGAGGGAACGATGTTATAAACTCGTGGGTTCATCCGAATAGTCACGATTTGTTAACATATTTCAAATTTCCTGGACTTTTATCGTTCAATTCCAGCAACCGAGATGATTTTAGATACATGAAACATGAATCTTCTGTGAATATATATTGTATGTTATACGTTACATACGTTTTCGTTTTATTTTATTGTAATGGATGAGCCTTACCTTTTTTGCACGGAACAGATATTATCTGTTCCGTGCTTTTTTGGACCCGTTACTGTTACTCCAACACTGTGTATAAATTATTGACTTATTTGTCTATTGACTGATTGAATTCTTTTATTTTGAGAAAACATTTTACTTTTCAAATTAGGTATTTCAAATTATTTATTTACTAATCACAATTTGTACAAGAATAGAATAGGCGGCGACCTCCTTTGTTTGGTGAACACGGGTATAACTGTAAATACATACTCGTAGGTACCTACTACAAAAACAGAACCAGTGCCACAAACTTCTCCGGGTAGAGAACAGAGGGGCAATTCTCGTAATTTCAAACGTTCAAAATCTAGTCGCAGTCTCATCTCGGCGACAAACAAATGTCAAAAAAAATACATAATATAGGGAAATTAGAGGTATTTTTGATAGATTGAGACTGAGATCAGACTTTGAAAGTTTTTAAAATTACGAGAATTACCCCTCAGATGTCACATCACAATTTAAGTTGCCTACCTTTTGGGTAGGTGTAGTAAATAATACCTATTTTATACAACTTTCCTAGTAAAATGACGCGGTTTGGCCGACCTCAGATATTTGCCACAAACTTATTGTACAAAATAGGCGCGGTAACATATTTTTCTTGATAAATTCTTAAGCTGAAAGTTGATGTAAAATCCTGAATTTCATGACGTAATTCGCAATATCCCTTCGAGTCAGATGATGATTGGTATGATGATGTCATAGCAAAATCTAGTCGAGCAGCACCCTGCTCGACTAGATTTTGACAGTTTTTATCAACCACTGTTGATAAGAACTGTTTTAACTTTCCATGTAGGTACCATCTACAAACCGTGTCCAGTGTAACAACTTCAGAATCATTTGTGAGCTCAGACACGTCTAACAGTAACCAATGCGTGTTGATGTTAAATCAAGGTGGGCTAACCGAGCACCGTTAATCCCGACAAAGCATTTACCTATGAGTTAATTCATGATAATAAATACACAAGTATAATAAGCAAGATAAGCGTTTATTTAGGATTATCGATAGTAGTTATGCTATTCGGCAGTTTGCCGAATTATCGATAATATGGTAAGTACCTAATTCACAAACGTAAATTAGAATGCTTAACACCCAATTAGGCACAATCAACTTAAAGAACATAATTGAGGAATTGCTTAAATTATCCTCATCATCATTATCTAAGGCTTTACAGCCGTGGGTTGGCCTTAACCTGGTTAAGTATATTCCTCCTATGTGACTTTTTCCCGGTATTTTTCCCTTCAATTTCTCACTCCAACAGTTCTTAAATCTTGGTCTACGCTACCGCTATGGACTTCTCCGGCCATCCGGTTTACTATCCATAAAACGTTTAGGTGCTCTGGTCTCGTCCATTCTTGCGACATTTCCTTCGATTTATAAAATATCCTGCCCACTGTCTCTGTCTTTGAGTCTCGGATACACTTGTCAAAACAACATAGAAAAGTAAACAGGACAGCGCAACCCTAAGGCCGTCATGATTTCTAAATGGTTCTGACAGATCAGTTTGTGCTCTAATTACGCTTTGAGAGTGCTTCATCGTCATTTCGGTCAGGTATATTAATTTCGGTGGAATATCAATTTCCGCCATTGCCTGGTATGTACAACAAATTAATTACTTACGGCATATGTTATCATACGCAGCTCTAAATTCAATACTCGTATACCTACAGGTGGTGTGTGTTCACATTATGTTCACTGGTACTTTCAAGAATCTGCCTTAGAGAAAATATTTGGTCTATTGTGGACTGATTTTGTCGAATTCCACATTGATTTTCTCCTATTGAGGGTTCGACAAAAGCTTCTAATTTGTTGAAGAGAATTTTCACAAACTAAATAAAAAATCATGCTGCTACTCCACTAATTAATTGTACTAAATAATACATGAAAAATATTTTTTCTTTACAGTGTGGAAAATAATAAGCTTATATACAGTAATTCAATCATCATGGTCTATTAATATAACCTACAGCAATCATGAAATGAAGGTACCTATGCAATGAACGTTAAACCGAAGTTGAAAGGAATGTTTCGGTGTCCGATAAAGAATGCTCGTAAAGGAGTTATCAAACGTATTAATACGGCGACCAAACGGTCAGTCATCTTCACGTTTTCTTTGCGAAACTGCCAATAAGAGACGCGATTAAAACAATTCTATCAAAAATTATATTGGTCATAAAATTATATCGGTCGTAAAGTGAACATCAGTAAGTCGTGTTTACTGACAAATTGTGTTTGGAGAGGTGTCTCGAGATCGAATATTTTCGGAATAAACGCGTTGTGACAGCTTTTACGACATCAGCTACCTACTTGTCACTCCCTGTCACTACTAAAATCAAGTAAAAATTTCTGGACCATTCTATTAGAAAAAGAGATAAATAAGCGATTTTTTTATCTCACAATGTTGTTTTTCTGTTGGTTGGATTTGGCTTAGATTACAAAGCTGGAAAATTTAATTTGTAATGAATATCAAATAGGTCTTTCCTTTCAAATATAATTCTCCACCTGAACCTTCTCTAGGTTCAGGTTCAATCGCGTCATATTCGCCAAAAATGTAAAGAAATATGTGTTTAAGGAATAATAACTTTAATGCCTACCCAATAAAGTTCAGTTTACGCTACAACTTCAAACAATTTTATAACTTTTTCAATAGTGCTAGTCACTTTGAATTTGAAATCAACTTAATTGCCTTTATAATAAAGTTGATATTTATGTAACTTGAAATAACGTCAATTTGAAACAATTAAAATTTGAATTTTTGTTCATTTGGGTCAACAGATTGACGAACTGCAAGCGCACTACTCTGTAATCCAAGCTGACAAACACATTCCAAATTCACTATTATGCTAATATCCAATCCAACCCTGCCTCGCAAGACAGTACCTATACCTACTACCTATACACAATATAAACTACTTAGATTACAATAGTGCATACTTACATAAGTATGCATATTCACAGGATTAAAAGCTTGGAGGAAAGTTACGACAAGAAGAATACTACGCTTGAAAGCGTACGAAAAAATACCACCACTCATTTTCTATGTATAAAGAGATGAAGCATGCTTAAATTAGATAAAATAATCCGTTCTGTAATTAAACACCATATTGTTTTATGCATAGTCGTTATTTATTTATATACACTTTATTGTACACCACAAAATACATAACATTTTTTTTTTATCGAATACTAAAATAATGCAATGGGCGGCCTTATCGCTTCCTGCGATCTCTTTCAAGCAACCTTGGAATGGACATTGATTTACCTAGACATAAAATGGGGTCGTCGTTGATGCAATAATAAGTTTACACTATACTGAAATATATACACAGATATAGTATACATATCCTAAATAATCATTGATATTGATACCGGCTATAATTATTTCTGAATTTCTGCTCCACAGCCAATCATTATTTGAATCACGTTTTGCAATGGCGCAATTCGCAATGGCAATTTAAAATGACGTATTTCGTACCATGGAAACAAATAGAACCATTATTATAGAATGCCGCACTTTATTCGTAAATACCACTCACTCACTCACTACCATCATTTATCTTTACCTGTTCTTTTGTGTAACCCTTTTAGAGAATCACAAAGACGCTCACATGTTTTTCATTGTGAATGTGTAATTGGAAAAAAACTCCTAGTCATGGACTCATGCTATTAAAAATATTAGTCAGATATGGCCTCGAAATTGTATAGAAAGATGGTGATAGTAATATTCTTAATAGAATTTTACGTTCGATTAAAAATATGACTTATAAGTATGTAAGTCCAAATTAGGTAGGTTTATGATTTTTTTTTTATATCTCGTTTAGTCGTTTCTGGTTGCTTTTCGATATTTTATCTTGTGTGACTGTCCGCTGTGTATAATTAGAACACACAAATTTGAGTAACGAAGTTTATACGTCGACCAGTTTTATTAGACAAAGCATCTTAATACAATTGATCTTGAATTTAATTTGGTATAAACTGATAACTTCTCGAATAACGGTTTAGTAGATAGCTTCGTTTACTTTAGACGTTTATTAGATTCTAAGAACTTTAACAATACCGATGACTTACGCTTTTCCGCAAATATCGGTTTTACATAATCTTATATATTGAGAAACTTCGTCTAAAAAGTAAATGTGAAAGCTAAAGTTGTGGAAAAAATAGTTGTGACGAAGACGTACGGAAAGATAAATCTCTGGATGTAAGTACAGACGCTATCACATCAAGCTACCCGAAACTGCAAAATTTTCCCAATCAACTTTGAACCTTATAATTTAGCGATAAAGTTGAAAATCTACTAAAGAAATTGACATATTGTAGTAGCTTGATGTGCTGGCGTCTGTACATGCAAGTCTACGACCCCACTACGACAATATTGTGAATATCACAAACATATTTAAAGACGATATCACTCGACTCAAATTTTCTCCATTCCTGCTTCAGCCAATCCTTGTTTGAAACGTCGTCGAACATACGTTTAAAACGTCTTATTTATAAAGGATTTTGGCAGATATGTAGAGCAGCTAAGTATTTATAGAAAAACGTAAACATTCATGATGAATGTTCGACATTCATATTGGCGATGAAAGTGTTCTAATTACGAAGGTTGATTTATAATTGCATAGCACAGATGTGAGTGAGGGAAAGGCTAAAAAAAAATTTGCTATTAGAGAACTTTTATTTCTGAGATTATGTAAGTTTTGCAAGCATTTTTTTTTAAATGATCACTCATGTTTCAATTTGCAGAAAAGTATCAATTAAATGTTTGAAGTGGAGTAGTTTTTTCTCATAATTAATTGTTTTTGGTAACAAGTTAGAAAATTTCTAAAAAATCGAAGAACCGACTTGAATGTGCCCTGGCAGCTGATACATAGTATGTCATGCTCACTAAAATGGCTCGCTGACGTTGGCGTGTGTGTTGGATCATTTAGCTCCCTTCACCATGGTTGAGCTGAATGGTGCTGATCAATGCGTCATGTTCGTGAACGAGCGCCGTCAGTTGGGACTGGGCGCCACTTTGGTGCCTCGGCTTATTTTTAATTATTTTATTTTTGAATTTTACCTTGGACGCTTTTAACGTGTACTTCTTACATCGTACTATCGTCGCAACATTAATGATGTAACTAATATTTTTGTAAAAATATAATTTTAAAAAGTTTCCATGTAATTTCTTGGCCGTTCTTCTCCAAAGGTACCTACTACGCTTTGGAATGGGCAACTAGCTTCATATTCTGACTGACCAACTTCATGACAGTTCAAAATGTCTGTAAATGGTTTAATTGAAATAAATGCTTATTTGTTGAGTTTGAGAATGCAATAATAAAAATCTGTCATTTTGACTTACAAAAAGACACTTCAATTTTATTTATTTGTATTTATTTTAGATTATTTTTAAACAACAATACTAGGTAGGTATTCGTTTTCCGGAATCAAGATTTTTCTATGAGAAATATTTAATTGATCCTCTATAAACCTTATTGACCTTCTTTTTAGACAAGTTTTAGGGTTCCGTAGTCAAATGGCTAAAACGGAACCCTTATGGGTTCGTCATGTCTGTCTGTCTGTCCGTCCGTATGTCACAGCCACTTTATTCCGAAACTAACAGTAACTAAGCTAGGGTACCCCGACCATACGGGCTTAGGGTGTGTTAGAACTGTGACCTCCTACTCAGGAGGCGAATTGATCGCAATAACTAAGTTCACATTAACGGTAATGTACTATGCTACTCTGGTTGATAAGGCTTTTTCGTAACGACTTGAGGTAATAATTATAGTTATAGAGATAGGCATTTCGCCATTAACGAGTACATACTGTAGGTACTACTATTATTCACTATACTATTATTACTGTACTATTACTATTCACTAATATTTAATTTATTCACATAAGTTTTAATCTGCCCAGCCTTTTCCCATCTATGTTGGGGTTGGCTTCCAGTCTAACCGGATGCAGCTGAATACCAGTATTTTACATGGAGGGACTGCCTATCTGACCTCCACGACCCAGTTACTGGGTAACACTATACCCCTTGGTAAGACTTTCGGTTGTTGTGTTATCGTTCTGGTTGTCAGGCTTTCGGGCCGGGACCAACGGCTTAACGTGCTTTCCGAGGCACGGAGGGGTCTCAGTATGTAAAGATAATTGACGGCACGGTTGGCGCAGTGGTTAAGCGATTGACTGCTGTGCTGCGTGTCGCGGGTTCGATTCCTGCACGGAACAAATATTTGTATGACCTACATGTATTTGTTCCGAGTCTGGGTGTTTTTCTATCTATAATATGTATGTATTTACAAAAAAAAAAAAAATGTATATAAGTAGTTTATCAGCCATCTTGTTACCATAACACAAGCATTAGGTTGCTTAGCTTGGGACAAATGGTGCTGTGTGAAATGTCCAGGGATATTATATTATAATCGCCCATCCGCGGACCAACCGTGGCAAGCGTAGTTTAACCTGATCGATTGACCCGTGTGACTGTTATTACTTTGCCACGAGCCCCTCTTCCTTTTTTTTCACATAAAAGAACCATAATGTAAAAACATAAATAACTTCATACATGCATACACTTTTCTATTGAAAGAGGATACCACAAAGCTCCGTATAAGTTAATGCCGAGGCAAACGAGGGCCACGCCACATGTCCCAAATTCCCAAGGCTTTAATTTATACAATCACAAAAACTGGAACCATATGCTCAGTTCACTATGATTTTACTTTTGTTGAACAAACTAGTTTAAATGGCTCTATAAAGGTTTGGGTAGAGGAAGTGGGTAGGTGCATTATGAGAGAACAGTCTGCCTAGCCTTTTCCTTTTCAGCTATGTTGGGGTCGGCTTCCAGTCTAACCAGATGCAGCTGAGTACCAGTATTTTACATGGAGCGACTGCCTATCTGACCTCCACAACCCATTACTGGGTAACACGAAACCCCTTGGTAAGACTAGTTGTCAGACTTTCGGACTTCTGAGGACCCGTAATGACTGTCAAAGATCCACGAATGACAGCCGGGACCAACGGCTTAACGTGCTTTCCGAGGCACGGACGGGTCTTGGTATGTAAACATGGTCACCCAACCACGGACCAACCGCGGCAAGCGTAGCTTAACCTGATCGATCGACCCGTGCGGCTGTTATTACTTAGCCACAAGCCCCTTCCGTGCATTATGAGAGAACCCCAAAAATATATTTGAAGTTTCAGATACGAGTCCCGCGGTCAAGAGTCCACTTTCAGAATTCGAAAATGCACAAAAAAAAAGTCATCTTCAGAGCCTTTGATTTTGGTATGACACGATTACGAGTACACGATTTAACCAGTAATGACTAAACAACCCTTAAATAGACAAAATTGATGAAGAAATGGTTGGCTTTCTCTAAATCTGACGACTTTGACCTACTCTGCTATCAACTTTTCGCCCTACATTATGTTTGCGCAAAAACCCTCTGGGCGTACTAGTATTACTTACTTTTGTTGAACAAACTTGCTCTTATTTAAGTTTAAACTAGTTTGATGAGTAATTTACATATATTAATTTTGAACAACAATACTAGAAGTGGTGGCGAGACGATATAGACGCGTATAAGGGTTGGATTGAGGTGGCTCTAAAAAGGATGTCTGGAAAGATTTATTTGGCCATTGCTTAGCAGTGGAACAGAATAGGCTAACTTATAATAATAAGTATATAGTAAAAACAGAGTTTTAAGAATCTTAGTAAAAAAAGGAGTTTTAAGAATCTTAGCAGGTGTCGTTCTGCAGTTTTTTCCTACCTCCATGGGAAGAGAGCATAAGTTGAGGTATGAGCAGGTAAGCAATGCTAAGTATTAGTTTTCCAGAATCAAGATTTTTTGTATCCCATGAGTGCGACACATTTATTTTTATAAAATTGATTAGCGGTGAAGCTTACTAGGCAAGCTGTATTTTTTGTTAAAATCAAATCAAATCATTTATTCGCATAGAATGTAGGTATTTAACAAAAAGTTGGTAAAAAAATATATATATTGGCCCGTGTACATTCTGCCTGAGTATTGGCATGCAAAATTTAACAAATTAAGTTTCAAATTTATATACTAAGGAACACCAAATAGATTTAATAATTTCAAAGATAAGTTTCAAATTTAAATACAGTTGGAACACTAACAAAATAATTAATATAATAAATTCAAAATTAAATTTTAAACTTCAATACATTATTATGGAAAACTAATAAAATAATTAATATAATAATTTCAAATTAAAATGTCAATAATAGCTACATAATGTCAATTATAATTAATGTCAATAATACTTCATGTCCATAACACAGTGTTCATGGTGTAACTGCAATGTCACAGTAGAGGGTCATTCAAAAAATCATTTATTGTATAGTAACATTTCTGAGTCTGCCTTGAGTTTGTTTTTAAATTGTTGAAGGGTGTCATTTTTTATGTTATCCGGTAGTTTATTAAATATAATTGGACCCATGCAAAGAACCCTTTTTCTAAGTAGTGCAGTTTTATAGCTGCTGACAAATAAAAGATTTTTGTATTGACTTCTAACGGAACCTTTCTTGGTGTCTGAGACCTTAGCAAATAGCTTTATGTTGCTTTTAACAAAAATTGCCATTTCTAAAATATACAATGACGGAAACGTAAGAATTTTTAACGACTTGAAGTAGGGTTCACAGCTATCTCTTGGTTTTATACCGCACATGGCTCTGTGATCTCAAACAGTGATTGTATTTTTTTAAATAATATCAATAAAAATGTATTTAACATAAATATACATATCTAATAGAGACGATGTCTTATAAACATTAATCCCAGACCAGGCTGAAATCGCTAGCATTAGGTACTAGACAATCTTGATAATAAGAAAAAAAAGGAAAATAGGTCAACGCTTATTCTTTGTCTGTGTTACTAATTGAGAAAGTCTTCATTATACCAAACATGAGCCCAGACTAAGCGTAAAGAGTCGACCAGACTAAACTAATAACTACGCGTGTCTGAAGTAATTATTTTTTATCTTAGCTGCATGGACCAAGGTACAAAATGGCATAAAAGTTGCCCTCTTTTATTCGAAATATGCTCCCATATACGTGAAAAGGTGGCACTTTTTTGGCACGCGAAGTGCCACTGTCTAAAGCTTTTTATGAGAAGTAAGTACTTAGATACTCATTTTATTTTTTTACATTAATGCCGCCAACGCACATAAACTTGAGTATTCTGACCAAATTTTGTCATTAAAATTTGCCTTTTTCATAAGACCTCAGTAAATAATATTCAAAAGAAAATTCAGTCCGTTGAAAGAAAATAAAATGCTTTTCAGATTGGTAAATAGGAAAACATTCTTTGTTATTAACACTGTGGGGTTTGTTTTAAATAAATGGGTTGTTTCTTCAGCGATGAATTTAAACACATAAGTAGTAAGAGCAGTGGTGATGAAATGATGAAATTATTTAAACCAAGTAAACTGCCGTGATATATCTATAATGCCGTAATCTACCAAAGCCGTTGTTTTGAATAACATGCAAAAACCGCGGCAAAAATTTAAACCGATGTAACTTTTCAACGACAACACCTATTTGAGACTTTGAGGTACCAAAACGTAGATCAAGTTAAATACTTTGGAATGACTCCCCTCACACATCGCAAATATAATTTAATTTCATGAAAAAACGTTTATTGCGTTTTAGTTTATCATCGGTGTTGCCGGAATCCTATGGGTCATCGACTAAAATGCCGCTACGTATAGCGTAACGGCATTTTAGTATATCTATTTCATAGCAAAATATTGTCTGTTAAAATGCTAAAAAAAATCTCTTCAATGAATAACTAAAACGTCGTTATAGCACATAACGTCTATTTAGCTTAATATTATGTAATATGGAACTGACTCATGTTAGACTTTAGTGCGTTTAACGGTACTTTACTGCTTTTAAGTCTGGTAACCTCCAGATGCATTTAAATTTAAGGGAAAAACTTGAATCATTTCTAAGCTTAAACGCGGTTAAATTAAAAACCTTATAGTTTAACGGCATTATAGCGCAACAGTATCAAAAAATAGTGAACCAATAATATTGTACAAAATGAATTAAAGTTATTAAAATTATAGACATTTTTTTAATACAAGTCATTGTTTTATCAATCACTTTATTTTTACTTTATTTCTTTAATGGTTTTCAAAATAGAGTATCTTTTTGCTTAAACTTATAACTTTGACAAAATTTCACTTAAACTAGATTTCTTACGACAAGTAGCACCAATTGAGTTTCTACGTCTTCGCTCCAAATTAAAATTCTTTGGAACTCCATCATCCACAAGCAATATGGAATGGTAATTGCCATCATCGGTATTCCTACGTTTGCGTTGACATGATCGCTCGGGAGTAGTTTTCTCACAGCAAGTAGCACCAGTTGACTCTCGACGTCTTCGCTCCAAATTTTGTATTTTGTTTTTAGAAGGAGTTAAAGTATTTGTGACATCAGTTGACAATCTTGTTTGCAGCCTGTACTTCTTTGTTGTTCTTTTCCTGTCACACACATCAGACATGGGGCTTTTTGAAGAATCGGATGGACAGTAATCTTTGTCAATAACGGAGTCGTCTGAATCAAAATCAGGTGGACTATTTTCACACGTTCCTTTCGTATTCAATTGGATTTCTTTATCAAGCGGAGAATCATCTGGTGGCATTAATTCGTTGCATGTTAAATCTACTTCGATGGGTGTGTTGACGACATGCTTTGTAATAGTTTGATGGAGTGTACGTTGGTTGAATAGAGGCTCTAATGTACTTAAACTCAAAAAATCATGCGAATTATATGTTTGTGTCTCGCAGAATGTGAAACTCACCATCTATGAAAACATCATGTACGTAAGAAAAAATTTAAATCTATTTAACACAAGAGGTGAAAGACACAACTATAGGACTAGAAATAGGGACCAATTAGTTCAAACAGGTTTCAGACTGGCTAAAGTAGACTCAACCTTCATGGGGTACTGTTTAAAATGTTACAATAAAATTCCTCCCCACATACTCCAACTGAATGAAACGTTTAAATCTTGTATTAAACGCACACTATGTAGCCAAGCATATTATAAGTTAGGGGATTACATCGCTGACAAAAATGCTTGGCTCAATGCTGGTCCAGCTCCACAGGGGCGCTTAAACTAATCATTCGGAAACATTGTTGGAGCTGATGAACATTTTTGAAGAGGACACATTGGAAGAAAACTATATTTGCATTGTATAAACTCAATTGTTTATTATTTTATAATTGCATAGCATACGTGTGAGCACTATGTACTTTCTATAAAGCTACCATTTACTGGGTACGTCTTTCATTGACTTGAATGTGCCCTGGCGGCTGAGAGTATGTCATGCTCACTCTAATGTCTCGCTGGTGGTGGCGTGTGTGGACTGAATGGTGCTGATCCATACGTCATGTTCGTGAACGGGCGCCGTCAGTAGGGACTGGTCATCTCTTAGCCGCCACGGCTTATAGTAATTTTTAATTTTTGAATTGTTTTTATGTTTTCTATAACGGACGCTTCAAACGTGCACGTCTTTCTACATCGTTCTCACATGGTTAATTTCAACACGAATGATGTAATCAAATATTTTGTAACAATTTTATGATTTAAAAGAGTGCCCATTTAATTTCTTGCCCGTTCTTCTCCATAGGTGCCTACGCTTTGGAATGGGCAACTGGCTTCATCTTTCTGACTGACCGACCCTTTAACGATCCAAAAGTGCCTGTAATTGGTTAAGTTGAATTAAATGATTTGAGTTTGAGTTTGTGTCAAAAATGCTGCTATTGGTCATCGAATAAGGCGCTGCGTAAATACTGTCAACATAGTCAGTCGGACAAGGCTCAGGTGTACTACTATTTCTTGTCTCGAAGTGTTTGTTTGGTGATAGCTCAATTATAGAAGTACTTATAGGTTTTTCTTTATCCATGTCTAAAATGCTTTTGTCTTGTTTGGAAAGTTCAGTCTCAGATTTACTACCATTTTTTGTCTTTAAGTTTTTGTTTCGTGACAGCTTAGAAGCAGTCAAAGGTTTTTCCTTAACCATATCTAAAATACTTTTCGCTCTGCTGGAAACGACAGTATTTCTGTAACAAGAAAATAAAATACTGAGTGTGTGTAGGTATTAAATACACAAAAAATATGAATAGTTTGAGCGTGAAGGAGTAATAAACATATAAACACACACACACTCACAAACTTTCGACTTTATAATATTAGTGTGATTAGTAGGATTCACTGGCAAACAAATTATTTTGTATGTTTATTTCAATAAAAAGCGCACATGTAAAGTAGGTAGGTGCCTATTTTAAAAATGAACACAAAATTATTCCGAGCTAAAGAAAGTAAAAACTAACTTACCTGTGACGGTTCGCCATAATTATGAAATTGGCGGGAACAAACCCGGAGCGACACACGTCCTCACCCAACAAGCGCCTGCCGTGCGATGCACTAGTTTCACCCCCGAGTCCCGACCCCTCTGCGTCTGATCTCGGATCGCGATCGTTACGTCGGCGTCGGTTAGCCTCTGCCCCCTGCCCCGCGCGAGATCAGGTAACGGCTTTGTTGTGTATTAGTGTGAGATAACGTATTTTTAGTCTACTAATGACGGACAATTAATTTTTGTTTAGTTTTGGAAATGCCGCCACTGGCTTATAACATACGTAAAGTCAAAATATAAAGATGTCAAATATTAATCTGTAATGCCGTTAAACGTCCTTAACCACATGTATGTCTAGCATTTTCAATTAACGACGTTATAGGTTAACAAAAGTAAAGTTCTATAATAAAAAAAGAATAACAATAAAACAGTTAAAGTACCTTTACCGCTTTATAGTGTACAAAAGACTGTTAACGGCAATCAAGACAAGCAACTATATGAAAAACTTGTAATAAAAATATGAGTTAATGAACTTTAGCGGCTGTATAGACTCACAAAGTTACTTAATGACATTTTTGCTTATTTCACACGAGAAAAATATGTACTTAACGGCATTCTTAAAATTATTATTTCCAAAACTATTCAAGGTATTGAAAATTCGGAACCACAGATCGATAGATATTTTTTTTCTCATAATGATAGCATCAAAAGTTAAAAATTGACCAGATGTCGGATAACGGCATTTTAGTTATACCACGGCAGTAAAGTACATGTCGATGAAGGAAATTGTGAAGGAAAACCTCACGAGGAAACCGGCATGTGATATGATGATATTTACCAACCCGCGCTGGGCCCGCGTGGTGGATTACGACCCACGCCATCTCACCGAGAGAAGACCTGTGTCCCAGCAGTGCATGGAACTTTATACATATTTATATGTTATGTAAGTAGTGTTACTTAAGCTTAGGTTTCCTACGACAGCGGTGACCGCAGTGACGGCCGTCATGAAAATGATAGCACCAGGGTTTGACTAAGCGGTGTCAAAAAACGCTATCTAGGGAAAACATACTCACTTACTTTCATAAATAACGTCTCAGTCATGTCATTCGACGGTATGCCAGTTAACCTCACTTTTGGCCTTCAAAAATATTTCATTTCTTCTTTAAAGAAATATTTAACACTCCACTCTTATTGAATGTCAATATGTGAACGTCATTACTTACTTGGTTGATTTTGATTTACTTGTATCTATTCACGCTTAAATAAGCAAAGGACTGCGGCCGGTGAGCTAAATAAAATGCTTTTACGAAGAAAGGAAGCAGGGACCGATAAATTTCATGTTCATCATCATCTGCCTAGCCTTTTCCCAACTATGTTGGGGTCGGCTTCCAGTCTCACCGGATGCAGCTGAATACCAGTATTTTACATGAAGCGACTGCCTGTCTGACCTCCACAACCCAGTTACTGGGTAATACGATACCCCTAAAATAAATTTCATGTTACGCACATGAAATTTATCGGTCCCTGCTTCATATAACAATATAACATAACATCACTATTTTTAGATTTATCACCGTCGGGCACCGTCACTCAGCCAGTCTGGTCCTGTTTACCGGCCACCATGCGCTGTCGATAGCTCCCTCTATGTTAACAGTGATCAGCTTCTTTTTTAACCCCCGACGCAAAAACGACGGGGTGTTATAAGTTTGACGTGTCTGTGTGTGTGTTTGTCTGTGGCATCGTAGCTCCCGAACGGATGAGCCGATTTTGATTTTGTTTGAAAGGTGAATTAGTCGGGAGTGTTCTTAGCTATGTTTGATGAAAATCGGTCCAAGATGGCCGCCGCGAGCCGCCACAAAATGGCGGATTGCACTTTTTTTCACAACTCCGTCAATATGGGTTTCTAGTAGAATACTATACACTATGATAAATTACTGTTATTAATAATAATAATTATTATTATTTATTAAATGAGATGTAATTTACTAGTACAGGAATATTTGGCAAAACTCAATTATGCAGACACGGAAAAACTAGACATTTTAAAATAAAATCTATCTACCTAATCTAATATAAGTCTCTTCCTTTACCAAATTAATAATAGTCTCCACTTTATCTACTTTAATATTATTCGTTAATTTAATTTATTTAAACATTATTGTATATCTTACGTAATCTATAAACTTAGTTTTTTAGTTTTAGTTATAGTTTTAAAATAATATATCCAAATAGTAACTGTGTGTGTTTAAGTCACTGAAAATAACCTTCTTTTCAATTTAGCGTCTAATACATTTATTGTTGTCTTCTTTTTAAATGTATTTTTTTTTTTGTAAATTGATGGCCTGAAACACAGGTTTTTTAAAAACCTAGATCAGGCAAGTCTACATTACAGTTAGAATTTAACTTTCCTCGATTGTAATTAATGTAAATCATATTTTTATTTTACTTTATACTTGAATATTTTTTTTTATTTATTATTAGTGTATTTATTTAATTTCAAATCCAAGATGGCCACCACCACAAAATGGCCAGTTACAATTTCTTTTACACAACTCCCTCATATTGAGGGAGAATAACAACTATAAATAAATAAATAAATAAATAAATCCCTGGACATTTCACACAGCACCATTTGTCCCAAGCTAAGCAACCTAATGCTTGTGTTATGGTAACAAGATGGCTGATAAACTACTTATATACAATTTTTTTTTGTAAATACATACATATTATAGATAGAAAAACACCCAGACTCGGAACAAATACATGTAGGTCATACAAATATTTGTTCCGTGCGGGAATCGAACCCGCGACACGCAGCGCAGCAGTCAATCGCTTAACCACTGCGCCAACCGTGCCGTCAACTAGTAGAATAATGTACACTATATTGAAAGGGAATGAGGAATATTAACTAACGAAATGAAAACTAAAATCTTGAAAATTATTTTTTTGCCTAATCAATGTCCCAGATTGATGAGGAAAGTGGAGTGAACCAAGGGGTGTGCATTTACGACTGCTCAAAAACTTAAGGAAAAAAAAAGAAATTAATTAAAAAAAATTAAGGAGTCTCTACAAAAAGCATGAAATGAAAAAAACAAATAAATTTTTTATTATTATTTTATTCAGCTTTCATCGTGGTGTAGAGGAAGTCCTCGGTGCTCTTTTGGGACATGAAGCCAAACTGACGAGTACTCAACCGTGGGATCAGATACCATTTCAACCTTGCTACCATCATTTTCTCGAGCATATTGCCCAGGACTAGTAGAAGGCCGATCGGCCTGTAGAACTTCGGGATGGTATGTTCCATTCCTGGCTTTTGGAGTATTACCACTGTGGTCACTTTCCAAGCTCCAAGGAAGTGGCTATGCTCGAGGCACTTATTGGCCACCGCAAAAACAACCTCGGATCCCGGGTTATCACTCGGGAACAGATGTTGGCTGTGTGACCATCCACCCCCGGGGCCTTCATCGGGTTGAAGCTTTCCACCGCGGTTTCTAGCTCCTGATGTGCAAACGGTGGGTCAAAGTGCTCTTCATGCGCCCCTAGTTTACACGATCGGCGCATCTAGCGATGGTCGTCCTTATCTTCATCTTCCAGGTCTTCGGAATAGAAGGCCTCCGCCAGCAGTGAAGCCGAATCGTTACCATCGAGTAGCAACCCATCCTTTACCAAAGTCAAGTCCTCGTGACTTTTAGCGGTCCGTCCTATAGGTAACCCTGTAGATGCCATATCATTCCTTGCTCCTTCCTTGTCCTGTTTTTCGAAGAACTCCTTCCAACTTGTAATCTGCGTCTTTTTGGCTTGGAACTCATAAGTTTCTTTTGCTTCCAGGACCGCTGCTGCGCATCGAATACGGCGTCTCCTAGTGTTAACCTCATTCATCCTATCAGCGAGCTCGTTGGACCACCACGGTACTGTAAGTATCTCATTACTTTAAAAGTTTTTGCCAAAGTTTAATCACAATGGTTTGGTAATGGTTCTAATGGAATCCTGCCGTTTTGCCGAAAAGCTTTTGCCAAAATTTTACTATCCAAAACGAATTTAAGCAACCTTTTTTATACCAATGCAATGTTTGGAATGATTTTAGTACGCATATTTTCATTTGGTCAAATTTTTACTTGGCAGAATATTATCAAGGATAATGCCATTTAGGCATTTGGTCTTTAATCAAATGATTTATATACAGCAAATAATCTTTAGACAATAAACGTTTGGTCAAATGATTTGTTATGGAAAAAAATATAAAGGCAAAAATAAGTTGTTTTGGGAATTATATATGTAGGTATAATTAAAAAATGCAATTTTATTTTAATATAATCATTTATTTAATACAAAATATTTGTATCTTACAATTTTAAATTTTTAGCAATGGACATTAGCAAATTAATTTCGTAGAATTCAGACTTGTGTTGCAGAATTCGATTAATTCTGTCGTTTTTATCCATACATTTTTTGTAGCGGTTCACCTAACTAGTAGTAGTAGTAACTGAACTAGTTAGGCGAGGTTAATAAAAAAAAATGGTTAGGTTAGGTTAAAACTGTGACCTCCTACGCACTAGCCGAGCGAGCAAAGCGAGCGATGCCTCGGCAGCAGCCGGCGAGTGCCAGAAACGACTATTACTACGAAACGATATTTGTGAAGAGATTTTTTGCTAAGAAATAATTTGGCAAATGAAATTATGCGGAAATTGTTTTGGGAAATGATAATTTGGCAATTTCTTTCCGATGAAACAAGGGAGACCCTCATTGAATACGCTGTTGCTTCAATTATAATTTCTGTGGGGCCCATTTCCTGACGAATCTGTAGAAGCTATATACGGAGACTACAGTGATTTCCCAGGATCCTCACCACCAATTGGAGGTAAGTTTTGGACACTGTTACGTCAAGGTCTGGATCGAAGACGACTATTGCCGCCTTAACAGTTCCACTTCCTTATTCCGCGCACTGGTAGACTCTACAGTAGTCTCGCATCTTTTTAACCCCACCTTCATTTGACTCCTGGAGTAGTGCGAATGCCATGAGCTCTTGAGTTGCTAGGTTCTTCCTCTGCAGATTCGCTTGGACCATTCGTTATTTTGAGCCAGCACTAAGAGGTGTTTTTGTCTCACTGCCTGGGATCGTGTTTCCTGGTGACGTTATTCCAAACAATATGTAAAATCACTAGTTTGGAACTGCGGAGCGACGATGTTGTCAGAGGACACTTATACCTACTAAATTCCTGTAAATCAGCGAGAAATTATTATCACGAATACCTTAAGTATATTTTTGCACAGCTAATAAAAAAATAAAGGCGGGGGGGGGGGGGGCGGTCATTGCCATGCAGTGGAACAACAAAGGCTAAATTAAATTAAAATGGAGACGCTGCTAACGCATATGTTTAGGTACAGTCAGAGAAATTAGTTGTGAAGCAAATTGTCACCCTACGTGTTATATCCATTTCACAGAAATGTCAAAAATGAGAGTTGTGATTTGAATACACCAAAATTTTAAATTTAGTAGTCAGCTTGCTTACCAATTAACTTCCCTGACTTTACATATAGTGGAAACATACTCCCTAGGCGTAAATATGTTACAGCGAGCTTGGCTCTGTATGGCTAAAGAATTAGATATTATAGTAGGAGCAATTTCAGAAATACTACATTTATGTTCAGAATTCATATACTTTATGATTGCCATTTCTCTAGTGTAAAGTATATCATATTCCGTAGATTACTTCAGAGAATTGTCTGCCAGTGGTCTTCTATAAAAACCTTGTTAATTTACGTGCTGACATAGTAACAAAACATGGCGGAGCTTTTTCCTTGCATTTTTCCCTAGTGAGGTTTTTAATAACCAGATTAGGTTCCACGAAAGGTATGGCAAAGCGAGATAACTAATAGTTATCTCGCTTTGCCATACTTTTCGTCACGGCCAGTGCAAAAAAGGAAAATTTACGAAGAATAGAAGAGAATATTAACTCAACATCTGCCTAGTGTTTTCCCAACCATTTTGGAGTCGGCTTCGGCGAATATTTTGGTTACCTAACTAACTAACACATAATTACAGTACTTTAAGATTATGTAGGTTTGTAGACCTTTGGGAACTGGGTTTTCGTGCTATTTAGAAAAAACAAAAAATGAACAAAATAAAATTGATCTCCACATGAATTGTATTCTCCATAATTATATGCTAGGTTACACCTATGCCAACATGTACGAGTATTCGTTTAAAGTTCAAAAAACGAAGTACAATGACATCAATTCACTCTTTTTCTCTTTGGAACAGCGCGATAATGCAATAACTCTCGTCTACACAAAGATCCCCGTTGCTTCTAAACGCGTAAGGTCGAAGAAACGATGTCCTTAAATTAAGTTTGTAGAGCTAAAAGCATCTCGCACCTGCACTACCTGAGGGGAATGTTAGAATCGGGCCCCAATACTGATAAATTGGTCAGTATTGGATTTACGCCTCTATAGCATTGTTATCTTAAGTTTCTTAAGATGGTCTGTAAAGATAGCGCCACTCAACGAGCTAAGATTCTAAGATGTATCTTTGACAAAACATCTCGCCTGTACTGCCCGAAAGGTTCGACAAAGCACACCTATATTTTACCTCATTTTGGGATAATCGACTTTTGATGTGAAATGTAGAGCGTTCACAAAAAAATGTAGGTAGATAAAATTAAAAGATCACAACTAAATTGCCAATTATAACTGACAGCGACGCGAACGAATTTCTTGATGCCCTTTTATTCTTTACCCTTGCTTTGTTTTATATACACGTACATATTATTATTTTGAGGGCTGATTTTTCAATAATGTTGACGTCTGACAGATTTTGTATAGAAGAGCCATAGAAATGTATCTATGGGAAGAATTGTCAAAAGTTCAAAACTAATCCACCACGTGGCCCAATGCTGGTAAGTAGATGTCACATATCTTCTGATTTTTGGTTCAAGGACTTGTCGGTTTCCTCACGATATTTTCCTTCATCGTTTAACATAACTTGCTTACATTCTAATACACGTGTCAACAACGGAGCCCGGCCCGAGCTAAGAGATATCAATCTAATCTATACCTTTCAAGGCAGAACAGTCCGACAATAACCATCGGTCAGTAGCCCGGCAAACACAACCCGCCTAATCGGCAGATCTTCATACCTCTCAAAGATCACAAAAAACTGGTCTTCAATGAATTGTAAGCAATATAGTTAAGAAACTCAAACGCTCCATCTAAGTCAACGAAAAGTTAAATTAGTTAGTCGTTCAATTAGACTCCTAACTAGTCTTGATAACAACCGTTGTCGAATGGCTGCATCAGCCCAGTAACTAAGACCAAACAATCTTAAGAAGCTTCTATTTTCGTCCTTTCTACTTATTTGGATTTTCAAACTACTTTCGGTGGCATTTTACTTTAAGAAATAGAAACATAAATCAAAATAAATAGCCTTTTCCCAACTGGGTCGGCTTTCAGTCTAACCGGATGCAGCTGAATACCAGTAATTTACATGAGGCGACTGCATATCTGAACTCCTTTACCCAGTTACTGGGTAACAACGAACAAAGTCTATGTTCGACGACGGTAGTGCTTGAAGCCATTTACCCACAGTCAGAAGGCGCGCTTGCTCCGCCGTAGTAGCAGACGTGTTAAATAAATTGTCCTGTTTTAGTTTTACTTTAAATTATAATATTTAGTATGCTGTGAACTTATCTATAATATAAAAATGAATCGCTGAATGTGTTGCTAAGCGCAAATCTCGAGAACAGCTGAACCGATTTCGCTAATTCTTTTTTTTAAATATTCCTTGAAGTACGAGGATGGTTTTTACGCAGAGAAAAATTTAAAAAATTGCCTGCAAAAGTCTAAAAACAACACTTTTCTATACTCCCATACAAACGAATACAAATTTAGTTTCGGGGTGGGTCGGGGGTACAAGAAATTTCACGCGGACGAAGTCGCGGGCAGAAGCTAGTAATGAATAATAATAATAACTACTCTGCAGAGCGGCTCATCCCACCATCTCTGGGAAAATGGATTATCGGGTAGATCTGAGTTCGGGCAAGCGAGCCTCCGGCCTATGGATGCGTGGAGACTCGCTTGCCCGAACTTAGATCTACCCGATAATTCAAAAAAAAGCAAGCAAAGCAAAGCTTCACCGAGGCTGTGGAGCCTCGGTGAAGCTCGGCACATCAAAATTAATCAGTGTGGAGGGATTTTCCTGATTAATTTCTCAGTGCCGTGGACCAAGGATATGAAAGCCGATAAACTAATATTAAAAATTTTGCGGACGCCGAGGCCTTCCATACAAATAGGAAGAGTAGGCTCGATCGTCCATGGCCACATTTAACATCAAAGTTAGGGTGTGCCGGATAATTTGATCTATTCTGTCTAAAATGTAATAAATTGATGGGTTTAATTTAATTTAAAGTTTATTTTCTTCTTTTTAGAGCATTTAATTAAAAACTTGTTTCTAAAAAGTTTTTAAAAACAAGCTTTTATTTTAAAGAAATTGTAGGTACGATTATTTCATACGTTGCGCGAGTGTACGTTACGTAATAAATGGCAACACTTTTTGTTTTTCACCTTGTAACTGGTGCAAATCGTTAGGGCGATCGCCTACGGCGTCTTTTTGTTGCGATTCAGTAGCTTGTTTCGTTAACGCGTGTCTGCATTGTTTCTTATGGTTGGTTGTCGAATTTTCAGTAGCGATGCAATCACAAAGTATTGATTCAGCATCGGTATTTATTTTGTATCTGCGGTAAAAATCATCCTGTAACTAATTAAGCTAGTTTTAAGAAACTAAAGTAATCACGATAATTTCATGTGCGTACCCTAATAGTTGGTATACCTACCAGTATGTAAGTAGGTTTAGGTCTAAAGCATGACAATACGATACGCGGTGGGACTCGGAACATCTGCGCGTAAGCTCTCGTAGATTTTCTAGGCACTGCTTAGCACTGAGAGTTGATAATCCAATGTGCGATAAAAAAATGTCGCGTTTAAAGATTGCTCGAGCACACTTGCGAAATCACGAGCTCTCGACTCATGGCAGCAAGAAAAACGCAGTAGGATTATAGTCTGTAAGAGTCTGACAAAACTTTTCGTCCTCCCCAGGTAGGGGCTCAACATCAAGATAACAAGGATGTTCCTTTTATCATCTATAACTAAATTGCATACTAAGTAAGCAACGCAAAACTGTGTGTGTGACCCGATGTTGTCTAATGTTATGTGTCTAACGGACGCCTTTCATTTCCTGGCTTTATAACCCGACAAAAAGAACGTAGGTACATAGTGATCTTTGTAATGTAGTTGTTCATTTTTGCGTAGAGAGTGATAAACTTTGTTGTATGACGTTCAGATACGAGTAAATTTATGTAGGTAAAGTTTACATTAATGGCTTTTCCCTTGTTGTTCGTACAGTTAGTTACTTGCACCTTTATTGGGAGGGAAGTTACGTGTGTAACTTCCGTATTGCGAATGGGATCTTCTTCGATGATTTAATGTACTTACTATACTTTTGCCCTAAATGCCCTGTTGGTCTCGTATTCGCAAACGCAACTACTGAGCGTAGGGGCGTGGGTTCGCTAATGTGGGGTTAATGTTTGGCAAGTGAACGTTAAACAATAACTTGCTCACCAACTAGTACTTTTACCAATTTTAATGTAGTCAAAGTCATATTTTACGCAAAATAAAATAAGCCAAATATAGTATC
Source organism: Apamea crenata (assembly GCA_949629185.1). Classification (NCBI taxonomy): domain Eukaryota; kingdom Metazoa; phylum Arthropoda; class Insecta; order Lepidoptera; family Noctuidae; genus Apamea; species Apamea crenata. Next base: position 8,876,878 of record OX451356.1, on the reverse strand, counting down.
GTCAGTTTTCAATTTACCATTTCTATTCATTCAATAAAATTGCTTAGTCAATGATAAAATATTTGCATCTTTGTATCAGTTGTACAAAATACACAAATTAAATTACAATGTGTTTTGTTGGTTTGGTTTTACATGCAAAAATATGTTTCTGGTTACAGTTGCGTTGTGTCGTTACAGTTCTAATCTAACCTAACCTAGCTGTTTCGATTTAAAAATATATATAAGCGTGTTACGTTGCAAATTTCACTAAACTCTAAGAAAGTTATAAACTATACATGCAATTAATTAATATTATATAATATTAAAATGGATTCTAACCTAACCTACAGTTCTGGTAGCAGTTCGTTTTTCGTTCGTCATTCGTAACCATAAATTCGACTTGTTTCAAACCAATTCAAGCACTTACAAAGAAGTACGCAAATGATATCAAATAAAAGTGCATTTTTTATTATATAATTCCCAATAAATCTTATTTTTGTCTTTAAATTTTTTTCATAACAAATCATTTGACTAAATGTCTATTGTCTAAAGATTGTTTGCTGTAATAAATCATTTGATTAAAGACCAAATGCCTTAATGACATTCCCCTTTATTCATAAATGTTGCTTAAAGTTAAGCAGTGATTAGCGACTGTTTAACCATACATTTTTGACGTTTAAACGTTACTTTACTTTAGTCATCCTTTATGAATAAACCCCAATATCCTTGGTAATATTCTGCCGAGTAAAAAGGCCAAATGAAAATGTGCGTACTAAAATCATTCCAAATATTGCACTGTGCAGCATTGGCAAATGCTACATTATAATTTTATCACGAACAACCTTCTTTTATAACAAATCCAACCTTATTTGTAACCAGAAAGGTTTTTTCTTCATTTTGGTTTTGAATTTTGAATCTAAAAGTGTCCTCTGTCTTTTCTCTTACCGAGATTTTTCATTTGAAGTTTTTTTTGGGCACAGGACGGAAGTCTGATATTATTTTTTTTCCGCTTTGATCATGATTGTAATAATTTGCCACGATATTAAAGGTATCGATATAACGATCGACTGGATCCAAGGGTATGTTTGCGTTCCTATTGATTATTCAAAAGTTCTTCTCGTTTCCTAAATTTTATTCCATTCTTTTCTTTTAATATGCTGTGTTCCCGAAATTAAACGAACTGTACCTACATCATTTAAAAAGTGGTCTCGAGGCGAATTGCTTGGAGAGCCGATTTGTCCGAAGACTGTAAGGCGAATTTGAATTCGCCTGACCGCCTTACCCGCTACTCGTTACGCTATTCCTTTTGGGACGCACGCAAGCTTCCTGCACCGATACCAGCCAGCGAGGAGCCTTCCGACTGCCACCGTGAAGTCTAGGACCGGATTTGCGTATATTTTGTAGTTTTTTTTATTATTTTCAGTAGTTACTATATTGTCTCAATTTATTTAAAACCGTGATATAAATTATTACCTCGCGGCCTGATAACCGATTGACTTAGGATTACTAGATATTTATTTATTGCGGGAGTTATAGGATCGTTTGCAAACGTTTCGTGAAATTTATTATAGGGCTCTAATACCAAGGACGTCGCGTCAGCGTTATTACTTTTGAACTATTAATAACCGTGAGTTGTCCTTTATTAAGGTTTATTTCGTTTACTGTTTTATCTATTATACAAAATTAAAACGTGATAAAGTGAATATTTTTTATTATTTCGCTACAATTGGTATAAAAAAGGTTGCTATAATTTGTTTGGATAATGAAATGTTTTCAATTTTTTTTTTGGCAATACGGCAGGATCGTGGAACCGCCGTGTCTCGGAAAGCACGTGAAGCCCTTGGTCCTGCGCCTGATCTCTCTCTGCGGACGGCAATTCGACACGACGTCGGGTTGCCGTCCCATGAGACTATGAGAGTGAGGGAAGGAGTGACTGCACCTGTGTCTGCGCACACACTTGTGCACTATAATATGTTCAGCATAGATGGCTAGTCTCCGTTGAGATTGGCTACTATGACCGAAATTCTGTCTGGAGGATTTATCAACCTTTTACCGGTAAGCACGCAAGCCCGAGCCGCCATATAAAGAAATTGTATTCATAAGTCCATAATGAAATGACATTATAAAATATGATTAAACTTTTCTCAAGAATCCTTAAAAAGTAGCGTAGGTACTTAACTTTTTTTACGCATTCCTTTTCAAAGATTAACAATAGTGACCTAGGTTTTGAAAAGCTTTCATCAAAATAATGATTAATGATAGTTGAGTGAATGATTAGCATAGTGCGGACTTTGTGAACTATTGCGTAGATTTTTTGTTAACCACGTCATAATAATATTGCTTACCAAAATATTTCAATAGAACGCCAAGGTACAAGAATAAAACTAGCTACATTATATCAGAGTAAAAAAAAATTTGGCCTTCGTATTGTTCTAGTTTTGCAAAACAAATTGTTTATCATGTTTCAGAAACTTACATTATTTTGAATAATACGAGAAACGCTGTAGAAGTCCTAACCTGTTGTCTCGGGAAGCGAGTAACCCGTAGAAACTAAATTTAATAGTTAATTGGAGCATACAGCGTAATGACCAGAATAGACCACACACTTTCAGATTAAAAAATAATTACAGAAACTTAAACATCGTACAGACAACCACCAATGTCGCGCAAGTGGTATCAGTCTGACATTGAGCTGGTCTAGTCATTCCACTGAAACCCCATACTAAGGTTTTCAATGAAATGCGAGGCCAGCTTATACTTACTAGTTTTGTTACCACTGCCGTGCCGTATACTAATCGAAGGCCACACAGAGCTGTAATTAAAGAATATAAAAACGAATGACTAATGGAAGTACTCCTCGCCTACTGAATCCATTAATGGAACTGTTTTAAAAATACTTCACATAAACCTTCATGGGCACTTATGAAACGTCAGAAGGTAGGTGCACGGTTCCAATTGGTCTTTATATATGGAGATGACATATAATAAATAAATAAATAAATAATACCTACCACGAACCAAAAGTTTTGCTAAGTAGCAACTAAGTAGGAACCACAAGCTTATTTAAACATAATCCCCTTTATTCATAAACGTTGCTTAAAGTTAAGCAGTGATTAGCGACTGTTTAACCATACATTTTTGACGTTTAAACATTAGTTAACTTTAGTCATCGTTTATGAATAAACCCCAATTATGTTACCTCATTTTTATGCTTGAGTACGAGTCTTTTGACTACGTGTATCTTAAGTCTTTTTTAATATTTTTTTTTAATATTATTATTTTTTAGTTGTAATTGTGCGTTTTGTTTGTGCAGAATAAAATATTTTTCTTTTCTTTTTTTTTTACCTACATAAAATTATGTAGGTAAAAAAAAAAGAAAAGAAAGAAAAGAAAAATATTTTATTTGATCTATCTGTTTGAGAAAATTCAAGGGGTTTTTCTTATTTTAGATAAGAAACGTATTACTTCGTAACCACACATAATCTTACTAAATTGCGTCAATCACTCTTGCTCGTCCGAAAGTGGAAAATTCGTAATGTCACTGATCTCGGCCGTCAGTCAGAAGTCACGTTAAGCTTCAATTCCATTTAACACCATTAAAGCGTTGCTAAAGAAAAACGGCCATTTTGGTTAAGGAAAAAATAGAATAGGTAATTATTTATTTATTAAAACTTATTGCACAAGTTAAAAAAAATACTGTACAAAAGCCTGTTGTGTAGTACTGTTAATTTCTGAGGCATTTTCCACCAGTCGACCTTAATTATGTTACCGAGACGAATGTATTACCAAAATGAAGTACATTGTTAATGAAACGTCATAATATTATGTAAAGTTGCGTTTTTCTATTCCAAGCATGTTAGGAGACTGGCCATTGTTCTTTACCCGCGCACAGAACGAAGTTTTATTGATTTAGTGACGAAATTGATATTTTGAATGGACTGAAAACGTCCCGTTCAAAAAAACACGCTGTATTTTTAGACAGCGTGAATTGATGAAGCGTCGATTTATAAATACAGCTATCAAAAAGAAAAGAAAATATATGTAACACAAATAACTTGATTTATTCTCTACTTTTTTGGCTTACAATTACGAAATTAATTTCAGGCTGAAGCGCAAATTGAGGTTTTAATATTCAGTAAGGGATTACTCGATTTTCGACTGTCCACACGTGCAAAACATGGTTCTTGTTAATTAACCCGTGATGGGTCCTTTACAAGCTTAAATTAATGCCGGTGTATGTTGCCATAATGTCATGAATACGTACTTTACGTAGTAACGGGAAGCCCTACCCTTCTAAAGTCTCTCTTCATTAGCGTCTATTTAATAATATTAGACTCATCATCTGCCTAGCTTTTTCCCAACTATGTTGGAGTTGGCTTCCAGTCTAACCGGATGCAGCTGAATACCAGTATTTTACATGACTGCCTGTCTGACCTCCACAACCCAGTTACTAGGTAATACGATACCCCTTGTTAAGACTGGCTTACAGACTTTCGGGCTACTGACGACCCGTAACGACTGTCAAAGATCTACGCATGACAGCCGGGACCAACGGTTTAACGTACTTTCCGGGGCACGGAGGGGTCTTGGTATGTGACTCATTCATCACGTGGTCACCCATCCACGGACCAACTGTGGCAAGCGTAACAAGCTGATCGATCGACCCGTGCGGCTTTTATTACTTAGCCACAAGCCCCTCTTAATTTAATAATATCAGACTGAGCTCGTCTAATGATAGATCAAAGGCATCGGACTTTGACACAGCGATCACGCGAAATTGTAAAAGAAACGTCTTTTACGATTGCGCTTGATCTCTGTGTGACTGGGTTTGAGATAATGAATTCCAACTGGATCTAACCGTAAGTGAATGTAAAATTTCAGCCTCATAATGAAAATGAAAACGTCACTTTCGTTTTTGTTAGGTTTGATCCTTAAAGCTTTACATTGACCAATTCGTGTGATCAAAGGCAAACAGATATATTGTATGGTTTTGTACCGCCTCTGGTGAGAAGGGTCAGAAATTATATAAACTTAAATAAAAAGCAAAATTATGTGATTGACCGACACCATTTATCAAATAAAAATATGATTTATTCATCCACAAAAGCCTATGTGACTTTGCTAACAATTGTGATTATTCATTGCATTCAAATCATTTCAATAAAGCGCTCAGAGATTTGATTTAAGGGACGAGTCAACAGTTTTACTTTAATGTGAAAACCGCGTAATTTTCTTATCTCAGCTACGTTGATTTTTGGTGACCCACTATACCAGGTAAAAAAAATATATATCTATTAAAAAAAACATCGATAGTTATTATTGGTTTTGGTCCAGCAGATACGATTTCCATTTGAACGTATCATATCCCCGAATCGAGTAATAAGGTTCGATTTTATTATAATCCTTTTGTAAAAATGGTACATAATAAATCGAAATGCGTAAAATAAAAATGCACAAATGAACAATGAATCTCCGGAGCACAAAAAGCAATTTCAGATTTTCACTAGTACGGTTGACTGACCAAAAAATGTTGCGACGTCATGGCAATGAACGAATCTATTGGTAAGAGGACCAAATATAACTCTATTTTTACTCTGAAGGGTTTTCGCCCTCTGTTCGACATGTGTGAAAAGTGTCTTTTCATTCAGGTGATGTCTGCAACGCTAATAACTCCTATTTACTTTACTTCACGTAGTTTTATATCTTTGATCTTGTTTCTAGTAAAAGTCTGTTGGCGAGACACAAAACATTTTATTTACCGTGTTTGTATGGAAAAAAAAAATATTTTGTTTAATATAGCGTAGTTTTGTTTGAGCATTGCGTCTCTCATGAATAATCTACATATTTAAGGAGATTATCCATATTTCAGCAGATACTTACTTTCGCATTGTATATCTTGGGATCTATTAAGTAGGTACTTCCAAAAAAATATCTTATCGGTACTCGATACTCAAAAGCTAGATTTGCGTATTCAACAAGAGAACTTTAGTCGAACAAAATAACCTAGTAATAAAACAATATTAAGAGTTGAGTATACACCAAAATATTTTCGTCTAAAAGAGCATTTCGGACCACATCTTGCAAGCAGCGCATCGTTCAACTATTTAAAACTTTACCATATTTGCTGGCCATATATTTTCTGCTATTTATAAAGTTATCATTTATCGACTAACACGGCGCGCGGCAGACTAATTCATAAGCGTTACGATCCAATTTTCTTCTGCCTAATTTCTTGTCTTTTTTTTTTGTTCTGCGCGTCCCCACCCGAGTTTTGCCTTCAGTCATTTTCGCAGAAACTGATTGAGCATTCTTCTTATCTTTCGCTTTTTGTTGCTCCTCATTGGATGCCTTGGACATTCCCAATTTTTTTACTTTATTTTTTTAACTAGAGTTTTTGCTTCACAAAGAAACCGTCACATTGCATTATTGAAAAAAAAGATGATTCATCTTCCACCATTATTAAGCAAAGAGATTTAAGATACCTACGGTTAAAAACCAACCTAACAATACCCACCACCACATACCACCTAAATAATATCCCTTGGAAACTTCCAAGGGATAATATTAGGTGGTGGATCTTTAACACGTGTGTCAATTAATCAGCAAGATTTAATGTTGCCTATGATAAATTATTTATTTTCTGTAAGTAGGTTTGTACAAACATGTCAATCATATTTTTTTTAAACTAGATGAGTTCTTCGTTTTCTATCTGACTACTCTGAGAAGAAAGGCCAAAGAAAGGAAAACTATGTTTCCATTTTAAAGTTCACATAGTTCAAAGCCAGAACCCAGAATTTGCTCACCCTTAGAGCAGCTTCTTAGTAGGTAAGCTAGCTACGAAAAGAACTGGCAAAACCAACTCTCACATAATAAAGAAAAGCCTTCACTCTCACTGACAGTGTACTTATAATCAAATTCTATGAAACCATAAAATAAATGTCACAGTGTAGCACTACAATAAGCTTATGAAAATGCATCTTACATATTTATTTGAATTGTATTGAAACACCCGTTTCTCGTAAACTTTTATTACATTTTCCTATAATGTGCTCATACGATATAATTCAGATAAAATAATTTTTCAAAGTCACTTTTGTCTTAAATAGGTAGTAGGTATTTTCCAATCTTATTTCTTGGTAAAACCTACAAGCTCTCTTGTAGAATATATCACGTAGGAGGGTTTCGAGAAATGCTTCATACAGTTAGCTTATTGCAACGTTGAATAAGTAATTCAAATATTGCTCGATCGCTTAACCTCCAAAGGGTAGGTATATTGCAACATCCTTCAATGTAGCAGCTACAACTTCGAGAACATGTGGTGAAACATACCTGTATTAACTAATAACATTATATAGCCTTTTCGTAACACAACCTTTCTCCAACGAAGGACGAAAATGAATATTCAGTAACAAAAAAAACTTGCTGAAGTAAACTGTTGCTTTCGTAGAAGTTTGCTTTTAACGCCTGTCTTCTTCGCTCGTTCATTGTGATAGCAAATAATAATAAATATTTATACATTTTCAGGGTTCTTCCGATCGATTCTGAAAAAATCTCACCGTGAAAAATTAGGTGAAGTGAGTCAATCCCTAGCATTAATGGGAATGACAGCTCACTCCACGCTCACTTCACCTAAGTTTTCACGGTGATATGGTTACAGAATCGCACTGCTGTGCGCAAAGGGTGGCAACGGGACCCTATTACTAAGGCTCCGCGGCCCGTCCGTCTATCACAGGGCTGTATCTTTTGAAAGGTAGGTAGACATAAATTTTCACAAAGTATGAACTACTATAGCACAACAAATAAAACTAAAAAAGTAAAAAATTAAAGAGAGTCCACATAATTAGAATAATTAGAAGAAATGTGTTTTTTGCTCGATCTTAATAATGGCAATACATACAAACGTTTACCTTACGGTGGTACGAAACCCTTCGTTTGCGAGTTCGATTCGCACTTGGCTGCTTTTATCTTTCCATCCTTTAATATATATGAGGCATCTGTTTTTTATTAGTTCGTACATAATAAGAAATAGCCAGGATTCCACATTGACCGCACATTTTCTGTTTATATACTGGTATTTTTCTATCTCGTGATTACTTTTGTAGACAACAATCTCAAGAATGTGTTTATAGAAGTTATAAAAAGACAGATTTGGAACGAGAGTCACGCACGAATGATACGCATAGGACATGAGATGAATTCGAAATTGCACGCTTGTATGAATGGACCTAAAAATAGACCTCATTGCTTTCTGATTCATTTCCTTATATGTACATAGAGATCATAAGTACATATGTAAAGAGTGGGCAACTTGGAGGTATACAACTTTTTTTGCCGCCATTTTGTTTTGGCGGCAAAAATGACAGTTGTTTCATGGAAATTATTTTGTCTAGATACGGCAAATTTGTTATGGAGCGTTTTACAACTGAGCAAAGTGTTTTAACTATTAAAACACTCTACTCAATCCAATCATGTATTGCGGAATTTTTCGTAGAAATCACTTACCTTCACGGCTAACAATAACTCGTTTAGTGATTAAATTGGAGCAGCATGGGATTCAAATCAAATCAAATCAAATCAATTTATTTGCGATAAGTGTTGGATTGTAACAGATAAAGCAATTTTCTTACATCTAGTGAATCAGTTGGGCTTAGAAAACGTGGTTCCACAAGACGGGGCCATATGTTATACGGCACGAGCCACAATCGAGACATTGAAAAGAACGTTTCCGGGTCGATTAATTTCGAGAAACGCTGACATTGATTGGCCCCTAAGATCCCCGGATTTAACAGCTCCAGACTTTTTTTGCGGGGCTATCTACAGGGACGTGTCTGTGCTAACAGGCCAATGAACCTTCAAGAATTAAAACAAAATATCTGAGACACATTCACTGAAATGAACGCAGGAAGTGTGTGAAAATGTCACGAAAAACGCAGTGAAAAGTGTTCACATCTGCCATGCTGCTAGAGGTGGACATTTGTCTGAGATTATTTTCTATACTACCTATATTTTTTTAAATGCTAAATAATTTTTATATTTCATAGAGTAAAGTTTAAAAAATTAAGTGTATATCTCCTATTGGCCCATCCTGTATGTCCAATTTACATACGAATGCACTTAATGCATGATTACCTCATTTATTTAGTCCATTTAATTTGTAATACGTAATAGTTCATTGAACAGATAAATTATATTTTAGCTAGAAGTATTATTGTTGGTACCTAAAAGTTGGTAATTTATTTGTTCGCTCAGTCGTACCATAACGCTAACGAGTATTACGCTATTTGTAGATTGGATCCATGTATTGAAAGGTACAACGTAGAATGCGAATATTACACAGAAAACCGACAAGCGTGCCAAAAGTACGTACCTAATTAAAATGTATTACAAAATAACTCATTTTTCCAAGTAAAAAAACAAATTGGAAACTTTTCGAAAAGTTCTGTATATTTTTTTTATTTAAAAATGTGTCTGCGCTTCAGTATAGAATACATGTATCATGTCAGGGATCGTGGATGGCGATAAGAACGTTCATTTTACAACATCCATTCTGACGTAACATATAGATTCCATTTGTCTGCTGTAAAGGTGTTGAATTCTTTTCAATAATATAGGTACTGGACTCGTGGACTGCCACATGTTAGAGATGCATACAGTGTTATAATATTACACTAGTGAACGTGTGGTTTACAACTTCTGGGATAGATTAAAGTGCCGATTGTAATTTCCAAACTTTTCCATTAGGTGCAACCGTTAAATACAACCAAAAAGTTACGCCACAGCCAGTCACGAAAACGCTGGAGGGTAAATTTTTGGAGGGTTGGATAATTCTGTTTAGCAATTATTTATGGAATTTTGCCGGCAAAGTGAAATGAGTTCTCTCCTCTCTTGTAAGTCTGGAAATTAAATAGGTAAGGTCTAATACCACTCGGCTGCCATCTGCAAATTCATTTCATCTGTAGGATGAAGCGACGAAAGTGCGCGTTCTAGCGGCTTTTTCCCTCTGCGTGTCTTTTTGTGGTATTACCCGACTAGATGCTTGTTATACTAGGTAATAAAACAAAATGATTACGAGATTATCTCTTTTTCATACATTGGGAGCTATAAGTAAAATTGCTATAAAATGTTTTGCTCTTGTGATTACTCGACCTAAAAGCCAATCAAATGAGATTTGGCAACAAGGTTTTCAGAAAACGGGGCCAACTGAAATGCGATTAATAAAAACCAACCGTGTTTAAAAAACAAACATGTCCTTTTACCTCTACTTTTCTTTAGTACTTTTTACCGTTAATGCACCTTTTTTTTGATGCTCGCTGGAAATCATCATGGACTTCCTCCATCATGGGGTTGACAGAGGGGTATGCCGGACTCTTACCGGCTAAAACCACCGCGGTGTTCCACCTCTGCCTATAGCCGGGGGTGCGAGATTCGCATAAGCATTCACCAATCCCCCGACAGGCCTCGACCCGCAACCGTTAATGCACATAATCACACAGTGAAAAGTTTTTTAATAACCACACAAATAATGTGAGCTTGGGACCACCTTTGAGTAAGTGTATTAGATACTAGCTGCGCCCCGAGGTTTCACCCGCATGAGTCTTAATCTAGGTCATGGTCTAGCCATGTACGAAATTTCATCCAAATCCGTTCATATATTATATTAATCGATGTTCTTTGTCTATTATGGTTGTTGCACCTTTGCCATTTTAAAGGAAGTGCATTGATTTAGATGTTCTATAGAAATTCAGAACTTAGAAAATTATTGTATTTTTATGGTATCCCAAATAAACGAATGAAATATTTATACGGATGGCAACGAGCCTTCTGTCACCGTTAGAATAGAATATTCTTTAATACGTACACCATAAATATTACACATATAAATGTAAATTATAAGGGGGAGGGGGGGCGGTCTTATCGCTAAAAGCGACCTTTTAACGAAAACCTTTGGACCATCATTATTAGGGGAATTCTCGAACTGTATATTTGTGTGTTAGGACAACCTAACACACACACACCACAACACAAACACAATGTTGTTAAATGAAATGTGGCGTAGACGTTTATTTTTCTTAAAAAATTTGTTTGTCTGCAGCCCTCCAATCTATTTAGAAATTTATATTGGCCCGGGATCGTATCGGGTTTGAACAGCCCTGGTTTAGATAATACAAGTATTATTGTTTTGAGATGATCTTGTAGGTACGGGTTTGGGGATATTAGATAATAATATTATGTTCCGAATAAACACGACGCTGATATTTGGCAAGGGATTTGGTTACACACTCCCAAATATTAAATTGAAAAGTACAAAGGATTTTATGCTTCTTTCTCCGCACTCTCTTCAAATGTTTGCCAAATTTACCAAATTATTGGAATAAAATTAGGCGTCACAGAGGTCAAATGCACAGACTGGTTTCCAAGCCATTGAGCACTCTAAATTGGACAAAAGAGAACTCGTATTTAGAAAGAGAAACTCAGTTTTGCGATTCATTTAACTTCAGTTTTCTAAAGTGCTATAAAAAGTACTTTGAACAGTTTCGAATGGCTTTATTGAGTTCGAAATACATTCAATCTCCGACGTAAAGCAAACAAATTTCGTCTTCTATTTTATACCACGGTTGCAGCGGTGATGAAAGTCTTGAGTCGTTGATTGTGACAATTTGCCTTTAAAATTAAAAGCAAACTCAATCATTTAGGTACTCGCTGTTCAGAAAATTTCTCAACTAGATCCTGTAGCAATCTTAAGTTATAGGTACCTACCGTAGACGAGATACGACAAAACTAGTTGTATTATGCGACAGTGGAAGGACCATGTAATAAGTTTTTCGCATTTTTTACACATTTGACATTTGTTTTGTATGTTCCTAACCAAAACTTATCTTTTTTTTTGCAATTTATTAACGGTTTGTTGCTACAACCAAGCTGTGCCATAAATAGTTTTACAATCCGGCAAAGCATTTGATAATAATATTAGGGGTTGACAATCAATATAAGATGATATAATTTTTCCTTTAGCTATTTTTTGTAATTCTTGAGAAAAAAAAAACTAAGGTTGAGTTCGTCGAGTATGTATACTTATGTGCAACCGAGGCCTTATTTCCTTAACCTCAGGTATTTGTGTTAAACACCCTTCTCGGGTTGCCCTGAGAAGCAGATTTTATACGTGATAATAATGGGCAAAATAACATGAATGTTTGCGGTTATGAGTTTTGGGAAGATACACATAAGTCAATTGATTGTTTCCCATTGAATTGATTTCCCAACTAAACCGTTTTCCTCTCGTAAATATCATGAAAGATGATCCAACATTAATAATGTAAATTACTTTGATGAGTTGCGTTTGTCTTCCTTCTGATAGTTTAAGGATCAAGGATCTTGATTACTTTGTTTGCTAAGCATGAATGTTTCTGATAACTTATCATTACAGATTGATCGTGCATTTTGAACCGACTTCAAAAGAAGAGGAGGTTCTTAATTCGTCTGTATAAATATGCACATTGTATATTGTCGCAGATGGCTTTTCGAATTCATTGTTTTACGTAATTGCTAGCTGCTTGTAAAAAAGCTGAACAACGTTAGCTAGATTGCTATTGCGTACGGTTTAACAAAACCCACGTTTAGACGTAATGCAGAATGGCTTATCTGCAGTCACAATAAGCGTTTGGTGTGGCTTCTAATGCCGAATCGATTGCAGTAATATAGCTAGGGCATCCTGCCTGACCAATTCGTTCAGGTTAAGTTAGAACTGTGACCAACCACGCACGAGCCGAGCGACTAAAGCGAGCGATTCCGCGGCAGCGACGATCGCTGTGTCCAAGTTGGTCGCAGTTACTTGGCTATTTATTTTTGAATTTGTTTCAATAACACGTATTGTTACCACTAACATACTACTACTATTGATGATGTTGTAATACTAACTTCCTGACACTGTTATTTAGATAGCAAGTAGTGGTATAATATGAATGTTTAACAAAGAAAAAACAACCGAATTCCAAAAAAACACTACAAAGTGAAGACGTTTGGTTTTTATTGTTAAGAGTTTTAGCGATGTATACCCACATTCGACTTTCACAAACAGTCAGACTAATAATCCCGTGGGAATAGCCTTGCGACCCACAATCATGCAGCCCCACAGCTTTAATAAAACTGCCAAATATAATTACGCAAATATTTGGCCAACATAGTAGATTGCTCGCGACCCATTTTGTGAAGTCTTCGTATACTTACACCCAGTTTCTAAATTGATAAATTACTTTAGCATAACTTAAGGTGATTCCACCAAAGCAGCCAGTGAAATTAAAAATTTACTACGTTGTTGCAAAGAAATTTGACTCTCACAGGCTTTATCCTAAGTATCTAATGCTAAAGTGTTTTAAGAGTTTAACAAGTTCTCAACTTCACAATCTAAATGAAGAAACCGGGTGTTAGTATTAAACGACTCGTTCGAACTTGTTAACGGGCGGACTGCGCAAATGGTTCGCTCCGTACAAAACTTGTTCGATAAAGAGAGAATATCAGAGCGAACCCTGTCCGCTGTCGGCTATGGACCGGACAAGTTCAAGCGTCCGATAATATTATAAAAGAGGTGCAGAACGGAAGTTATTATATAGTTCCTGTCTGTTAGCAAGATGTTCTTGCTAGTTTGTATAAAGTTAGTCGTAAGTTCGAAAAGTTTATTTTATCACACAAACTTGTAAGTAGGTACCTACGTATGTTCCAACAATATTTGGATGTTGTGGTAATAAGCGTGTTACATATTTAGTTTTTTACTGCAAATGCCCCACCAAAAAGTGATCGGCTGGCATTATAGAAGAAGGAACGTAAGTTACGACGTAAGCAGTAAAAAATCTTGTAAAAATCAAAAACGGTTATTGTATCGTTTGTTTAGTGTTATGGTATTATCAACTCGTGTTTACCTAAAATAATAATTCTACTGATACCTACCCGAGGCAAGATAAAAATTACACAGACAAAATAAAAATTCCCATTCATAATTTGGAGTTGGATGACGCACCGTACTCAACACGAGCATTGTCGACGACACCCAGCGACGCGTCGACGACTGCCGTAAACACGCGTCGACTGTTGCAGTTGCCTTAGTCGTCGACGCGTGTTGCTCGTGTATATGTACACTTATGCGGATCCCACGGACACGCGCCACCGTGATTTCTACATACTTCTGTTTTATTACATACTTTATACTAGTGTATGTTGTGTTATGTTTCTATTTAATCAGAAAAATCCTGTTACAAATCATATCCAAGCCATGAAAATGATGTTAATGGCGAAAGTAGTAAACTGTAAATATATTTTCGGTCATATCAATTTTATCATATTCGCCTACGAATATACATTCTACCAGTTCATTCTATTTTAATTTCCTTAATACACCCAAGGCGACAACTATAATTCATAACTGTTAGCAAAACTTAGCAAAAAATCAAGCAACGTAAAAATAAATTGGTCTGAAGGCGTACTTGCTCATAGTAACCGTTGTTTGTCCAATAACCTACGTTAATATACTAATACATCAGTATTGTTATGTATATTAGTGTAATCAGGTATGTTCTTAATAGGGTAAATTAATAAATGTATTTATTTTGTATGATAAGAGAGCTGAATATTCAACTTGTATCAGAAATAATCAGCCGTCCCATAACATTTGTGTATCGAGTAGATATTAAAGTTTTGTATGGCACAGTGGATAATTTTTTCGCGATTACTATTTTGGTCCCATAGTGAAAGTTGTACAGTTTGATAGTCTGTACCCCACCCTTAAATATAATCACACCACTCTGATACATGCTGTACATATTTTAGCCGTAGGCTTGGGCCCTGGTCTCACTGCAAAGAATTTACGGCTTACTGGATGGGCCTGACTGGGCCTATTTAAAGGTATTTAGTGAAGAGGACGTGAAGGAGCATCATTCTGCTTATTCATATAGCTTTACTGGAAACACTAAGCTGCTTGTAAAATGACAAGTGTTTATGGCGGATGTGGGAGATGGGTAGGAAATGAAATACAGTGAGTGTTCGTTAAGACCCCGCACAGAGAGGAGACCTGTGTTCCAGCAGTGGGAACAGTAAAGGCTGATTATGCTAAGCGTTCGTTGAAAGGCCTGTGTTCAACCATGTACGTTAAAGAGCTAAGAGATACTTGAAAACAATTTTTTTTTAAATTAAGCTTACGTTCTTTCTTGGGAAGTACCGCGCGTCAATATCTTATTCACCAGTTTTTTTTCTCTCATTTAACATGGGCTCGTTGTCATACTCCGATGTCACTTCGTGGACAATAGTGTGGGTTATACGTTTTTTCGACTGTAATATAACTACTTTTTGTAAATGCTGTAATGTATATATATAACTGTCTTTGCCCCAAATAAAAAAAATAAATAATTAAAAAATGATCATCTTCATATTAGTTCTAACATTACCGCACGGTTTCTGCCAATTAACCTTTAGAAATCCCACGGTTACTAACCGCGCAGTTTTCGCGCGCCTACCGACCACTAAGGGACGTTTCGTACAATTTCCTTTTCCCGTGATAATAATAAAAGTAAAGTTATCTCTGGTTTCTTAGGACGTGTGAGATTCGATTGTGTTTTCCAATTTCTGGTGTGACAGAATCGCTCCACGAGTTTTGTTCTTTATGGTTTGGCACTGTTATTGTCTTTACAATAACAAAGGGTGAATTTTGTTAAAAAGTGAATGGGGGCATCGATATAATAAATGAAAGCATATTTACGTTCTAGACTGAGGGGCTGGTGATTAGGTAGTTACAGCCACAAGGGTCGATTGATGAGGTTAACCTACGCTTGCCGTGGTTGGTCTGTGGACGACCATCTTTACATATCAAGACCTCTCCGTGGCTCGGAAAACACGTTTAGCCGTTGGGCCCCGACTGTCATTCGTGGATCTTTGACAGTCGTTACGGGTCGTCAGAAGCCCGAAATTCTGACAACCAGTCTTATAATATAATAAATAATATAGTATTACCCAGTAACTGAGTTGTGAAGGTCAGATAGGCAGTCGCTCCATATAAAATACCGGTACTCAGCTGTATCCGGTTAGAGTGGTAGCCGACCCCAACATAGTTGGGAAAAGGCGAGGCGATGATGAGTTACGTTCTACACTTCTAGTGTCAGCGTCTATTAATATTTTTCTGGAATATTTCATACGTAAGGTCCACAAAAAAAAAAGAAAAAAAAAGGTCTTCCTTACGTAGAGTGAGACCTGCGCCCTAATTGCGTAACACACTATAAATCACAATCTGAATCATTTTGAAGGATACTGCCAATCCATTGCTTCGTATGGTTGAAAAATTTCTCTGCTCAACAACGAAAAGAACGCAATGAATGTTGTTGAAATGTCAAAATGAAAGCCAGCTGTTAGTGTGCTACGTAATTACCCCTCTGGTTTTTAATCAAAGTTTGCAAAAAATTTTGTAAGCGCCAATATTAGTTAAAAGTAGGTAGGTAACTCACATAAAGTTAAAAGTGGTCAATAAGTTACACATCTAATACATCGTCGTAATAAACATTATTTTCAAAAAATACTTTGAAGACTTGCAATCAGAAAATGTTAAAATTAGAACAAACCGTGCATCTTATTTGTTATCTGGTATTTAATTGAAACAGAACTGACTCAGGCGCAACACAGGACGAGAGCAGGAGGTAAGTTACACGGTTTAGGGGGAAAACACGCTTCATCGAAAAGGTCGACATAGCATTTTAAAATGGCTGAGTTACCGAGGAAAGCATCCTTCGACGACTAAGCTAAGCTGACCTCCCCTACTCAATAATTTATTCGTTTGACCTTTCCTTTTACAAACACGATATTGCAATACTTAGTACAGAAACTTGTTCCCAAGTTCAACAACTTGTCAGGTCTAACTTACCACTTAGGGGATCCTAAGTGGACAAGTTTCCTATAAGCTCAATCTCCGACAAATTGCCAAACATTAAGTTAAATTATGGCCTGGTGACAATTTCCAATTTTCTCTTTCGCAACTCACATCAGCAAATCTATCAATTTCTTGTGCATTATATATGTTTGTAATATTAATATTTTGCATGTCAAATGTCTGTAATTTATACAGTGTACATCAATGATATATAATACGTCATTGGTGTACATAATAAAGAGTATTCTATTCTATTCTACCGATTTTTTATAATACAACAATATATTCAAAGTTTAGGTCACACATCGTCATCCATATACCCCACCTCCACATACTACACAGACACACCACTCTTCAGTCCATCTCCAGCTTTTAATTGTTTGTTTATATATCTTTAATTGTTTCATACCTCCCTTTCTTTAATTTCATCACCTCTGATTTTAAAGTTTAGTTTTACTTGTCGCTACACGATACTACTATACGATTGTAGTTGTACAGAAACCGTTTACCGAAACTGATAAAGAAGTTCGAGTTTTATTCAAAACGTTATAAATACGATGTTTAGAGCTCATTCAGAGATTAGAAACAAAAGAGAAAAATAGAGGGTACGAGTATTATGTAATTTTGGTTCAAGCCAGATCGAGAGAGCTTCATTTTCTATTTTTAAATGCGTATCGTATCATAGCATGTTTTTCTTTAGCAATCGATAAGTATTACTAATTAATCTCCGACAATATTTTCTCACAGTATTATGTTTGCACAGAGTTATTTTCAGTTTGTTTTTAATAGAGTATCAGGCTTTGTTGTTGGTAAAATCAAGGATATTAACTTTTCATCAAATTAATTACAACCTAAAATATTGTCCGTAGGTTCAAGTCACAACTGTTGTTTTTCGGCAGTTGTACGAAAAGTTTATAGGAATTAAAATGGACGGAGTACGTCAATTTGGTAAACAATTATTTTCCCTGACGGTACCTAGAAAAAAAGAAAGCACACAAACTATCCAGTTTCGAATCAAGTTCGGTTTGTTGGCAATCAATTTGCCAGAGTGAAGTACATACCTGTGTCTGAAGTGTCGCGAGTTCAAACACGAATGAGCCCGAATTTCCAACAAATCGACAAAGTATCAAGTAGTGGTACCCTCACAAGGGCAGCTGGTAACGATAGGCTCACGTGGATTTAACGTTGAATTTTTTATTACATTTAGGTAAAAGGTTCCCTAGGGTCTTTCAATGATGTCTTAGCGTTTAAAGAGAAGCGTTACATGTATGACGTTCGTTCGTTCGTTCTACGTCCTGTGACTATGTTCTATGTGAACATAGTACCTACTCATATACCTAGGTAGGTATATGACAAATGTTTGCCAACATTTCAAACAGTGTTGGCAAACATTTTCGTTAGATTGGCGAATAGAAACTAAAACTAACGTAATTAATTTGACCGATTGACGATTACATTTGTTTTAGGTCTGAATTTTCAATCGACGATTCGATAATTTTTATTCGTGGAATAAAGTTGACGTCTGACAGATTTTGTATGGAAAATCTGTCAAAAATTCAAAATTCTTCCTCGGATAAAATTATCTGGCATTGGAAAATTCAGCTCTTAGTCGTGTTAAACATGAAAATATTCGATTGAACTAGTTTTAGTTTTCAATTTAATATTAAAATTTTGATTGAAACGGTAATGTAAAAAATGTCAAGACTAATGCAAAAAAAAGAATTTATTAAATTAAACAAAATAATGGTTTATCCATTATTAGTTATACATAGTGTGCAAACAACACGCCTTAGGATGTTTATTTGCAGGTAGGCACAAACAGGACTGTGTGTTACTTTGTACAGGAAAGTAACTGTAACTTGTTTTGAATTGAAAGTACCTGAGTAATTTCAATCTAACTAAAACCAATACCTAACTAATCGTTTTTTTTGTTATGTATTTTCTGGTGTACAATAAAGTACACAGAGTTGATATGACAGAGGGGCATTAAATTACATTACGTATACTATACGCGTTTAGTATTAATTCGATATGGTATAAAAATAAAAAGCGCCAAAAACAAACTAAATACTCGTAGCTTACAAATCAGAATAAAACGCAACCACCCTTTGTAAATAAATTTAAGTGACCTTAGATACCTAGGTAACAGTGGCAGTCTTTATCGTTGTAAGCTGCATGACCTATGCTTAGACATAATCAGCTGTTAGGAAAGACACATCATTCAAACGGAGCAAAAACTTAAAAAATCATTTGCGACTAAGCTCCTATTTAATTGATTTTTGGTACAGAGCAGAGCTTGAATATGCAGTTTAAAGGAAAGCCCCTCTGTCGTATCAACTTTGTATATAAATAAATAAATAAAATAATGATTACTTGATTTTAAGTAAACGATACTAATTTTCCAACCAAATAGTGTGATGCGATGCCAAAAAATTACATTGTTTTCTTATTACCAGATCGCACGAGTCAGCGAGATGAATAACGACAACAATATCCGTACGGTAAAGATAAACGAAATACACATTTCCGGGAACACTGTCGCCGAGGCAAAACATGGTTGATTTAGTATAACGTAACATCTTGCATGCCATGTGTGTACACTCGCGTTTTGGACAATTAAATTATCTTATCTTATTTTATTGTGTGTTAATATATCCCTGCCAGGTGCTCACAAGCACTCGCAAGTTGGCCCTGAATGTACTATTTAACTAATAATAAACACTTATTATTGTTAAATAATCTATTGAACCAGATATTTAAGAATTAAAATTAGTTTTAGTTTTAAGTAAAAACTGAAATTGATGACTGAATATTTAGTTGCTACTAAAACAAATATTTGAATCATAATTTAACAAAACTTATTTCACAACTAGACCGAAACTAGTCGGAACTAGCCAAAAACTAGCCTGACACCAGTCGTAACTAGTGAAAAACTAGTAAAAATCTAGATGACCGATTGACTGATGACTGATTTTTACCTACCTGTAAATTAGTCACTACTAGTGTTAGCACTAGTAGTGACTAATTTAGTAAAACTAATTTAACAACCACATTTTTAGTTTGACTAATCAATCGATTGAAAGGTTTAGTTAATGAGCCCAACACTGATACCTCTAGTACCTACCTGAAAGCGAATTGTTTACTCAGTGTACCTGCCCTCTCCAAATCAGATTAAGTATTTTATGCTATTCCATTGGATTCTGTCCATAAAAAGGTCGGTTAAATGCTAACTAATGTTTATAAGGTCACTGCTGCTCATCCACTTATAAAATTAACGAAGTGAAAACGTCTTTAGGCTGAACGATTTTTTTAGGGAAATCTTATGAGATCGTGTCAACGGCATGATTATGTTAACAGTATATCTGTAGCTATGAGTATGAGTATGACGAGTGAAAGTAAAAATAAATAATATACTTATATAGTGCTAAGTTTCACTTTTATCACCAGTCGAGTTTTTGTCGGCTGCATATGTTTTTTTTTTTTAATGTTACTTTTCCATTGGACAATCCTTTTATTTAAGGAGAGAGCGGCGGAAAAATCGAGTTCAAAATAGCATTTCAATATCCAAATAGCATAGATTTAGTATAGAACGCTAACAGTATATAGGTACTAAATATATAACAAAAAGTTATTATTGTTTTTTGGTTAGACATACTAGCAGCTAATAAGCTGATGCGTTTGTATCAAATAGCTTGGAGATATTTAATCTGTCCAGTCGATTCTTGAAGCAGTTCAGTGTGGGAGCCATCACAACATTTTCCAGGAGCCTATTCCATGCTGTTACAACTCGGTTATACAAGAAATGCTTCAAAGGCTTTTTCTTTGATGAATTTTCCCATAACTTTAGGGAGAGCTCACGCAAATGATTGTTGGCATTCATAATAAAAAAGTTATGTTTATAAATCCCAGAGCAAAATTACGAAACCTTGAGTAATTTTTTTAAAGTTTTCTTTGCTTCATTAAAAACTGTTTGTATAGGATTTACGAGAAATTTTAGTTCATTATGATAAATATTTTTTTGTTGAAACACTGTTTTATCCGAGCTCAAAACTAAGGTCCACTTGATCATCTTCTCGCTATGAAACTTTACAAGAACACATTGTTTCTGAAGTAATTACGAACATAAAAATTTATTTATTACAATACATAATTTACAATTACTACCGTTACCAAAAAAAAAAAACAACTGCGATATCAAAAAGTGCTTTTAATTTTTATAAATTATATTTGCTATGAAATTGGAATGCAAGATGTTAATGCATAGTTCAATACATAATTCTCCTTGAAGTCCTTGATTTTAGAAATATAAATATGAATGGCTACTACGCTTTTGTTCGGTTCTATCAGCGTAAATATTCCATTTCTGCGAAGTCCCCTATAAATATTCCGCGGCCGGGTTCCCAAAGTCCTCGTAGAAATGGTTTGACAGTTTAGGCAAGAATAGAAAACGAAGGGGTTTCATTTATAATGCGAATGTTCATCCACCTTACGAGACGTGCTGGGTGCTGCTACATCGTGTAGTAATTATTATTCATCGTACTTTAGCAGCTTATAATAAATATAAAAATGATGTCTCTATTTTTATTTGTTTCTTCGGTCTTCATCCCTTTCTTTTGTATTTTATTTTCTCTTTTTTATATATTTATTCAAAATCTGTAAGGATTATTTATTTATTTATTCTTTAAAAAGCATACAGTCTAATAAAATAGGTAAACAATGTACAATCAGCGCTTACAGTTGCAATTTACAAGCTTCCACAAATTAAAAACTATGTACTTAAAATTAAAAGAAATAAAAATACACACAAAAATAAAATAGAATCTTCTTAAATAAATAAAACAAAACTATTTAATCTTTCTACAAACAAAAACAAAACTATTTTTTTTAAAGACAAAACTTACAACAATAATAAAAACAAAGAACAAAACAAAATCCAATTACTTGTGCTTTAATTAGGAGTAATGGTATTGCGGTCTTTACAAAAGTATTCTTTATTTATAGTTTGTCTTAATATGCTTAGATTAGTTTTGAATAAATCAACATCTAAGTAAGAGGGAAGATTAAATTATTGAAGGTAGCTGCGCTACGTGAGAAGTAGGCATCCCGTCGGTAGTTTGTTGAAGTGAATAGAACGTGAAGGAGTGGCCGCTGCCTGAAACCCACGTGATGGGTTCCGAGTGATCATTTTGGTAGGAGTAGGGGACAATCGATGGATCTATTGGCGATATTTAACAGGAAAGTTATATCATTAACATAGCGTTTGTTTTCCTGCGGTACAAAATGGTACCTTTTGCCCCGATGAGCGCAATCCATGGAGCATTGCCTTGTCCTATAATCTAGATATCTTAAAAACTTTTTCTGTATCTTTTCTATTCTGGCCTTATATACATCATATTATGGGTTCCATACTTGAGATGCGTATTCTAGGTGGTTGCGAACGTATGAACAATATAGAACTGAGTTGTTTCAGAGAGCTAAAGCAAGTATATGACCTTGTTATGAATCCTGGTGACTTTCTTAACGATTTCATCAATATGCATTTCAAATACGAGTTTATTGTTGTCTTGGATAACACCCAAGTCCCTAATAGTGTTCATCTTTGTGATTGTTTTGTTGTTCATAGCGTACCCTGAATCAATTGTATTCTTTTGCTAAGTCATATGAAAACATTTTGACACATTTAGTTGAAGTTTGTTTATTGTAGAGTAATTTAATAACCTTTTAGGATCCTCTTGAAGTAGTGTTGTATTAGCTGAACTAATTACTCTTTTCAAACAAATCATGTTATCGGCGTATAATAGAATGTACAAGTTAATAAAACATTTCTAAATATCCTACTAATATTATAAATGCGAAAGTTTGTATGTATGGATGTATGGATGTTTGTTACTCTTTCACGCAAAAACTACTGAACAGATTTTGACGAAATTTAGCACACAGATAGTTTATAACCAGGATTAACATATAGGATACTTTTTATCCCGACATTCCCACGGGATCGAAACTTATGCGGGTGAAACCGCGGGGCGCAGCTAGTCAGCTATAAATAAATTAAATAGAACAAAGCCTCAAAATTGATCCCTGCGGAACTCCAGATGGTATCAGATTCCAACTGGAGGTAAACTGTAATACTACTGCTTGTGATCTGTTTTCATTATAGGAGGATACTAATGTAACACCAAACAGATGTTTGGTGTTACACGAATGGATAGAATAAGAAATGAGCATAAGAGTAAGTTTGAAAGTGGCACCGGTAACTGAAAAGTTGGGAGGAAATTGGTTGTCATGGTATGAGCATGTGATACGGAGGAAGGAGGAAAATGTCGTGAGGAAAGTTTTGAGTATGAATGTCGATGGCTATAAGAATAGGGGGCGACCAAAGAAACGATGGATGGACTGTGTGAATGATGAAATGGAAAAGGGGGAGACCCTTTTCATTCCCCCCACTACCGAGATGATGACTAATAGAGAAGTCATCATTATCTGCCTAGCCTTTTCCCAATTATGTTGGGTTCGGCTCCCAGTCTAACCGGATGCAGCTGAGTAACAGTTATTTTACATGAGACGACTGCCTATCTGACCTCCACAACCCAGTACTGGGTAATAAGTATGGTAGAAAAAGACATGTTGCGCCGACCCCAAAGAAATTAGGATGAGGACAGAACAATGATGATGGCACATAAAGTTTAATATGGCGGAAATAACGTATCGGTTCTATACAAGTGACTGTGGTTGTTACATACAATACTGTACATCTAATGATTTTGTTAATGGTGTTAGTAACCAAAACAGTCTTTTGTAAAAACAATACCTTTCGAATATTCTTTAATTAATCAATCTAATTAGTTCCATACAAGCTTTTCTCTAGTAGTAAATATATGAGAAATCATAAAACTTGATTACATATTAACCTTTTAACCGCCCACGTCGGATTAATCCGACAAATATTTTCGGGCCCATTTCGCCAGAGTCGTATATTTACGACCAAAATATCACTGCTCGTTTAATCAGCTTTTTTATTTAATTACGCTGTATTCTATCAAAAATATGTTTATATTAGGTAAATAGTTAACTAAGTAATCATTTACAGTTTAATACACTTTAGTCTCTTAATTAGAAGCCCTAAAAATAATGTCCAAAGTTAGATGAATTACTACCATTATTTTTAGAAAATTGTATTGATGTGCAACGCCCATGACGACAAAATCCGACATGAGGGACGGGACATATGCCAAGATTTACCGATACAAAAATAAACATAAATCAAAATATTTCTCGTTATACTGACTAATTAACTTTAAAACAAATACAGCAATTGTTAATAAAACATTTTTTTACAAATATTTGTGAGTATTTCATTTAATTCCTTTAAAATTAAGTAAATTTACATATGAAATGTCAGCGATTGAATTGATGGTTCCCATCCCTAGCCTACATGTTCCGAAACTTACTTTGTTAGTACGCCCTGCGCTACGGTCGGATAAAGACGACCGCTTCTTACGTCATAAACGAGTGCCGACTTCTGGAATTTTCCATCAGTGTTGTGCTTGTGCATGAAGTTTTACGTTCGTATGTCGATAAATGTACATGATAGAAATGTATCATGACGACTACTGAAGAGTTAATACGAATTCTAGAAGGCGATGAAAATGAAGAATTTTTATCAGACGAAGAGTTTGACATTGAGGTTGAGGTAATTATTTTTTTTATTACATATCTAGATAAATGTATTTTAATTTATTGTGTAGTATGGTGGTGATGTCTGAATGGAAATTTTAAACTTAGAGTGAGTGAGATGGCGAGAGCGCGCCGTGCGATGAGAATGCGCGCGCGGCCACTCTGGAACGGTGATTCTGATTGGTTGGAGCGCGAGTCACGTGTGGGCGCGCTGACTCGCTCGTAGATACATAGGTAGAGTTTATTTTGTGCGTGTCGCCGCGCTGCCACACACCGCACTGAATCGCACTGCTAATTTTGCTTTTGTAGGCTATTCAAATTTCCTACCTTGGAGACCGATGTATTTTTATTACTCTACAATTATTTTTTTGTATTATTTCAGATTCAAGGAAACAATGTCACAACCACTAATTGGACAACGCAAATTGCTACCCCAATGTTAGAAGAATTCGACGACTTTGTTTGTGGACTGTCGCCTGCTGTCAAATTAGATGATACCTCCACTGAATTCGAATTTTTCGAACATTTTTGTGGCAAAGACTTGTTACAGAAAATAGCCAATTGTACGAATAAATATCATCAACACTTCGTAAGACATACTGATCTCAGAATATATTCAAGACTGCAACAATGGCGCGACGTGACTATTGACGACCTTTACATTTTCCTAGCAGTAACAATGCTTTTCACTAGAAACAAAAGAATACCAATTGAAGAACACTGGTCTACAGACCCGTTATTACATAGTACGGTGTTCAGTAATACTATGTTTCGGAATAGATATTGCTCAATTCTTGCAATGTTATCTTTTTGTGAAGCACCTGCAGGGACAAGTAGTGTACCGAGATTGCACAAAATAAAAATGATGATTGACCACGCTCGTGAAACTTTCAAAACAACATTTATCCCGGGTAAAAAAATGTGCATTGATGAAAGTATTGTGCCTTTTAAAGGTCGTCTAATTATAAAACAATATTTACCTAAAAAACGTAATAGATTTGGCATTAAGTTATTTGTTTTATGTGATGTCGAAACCGGTTATATCGTGGATTTTATCAAAAATAAAAAATAAAATCAGCTGTTCCCTACATTTATGTTCGTATAACTCGCCAAACTTCTCTCTGGACTGATTTTATTGTGAATAGTTTAAGTAATAATTAATAAATCGTTCAAATTTTTAAACATTTTTTGTTTTACTGGCTTGCGAAAAATGTCGAATAATTTCGTAAGGTACCTAAGTAGTATTCAGGTAGGTAGGTACCTATATCTCCACCAAGTTAAGTTTACACCTCGCTGGAATGTGGCGTCTACCCGTGTACCTACGTATAATATAATGTTAAAAACAACAAATGCAAAGTAAAATCTAAAAAACATTTGTTTACTTTTTTAAAGTCATAGCGAATCCTTTTTTACAGCCCGTACCTAAGCCTCAGTGTGACGTAAACGACGCGAGGTGCAAACTTAGCTTGGTGAGATGTAGTTGTTAGTTAACCACGCTCGCAAATGAAAATGTCGTTATTAAAACGAAATATCGACATCGCAAAGTTAAGTATTGCACATCCCTCTTTCTTTTAGGTATTTAATTTTCGATTCACTGTGCCGGGCGCTAGGGACACGCCAACTGTTCTGAAGTCGGGCGGTTAAAAGGTTAAGGTTCAGACATAAGACCTATTATTAAACTTGCAGAAATAATAAAAGTGCACTAATGGAACCTGACCACAGAGTATTCGTAAAAAGGTTTTATTTGTAGTTGTACGCTATATAATAGCGGTCATTAAAGTTTGCTAAGAATTCTTACCAACCTCGAACATTTTAAACTGTATTTGCTTTGTTTACATTTTTGCTGGAAAATCCCACATGAGGGATAGAACAAGGCGATATTTTTAAGATGTACTTTTACGATAAATCGTACATCACGATCCTAACACAATGTAAACTTTTAATATCATCACTATCCTCATGCCGTTTGGTTTCTGAATTTATTTGGAATCGGCACAGTATGTTTTTTATTAAGCCATACAATTATGTTCAACTTTCATACAATTAATGCGACTTTTTTTTGGTCAGGCTTATTTCTTATTGCCATCCACATTCATAATAACATTTTTCTTGTCACATGTTTTGATGCTCCTGGGACCCTCTCCACGAGCGAGAGAATCGCGGCGATATTATCGTCGTGGCACGTATTTCTATACAGTCTCTTAGAACGAGTCTCCACACGTCGATATCATCGCGGCATGAATTGGAGGGCACGGCGAGACTATCGCTGCGATTCTCTCGCCCGTGGAGACGGCCCCTTAGTCCTACACATCACGTACCTACGGCAATAAACGATTCCATCTCGTTCGATATAGCTACAAAGTAAAAAGCGCTAAAAGGAAAGCGGGCAAAATTATTAATTGTAGTGTGGATAGTCGTATCCTACTGCCTTGAGCAATATCGTAAACTATATTGCAGTAAATTTCTTTCTGTATCCCACCCGGTTGTATACCCCCCTACCGTTCCGTATATTAAACGTGGCCACGAAAATTTATTGTGTGGGTATAAAAACAAAATAACCTTGATGTTTCTTTAATCAAGATAGCTACCGCGACTCCTTGACTATAAAAACATACTGCTATTTCGGTATCGTTCATATCACAATGACAGTCATAACCACTTAGTTGTGAAATAATGTGCAGGTGGACTATTATTACTAATAGGAAAATTATGTGCATTGCAAGAAGAACACCAGCAGATATATTCTTTGTAAATATCACTGTGATAGCTTAGGCGAAGAGAGCTTGGAGTGACCTTCCACCCGAGGCTAGAGATTGACACTATTGACAGCTCACTTCATGCTCACTTCACGGTTTCACACACCCTAATATTCGTTACGAAGTAGGTAGCAAGGTACCTACTTAAAACAAAGTATTGCTGCTGCATTGCAGTTTAGCTAAAGGAAATCGAAAAATAACTACCTACTAAGCATGAATTTGTGTTTTCTGTTTTAGCTCTCGAGAGAGTTTTCAACAATACAAAGTGAAGATGCTGGCTTCTTTCATACTAGAAAGCAATAAAGAACTTTATTCAATGAAAAAGTTGATATATTGCAGCACAAGAGAACCCATACAATATACATTTCGATCTATTTCACAATGTCAAGGTACCCACTGCCGGCAATACATTGCCCAAGTAACACATTTGGTGACAAATAGCTTGCATATAGTATTTTTTTGGAAACTTTAGTAATAAAATCCACCGTGATTAAGTTCTATAAAGGTGGTTAGAACCTATAAGCAACCTGTATGTTACCAAAGGGAGAAAAATTGCAGCTTATTTATAGATGCAAAAGCGATGCAGAAGAGTTCGAATTGTTATCCTGAGTGGCACTTGGAACTCACGGTGCAAATTGCGCGCCGTGAATGAATGATTGCACGAAAAAGCGATACAGCTCATTCGTTGAGTGACAAATGAGATCTTAAGAAGTTCTTATTTTCGGTGGAGATAAACAAAAAGACGGTTGTTTGTGCTTTGTGTTGTGACAGCAAATTTATTTGGATTATTGCATCTATTTGGTGAGTATTAAAAAAATATGTGTGTAACATGGGATAACCATCATGGAGCCCATGCAAATGGTTTTTTATCGTGAAACCATGGTATATTTACTGAGTAAATTTTGATGCGCCTTAGATCTAATCAAGAATTATCAAAAAATATGCACTGATCAAATAAATTAGACAATACTTTATAAAAATATGGTTGATAAAAACCTAACATTATGGTTTTACAAAAAGTATAATGTCTAACTACATCAAAAACAGTTATCAAAACTCATTTTATTGTATGTTATTGTAATAAAATACCATTCAACAAGGTACTTTTCAAGAACTCCATTTTTAAACATGGCGATTTAAAATAGACCTTGCAGTTCATATTTCCACTCATTTGTTGCCTTATTGGAGCTCCTAGGTCCTAAATTCACTCATTAGTACCTAGTAGTGATTATTTTCACTTTACAGGTCTCGTTGTCTTTGCGTTGAATTGGGGATCCTCAAGACGGGTACAAAACCCATTTATGAAGGTAAATAAAGTAAAATTTATTTAAATTGTAAGTGTTGGCTGGAATATAATCCTAGACTTCTTAATTCGATGCCCGATTTCCTACTGATAGTTTCCAATTTGTAATTTTTCATTAGCAGTTCTTCTTTACAATATAATATAGTACCTACCTACACTAAGTAGGTTTGAACTAACTTGCAATAGGTAATTTTTATCAATGTGTAGAACTAGGCATATAATCAAAATATTAGTGTAAAAGGTAATAGTGTTAATTAGTATTTATTTGACTAAATGAAGTACTTAATATTATAAAGGGTGTAACGGAAAGGAGGTATCAAGCTTTAATAGGCCACATTTGGCACACAATAAGGGTTGGACCACATTTGACCGCACGGAATCGCACTTTCCTATGGTGCTATCCTATTCTGTTGCTCGGAACCATCATTTGCGAGATGAGAAAGAGAGCTGGTATGCGGCAGGTTCATAGGTTCGCCGTTTTATTAGGTACTTACTTCTTCTTAAATAGCCGTAACATTCAGTGTGTGATGAGGCCTCCCCAATCGGGGGCAAATGCCATACTCGCCACGTTTGGCAGGCGGGTTGGCGGGCGCAGTGTAAAGTGTAACATTAACATCACAGAGAACGCTCTGCCTATTCCTTGGTTTTCCCTTAGTCGCTTTTTACGACACCTACGGGAAGAGATGGGGTGCTAGTATTCTAAGCACACGGCATATTGACTTACTTAATTTTAATTTATAATGTTGCATAAAAATATGTACTTTACAGTAATATTGTTATTTTTTTCAGAATGCCGTTTTTGATAGTTGAAACGATTGAAAACGGTTCCAAAAAACTATCAATTTGTCCGAAAGGATGGGTGGATAACGGAATTTTAAGTTGGCCTACTAAGAAGACTTCTAAAAAATGTAAATTTAAGTGTAAAACAATTACTTAACTCAAATTGTGATGCTGCAATAATTCTCACGTAAACTTATAATTATGAGACTATTCCCAGTGTTTTTAGTTGTGTGATTGAAAATAAAATCCGTGTATGACATGAATTTGAATGTGTTTTATTTTAAATCTTAAATTATTATTATTTCATTATTCACATTATCATTATCAGCCAAATTTCCATCACTTATTTCAGTTGAATTTCCATCAGTAATTTCAGTAGAACTTTCACTAGGATCATGACTGCAAAAAAAAATGTTTATAGTATAAATCTGACAAATAGGTACCTACCTACAACTTGAAAATCTAAATACAAGAGACGTCTAGAAGGGTAACTCATGAATGTAAACTGATCTTGCCTTGCCTACCAATCTGTAATTTACACCCAGTATAACGTATGTAGATTAAAAAATTACAAAGTGAACTAAGTGATTTGATAACTGTTAGGTATATAAACTAGTCCAATTACCTAAAATGTAGGTCTACTTAAATACAAATCATACTCTTTTTAAATTTATTAATATGTACGGAACCTGCGTTATTGATAGTAAAATCACGTGCCGCACTGAATCGTAATAAAAAATAAGTTCTACATTTCTATCTTTTAGAACTGTTAGATCTTAAGTGGTTCTAAATGAGTGAAAATTGTTGCATAAGGTTTTCAAGAACCATCTTTTGGAATCGGTCTACGCGTTACAGTGGCATATTAGAGTATATTAGACCTTACAAAGGCAATTACACTAGGTTCCAAATGAGCTGCAATAATAACTCTTGAGCCACTACAGGTGATAAATAACTTATATATACTACTTATTTAGTAGTAAAGGTGCCAAATAAAGAAAAATTACCACCTATTAGGGCACGGTTCTTCAGGGGAGATTTTAAGATGTCATATGCTTCTTTGAGTTCTAAAAGAGTAAAAATTGAAACCTGTATGCGTCTATAAGTAATAAATTCGGCTTAATGCCACCATAAGTGATAAAGCAGGAACAAAAATCACTCAAAAGCAAGTGTTAGTGATAAGAGCTACTCATATGCAAATTCGAGTGCTGTTTGCATCCATAAGTAATACCGTACACTCTTACATCACTTATATGCTACCTACAGTTGCAAAACAAGTTCCAAAATTCACTAACGTGCTACTTGGGTGGCGCTTCTGGATAGCTATTTTTGTAATAAATATTTAGCAAGCTCGGAATTGATCTCTCTATTATTGCCATATATCCTGAATTACTTACAGTATAGTGGCAAACGATTTCTCCCAGACAAATATGTTTACTAGTCTTTGTTCAGCTGGCCCTCATATATCTTCATTGTTTGCTTCCTATTCTATTAACGCCACTGATTGTATATGCGCTTATCCACTCTAGGAATTTATTGTAGTTCAAGGTATGCCTAAATCATTCTATCATTTTTAAAAGTAGGCGTAGCGAGAATTCTGCTTAGACAACGAGTTATTTTTGTCCTGCCTTTGTACACTTTACACTTTAAATCACTCTTTCATAGCTTATGTGCTGCTAGTGCCAACAAGATCAATGTATTTAGCTAAACATGTAGGCATAAATTAACCTGACACAAAAATGTATTCGTTCTTTTCACGTAGGTAAGATTTATTTTTGTAGCGAGTCGAGAATGTGTCGACATCGGCGGTTTGTGGTATCCTTTTGCACTGTTCATAAATGTGCAGACACCTCACGTATAGCTTTATCGTAAAACTGGACTGCGGGAACTGGTATTTCTGTATTTTCAGGAGTAGTAAAAGATCGTAAGTCTGGTTTTATGTATGTTTACTTTCAGACAAACGTATTAGTTAAACAAATTTTCGTTACCTGCACTTTAACACGTACTGTGTGTAAATTAAATAACTATATATTCTGAATGTATATCACTGACTGAAGGTGATGGATGATATCATCAGGAAACTTGGACTTAGTGACATCTGAAACCACACCAACACGCATCGAGCCAGGGTAGAGTTCCAATCTCGTTTCTTCTGAATGGAAGAGGTACTTAACTTGCAGTAAGTCAACTTACAAGTTAAGTAGGCATTTTATTGAAGATTTATCTCGGGCTACGGATGATAAATTATTTGTTTTAATTAATTAGTTAGTGACAATAGAAAACAAAACAATTTGAATAAGAAAGTAAACTCTTCTGCTAACAAGATCGAAGTTTTGGTACAAGTTTAATTGTATTATGAAGTTATCATGATTTATGAATGTAAACAACCTAATTTTAATATTTGTTGAGAAAAGGCAGAGAACCATGACGCTGCTGATCTCAAGGATTTCGTGATAATTAAATTAAAAAAAGCAAGACCCGCTTAAAAAAAAGTAAAATAATTGACAATGTGAATAAAATGATCTGTTTCTGGAGTCAGCTTTCAAATTCAGTTTTTAATGGAATTCTGGCTTTTGGTCTTTTTTGGGGGTTTTGGTACCTAACTTAGTTAGTATTTTTTTTAATGAAAAATTATTTAATTTCTGTTTTCCCTCACGTTAATCATATTTTTAAAACTAGACGAGGTCGGTGTTTCATAATATCTGATTTGAGCGTTTACCTACGTATCTAAGTGAAAACAATATAGGATACAGAGAGTGTGTACAACACAGAATGATTCTATTTGATCCAGGGATATAAAAAAAAATCCCTTTCACATACCCTTTGGACCTGGATAATAAAAAATGTGTTTGTATTTGTTTGTCAAAAGACACAATTGGGTTTTCTTCGAATTGGTAGTATAACTATACATATAGGAATATTGCCTACTTGCTATTTATTGCCCGTGGTTTCGCTTGCATTCAAGGAAAACTCCAACATGTACGGTCACCAAAGGAGATAAGTAACCAGGGTCGTCGGATGTAGTTGAAGTTTAGTAAGAAACTGATGGATGTTTTCGAATGAAATTTAATTTAATTAATAGAAAACATACAGTTAATTTATCAAATTAAATTTCATTCGAAAACATCCATTGATTTCTTACTAAACTTCAACTATATCCGACGACCCTGGTTATTTATCTCATTTGGTGACAGAACGTCTATAAAAAAAAAATGTTAACCTTGCGTCTGTCTGTACAGCCGTTAGAGCGTGATTAAGTAACAAATAAACTTTCACATAACTGAAGAAAGATACTTGTTCGTACGACTTGTAGTTGTTCAAGGAATAAGTTTTATAATTATCAAGCGCCGTTTCCTTCGCTCATTCATCGCAGCTACAACCAAGCGATGTGCATTTGAACTGACATTAACAATCCTTCTACCAGATACTTATCTGGGAGAAGGAACTGTCAGGGAAACTTTTCCCTGACAGTTTTCGTAGTGTATAACTGAATATATCACCGTTGAAATTTGAATTCCTAATCTTAGAGAGTTTGAAGATAAAAAAGAAGGTCTGCCTGTCTTGGAATAAAGTGCTTTGGAAATGAAATCCAGTAAGTACTTGGAAATGAATTATTAGGTAAAGTTTTGTCAGCAATTTGTTATGAAAGAAAGAAAGAAAAGAAAAAGTATTTATTGCGACTCGTACAGAAAGATCATAAAACTAAACTGAACTAAACACAATCAAAAATATAAAATTAAAACAAATTAAATAAAAAAAAGTAAAAAAAACCCAATTATATTAAAAAAAAGTAACATAAAGAAAAATTAAACAAAAAGTCCTGTACGAGGCCAAAAGGCTCCTATCTCAGCATAATGTTGTGTGTCACGGGCAGTTACAGTAATAAATAAATTATTATGGTCTCTGATGGGATAGCTTTTTCAAAGTTTTGTATTGAAAAATAATTGATTTTAGCGCTTAGATATGTTTATTTTCGTGTGGCTGGGGGCTTATTGTGGCTAAGAAATAACAGCTGCATGGTTCGATCGATTAGGTTAAACTACGCTTGCCGTGGTTGCTCCGTGGATGAGTGACCATCTTTACATATCAAGACCCCTCCGTGCCTCGGAAAGCACGTTAAGCCGTTGGTCCCGGCTGTCATTCGTGGATCTTTGACAGTCGTTACGGGCTGTCAGAAGCCCGAAAGTCTGACAACCAGTCTTACCAGGGGTATCGTATATTCGTATTACCCAATAACTGGTTTAAAACTTGCTTATCTGACCTTCAATAATCGCTCCATGTAAAATACTGGTATTCAGCTGCATCTGGTTAGACTGGAAGCTGACCCCAACATAGTTGGGAAAAGGTTAGGCAGATGATGGTATGTTTATATTTTTCAACAGTACGTCGTAATTCTAAGTGATGTTTCCAATTTTGCTTCCTACCTATCATTTAACTGGTCAACCACAATAATGCTCTTAATACGGACGGCACGGTTGGCGGTTGGTTGGTTGACGGCACGGTTGGCGCAGTGGTTAAGCGATTGACTGCTGCGCTGCGTGTCGCGGGTTCGATTCCCGCACGGAACAAATATTTGTATGACCTACATGTATTTGTTCCGAGTCTGGGTGTTTTTCTATCTATAATATGTATGTATTTACAAAAAAAATATGTATATAAGTAGTTTATCAGCCATCTTGTTACCATAACACAAGCATTAGGTTGCTTAGCTTGGGACAAATGGTGCTGTGTGAAATGTCCAGGGATATTATTATTATGTCGTTTATTTATTTAAATATCTTATTTTATTACATTTTTAAATATTAGTAGGTACTTATAAAAAAATAAATAACATTTAAAAATATAAAAAAATAGTGATCCACCGGTGTCGGGAGCAGGGTCCAAGCTACCGGTGGTTAGGGCTCCAGAGACAGAAACCTCCTCACAATGCGAGCCGTATCGAGGAGTACTGCCTTCTGAATCAGGCCCTTGATCCAACCGCCTAACGAGAGCCTCGATAGATGTTGATCGAGGCTTTCGGCCATCAGGCCATTGGCCGATACGACAATCGGCACAATGATAGTCGAGCTCACATTCCACATGTCAACAACCTCGTGTGCTAAGTCAAGATATTTGATTTGTTTTTGTTTTATTATTATTATTATTATAATACTTTTAGTTAACCTTGTAAATTCAACACTTTCCCGATCAAAAACTTGATCAAATCAATGAATATTGTTGAATTAATTACATTTCAAAAGCCATTGGACCGTGGGTTCACTGTGCGGCTGATTTCAATATTGGTTTAACCATGCCATTTATTGGGTTAACTCGAACTTTGCCAAAGTTTTATTTAGAGAAGTACTTTTATGGAGATCACATTGAAAGTGTTGAATAAAAAGTCTGAGAAGTGAACACGAAGCAGCAAATTGTGTTTTGTAAAGTTGGTTTTTATTACTTAAAAACACAATTTACATAATTTTGCTAACTGCCCCAACGACAAACGGCTGCCACATAAAAAGCACATAAAAAAAACAAATAAAGTGTGACTTGGATAAATTATTTAGATAGGTACTTAATCCTTATCTGGGGGGGGGGGGGGGGGGGGCAGTGAATGTAGGTACCTACCTGTTACTACGTCATGAATCTGAAGTCTCACACACTCTTACTTACGAGTACTTTTATAGCTAAGAAATGGTGGTCAGACGACCACTTGCTGCGGCTACAATGACTTTCATTCTACGGTTCATAAAAATGTATGTTGTATTGCCTCTCGACCCACCTTACAGAGGTCAATTAAATTGTGATTTATTTGTCCAATGACATTGTTTGTGGCGTTAATCATAGGTACTCTTTGTTTTGTCAGTCGACGAGTCTCTTTGTTTGTTTTGTAAAAGGTATTTACGTAAGTGACCGGGAAAATCGAAATTGAAACAAACATAAAATCACACCTTCTGCTCATGGGGCAGAAATAACATAACGCCACCTGCTCATACTCCTTTTTGCTTCTCTGGCATCTAGTACACGCATGCCATATTCGAATACTACGCACCCGACCTTTTTGAAGGATGTCCTTTACTTGTAATTAGTGATGTCACTAATAATGTCACTATATGTATCTCCTTCTAGGGCAGGTCCCTTCCCGGCGTTTCCACTGACTAATCTATCTAAGCATACAGTTTTCAATTTTGGTCACTGCGTCTTCGTTTAAACCGCACCGTTGCCTTTATCACATAATTCCTCCGCCTATCATTCATAGTTACACGACACATGCGTCGCAAGGAACGCATTTCCACAGCATTTATGATATGGCCAAACGTCGGCTGACATAAAATTTAACTTTGACGTTTTAACCATATGGTCATTTTAGCTGATCATTACTTGAAATGGTCGAACACTTCATGAAATAATCAATTCGAAGATCTGGCCACGTCATCAATGCCATGTTTCTGGAAAATAAATTACTTTTACTTTAACGAGAATTTAATCAACTACCTACACTCTACGTACACATAGTATGAAGGTACGTAGAATGTACAGACACACAGCACTTCACACAAGCACAGCACACCAAGCTACTATAATCTGTCAAATTTCTTTAATACATTTTAAACTTTATCGCTACAGCATTAGGTTCAAGGTTGATTGGGAAAATTTAACAGTTTCGGGTAGCTTGACCTGCTGGCGTCATACAAGTTTGGAGCAAAACAATAAAATATATAGATATAGATCTCATCATCTCAGATCCCCAAATCTAATCTACCACTACTACTACTACTACACTAGAATAGCGATGGTAATTATATTATGGGGTCATTATATATTATATTCGGGCGTCATGAAAATATGTAATTTTCACCCGTATTTGACATGAAAGTTTCAAAAAACGCTTCGTAGTTCGACAACCGTTATTGTATGATCGTTCACCGCTATCTTAGTAAACCAAAGCTTCAGTAATTTCCACCAGAGGGGAGATGTTTATTTATTTATTTATTTTATTTATTTATTTATAGTTAATTAAAACGGTACAACACCAATTACATTAATTAACATAGAGACATGACGTTGACAATAATATAACTTAAAACTAACATGGCACAGTGGACTCCCTTGCATACATTCTCTCACAGAACACCAGACATATACGCATAATTTTATTCCATTCATCTGCAAACACATCACATTCAGGGTTGGCAGCCAGAAGGGCATTCAGCACCTTTAGAGTACGACAGACCGGGGATTCGGCTCTGGCTACAGTTTTCGCTGGGAGTTGCGCAAACAGATTGTGCCGGCGGCTCTGACGGTGTCCGATGTATTTGTCGGGCACAAATAGTCGGCAGAAAAGGCCATGGAGCTCTGGGCAGTCGATACGTCCCCGTAAGGTCTTACAGGCTACAGTGAGTTGATCAAGGCCTCTTCTCACCTCCAACGAGTTAAAGCCCAACATCCCTAAAAGATAGTTGGTAGGGTACATGTAGGGAAAGAAATGGTATATCCTTTGGAAGAGGCATCTGAGGAAAGTTTTCTGTACCTTTTCTAGCATTAGGGTTTGGGTCGCGTTATAGGGGTGCCAGATACAGGCACTGGACTCGAGTTTGCTTCGAACAAGAGCGGTGTACAAAAGCCTAACAATATTTGGATTGCGAAAATCACGAACATTTCGTAAAACAAATCCCAAACGTCTGAATGATTCTTTTGCAAGAGTAGAAACGTGGTCCCTAAAAGTCAGACAGCGG
This sequence comes from Apamea crenata, assembly GCA_949629185.1. NCBI lineage: Eukaryota > Metazoa > Arthropoda > Insecta > Lepidoptera > Noctuidae > Apamea > Apamea crenata. The sequence continues at coordinate 8,839,771 of OX451356.1, read as the reverse complement.
TCGAAAGTCACTCCCAAATCTTTTATTTTGGTGACACGAGCAATTACGTCACCGCCCAAACTATATTTATAATGAATTGGCCGAATTCCTCTACCGTATGTCATGACGTAGCACTTACTTGTGTTAAAAAGTAGTTTGTTCGCAATGCTCCACTCATAGATGGCATCAATATCCCTTTGTAGTAGTTTGCAATCCTCGTCTGTTCGGATTTGTGCGACTAGCTTAAGGTCGTCGGCATATAGCAGGCATTTGGCAAACTTAACATTAGTTATGAGGTCATTGATCATGATCAGGAACAGAGGAGGCCCCAACACGGATCCTTGACTTACACCCGAGCGTGTATTATAAGGCTTGGACTCGAAGCAGCCATGTCTTACAAACTGCTTACGATCGCGCAGATAGTCCGAAAAGAAGTTAAGAAGACCGGACGAGAAACCGATGGCCCCCAGCTTAGTCAAAAGCACATCGTTGTCAACTCTGTCGAATGCTTTCCGGAAATCGAAATACAGAGCGTCAACCTGCCCACCGATGTCCAAGCCACGGGATATGTAGTCTATGTGAATCAATAAATTCGAATTTACGGAGCGACCCGGCCGAAAACCGTGTTGGGCATCGGATAAAGACATATTTACGCGTTTGTAAATGAAACCGTGGAGTATATGCTCGAAGACCTTGGCAATGGTTGGCAGGATAGCGATGGGTCTGTGTTCCTCTACTAATGTTTTATCATTGGTTTTAGGGATGGGAGTGACCCGCGAAATTTTTAATTGCTCAGGGTATATACCGGACTGGAGGGCTAGGTTAAATACATGACATAGCGGGGCTGCCAAGATGTCATGACATCCCTTAAGGACAAAGGCTGGAATGTTGTCAGGACCAACCGAGCTACAGGGTTTGAGTTTAGCAATCGCCTTAACTACGTCCTGTGAGGTTAAAAAGGGAAGAGGAATGTTACTTCCCTCACTACTCGCATTAAATTTCCTAGGGTTCAATTCAGGTGTATCGGGTAGAAATACGCTAGCAAAATACTGAGCAAATGCCTCGGCCGCTTTGACACCCGAACTAGTCTGACCATTGTACACCACGTTTGGCTCGAATCCGCCCTTTGATCGCAAACTAGAAATATGTTGCCAGAACTGTCGCGGATTTTTGCCTATGTTATTTTCCAATGCATTACAATATAATCTGTAGGCGTCCTGGGTTCTAACTTTAAGATCCCGTCGCAGAACACTAAACTCTGCATAAATGAGATCACAGCGTGAAACTTTCCATTTATGATGTAGTTTGGTTTTACGCTGAGTATCGTTTACAATGTCCTTATTAAACCAGACTGGATACCGTCTATTTCCAGCGATCATTCTCTTCTTCTTTGGAATGGAAGAATCAAATAAGTCATACATTATTCGGTAAAATTCACCAGCAGCCGAGGGTGCGTCATTGCACCGAAAAACGTCTTGCCATGGAGCGGAAGGAATTAGATCACTAAAACGTGTATAGTCTCCTTTTGCAAAGTTCCAATCCCTACTACGATCAATGTTGCTGGGGTCCAATTTTTCACTGTCCCTATGCGATGTGATGGTAATCGCAATATCTAACGGAGGGTGATACAAGTCGATTGGAACCAGCTCTGTACCTTTGACATGTTCGCAGTTTACTTCAGTACCCTCCCGAGCCAACACTACATCTAACTTACTCCCACGCATATTCACCACTTCATTCATCTCAGCCAGACTACAAAAGCTTAAAAAATAACAGTAGTAATTGTTAACATTCACAGACGCACTTTTTAAGTTAAGGTCGCCTAAAATTATTATCGATCCGTTCAAATTGGAGATGATGCTCTCAACCTTACAGAACCACGTCATGTATTCATCGTTAGTTGCAGTGGGCTTTATGTAGACAACACAAACATATGTGTTAGAGCCGTAAATTGTGATGGTAGCCCATAAATCTTCGCCATGGTCAGTTTCGAGATCATGCCTCCTCTTCATGGTAACGCCGTGGCGCGCAGCAAGTAACACGCCGCCACCCAGAGTCACTCTGTCTCTGCGTAGAACGCTCCAATCTCCGCTTGACATTTCAGAGTCCTCTATTGAAGAGTCCAGATTTGTTTCTGTTACGGCTATTAAGTCATGTTCGGAGAGTAACAGGCTTGATCTCCATGTGGGTAATTTGGTTTTGAGTCCACGCACATTCTGGTATAATAAACGCAGATAGACATTGCGATCAGCAGAGGCAGGTAAGGCAGGAACGCTGAAATGCTCACTGAGTCTCGTTACTTCGGCCACGAAAGTTACGGCGCCATGGTTTGACACAAATATCCTCTGCCCAGTTTTGGGCTGCCATAATGTGTTCAGCCAGCTTCGAGGGCACACCCAACTTAAAGGAGGCGTATTTCCCGCGGGATTTGAGCGCTTCTACCGTGCATACATCAGTTCCACAGATGGTATTTAAGTGGTCACGTACCTGGCTATCAGAAGTACCCTGCTTCACATAGAACAGGTGCAGGTATCTCCATCTTTCCGAGGCCTCTAAATTGGTGGTACCAGGTGCCGCTGTCCCACGCAAAACATTGCCCAGTGAACGCCGGGAGCGCCTGTGTCGAACTTCTGTCCAATCATTAGTCGATTGAACTTCCCGGTCTGTGCCACCGATTGTAACGTCCGCTGCCGCAGCAGGCACTGGCAAGAAGACACGAGCTTTGGGAGCTGGGCGGGTAGCTGATGATGCCGGTTTGTCTTGGTGGTGTTTGTCCCGCAGTTCCGTCTCGCAAAACTCTCCATCCACAGCTTCTGGGGCTATCGATATGAGATCCCCCACTTCCTCAATATCGTACGGTGGAGCGGTTTGTAGCTGGGATGGTGCCGAGCGTGACTGGAGATTTTTGTTACGAGTTTCTTGATGGCGTTTCTCCGGATCCTTCCCCCCTACTCTTTTTTGAGTATTAAATGACCTCATTCCGACTTCCAGCTCGTTAGTGGTTTTTTGAATGGCCGCACACTTTATTTTGACGTCAGAGACGTCCTTAAGCAGGGCGGACAGCATTGCGTCATGCTCAGCCTTCCATGTAGTCAGCCTAAGATCATGTTCGGTCCTCCATTTAGTCAACATCTGCATGAGTTCGCTTTTCCATTCCCGCATACATGCACAGGATGAGTCCATCACAGGGTTGTTGGGTGAGTCATCAATACGCGGCCGCTTGCCTCTAGCCGTCACATTTACATGGGACTCATTTGCATCACATCTGGAAGCCGAGGCAATGTCAGGAACAGATTGCGATTGTCCTGGTCTGGGGGTCTTCGGCGATTTAGGAGGAGATTTGGGAGGCGTTCGATGCATTTTAGGCATTTATATGTAATGCAGGTCCAATATCAGTATCATTGGGGGCCGGCTAGTACTTCAGTCGCGTAGACGCGTAGACGTAGCGTATACAGAAACAATCCAACAAAAACAAAACAATGCTCAAAACCTTGTTATTTTTATTTCTGTATCTGGAACGTTTATGTCAGGATTCTCCGCTGAGTGTTGGTAGCACTGACGACGGCACCGTGAGTAAGTAACGCACGCCGTAACAGCACTTATGCCCCGCACTTAACCGCGAAAGTTCGTTGCGCACGCGTTTAAGTCAGGATGATAAGCACTTTCAACCGTATTCCGTTATTGTTTCAATTTGTTTCTCAACGCTTTGAGAAGGCTAAACGTTTCACGATTAAGTTAGCACTGAGTTTATTCGATGTACACTTAAACTTCCAAGACAAAACTAGTTGAAAAATCGGTAAAATAATGATATAAACAACAGGAGCAAATTTAGTGACTAGCGAGTTCGCAACGCGTTCCAGGTCGTTGTGTTGTTATGAGATCGAAATATATGTTTCTCTATTACAACTTAGACCTTCGTAAATAAAAAAAACCAGTAGTATTTAGATTTGGATTCGAAAATCAATCGGTTGACAGTCAAACATGTTGACCGATTTGTCACCCCTTTTTATCCGATTGACTTATTACTCTGCACACACATAATTCTCGTGCCCTTATCCCGATTTATTTGGGGTTGGCGCAACATTTCTTCCGTACTTCTCTTTTATAGGTAATTTCGGTAGTTACCTACCCCTCTTCAGCCATATGTATATCATCAGTTATACAGTAAAGCCATCTTTTACATAGTCTTCCTATACTCTTATGACTTCTCATTTTCTTCATTCATGCCATGACAACCGATTCTTTCACTTTTCATTCGACGCCACTTTTAGACTTCCTCTTATTACTCTATACACACATCTATGGGTCATTCCGTGGTTTCGTGCAAAAAGCAATTCCAGACGAATTTAACCATGTATTTATTAGAAAAAGTGAACTAATTTTTGCATAGAGGATAAAGACCTAATAACTTTAAAAGTAGTATCGCTAATATTACATTTTTTTTTATTAAATGTTTAAAAAAAACCGTAAAACTGTCTGTAAAATCATTCCTCTCCGTTTCCACCTAGGGACTTCGCCAGATCTTTCGATGTTTATTTGTCTACATTCGAAATTATGACTTTAACTAAATACGCAATATTTAAGCTAAAGGCCTTAACTACAATTTATCTATTTTAATTTTCAATTTATCGCAATCTATGTATGTAAAAAGCTCCTTTTTCGAATTGTCACAAAAAAAACTTCATTACCATCCGTACACAGAAACTTCTTAATTTAAGAAAATACGAGACGGTCTCCGATACGATTCACGTCAAAACGTGTTTATACTGGTCAGTCGGCCCTGGTAACAGAGACGACTGGACGTGGGCGTATTGTGGATAAAATTATTTACGAACTTCGAATTGTAACCAGTGTTTCGTCAATAAATCAGCTCATCACCTTCCTTCGATTTCACAAGGTACCGTAATAAATAAATTATTATAAATACGTTATATGTATATCTCTTAAAGCCATATTGGTCCTGTTTTAAAATCAAATTTTAAATGTATTCTACAACGAAATTATCAATAAAAATGGTGAAATTTTTCATTCATCTCCTCTGCATTACCATCCGTTCCATCCATTTTTTTGCGAGAGGGTAATGAACAATTTTGGAAGGAAATGAAGAATTCTTATTTTTATTTAAAAATAATTGTGTTCCAGTATGTATAGTGTATTATCTACATGACATATGTTTTATAATTTACTAAGACACCTATAAAACAATGACTAAAAAGACAAAAGAAATTTTGTAGACACGGTTATCAAAGATGATACAAAATTAAGAAAATATAAGTTACTTCACAAATTGCCATTTTTCCGAAGAAAGAAGAAAACAGCTGTGGAAAATAAACAAATATTGTTAAATAAAATCCACTCCTTTTTTGAAGAAGACACAAACAGCAGAGTTGCAGCGGGGAAAAAGGAATTCATAAAAAAGAAAGGAGTGAAGAAACAGAAGCGTTACCTGAATGATAATTTATAGAACTTGCATGAAATTTTTTTAAAGGAGCAATGTAGTGTAAGCTATTCGTCCTTCTGTATGTATAGACCGTATTGGGTAGTCTTTCCTAAAGTAGACCGAGACACTTGTCAGTGCAAATTGCATTCTAATGTTAATCTTTTAATTAGGGCTCTTAAAAATGCCCAAATTATCTCTGAAAGTTCGGGAACTCATGTTATAAATAGTCTCTGTTGTGATGTAAAGCAAAACTGTCTCGAACGTTCATGTGAATTCTGCGCAAATAAAGTTTTGAACTATCATGAATTTAAAAATGATAAAAAAAATTATATTCCATCAGTGGGTTGTAGAGAAAAAGCCATATATGGGAAAAGATGGAAAACAAAAGATTAAAATAGTGTCTATGAAACAAAGGTTTGAAGATAATCCGCGAAACGTTATTTACAAATTAGAGTCATCGTTAGATACATTTCTTAAGCACAATTTAAACATAACAGTACAGTATGAAGTTATCAAGCAACTAAAACAAAATTTGAAAGACCATGAGATACTAGTGCACGTAGATTTTAGTGAGAATTATTGTTTAAAATATAACGAGGAGATACAATCTTTCCACTTTGGAGGAAGTAGAGAACAAGTTTCTTTACACACCGGGGTTCTTTACTACAAGGATAATGACGCAGGTGTATTTCGGACCAAATCGTTTTGCACAATTAGCGATTGCTTAAAACATGACGCTAGAGCCATATGGGCACACCTATGTCCCGTTTTAAAGATGGCACAAACTGCAGTACCTTATGAGATAGTACATTTTTTATCTGATTCGCCTTCCAGCCAATATAGGAATAAAACAATATTTTATATAATAACTAAATTACAAGATATTAACCCCAATATACGTCGGGTGACATGGAATTATCAAGAGTCTGGTCACGGGAAAGATGGTATAGGAGCGGTTGTTAAAGGCACTGCTGATACTTTTGTTTAATATGGTGGAGATGTTGGTACTTATGAAGACTTCTGGGCTTTGGTTACCAAAAATATACCAAACGTATACTTTGATATGATAACTGAGCGCGATATTGAAGATAAAATAATTCCGCTAAATATTTCAGGTTTTAAAGGCACAATGCAAGTTTATCAAGTAATTTGGACTGCTGATAATAAAAAAACTATAACTTTGCCCATTCTTAGTTGTTTTGAATGTCAATATTGCTTTATCCCTTGCCAACATAAAAAGCATTTAGGCTTTCTTCTGTGAAAACGAAGTCACTTCTATCAAAGGCAACCAATCCATATGTAGCATAGATACACCTACAATTTTAAATAATTTATATGATTCAGATGTTTTCAAAAATTTAAAATGTTTAGAGGGTCCTATCAACTTACAGCTCTCACCTATACTTAATATAGCTACATCTTCAACTGTAACAAGATCTCCTAAAATTAAGATTTTATCTGATGTTCGTATAAGTTGGGAAAACCGCAGTTTTTATAAGATGCCAAAGAAAAATCTTGCCCCTAAAAACTTAGAAGAAGTAATTTCTAAACACCAACGAGAATTCGAGACTTTTATTCAATCAAACGTACCAGAAGAACAAGAGTTAGACAGCAATCTTTATGAAAAATCAGATGACAGTGACGAATTAAACATTTTTTAGGATTTTCTGTTTTTGATTTTATATTTCTATTTTCCTACTACTGTATTTTTAAGAGAAATCTGAATAATCTTGTATTTGTTTTCGATAGAAGAATCGATTAATTTTAATTTTTTTCATAGTTTAGATTATTTTATAATAACAATATTTAACTGTTTCAATTATTTTATACGATTGCGGTTTTAACTCAAAAACCAAAAGATTGATTAGTTACCTGTTATAGCTTTGTAACTCCTATTTTAGACCAGGTAATTCTGTATAATTGTTACCTTTTAGAAGTCTATTTTTTACGTTATTTCTGTGATATTGTGTCTGAGACCAAAAATTGTAGCTTCTCTTATTACTATTAGTAAATAGTAGAATTATATTCAATATTGATCGTTATACAAGTCAGTCCAATGTTGTAAATTTGTTTGGCTACTGTTTAAGAGTCTATAGCCATTAATTACCTACCTAATTAAGAACTGTGATTATGCTTCCTTACACAAAGTGTTTTTTTGAGACTGAACTGAATGAAAAGTCTGATTAGAAATAAAAGATAAATGTTGATTACTGTAAATCATTGTTTTATTTTTCTTTATAAAATTATCGTCTATACGGTTCATTCCTATCCTAGCCCATTTATTACCTTCCCGAGTTATATCATTACCATCTCACCCTAGTTCATTACAATCCATACAGTTTTCATCACCATCCTGTTGTTGATTTTCAGCTAGCCATATCTCCGTAAGTAAATAATATAAAAAAGTGCCTTCCACTTTTTATGAATGTGACGACGATTTTAACTCGAATTAAAAAAAAAATATGTTAAATCTAACATTTTTTTTTTGATTCCGCGGATCGTCGTAATTTGCACGAAACGACGGAATCACCCCTATACGATATAAATAATGATATCATTTATCTGATCGAAAGGGAAAGTCAAAGCATTTATTTCAAATAGGCGCATAAAAGGCACATTTGAACGTTAAAAATTACAGTAAAATAGAACTGATTCTAGTCTTCCTTTCCAAAAGGTAGTTTTCGTATGAAGAAGAATGGGCAAGAAACTCCACCGATCTCTTTTAACATGTTTTACAATATTATGCATACATTAATTATATAATTCTAGGTCAAGACGATGCACCTAAAAAAAAATACTATACCACAATAGGTACAGAATTAAAAATGAAACCATGACAGATAAATTAGTTATGTGATAGACAAATGGGTGCTCACATATTTACAAACATTGTAAAAGTAGATGATATTAATAAAAAAAATTAACAAGTAATAAGTCATTGTGTAAGTTAAAGTAATTACAGAATGTATTAAATCAATGTCAAAATAACAGAAAAATACAATTAAATTAGCAAACAACATTTGATTTTGTCTAGACTCTAGATTGTCCTATAGAGTAGGACCAGCATGTTTCCAAGCGTACTTATCTTGGATATAATCCTCCAATTTGTAGTATGCGTGTTCGTTTTTGATAAATATGAAGTATCTACTTACTCTCACCGAAAAACGCGATACTAAAGAAGCTAACGACTTCAATCAAAATTAATGAGGTTACCTCGTACTCGATAAATTCTACCGAAATCTCAGACCGCAAAATAAAAAATCAATCAAGCTGAGCCTAATAAAATCACAGATTTTTTTGTAATTCTGACTTAAAACGTTTCACTTCAGTTATTATTGATCAGCAGTGCGATTCTGTAACTATCTCACCATGAAAACTTAGGTGAAGTGAGCGTGGAGTGAGCTGTCATTCCAACTAATGCTAGGGATTGACACTATTGACAGCTCACTCTAAGCTCACTTCACATAACTTTTCACGTTGAGACAGGTCCATAATCCTCAAGAAACACTACTGTTTCTTATGCGGACGAATTCCCTTTGTAAAAATGTTTTTTCTCATTAGGTACAGACCTACGCACCTACATACCTATCCTAAAGAGAAAAAAACACTTTGTAGAACCGTATGAGTTTACCTACGAAGGTTTAAGAGCCAACTAACTACTAGCAATGAATTGTGAAGATACTTAGCTTTTACGTATCTTCTCCTTGTTTTGTAGAGCGTAACCATTGAGCAAAGTGGGAAGTGAAGGGCTATTATAGCTGTTAAGGCATTGATTTAGGTACCTGACTACCGCTGGACGTTAAGTTAGGGTAATTCATTGTCAAACCAATTGACACTCTACGTCAATTTACCGTGTTATAGCCAGCTCATACAACTGTCAAAGAATGATAAATGTTTTTTGATTATACGGACAATTTAAGTTCCTTGTCTATTTACTTTACAATTTATATCCCTGCCTGTTGTACAAGTTTGGCAGATGCTCGAGTACATATAAGTCGTTAACTTTTATTTTACTTTTGTCCTTGTTGTGTTTACCTTTACAGACGTTGAGCCGCCATTCAAAAATAAAAGAGTTAAATGTACCTACATGATTTTATTCAAGATACCTGGTAGCTTATTCAACTTTGTTTACTTCATTTTACGAGTTGACAGGGGTGTGTCCGGAACGAATAAAGTATTATGAATTGTGTACTAATTATAAAACGTATTGTATGCTAAATATTACTAATAAAGGATGGTTCTATTGATTTTAAAACTTTTCTATTTGTTTTATTGCATAAAACGGGAGATTCGCTCCACCACAAATAATAATAATTCAATAATATTTCACTACGACAAGCCGATTCCACCCACGTCCACGTCAAATAAGCTTTTATTTGCCGTGGACGCGGGTGGAATCGAAGCGTGGAACATACACCCCTCTATAGGAATAGAGGAGTTTATATTCCACCCTTCGATTACATTCATATCGATATTCATAGAAATGAGGCCACGTGATGATAAACAAATGAATATTAGTTAACTGAGCTTTTATTTATTTTTGTAATTACGGTATTTATCTGTTTTTAGGGTTCCGTACCCAAAGAGTAAAAACAGGACCCTATTACTAAGACTCCGTTGTCCATCTGTCTGTCTGTCACCAGGCTGTATCTCATGAATCGTGATAGCTAGACAGTTGAAATTTTCACAGATGATGTATTTCTGTTGCCGCTATAACAAAAAATACTAAAAACAGAATAATATAAATATTTAAGTGGGGCTCCCATACAACAAACGTGATACGGAACCCTTCGTACGCGAGTCTGACTCGCACATGGCCGGTTTTTTTACAGAGAAAATAGTGAAAGCTGAGTTAACTAATATTAAATTGTTTAACATCCCGTGATACAGTCTATCTAAGTAAATATAGGCCCTCACAAAATGTTTCGTGCAGATTACCTGTTAAGTTAAACAAAGCGTTATAATTAATTTTAATCTATTCTAAGTACATACATCGTCACCAGTTGGGAAACCCAGAAAGGAAATGACGGGAACAAAGACTAACTTTGGAATAATTAGAAGGCTCAGGAAATTTCCCAGTAAAATATAGGCTTGATAACGATAAATAAGATAAACGATAAATCATTTTTTTTAATTACTTTACTTACGGTGTTACTGTATAAATAAGTTTACTTAATATTAATTAATGCTAAGCTGGAGGAGTCAGCGGCGATCGATATGAGATTTTCAAGGTAGATAATAATTTATATAATTTCAGCGAAAATTTAATACCTATTATTGAAATCAAACTCAGCTAGCAAATAGTTTTGCTAAAAAGAAAAATGTGATGTCCGAAGAAAGGTCTTCGGACATTACATTTTTATCAAAAAACCTTTTTGCGGTTTTAATTTATCTTTTTTTATTCATAATCTGTTGTCATACATACAGTTTATTATGGTTGCAGTAAACGTATCGTTTGTATACAACCCATGTGACTGGTTGTACAATACTGCATACTTAATCATTTTGTTAATGGATTTAGTAACAAAAAACAGTATTTTGTAAAAACATCAACTTTCGAATATTCTTTAACTAATCAAACTAATTAGGTAGTTCCATAAAATATTTTCTCTGTAGGTACATATATTAGACATCGTAAAACTTGATTAGTTATACTAAGGTACCTATTATTAAACATGCAGAAATAATAAAAGTGCACTAATGAAACCTGACCACCGGGTATTCGTATAAAGGCTGTATTTTATTTGGATACTTACCAACAAAAAATATTTAAACTGTATCTACTTTGTTGTAACTTGCGCTAGAAAATCCCACTGAGGGCTATAAAACAAGGGCTCTATATTTAAGACACTAAATCGTACATTTACAATAAATCGTACTTTACGATCCTAGCACAAAGTTAACTTTAATATGATCAGTATCCCATGCCCTTGGTAACCGAACTTATTTAACACATACCTACCATAATAAATGATTGCATCTCGACGTGTCGATACAGCTACAAAAAAAACGCGCTAAAAGAAAAGAGAGTTAAATTATTTGTACTGTGGATAGTTGTATCCAACCCCCTTGAACAATGCTGTCTACTATATCGCAGCCAGTAAATTCTTTTCTGAATTACACCCAGTTGTATACCCTTCGGTTGCGTACGATTATATTAAACTTGGTCCCAAAAAATTATTGTGCGTTTATAAAACCAAACTGACCTTAATCTTTCTTTAGTCAGATATTTGATATATTGCAGCACAAGAGAACCCATACAATATACAATTCGATCTATTTCACAATGTCAAGGTACCCGCTGCCGGCACCACATTGGCGCTTCTGGATAGCTATTATTGTAATAAATATTTAGCAAGCTCGGAATTGATCTCTCTATTATTGCCATATATCCTGAATTACTTACAGTATAGTGGCAAACGATTTCTCCCAGACAGAATATGTTTACTAGTCTTTGTTCAGCTGGCCCTCATATATCTTCATTGTTTGCTTACTCTTCTATTAACGCCACTGATTGTATATGCGCTTATCCACTCTAGGAATTTATTGTAGTTCAAGGTATGCATATAATTATCATTATATCCCTTTTACATGTGCGTAGCGAGAATATACTGCCTAAACAACGACTTATTTTTTCCTGCCTTTGTTTGAAAACCTTAAATCAGTCATCCATAGCATAGGTATGTGCTGTAAACAAGATCAAAGTTTTTAGCTAAAAATGAAGGTATAAATTAATCTGCCACAAACATGTGTTCGTTCTTTTCACGTAGGTAAGATTTATTTTTGTAGTGAGTCGAGAATGTGTCGACATCGGTGGTTTGTGGTATCCTTTTGCACTGTTCATAAATGTGCAGACACCTCACGTAGCTTTATCGTAAAACTGGACTGCGGGAACTGGTATTTCGGTATTTTCAGGAGTAGTAAAGGAACGTAAGTCTGGTTTTATGTATGTTTACTTTCAGACAAACGTATTAGTTAAAAGAATTTTCGTTACCTGCACTTTAACACGTACTGTGTGTAAATTAAATTCCTATCTATTCTGAATGTATATCACTGACTGAAGGTGATGGATGATATCATCAGGAAACTTGGACTTAGTGACATCTGAAACCACACCAACACGCATCGAGCCAGGGTAGAGTTCCAATCTTGTTTCTTCTGTATGGAAGAGGTACTTAACCTGCAGTGAGTCAACTTACGAGTAAAGTATTTTATTGAAGGCTTATCCTATGGCTATGGATGATAATTGAATTTGTTTTAATTAGTACTGCCAACAGATAACAAAACAATTTGAAAACTTTCCTGCTCACAAGACCGAAGTTTTGGTTTGTTTACAAACATTAAAATTAGGTTGTTTTCATTCATAAATCACGACCACTTTATAATACAATGTTGTATGTCGTAAACAACCTAATTTTAATGTTTATTGGAAAATGTCAGAAAACCATGACGCTGCTGATCTAAAAGACTCCATAGTAATTATATAAAAATAAAAGAATGCCCCATTAAAAAAAAACAGTAAAATAATTGGCAATGAGAATGAAATCGTTTGTTTCTGAAGCCAGTTACTGTTCAAATACCGTTTTTAGTTCTTTCTTTTGGCCTTTTTTGGTATCTAACTTAGGGTGAACTCATCTAATTCTGTGACTCGCCTAATTCGGTGATATTTGGTTTTGAATTTGAACTTTATCACAGAGGCTTAAGGTTGTATTTCAAACCATTGATTTCACTCGTATAGCCCTATGATAGCGCTCAAACCAAATATCACCGAATTAGGCGAGTCACAGAATTAGATGAGTTTACTATAGTATTTATTTGCGCCTATACCTATAATTATAAGAGATATGTAAACAATGCAGAATGATTCAATTTGATCCACTGATATAAAAATCCCTTTCACATACCCTTTGAGCATGGATAATAAAAAATAGGTAACAGTATTTGTTTGTCAAAAGACACAATTGGATCTTCTTCGAATTGGTAGTATAACTATACATATAGGAATATTATGTACTTGCTATTTATTGCCCTAAGTTTTTCGGAGGCTTGTGTTTTAGGAATACGTCAATAAAATATTTTATATGTTAACCCTGGGTCTGTACACCCGTTAAAGCGTGGTTAAGTAACAAACAAACTTTCACATAAAATTGAAGAAAGATACTCGTTCGTACAACTTATAGTTGTTCAAGGAATAAGTTTTTTAATTACCACGAGCTGTTTCCTTCGCTCATTCATCGCAGCTACAACCAGGCGATGTGCAGTTGAACTGACATTAGCTATCCTTCTCCGAGACAAGTTTCCTCGACAGATTTCGTAGTTTATAACTTAATTAAACACCGTCGTTGTACCCACAATCTAAACTCCTTAACTTAGTGAGAGAGTTTGAACAGAAGGGAGGACTGCCTTGTCTTAGAATAAAGTTTTTTTGGAAATGAAATCCAATAAGAAAAATGACTTATGAGGTAAATTTTTGTAAGCAATTTCCTGTGTCCGCACTGTGCACGTACCGAGTAATTCATCAGCTCGTCCTACATGCCTACGGCCCATTTAGGGCGACTTGCAGAAAATCAAAATAAATAATATTTTCATTCTGAAACTCGCTTTTTTTGTGTGGAACTTTCAACTTTATCAACGTCTGGTACAGTTAGTACGACAAGATATAACAATTTTTTAAAGAATTTTAAGTTTTCATCTTCGTATTATTTAATATTAAAAAAGTCAGTACCTACTAAATAATATTTTCCTACAACAACAGGTTATTGTTTCATTTTACAAGCAAACGCACAAGTTCAAGTGTTATACGAATTGAATACGAATGGTAGACATGTAGGTATGACTTTCGGTTATTATCAGGTAAGTAAACAATGGTTAAGGTCTGTCCTACTTTTGAAGTAGGACAGACCTATGAAAAGAATGAAGATACAATAAGATCTTTTGTGTTGACCAGTAATGTTTCTCCGGTTATTATCAGTAAGTAAACAATGGTTTAGCATTATTAAACCTACATGTATGCATGTTCATTATTACCTCGTGTGTTAGTTGGTGTCAAAGTGATGATGTAACCTTTTCTGTTTAAATGTGTATAATGTTGTGATGATCCACACTTTTGCCACTGATTGTACCTTTTCTCATTTTGATAGTAACGTACGGACGACTTGCAGAATGAAAATATTATTTATTTTCATTTTCTGCAAGTCCTCCTAAATAATAATAATAATAATAATAATATCCCTGGACATTTCACACAGCACCATTTGTCCCAAGCTAAGCAACCTAATGCTTGTGTTATGGTAACAAGATGGCTGATAAACTACTTATATACAATTTTTTTTTTTGTAAATACATACATATTATAGATAGAAAAACACCCAGACTCGGAACAAATACATGTAGGTCATACAAATATTTGTTCCGTGCGGGAATCGAACCCGCGCAGCAGTCAATCGCTTAACCACTGCGCCAATGGGCCGTAGGCATGTAAGACGAGTTGATGAATTACTCCACGTACCTTCACAGCTAAGATAGGTTACGTTAGCGACAAAAGAGCGCACATTCGTAACTCATAGCCTTGAAAAACAGAAATATTCGCAAATACCGAAATCGGCATGGGAATTTATGGTCTCCAAGCTCTTTCAAAGTTTTGTATTGAAAAATAATTAATTTTAGAGCTTAGATATGTTTTATTTTCTTCAACAGTAGGTACGTCGTAATTCTAAGTGACTTTCCTATTTTGCTTCCTACTTATCGTTTAACTGATCATTCTCAAACTCAACTCAAACTCAAAGTATTTATTTCAATTAAACCAATTACAGGTACTTTTGAATTGTCAAGGGGTCGGTCAGTCAGAAAAATGAAGCTAGTTGCCCATTCCAAAGCGTAGGTACCTATGGAGAAGAACGGGCAAGAAACTCCATGGACACTCTTTTAAATCAGAATAATATGGTTACAAAGTATTGGTTACATCATTCATGTTAGAAATTATGCATGTGAGAACGATGCAGAACATTAAAAGCGTCCGTAATGAACTGATAAAAAAAAAACAATTCAAATATAAAATTAAATAAAAAATAAGCCATGGCAGCAAAGAGTTGACCAGTCCCTACTGACGGCGCCCGTTCACGAACATGACGCATAGATTAGCACCATTCAGCTCAACCATTTTGAAGGGAGCTAAATGATCCAACACACGCGCCACCATCAGCGAGACATTAGAGTGAGCATGACATACTCTCAGCCGCCATGCCACATTCAAGTCAATGAAAGACGTACCCAGTAAATGGTAGCTTTATAGTATGTACATAGTACTCACATTTATGTGCTATGCAATTATACAATACTAGGAGATTGAATTTATATAATGCAAAAATAGTATTTTAAAATCTTCATCAGCTCCAACAGTATGTAGGTAGGTTAGGCGTGTGTGAGGTATTTCCAAATGCTAATCAATTTATTTATGCGTCCTGTGGAGCAGGACCAGCGTTTAACCAAGCATTTTTGTCAGCGATGTAATCCCCCAACTTATAATATGCTTGGCTACATAGTGTGCGTTTTATGTAAGATTTGAATTTCGTTTCATTGAGTTGGAGTATGTGGGGAGGTATTTTATTGTAACATTTTAAACAGTACCCCATGAAGGAATTTCATTCTGATCAACAACAACAATCCTCTCAGTAATTTCAGTTAACCTTGTAAATTCTACCCTTTCCCGATCACACACTTGATTAAATCAATGAATATTGTTTAATTAATTAATGTCAAAAGCCATTGGACCGCGGGTTGACTGTGCGGCTAATCTCAATATTGGTTTAACCCTGCCATTTATCGGGTTAAGCCGAACTTCGGCGCGGTTTTATTTAGAGAAGTACTTTTATTGAGGGTACATTGAAAGTGTGTAGGTACTAAAAAGTCTGTGAAGTGAACACTAGGCATCAAATTGTATATTTGCATGACGCCTTTGTAAAGTTTTTTTTTTTAAATTAATAACATTATTTACATAATTTTGCATAACGACAAACGGCTGCCACATAAGTAAACACATAAAAAAGGGTGACGTGGATGAATTATTTAGATACGTACTTAATGTTTATCTGTGATAATGAGAACGTCCTGTTAGGGCGGTTAATGTAGGTACCTAACTTTTATTACGTCATGAATCTTGATCAGTCTGCTAACGGACACAACTCTGAACATGGACCACGCAATGGACCTAAAATTAATACAAGTTATGTGTAAAATATTTTAATATTTTGAACAAAAATAGAGAAACAAATTGTATATTGTGTAGGTACTCACATTTTCAGGAGTTGAAACGTTGTTCCTGAAGTCTTACATATTCTTTCTTTTTTTTATAGCCAAGAAATTGTGGTTTGACGAAAATTTGCTGCGGCTACAATGACTTCACATTCTGTGGTCCATAAAATTGACGTCTTGCCTCTCGACCCATCTTACAGAGGTCAATTAAATAGTCATTTATTTGTCTAATGAGATATTTATTGCGTAAGCCATAGGTACTCTATGTTAATATAATATAATCTATCTATCTAAAAAATCTATCTAATCTATCTATCTCTGTTTTAATATGGAAAAGATGCTTTTCTTTAGGTTGGGACAATCGAAATAGATATTATTATTTTCTCTACTCACAATCAGATACATTAAAAAAAAGTAGTATTTAGATTGGGATTCAAAATCCAATCAATCGACAGTCTAACATTGTGACCGCTTTGTCACCCCTTAACATTTCTACCGTACTTCTCTTTTAAGCGTAATTTCGGTAGCCACCCCGTTTCCGGCCATATACATATCATCTTTAACATAGTCCATCCATCGTTTCTTTGGTCTTCCTTTTATAACAATCCACATTTATACTCAAAACTCTCCTCACATTTTCTTCATTCCTTTGCATTACATGACAACCGATTTCCACACCACTTTTCAGTCGATGCCACTTTCAGACTCCCTCTTATTACTTTGCACACACATCAATACGATATAAATAATGATGTCATGTACCTGATCGAAAGGGAAAGTGAACCTTGTCTTTTTTTTTTATAAATATGAAGTCTCTACTTACTTTCACCGAAAACCGCGATACTAAAGAATTTAACGACTTCAATCAAAATTAATGAGGTTACCTCGTATTCGATAATATTCTGTCGACATATCAGACCGTACCTAAAATAAAAAATAAATCAAGCTCTTCTTAATAAAATGAGGGCTTTTTGTAATTCTGACTTGAAACGTTTCACTTCAGTAATTATTGACCCTGACCACCTGATAACAATATCCATTCATTGTTAAGCCTATTAACACCCTACGCCAATTTGCCGTTTTATAGCCATTTCGTACAACTTTCAAAGAATCAGAGTTCTTATTTGAATATACGAACAATTTAAGTTGGTAGTCTAGTTACTTATCAGATATGTGTACAACTTTGGTAGATGCTCGAGTAAATATAAGTTAATAACTTTTATTTTACTTTTCTCCTTGTTGTGTTTACCTTTACAGACGTCGAGCCGCCATTTACAAGTAAAAAAGTTAAATGGTACCTACATAATTTCATTTAATTTACTTGCTAGCTTATTCAACTTTGTTTACTTTTAATTTTACGCGTGGTTAAGGAACGAACATAGTATTATTTATTGTGAACGTAGGGACTGTTTGTTTGAAGATATGAAAGCAGGTGGTGACACCTGTCGTCTAAAGAAATATCTTTAAGCTGAAACCTCCTCGCCAATACCTGCTTGAATTTATTTATACACAGTCTTTCTTTTGATGCAATTAATACATCATCCACGTAAACAACAACAAAAAGATCTGATCCACCTTTATTGCGCTTGTGATACAAACAAGGTTCAGTCCCATTTCTCTCAGATTCTTGTCCAGTTTAATATTCCACTGTCGTCCAGCTTGTTTGAGACCATAAAGAGATCCTTTGTTGGGGAGGTTTGCAGAGCGAAAACACAGGAAATACTGTAAAGCATTTATTAGGAAGTTATACAGGTTTATCTACGAACAATGTGTAAAATGGAGTCCAATGACAAAACTATATGTTAACTCTTACATATATATGGTTAGAGAGATATAGTTTTTCATCTAGCCAGTGTTAGGTTAGTACATGGAGGTGATAAAACTTCAACACTGTTGTAAATAACATGTTAATGATTTAATTGGAGAACACAGTAAAAAAACGGATAAATACTATAATTTCAAAAATAAATAAAAGCTTAGTAAATTAATATTCAATTGTTGATCATCTTGTGGCCTCATTTCCATGAATATCGATATGAATGCAATCGATGCGTGAAACATAATCCTCTCTACCCTTTTATTTCCAGTCTCCCACAATATTGTAACGTGTATTATTAGCTTATTACTAAGCAGCACTTGTTAACTTATAAATATTGTGGTGAGAAAATAAATTTTATTTATTATTATTATTATTTGACGTGGAAATGTGTGGAATCGGCTTACCGTAGTGAAATAATATCAAACGCTTATTATTTGTGTGGAGCGAATCTCCCGTTTTAACAATGAAACAAATGGAATAAAAAAGAAAATAGAACCATTCTTTATTGTTTTGATTAAACCCCGACTTGTTAACTTTGCAAGAATCGAAGTTTTTTTAGATTTCCATGAAACAATCTATGTAAGTATGCTTAGGTATACCTAACGCCCTCACAAAATATTTTGTGAAGTTTACCTGTTAAACTCAACAAAGCGTTATATTTAACTTAAATTTGTTCTAAGTACATCGCAACTTTGCATTACCGTTTGAGTACCCCAGAAAGGAAATTAAGGGAACAAAGACAAACTTTGGATTAATTACAAGACCAAGGAAATTTCCCAGTAAAATATAGGCTTGATAACAATAAATAAGATAAACGATAAATCTAATATGTTAATTACAAGGTTTTACTGTATAAATCAGTTTACTTAATATTAATTAATGCTAAGCTGGAGAAGGAGTCAGCGGCGAGCGAAATGAGATTTTCAAGTTATTCATTTCTATAATTTCAGCAAAATTAAATATTGTAATCAAACTCAGCTAGCAGATAGTTTTGCGAGTTAAACAATTAAAGTCCTAAATTGTGAGCGAGCTTTGGTCAAAATATAAAACTGAAATATCCACCAATATGAACGCATTCTGTGGGTCTGTACAATGGATCCTTCCATGCGTCACTGACGTTTGAAGCCGAAAAATCGGCCGTATTGGAAAAAGTTATTTATACAGAATTTCTTCTCTTTAGTTCCCTAAGATACCACATACCTTTCACATTCTATTTCATGATGATTTCATTATATTTTCGAGCCGTTTGGGGTTGGAACCCTCGGGCCGTGGGGTCCGAGTGCGCATTGTTTTTCAATGATATCTATAAACGGCTAGTTGACACTTCCTGTGACCAAAAGGCTGGCTTTTACCTTGGCCAGAGGCTAAGCATTGCCATACAACGTGGCAATGCCGCCAGTCTCTTGGGTAGGTACATTAGAAGTCGACAGCGATGCGGAGGAATATTTCGCCGCAATATTTTAGTTTTTTTATAGTTTTAGTTAGATTAGGATATTATATGTTTATGTCAATAATTTGTAGTTTATTTAGTATTAGAAGTTTGTATATATTGGATAATATCGTCATTGATGCTCTTAATATAATTTTTTTGTATTATGCTCAGTTGAAGATCAATAACTTTCCTTCATTTCCAGATGATATTACGACGATTTTCAAAATTTTTTTGCACTCCAACATGCTAGCTTAAGAATACGAAATCTTTTATTTAAATGATTACATTCATCAGATTATTTTATAAAAATGTGATGTTATTTTATGAAAATGGGCTTCTTAAAACACTGTGCACTGGTCTGTAAAGCGGGTGTCGAATGCCATCTTAAACAGCTGTCGTGTAAAATAAAACAAACAATCATATCCTTGAAAACATATCAAACTCTAGCTTAGTAAATTTAGGCGTAGAACCGACTGTATTATCCCTTTAGTCATAAACGTCGCTTAAAGTTAAGTAGTGATTAGCGACTGCTTAGACATATATCTTTGACGATTAAACGTCACTTTACTGGAATCATCGTTTACAAATAAACCCCTTAATGTATAAGGATATTCGCTATACACGTACCTAGTCATTAAATTCAATCTCACGCCGCCTATGAAGGCCCGCTTTATGTTCAGAAATTAAATCTATGCTTCGTTTAGCACTTTATTATACATATATAATTATATATAGTATACTATGTATTTACTCGCCTACACTCCTCGAGCCAGTTGAGTGACAAAAACTCAAAGCTTCTTGTTTTCAGTCATTAGTGACGATGGAAGTATGTATTAGGGGTTAAAGTATGAAATTGCCGATTTGTATTTATTGCTTTCAATTTATTGTTATTCACCTTTGAGGGCGGTCTTCCACGTGGTTCGTTCTTCAAATCAAAGTTTCCATCACGAAAGCGTTTAAACGAAAATCGCACGGTGCGTCCAAATGCAACATTGATATTGCGAGCTGTTTCTGCCGCGTTATTTCCGCGTCGGAACTCGTATTCAAAAATAACTCGAATTTTCGCAGTATCCATCTTTCTTGTCTAAGCTGAATAAAAAAAAACAACTGCGCATTTTTTAAAAGAAGAACTTCATAGGTACCATGTGAAAAAGTTTCACTCAAAAATCTCAAACCATGAAGGTTCTATGCCAATTCGAAGTACCTATCACAATAAAACGGCAATTTCATACTTTAACTCCTATTATTTTAGCTTTGCCTAAATTGCCAAGCTTAAATACGAGTATACCTATATCTTTCCGTATTTTCAGTTAAATCATTCTAATTTTTTTCCATTATAGCGACAAGACAAGATTAAAATTATAAGGAAAAAAAGTATTTTGCAAATCGGCTTATAAATAACGGAGTGCTAAGGACACAAACACAAAAAAAATAATAATCGAATTTAGAACCGCTTTTTTTGAAGTCGGTTAAATATAGGCTCTGTTTACAAAGTGTGTATCCTCATATACCACAATGGTTTACGGTTTGTTTGTACCTGACATTACACGTGCGCATTGTTACGAGTTTTCTTTGTGTTGAGGTTTTTTTATCGGCGTTGGATGATAAATTAATTTACCCTATTCATGTAAAATATTTAGGTATTATGATATTGATGATAATTATTGTATCGATTAGGCGGCAGCGTTTATTTTCATAACCAGGTTTTAGCTTCGGGGCAATTGGCGATATTATTAAATCTCTAATGTGATGTATGAGCCTGCCTTGTGATTGTAGAATATATAAAAAAAAATAGCACGTACCTACTATAAAGGTTTTAATGGAAAAATAAAAGGGTGTAAAATTTCTATTTACTTCATTATTTTGTATTGATGCATATTTTTAAACCCCTAACGGAAACAGTGGGGCGTTATATGTCTGTGTATCTCCTGTCTGTCAGCGGCATTGTAGCTTCCAAACGGCTGAACCGAATTTGTTTTGTTTGAAAGGTGACTTAATCGATAGTGTTCGTAGCTTTGATATAAAAAAAAACTGTTCAGCCGTTTGAAGATTATCAGCTCTTTTCTAGTTGATGAAGGGTGTGATCACTTCATGAGTATACTCATGAAGTGATCGAAACGAGCTGAGCGAGTGAAACGGCTGAACAGTTACGAGTCGAGGTATTCTATTATCGTTATTTGGTATTCTATAATATCTATAAGGGCCAAAACCTATTTTTTTTTCTTTTTAGAGGCTTTTTTTTATTATGACTATGAAAAATGATATGGCTATCCTAATTAATTTTATAAATGCGAAAGTATAAGTTTGTTTGTTACCTTTTCACGCCTAATCCACTGAACCGATCATCATGAAATTTTGCATATAAGTTGTCAAGGGTATAGAAAAGGACATAAAGTAGGACTTTTTATAAAAAAAAAAAATTGATCCCGAGGAAAAGAACAATAACTTTCGCAACGGTCGGTCACAATTGGTTTAGGACACTAGATGGCGCTACGTGTCTATCGAATCATGATTGAAATATGACTCGACTTTCTGAGCAGTATTCTAACAAAAAGTACTAGGCTTGCATTAATTCACGATAGTATTTCAATCATTAGTAATAAATGCTTTTAATAGATTTGGATGAAATTTGGCACACATATAGTTTATTATCACCTGGATTAACACATAGGATACTTTTTATCCCGTAGATCGGTTTCCGTGCGATAATCTCCGACCTCCACGCTGGCGAGACCGCGGGCTAAAGCCAGTGAAAAATAAATCGAGAAAGAGAACGTTAAAACCGCAATATAAAATATCAGTTTGACAGGTACTTACGAGGTGCAAATATTTATTTATTTATTTAAACTTTTCGCACAAAAAAGGTTATTTACTCAGAGTATTAACTTCTCTATAGTATAGTCCCGCATAGTCCCGTACGAGTCAAGCCTTTATAAGCTTTTAGTGAAATGTCAAAAATATTTATGTTCGATGGTTTCACAGCCCGGTCTCGGGTAGTAGGAGTAGCAAACTTGAATGAGCCACAGAGTGAATTTGTGAGCAGTGGCACTTACATTTTCAGCTTATGACTTGCTTCTTGTCTGTTGGCAGATACCTACTCTGAGTGTCAATAATATATGAACGTTCGGTAAATGTTTTCTCCAAATCCTGCGCTGTAAAAGAAAACTTGATGTTTATGCAGAGTTTTATATACCTAAAGATTTTCTTCGTATCTGCTCGAGCTATACTTACATAGCACAATCATAATTATGTCAGACTTAAATTAGTAAACAATAGAAAAAAATACGAAAATAAATGTGAACTCTTTCTTCATGTCGTGTAATAGGTATCATACAAAAAAGTGAAATAGAACTTTGTCAGAAATAAAATTATTCAAAACTATTTAATGCAACATAAATTGCTTTTTACCTCTTAAGGTATTTGACGGCACGATTGGCGCAGTGGTTAAGCGATTGACTGCTGCGCTGCGTGTCGCGGGTTCGATTCCCGCACGGAACAAATATTTGTATGACCTACATGTATTTGTTCCGAGTCTGGGTGTTTTTCTATAATAATATATAATATCCCCTGAACATTTCACACAGCACCATTTGTCCCAAGCTAAGCAACCGAATGCTTGTGTTATGGTAACAAGATGGCTGATAAACTACTTATATACATTTTTTTTTGTAAATACATACATATTATAGATAGAAAAACACCCAGACTCGGAACAAATATACATGTAGGTATACTATCTATAATATGTAAGTATTTACAAAAAAAAATTGTATATAAGTAGTTTATCAGCCATCTTGTTACCATAACACAAGCATTAGGTTGCTTAGCTTGGGACAAATGGTGCTGTGTGAAATGTCCAGGGATATTATTATTATTATTTAGGAGGACTTGCAGAAAATGAAAATAAATAATATTTTCATTCTGCAAGTCGTCCGTACGTTACTATCAAAATGAGAAAAGGTACAATCAGTGGCAAAAGTGTGGATCATCACAACATTACACACATTTAAACAGAAAAGGTAACAATATCATCACTTTGACACCAATTAACACACGAGGTAATAATGAACATGCATACATGTAGGTTTAATAATGCTAAACCATTGTTTACTTACTGATAATAACCGGAGAAACATTACTGGTCAACACAAAAGATCTTATTGTATAATGAGAGTAAAAAAATTAACTCTAACAGTGAAGGGTGGCGTTTCTATCACTGGCTTTGAATGTCTTTGTGAAGTTCACAATTTCACATGCAATTTAAATATATTTTTTAGTTTTTGTGCTAAATTACAAATAATTATGTAGAGAGTAGCATTCAAGATGGGTCCGAAGTTTAATACCAAAATCGCTGCCTAGTATTCGAGATTTAAAATCTATTAAAAAAAAAAATTAAAAAAAAAACCAAATAGATAGAAACTAAATAAAAAAATATATTTTAAACCTTTCCAAATAGATTTTAAACCTTTCCTCATAACTGTGAGAATTTATATATACATAAATGTTTATATATATTTTAGCATAAAAGTATCTAGTGTAAATAGTAAGTTATCTATACATACCTCATCATCTGCCTAGCCTTTTCCCAACTATGTTGGGGTCGGCTTCCAGTCTAACCGGATGCAGCTGAATACCAGTATTTTACATGAAGCGACTGCCTATCTGACCTCCACAACCCAGTTACTGGGTAATACGATACCCCTTGGTAAGACTGGTTGTCAGACTTTCGGGCTACTGAAGGCCCGTAACGACTGTCAAAGATCCACGAATGACAGCCGGGACCAACGGCTTAACGTGCTTTCCGAGGCACGGAGGGGTCTTGGTATGTGAAAATGGTCACCCATCCACGGACCAACCGCGGCAAGCGTAGCTTAACCTGATTGATTGACCCGTGCGGCTGTTATTACTTAGCCACAAGCCCCTCTATACATACCTATAATAAAATTATCTTTTAGCATTATCCATTAATTTAAGTATAAATGTTAATTATTTACATTATATATGTAGGTTTAGTTAATATATTAGTTTAAGACGTCACAAATCATATTATTTTCTTCTTGTTCTCACACACTATTATCTACATTTCATTTTTTTAATTTCTCCTTTCGCAGGTCTGCTGGAAGAAATTTCTTAAGAAATAAGCAGTAGGTACTTTTGTACGTAATACTTATATATATCGATAACAAAGTATATCTTTTACTTTGTGTACATATATAATAAACGAAATAAATAAAGTATTCTAAAAAGCCTTGAGTATTCGGACGATTGAAGCATAAAATACATACTTCCATACTTAATACATATTATAAATGCGAAAGTAACTTTTTCTGTTTGTCTGTCTTTTAACGTCTAATGGCTAAACGAATAACGATGTGTGCCACACAGTTAAATCGTGACCTGAGTTAGGACATAGAACCCTTTTTAATCCCGGTAGTACGTTCACGTGGGATAATTTCTGACCTCCACGCGGTCGAAGCCGCTAGCAAAAGCAAGTTTAAACCAGAAGTGTTCTCGGACTGTAAAGCCTCTGTAGCCCTTTTCTCTCAACTCGATCCAAAGCCAATATCGACCAAACCAACCCCGCCTATAGAGGTCACGTGCGCCAGATGGCGGAATGCACTTGACCTTGACCTACGCCTGGGACTTCCGTGGTGGGATCCGGCCAGTTAATACTTAACGAGGTATTTCCTTTACAAAAAGTAAACATTGCACCGTTTATTTTACTTACGAATAAGTCTAAGCATGCCTGTACCTAAGAATTTCCGTGGATGCTCTGTTAAAATACGTCGTATTGTTAAGGTAAAAATGGAAGTCAGCAGTTGTTTATTTTGATATTGGCTCCAGTAAGTATGTACTTCCAAATCAGGCCAGTGTTCCTAATCAAACTCATTATAATTATTTTTCTCATAAGATTCTTCCGGTAAACAAACCTTAATTGCTTGGCTTTACATAAACAACCTTGTTGATAACACTTTGATAACTTTCGAGCCCATAAATAATTGACGGCGCGCTACGTGTACAAAACTCAAAATAAATTGCTAATCTTGAGTGACTTTGTAATTAACTTACAACGGAATCAGAATAGATAATGTGTCTAGTAATGTTAAGTACTTTACAACCTACTATTGTAAAGAATCACATTTTTTTAACTGAACAGAAAACTGCTGGATCTTGTTGCGCCACTTCTTCTTCCCAGCGAAAGCACTAGGAAGTGGTGAAAGGCGAGCGTTTTGTGGGACTTATGTAATTAAAATAAATGACTTTTGATTTTGATAAACAAATCATCAAACATTTTAAATATCATAGACCTATTTCAACTGTATGTTCAATGTAACGAAATAACATTTTTCAATGTTTGCGCTGGTGGTAAAAAATATCTCTGCTTGTTTGTACATTTTTTTTTCATGGATTTTTTTTATTAATCGTTACCGAGTTTAGTGCTGAATATAGTTCTTGGAATAGACTGCGCTACAAAATATAAACAAAGTGGAGATTTACTAATGGAGCACATAAAGCTGTTACTGATCCCCTAGATTATTTATTTATTTAAACTTTTCGCACAAAATGGTACAAAGGCGGACTTAATGCCTTAGGCATTCTCTACCAGTCAACCAAGGGTGGTGAAGAGATAGGATGGCAGGTGCTTTGGTTGAGAGGAACAACCTAGGAATTACCTACATTGTATACACACGAATGACATGCGTAGAGGCAACTGCAGCCGTATGAGCACTAAACACGACGTAAGATAAGGGCTTCCTTCGAAAGGTCTCGACGAATATTTAGGTACTCTCCTAAATATTTGTCGAGAACTTTCCAAGATAGTTTCAGACACTGAAATAACTGTGGCAACAACATTATCGGTAGTAAATACCTACGTGTTCCAGCTGAAATTTTATAGCGCAGGGCCTTCTGTTTTAACGCTCGGGTTTATTTCCGAAAATAAATCTTCAATGGGAAGCCAGAAAAATAGACTACACCAAAATACATCAAGTCGTTCTTGAGATCAACGCGATTTTCACGTGATCCGTCAACAAGATATCCGCATACATTAACCGAAGATCATTTGACCGTATTTCTATTTCTAATCACACCAAACGTGCAAACGTAAATTCCAAGTTATTTTTTCAAACATTTTTCACTGGCAGACGGATATTTTCGGTCATCATCTTGATATATTCGACTAACTCGTATTTGTCAAAGTCAAAACGTTTATTGCAAACTAAGTGTACAATGTTGGTGTTATGTTAGTAGATAATTATGACTTAGCAGCCAACAAGCATTGCAATTTTATCATTCACCTGCCCGTATCATCATAAATTAGCATGCATTAACATTATTATTAATTAATTATTATCTTTTATATCTATTAGTACAATTAAATCGAGAAATTAGTTACGTCAAAATTAAATGTTATTAATAATGAATTTAATACAATTATTAAGCAATATATTAATGTCATCCTTTTCAGGTAGTACAAATTATATTGTATATTAAGATAAATAGGATAGACTAAATGTTATTGTTTGTATCGGACCATAGATATATTTCTTACATTTTTATGTATAGGACAGATCGCCACTTTTGAACTCCAAATATTCTTTTACTGAGTAGAAACATTTTTGGATTAGGTATAGTTTTAGCCTTTTTTGGAATATTGTTACAGATTTTTAAGTTTTAAATATGTTGGACAACTTATTATATATTTTTATTGCCATATAGTATGGGCTATCACTTAACATTTTAATTCTTGAGGATGGAGCGCATAACCTCTTTTTATGGCGAGTGTTGACGTTGTGCGTATCTTCTACTTTAGTGAACTTGTCGATATTTTTTAAAACAAATGCGCAAATGTCAAGTATGTATATTGAAGGCAGAGTTAGAATCTGATATTTTATAAAGAACGGTTTGCAGCTCTCCGTATTATCTATTTGGGCTAGAATTCTTATATATTTCTTTTGGAATATGAATAGTTTACCTACGTTCACACTATTTCCCCATAGCATGACTCCATATCCCAGCCATGACTATGCATATGAATAATAAGCAGCCATAGCTGTTTGTGTGTTAGTGCTTTGTTTAATTTGGAAAAGGGCGTAAGAGAATCAGGAGAGTTTTGTTTTTCACATTAACTGGAAGTCACACATAGAACATACTATGTTCTATGTGTGACTTCCAGTTAATGTGTGTGTCTATATTTATGCCAAGTAGGCTAAATGTATTAACTTCTTCTCTATTCGCGTGTTTTTGAATGTTGTTTTTAGATTAAGGGGTGATTTTTTGTATGATGTAGGTGTATTTGACAAAAATGTATGATTAAACAGAGTAGGCAACGTGTAAAAATAAAGGTTCGTAGGTAGGTTCGTTTGTGAATAAGGGTTTTCTACTGAGTTCAAGTAAAATAATCGTTTCCTTAAGAGAAGGCGACTTTATAGTTTTACTACGGCCGATGTCTGGAATTTAATAAATTATTGGATATTTTTCTTTAACAATGATGATCACCCCTTTAAATATAACCCCACAATTTCTACAATGCAATACTTATGCTGTCGAAGCCGTTGTAGCCAGAGAGGAGAAAATTTTCTTTCAAATAAATTATCATCTGCCTAACCTTTTCCCAACTATGTTGAGGTCGGCTTCCAGTATTTTACATGGAGTGACTGCCTATCTGACCTCCACAAGTCAGTTACTGATTAATACTATACCCCTTGGACATATCGGACTGGTTGTCACACTTTCGGGCTTCTGATGACTCGCAACGCAAAGATGGTCACCCGTTCACCACCCGGCAAGGGTAGCTGATTGATCGCCCCGTGCGCCGCCGGCTGTTATTACTTAGCCAGAAGCCCGCCTTTTTCTTTTAAATAAATCAAGAAGTGGAATAATAGAAGCGGGCGACTATATTTAATGTGTTTATGACACGGCAGTCGCTTGAGGAAACTTATAGAACAGTCCCATCTGCTTCGATGCCCGATCCATCATTGCTTCTGCATAATAAATGAAGAAAGTTTCTAAGGAGAGTTGTATAATGACATGAAAGAACCACCAGTGCTTTAATAATATAATACATACGAGATTTAGATGAAAGGTAAACGTCTATTTCCACTTAATCAAATATATAGAAGCACTTTGCTCTTTTAAAAAATGCGGATGCAAACAATCACGAAGATCAAACGAAACATAGAAATAACAAACATCCATAGTGTATATGTTTTAAATTATTGTCGGTGCTGAATTGTTAATAATGTACGAGGATAAGGAAAAGTTATACTCATTTAAAAAAATGCTATTTGTTCTAGGGTATTTACGCTGCAATTTCTTGATACATCCCACTAATATTTCTTACTTCCTACTAATATTATAAACGCGAAAGTTTATAAGGATGAACGTTTGTTACTCTTTCACACAAAAACATACTAAACGGATTTGGATGAAATTTGGCACACAGATGGTTTATAATCAGGATTAACATATAGGATACTTTTTATCACGATATTCCTACGGGATCGAAACTTATGCGGGTGAAACCGCGGGGCGCAGCTAGTTCATTTATATAGGATTAAATAACCGTTTTATTACCGTTCATGATTTAACAAAATAATAATAATAGAATGAAAATAAAATGACTGCCCGTCATTTTATTCAACTGATCATAATAACTTCCCTAATGTTTAAATAACAGCTGTTAAAATGATTACCTAGCCATTTTTTCCCTCACTTTTTCACTCTATTATATGAATGGCCTAAGCATCCAGTTCATTAAATGTTGTATTAGACGCATTGGCGGAATATCATTCGGGCCGGTAGTTGAACGGCGCCGTTTAATTAGAAGGCTAGGCTAACTTAATGGCTAATTAAGCTAGTTGGCGGCAACATGAGGGTTGAATATGGACAAAGAAAAGATTACCAATGTATTGAAATCCATGTTCAACCCCATGGGTTGAACATGGACAACATTTAGGGGTTGAACATGGTCGGGGGTAGAGATTGTGGGGGTCGAACATGGACTAAACCATATGTTTATACAACGTCCCGACATCAATCGTCGGGCAATTGCCCCCCAGACACGACAACCGTCTGGTCGGAGGATCCTGGAGGGTGTAAAGTTCACTCAACCTCCATAGAAAAGGGTTCTATGGAGGTTGAGTGAACTTTACACCCTGTTCCTCATACCTCTATAGTAGTAAGGGATCATAAGTTTTAGGGCAAAGTGGCCATGAATAGACGTGGTCATATACCACATCTATCCTCTGAACATCACTTTAAATATGTATTAAATAAATTTAAATATATTACGTATAAGTTGTTTATTTAATAGACAATAAATATTGACTAGTTTGTATGTACATAACAATACAAATACTTTTTAGAGCATGATTTTTCTGTAGTCGGGTTTTAGTTTTTTATCTATCAGCAGAATGGGCTTAACGTTTAAACTATTTACTTCAAAGTTCAGAGATTGATTTCTCTTAAGACCTAGGAGACTCGGCCTGATTGATTGCAGAGCGGTTCTGACATTTTGCCATTCAATCTCCCAGACTTGTAAGCTAAAGTACATTAGTTAATTAGTTCTTAGTTTAATTAAAACAGGCACGCGTTAGTATTTCGTTTTTGCTTAATATTCTTTCTGACTTTTTTTTGTTATTATTCGGCTCCGGTCCTAGCGTGATGTTATAGCCATCCTCAAGAATTGGGCTATCGAATAAAAAAAAAAATTTTCAAATCCAACTATAAGTAGTTCCGGAGTTTACCCCTACATACAAACTTACAAACATACCTATTTTTAATATAAGTATAAAATAGTCTACTATAACCATGCATCGTGACATAAATTATTTCTTAGCACCAATTGTCTCGCATAAAAGATTGCACAGTTGGTAATACCTAGTTTATATTTTCTTCAGTTGAAGTGGTCCGTTTAGCCGCAATCAACAAGCGCTCAACCAAAAGGTGGGGCTGCAAGTGCGGTTTGTTACCCGCAATTATACCCCAGGCCCCCATTCATGGCCTCGAGCGCTGCGACTTGCGTCAAGCGACACGCGCGCGCGCTTTCGTTCGCTGCTCCGCAAGTCGCGGCTCAACTCGACCATTTCTTTCATCTGTTTCCTCATTTGTACCTGTCGCAAGACGCGCGTCGCTTGTGGCCTTCGGATTACTCCGATCAATTTGACGGTCTGGGGCCTTATTATGAATTATTATTGCCATCATGATTTCAGTCCAACCAAGGGGGGGGGGGGGTTGTCCAAAAAAGGGGTGGTGCTAACAGTCATGTATAGCTCCGTCTCTCTCTGTGTAAGACATGGGATAATGATGGCATTGAGCCGTCATAATATCTGGTCGAATTACAGGCGGGCCATTATCTTATTATTAAATTTCGGCTGGTTGACCCACCCACCATCTTTATTCGCATACATAAATAATCAGCCTGAGGGGCTTGTGGCTAAGTTATAACAGCCGCATGGGTCGATCGATCAGGTTAAGCTATGCTTGCCGCGGTTGGTCATGGATGGGTGCCCATCTTCACATAATAAGACCTCTCCCTGCGTCGGAAAGCACGTTAAGCCGTTGGTCCTGCCCCTATCATTCGTGGATCTTTGACAGTCGTTACGGGTCGTCAGAAGCCCGAAAATCTGACAATCAGTCTTACCAAGGGGTATTGTGTTACTTTCCCAGTAACTGGGTTGTGGAGGTCAGATAGGCAGTCGCTCTATGTAAAATACTGGTATTCAGCTGCATCCAGTTAGACTGGAAGCTGACCCCAACATAGTTGGATAAAGGCTTGGCAGATGATAACATACATAATCAGATCATAATGTTCCCACTGCTGGGACACCGGCCTCCTCTCTGTGAGAGGCGGTCTTGTAGTTACAAGCTACCAAATCACAGCATTCACAGCTGATAAAACAATTAAATGTAAACGTTTAGCATGAACGTAATAGCCTCGTTGGGTATCGAATACCTAATTAATTACATTACCTAATGACCGCGGTAGTTGAACGGCGCCGTTTAATTAGAAGGCTAGGCAGTTAACTTAATGGCTAATTAAGCTAGTTGGCGGCAACATGAGGGTTGAATATGGACAAAGAAAAGATTACCAATGTATTGAAATCCATGTTCAACCCCATGGGTTGAACATGGACAACATTTAGGGGTTGAACATGGTCGGGGGTAGAGATTGTGGGGGTCGAACATGGACTAAACCATATGTTTATACAACGTCCCGACATCAATCGTCGGGCAATTGCCCCCCAGACACGACAACCGTCTGGTCGGAGGATCCTGGAGGGTGTAAAGTTCACTCAACCTCCATAGAAAAGGGTTCTATGGAGGTTGAGTGAACTTTACACCCTGTTCCTCATACCTCTATAGTAGTAAGGGATCATAAGTTTTAGGGCAAAGTGGCCATGAATAGACGTGGTCATATACCACATCTATCCTCTGAACATCACTTTAAATATGTATTAAATAAATTTAAATATATTACGTATAAGTTGTTTATTTAATAGACAATAAATATTGACTAGTTTGTATGTACATAACAATACAAATACTTTTTAGAGCATGATTTTTCTGTAGTCGGGTTTTAGTTTTTTATCTATCAGCAGAATGGGCTTAACGTTTAAACTATTTACTTCAAAGTTCAGAGATTGATTTCTCTTAAGACCTAGGAGACTCGGCCTGATTGATTGCAGAGCGGTTCTGACATTTTGCCATTCAATCTCCCAGACTTGTAAGCTAAAGTACATTAGTTAATTAGTTCTTAGTTTAATTAAAACAGGCACGCGTTAGTATTTCGTTTTTGCTTAATATTCTTTCTGACTTTTTTTTGTTATTATTCGGCTCCGGTCCTAGCGTGATGTTATAGCCATCCTCAAGAATTGGGCTATCGAATAAAAAAAAAAATTTTCAAATCCAACTATAAGTCGTTCCGGAGTTTACCCCTACATACAAACTTACAAACATACCTATTTTTAATATAAGTATAAAATAGTCTACTATAACCATGCATCGTGACATAAATTATTTCTTAGCACCAATTGTCTCGCATAAAAGATTGCACAGTTGGTAATACCTAGTTTATATTTTCTTCAGTTGAAGTGGTCCGTTTAGCCGCAATCAACAAGCGCTCAACCAAAAGGTGGGGCTGCAAGTGCGGTTTGTTACCCGCAATTATACCTCAGGCCCCCATTCATGGCCTCGAGCGCTGCGACTTGCGTCAAGCGACACGCGCGCGCGCGCTTTCGTTCGCTGCTCCGCAAGTCGCGGGTCAACTCGACCATTTCTTTCATCTGTTTCCTCATTTTTACCTGTCACAAGACGCGCGTCGCTTGTGGCCTTCGGATTACTCTGATCAATTTGACGGTCTGGGGCCTTACTGTGAATTATTATTATTGCTATCATGATTTCAGTCCAACCAAGGGGGCGGGGGGTTGTCCAAAAAAGGGGTGGTGCTAACAGTCATGAATAGCTCCGTCTCTCTCTGTGTAAGACATGGGATCATGATGGCATTGAACCGTCATAATACCTGGTCGAATCACAGGCGGGCAATTATCTTATTATTAAATTTCGGCTGGTTGACCCACCATCTTTATTTGCATACATAAATAATCAGCCTGAGGGGCTTGTGGCTAAGTTATAACAGCCGCATGGGTCGATTGATCAGGTTAAGCTATGCTTGATGCGGTTGGTCCATGGATAGGTGCCCATCTTCACATAATAAGACCTCTCCCTGCCTCGGAAAGTACGTTAAGCCGTTGGTCCCAGCTAACATACGTGGGTCTTTGACATCAGTCGTTACGGGTCGTCAGAAGCCCGAAAATCTGACAATCAGTCTTACCAAGGGATATTGTGTTACTTTCCCAGTAACTGGGTTGTGGAGGTCAGATAGGCAGTCGCTCTATGTAAAATACTGGTATTCAGCTGCATCCAGTTAGACTGGAAGCTGACCCCAACATAGTTGGATAAAGGCTTGGCAGATGATAACATACATAATCAGCTTATAATGTTCCCACTGCTGGGACACCGGCTTCCTCTCTGTGAGAGGCGGTCTTGTAGTTACAAGCTACCAAATCACAGCATTCACAGCTGATAAAACAATTAAATGTAAACGTTTAGCATGAACGTAATAGCCTCGTTGAGTATCGAATACCTAATTAATTACATTACCTAATGACTCAGAGTTTACCAACACTAGCTCAGGTGTTGTAATGTATTCATCAATTTTAGTCCTCACTAATTAGACATTTAATACATAGGCAATTAATTAGGTAGGTAACCGGTAATTATCACTGTAGTTTTCGTTAACGGGTGCTAAAAATATTGTGTACGTCAACGACAGTCATAATTCGCCTACGCGTATCTATATTAAATTTTCGCTTAAATGGCCCGATAGTTATAAATTCAGCATCCTAAACAAAATTCTTATCGACTCTTTAGAAAGCGTTTTAGTCATTTTAGCCAACAAATGTCTTGTACAGAAGGAAATCCATCCAGCATGCATTTCTCTCACCATGTGATGTGACACATGTATATAATTTAAAATAAGTTTTTTTTTGTATTTTCTTTATATTAGTAGTACCTACCTAATTTGTTATCATTTAATTGTGTTTTTTTTTTTTGTTGTTGTGCTATTTCATTTGCGTGCATCAAATAAATGCTAAATACATATAATACAATTTATCTATTTAAAACCTACCGCAATGTGTGGGGTATTTTGAGAAAAAACGATCATAAAGAAAATCGTTAAAAAATAGCATACCTACTTTCGGATAACATTCCAATACATTACAATCCATTCAGAAATGATAAATATACATGAAGAAAACATAGCGTGCTTATTGAATTGCAGATTTAATACGCGAACAAGATTAAGGGAGGTATGCTGCCAACACTAATGGAAACACATAATTTATATACATTCTTTCGCAAAGAATATTATACTCGCACTTTAACTAGATATGTGTGCCCCGTGGATTACCCCACTGCGTCGCATTACATCACACGCTTGCGCTATTACTTCGTTTTGGCTTCGTATGCTTTCTGACTTTCTGACCGATGATGTAGGGAAATTAGAAACATTTTTCACAGATTGAGACAGATCAGACTGTGTACGTTCTTATAATTACGAGAATTGCCTCTCAGGACTCGTCTGTTTCACCGGCCATCGGTCCTTCGACAGACATGGCCAGCCCACTGCCACTGCCTTAGAGTCGTAGCGTAATGTTAAATATATTTAACCTGCTACAAGAATTGGAATATCAAATGCCGGCCATCGGTCCTTCGACAGACATGGCAAGCCCAATGCCACTGCCTTAGAGTCGTAGCGTAATGTTAAATATATTTAACCTGCTACAAGAATTGGAATATCAAATGCAATAAGAAGTTTTCAAATCCGACTGGTAGTTCTAGAGATAGATTTTTTAAACAAAACAACAAAAAAACTCTTCAGTTTGTTATATTGGCTAGTGCAGATATAAAATAGCAGATACACTATCGTGTCAGTTGCGTAGTTTCATGGACGTGATTCAAAGAACTCGCAATATTATCTTTCGTTACATTTAAAATGGAAATTCTACAGCTAATCGATTTAACGGAAGAGTATGGAGTTTGCTTGTGAGAGAATTCGTAGTTAATAGTTGGTCTGTCAATTAAAAAGGCGTCACCTTTCTTGTGATATCTCCTAAATGGGAGTGCATGAGCAATTGCCCATTAATAAATTTTTATATAAAGCCTCTTCAGTTCATGCAAACTTAAAAAATGCAGTGATTGGGAACATATTTTTAAAATAATAATACGTTCACATTTTTAAATAATGACATAACCATAATAATCGTTTCTCTGTTAATAATACAAATAAAATTAATTAAGTTTTTAATTGTACCATATTTTGACAGTTCCATAATTATTAACTGACCCGTTGATCTCGTGGTCCAAACGCGACTGCTGAGCGTGGAGTTCAGGGTTCGATTCCCAGGTCAGACAAAATGTTATTTATTTATTTTTATTTTTTTTAAATTATGTTTTGGGTTTTCCATCATTTTTTTAAATTTCTTAGTAACAACCCGGAGTTTGGATGTTGAGTTGAGCTGTTCGTATACCCCCGTGCCTCGGAAAGCACGTAAAACCGTTTGTCCTGC
Organism: Apamea crenata; assembly: GCA_949629185.1. Lineage (NCBI taxonomy): Eukaryota > Metazoa > Arthropoda > Insecta > Lepidoptera > Noctuidae > Apamea > Apamea crenata. Next base: position 8,803,718 of record OX451356.1, on the reverse strand, counting down.
GCCTGATCTCTCCCCGGTCGTGTCACGCATTTGTATTTGCGCACAAACTTGTGCACTATAATATCTCCTGCGGTACTCGCCTGCGTTGTATTATCTCTGTTAACCACCGTGACCGAAATCGGTCGGGAGGATATTATTATTAATTAATTCAGATAATAATAATCCATACAATACATTAAATTAAATTATAATTATTACTTTCATTCTCTCTATAAGGGGTCGCCCTTTAGTGTGATTATTTTCTACGAACGGAATTGTGTGTCCTCTAATGTGTGTTGTGCATACCCTGGTTTTTTATTATAGGTTTACCAATCGAACGTAGATGTAGCTTTTGTTATTGCAAAAGTAGCAACAATATTTCTTTCTTGCTCTCCATGCACCATACATCTTTTTCTCCAGTACAAATTTTCATATTTTGCGTTATATTCGTGGTGTCAATGTAATATGAGGTGCAAGGTCATACATGATGCGTAGGTGGTCACTGTTATGTGATCATAAACTACATCGAGTTACGACTGCTTTGCCTCGGCTATTTTACGTCCAAGCCAACATTCACGCCACGAAAACACGTTTTATGATTTTTTGCGTTCAAGCGTTTGGTGTTTTTTTCCGCATACATAATGACGTACATCTATGTATGATGGAATTTAATGGATAGGAAATTTTACAAAATGTAAAATCTTGAATTTCTTAACATTTTTTTACGTATGTAATACCATATAAGTTTCATGGACCTTATACCGTTTACCTACCACAGATTTTTCTTTTCAGGTAAAATGCATCGGAGAAGCTAAGGGCGCACAAACAATGTGGAGATAAAATATAAAGTTGGCGCATTATGTTAGATACCAATAACTTCGACTATGAAACCACTACTTTATACGACGCACTCGAAGCATACACCAGCAGAACTGAGAAACAAAATGATAATGTAACGAACTACACAAACACAACATGGCCAGGATACGATGTTTGCGATCCCTCGTCTTATCCAGAAGACTTCCTAACATCATCGCTGTTCCAAGGCTGCATCTACCTGATGTATTCAATAGTTTTTCTAGTAGCACTTATAGGAAACGGATTAGTGTGTTTCGTGGTACAAACTTCACCACGTATGAAGACGGTGACGAACTACTTTATAGTGAACCTAGCAGTTGGAGACATTCTGATGACACTGTTCTGTGTGCCGTTTTCTTTTGTGCCTATGTTGATACTGCGGTACTGGCCGTTCGGGTTTGTGATGTGCAAAGTAGTGAACTATACGCAAGCTGTGTCGGTGCTAGTGAGTGCATACACATTGTTAGCGATATCCATCGATAGGTACATGGCCATTATGCGGCCACTAAGACCTAGGCTGGGCAAGGCAGCGGCCAAAATGGTGGTAGCTGTGGTGTGGCTGGGCGCGTTCACAACTGCGGCTCCCATCGTAGTCGTATCAAAGCTGCAGCGGCCAACCCCTTGGCACCAGATGTGTAAAGCGTAAGTTAAACAAACTTGTTTCTTAAGTTAGTTGCTAATTCTTTTACTTCATAACTTAGATAACTTTACATTTTCTTTCAAGATCTTGTTCACTTTACGATACATTTCACTCACAGTAAAGTAATTATAATTCTTTGTAACATTAATTAGCGCGACACCAAACAAGTGGTTCCTATTTAATTAAAAGGAATAATTAAATTGTAATGAACGCGGTTGTGTAAACTTCTAAGAGCGAAGCCACACGATGCGTTGCCGGCGCGTTGCTATGCCTGAGCGGTAACGCTACGTCATCCTACATACAAACCACAGGGCTTGACGCCGCGCGTCACGCTCCGTGTGTTGAAATGCCACACGAAGCGGTGCGACGACGTGCGGCGATGCAAATGCACGATCAACGGACAAAGGGAAGGATGGGAGGGAAGGATGTTGCGCTGCGATGCCGAGCGTCAGAGCCGGGGCGGCTCTGCAGAGGTGTTTGTACTATATAGAAGACGGACACACCCAACACCGAGACACTGCAACGTCTTAGTAACAAGCGTTGCGTTGCGATACCGCATTTCCAGTGTGGCACTTGGTGTGTTGAAATCATAATAGCGCGGCTACACATCGAATCGACAACGTTAACTAACAATGAAGGCTAAAAGAGAAGGCACGCGATGAATTGTGGCTGCGGTGCGTTGCCTGAGCTGCGACGCTCCGCCGTCCTACATTTATAAAACGGTGCGTTGCGACGTCGTGCAATATTGTAACACAGCGACGTCGAAGCGACATCGCAGACTGTTAGATTCTAGATATAAGCCAGAGAGTAGCAACATCGTATGGCCTAGCTCTTCATCTTCGTTTCATCGTGTTCTCAGAGACATTTGTCTGGAGGAATGGGAGCACGTGGGCCAGAGTAGTCAGTACACGTGTGCGCTGCTGATCTTGCAGTTTGCTCTGCCGCTGGGCGCGCTCGTGTGCACGTATGCACGCATCGCGCACGCCGTGTGGGGAGGTCGGCCTCCGGGGGAGGCGCAAGACGCACGGGACTCCCGGCTACAACATTCTAAACGTAAGGTTAGTATTATTAACATAACACCACGTTTACACTCACATTTCACCAGTAAAGGGAGGTGACCTATTGGCATAAACACCATTGACTCTGGGCACAAATGCAGACTCTTCGCTGCGATTTTACTATTCTTCATAGAAAAACCCAATGCTATTTTGCATTCGAGGATTGAAACCGAAACCTTATGTAAGACTGCTGGCTGTTCTACTGATCGATTAGTCATGTCCTACAATGACTCGTATTGGTCTATTAATACATTGTAGGACATGATAATCTTAACTTTATACATTTACTGACAGACAACCCACGTCCTAAGTCACTGGGTCTAGAAGCATAAAAAAATCACAACGAGTTCCTTATTTAATAATAATATAATTTAATATATGTATAGCGAAAGCTATCACCAAGGAAAATTAAAAATTATTATTATTATTATTAAAAATTCATCCCCTAAAGGGGATGTCCGTAATTTTTGGCGATGGATAATTATACCATCAGGCGTGGCTTGTCCCGTTAAGAACCGATAACAGGCCATTATCCCTGACACAGATAATCTCGGCCTTGACCCAAAGTGACTCTCAACAAAACAGAGTGCGTGCCTATGGCTACTTAAATTTGGTTTTCAACGATGTAAACAACAATTACAAGGTCCGATGTGTTGTTAAGATTGTGAAATCTTTAAACCTGAAGAGGGCGAGTCTCTTTTGGCTAAACTATGTGAAGACCACACCTACGGCTACATTAGACCGTTTGCGTTTTGATCATGAGTTTATTTCATAATTAATCGGTCAAAAAAAGTCAGGATAATTAATTGTTCAACAAATTGACCAACAACTTAACTTGTCCGTTCCAATATTCAAATCACAACTGTAATTCATTGACAGTTGTATAAAATGGCTGTAGCAATAAACCCTGACTATACCTGTGAAGGTGTCGTGAATACGTAATAGTAACTAAATTATGTTGGTATCTACTAATCACATAGTGAGCAGTGTTGGCCCAGTGACAACGGCCGCGACGTACGAATTGTAACTCATAGATTCGAACTTTGTTCGTCGCTTTACTTTGTGTAAATTATGTCATCACCACTGCTCTAAAAACGGTGAACGAAAACATCGCGAGGAAACCGGCATGTCTTAAATTAACTTGAACCAAAAACTTGAAGACATCTACCAACCCGTACTAGGCCCGCGTGGTGTATTACAGCCCACTCCCTCTCACTGAGAGGAGGCCTGCGTCCCAGCAGTGGGAACAATATAGGCTGATTATGCATGCCTACTAATTGAATTCAGCTTTGCCTAGCACGCTCCATTATATCGACAAAATGTAAATGCACGTGCTGTTAATTAACTCGTTTCGCTTTAATACATGGATAGAGCTGCACACATTAGAGTTAAGTTCCTACTGCACAAAGCGCACCGACAATGGATTGACCACTAATTATTATTTATAGATAGTTAAGTAACTCTTTCTACCCCAAAAAACCATAACGGCGATGGACATGGGTCTCGCCAAACGGAAATACTAGGAATGAAATTGATTTCATACTAACGTCACATCGTCAAATTGTAAACAACATTCATGTTCTCAATCAATTCAAACACAACTCTGACTATAGTACGTGTGACAGTATTTTTCTATTTAAAGTTGTACAGAAAACGAATATTTACAGTTAAAATAAAAAGATTAAACTAAGAATCACTCATAGTCAATAAACAACAATTTAATTTAGAATTAAAACACAGTTTTAGTACACTAGATTTAAAAACGAATGACGTTCAGGAACAATGTCATTAGTATTAAAACAGCTAGTAGAAAAATCGAAACACTACCGAACAAAATAAAACAAGGCACCACAAAAGGTAAACAGTGGATAAACTGCCTTAAAGATAACAATGGCCAAAAACATCGCAGTAGGGATAAAGTTTTGCAAATTTGCACAAATTAGGTACTACAAATGGCTGTACTCAAACTGCCAGTCCCCAGCACCTAGAACAAACTATTTTTGCCCAGATCCCATCCCCCCATTACTGGTATTGAAGTACACACCGCACTTAGTAGAATTAAATACTCGTACAACAGGGTACCAGGTGAGCACGGTATTAGTACCGACATTTTGAAAATAGGCGAATCTACTCTTCTCCCTATAATTACAAATCTATTTAATTCCATTTTACAAACAGGTATATTCCCTGATAGCTTTTGAAACTCAAATATAATACTTTTACATAAAAAGGGTAGGGTAAAAGGTAGGGGTAGGGATAAATCCGACCTTAATAACTATCGATCGATTAGCCTTATATCAAATCTCTATAAGGCCTTCATTAAAGTCATAGATAATCGTATTTCGCCCCAATTGGACAAACACCAACCTCCACAACAAGCTGGCTTTCGACCAGGCCTCGCCACTTCTGACCATCTACATGCAATAAACCAAATAATCTAAAAATATCAAGATTTCAATGTACCAATTTATCTTGCATTCATCGATTACTCGAAAGCTTTCGATAGTCTGACACACGATGCTATATTCGACGCTCTGAACAACCAAGAAATTGATCCCACCTACATCAACATACTTCGTAACGTATATTTACACAGCACTGCTTCAATTATAGATTACAAACAGCCGGACCATCAATATCTATCGGAAAAGGGGTGAAACAAGGAGACCCGCTTTCACCGAAACTTTTTAAACAGCACTCATAGAGAAGTGTTTAAAAAGTTATCGGCAAATTGGGAGAGATGCGGCATTGAAGTCGGCGGGGTGCGGTTAACAAACCTCCACTTTGCTGACGACATTGCCGTATTTTCCTCCACGGCGGCACAACTGGAGATTATGTTAAACCAACTCAGTGATTCAAGCCTTGAAGTTGGACTGGCGATGAACATGTCGAAGACCAAGTTGATGTCAAACACCACTAAATATAGGATCAGAGTGAATGGTGAGGGATTGCAATATGTCCATAAATACATCTACTTGGGCCAGTTAGTCTCTTTCCAGTCTAGACGAGACAAGGAAGTCTTAAGACGTACCGAAAATGCCTGGAAGACCTACTGGTCCATGAAAGAGCTTAAGAAAGGAAATCTGCCTTTGTCACTCAAGCGAAAAATTATGGACATGTGCATCCTTCCCATTCTGACCTATGATCCCAGACTTGGCCTTTGACAAACATTCAAAAGTCCAAACGCAAGGTTTGCCAACGTGCAATGGAGCGCAGTATTCTAGGCGTCAAATTGACAGACCATATTCGCAACACCACACTGCGCTCCAAAACACAGATTACTGACGTTGCTCGAAAAGCCGCTAAGCTGAAGTGGGGCTCGGCTGGCCACGTCTGCCGTATCCCAATAAGCGTGGAACCCTGACACAGCTAGAAGGCGTCGCGGCGTCCCGTAGAAGATGGCGGGACGAGCTGGACAAAACAAACGACCAGTGGTCTACTTTAGCCCTGGGTCGAAAGAGCTGGAAGTCATGGGGCCTTTGCCCAGCAGTGGGAGCAGGGTAACAGTAATTAACGTTCATTTAATCGCGCTTTTTGTTTATCCAATTTAGATTTAGTAAATATTTGCAGGTACGCAATAAACAAATCTAAAACAAACTCCCGACCCTTTTCATAAATGTAAAAACAGTTAGGTACGCCTAGCCAAATATTTTGAGATCGGCTTCCAGTTTAACTGTATGGAGGTTTTTAGTATTTTACATGGAGCGACTGCCTATCTGACCTCCACAGCCCAGTTACCGTGTAACACGATATCCCTTGGTAACACTGTCAGATTTTTGGGTTACTCACTACCCGTAACAACTATCGGCACCGAGGGGTCTCGATATGTCACCTATCCACAAAGTGACCGCGGCAAGCGTAGCTTAACCATCGATCGATCCGTGCGTCTGTAACAACGAGTTCCTTTTTTTACTTTTCATAAATACGTTATACAAATAAAATCATGGTGGGCATCACCACCATTGATCATACTTATGCGTACCTCCTAAAAAATGCAATGTAGGTAACATTGCATTTTTTAGGAGGTACGCATGAGAACAATATTTTATCACAGTGAATGCGATTAAGTTGCGGTTTGAATGTTGCTAACGTATTGAATTTTGCAGTTTTTAATCTAAATAGTAATGCATTTTTTTTCCTACTAAGCATTATAGACGTTATTACGCAATCTCGAATTATTCAAAACAATTCCGATACGAAGTTTTATCGTTTCAAAATATACGGGATAAACATCGGGACATTTCAATTCTAGGTTGTCCAAAATATTCGGGCAACTTGAGCTGTTTGTTGGACACTTTTAGTAACACAATTTCGAGCACCTGACACGTCATTTGGTAGGTGTTCGACATTGCCCATAATAAAGTTAGGTCCTTGTTAGTGGCTTGCTTGTATTTTGTGAATGTGAGAATGTTGCAGGCCTTGTAGACTGTAGATTTGTAGACCATTTTCTATTTTATTAAGTAGCTGAGACTTGTCGACAGGCCTACACTGTCCTCCCATACCGGTTTACACTGTAATTTACAAAATATTGTAAATTTATTTTTAAAAGAGTAACCGTGGAGTTTCTTGCCGGCTCTTCTCCATAGGAAACAACCAATTAGAACCGTGCACCTACCTTCTGACGTTTCATAAGTGCCCATATAGGTTTATGTGAAATAAAATACTTTGATTTTTTTATTTTCACTGCAGGATTATTCATCATTCTCCTACACTTATCCCAATATATTTAGGGTCGGCGCAACGTGTCTTTTTCTTTCATACTCCTCTATTAGCCGCCATCTCGACAGTCACCCCCTTTCTAACCATATCACACAATCTATTCATCGATATACTGTGAAAGACCGCAGGATTATTAACAAAAAAATATTGAAAATCCTTCCAAAGAAAAGTCTAACAGACGATAATGAGAATTTGTTGGCGCTCGCTTAAGTAACAAATCATGTTGTTAATTCAAGTTTATACCTTTTAGTATATGTTGGTACCTCGTCTTGGGTGTCATAAAATTCAACTAAGGGCGGAGTGAAAGCTGGCAGTCATGGTTAATTTTGATGAATAATAATAATAAAAATATGGCTCCCTGTTTCATAAAGGTTACCTTACTTTCTGAGGAAAATAACAAAAACAGAAAGAACAGTATTTGGTCTACCTAATGTTACTAACAGTCCGGGGCAGTGGTCCAACTGCTCTGTCCAACTAGTTGGACCATTAAATCATTATACGTGTTTTAAAAAATAACAAAACCTACTTCAATTTGCCCAGCCTTTTCCCAACTTAGTTGGGGTCGGCTTCCAGTCTAACTGGATGCAGCTGAATAATAATTAATAATACCAACACCAGTACACGGAGCGGCTGCCTATCTGACCTCCACTGCCCTAACTGGGCAGTGGAGGTCAGATAGGCAGCCGCTTCGGTAACACGATACCCCCTGGTAAGACTGGTGGTTAGACTTTTTGGGCTTCTGACTACCCGTCTTTGGAGGTATGAGGAACAGGGTGTAAAGTTCACTCATCCTCCATTGAAATGGGAGGATCCTCCAACCAGACGGGTGTTGTGTCTGGCGGGCACTTGCCCAACGATTGATATTGGGAAATTGTATCTATGCTAACTGCGCGGTAAACTCTGCTTGCGAGATGCAGGATTTGCGTGACGTCATGATGACGCGTTGTTCGCATGTGGCGTTGTAGATACCGCTACACGTCAAAGATCTACGAATGACAGCTAAGACCAACGGCTTAACGTGTTTTCCGAGATACAAAGTGGTATCGATGTATAATTAATGGTCCACGAACCAACCGCGGCAAGCGTAGCTCAACCCTCAATCGACCCGTGTGGCTGTTATCGTTTAGCCATGAGCCCCTCTCCATAACAACACCTGCTTATTAGCTGAAAACATGTCTATTAGCTTTATCGAATCATTTAACTGGGAAGCGCGCAGCTAAGTTTGCGGTGAAACTTCCTTGAGCAGTAGGCCGCACGTCAGTGGTAACAATTCCAGTATAAACCGGCCCCCTATTCTATGGAAACTCCGCACTATGCTAGGCCAGTTTTACCTAGAGGTTCAAACTGTTACCATTGACGAGCAGTCATCCGTAAAACCCCGCACGTCAGTTACAGCCACTCTATTCTGTAAAAATCTCAGCGTGAAACCTGAGGTGGGTGAGCTGTTAATAGCTATATATATATTTTTTTTTTTTTTTTTTTGAAAAAACGTTGCCCTGCACTAGGAATTTCTCCTGTGTCGTGGGTGCGTTTACATACATATAAACTCACATACACAAACAGCCAGACCCGGAACAACTAATTGTAGGTCATACAAATATTTGTTCCGTGCGGGAATCGAACCCGCGACACGCAGCGCAGCAGTCAATCGCTTAACCACTGCGCCAACCGTGCCGTCAACGTCGTATATGTATATATATATCCCTAGCATTAGGTGGAAGGACAGCTCACTTCAACTAAGTTTTCACGGTGCATACGGATCTCTAGGTCACTTCAAGCTCAGTTTTTACGGTGAGATTTTTACAGAACAACATTACAGATGTGCTTTGATTCTCATTTCTAAGAACATGTTATTATTTCAGATGATCAAGATGATGGTGATCGTGGTGACCGTGTTCACGATGTGCTGGCTGCCCCTCAACATGTTCATTGCAAGTAGTCGCTCTCACTTAAGCTACGGATTCCTAGAAGAGCGGTAGCCGCCACATAACGGCCGCAGTGACGACTGCCATGAAAATGGGGTTTGACTTTACGGTGTCCAAAAACGCTCCCTAGGAAAACACACCAACTTACTTTTATAAATAACGTTTCGGTGACGTCATTCGCTGGTAAATTGCAGAAGGTATGCCGTGGCCACCGGATTTCTAGGAAATCGTACCTGTACACTAGTTAAGCAGGTCATACACGATAGGTTGTGCATGGTGGTTATAACTGAGCAAGCTAACAAGTCATTCATCACCGAGATTCGGAGTTCAGAGAGACTGTCCAGTTTGATTATTCATGCAAAACTGTCCAAGCATATCCTAGCGTATAAGGCCGCCTTTACATTCAGACAGATACTTACAATTTTATCTGTTCAGCGGAAATTCTTGGAACTAAAGCTTTTTTTGTAGAACTCATCGTACTTTGCAAAGAATGAAATAAAATTTGTTTTCTGGCTACAAATACGCTTCTACGAAAAATCTGAATACGCTTTGTAGGCCTTTATATCCAGTCCATGAAACGGTGTGAATGAAAATCAGCATCGAAAAGCATTCATTTCATGGTAGACCGCTGCATCGAAATAGTCCTGCGTGGAAAATGGTTCTGATTGTCTCAGCTTGATAATTCTCCAATTAACGGTGTCAATGAGCAGCGGAAAACTAGTCAGTAAAAGAAAACTCTTAAGAAAAATCAAAATCCAATTTTTGTAGTAAATTCTTTAAGCATACATAGCATAGCATAATGATTCCGTCAATAATGCTTCCACGGCTGGGACACAGGCCTCCTCTCAGTCAAATGGAGTGGCCGTGATCTACCACGCGGGCCCAGTGCGGCTTAGTAGATGTCATATATCTGCGAATTTTTGGTTCTAGGACATGCCGGTTTCCTCACGATGTTTTCTTTCACCGGTTTGAGAGCAGTAGTGATGAATTAATTTACACAAAGTAAAGCGTGGGTTATTCATGAAGAGTAGAAAATAATTGATGACTACTATAATAAACTTGTTATGCTATGCTAAACAATAGTTAAGTTTTATTAAATTCAATAATCGATATTTACCACTGTACTGCCATATCACAGACATAAATATCCGTAGGATAACATTAGTTAAATTCTTTAGGGAAATTCCAAGCAACGTAGCTGTTATAAAGATCAAAAGAATTGTATGACATCATCTGCCCGCACCTAAAAAGCGATTACTAAAAACTTTGTTTTATTCAAAGAGAATATAAACGGTTTTCACTCTCGTTTTGTTTTTAAAAGCTTGCGACTACAGTTCCAGGAAGTTGACGGGAGAAGTAAAGGCCATATTTCTTTGTTGAGGTTTTCGTAAAAGAAGCAAATAAAATTTAAGTAAAACTCCTTTTAAAAACAAGCTTTTAATTTACTCAAAAAGTAAAAAGTACTAAATAAAACTTTATTAATTTTTTGAAAGCTTGGGGCGTGAACTTCGTTCTTACACTTTAAGATAAGCCTCAAGTTTCACAAGCTTTTAAGTTAATTGAATTAATTAAAACCTTGTTATTAAAAAGACTTTAAATTTACATTTTACTGTCTATAATTTGTTTAAATATTGGTTTTATGACCTTCACTTGAAAGGTACTTGTGAAGACAAATCCAACGAACCAAAACATGCCTTATTTTATTTTATTTATTTATTGGATCGCCAACAGAGGCTACACAGTTACATGCATGTAAACATGAACAAGGACAAATACAAGTGTGCGCCTCCAATTATAGGCGACCACATCATTCGCCTTTGCACAAGTCATTGTGTGAACCCACCGAGTTGCACTATCCAAGTCGTCAAACTTTAGAACGGGCTATCATATTCCGCTGTGGAGATCTCTCGTATGGAGCCAATTCTGGGACAGCAGACACCATGACCTATCATGGTGTATGAAAGAATAGATAAGTGGCTGCGCTGCTGATCGTTTAGGAGATCGTCTGGAGCTATCCTTGGGCGCAGCATCTTGGTCATGGTGGCCTTTAGAACGGACTATCATAATTAAATGCGTATATTAAATTTCGTGTCTTTACTGTTGACCGTTGAGGAGTTCCCTCGTCTGGAGCCAATCCTGGGTGCAGCAGCCAGGTCATGGTAGGCTTTAGAACGGAATATGCTAATTAAATTTCGAGTCTGTATTCGCTATGGGCTTTTTAAAACCTTGAAAACGACAAAAGTAAGAACATTTTGCAACAAATATGTAGATATAAAAAAATGAAAATTACTAGTTCATCAGTTACGGGGAGGCTCAAAGGTACCCCGTGACAATCTTAGCGCATTCACCTTAAAATAACGCTAATGCAAAATTCATGTTACAGTCAAAAGTCAAGCTCAAAGTAATTAAATTTATTTGTCAGAAACACGGTACATAATATATAAGTAATACACAAATTAAAAAGATCTTATAAAAATACAATACACGATAAATAAGTAAAATTAAAAACTTCATGCTCTTTGCCCTCTACGCCGCCTACGCCGTAGCACTTTCGTAGCCTAAAGCGTATCGCGCTACGGAAGTGCTACGAACTATGTATAACAAAATAGTTTGTCGCAGGTTTTATGGACGATACATGAAGAGGACGAGAGGTGGGCCACGTGGCCCGGTATGCCATACATGTGGTTCGCTTGCCATTGGCTGGCGATGTCACACTCCTGCTACAACCCCATCATATACTGCTATATGAACAATCGGTACAGGAGAGGATTTAAACAGGTAATATCTAGCATTTATTAAATTGTTTTTCTTCTTCTTAATTCTTAAAGTATCCCTCGATGCAAAAATCTCTGTGGATGCCATACATTTTTTCTAATTAAATAATTCTCACTAAATTATTATAGTCGCAACGATTGTATTCTCAGATGATTGTCGCAATCATCTGAGAAATGATTATGACGTGATTAACTATGACGATGATTTGTAATTGATTCGATTATTCATTTCTGAACTGGATCCATGCCCGCCGACTCTGATGAGTGAGCCAGGCTTTCCATTCTGGTTCAGTGGTCGGCAATATTGCCATTTCAATAATTATTCTCAAGTGCTGATCTCGCGGCTCGTGCCATTGAAAGTCAATTCCAAACAACACTACGGCAAAAAATTGTAATCGACAAGCAAGTCCTGATATTTGAAATATCAGAACTTGCTTTGATAATGTTCTTGTAGAAGTAATGAACCTATTACGATTCTCAGAAATGCAATATCTAAAGTAAGAGGATATTTTTCTTCTACAAAGCCATTTGTATATTATGGTACTTAAATTTAAGATTTTTTTGGTCTTGATCTAACATGTTCCTAATACTCCGCCACTCGGGCTAACATTGTTCTCGTGAAATATTACATTTACGTATTTTCATTAAAATTAAGCTATTCTAAACAAATTTCGAGATACAATGAGTATTCATCTTAACTAAATATAAAAACATTCGACTTTTTGTAAGTTTTTTGCAACGGATAAACTAAAAAAATACTTCACCGATTTTAAAAACGAAGTTTCACGAATATTTCGCTTGTTCGAAAAGGTTCGTGTTGCAGGGACGAGCAAACCTATATACATTTAATTTATTGAAAACGAAGGTCTGTGGACGTCTGCGGTTTAGAGACCCTCGTCTATCTATTTCGACTAACTAGCTATACTAATTTCTAACTTTAAAATGTTGGCAATCCTTCTGGAGTAAATTCGCTTCTAAAATAAGGCTTTTAGTTGTGAAAAGGGATAGACAAATGAACTAGAAGGAAAACAATATATAATAGTGGTAGGGATACTTTTCACATGCCTATTACGATAAATCATAAAATATGAAATTTTAATGGTTACAAAGAGGTAGGTTAGGCTATACCCTTAAAATTAATGGTTGCTTTTATGCTCTGTGCTATAATTTTAGTGTACCGTTATTATTGTGCATATTAATTAAAATAACAGATTTCAGGATTAGTTCAAGAACTTCCCGGATTTTCATAAATGATGGATGTGTTTTAGCTTTAGAACAAAAATAAACATTAATTTTATTACGTCATGATAATTGGTTTTAGCTGACTTTATCCAGTTCTTTGGTTTATATATTATTACTACTATTACTGATGGATTATTTGTATCCATTTGAATTTGAATTTTGTCTCTTTTTAGGCCTTTGGATGTATATTTCGAATACGCCTGGACACGTCGTCGCACAATCGCACTAGCATGTGCGAAGGAGTACAAATGTCAGGTAAGTACCTAATTATTATTTACTTCAAATATTTTCAGGAACATATTCAGAGATGTTCTTTAGTATTACACAGGGACGGGAAAAGGATGGATAATGATTCATTCCTTTCATCTTTTTTGTAAGGTTTTATTTGAAATAAATGCATATAAAAAAGATGAAAGGATATAAGTATTTCTTAATATATCAGGATGGACTGCCTATTGAACCAATTTCTTATTCGATCTTGGCGTACAGCGGTAGTAATAATATGATGATCTTGTATTAATACTAGCTGCGCCCCACGGTTTCACCCGCACAAGTTTCGATCCCGTGGGAATATCGGGATAAAAAGTATCCTATATATTAATCCTAGTTATAAAATCCTAGTTATATCTGTTTGCCAAATTTCCGTTGCGTAGTTTTTTCGTGAAAGAGTAACAAACATACATCCATCCATCCGTATAAACTTTCACGTTTATAATATTAGTAGGATTGAATTAGAAAAAAATACTGAACGACTAAGGATTCTATAATTACGTAACTTAGCTTTTATTAAAACGAGATAAATTTTCATTTCAGTTCATATTTAAATATAGAAATCCCTTTGGAAATTCACGAACTTAACAAGGATGAATGGGACTTTTCCAAGTTTCTTCCCCGACTCAAATCGATTTGAGAAAAAATGCTTTCTATTTGTCGTTTCGGTCTATGATTCATCTTTCTGGCATATTTATTATCAATCTGACCTGCCAGTATGGCTCCATTAATAATAAAGTAGGTAGTACGCTATAAAATCAGAGAATAATGATGTTGTCAAGTACAAAGTAGACTTCGATAAAGGGACGAATTCTTAATATTGAATCGAAGATGTTTTATCACTGAATAATAACGACCATAGGAAAAGGTTTTTACTTTGGAAGGCAGAGCAGTGTTCATCCAGAGTCCGCTATAAAAAACCTTGTTAAACTCAAGATACTTATCTAAACATTTTGTAAGTGTGATTAATTTAGATCTGTGCCGATTTTTAGGAGATAAAGCATGTCCCGTGAGCCAACCGATGATTATAAAAGTAACACTTTTGACAGTTATTAAAACAATGTCAGAAGCTCAGAATAGTTAGTAAGTAGGTACGAGTTTTCAGTGATAAAGCATCGTTGGTAAAGTTTGTTTTCGTGAAATCTTGAAACAGCTACTTTTATTCATTCCCGAGCGAAGTTTTCCGAAGTCAAATTACTTTTGGCTAAGTTTCCGACTACACATCTTGTAAATGAAACACATTTGGAGCTTTGAAGATTTACGAAGCGATGAGTTGTATTTATTTAGCGGTAGGATGTACTCCAAGAAACTGCTTAGTAGTAGGTACTTTATTGAATATACATAGAGCAACCAGCGCGGTTTCTTCAGTTACATTTTGCTTAGTAAATACAGCGCATCCAAAGTTAATATTTTAACGAGAAACTTCTTGGTTATTTCTGTTTTTTGGAAGTAGATATAATAAAAACTAAATTCTAGTGCAAAATGTGTGCATTCAAGTTAGATCGAATTTATGACTTTTCAATTGTTTTTGGCATTGTTGTCCTTTATCATCTGGAAAATTCCTAATGATAGAAAACAAATGACACACGATAATTACAATAATTTATTTTCATTATACAAATTCTAATTCAAGTACAATGTAGAACATAATTCATTGCATCCACATTAGCTCTGAACAAGCGTGGCCACGCATCCCCCGTCAAATTATGATGCGACGCCAATTAATTATTATTATTAATGAATGCGACGAGTGCTTATCTCATCCTGATGACGTCACCCTGTCATAACTGAGGAATAATTTAATTAATTATTATGAAATATTTGGGGGTGATGAACCCGGTACAATGAAGCACATGACTAGAATATTACTAGGCAAGTAACGTTTAGAACTATTACTATTAATTTAGTATTTCCACGCTTTAGTAGTGAGGGTGCCTGCTTAATGGATTGTGTCCTTTACTACAGTACACACACACACACTGTATTAAAAAACTTTCGATTATTTTTAATAAAAAAAAAATATTGTCACACTCCCAAACTTGCCTGAACTGTAATAACGATTTTATGTTATATTTATAAGTACCAAATAAAACGGTTTAGGGCCGTGTAAAGGATTAATACAAATACTCTTAATGCCAAACTTATGAAAGTTGTTCTATTCGTTCAGCAAAACAATAAGTGAAGCACACAACAAAGCAACAAAGTCTCGAGAAATAATAATATAAACTTAAAATCATTAAAGAAGCACTTTATTATAGGCCTTCAGAAAATTATTTCAAATGAT
This sequence comes from Apamea crenata, assembly GCA_949629185.1. Taxonomy (NCBI): domain Eukaryota; kingdom Metazoa; phylum Arthropoda; class Insecta; order Lepidoptera; family Noctuidae; genus Apamea; species Apamea crenata. Next base: position 8,787,969 of record OX451356.1, on the reverse strand, counting down.
TTGCTAAAACCTTTTACTTTGAGAAATTATTTTGCAAAGTATAATCACGAACCTTTTAGATAAAGATAAAACTTTTTGTAGCAAGAATTTTGGTTGAGGCGTGTAGACAAAAGATCACTTAGTTTCCGTTAGTATAAATTGTGTTTACAAGTAAAACTGTGGACACAAGTCCCGACAGCCGTCCTACCGTCCTCGCCGTCGAGGCCCGTCGCAACGCCCCTTATCAGGTCCACCCGACCCTTGCTTGAGGCAGCCCGCGCCGTTGAGCCTGTAGTTTTAAATTCGTTCCTAAATAATTCCGATCCAGGCTGTGCCTCCCAGCGACGCCCTAAGCCGAGGTCCATACCCCACAAGAGTGCCCTTAGCGTGTATTAGTTGCTTAGGTTTTTAAGCCCTGGCTGGAGGCCATAATCTATTGAGGCATCCACTGGTAAGCCCGGTTAAGCAGACGAACACCTCATAGGTTGAACTGAGAGATGCCATTCCCATTTTTTTTATTTTTCACTTTTTAGTTGAAAAAAGCAAACGACGCAATTTCGTTTACTTGAATTTTTACCCGTAATTTTCGTTTCAAAACGAAACTTCTAAATCGATTTTGATAAAATTTATATGGGACCAATCTGAAAGTATATCCTTTCACGTAAAAAAAATAATTGCAAATCGGCTTATAAATAACGTATTGAGAACCTCATCCTTTCTTTCTCTTATATTAGTCACCGCGTGGTGACTAACATTAGAGAAAGGAATCGTCAATAGTTTTGAAACAATAACAATAAATCAGAGGGTGCGATTAAAGTCACTCACGTGCACTCTGTGATTTATAGTTATGGATGTACTTATTGTAATAAAATTACGCAAGCCATTTAATTTAAAATTACAGTTTAAGCACGGTAATATTATCTATACAGTATTGTAACTCGGCCGCATCTTGGAAATAAATGCCTACAGCCGCGCGGTACGTAAACATGCGATAGGGCTGCCCAGCATTTTAATTTAATTTGCCTACTTTGTGTTCCTATTTAGTTTTGTGATTGTAAATATACTTTTTTTATATAAACAAATAAAATAATTTGTGAATTGAACACGCATTTTTATTTTTATTGAACACTTCCTGTGTTAAATAAAAATAAAAATGCGTATTGTTTTTTGATGATTGGTAGATTTAATTAAAGAACCATGTTTATTTTTTAGTAAAAAATATTTGTATATATTTTATAACAGCCGATTTGTTATAAAATATAAATATTTACAAATATCTTACAAATTTGCGACCGAAAAATATTTGCGCCTCGACTGAGACGTACGAAATGCTTTATTATTAAATTTTAAAGTATAAAAAATCCGCATTCTAATACTCGTCATATTGAATATGTACTTGAACTTATTTTTTTGTGAAAAAATCGCACGGTTATTGTTAAAAAAACAACACACCGTCCGTTCGTCACTGCGGCACAGTCGCGACTGCCTGCATGTCGAGCGCATACCGAGATCGAGGCGCGTAGGTATAGCTCGCGCTCCGTCCGTTTGTATGAAGTTGGAATACTGTATAGATAATATTACCGTGGTTTAAGACTGTACATTCACAAAAATATGAATTCAAATAGTTATTATAATTCTTAGTATTTTAACATTTTGTTAAAGATTGTATTCCCCTTTATTCATAAACGTTGCTTAAAGTTAAGCAGTGATTAGCGACTGTTTAACCATACATTTTTGACGTTTAAACGTTACTTAACTTTAGTCATCGTTTATGAATAAACCCCGTGTTTGGTAATTTTTTCGCACACGTCTAATAAACTTTGGAAATAAAATTTAACATACCATACATGAAATCAGTTAACCAGGTAATAAAACCGTGTTTTCCAGGAAGTCACTAATTTAAACAATCCAAAATCGCAGTAAAACCTGAACCTATTGCATTGCTCTTGAAACGTCAGCAACTTATACGTGCCTATTGGGCTTTATTGGATTGGCTGTACAAAACTTTCCGTGAATCATCTCAGGGAATGGAAACTAAGGAATTATGAAAGTGCTCTCGATATCGTTATTCTGAGTGGTATCACTCAAATGTATGTCATACATAATCTTCAACAGTTAAGGGAGATTAATTGATGCATGCATACACTTATAATGATTCATTTTGTTTTATGTGCTCTGCCTACATAATTATGTTTGTAAGTATAGAGGTATGAAGAACAGGGTGTAAAGTTCACTCATACTCTTTAGAAAAGGGAGGATCCTCCGACCAGATGGGTGTTGTTTCTGGTGGGCAACTGCCCGACGATTGATGTTGGGAAGTTGTATGTATGCTAGTTGCGCGGTAAACTCTGCTGGCGAGATGCAGGATTTGCGTGACGTCAGTATGACCGTTGTTCGCATGTGGCGTTGTAGATACCGCTACTGCATCACTCCCCTCCGGAGACCGGAGGTCGATAGTGGGCTGAGTCTTGTATCTTGCGATGCTTGCCTGGCCAGCTAAGGCTCCAGTGAGTCGGAACCGGTTGCCGTATCAAGTTTTTAACATTGACATAATTTTTCGATTTCAGAAGTTAAAGGGCAGATTTGGTGCTCTATAAACAGGTCATTCCAATTATTTGTACTGAACCATATGTTTTTTGCTTATCTCGTTTGCAATAATTCTGACATATTTCATAAAAGGGTCTTTATAACTGTTATGTCTCACTTTATCTCTTGGGTGGTTTAATGAAACACAGTTAGATTCTTTTACAGTGTGTGCGACACGTCCGCTCGCCTCGACTTCTGTCAAGGTAATACCGAGCGGGCGGGTCGCAGGAGCACATATTTATTTAATTATTTTACAGTACATCACATCTCTCCCTTTCAATAAATTTTTAAACTAATCACATTAACTACTCTGAATTTGACCTTGATTAATAGTCACTATTTAAGCTACGAGTGATTTTATATAATTCTAGTATTTGAATATTTTATATCTGATACCCTAGTTTTAATAATAATCATAATACTATCAATAATTTATTACAATACCAATTTAATCGTCCTTGTCTATTTCTACATCACCATCGTCTTTTTTTCCCTTTTCATTGTGAATTCTCCATTGCCCCTCTATTTTCTTGAGGTGAACTATGTTTCTTCTTATGTTTTGACCTGTTTCATCATTTTTTATATTTATGTCACCTCCTTTAGCACTCATTACTGTGTATGGAGTAGGGTTGAAATCTGGTGTCAATTTATTTTCTTTTATCATGTTTTTAACATAAACCTTTTCTCCTATATTAATTTCATTGTCTACAGCTTTCCTTTTCCTATCTTCAATCAACTTTCCCTTTTCTTTTATGATTTTATCTCTATCATATACTTCTAGGTCGGTACGGCGGTTTTCGACATCTACAGCGGAAGGGATTTTGTCTCTGAATTGTCTATTAAAAAATAATTCTGACGGTGTCTTTCCAGTTGTACTATGGGGAGTGCTATTATACATCATGAGATAGCGAAGAAGGTCATCCTTCCAATCAGACTTTTGGCATTGGCTAATTTTCAAGCGCTTAAGGATGTCGCGGTTTTGTCTTTCGACCTCTCCGTTTTGTTGTGGCCAATATGGTATAGAATTGTAAAGCCTGATGCCAAATTCTGAACAAAAGGATTTGAACTCCTCGCTAATAAATTGACGTCCATTATCCGATGTTATACTGACTGGAATACCTAGCCTGGAAAATATTTCTTTTAAAACATTTATGGTTTCATTAGATGTTATAGATTTCATAACCTTTATTTCTTTGTAGCGGCTGTAATAATCAATGACTACTAATAAGTTGTGTCCACTTGGCAGTGGGCCTAGAAAGTCTATAGCTATATCAGTCCATGGTTGCATAGGTAATTCGCGTCTCTTCATTGGCACAGGGAGGCTTGGTCCTGATACTAGAGTGCAACTTTTACAACTTTTAACCATGTTTTCTGCGTCTTTATCTATTTTAGGCCACCAAACTTTAGTACGCAATCTACTTTTCATAGCAACGATACCTGGATGTCCTTCATGTGCCGATGCGAGAACTTGCTTACGTAACTCCGTGGGAATGATTATTTTGTTCCCACGTAGTAAAATATCGTCGTGCATCCAAAGTTCATGCTCAAAGAGTTTATAGTTATTGACTTTCGAGTCCCAATTATTACCAGAGAGAGCTAATTTTATTAATTGAATGTCTTCATCACTTTTAGATTTATCAGTGATATCCTCCATAGGTACAGCCATTGGTCTAGCAAACTCCACGATTTTATTAATGTGATGCTCGTTATCATGTGAATGTGAATTATGATTTGGGCATAATCGGGACAGGGAATCGGCTATATTGTTTTTCCCAGGACAGTAAACAACCTTGTAATTGTAAGCCTGTAACCGTAACACCCATCGTTCAATTCGTGCACAAGGTTTTGATCGCGGCCCAAATATTACCTCGAGAGGTTTATGATCAGTGATCAGTTCAAATTCTTTTAACCCATATAAATATATATTAAAATGTTCGACAGCCCAGACCAAGGCAAGTGCCTCCTTTTCGGTCTGGCAATATCGTTTTTCAACGTCAGATAAACTTTTATGACCAAAAGCAATAATCCGAGGTCCTTGTATATCAATCTGAACGAGGACTGCTCCTAACCCTACAGGACTAGCATCTGCCAGGACTTGTGTCCTATCGTGTGGATCATAGAAACCTAAGGTGCGAAGGGCATTTAAACTTTCTTTTAACTCCGCAAACGCAGCAGATTGTTTATATTTCCAATATTCAGCTATGTCGGCGTGTTTAGAGAGTTTGTGTCTTAAAATTTCTCGAATTGGATCGGTCATGGTGGCCAACCTTGGGATCCATTTTCCAATATAATTGACAAGTCCTAAAAAACTTTGAACTTCTTCGACTGTTTTAGGTTCTCTGAATGATTTTATAGTTTTGACGTACTTATCAAGGGGCCTAATGCCCCGTGGAGATAATTCATGACCCAGAAAATCTATTTTTGACGCGTTAAAAATACATTTTTTATCATTAAGGACCACATTATTATCTTTCAAAACTTGTAACACATGTTTTAGTCTATCGTTATGTTCATTTACGTTACTGCCAAACACAATGACATCGTCAATGAAATTAACAACGCCCTTACAAGGCAGAAGCATCCTTTCCATGATTTTCTGAAAATGTTCGGGTGCACACGATATACCAAACATAAGACGCTTATAGCGAAACAGGCCTTTACTGGTTATGAATGTGGTTATATCCCGACAATCTTCTTTTATTTCGACTTGGTGGAATGCATCTTTAATATCGAGTTTAGAAAAGATACATGACTTCCTGAGCTTTGGGAGAAGTTGGGTCATTGTAGGTAAAGGATGATTCTCTCTTATAATAGCTTTGTTTGCACATCTCATATCGACACATAGTCTTAAGGTGTCATCACTCTTAAGAATGGGTACTACCGGAGAAACCCAGTTTGTGGCTTGATCTACAGGTTCAATAATGTCTTTTTTGACTAACTCATCAAGTTTATCATTGATTTTATTTTCGAGCGGAATTGGTACTCGCCTATATGGCTGACATATGGGTGTCACAGATGGATCTATAGCAATAGCCAATTGGACATTTTTGAATTTAGGAAAATTCTCTGTATATACTAGATTTATACTCACCCCTAATTTAAGCACATTGAGACATGTAGCTGTATGCTTTCCCAACAAATTACGGGTGCCATTTTTAATAACATAAAATTTTGCAGTTTTTGTTTCTGGTCCAATTACGATTGATGCTTCAAATGCGCCGAGCACATCCAGAGGATCTTTTGAACCGTATGCCATAAACACTTGATCGGAACCTGGTTGCTGGTTAGACACAACGACAGCTTTTGATTTTAAATATTCCCAGGTTTTATCATTTATTATATTGTTTTTACTCCCAGAGTCGATGAGCATATTTACGTTGACACCTCCTACTTGGCAAGTTATTTCAGCGTCATCGTCAATATGAAATATATAGTTTACATCACTGACTGGTGGTTTGGTCTGTGGTTCGTGTGTTTTGGTTTTTTTACTGTCATTTTTTTGTTTGTTCCAAGTGATGGGTGCTTTACGCTTGAGTTTCCTTGTTCGACATTGACTCATGAAGTGACCTTTATAGCCACATTTGTCACATACTTTGTCCCTCGCGGGACAACGTGTATCATCACATTTGTGATTATCACTTCCACATCTTGTACACCGCGTATTATCCGTGTGAATACCCTGAGTTCGGGTTTTGTTTGTTCTTGTTCCAATCCTATTAACCTGTTCAGTTTTTATTACTTGGAATTCCTTTAATTGTCTCTCTACGGTTTCGATTGAGTTGGCTTCTAAAATAACCTTTTCTATTGTAACAGAATCTCCTAACTGTAGTATTTTCTTTCTAAGGTCTGATGAGGTACATTTTTCAGCAATTTGGTCTATGAGAGCGTTGTCTTTGTTAGCAAAATCACATTTGGAACATTGATTACGTAATCTAACTAAGAATTTTTCCAACTTTTCATCCGGTTCCTGTTTCATGAGTCGGAATACGTGTCGTTCATAAACAAAACTCTGCTTCGGAGAAAAGTACTCGTCTAGTTTTTTAATAGCGGACTCGAAAACATCGGATGAGTCGCCCTCTTCAACGTGTGCACCGGGAAGATTATAATAGATATCTTGCAATCCTAAACCACCGGTGTGTAAAAGTGTTGCTCGTTTTTTTAACGGCTGGTCTATGCCTAAGGCTAGGAGGTAGATTTCGAGAGCTCGTTTCCATCTTTGCCACCGATGGCCTAATGAGGTTGGATCACCATCGCAGTCGAGAGTTTCTATGGTCGGTAATTGAGACATGTTGGGACAATCTGCAAGTAAGTATGAAAATATTGCTTCAAGTACTACGAAAATTAACCACTATACCTACTTAGTAGCGAGATGATAAGCAATGATATAATATGTTTAAAGAATTCATAGAAAGTACCTATTGCGTTTTTATTACTCAAGACTGAACTATTGGATTGGAACATGAATCACTTCATTTTGTGGAATTGCATATACTAGTACAGTTTTATACCAGTATATGTGGAACTAGATGGGTATTTACCCATTGGAATAGTGTACAGTATGTACTTTGTCTTTGTTTGTTTGTTTCTCTTTCGACTTGGCTAATACTTACAGGCACGATTGGTTGTTGTTGTGTAGTCGGTAGCTTATTGAGAAAGAGCAAGAATCAATTCTAATCGCAATAGATTGTTTTAAAGCAATCCGTGCACTAATCATATTTTTCTTTCTTACTATTAATTTATTACCTATTACTTGCATACAAATAAAAATTAAGATTCTATGAACGATCATTACTGTTTATATAGGTACTTAGTCATGCGGTATTACTCAGAATGTAAATAGTTATAATTAAATGTAATGTGGGTAAGTCGAGAATAACACGGAGAATTTCTCACTATGTTTTTGGTCGTGATAGTTCTGCGGTATTTATACAATGTGGGTATATAGTTATAATGGAATGTGCACACCAGCTACACAACAATATTTTATTGGTAAGTATTAGCAGGCACTGGTTTTAAGGCTATTTTGACCGAAGATATCATTTGTCAGTAATTGCTTACACTTAAAATATTTCTTATTTTACTAAACAATAAATTTATTTATCTCCATATCCCTTTTTAAATTGAATAAGAGAAAATAGAAAACAATATTTAATTGTGACGAAATTGATAACCTCGGTCATCCGCCTTTTTTACTGTTTATTTTACTCACGTTCTTTATCCTCGTCGCCAATGTTATGTCTCACTTTATCTCTTGGGTGGTTTAATGAAACACAGTTAGATTCTTTTACAGTGTGTGCGACACGTCCGCTCGCCTCGACTTCTGTCAAGGTAATACCGAGCGGGCGGGTCGCAGGAGCACATATTTATTTAATTATTTTACAGTACATCACAATAACATTTGCTGTAGTACCAACAATAAAATATATTTAATGATGTCATAAATAATCTTAACGCATACAAATTGTCCTCGACGCGACGGATGTGTAACTATTAAACAAACGTTTACCTACCGCCATTGAAATATTATCAGAGCTTTTATTTTATGTACGTAATACATCAGCAGAGCACAATTTTGAAATAAAACTAGCTCTGCTGCTAACAATAATTGACAGATGATTTTGTTTAGCTAAACAAGTAACAGTCTTAAACTTATTTCTTTTTGTATAATAAACGGTTTCAAATATATTTTTACGTTTCTCTTTTTAATAATAGCTATTTTGTATCCTAAAGTGCCGTATGTATTACGAGAACATTAATTTTCGTTTGATATTCATTCATTTCAAAGCTACTGCGCTGTAACTAATAAAATTACGAGTTGCCACTTAAATGTTTTTTCCAGTGGAGTACTAAGTAGTTATAATATTTATACGAATCTGGTACTTTGACATTCAAAAGTGCCTTTTTTGTGCCTATTTGAAATAAATGCTTTGACTTTGACTACAAAGTCAAAACATTTATTCGAAAACGAAACGAAACGAGCGGGATAATATTCTTCATAACCTACAAAGGTTCTGAAGAAATCGTTTTTATTTGAAAAGATTCAGAAGTTATTTATAAAATATTTAGTACAAAGTCGATCTATTGCGTATCACCTTAATATAATAATAAATAAATAAAAGAGTACCAACGTATGATTTTAAAAAGCATATAATATTACAATTGATTATTCAAGCCTTGAATAATAAGGCAATCTGAAGGTTAAAGGCAAATATAACTCTAAAGATAGCAGATGTATTGAGATAATGAGACAGTGAAAGTTGAATGTATGCAAGTACACAAAGTAGTAATAAAAATAATACCCACAACAACTTCTAACAAAGTTGTTTGGGCTAGACTTGCTGTGGTTGAAAGACAAGACATAATATTAATATGACCGTAAAACATTTAGCAAAGTATTTTGTCACAGATGACCAGGTTATTATTAAATGTGTTCGTGCCTTTTTGTGGCAAAATACTTGTGACTTGAGCTTATTTATCAAATAAATTGTGTGCTTAAGGCACCTGCCCCACCGCACGAGGAAGGGACGAACTATCAACGATTTTCTCGCTCAAGAAACGTATAAAAGGTTGTAGGTTCCGTGTAAGTAAAAGAGGCACATATATTATTATATAGTTGATCGCTGTCTGATCAATCTGATCATGATCACACCACCGCGGCAAGTACTCATTTGTCGAATTGACAAGAGCTATCAAAGAGAGTACTCGCTCAGCGACACTCGCTTGTCGGGCAGAACACTCGCTGTGAGACTCACGCTGGTTACATTATACGCATATAAGCGAGTAATCGCTCGTCACCGTCTCCCACTCGCTGCTCGTTGCTCGCCAAATCGTTTTTAGTGCTATTTCTACTCGCTTCACGTTAATCGCGCGTGGTGAGACAGATGCCTGAGCATAATTTTGTTGATGATAAAGTTTTTTTTTTTTTTTTAGAATAGGTTAGTTACAGCAATTTTATTTATTTAATAAAATATATAAGCACTTTAACTGTCTCCATGCAGATAAATGATTCAATGAGAAACGAAATGATATGTTCAAGGATGAATAGAAGTATAAAATAGAAAAAAAAAAAACGATAGCAGCCACAAGTAGACGTTTAAGGAAAATCTATTTCCGTACGCCTTGCTAAGCCGTCTATTGAAAATGATTGATGGTTTTCCTTTGGTGGTGGCTTATATTAATGACCCCGCAAGGTACTACTTCCTTAATTGAAATTGATTTTCGTGCGGATATGAACCTGAAATCCTGAATGAAGATAAAGGGTGAATCATTTACCATCATCATCCCTTAAGATTGTCAAGGCATTTGGTGAGTTGTATCATTCGCGTAGGATCTATATGAAACGATTCATTTCAGCATCCATGTGTAAAAATATATTACATAGCTCGTTTACTCGTTACCTACTCGAGTTGCGCATATTTTTGGATCAATCTTTATAAATCACCACCCACGGCGCTCACCCTAACTAGCTAGCTAACACTACCTATTTAGGTACTAGTTTCGTATTTTTTTTTTGCTGTGAGTATATATTTCATAATGGTATTTGCTTTATATGATATGAGTCACCGGGAAAAGTTCTTACTCCCTTTGTTCTTTACAAAGGCCTTCTTGTTGTAAAGACGTCACTTTTGTCACCCACGCCGCTTTGAGGCACAAAGAAGAAACACGACTTAGCGACGCAACGTAGCTCGTTCATTTTGTATACATTAAATCGCTCACGACTCTCGACATGAGGTATCGTAGAAACCCAGCTCAAAGTCGCGGCTGTCTGAAAGAACCTTATGCAACATTCAGAATTCAAATTAAATCAAGGGTATTACAAAGGCTGCCAATCAAACTGTCAATTGTACCTGAGTGTTTCAGAAAATAACCCTTTCTGTAAAAGCTTGATAGTTCCTTTGTAACCTCTATCGTCTTTGTCATTTTGACATTCATGAAGTTTAGGGCTAATATTGTTTTTTTTAGTTAAAAAGTAAGCCATTACGTACAATAACATCAATTCTATTTATTGCAATGTAAATCGGGCTTCGGTGCGTGTCAATGCACTTCGACTCACACTATCAAGTGTAAATCATATTTTTGAGATAATATTTCATAAAGTGGATACGATTCACATATCTCATACAAATCAATGAGGTAAATCTCAAGCGGGACGTGGGACGTGACTGCGCGTGTCTTTTGTTTAAATGATTAGGAAGTTTAGCGAGAGTTTGAACACTTTCATACAAGTTAGACAATACGCGTGTGCGAATTTCGTCCGGCATACTTTGCGGGATTCACCTCAGATTGATCAGAGCTTAACTTATATTGTTTGGAACATAATGTGATGAAATCATGTAATGAATGATGTAACAAAAACATTCAATCAGCGAGAATCTAGACTGGTTTTTAGGATAATGTAACAAAAAGTTCAATCAGTGCGATGCTAGTTCGTTAAATAATAATAATAATAATATCCCTGGACATTTCACACAGCACCATTTGTCCCAAGCTAAGCAACCTAATGCATGTGTTATGGTAACAAGATGGCTGATAAACTACTTATATACAATTTTTTTTTTTTTTGTAAATACATACATATTATAGATAGAAAAACACCCAGACTCGGAACAAATACATGTAGGTCATACAAATATTTGTTCCGTGCGGGAATCGAACCCGCGACACGCAGCGCAGCAGTCAATCGCTTAACCACTGCGCTAACCGTGCCGTCAAATATGTTTTTATAAAGGAACCTATGTATATTATTTTTTTCTATCACAGAAATCGTCGGTGTGAACGGGATGACCCGTCGTGGCACGACGAGCAGCTGCCTCAGTCGTCTTCATCGGGCTCCGACGGTTTCGTCATGCACGTCAGTCAGACGTGGTCTGACGACAGCACCGCGGTCGTGTACTCCCGCCGCACCCGTCCGCGCCTTGTCAGTGCGAACCCACCTTAACTAACGGACAAAAGTGACATCTCAAGACTTTGTGTACACAATGAATTAAATAATATATTTAATGGGTTCTTTTTTATTTATTTGCATGATAGTGTATAATAGTCGTTGATTATAATATTCAAGCGCATTTAGGTTAGTTAAAACTGACACACTATGTCAGTTTTAATTAACCTACATAGTACCTACATAGGTACATCAGTCCAATTAATATTTGATATTGCTTTTTGTTGTGTTCGTAATATTCAAAAACAGAAAATTCATTTTAAACTGCTGTTCTGTTGTTCTTGTTAATCTTGTGTAGTATTATGAAAGCTTTCGGCGATGTTTTTGTTCTCTCTAATGATTCATACCCATTAAAAAAAACATAGTAGGTACATAACAACATCGGTTAGTTGACGACATATCAAACAACAACATTTCCAATTTTAGCTGACATGAAAAGTCAGTTTATACTGCAAATGTATAGCTTGATATATCGTCCTGCGTGAAGTACCCGTGTTATCAGGGCACTTCCAGTGTTAAAAAGAGAATGATGTGTGTCAGAAACGACGCTCTATAAAATCGAGCTTTTTCCAAAACTTGAAAATATAACATAACGCCCATTATCCGAGGGCTAAACCGAGGCTTACCCATATCATTACCAGCACCACATCAGCTCCTCATTATGCCAGTTATGTTCAAGACCCTTGTACCTAATAGGTAGTGTATAAAATTTGATGTGCCATATAAACGCCCGGGTTCTGTTCTTTATACCTCGAGTTTCTAACTCTCGACGAAACGTTTAATTAGCTACCCTTTAAAATATAATGAAGGCTAATTAGGAATAATTTAAAGCTTCTAAAGAAATACAAGTTTCTAGATAATTCACTTAGCCCCTTATTTTGTTTTCTCACCAGTTGATTAAACCTAAAGAAGTTAGTTTAAAGTTGATTTAACGTAAAGAAGTTTCTCTCATACCTACTTATCAGAAAAATGCACAACAAAGTAAATTTTCAACGATGTGGCCTGTCCATGATCCAAACGCCAAATGTTTACTACTGGGGGCGAATTGCACCAATGAAACTAAACGCGATCAGCACATCTATCTAAACCGTGTTCAAGAGCCGTCCGTGTCAATATTCCACAACAATGATGACACTGACAACTCTTGAACACGGTTCCTTGGTGAAATTCGTCCTAAATCTTTTTGAAGACAAAAGAACAATCCCTAAAATGCATCAGCTGTAGTTTCCCACAGCATTGTTGAGGAAAATAGACCGCTCCTACATAAGTAAGTGGTAAGCTTGCAAATCCGCGCGCTCGTTAATGGATTAACCCGTTTAACCCATTCATTTCTCTTCGGTGAGGATTGATGACAATAATGAAATAGTATAAGAGTAGCTTATAATTATATTGGATAGGTACTTGGGAAAAAATACACATTAGATCTGATTACAAGCTAAGTTTCTACCTACTTAAGTGTAGTTAGGAGTTAGATAGATAGATAAACCATTTATTTAGTGCACACAAAAGAAATAGCACAACACACAAAAGCACAATTAAAATATTAAGTAGGTACCTACATGAGTATAAAGGAAAAAAGTGCTAAAATACAAAAATGTGACACTATAACTATTACATGTGTTCATATTTTTTTCAATCAGTCACAAATGCTTCTGCAAGTCCTGCATAAGCTAGGTACGTGGTACGTGGTAAAGCAGCCCTCGGGAGGACCAGTCGACTATCACGATGAAAATCTGTATCTACAATTCTACACTACACTTTGAGAAACAGGCATGACTACTGTCGCCATCTAGTGAGTTGCCTTCGCATATTTCTATTATAGCGTTGCGACGAAATTAGAAAAGCTAAAAAGTTACGACGCATCGTATCTTTTTATCCCTTTTATTGTCTCAAATAGGTAATAAGTGTTACGTAAATACTTTTTACTTAATATCAAAAAGTTTTACTATATAAAGGTAGACTTAGAAAAGTAAGTAAGTACAAATAGTTTAGTTAGTAGACAGGAAATAAAATTAATGGACAGCGAAACAGTACATAGAAATATACTTGGGAGCACTAGTGATTCAAACAAGTGTTAAATACATGTGAATTGAATTCATATTTTGATAAACACTTTTTAACTGCACTTTTTAATGTCTCTTACACTATCATTAGTGTAAGGGTCATGAACTGCAGATTGAATCAATAAAAAATACCGGATTAAATTTCTGACACGTACGCAAGCTTTTATAACAGAAATTCAATCAGTTTTCGACAAAAACACAAAATACATGCAATACATGCATGGTTGGTTTCAACCGTTGTTGATCAATCCGCAGCAATACCGATGAATGCAAGGGCTTATTCATACATTTATAATAGTGGAACTATCACAAACAAACAACAGCATTCATGCCGTTTCACAATCAACAAGAATCGACTAAACACATGATGAAATAAGAATTAAACCCGAATCAGGACAGTATCAGACTTAGGTTTGATTTAAATTCTTATGGAGTGATGGATGATTTGAAACAGATATTCTCAGTTACTATTTCCGTGAATCACACCATTTTGGTCTCGTGAATGTAAAGAAAATACGTAGGTATTTAATAAGATTAAGAATTAATTACAAGTCCGTAGACTTGTAATATCACTAAACTTAATAACTAACTTCATCACTATTATTGACCACAGTTATGTTGATAACTGTGGTCAATAATAGTGATCATTAAGTAGTTGTATGACTTATGCATTATGGTCCATTGTTGCGAAATGTTATTAGGCGCATTAGCTTCCCAACCACATCCCTAATGCATTTCTTTTATATCTTAAGTCACTACATTGACGACGTGAAACCACTCTGCCTGTTTATCTAATAGACAACACGGTTTGTACCACTTTGCTTGGGCACTTAGCAAATTGTAGCACTACAACAGGTTTTTCAATTCAGAACCGTCACTTATCATGAGAATATTCAGATGTTCTAGCACTCTAAATGTCACTTCCAAAAATGTTTTTAAGTTACACATTTTCTTCTCCGAGCCAAGATAAACAAAGTCACATAACAAGCAATTGACTGGAAGTAAACACTACATTTTTATTGTTTTCTTTTCATGTTTTATCATTTTTACTGCGAATACTGCGATGTTTGTTCTGTGAAACACAATATTTAGTAGATTTAACAATAAGGTGAATCAATCCCTACCGACGCGACGAGTCAAAAGCTCGTGTGAGAAATGCTTGGATAAAAAAATGGTGTCGCACTGTGTTTTTTGAAATATCTTTTGTTACCACGTAGCAAGTGGATTACACGATTTTGTCACAACAATGTATTACGGTACTATACAATGTCTATGCCCAAGGACTACCTAGATTCTCATGTTTATGATGTGGAAACCTAAAGTCTTCACTAATTGGGACACGAGACGAAAACTTGTGGAGGTAATTTTCTACCCGTATCCCATCACATTTGTGTTGTTGAGTATCGAGTTAAGGGAGGACCCATTTAAATTAGGTATCTACATACAAAGCGTATATTTGTACTGGTGTACCTACCTACATAACATGTCTTAGTTGTGTGTTATGTCATTGTTAGTTTCTAGGGAACTAAATAAAACAATCAGGGATAAAAGCTTTCCATGTTTTGAATTACCGAATTAACCGACTATTAATAAGTAATGATTCCCTATTGGTCATTATTAGTTAGCTGAAATCATCGGTAATAACAGTATCACAAATGCAAATAGAGCCTGCAGTAAATTGAATTAAACCAAAAAGGTTCCTTTATAAATAAATGCGTAGATAAATAGGTAGGCACTGGTCGATTTTCAAGAAAAAATACGCAATCGCCATTTATTCTAAAGAATAAAATAAAAACTAAACTTTAATGGCTTCATTTCTTTTTTGAACGCACTAGCCATTTCTTTTCCCAGAAGGTTGCATTATTTATTATTTTTAGAATTATGTGGTTTTTACGCTGATCTCTCACAACATTGGCCGAGGTTGGTGCTTGTTCCTACTTAAAGACTTCTTGGTTTAGCTATAGACTAAATTATTGGGCTTTTAGTCGAACAAACATAAATACTCGTACTCGTACTCGGCCGCGTCAGTCTCTTATTTGGCGTTTGTTTATTTTTTTTGTGTCTGTTTGCCAGTCGACAACGGCCTCCTCAAACCTTCTTCATTCCTGACTCTCTCTGGCCACGTTGCCGCATGTCGTTTCAGTGACCTCTCTGATGACATCATCTCAACTTTTCGGTGGACTACCTCTTATTCTTTAACCGTTTCTTGGGTAACATCGGGTAGCTATTTTGCTCCATGTGTCCTTCCCACTAATCTTGTGTCAATAACTCTGCTTCAACTATTTTGCATTTTTCGTCTACTACAAAATCAAGCTACATATGAGACTCCACAGGAGGTGTGGAACTAACATCGTCCGGATAGTCTCTGAACACCAATTTCAAGGAGATTAAATAGGTATAAACAAAAGTCAACACTGTTAATCTAATGATTATAACAAGTAGGACTTAGGAGCTTATTGGTGTTAACGAGCTTATTTGCTTAGATATGCGGCGACACGTGTTTAATATGCAGATTTAAACCTTGTTTGACGGATTACGCCAGGTACTCCTCTAAGGGCTAGCCCTTAGAGGTGTAAAAACCCAAAAACCCAATAAGTACAATACTTTGCCCAACTTGGAGATCGAACTAAACTTCTCACGCGCAGCAGTCGCCAACCCACAACGAGGCAGACACAGTAAAAGGAAAAAAATGAAATGAATTTTTATTTGAAGTCGTGATTTCTGTGGGCATAATATCCCGGACGTTTATCTGCACTTAACTGAAAGTCATCTTAGCGGAATAATCGACTTTGACATCAATCGTTAATTTTGCCTAACAAGCGTACATGACTCGGCTCCGCTTTTGTTGATTTTGCCGAAAAATGTCTCAAGGACACTACTTACGATCTTGTAATGGTAAAAAAATTTAAAAGCTCAACAATATGTAAGCTTATTTTTTCTAAAAGGTAAATTCTATCGGTGCCTGTCTGTATGTTCAGAAACTTTAAGAGGTAGTCTTTTAATTTAACGAATCAACTTGTTGGTATCTGTATTGGTAAAGGCGTAAAGGCGATTTTCGTAGTGCAAGTTTCAATACTGATGCTTGGTTGAGTGAGGTATCGACCATACATTAGAATATCCATTTAGACCTAGTCGTGGAGAAAAGCTTTTAGCAAATAAAATCGATATACATAGACGAGACGACGCATCGCATCAATACCGAGTGTCTTATGAACTGAAACTCGTAAGATACTACAATAATAGCCACATTTTTATAAAACTCCCCGTCGCTATTACTTACTTCTTTTTCACTTAGAATTCTTTCTGATTTTTTTCTTTTTGCTCAGCTCGTATTGGTCCTAGCGTGATGTTAAATAGCGTAGAACCTTCTTTAAGGATTGCTCTAGAAAAAGATTTTTTCAAATCCGACTGGTGGTTTCAGAGATTAGCGCGTTCAAAGAAACAAAATCTTCAGCTTCATTATTAGTATATATGTGTATAGATTTGGCTATATTTTATTGAGTCCAAATAAACGTTAATATTTTTATTATTCATACAAAAATGTAGCGAAAACATTCCGTCGACAAATAAAGTTGTACCTACACTAGCGCGATAGATGGCGTTGGCGTCTAATTAGATCTCGCTATGGTTTCGTTACCATCTTTTGATAAGGTGCAGAAGTGTTGTTTACATAACTTGACATAATTTTTGAAAAGTCGGACCTCTTGGCCCATTTTGTATTGTATTTAAAGAAATACAATACAAAGTGGGCCAAGAGGTTCGACTTTAAGATGTGAGGCTTTTGGCTTTTGTCTTAGATTTTTTTATTAGCCGTTAGTATCCCACAGCTGGGCAAAGGCCTCCCAACTCTCTTTCCACCTCTCTCTGTCCAGAGCTGCCAAGGGCCAATCTTTATGAAAGGAGTCCAGCTCAGCCCGCCATCGCCGTCTGGACATGCCGCGCTGTCGTTTTGCCACTAAGCGGGACCGGGTTGTAAGTTTGGCCCATTGATCGTCTGTCATGCGGTAGATGTCTCCAGCACAATTCCATTTAAGCGTGACAGCGTGGTAGTTACTTACATAATGTTCATTTTCTCATGTGCGGTGATGTGCGTCTTATTTGTGGTCTGCCTACTGCAATATTAATTATAAGATGCTCCGCCAATAATCAAGAACATCTTTTGTTAATATTATTATGCAGAGTGTCCGGTAATTAATGGATAAACTCTTAAGGGGCCATTGTACTCATCATTATGAACAACTATGGGACCAAACCTGAAATCACGAAAAAATAATCAGCGGTTTCCTACATTTTGACGAGGTATACGAACACAAATGTAGGGAAAAGTAGTTTTTTTTTTTCGTGATTTCAGGTTTGGTCCCATTGTAATAGTTGTTCATAATGATGGGTACCTTAAGAGCAACTACCTATGGGAGTCTACACGCCAAAGCTGCAGATCATTTCAAACAATAGCTGTTGTCCGGCTTGCAACGTTCTTAAGCCGGGCTAACCCTTCGGCAAGGTTTTGGTGTGTAGACACCTTACTGACCCCGTATCTCTACGATGATACGAAGAAGTTCTGTACGCAACGAACTTGGTACGATTACCAAGTTCGCTGCGAACAGAACTTCTTAAACAAGCTTGTTAGTTACACACAGATGCATATCAGAACTTAATACGATAGTTGCTACAAGTTATAAATATGCGATGGCAGTCCAATTTAATTGAGAACAAACATTTCCGTATCAGCGATTGCAATTGCAATCAAGATTAGTTAGTTCCGACTTACGGAAATTAACCTACATATTTGTGATCCTGAAGTAAACTGACGTCATCATCATCTGCCGAGCCTTTTCCCAACTATGTTGGGGTCGGCTTCCAGTCTAACCGGATGCAGCTGAATACCAATATTTTACATAAAGCGACTGCCTATCTGACCTCCACAACCCAGTTACTGGGTAATACGATACCCCTTGGTAAGAAAAGAAGAAAACTGACGTAAGAGCTCTAATTATATTTTGGATTGTGTCGGCTCATACCTACAACTATATGTCGTGAATGCTCAGTGGTTAAGGCCTTGCCTCTCATACACGAGGTTATGGGTTCAATACTGGGCCAGCACCAATGTGCAATATGACTTTTTCAATTCATATGTAGGTACTTTCTGAGTTCATCTTGGACATTAATGTCACCGGTGGAGAAAAACATCGTGAGGAAACCTGGTTAATATGCGAAGAGGTACTCGTATTTGCCCTACACTCCTGCAGTGAGACAATAATGGGCTAGTTTGTACCTATGTAGGTTCTGCTGCTGTAGTTTGTACACACTGTTTTTAATTAATGCTAGCAACATGAAATATCTTCTGAAAACCAGAACTACAAAATGATCTGTGAAAAAAAAGATTTAATAGTATAAACTATTAAATCTTTTTTTTCACAGATCACTTTGAACACAACACAACGTATCAGACTTACATTCCCATTTTATAACACCTTTTTTCACGTCAATAAAACTGTATTATTATTATTAATGCTACGTCACACCCGCGTAGCGCTACGAATACTATGACACGAAAAATAAAACATAGTCAACGGTATAGTTTGACTAAAAACTGTGAAAATTAAAATATCCATACTTGAATTTATAATCAAAGCTACTGCTTATTTCCTTGCTTTCGTCATATAAGTCTTAAGTTTCGGTTGTGAGTGTATCATATAAATCTAATATACAGGGTGGAATTTTGTAATGCCACCTGAAGGGAAAGTACTCTTAATACTGTAGATAGACAATTTTACTCAAAGAAAACATTCCTTTATTTTTTAACAGAAAGAAAACTGCATTCAAAGATTTTAAAAAATTCGCTTGCCACAGCCGGGAATCGAACCGACTAAAATCTGTAAAAATTACACCCTGTACTTTTATTGCATTGATCGTTAGGATCAATTATAAGGATGAAATCTCTCTAACGAACATGATAAATAAAATGATAGGAAAACTATAAAATCTTAAATTATTTTAATTATTTACAAAAAATTGTAAATTAGCATGTCATGGTCATTTAAACACTGTCAAGTATCTTGAAATATTGGATCTCTTAAGAAATGAGTTAAATGGTTTCCCCGAGCAAGAGCGAAACCAAATAATTCTACAGCAAGATGGTGCTCCAGCCCATAACAGCAGAATCACTACTGCCTACATTAATAACCATTTTAATACCTGAATTGGTACAAACGGCACTATCAGATGGCCTGCGAGATCACCAGATGGATGGATGGACCCTTTAGATTTTTTTTTTGGGGATATGTGAAAAATCAAATTTACATTAAATCTTATGCGAATGTAAACGAGTTGAGAGTTAAAGTTCAGAATACGATTTATAACATTCACCACAACACGTTATTAAAGGTTACTAGAAATGAATTCGTTAGAAGAATACATTTGTGTATCCAAGAAAATGGAGCCCATTTCGTGCAAATAATTTAAGATTTTATAGTTTTCCTATCATTTTATTTATCAAGTTTGTTAGAGAGATTTCATCCTTATAATTGATCCTAACGATCAATGCAATAAAAGTACAGAGTGTAATTTTTACAGATTTTAGTCGGTTCGATTCCCGGGTGTGGCAAGCAAATTTTCGAAAATCTTTGAATGCAGTTTTCTTTCTTTTCAAAAATAAAGGAATGTTTTCTTTGAGTAAAATTTTCTATCTACAGTATTAAGAGTACTTTCCCTTCAGGTGGCATTACAAAATTCCACCCTGTATAAAATTCTCGTGTCACAGTTTTCGTTGCCATACTCCTCCGAAACGGCTTGACCGATTTTGATGAAATTTTTTGTGCTTATCCGGTATCTATGAGAATCGATTAACATCTATTTTTCATCCCCCTAAATGTTAGGGGTAGTCCACCCCTAAATTTTATTTTTTAGACAAAATTTTTAATTTCTATTTTTTTATGGTACAACATACAAAAATACATACAATCCTCAATTTTCACCCTTCTACGATCAACCCTTATTTTTTAATAGCCATTTTAGTAATTTAATCATTTTTCCTCTCCGGTCGAAAACTGATCAATCGTCATTTAATTAGAGGGTAGGAGTAGGGTAGGAGTAGGGTAGGAGTAGGGTAGGAGTAGGGTAGGAGTAGGGTAGGAGTAGGGTAGGAGTAGGGTAGGAGTAGGGTAGGAGTAGGGTAGGAGTAGGGTAGGAGTAGGGTAGGAGTAGGGTAGGAGTAGGGTAGGAGTAGGGTAGAAGTAGGGTAGGAGTAGGGTAGGAGTAGGGTAGGAGTAGGGTAGGAGTAGGGTAGGAGTAGGGTAGGAGTAGGGTAGGAGTAGGGTAGGAGTAGGGTAGGAGTAGGGTAGGAGTAGGGTAGGAGTAGGGTAGGAGTAGGGTAGGGGTAGGGTAGGAGTAGGGTAGGAGCAGGGTAGGAGCAGGGTAGGAGTAGGGTAGGACTAGGGTAGGAGTAGGGTAGGAGTAGGGTAGGAGTAGGGTAGGAGTAGGGTAGGAGTAGGGTAGGAGTAGTGTAGGAGTTGGGTAGGGTAGGAGGTAGGACACCACGCGAACGAAGTAGCGCCGGGCAGCTAGAAATAATTTATATGGCAAAACAACGTTTGCCGGGTCACAGCTAGTCATATATATATTTTTACTATGGACCAAATTACATCGACGAACCTATAGCTAGAGGAACCTTACCCTAACAAATCCTCTGTCAGTAAAAACACTCGGTAGGCGGTAATTCAATAAGCTTTACGTGTACATACCTGTTTTCTTGTATAAAATTACTAGGCAAGCATATATGAATGGTGATGGCAAATTAATATTCTCATCTACGCGATAACGCTCTTTCGGGGCACGGGAGCAAATGTTAAATTCAATCAGTTCATTATACCTAATGGTTTGTGATTTACATGTGTAAGAGACGTATGCAGGTAAGCCACAAAGGGGAAGCAGAGGCGAAAGTTCTGTACATACTAATATCAGTTAGTTTAAAGCCGTTCTCATCATCATTCCCCTGCCCTTATCCCAATTTATTTGGGGTCGGCGCAATATGTCTTTTTTTCGATACTTCTCTCTATTAGTTGCCATCTCAGTAGTCGCCCCCTTTCTAACCATATCATCATTTATACAGTTCATCCTCAGTTTACAGCCGTTCTATTCTGTAAAAATCTCACCGTGAAAACTTGGGTGACGGGTGTTTTAATGAGTTCATTTAAAGCTTTAGGTGCAATGACACAGCTCACTTCACCTGTTTTACAGAATAGACCGGCAGAAAGACTTGCAATGTCAATCAATGAATCAATTCAGTGTTGGACACAGGCCTCTTCTGAGTTGTGCCAAAACCTGGTCTTCCGTCTTAAGCCAAAGCTCGTGCTAAGTAACGTTAACCTTTATCAATCTGGCCTTCAAGTGAGTAAAGCCGCAGTTACAGCGAACTAAAATATATCTATAATGTAACGTATACCTATAAGCAGGAAACGGACTTACTCCCAGTAATACGTGGGAAACGACAGGGATAAATAATGTACAGACGTGCTTGGACTCGGCTACGAATACACTACATCATCGCTGGGTGTTGATAGTGACGATTAATGTATGGACATAAATACCTTATCTAGCCTTTGTTTCTTCTATTAGGGGTAACTTGGAAAAAGTGTTCAAGTATTGCAAATCTGGTAGCGTCGTCTGAAGGGTTGTTAAAATAAAAAAAGGTTTGAGCTACACGATGAGTTTGAAGAAAGTGCCATTGCAGTTGAGTTATTTTATTTATTTATCCTCACACTGGAACGCCATACAACAATTATACCAATGGAGCAAAAAATATTATGTACAATAAAAAGGAGGTATGTTTACACGACAGACATACACGTAATTAAAACGATGAATATTCAACTTCAGTGGAAGTTGCAAGTCGGGCCAAGATACTGACGAGTCAATTTGAATATTTAAACTTACGTGTCGCCGCTTCTAAAACAAGTCCGATGCAAAATTAAATGCAAAATAACAGAGATTTTCATAGACAAATTTGCAGCATAGTGATAAAAACAGAACTCTGACCACAAATCGTAAGACACCAAAATGTCTGAACCACTAAAAATCACCTAACACGAAACAGTCATGATCACCTAAAACGAAACTTACTTAGGGCTGATTTGATCAAAGTCACCTTTATCCGTGAATTAAAATTCACGTCTGACAGTTCTAGTATTGAAAAACTGTCAAACATTCTAAATCTATGCTCAGGATAAGACTAATTCTAGGTATAAAAGTTGGGTGGAATTCGCCCTTAAAATACAAATGGCATTTCTAATTTTCCTTATTTCAAAAGCTTGTTTGTCGAATAATATTGTTTTCAAGGGTTTTCCGGATTTCAATTAAATCTATGTAACTGGAGAATAACTAGGTACCTACTCAAAACTCATCAAAATAAAAGTGTATAAATAAAATAATGTTCTGAGATGAGATGAGACTGAAATATAATATCTAGGTACTATTCGTGTATTTACAAATTATTGACGTAAGTAGCTATTTATTCGTTATTTTAGTACCTACTCCATTATACACAAGAATACTAAAAATAAAAATAGCAACGATATAATATTCAGTCAGCCCTCTACCTTACATTATTTTAAATATTTTGTTCATCATGAATATTATTCATAACATTCAAATGATACTCGTTAATATTCATGATATTATCTAAATACACAAATGCAATAAAAGGCAAGTGATCAATCTCAATACTTAGGTACTCGTATGTAGGAGTAGAAACCTTTAGATACCTTTTACATTTTCGAAGCAGCATCTGATGCTTCTATGGACATAGGTATACGATGAATATTTCATGAACGAGATCTAGATTGGCATTACCAGGTAAAACTTATATGTATAATGTTAGTTTTAAGCACGAAAAATAAATCGACCGCCGTATAAGAACAGCTAGAAGAGCTACTGGGTCCATGAAGTCGCCGATGAAGGCCTGTTAAAACCTTTATCTCTGAAGCGCAAAATCGCTATGTGCATGCTGCCCATCATAACCTCATCATCATATTATTCAGCCTATAATATTCCCACCGCTAGGACACAGGCCTCGTCTCTTCGAGAGGGAGTGTGCCGTAATCTACCACGCGGGCCCATTGCGGGTTGGTAGATGTCACATGTCTTCGAATGTTTGGTTCTAGGACATGTCGGTTTCTTCACGGTGTTTTCCTTCACCGTTTTGAGAGCAGTGGTTATGGAATTATTTACACAAACTAAATCGCCTGCCACCACTCTGCTCTCATCATAACCAGCGGTGCTTAAACTTGATCCCTGACCCTGACCGAGTCTCAAAAATCCAAACCCAAAGTTTGCCAAAGAGCGATGGAGCGTAGCGTATTTGGTATGAAGCTCAACGACCGAGTACAGTTAACAGCAAAAGTAGATGATCAAAATCAGAAATTCAATACTAATGAACGGAGTTCGCGTCAAAACAGGAATCGCCGATGCGGACAATAAGTCTGCTAGACTGAAGTGAAATTGGGTGGGCCATAATTATATACAGGATTCATCGAGACAGGTTTATTTTTGGCATGTTGTTTCACCTCAAAGGGCTTGTGGCTAAGTAATAACAGCCGCACGGTTTGATCGATCGGGTTAAGCTACGCCCCCTCCGTGCCTCGGAAAGCACGTTAAGCCGTTGGTCCGGCTGTCATTCGTGGATCTTTGACAGTCGTTACGGTTCGTCAGAAGCCCAAAAGTCTGACAACCAGTTCTACCAAGGGGTATCATATTACCCAACAACTGGGTTGTGGAGGTCAGATAGGCAGTCGCTCCATGTAAAATACTGGTACTCAGCTGCATCCGGTTAGACTGGAAGAGAGAGATGATGTTGTTTCGCCTCAAAAAATGTTTTGCCTTATCAGATTACTCACTGAACAAGGTGTAGTACTTACAATCGTAGAACTAGAGTTACATACTTTATTTAACTTTTTGCTGCTGCTATTGCCGAGAGAAGCGAAAAACACAAGTCAAGTTAGGAAGCACAAGTATTACCTCGTGTCTTATATTAAAAAAACTAAAGCAATAAGAAAGATGGAATAAGTCTATTCTTTTGTTTTTACTGGATAAAAAGTATTCTGAGTGAGGTTTTGCGTTGCCTAGTGCGTTGCTTGCGTTGTTTATTCAAATGTAAGCAGTAGTTTTTGCTCTTCGTGGTAATAGACATGCAGACCGACTAACTTTTCTAATAGTTCATCACACTAATATTACAAAGGCGGAAGATTGTGATTGAGTGTGTGTGTGTATTTGTATGTTTGTTACTTCTTCACGCTCAAACGGCTAGACCAATTTTGATGAAATTTGGTATGGGCGTAGCTGACACTCTGGATTAACATATAGGATACATTTTTTCCCCATATTCCCCGAAACCGTGGGGCGCAGCTAGTACTAAAATAGCTGTGCTAGCGACATGCCAGAAAAAAAAAGAAAAAAAAAAGGATAAAAAGTATCCTATGTGTTAATCCTGGTTATAAAATATCTGTATGCTAAATTTCATCCAAATCCGTTCAGTAGTTTTTGCGTGAAAGAGTAACAAACATCCATCCATCCATCCAAACTTTTACGTTTATAATATTATTATAATATTAGTAGGACATTCTGATGTCTTTCAACTTCCACGAAGTCGCGGGCAGAAGCTAAAGTAGTTTAAAGATATAATTATGCTTACCTTGTTCAATTTCCTACATGCTACGCAAATTTTAACGAACTTAATAATTATGTAATTATACTGTTAAGTTGGCGCTGACGAGCATATACGAAGTTGTTGACGTTCATTATTAAGTTAATTTTGTAAAGATAATTATCCCAAACCACAAATGGTTATCTCTTCTTTTTCAATTTAACTGATTGTAGCTATTAATTAAGGGAGTTTAAAAAGGTCGTGTACGTAATATTATGGTAACCTGCATTCCTAATGGAAAAACTCTACAACACTTTGCTCGACCTGGGTTCGATTCCTCCTGCTGGGACGCCGGCCTCCTCTCTTCGAGAGGGGGAATGGGCTGTAATCTATCACGCGGGCCCAGTGCGGGTTGGCAGATGCCAGTTTCCCCACGATGTTTTCCTTCACCGTTTTGAGAGCAGTGGTGATGAAATTATATACACAAAGTAAAGCGCCTGAAGCGGGGCCTAGCACTGGGCCACCACTGCTACTATTAATAAATAACATTTTACTGATTCTCTTAAATCTTATTGACCTCCTAATGATGTAGACTTTTTTTTTTTAATTAATGAACCTCTAACGCGGTGTCCTGCGTGAGCGACGAATACGACGCGACGCGACGCTGCGAACGCGACGAACGCGATCAACTCAACGGCATACCCTGCTTGCGGCCTATATAACAGTCTGCGGCGAGACGCGACGTAACGCGTACTTGTTTTGAGGGCGACCAGACGCGTCACTTCAACTTGCGAGCAAAATTGTACTGTACTTCTCCATGATTCGAGAAGTAATGACCTACATTAATGTTGGCCTGACCTAAATTAATGATGCTACACGTAGGACATTTGTCACGTGTAGCATCGCGTCGCATTACGTCGCGTCGTGTTGCGTCGCGTCGCGTCGTATTCGTCGCTCACGCAGGACACCGCGTTAGAGTCCTCACAAGAGTTGGTCGCAGTAAAGAAACTAGGGCACCCCGACTAAAGGGTAAGGGTAGGTTAGAACTGTCACCAATCACTACATCCAAGTTTTTTTTATATCTTTATTTAATTTTTAATTTAAAAGGGGTTTTTGTCCAATAAGGATATGTCAACCCCATCATACCTTATTACAATGTAAATACACTTAGATATAATACACAAGGAGAAACAAATCCAAATTACATTATAGTAATACTAAAAGGCTGCCGCTCACTGCTAACGACTAATACTAAATTACATAATTTTTTGGCTGCTTCCGATTTAGGGTTTGCCAAAATGCTTTGAATCAGACCTACATCCAGCCTATTTAACTTTAATTCGTTCAGCATCAAGTCGCGTTCATCTTTATTCCGGACACATTCCATCAGCAATAATGCTGAACATCTTCAATTTGATTACAAGTTAAGCAATTGGGAGAATCAGACTTTTTCATTACGAAAGTAAACTTTGCTGATAGTGTCCGGATCTAAGTCTAAAAGCTAGCTTAACATAATTTCTACTCAAATGAATGCCATCAAACTAAGGGACACGAGGAAGCTCACCCTGTATGGTTTTATACGACATACCTTTATCTATAGATTTACTATCAAACAGTGGTTTCCAATCATCAAAACATATCGATTTAAATGTAGGTACTAATTCCCAATGTTCCGGTAAGTACTCAATTACCCTGCCGTCTACTGCCGCCAGCTTAGCTATACGGTCAGCTTCCTCGTTCCCTTTCAGACCAATATGTGCTGGAAACCATTGCGACTCTATTCCCCTTTTGTTCTTGAGTCTATACCCCTTTAGTTTGTCGCAGTTTTTTAGGACCCGAAAATAAGAATTATTTGAGGTTCACAGAAAGAGATTCATTATTTTTCAATAGTATTTATAGAAACTCAAAATGGATTTGTGGCTGGATTAAATGCAAAAACTATGTTGTTACTACTATAACTCCATTAGTCATAAATACTGATATAGATTACTGGGACGATAAAACCAGAGATAGATAGATTTTTCTACTCCTTTTTGGACTACTACTACGGACTTCTGTCTGATATATAAGTGTTCTGTTCTATTACCTACGAAGATGAAATATGTATTTGTATATAATAAGTAAGTAGTTATGTAAGTAATCGCATGTTGATGCATGTTGACTTGTACTCAACACTATTCACAACGCTCATTATTTATTTCAGAAAGCTTAAAACAGGTGAACTGACAGACACGGAACTGATGGTAAACCATGTCTATCATACAAACCACTGTTTACGTGTTATTGGTACAAATTGCAAATAAACATCGTCGTGGTATTTTGGGAGCTGCTGATTGAGATAGATGAATGAAACAGTTGTGGTATAAAATGTTACTGGATATGTGGGCGGCATATTTTTCACACATATTCTTGTTAACTCGTGGGGTTTGACCTCATGACCTCTCGAATAAGGCAATGCGCAGACTGTCTATTTGACAGATATATAGCTCTATCGAACACTCGTAACGTAGACTGGCAACAAATCTCATAGGTCAAAGCCGTCAAAATGAGTGAATGAAACTGTTTTGGCACAAGACAAAATTATTTTCGTCTCCGATATACGAAACAGTAGAAGGTACCACCGACCCTTTAAAAGAATGACCCGCATGTTTGGGATATTCGAATTATTATAAGGTAAAGTTAAAGTCAAAAGTGTGAGCACTGGTGGCCCAGTGTGAACGGCCGAGACTTACAAGTTGTAGGTCGTGGGTTCGAACCCAAGCAGGCACTTTACTTTGTGTAAATTATTTCATCACTACTGCTCTCAAAACAGTGAAGGAAAACATCATGAGGAAACCGGCGTGTCCTAGAACCGAAAAATTCGAAGACATGTGAAATCTACCAACCCGCACTGAGCCCGCGTGTTCTCACCGAGAGGAGGCCTGTGTCCCAGCAATGGGAACATTATAGGCTGATTATGCTATACGAAACTGCTTTATTATTCCCGTGTGTCCTAGGATGCACACTATCTAGGAAAAGACAACCCGGAATGACAGAGTACAATCTTTTGGACTCTGTCTTTCCGGGTCGTCTTTGATTTGTACATGTCGTTTAGGTCAATAAACTAAGTACAAATCTATCTTAACCAGGTCCAGCGGGTAATTGCGTCACACACTATCAGTAGCAATAGGTTTAATATTGATAGTTCAACAACATTCATTGCGTTATTTACGTTCTTGAGCAGACACATGTTTTGAACATATAGCAAGCAATGGATTAGCAATATCCTTCAAAATTATTCAGATTGAGATTGGTTTTGTGTTACGCAATTAAGGCGCGTTTCCATTATGCAAATTGCATGCAATTTTTATGCAAGTGGCATAAAAATTGCATGCAATTTGCATAATGGAAACGCGCCTTAATTGCGTAACACAAAACCAATCTCAATCTGAATAATTTTTATTATATATATAGCAATATTATAGCAATAGCATAGCAATTTGTATAGTGGAAACCACAACTTGCAAACAAGTTGCAACTTTTGTTCTATCTAAAAATCACTTGCACACAAGTGTGACGTTATACTTGCATGCAAGACTTGCCTAATAGAATCGCGGCTTTAGGGTGCTGTTTATATCATGGGCGGAGATGGTGACGACATGCCGTGCGTGTCTAGTTCAGCATATACCTACCTTGTTGTAGCTGTAAACCAGAACAAGACCAAATCACACGGCGGTCGAGATCATCGGTTAGGCTTGTTCTACATAAGGGAGTGAGTGATAACAGATAGATAATTTAACCTATAGGTGATTCGCTTAGGGCAAGTTTTCCGTAATCAACGATGTTCGCAAACGATAGACAACTACTCTGGTCTTCGGCAAAGTTTAAAGTTATTTGGCACAGCAGTTTGGAACTGTATAATATGGCATATAGGTACCTACGATATGCTATGGCATGACGCTTACATCGGGCTTAAAACCGTCCCCGGGCAAACTAGGGTGAGCAACATTTTACGACTAAGATCCAATGTGTTTTCTACAATACCGTACCCGAACATATATCACTTTAACAAGATCTAAGGCTCAACATATCTAACAGTAAATATATCAAGATAACGGTAAAAGTTAAAGCTCTCTCGGGATGTATATATATGAGACAGCAGAAAAGTTATAAAGATAGAAAGCTAACATTGGCTGAACATATTAGAAGTTGAGATAAATAAAATATGTATAGATGTCTGAAAGTAAGTCTGGGATATAAATTATTTTTGTCAAAATGAAACTATAATCAACCAAGGTGACAGACCATATAAATGTAAAAACATCGTCGTCTGTCGTCATCGTCGTCGTCATCGTTATTAAAACATCGTTGTGAAATAAATTGATGATTGTTAAATAAAATATGTTTGATTATCATTTTTAAATGCAGCCCACCCAAGCCGTATACTTAGTTACTTCGAATCGATATGTTTTGCTTTTCAGCACAGCAAGTGCCACTACCAACAGTAAGTAAGTAGTAGTAGTAGTATTCCTACCAGTAGTATTTCCTATTCACTACTCTATGGCATCGCGGTTATATTTAGAGTAAAAAAGAAAAAACCTTTTTTAGTCTGTGGCAAGTTCAAACGTCACTGATTTAGAGCCCGGATACTGCTTGTTCCCCCATTATGCCAGGGTTTCAGCTGCTTGCAAGGTGATGTTGGGCTGGGTGGGTAATTATTTTTCAGATCAATGTTCACAAAATTACAATTGGATTTCACTTAGGTAAGTTCATCCAATTTTCCATTTTGCTTCACATTGATCTGAAAAATAATTACCCACCCAGCCATTGATATGAGTAACTCATACTCTCTTTAATTAATAATAATTATATAATGTGTATCTTACTAATAAGATTAGATTAAGGAATATCATTCTTTGACATTGATTGTTAAATCATGAAAACTAAAAAATATAACTCATTTACTTTAAAAATTACTTTATTAATTCCCACAAATGCTAGGTACATTAATACATAGACACCTACTAGGTACCTAGGTACCTGCCCTTGCACATACCCATTATGCTTCATCTCTGAACATCTACACAGTAATCAATTATTTTTCAGATCAATGTGAAGCAAAATTGAAAATTGGATGAACTTACCTAAGTGAAATCCAATTGTAATTTTGTGAACATTGATCTGAAAAATAATTACCCACCCAGCCCAACATCACCTTGCAAGCAGCTGAAACCCTGGCATAATGGGGGAACAAGCAGTATCCGGGCTCTAAATCAGTGACGTTTGAACTTGCCACAGACTAAAAAAGGATTTTTCTTTTTTACTCTAAATATAACCGCGATGCCATAGAGTAGTGAATAGGAAATACTAAAAAACTAGTCTTAGTATGAAAACAAAAAACAAAAAAAAAAAAAAAACACTTTAATGGGGATGCGATAAGGTAGAGAGAGGTGGTGGAGGCAGACGAAATTAAATTTTTACTTACATTTTTTTGCAATTTGCAGGTCAGCGTCAGGATGTATTTTGTTTAAAATATAATTCGAGACCGTAACAAATATGACTTTAGAGAATTATAATCATTACAAAAGCAATACAACATATTGAGTAAGAATTGGCCTCAAATGTCATCAATCAACTTACCCTATTACAGTCCACTATTGGACATAGACCCAGACTACGCCACAACACTCTGTCCTCCGCATCCAATCTGTCCCAGCCACCTCCACCCAAACCACAGCCACCTCAAATGTCATGATTTCATGGAATAGTCAATAGGGTAAATAACATTAATAATAATTAATTAATTATTTATAATTTAAATTCTGTAAATACGTACGACCGCTAATCATATTTATTTAGATCAACATACATACTGATACTGAACTGCAAATTGCGAAAAATTTAATTTTGTGGGTTACCTTTCGCCTTAAGAGATTAGAACGAAGGTATGACAAGAATCATCTATATATATATAAAATTCAAAGTCCTGACTGACTGACTGACTGACTGACTGACTGACTGAGACATCAACGCACAGCCTAAACCGCTGATCCTAGAGACATGAAATTTTGAGGGTGTATTCTTTGTGAAGAGTAGGTATCCACTAAGAAAGGGTTTTTCGAAATTCCACCCCTAAGAGGGTGAAATGGGGGTTTTCGTTTGTATGAAAAATCTTATTCCTTGAGTTAGTAAACATGAAACTTGGCACGAATATTTATCTAAGTAAATTATGAAGATTGCCAGTTTTTGTTTTTCTAAACTACCCCCTAAAAGGCGATGGGGGGGTTTCAAAGTTTGTATGGAAGAATTTTAGCGCGCGGTCCGATTTACTCGAAACTCAGTATTTATACTTAAGATTGAAAGTAAAGAATAATGTGTATCAGGGTTTTTCGAAAATCTACCCCTGATGGGCTGACAAGGGGTAGTCAGTTTTACAGGGGAGGATTTTACAGCGTTTCTTGATTAACTCGAAAATTGGTATAAATAATCTTTGAGTCAAGTTATGAATACATCACAAACGATTTTTTTAAATTCCACCCCTGTGGGGGTGAAAAGCGGGGATACAGTTTATATGAAAAATTTTCTTTATTAGGTTAATAAACCTGAAACTTGGCAAGAATACTCGCCTAAGTAAGTAATAAGTTTAACATTATAAGTTTTT
Organism: Apamea crenata; assembly: GCA_949629185.1. NCBI lineage: Eukaryota > Metazoa > Arthropoda > Insecta > Lepidoptera > Noctuidae > Apamea > Apamea crenata. The sequence goes on along the minus strand of OX451356.1, from coordinate 8,756,125 downwards.
CAGAACTACCCCACAAAAGGGGATATAAGGGTCGGGGGGGTGCGGGTCGGGGGGGGGGGGGGGGAGTTTGTGTGGAAGAATTTGAATGCGCGGTCTGATTAACTCGAAACTCAGTGTTTATACCTAAGACCAAAAATAAAGAATAAATGTATCAGGGTTTTTCGAAAATCTTCCCCTAACGGGTTGAAAAGGGAAAGTTAGTTTTACAGAGGAGGATTATAATGCTTGGCTTGATGAATTCGAAAATTAGTATAAATAATCTTTGAGTCAAGTTATGAATACATCCCTATCGATTTTTTTTAAATTCCACCCCTGTGAGGGTGAGAAGCGGGGATACAGTTTAAATGAAAAATCTTATTCATTTACATAGTTTAATAAACTTGAAACTTGGCAAGAATACTTGCCTAAGTAAGTAATAAAATTTATCATTATAAGTTTTTCAAAACTACCGCTCAAAGGGCGATATAGGGGTGTTGAAGTTAGTGTGGAAGAAATTGAATGTCAGTATTGACTTTTGTAATATGTATGTAAAGTTGTCGAAAATTTACCCCTGACGGGGCCAAAAGGGGTAATTCGGTTTTTTAGGGAGGATTTGAACTTGAAACTGTATGTTACATATTCACGCCTAAACCACTGAACTTCTGATTTGGCAAAGAGATAGATGGCATCCTGGGGAAGCACATACTATTTATCCTGGTAGCACGTTCCCGTGGGATAATTTCCGACATCCACGCGGGAGAAGCCGCGGGCAGAAGCTAGTCATCTATGTGTGCGTGTGCGCCCGACCACACCGGTTTTTTTTTATTAAGTAGGGTAATAGGTATCAATGTTTTAAGAATTTTTGAACTGATAAAACGTTGAATCTAAGCAATATTTTATTTCTATAAAAAGTCGAGCCATCATTCTTCGCCACTGAAAGTGAATTGTAATGGACATTAAATAGACTCATTTCACACCTATCCCATTATAATTATTAAGAATTTAGAAACAAAAACAATTCGAATGATGTGGAGTTAGCTACAAGATTGATTTAACCACTTGCTAGAAAATAGATTAAATCCCCACGTATTAGTTATCTTTAGTCTTTTCAAAGGTCTATTATTAGCAAATCTACAAGTATCTTTGTAGGTACCTACTGAAGAATCCTGAAATCGGATGATAAATCAAGGCGACGCAATAAAGCCAGTCATTCCCGGGTGTCCTTTTACGGGTCCTCGTAATGTAGATAAAGGTCACGGAGTAAACATTTCAATGGCTACTTTTAGAACCAATGAGTAAAAGATGTTAAAACGATTTGCGATAAGATGTGGAAAGAATACTTGGTCAAAAGTTCTGAAGAGAAGGATATATGGTACAGTGTAACACACTATCAGTAGCTATGCGTTTCATTTTGACATTTCAACAACATTCATTGCGTTATTTACGTTGTTAAGCAGACACATTTTTCGAACATATGAAGCAATGAATTAGCAATATCTTTCAAAATGATTTAGATTGAGATTGATAGTGTGTTACGCAATGAGGGGATCAGGATCAGGGGGATTCAGGATCTATGGTAATCCATAGATTCCTTGGTTCTCTGAAATACAGATGATTAGACGATACAAGCATAGGCCTGCGATCCGGGCACATTTCGTTGAATGCGCTCGGCCATCTTATAAAGACAAAGACAAATTCGTCGGATATGGTAGGTACAAAGATGGTTGGTAAAATGTTTTAGGAGTGTCTGTTCTATTTTTGATGTTATCCCATGTAGCTTTGTTTTTATTTTTAGATTTTAGTATGTACTTAGTTAAGGTTTGAACATTTTTTTGAGCGGAGGACGCAGGATTTTAGTATTTCATTATATTTTAAATATCTGGACCGTACATCATTATTTTTGTTTTTTAACCCTAGACACCTAACCTTCGTCGATTCGACGAGTACGCGACAAAAAAATCGCTGTCTCTTTTCAGCGCGTGGGGCGATCATAGCAACGTTGCTTGTCAACTCAGTGTTCGCCGAGCTCTTCCGAGAGGCGTTCGTGTCCGGGGGGTAAGTACTTCTTTTTACGAGATATTACGATAGTGCTCGTCGTTTCGACGAATGGTTAGGGTTTGTGTATTCTTTCGCAACTAATGTTTTTTTGTTTTCTTGCAGTTTTCATCATGACTTCAAGACAATTGCTACCTGATGAACAAATAGCGCGTTTGTTATTGGAAGAGGAAGATGTCAGTGCTTCGGAGGAATTATCTGATAGCGAAACTGAAGATAATCTGGAGGTGGATGCTGTTGAAAGTGATAACCAGACAGAAGAATCTTCCGGTTCTTCCGACGATGATGTTATTCAAGAGCGTGTTTCTCCTGCTTTGATGGATGATGTGCTGGAATCACAAATACCTCACCCACCTCCAGAGGATTTCGTGATTTTATGAAGAAGATGCATTCGCAACTTGTTGAACCATGGTTGAAAATCCGACTGGAAATTCGTACCATGCCAACGCACATCAAGAACAATATCACAGATATATTGGGTTTAGGGCATGATGAAGGTCAAGGTCAGAGTCAGCCACAATCCGGTAATGATCTTCAACCCACTGAGGCACCAAATAATAGAAAAAGAAAAATCTGTGGTCTATGTTCATATACCAAAAGGCGCATGACAAAGTCATCATGCGCTAAATGGAATTCAGCAATATGCGGGGAACATAAAGTTGATTTTTGTTCAAAATGTGCTCTAAAAAATTAGTTTTTTTTCTATTTTTCAAATTGTTTATAGTGTTATAATTTAGGTACGCCAAACAAGAAAAGGCTATTTTTTGTTGTTTTTTTTATTTTAATTTTTATAAATATGTTGTCTCTATTGATCTCATAAAAGTTAGTGCCTTTCTAAAATTGTGATAAAATGAATATAAATAGTAATAATACAGAAATTCATTGTTTCATTTTGTAGAATAATAGTTAAACCAAGTATAAATGCAATACATTTAACGAAAAGTTATATTATAACTTGAAATTAAAACACTCTAAAAAGTATTCGTCGAATCGACGAATGGTTAGGGTTTATAGGGGGTAGGCAAACGTTAGGTGTCTAGGGTTAAGTAACACATTTTTTTAAGCTGTCTTTTATAAGTGCAAGATTTCGTTATACCTTTAGTAATCCATTTGGGTGATGTGTTATTAACATAAACTTTAGTATTTCTTAAGGGAAAACATAACTTATAGAATAGTGAGAAGTTTTCATGAAATATACCTATTAAAGCTATCGTTTGCGTCAGTGTTCTCGAGAACATCAATCCATCACAAATTCCCAATAGCTTCTACAAATTTTTTGATGTTATCATCTGAGTAATCCCTGTTTACTTTATACCAATATTTTAGGGCAGTTTCCTCTCGTTAACTGGGAATGTTAATGTTTGGCAAGTGTTGTGATCTGATCACAACACTTGACAGCACTTGACTTCCAAAGTTCTCCGTTCTGACAGAACGGAGAACTTTAAATAAATAAAATAAATTATCAAATAAGAATCAGAAGCGGGACTTAGGTTAAGGGATGTTGGCATGTGTAATTTGATCTTGTCTAAACCTACATCCAAATTAGCTATCAAGTTAAGTAATGAATCTTGATAGCTAATTAAGTTAAGATCCTAGTTATTACCCACTTTCTATTTATTTTGTAAACTACGGAGAAATAGCAATGAGTTGAAAATCTTATTGTTATAATAAGGAGGTACAGACGCCAGCACATCAAGCTACCCGAAACTGTCAAATTTTCCCAAACCTCCTTGAACCTAAAGCTTTAGCGATAAAGTTGAAAATCTATTAAAGAAATTTGACAGACTGTAGTAGCTTGATGTGCTAGCTTCTGCTAACTATAATGCTTTCTCTAAAGGGATGATATATGATAAAATAACATAACTATACTTATTACTATTATTATTAACTACGATACTACAAACTTTTTCTAATACTACCTGTGCTGGGAACTAGCGACTGTTTACCAAAATACCAATGCAGCAGCTGCATAGCAAAGTTCTCTACATAGCATGCTAACGAGGTCGGTCGTGCCAGCGTATCCTAAATCCTTTGTATCGCGGTCAAACTGAAGGTAGCAATCAACACAGACAGTCAGAAACGCATAACTCAATATTGAGTGCTGTGAACTTTTTCGTGTATTCCTGCCCGTGGCACTTCTAAAGTACAATAGATGTGGCTTCAACATCATTTAAAAAAATAACTACACTGACGAATAATATAAGAAAATCCACTTGCAAAGTGCCTAATGAAATCTAAATATCTCTTAAGCCGCACAGATTAGTTTCATGAAGTAAAAAAAATCTTGAAAACAGTATTATATTGCACATTAAAACCTTATTACACACTGCAGGTCAGTAGAGTTAGAAACCATGAAGAGAAAAAATCGTAAAAAAAAAATTGACACGTTTCATAATTTATTTATGATTATTTTCAAATAAATACTTTTGATTTGACATTGATTTATTTGTTTTTTTTTTCAAATTTCTTTCCTTATTCACTTCAAGAAGTTAAAAAGTTAAGTGCGTGGTTTCGAAAATATTTCATGATAAGTTAGTCGGTTTTTAGGGTTCGGTACCACGAAAGGAAAAAACGGAACCCTTATAGGATCACTTTGTTGTCGTCACTCGTCCGTCTGTCTGTCAAGACCCTTTTTTTTTCAGGAACGCGTAGAGGTATCAAGCTGGAATTTATATCAAATACTCAAGTCTACTGATCATTGGAGCTGTGAAAAATCAAACTTCTAAACCAACGCAATCAAAAGATACAGCCATTTATGCCGCAAATTTCCACAAATTTTCGACAATCGCAAGAGAATCAATACCTACAGGGTACTTCCCGTGAACTCAGAATCTTGCAACGTCTTATAGCACAGATAAAGGAAACATTGGGAAAACCGTAAATTTTTAGTTAGATCATATAATAAAAATATTTTTAATAATTTTAAATTGTACGGAACCCTCGGTGCGTGAGTCCGACTCGCACGCCGGTTTTTTAGATTGCTAGTCGCTGTATTTGAGGACAGTTGATGACAAAGACTCGCTCCCTATTATATGGGACTTAAACATAACAGAACAGTGGTGGCCCAGTGGTATGGGCCCCGAATTTCAAATTGTCGTGAGTTCGAACCCAGGCCGGAACTTAACTTTGTGTATTTAATTTCATCACCACTGCTCTCAAAACGGCGAAGGAAAACGTCATGAGGAAACCAGCATGTCTTAGAACCCAAAATTCAAAGACACGTGATCCACTGACCCACACTGGGCTCGCATAGTGGATTACGGCCCACTCCCTCTTACAGAGAGGAGGCCTGTGTCCCAGCAGTGGGAACTTTATAGGCAGATTAATGTGTTAGTGTAATGTAAAAGTGACTGGTGATATGTAGGTGTACAGTCAACAAAAGAGATAAGTATGCATGGTCGTTGGATATAGTTGAAGTTTAGTAAAGAACGGATTGATGTTTTCGGATAAAATTTTATTTAATTAATAGAAAACAAACAGTTCACTACATGAATCTAAATCTAATCTAACCATAAACGCGTGTGAATTGGCTACAACCTATTCTTTCTCACTACTCTCTCCCTACACCTACCCACTACATGCACTCACACACATCCTACACTTACTCTCTACACTCACACACACTCAGACCCTACATTAATTCACCTCAGCCCACAGATAAAAATCTTGCATTTGTGTTTCTTATACATAAGTTATATCCTGTTTTCTTTTACACCATTTGCTTATTGTTGAAACGTCCCGATTTAGTATATATGTAACATGGCTTTGTTTCTAACGAAGAATCACTGGCTCCTAAAACACAGGCACCTACACCTAGTTTAGGAGTTAGAGAATTAAAACTATTGTGACCTAGTTATAAGCCTTACATGCTCTTATTCTTTGGATACTGTATTGTGCTGGCTTTTGGTGAAATAAAGAATTTATTTATTTATTATTTTATTTAACAAACTAAATTTCATTCGAAAACATCCATCAGTTACTTACTAAACTTCAACTATATCCGACGACCCTGCATACTTACCTGAAGTACAACGTAACCCTTCGGGTATTACAGGCGTAATTGTTAGAAAATTTCTTGAACAACATATTTGAGTTGGTATGAGAAACACCACAAGCAGGTAATTAAATAAAAATACACCATTGTAAAGCACTAAAAGTCTACGATACGCATAGACACAGTCAGCCTCAAATACATGTATACAGGAAAAAAATTAACCAGTGCGCAAACTCTAACCATGAATTCAGCATACGATCCCTAGCGTAGAAACTTTTCGTCAGTTATAAAAAAAATTCTGAACATGTAACCATGAATTCAGCATTGTTTTTTGTAACCGGCACTCGTTAATTTTTTATCCTGTACTAGCTTGTGTCCGTGACTCCGTCCGCGTGAACATTCTTATTTATTTTTTCTGTAAGAACCTTCTACAAATTATTAGAAAACTTAAAAAAAAGATGGATGAAATCGGAAAAATCGTTCTCAAGTTATGACGTGACCAAGGGAAATAGGGATTCATCAGTCCTATTCACCGTAGCCGGACACAGTAACCTAGACTAGTTTTCATTTCTTTCGTGAGTTCTCTCCCAAAAACATCATCTTATACATAGACAAGGAATTAATTTGATTGTCTACAGTTTGTGTTCACTAATACTGCATCAATGAGTAGCTACGGTAGCTACAATTAAGTACCAATGTGTAATTTGTTTTGTGGCTAAACATAGATACTTTAGGGCAAAAATGGAAGACAATTAAATGAATTATTTTCGATGTATGTAGGTATTCAAATCTTTTTGAGACTGACTGAACCATTTTTGAACAACCAAGAAGGGTTTGAAGTACGCTCTCTCTGCTCCGTTCTCGTTTGCAGTTCAATCGGGCTTATACTAGCAAGTGACTGCACGAATGTGCTCTTTGGAGCTTGACTTGCATCGCAGGTACTCAACTCGATAGCTGTTAGCAAAACTAAGTTTGCAAACGAATTTTTCCTTATTGACAATATTATTTTGCAATAATTGATGCACGGAGCTGAAATCGCACTAGTCACAAAGCGATAAGTTTGCAATTAATCTAGATAAACCTTTATACCTACTGATACTGTTAACCCTACGTTCGTACGGCCTAAAAAATATCGCAGCGGGATTTTACCGCGCACTGGATTTTCAACTCTCGGTGTTGAGCCGAGCATTGAGAATCCAACAGAGCGCATCCCAGTGCGTCAAAAAAACACACTGTTGGATTTTCAACTCTCGGCGCTAAGCAGTGCTATAAAAAAAATCGCCGCTGGAAAAACGCGCCATTGTGAACCTGAGGAAGGTATAAGGTATAAGCGAGGAAGGTATAAATAACGCTCGTAAAGTCGGAGTTCAATGTAAGGCTCTTTTGTGACCTTCATAGCCACGAAGGTGTGCTCTATCCTACCACAGTTATGACGGAGTTATAAACCCAAATATGATTTGCTCATATATCCTTACCTTAATAAAATAGCCATTATTAAAAGGTGCGATAATACGAGTATCTTGTACTTACCAATACTCGTTCACTTTTTACGGTCACCTTTTTGTGAGCGTTCAATGAGTTTGTTCATTCAATATAAAATGGTTTTTCGTCTTGATAAAGATAAAAACATAATATAATATATGACAGAAGAGGTTAACGTGGCGGGGATTAAATAAGACCACGTAAAGTGTCAACATAAAAGTATATCTTTATTAAAAAAAAAGAAAGCAGGTTGTAGGTTTATAGTCACAAAATTTTCTAAAATTCCTTTGATAGCACAGTATTCTCCTGGCTCAGCTTGGTGTGACGATGACTGCAGCGGTGTGCCACGCTGCAGACGCCAGGTGACGGTGGACAGATGGATTCGCCATACCCGTAACGACCTCGACGCGGCCACGCGAGTAAAATCTCTGGTCAAGTATGTCAAGTCAAGTATGCGAGTAAAATCTCTGGTCAATAATGTCAAGTCACACCACAGACCTTAAATCTGTGGTTTGACTTGACATTTTATTGTTGTCACTTTGTTATTTTTATGAAATAATAACGATACAACGTTACAATTACATTATTTCATTATGACACGAGTTGCTACTGACAAGTTTGGGTCGGCATAATTCGGCACGAGCCGGGCGCCAAATAGAATGTATATGTATAACGGAGCAGCAAGTGGCGCCATCCAGTTTTGTTACGATGTTACTAGTAACTACCGGAGAGGTCGAACAAGAGTGACTCTGGCTGATTACTGTCACTGCAGCAGAGCGTCGCATCGATGGTTGCGTGATGGCTGTCTTCTGAGGACAGATGATGTCGTTCCACGACAAACTGCTATATCAGAAGGCCAATTCTCGTAATTTAAAACGATCAAAATCTAGTCGCAGTCTCATCTCGGCGACAAACAAATGTCAAAAACTTGTCAAAATGTAGGGAAATTAGACGTATTTTTGACAGATTGAAACTGAGAACGTTCTTAAAATTACGAGAATTGCCCCGTTTGATAGTATAAAGCTGCCGAATCGCTAATACTATGATCACTTCTGGTAAAGGCATATCGACCGATGCCGACCCGAACATGTGTGTGGTAGGCCTGATGATATAAATTACGCAAGCATGCACTCCGAACACGATGCAATATCCAATAGCTAACAGGTGGAACTAATACTAATATACCAATCGATAGAGTTCTGAACAAAATTAGTATGGTTATCTTGAGTTACCTTATATGTACGTTAATAGACCCCATGTTACACGAGGAAACTTAATAAGACAAAAAAGTGATCTCTTGTTAGTGAAATAAAATATAAAAGGAACATACATATATATAGGCTGATAACAAAATACCCACTTTTGCGGCGCGTAGTCGGTTAAAAAGACCTGACTTTTTACAGGACTTTTGTCTTCAACGGTATAGGTCCAAACCCGAAAAATATACCACACATACATTGATAAGTATAAGGAAAACCGTTTTTAATAAAACGATAAAAAGTAATATTTATGTTTTATATATTTTTCTAACTATAACTGTAAGATAATGGTCTACTCACTTCTTCTAGACTACACATATGAAGAAACAGAAAAAATACTTACTTAAGGGTAAGTTAAAATAGAGCATAGCACACTCAACATAATGTGTAACACAACAAACACACTTACATGCACTTGTACACACAAGCAAACACAGCCTCACACACTCACCCACACTCACTCACACTCACACACACACACACATACACACACCTTCATTTACACACACATACGAGTACTCACCCATCACACACACATCAAAATAGTTTTCTCTTTTCTTTTACACAATTAGTTATAACATTTTTATAGCAGTCAAATACATAAACGCAAACAGTAAAAATACAAATCCTTGTAATCCAAGGGGGATCGGAACTGTCACTCCTTCATACAGGTTATACTGTAACCTAGTTAGGAGATCAGAACTGCACCCACTACAATTGTAGCAAACCTGTAATTTTACCATGTATAATTTATATACCCATGTACTGCAATACTTGTAAAGGATTAATAAAGATTATTATTATTATTATTTTTTCGATTTCAAGGTTCCCATGGCAAGTTCTGATAAGGGCCTTTCACTTGTGGTGGCATCTAAAACTCCACATGCAAACTACGCATCATACTGACGTTACGCAAATTCTTGCATCGCGCAAGCGAAGTTGTTCGCGCGACTAGCATATGTCTATATCGCACACCAGGCACAACATCCGTCTGGCTGGAGGATCCTCCCTTTTCTATGGAATGAATTAGTGAACTTTACACCCTGTTCCTCATACCTCTATACTCTGTAGCGGTATCTACAACGCCACATGCGAACGACGCGTCATACTGACGTCACGTAAATCCTGCATCTCGCAAGCAGAGTTTACCGCGCAGTTAGCATATATACATACAAACTTCCCAACATCAATCGTTGGGCAATTGCCCGCCAGACACAACACCCGTCTGGTCGGAGGATCCTCCCTTTTCTATGGAGGATGAGTAAACTTTACACCCTGTTCCTCATACTCGTACCTACAACCACTTCCAGGAAATCTGAGTTAGGAATTATATTTTTCATAGCGAGTTAAGTAATCACATTTCCGAAACAGATGACGTGCTGATTACTACATATAAGTTTTTAGAGAAATATTATTTAAATCCCATAAAAGATTGGTGTTGAAAACTGCAATTTGCCTGATTTATTTTATAGAGATATAAAAAGCTTTCGCATGGTAACAAAACTACTTACCCAATCACCGAAGAGCACCATGAGAATAGTATGACCACGTTGCTCTGGATACCTTGTGCTCTAAGCCATTTTATACGTCATCATAACATAAAAAAACTTGATATTTATTTATTTTATTACTAGCTGCGCCCCGCGGTTTCACCCGCATAAGTTTCGATCCCGTGGTAATATCGGGATAAAAAGCATCTTATATGTTAATCCTGGTTATAAACCATCTGTGTGCCAAATTTCATCCTTTGTTCAGTAGTTTTTGCGTGAAAGAGTAACACACACCATCCATCCATCCATACAAACTTTCACGTTTATAATATTAGTAAGATAACAAAGAACTTCACGCCTAAAATAACAAAGTTTATAAACGAATTGGATATAATTGAGTGTCCCTGAAGAAAGTCCTTTATTGCCGTCGTGTTCTGACTATAATGATACCCCATCACTTACCTCGAGCATCTCGTAACATCGATTAAGGGTTTACGTCACTGTTACAGACAAGTGGATTTGTCTGTGTAGGTGCTAAATGACACCATGAATTCGCTAAATCGCCTGGCGAGAGCCATGATATACCTTCACTGCTTTGAATCCTAACTAAATTGCCTAAAAGCCTAGGTACTAATATTATAGATGTGAAAGTTTGTATGTGGATATTTGTTACTCTATCACGCAAAAACAGCTGAACGGATTTAGATGAAATTTGTCACACAGATAGTTTATAACCTAGGAACACATAGGATACTTTTAATCCCGGTTACTACAGGGATTAATAGTATAAGAAATAAATGGATAAATAAATAAATAAAATAAATAAATTAAACACGACTGAGGTTGTGAAAATCCACTGGTGCATCCAGAAGATTCGCAGGACGGGTTATTGAAAAGATGCTTGCATGATGGACCTATATCCAGCATGCAAGCATCTTTGCAATGACCGGTCTATGCCTCCCCGACCTAATTCCAGCGGTTACGTTCGGCAAAATGTTGATAACGATGCAACTGTAAAAAAAAAAAAAGAATAATGTTATTATCACCACCCAGGTTTTATTTTCAGTCACTGTACATAATCCCGATGGTCCCTGCTCTGTGATTCGGCTTAAATGAATTCAGTTAATGCACGTTACTTTCAACGTTATATAATTAAAATCTAGGCGGGCTGTGCCAGAGATTTCGCTTCTGTAATTTTTAAGCAATTAGAGAAAACAAAAAAGAACAGTAAGGTACACACGTTACACGCAGTGGTTTTGTTTCCCAAAAATTTAAGCATCTTTTTATGCACGGACATACTCTTTTGTCCGAAAAACCGATGCTAATCACCAATCATCAATTCACGATCAAAAACAACAAAAGCGTCTCGAAGCATCAATTAGCGACCTTTTCAGCTACTTATTCTATTAGCTCCATTACAAGTAGGCACCTATAATACGTCACCCACATGGAAGATAATAAACCGTTTTACTGTCGCAGTAGCTATGATCTAACAGAAAATATAAATCCCATAAAATCGCCCCTCTGGTGTCGGACAACGAGCAAATTCCGGCATGGTGAACAAACAGTGTAAGCTCGAAATATAAAAATAACCGGCCAAGTGCGAGTCCCGTACTACAAGGCCAAACCGCCGAAAAACACGTTTCTTGTATCTCATAGATACAGACCGCTGACAGTCAGACGGACGGACGGACAGCGAAAGGTAAGTAATAAGGTTCCGTGGGCACCAATTGGGCACGGGACCCTCAAAACGTACTTCATGGATAGTGAGTACCTATACATATTTATTTTTTTTATTTATTACGCTTTTATTGTATTTCTATGTTTATGATTTCTTGAAAGGTGCATTACTAGGACTATGGTTCAATTTTGTCCGCTACTCCATCATTACCTTTGGTATTTGGTAGGTATATAAATACTCATTTGTATACACATACAAATGAGTATCAATCTAAAAGTATGAGATATGCAAGTAGAAATAAATCATTAATAAATTAAAAATTTAAAAAACCCCCGACACAAAATAATAACCAAAATAGTATGAATGTAAAAAGCCTAAAACAATTTTAAAAAAAGCTATTGAAAAAGTAGCCACAGATAGAACAAAAAAGGCATAAACGTGAAACCCTATAAAAAGAAAAAAATAAACTTGAAATTATGACCCTACGTAAGTACGTATGAAATGTTTTGATTAAATGTTGTCCCGTCGGGGGACCGCTACTATTTTAAACTTTAACAGAACGTTAGGCTAATAATTAGAGCGGCATGCATTTTGTAGGGACTCATTATTATTTCATTTCATTATTTTCTTGCGTTTTAAGATTCAGGTAATTTGGTGTTTAGTCAGGTTTTTTTGCAATTCACCATTTTGTGGTGGCGGCCATCTTTTAGTTGAAATTTATCATAGTGTGTATAGTGTGTGTGTTTGTGAAAAATAAGTAATCCGCCATTTTGTGGCGGCGGCCATCTTGGACCGATTTTCATCAAACATAGCTAAGAACACTCCCGACTGATTCACCTATCAAACAAAAAAACAAAATCAAAATCGGTTCATCCGTTCGGGAGCTACGATGCCACAGACAGACACGCACGTTAAAAAATAAACAATGCATGATTCAAAATATTTTGTTAAAATAGACTTGTGCCATTTTGTATCGACACGACAAGATAGGAAAGTTAAGGCCTGGCCCGTTCATAAAAGAGGCTTTTATGTCGAATTTTTATATGTGTATCATCCAAATGGATAAGCTATTACTTTCATTCAAATAAGATTATTTGGGTCCCTTTGTCGACAGAGGAAATACAATAACGTGTCACCACTATGATATCGGCAGGGCGGACAATTTCGGATATTATTTTGTTTGGTTTACCGTTTCTTCGAAAACTTTTATCTATCTAATATTAATAATAAAGCTGAAGAGTTTGATTGTTTGTTTGAACGCGCTCTCTAGAACTACCAGTCGTATTTGAAAAATTATTTTTGCATTCGATAGCCCAATTCTCGAGGAACGTTATAAGCTATAAGCTGAGCAAAAACAAAAAAAGGTACAAAGAATGTAATAATAGCGCGGGTAGACGATACGATGCCACGGGGTGAATTTTACGTGGACGAAGTCGCGCACAGAAGCTAGTGTTACATATAATCGTAAATTGTCCGTCTTGAAAATATCCGAACCGATTTCTTTTAAAAAAATACTGTTAGTACCTACACATAAAGTTATCGCAACAAAATATAGGTATTTAAAAAAAAAAACAAAAATTCCTTCAACCTTATTTTTTTTTCCTGCCTTTTATGTCTAGATTTTATTTAAGTACTGCTGGACATAGCCTGGACCAAGCACCTCCACTTTGACCGATTTTGTGGTTCTCGCATCCAACGGGTTCCTGTGGCCTTCACAAGGTCGTCGCTTCGTCTTCCAGTGCGCGGTCGCCACTCCAGAACCTTTCGGCCCTCGGCCATCTATTATGCGAGCAATGTGCACTGCCACTTGCCTTTTGGCTGAAATTATGATGATAAGTACTTAAGCTAAAATATTTTTAGATAATAACAAGTCTTGTTTGAAGCACGATTACTTAATATCTTATCAGTGGGGTAATTCTCGTAATTTGATCTCAGTCTCAATCTATCAAAAACACGTCTAATTTCCCTATATTTTGACAAAGTTTTGACATTTGTTTGTCGCCGAGATGAGACTGTGACTAGATTTTAAACGTTTTAAATTACGGGAATACGGGCCCTGGTAAAGTTATTTAAATCGTGTAATTATGTAAATGTAATACTCCAACTTATCTCTTTTATTAATGCACCTAGTTTTCAGGGAACATCCTATGCCTGACCATTTTTTGTGATTTTACGCGCGAGCACATTAATTGGGGCTTTACGTATGTTGCACGATTTACGCCGTGGGATAGCCATACGCTTGTTTTCCCTAAGTATATTTTAAAAACAATGGTGTTAAATCCAACGTGACAGGATACGAACAAACAGCTATTTGAATTCACAATCTCTGGGCGACTACAAAAAAACTTATCAGAATAACTCGGGAGAATTTGTTTGAACTGGGATCTTACTTTCAGTCCTCTGAAACTCCACAAAACACTATTTAAAAATATGAATATGAAATACTATTTCAAAAAGAGTTCTCATTCGACCCATTTACCACCAAAACCTACATATTCTGCACGCACTTTGCTGAACGCTGACTTTTTTACAAGTTCATAGTGCTTATATACCTTATGTGGAATGAATTTTGTGTAAAAGGGAACGTATGCGAAGGTGCGAGTGAAAGGTGCGGAAGTGTAAAAGAGAGAGGGGAAAGAATGAATATGGTTGAACCGCTTGAACGGATACAGTACGATGACGTAGACTATGGACGTGTTTTTGTTAATTTAAAAGTTTGCAAATTAATAATATATAAATAAGTTTCTACGAAGACTACTCTGTTATTTCACCAACCGATCCCACACTTATACATATATGTATTCTTTTCTATTGTGATTGTTAGTGATCCTAAGAGACGGCACGGTTGGCGCAGTGGTTAAGCGATTGACTGCTGCGCTGCGTGTCGCGGGTTCGATTCCCGCACGGAACAAATATTTGTATGACCTACATGTATTTGTTCCGAGCCTGGGTGTTTTTCTATCTATAATATGTATGTATTTAAAAACAAAAAAAAATGTATATAAGTAGTTTATCAGCCATCTTGTTACCATAACACAAGCATTAGGTTGCTTAGCTTGGGACAAATGGTGCTGTGTGAAATCTCCAGCGATATTATTATTATTATTATTTCTAATACATTCTCTGTTTTTACCCGTGAGAACCTGTTTATTTTTTAATTGGCTTATATCTCATATACAATTATTATTGTTGTCATTTTGTTATAGCTTTTGGCTCTCCTATAAATCGTGTGTACCACAAACCACTAAATACCTACGTTAAGCGCTAAACGCATTAACCATTCGAACGTGGATCCACGCGAGACACAATGGATTTTTAATTGTTTTTGTAATAACGGCATTCATCCGGTTAAGTGATTGGTGGTGCAAGAAGAAATAAAATGTTTTTGATATTACCTATTCTATTATATATACTATTGCCTCATTATTTTCATTCTCGGGTCATTTAATTACTCTAAACTGTTAGGGAGTTATAATCACTTTAAACACTGTATAAGGCTTCTATTCAAAGGATTAAACGGGAGAGAATAATCGCTCCTATTGAAAGTTCCCAGAGTAACGAGTTGCTTGATTATTCAAATACAGTGGTTCGCCAAGCTATGAAGTTATTTAATGTAATGAAAACCTTATTCCATTGAGAGATACAATGGCTGTCCATTAGTAATCAAATTTACGTTAATAAAGATTAAATGAATACCCAATTATCACAATTTTCTGCTGAAATTATTTATGCTCTCCAAAGCCTCGGGTAATTTCGGACGATCAACGATTCTGTTAAACATTTGGGAAATAATTGGGAAGTGCTAAAGTTAGTCATCGAGTGCTTTTTACGTTTTTAAAACTATAGCTTTGCTTTCAAATTCATAGATATTTTTCTTGTTATGAAACACCTGAAGGCCAATTCTCGTAATTTAAAACGTTCAAAATCTAGTCGCAGTCTCATCTCGGCGACAAACAAATGTCAAAAACTTGTAAAAACTGTAGGGAAAATAGAGGTATTTTTGACAGATTGAGACTGAGATTAGACTGTGAACGTTTTTAAAATTACGAGAATTGCCTCTCTGGTATAAGCTGACTTCGGGAACTTATTACTATCAGGAACGAGGGCTCTTCTTTTAGAGAAGTATGGCCGGATATTACGGAATCTCAGCGGATATTTCTGCCCTCTGTCCTCGGCAGATGACCAAATTGGACAACTCATTTTCTTATTCACCTGTAGCGAAATTGTATTAAAAGGTAGTCACTTTTACAGAGGTTTAATGACATTTGGAGATACTTATGCATTTAATAACGATTTTGATAAATACACTGTTTTCCATTAAAATGTTTATTTCAATCCGAATCTGTACACCAATTAAAAAGTTTCAGCCTTAATTGGGGAATTTGCCTGTAATTGTAAGTTTCAACTTTGTACACCTTCAATCATCATCATCATTTCAGCCGAAAGACGTCCACAGCTGGACATAAGCCCTCCCCCAAGTACCTCCACTTCGACCGGTTACACACCACACACAATCTCACACACACACACACCCTCACACAAACATCTTAACACACACACATCGATTTGACATCTTTAATAACTCTAGCAATTATGAAAATGAATTTAATACTTGTGCTATTATTGAAGGATATTATAGTAACAATACTTTCTCTAACTAATAGGCCCGTTCGTTAAAGGCTAATTTAAAAATGAGCTTAAATTACTGGTTACTTGCCAATGACTGGTACGTATCTTTCATGTTAAATAAAAGCTATAATATAGTGAACTTATAGCTTTTACCTTCATTTGTAGATAAGCAAGACTGAATCTTGCTTATCTACAAATGAGGGTGCGGTGATGCGATTTCTAAGGCAGCTTCAATACTCTTCTACTCTTATCAGATGATTTTGCGCCACTATTGGATAAAGACACGTGTTCAGTGTTCAAGTACCTTGTACTAATACCGTACCGTTTTCCAAGACTCATATTTACCGGGTGCTTTTTGAGTTCAATCAGAAACATACGCTTTGGCGAGTAAAGGGTAGGTAATTTACCTGCTAAGAAGGTACGCTCTAGAATGTAGGTAAGCCTTTTACAATTAGATTTCTGAACGTTAGAAAATATTTCTGTATTTAATAACCGTTCTATTTCATTGGGTCAACGGTGACTTTATCATATTATTTCAAGCAGGCGTTTTAATCAATGAAAAGCTGGTCGTTGGACTCACAGCGAGCATTCGCTTCGAAAAATAAAAAATTCGTTGCGCGTACTTTTGTTACGCAACGAACATTGATTCGCCAAACGAATAAAGATGAAAAAACGAACGAACATTAATTATTATTATAAGATTAAACAGGGTTTGTGAACGAAACATTTCTGCAATATAAAAACGTGTTTCATTTTATGACGCTACAAATAAAGTGAAAACAAAATGTTCCTCTACAAATAAATTATTCAAAGATTCAAAGCGTATTCTTTGAACTTCCACTTCGAGTTTTTCGACCTTTTTAGACCGTAAGAGAAACCTGTGATGTTTAGGTACCTATGTTCTACAATATTCTCGGATTAAGTAGCAAGAAATGGCGAGATATATCATTATCAGCGAGATATGTCATTCGTGGATCTTTGACAGTCGTTACGGGTAGTCAGAAGCCGACGCGACGGCATGAAATTGCACAACGCAACTGCAAAAAGCTGCAGCGAAACTATACACACGTAACTTCACTCCTTGCCCTCATTTTGTCACTGCGATGCGGCGTGGTTGTGGTACGTGTGAATGGACCCTTAGATATTATGAAGACAAATAAATGAATCATGAATTTGTTGCAGCACTGAAGAATAAATACACAAATGCACAATAATTCAATGGTCCCTACATACATTTATACAAAAAAAAACAAGTGCGTATCTCAAGGTAGGAGGGTCCAAATAGGAGTCCATCTCAGCATGGGTTAGGAAAATATTCCTGACCCTCCTAGATATTCTGCTGGATCCCTGCAGTGACATACGGACATAACAGCAAACGATGTAATAAATACGTGAATTATTGGTGGAAGAATTGTTATGTGCGGAGTGAAATTATGTCAGCATACCCGCAATGTTTATTAAGCTATATATTAATTTATTGCAAACATATTTTGGTCTACTCAAATCGTTACATTCTATTAACATCTACGACAGTTGTTTTTGAGCAAGTTTGTGACCCTGTTTCAAATGTCCTTTGTGGCGACGAATTCATTCATATTAACTCATTGCGTAATAATAAGTGTAATAAATTATAATATTTTTTTAAATGATTTAGCATAACCAGCATATAAGTTTTCCTCTGCTGGGACACAGGTCTCCTCTCGGTGAGAGGCATTGGGCCGTAATCCTGTGCGAGTTGGTAGATGTTTGGATGTTTTAAATAGTTTATTTTTGTTACATTCAAATATTTAAAAATGTAATTTATATGTAGGCATATTCAGGGTGTCAGGGACATCGACGCGCAAATTGTAACCATGAATTCAGCACATGATTCTACTAGTCCCCTTAGCGAAAAAAAACATTCCGCTTCACAGAAAATTTCCATACCTACGCGGAAGTGTCTTTTTACACCCGATACTGTAGGTGTGTCTACGGTAGGTTCCCTACTTTATTGAGCCTACTGGTTGAACAAAAAATAATTCAGGGGAGAAGACAGGAAATTGGCTAGGTAAATAGGACATTAATCAATTCTGAATTTTAATGTATCACAGCTACTATAATATTTATTTATCGATGACATTTCTTAATTATTATATATAAAAACCACATGTTATAGTCCAAGGATTTTTTTCGCAGAAGACTGGAAAATAAGTCCCTTAACGCACTATTTTCAATTAATCTAAACAGCTTTGTCTTTAGAAAAATTGTGAACGCACGGAGGCAGCTCTGACTGGTGTATTTGAGAAGTTTCCAGAAGAACGAGGCGGTTGTTTTGACGAGCATAGTGTACACGTGGTACTTTTGGTGCCGTTGGAGACTCCAGCACTCCTGGAGATCTGGCATCTGCAAACGAGGATGCTCCGACGACACGCTGTCCCGCTGCCACCAACCAGTTCTATGAACAAACGTAAATGAATCTCTTAAAATATTGATTACATGTAGATGGTCAAATTAAATTATATAGGTATTTTTTTTTTTCTTTATAGCTTCTCTGAATAAATTCTCTAAATGATGGTGAAAACCGCATCAGAATCCTTTGCCAACTAACTACAACAAAGGAGGGCTATGATTTTAACAGGCTATGTTATGTACGTATGTATGTGTCATCTTACTGGTGCGTGTTACTTTGTCTACACCAGTGTGTCCTCAGACAATGGAAACTCGTAGAAAACAGCATAAGCCATTTCCCATTACGACATAAATGTATGTTAATCTGTTCACTAATAACTGCTAAACTACTAGTCGAATTTTGACAAACGATATCAGTATCGTTGGAAGCGTAATGTTGTTCCGAGGGTTATAGGCTATATGACGTCACATAATATCTAAGATGGCGGCTTATAGCGGATGTAAAGTTCTTTGTATACGGTAGACATTTAACTTGATGAGTTTTGTAATTTATAAAATAAATTAATTTAATTACATGTTGCCTTATCACAAATTACGTGAAACAAGACAGTTTGTTATCATTCCATTTTCTCTGGTCTGCGTAGAGCAATTGGAAGCTGGAAAATTACAATAGCCGAGATTTAATTCTGACAATGATTAATTACGGTAAACCCCGTAGCGGAAATTACGTAGAGCTCCGTGGCAATCGACAGATAACCTAATTTGCAATAAATTTGTCAGGTTTTCGAAAGCAAGCGAAATAATGTAGTTTAGTTCTAAATTTTTTGAACCTTTTTGTGTAAATGTTACATACTCGGCTGTCCCGTCCTTTAGAACGTTTTTTAATTTTACGTTTTTGTATGAAAGTATTCTGTCTGCGACATATGGCGTAGCACCACCTTTGTATCTGTTCCTTTAATCTTGTCTGTTTATATGTGTGTGTATGAAGAACCGTTACCGGCGGCCTGCTGACGCGCCGCGGCCGCGCCTGCATCCCGGAGACCCAAGGACGGTACCCTTCCAACCTTACCGGTGTGCTTGAGCTCGGAACTATAGTGTGTCCTTACCCGCGACCTAGTCTACTATTATGTAATTATTTTAACTTATTAAACCTATGAACATTAACTAGGTGTTTGACTTCCTAACTTATCCATCTACTAATCATCCATCTCATAATTTGCCTGCCTGCATAGTGTGCGTTTTATACAAGCCGCCCGCGGTTTCACCCGCGTAAGGGTCGATCCCGTGAGAATATCGAGGTAAAAAGTATCCTCTATGATATTCTGATATATAAGCTATATTACTGTAAAGTTTCATCATAATCTGTTCAGTAGTTTTTGCGTGAAAGAGTAATATAAATCCATCCATCCTTACAAACTTTGGCGTTTTTAATATTAGTAGGATAGTAGGTTTTGAATTTCGTCTCATTCAGTTGAAGTATGTGGGGAGGTATTTTATTGTAACATTTTAAACAGTACCCAATAAAAGATGAGTCTACTTAGCCCGTCTGAAACCTGGTGGAACTAATAGGTTCCTATTTCTAGTACCTACTGTTTATGTCTTTTACCTCTTTTTACAGCTGGAATAGTCTTTCCCTGCTTGTCCTAAGTCCATTAGTTACCCAGTCGCTAAATAAAAACTTAAGGCAGCTTGATGCTTTATTGTTCTTCTTAAAATACTTAATTATTGAACTCGGTTTAGACTATCGAAAAAAAAATATTCTACAAAATATTAACATTGATCATTGTAAAGTCCTGATAACTTAACTTACAAATTAAAGTGCTATCAAATTTATTTAAATTAAGAGACGTTATTCGTCTGGATTGTATCTGCACTTTTTGTGTTGGTATGAAGACTCAAAAGTTACGGATTGACCGCTGTGATCAGAAGGGAGATAATTAACGATGGCTTTATCTAAATAGTCGCAGAAACAATATTTAAACATCTATATATATAAAATTCAAAGCCCTGAATGTCTGACTGATGCATCAACGCACAGCCTAAACCGCTGATCCTAGAGACCTGAAATTTGGAGGGTGTGTTCTTCGTGACGAGTAGGTATCCACTAAGAAAGGGTTTTTAGAAATTCCACCCCTAAGAGGGTGAAATGGGGGATTTTGTTTGTATGGAAAATCTTATTCCTTGAGTTAATAAACTTGAAACTTGGCACCAATACTAATCTAAGTAAATTAAGAAGTTTGCCAGTTTATGTTTTTCTAAACTACCCCCTAAAAGGGGATTGAGAGGTTTCAAAGTTTGTATGTAAGAATATTAGCGCGCGGTCCGATTAAATCGAAACTCAGTATACTCGTATATACCTAGGATCGAAAGTAAACAATAATTTGTGTCAGGGTTTTTCGAAAATCACCCCAGACGGGCTAAAAAGGGGTAGTAAATTTTACGGGCGAAGATTTTACTGCATGGCTTGATTAACTCGAAAATCCCCCTTTAGGGGTGAAAAGCGGGGATACAGTTTATTTATGAATAATCTTCTTCATTAGGTTAATAAACTTGAAACTTTTCAAGAATACTCGCCTAAGTAAGTAATAAAGGTTATCATTATAAGTTTTGCAAAACTGCCCCTCAAAGGGGGATATAGGGGTGTTGAAGTTTGTGTGGAAGAATTTGAATCCGCGGTCCGATTAACGCGAAACTCAGTATTATTACATACACAAGCTTGGCCCAGAAATGAACACAAATAAAAAATGTTATGAAGATATTATAATAATAATAATGCATTGTCAGCAGGGTCCTCTCGTGGAGGTCTGCCCGGCTTGGGCGCAGCACCGCCGCGTCCTCGTGGCTGCGATCTCTCACGTCCGGCCCTAGTCCAGGCCATGGTACGGAGCGAGAGTGCATGGGAAGCCGTCACTTCCTTCTGTGAAGCAGTAATGCTCGCAAAGGAGGAGGCGGAGCGCGTGAGGGAGAGGCAATCTCTGCGCCCTCACGCCCCTAGTCGCCGCAGGAGACGCCCTGGACGTCGGGAGTCAACAGTCTACTCCCGGCCACCGTAGGCGCGGGCTTGCGGGTGGCGAGCAATGGGCAGCTCGCCGCCCGGTAAAGACCAGGCCCGAATCGACGGCGCGTTGTGTTCCACGCGCACCTCAAAGATGATCAAAGATGTCAGCACAAACTGACGGGTTGTTCGAAAGAGATACCGAGGCCCTTGGCACAGGCAACTGAATGAACACGGGTGGGTTTTAGTCAGTAAAAGTCTGACACTGCTCCCGACATCGGTGGAACACTATTTTTTATATTTTTAAATGTTTTTTTTTTTTACTTAATTTTTATATTTAAAAAAATATTTAAAAATGTAATAAAATAAGTAATAATATATTTATTTTCATAAAAACACGGTACAGACGGTACAGTGAGAACATTATAGGCTGATTATGATGATGAATTTATTATGAACTTTTCTGTCACATTATCAATAAGGTGGTCGAGTTGCATCATTTTGTTCTCTTCTTTTGTAACATGATTGACACAACTCCACCACCGTTGCGGTGTCACTAACTTCAGCCCATCACTAAACAATTCCTTAATTTCGGCCATTTTAAACTTTATTTCATGCCCATCTGTTATTACCTGTGCTCATAATATTTCTATAGGATTCAGTTCACAGCGGTAAGGAAGCAGTCTGAAGATGGTGACACCGTAGTCGACAACGAGCTCATCAAGATTTTATTTTTGTAATTATCCTTTGCTTTATTAACGTCTTCCAGTAATTCTGCTTTAATCAATGTGTCTTTGAAGTTTAAATTCCTTGAGTTCAACCACTCTTGAATTTGGGCTTTACGTCACGCCGTAGTGGGAGCTTATTCAACTTTACGGGAGTGGTAAGGGGTTAACCTCTCACAAAAACGAAATCCTCTTTTTAATTTCCAAAAAAATCCCTTTAGCCACTCCTCAAAATGTTCTGTATTCATCTCATTTATGGTAGTCACTGGAATCTGTCTTTGACTCAAACATCAACAGACCCCATTAAAAAGCCTTCTTCGTTTCTAATGTTAATTATATAATTATAAGGCGTCTTCCTTTTCCTTAAGGAGCTTTAAGACCTGTTGTGAGGCCTTCGAGGAAGGGTTGTCGCGGCCTATTGATATTCATGTCGACCCAAGTCTTTGGTAAAGTGTGACCTGTAAAATAAAAAAAATATGTTCATAACTTCTAAAGGTAAGTTTAATTCATCATTCTCCTGCCCTTATCCCAATTTATTTGGGGTCGGCGCAACATGTCTTTTTCTTCCATACTCCTCTATTAGCCGCCATCTCGACAGTCACCCCCTTTCTAACCATATCATCATTCAAACAGTCCATCCATCGTTTCTTTGGTCTTCCCCTACTCTTATAGTCATGACAACCAGTCTCCACACAACTTTTCAACTACCGGTACCACTTTCAAACTTCCTCTTATATACTCATTTCTTATTCTATCCATTCGTGTAACACCACACACCCACTGAGCATTCTCATCTCAGCTGCATGCAATTGCCTTTCATTCATCCATTTTGTGGCCCAACGTTCTGAACAATACAAGACAGCAGGTCTTACCATGGTCTTGTATATCTTCCCCTTAAGTTTAAGGGGAATGTAGGAGTCGCAGATTGTTCCCGTGACCTGCTGCCATTTCATCCACCCAGTGTTAATTCTGTGCTTAACCGTCCGATCTACTTCGCCATCGCTTTGCACGAGTGAACCGAGATACCGAAAGTCGGAGCAAACTGGGAGAAGCGCGCCATCAAGTAAGTTTAATTATGTGGATCTATTAAAATTTAAGTAGCTTCATGAAAGTAATGTAGTTTGCTAGCTCTCAAATTGAATATTAGTAAATTTACTTTCTTTAACCCAAGTCTCATATTAGTATCTTATAAATATTATTTTCTTGACTGCGATATTCTTTTATTGCAATTATATCTCTTGTACCACAAAATTATGTTCTGAGCTGTTGCGTCGTTTGCGACTTGCACATTTAAAAGAAAGAAAATACATTTATTTGGCACAAACTAAAATACACACAATACACCAGATAGGTACATACATCAGATAAAACAAAAAAAAATTATCACCATGTTATTTTTTTTTTAACTAGAGGCTAGTTCAAAAAAAAATAACATGGTGATCATTTTTTTGTTGTGGCTCTTGTAAGATCGGGTAGGTCAGGATCACAAGGATCTTCATTCATAGCATCTGTGATCAAAATGAAAGGAATTAACATAAGTTATTGGTCTGAGGGTCGCCTTAAGGGCAGTGAAATAAAATATCGTCAGTCTATTTAGTTTAAAATTTAATTATAAAAATTAAAAAAATGACTAGCCTTTATAACTGTGGGAGCGTCTTTATTAAAAAAAAAACCGTGCTCTTTGAGTCGACTGGCAGAAAGAGTGAATTCATCCAATTGGTCGTTGGATGGAGTGGGTGTGACATTGTTTTTTAAAAAAAATCAGAACAATAAAAAGAGAACTAGTTTCGATTTCCAAGATATCTGATGTTTTCTGAGCGCAGTTACGTTTGTTTGGTTTTTCACATAATTGCGTATCCAACTTCTTCGTCGAATACGTATTTAATTACGTTTTGCTCCAATTTGTTGCGGAGTGAGCGGAGTGTCTCCTTTTCCTAGGAGCTAACTGGACCCGAGATGCTCGTGTGAGAGTCTTCCACGTCGTTTTACAAACAACAACAAACACAAAAACTTACAACAAAAACTGGCGTTAAGGGGAATGGCCACGGTAGTCCGCGAAATTCAAATTTACTTACGTTTTTTGCAATGTGCAGGTCAGTGTCAGATGGAACGTTGAACATGATTCGCGACCGTAACAAGTAGGTATGTATTTACAGAATTATAATCATTAAAACAACCCAGTAAGTTCACATTTATTGATATTTCATAAAATAGTCAGATTACATTTATTTATGATTTTATTTAGTTTTGCATATTTTTTTATTTTATTTTACTTACTCTATAACTACTGTATGTTTCAATATGTAGATTCTTTAGTGAGCTATTGTAATTAAGGACTGAGGGTTGCAATTAGTGTTCAATAATTAATTATACAAGTTATTAGTTTCCTTAGCCTGAGTACATTCTTTTTGATTCTGTGTTAATCATTCGAACGTTTTCATGAATTAATTCTTCTTCTAGTTCCCTAGCCTTACATATAACCTCCACATATAATGCTACTGCTGTTGTTGAAACCATCCGTCACCACCCGTAGTTTGTCCCGCTAATCAAAAAAATCCAGGTATTGTTAATATAGGTCTATTCTTTCTTGGTCTATTCTATTAAAGGTCCAACCCCTGAGCTGCAGCATCATCAGGGCATAGTTTCAGGAATTTCTACTTATGTAGTTTTCCGGATTCCAGAATGTGGAGCGAGTGATAATAATTTTCATTTACACAATAATAATAATGTCGCTCCATAAAATACTGGTACTCAGCTGCATCCGGTTAGATTGGAAGCCGACCCCAACATAGTTGAGAATGATGACAATAATAATGATATAAAATCTGGCTATATGAAACAAAGAAAGATAATGACGACAAATTAAAAATAAGCCATTGACCCATGAAATTAGTTTTGTTGAACGGAATATAAACTTTTATTAGTTTTAATATAATTCTCGAAAGCAATTTAACTTTAACAACTTCCAGAGGGGCATAGTGCAAACATGACAGGCCCGTTAAATATTATTGTGCACACGGTCTTTCAAATTGTAGTTCATTAGTTTTGTAAATTAAAAGGGGTAGTAATAAAAGCTCCGAAAACAAATTAAAATATGAGCATACTCAAAATATGAAATTTACTGCTTTAACTTTATTACTTTATTCATTTTAACACTGCTTAGTTAGTATTACAGTCAACCACAGATCGCTGGAAGTTAATTTGTTTTTCGGAAGCTTTATTATTTTCCAATTAAAAGCCGGTTCGCATGAAAATAATAATGGATTTGAAAATAAACGTAGTAAATTTTACAGAAATAAAAGGTGTTTTTTTATAAAACTGCACAATACTTCTGTTGTTGTTTGATTATTCTTATTTGGCTATACTTTTATTATTCTTGTTAGGGCTGATTTTTTCAACGCCAGATAATTTTATCTAAGGAATGATTTTGAATTTTTGACAGTTCTGCGATACAAAATCTGTCAGGTGTCAATTTTATTCCACGAATAAAAATTATCCGTCGTTGTAAAAAGAAGCCCATAAACAATCTAGAATAGAATAGAATACTCTTTATTGTACACCTGTACACCATACAAGTTACAGAACATATATAACGTCATAAATAATAATGTATCAACATAATTATCCATAACATGAAGCATATTATATCAACTTGTTACACAAAGTAAGTATAGTGTACACTGTATCAGTAACAATATGCCTCTAGCCTCAAAACTATGATTTGCACAAACAATGCCCCCAGAGTTATCCTATGTCAATATAACTATAGTCAAACGTCTATTGTGATTGGATCAGACTGTAGGGAAACATTCAAATAGATTCCGTACAGATGTGATTAATTTCTTTAAACTCGTAAATATAGTACATCATCATCTGCCTAACCTTTTTCCAAATATGTTGGGGTCGGGTTCCGGTCTAACCGGATGCAGCTGAATACCAGTATTTTACACGGAGCGACTGCCTACCTGACCTCCACAACCCAGTTACTGGGTAATACGATACCCCTTGGTAAGACTGGTTGTCAGACTCTCAGGCTTCTGACTACCCGTAACGACTGTCAAAGATCCGCCAATGACAGCCGGGACCAACGGCTTAACGAGCTTTCCGAGGCACGGAGGGGTATGTAAAGATGGTCACCCATCCACAGACCAACCCCGGCAAGTGTAGCTTAACCTGATCGATCGACCTGTGCGGCTGTTATTATTTAGCCACGGGCCCCTCAAATATAGGACATATCGCTGGTCCCGGGCAATAAAGCGGTATATCAAAAATCGATTTTTACAGGAGAAATAAAAGAAGTTATTTGTTTATAGTGCAGCTTACAGTGATTCAAAACAGGCGTTCAAAATGTCAAATGAGAGCTAATTTTTTTACCAATTTAACCTTTTACAAATAATTGTAATGGTATAAATATTTAATGAAATAATTGAAAAAATGTAGAATACAAATTATAGACGATATTTTTTCATCATTAATGACTTTATAAACACACCAACCACTGAGATTCAGAACTGTAAGAATATAATACGTCGTATTTTCCGCTTTAGATCTCGAGCGTACCAGCCGATTACCACCTTCTTCAGGGAAATTTTATAGCCAAAGCTTAGCTGTATCATCCACTAATCGATAGTAAAGATGTTCACCGGTTTTTTGTGTTATGGTTCATAGAGTAATGCAATAATACATTTTTAGTCGTAAGAGAATTGTCCATGCAATAAAGCTGTTATTGTCATTTATTCTAAAGAAATAATAATTTTAAAAAAATTTAAAAAAATATGAGTGATAGACTGATACTCAGAGAAGCCAAAAATCAAATAACATTAAAAAGGGCGTAACCGGTGTTTACCGCTATATTGTCCGAGGCCAGCGATATACTTGCGCTATTAATAATATTCTCTAATATTCTGACACAACGTCTCAGGAATAAGGAAAAGTACCAAAATACTTACCAGGATTTTTTAGATTTATCGGATAATTTGTCGGAAATTGCTTCTTTTTATCGCAAAAGGCTTCTGTGTTGTGAAAAGATTGTCAGCCAAACAGGTTTGATTTACGGGCAGTTTTCCGTAAGTACCTACCAACAAACTCGTTGTAAAACTTGTCTGTTCCGAAAATAAATTGCGGCCGTTAGGTACTGAAAGTGTCATTGTGTTATTCTGATAAACTTGTCACTAATATATTTATTGAAGACCTCCAATAAAAAGATGTAGATTGGCAAAAACAAATTACAAGAGTCAAATTTTGATAAAAACAAATAATAAATTATTAGGTATATTCAATGTCCATGTAAATGTTTAAAATTAAAAACATTACTGCAACAAAAAAGTTCGATACAATCTCAGATACAAAAGTGAACTTATTTTTAATTTTATACTTAGACAATCACGTGTCACGCGATGGGGTGCGGGAAACGGTGCGAAAAACCCCGAGCGGAAGAGTTTTTTTGAATTTGTATGTAAAAAGTCACGCGCGGGGTGCGTTATCTGCGCCCAGTCGCGTGGCGCGTTGTAGTGTGTGATCCGCCTTAGTTGTTTGTGCAGTTGGGGAATTTGGCCGTTTTTTCTTTTGTCTAAACTTTTTTTGTGAGCTATATTTTCAAAATCATATCGTTTTTGATCGCATAGCTATGGGATTAAAAAAAACACGATGGTAATTTTATTATTGATGTCTAATGTCTGCAATGTTAGTATTTGTGAAACGTCACTAATGTTTGTCTCCTGAACGGTCACGACAAATCCAGCGTCGATCGAATCAGCCAAAATACATTTAGCCTTCTGGATGCTACTATAGAATAAAGAATCCTACATACACGCAAAGATACACGCCAAAAACATAAACCTAGTTAGCAGTCGGAGAAAAACAATCTATGATTGAAACACTCTATTTGAGGGGTGCGTGATCATTTTGTTGACATTTGGAAAAGTTTTCATAGAACCGTTGCCGGGTGTTCTACAAAAAAAAACACCGTGTTATAAAGTTAAAAGTTACCCTCCAATCTTCTTAAACATAAAGTTGCCGGACCTGATTATGAAACGGTTGTTCGTTTAAGGTAATGCAAAGAAAAGGAAACTTATATTTTTTTCTTTTTTTCTTTTAATTTCTTAAAGACGAGGAGTACGATAAAAAATGGACTAGGCTCAGTTCGAAACTGTCATAATCACCCTTTAATGTCCCCACTGCTGGGACAAAGGTCTCGTCCCTGTGAGAAGGAGTGAGCCATAATTCACCACGCGAGCCCAGTGCGGGTTCGTGGATGTCATTACGACGATTTGACGGCACGGTTGGCGCAGTGGTTAAGCGATTGACTGCTGCGCTGCGTGTCGCGGGTTCGATTCCCGCACGGAACAAATATTTTTATGACCTACATGTATTTGTTCCGAGGCTGGGTGTTTTTCTAAAAAAAAAAATTGTATATAAGTAGTTTATCAGCCATCTTGTTACCATAACACAAGCATTAGGTTGCTTAGCTTGGGACAAATGGTGCTGTGTGAAATGTCCAGGGATATTATATTATTATTATATATTATGTCTTTGATTTTTTTGGTTCTTGGACGTGCCGGTGTTCTCACGATGTTTTCCTTCACCGTTTTGAGAGTAGTGGTGATTAAATTAAACACACAAAGTAAAGTGTCTGCCTGGGTTCGAACTTACGTCCTACAATTCGGAAGTCGAGGCCTATAGCACTGCTCTCGTTCAGAACTGTCGTAGATTAATCGTAAAAATGATATTAAATATTAAATCGTAGGTAACCAGCGATTAGGTATTACATACTATGAATTTTGGGGCTATTGCATTCCATGGGTTTCGATTTTTACATACTCCTTTTACTTCGTCCACCTACAACCCTACAACGCACCTGAGGGGCAATTCTCGTAATTTTAAGAACGTTCACAGTCTGATCTCAGTCTCAATCTGTCAAAAAAGACTTCTAATTTAGACAAGTTTTAGACATTTGTTTGTCGCCGAGATGAGACAGCGACTAGATTTTGAACGTTTTAAATTACGAGAATTGACCTTCTGATCTCACCATTTGGACATCTTACTATCCTACTAATATTATAAACGTGAAAGTTTGTGGGGATGGATGGATGGACGTTTATTACTCTTTCACGCAAAAACTAGTGAACGAATTTTGATGAAACTTTACAGTAATATATATATAGCTTATACATCAGAATAACTCATAGGATACTTTTTTCCCGATATTTCCATGGGATCGACACTTATGCGGGTGAAACCGCGGGGCGCTACTAGTGACCAATAAATTCAGTTAGCACTTATTTAATTATGCCCTTTTAGAGCGAACGTGGAGCTTCCACTAACATCCGCCTTATAGGTCGTTTGTTTGTTAATCGTCAAAGAACCAATTCCGCTAGGTACGAAAATAGATAGTTTTCTTACCAGATAAAGGTATGCCTTCACAAATACTTGAACGTTGATAAGGTCGGCTAGAGTCCTTCTTCTTCAAACACAGCAGTCCACCGAGTATCTACCGAAATAAGAGAAAAATAAATAAGTAGTAATTTTTCCTCAACATGAAAATTCTATTAGGAACACACATCACATTCCCAGAAATCAGAGCAATGGCTTTACGTGACGGGAAATTAATGGATTATTAGACATAATTGTATTGCAATCAAACCCTTTTATTTATTTATCGTTTTATTATGAAAGTATTAAAATATTTGTTTATTCATGTTTATATGTATAGGTATTAGCATTTTATGTCCAGGAAAATCACTATCCAACGTTGCATGTAACAGATCGCAGAATGCGATAAGGCTGCCCATTGTATATTTTATAGTGTTTGATGTATTTTTTATGTTATTTTTGTGTGGTGTACAATAAAGTAGTTATATATAAATAAAATAAATAAATATTGGTTATTGCAAACTACTAAATAAATATTATAGACCACGCAAGTTATGATGTATTGTTTACCACTATAACGGGTTGCCCGTTACGCGGGTTAAGGGTTTTAAAGGGCAACGCACGGGTTGCCCTTTAAAACCCTTACCCGAAAATTAAAGACTCTTTTTTATGGGTTTCAAAGGTTTGAAACCCATAAAAAAGAAACTTTACATCAGGTTCACCTTTTTATGCAAATGTATTCAGACGCTATGTAACATTCGTGCGTACCTTTTTTGTTACACCTTAATTCTTGCATAAAATACTCGTATTGGAAGTTATTTTTTTTCCACGGTCGGATATGGTGTAACAAAACATAACCTTGTACGAATTACGTAATACGACAAAAAAGCGCCCCATTTCGCGAGAAAACACATCTGAATTTCAAATTAATTGGCACAGATGACCTTCAACTTACTGTTATTTCGGATTGCTGGAAATATGAATGACCTTATTTCATAAACGCGCACTTGCCAGTCATGTTTGAAAGGCAACTTGGAGTAACTCGTCTATCGACACATCATCATCTGCCTAGCCTTTTCCCAACTATGTTGGGGTCGGCTTCCAGTCGAACCAGATGCAGCTGAGTACCAGTATTTTACATGGAGCGATTGCTTATCTGACCTCCACACTCCAGTTACTGGCTGCAGCTAGTCTATTTAAAATTGAAATCGCTTTTCGTATCTGATTATGTGACCGCGTTGTTCTTCCGAACCAGGCAAAGGACTTTGGTGCGGTTTTCACCATTATTTATAGAGTTTATTCCGAGGTTTATGTGTATAATACATTAATATTAAAAGTAAAGGAATCACGATCATTTGTCAAGTATACACTACATCTGCATCCGCAACAACGTCCGCGTCGATATGCAATGATAACATTGCATTCACATCACAACACAGTTTTTCTTTTATTGTTTTGCATATACTATTATGGAAGATTCTAGTCAAGGAATCCTAGTGTGAGAAGGAGGACCAGTGTCTATGTACATGGTGTCATTTTTTTACAATAAACCTATTATATTTATTTAAAGTTCTATAAAAATTACCTCTTTGAACCCCCGTCGGTACCGCACATTCATGTAGCAGTAGATCATGGGATTGTAACAGGAGTGTGACATCGCCAGCCAATGACACGCGAACCACATGTACGGCATTCCAGGCCACATGCTCCACTCTTCATCATCTTCGTGGACCGTCCACAGCACCTGACAGCAAGTATAGATAATCATAATTAATAATAATAATACCTTATTTCAGACCAATTATTACAATCCAAAGAGTAGTGTTAGTAAAGAAAACTTAAAAGTAATGTTAGAATCCAAATATGAATCCTATGGTAAGATCTGGAGCCGGACTTCACACTATCCACGTAGTATGTAGTAGGTACGTACTCGTAGACGTATGCAGCCCGACCCAGTGTCGCAGCATTGGACAATCCGACCTACTGCACAAAGTGTTACCCCGACTTACGTAACACACTTTCAAACAGAATATGAATGATTTTGAAGAATATTGCTAATGCATTGCTACATTTGATCGGAAAATGTGTCTGCTCAACAACGTAAATAACGCAATGAATGTTGTTGAACTGTCAAAATGAAAGCCATTGCTACTGTAAGGCGGATCACACACTGCAACGCGCCACGCGACGGGACGCAGATAACGCGCCCCCGCGCGTGATTTTTTACATACAAATTCAATAAAAGCGCGCTTTCGCGCGGGGTCTTGGTCTCCGTTTCCCGCGCCCCGTTGCGTGATGCGTTGTAGTGTGTGATCCGCCTTAGTGTGTTACGCAATTGCCCCGCAGGATGTTGTTGGAGCTCATCAATCATCGGAGTTAAAAACATAATTATTTGTCTAAAGAAACGTGTACGAACTAGGCAATATAAGCATGTGTGCATTGCGGGAAAATACATATGGAATTGTCTGAAAGTAAATGAATTATTCCTAGAACTCGGAGGGACATCAGTGAAGCCACTGGCCAGTGACGTCACTGTGTTATTCTTTTGCCATTATAAATTAATGGGAACGTGAAGTCGTAGGGTTTTCCTACGAAATTAAGTTAAAGTATGTAAATGTAATTCAGTTTGAATATAAAAATATTTAATAGTAGGTATCCACCAACATACACCTTCGCGGACTTTTATAATACGCGGAAGTGTTTGTTATGGCAGCTAATAATGCATGCGTAGTTTGCCTATAAGTAATTGTTGCACTGTTTGTACATTTTGCTTATCCCCTCGTTTGTTACGCATGCTTATTTAGCTCGGTAACAATAGAAAAAGTAGAGTGGTGTGTCTCATTAGTGACAGTTGAGCTCATAAGTAAAACCAGTGTGGACAATTGTTTGTGCAACAATAAAAAAAAACCCACTAATAAACAAAGAGTCGAGGAAGATAGAAAACTATAATAAACTGATACTCATTCTGTTTAATGATAATTATCGGCTCAATTCATAAAATTTTCAATTTTGTTGTGTAAACAGAAAATGCGTCATTTTATGCTGCTTCAGATTTACATATTTTAATTTGTCATCCGCTACAAACAAATACATAGTGTAAGTGCGTGTCGATACGTAACCTTGGCACAACTGAATTAAAAACATGGGTATGTATTTACTGTAGAGTATCTGGTCTATCTAGGTCATTTGTGAAAGACAAGTTATGGCATATACCTACGAGTATTAAGGATAAACACTATTTTTATATTTAGAAGGTCTATTGCCACGCCCAAGGGCTGGCAGCGATGTATTGGAATATAAGTAATTTATTCCTAAATCATTATTGAATTGCGTCTATGTTCTGCGAATTGTCAAATAACCGGATCGATCAATCCGTGTAGCTATTATTACATATTTAGACACAAGCCTCTCCTATCCAATAATATCAGTCTCAATCTGTCTGAAATACCTAACTTTACCATAGCGTGTATTACTTGTACATAAATTTTGAACAAGTTTTTAATATTGATTGTAGCTGACATGAGATTGCGACTAGATGTTGAACGATTTCAATTACGGGAATTGGTCTGCAGTTGACGGGCAAAACTCGAACTAAGCGTTTAGTCAAAAGCTCCGAGCGAAACTAGTCCACTGAATGTAGCAAGTTATAAAACGAAGTATTTTTTTTTTTTAACTGTTTATGCACTATTTACCTATATACCTTAAGTATACTGTTGTCATTGCAATATATAAGGCTGCCAGTAACAGTCACAATAACCCCCGTATTTTTATTATTCCTAATTGGTGTGACCCACAGAGTAACAAACGAGTGAGAACTTATATATAGCATATATAAGTTCTCATTCGTTTGTTATTCTTACTCTTACCTTATAAATAAATGAAACAAATGTAAAAACTTACAATACCTAATTAGCGATTAAATTGTGAAATTGCTACACATAACACTATTTTTGCTTATGGCTTACTGTGAGTGCGGGAGTATGTGTGATGGTATGTTTGTATGGAGTTTGCTAAATTTTTTTTTATTATTTTAAATTGCCTATTTTGATTATGACTATTATTTTGTTTATTTGTATTCTGATTATGTTATCTAATATTTTTATGTTACGTCGAAATTGTGTATTTACTGTATGGATATTTTATTTGTCTGACTAAATATATGAATGGAATTGTATTGATTGAATTTCAGAATCATAATTGTGTCATCTGTACTATTATAATTTAAGCAGTGTAGATATTTTTGTACAGTCTTTTTAAATATCTGTGAATAATATTTCCGAAAACCTAGAGTCACATGTTTATTATAAATATACGGAGTTAGGAAGCAAAGAAAGCGCTTGGCAAGTTTCGTCCTATATAGCGGCTGTTTGTAGACTTTGTTAGCTCTTTGTATAGCGCCTGGAAAATCCAGTTTGGTTTTTCATAGATTGAGTGCCAACAGATAAACCCCTTTTCGGCGTTTTCGTTTTTCTCGTTCCAGTCCCTGCCTGCAAAAGTGATGACTGTGTTGTCTGCAAAGGTATCTTGATATATCTTGGTATCTTGGTATCAAAGGTATCCTGTTTTTTAGTATTAAACATGAAGACTTTTCATGTCAATGTATATAAGAATAGGGTGGGGCCCAGAATACTGACCTGTGGTACACCATATTCAATACTCTTCCGTACTTGAGGAACTATCAAGCCTAACGGTTTGTTTTCTATTGGATAGGTAGTCAGCGATCAATTTTAGAGACCTCTAATACCCTTGCATTCTGCCTTTTTAAGCAGTATGGGAACAGACATATTGTAGGTTTCTGAATATATACAAAAGGCTTTAGCCAGGTCTAGAAATATAATTTAAAATAATTTGTTTTACTACTTCTGCCATAAGTTGTTGCATAGCATCATCAGTAGATTTATTTTGTCTTAACCCACATTGATTTCGTTACAGTAGATTATACTTTTCTAAATAATGTTTTAGTCATATATTTAAAGCTTTTTCAATTATTTTTGAGAGAGAAGACAGCAATGGTATTTGTCTATAGTTTAACAGTATGTCTCCGTCTCTGTCCCTAGACTTATGCAAAAGGTATTATTATTTTTATTGTTTTTTTTAATGCTTTGGGGAATTCCCCAACACTAAAGCATAGATTACAAATTGATCGGTATGGCTTAAGTGGCGGCAGATATCTTAAGAAAGTAAGGAGTAATACCATTCCATCCCTTAGAGGAAGTATTGCAGTAGCTTACCTTCTTAATAGGATTGATTAAATCCAACCTTAAGCCTATACCAGAGGCAATTTTCGTAATCCTTATTATTATTAAATAAATTGTAACAAGCTTGTGCCTTCGCGGAATGGTCGACTGGCCGGCTACGGCGTAGGTGGCGTAGCGATCAGATTAGCTACGACGCTCGTAGCATCCAAAGATGGTAAGTAAATTCTGAAAGTTGACAACGTCGCAAATATCTGTCTAATATTTCGCTGTTTAGATTTATTACAAGCTTTTATTTAGTTTCACCTGTCCCAATTTTTATCTGTAATCAAATCTTGTAAGTTAAATTTGATCCACTTCCCGCTTACCGATTGAGCTGCAATTATGCAAGCATGTGTAAATCGGACGACAATTCAAAATTATTATGACTTGAAGCTGATCTGATGATGGAACTGGAAAGTGGCCATAGGAACTCGGTAGTTAAACGACACAACCCCATCGAGTTTGTTTCGTCTTGATGGGTGGACGGTTTTTGATGGGTGGTGAGTGGTGGTGGTTTCGTGGACGTGAATATGCGACCCCATCTTTGGGAAAATAAGTTCGTTCGTTCATTAACGGAAAAACACTGATACGCGCTACGAACTAAACCATAGTCAATCTCGCATCAAAAATACTAAAAAATTTAAAATAAAATTAAAAGAAAAAAAAGCTCTTTAAAAACAGCTTTTGCAAAAGAAAAATAATGAAGGTGTAATATGCTAAATGCTCTTTAATGTTCTATCAAAATGTAACACGCTTTTATTTAGTAGGTACCTTTATAATGGCTTTTCATATAAGGTTTAAATTATTTTTAACTTTTTAGTTCTTTTTATTAAAAAGTAATAAAAGCTTGTTTTTAAAAAGATTTTTTTTTCTTTTATTTTTTTTTTTCAATAATTCAGAGAAACAGACAAAAATCTAATAAATATATTAGAATCGTTACCAGACTCCACAAAAAATAATTTAATGTACAGTTTTGATAGATGAAAAGACAAAAAACAAATACCGACTATGTTTCAAATGTGAAATAAAACAGATTTATACAGCAATCAGTCCAAAAAGTGAACAAAAAACGTATTTGAATGGAATGTGAAAGCACATAAATTGTTTTCGTTTAGCTACGTCACGTTACGTTTGTCCGTTATTTAATTCCTTTACATTTATTTATTTGTTTTGTACTTCAAGTCTCTTTTTTATAACACGATTCGGATGTATTAGTTAATGTGTAAATATATTCAGATTTATTTAATTTGCCCAGTAATTAGTCAATTGTCTACTAGATAGATGGGTAAACAAAAAATATGAGCTCAAATATCCCATTACATAGAAAGGTCTGACTTAAAAAAAATCTACCTTTTCAAAATAAAACTTTTAATAAAAATTCGACGCACTGGTTACGGTTTACGCACAAACACTTGTATATACATAGTAGAAAGACACAGAGAGATAGAAAGTGTAAATTTAATACACGTTTTAATACAGAGCTATCTAATATACGATTTTAGATGATCTCATGAAGTTGTCGCCATCTTGGATTTTTATTTTGACCTCACTATCGGGTTTAGCTCCCGCAAAACCGTGAAAACGACACACCCATGAAAAAAAAAACAAAAGTTTTCGCAGCCACCATCCTGGATCTCACTATAGGCTTCAGCACTCTCGAAAACCATGAAAACTATTTCTATCTTTCTATTTTATATAATATTTTAGAAAGATTTTCTATTAGAAAGCGACAGAAAGAAAGTCGCATGGAGCTTTTTCGCTACATGACTATTTCTACCAGTTTTCTTCTACCGCCAACTTCGTTCTAATAAACTTTATTATGACGAAAAGTTCTCTAAAAGTCATTTTCGAAACATCAGCTGGTAGTCGCTACAAATGTTACTGCCGTGTGAAATCGCATCAAGCTACATGTTGTACGAGAAATGCATGAAGCTGTAAATGTGGGATGTGTATTTGTTTTTCCTATTCGTATTAATATTTTTAATTTATTCGAGTTAAGTACAAAAACTGGCAATTATCTATTGTTAAATGTGTGCTGTGGATGAGAGCAAATAAATAAATTACAAAACTGCGGGATAATTGCGTAACACGCTAACAGTAGGAATTGATTTCACTTGGACAGTTCAACAACATTACTTGCGTTATTTATGTTATTGAGCAGACAAATCTTTCGAACATTTATGGAGCAATATCCTTCAAAATGATTCAGATTGATTTGTGTTACACTATTATGGTGTTGATTTATATTTGAGTTTTTTTTTTTTAAATAAGACCTCTGCACTGTTTTGCACTTGTTTTGCACATGCACTTGTTTTTTTTATTCTAAATACTTAAGAGTTTTTGAAACGTTTAAACTAATAAAACAAGTCAGCACGTGATAGATTTTTGCAGTAAGTCTTAATCTTTAAGCTAAATATCCCTGGAGATACGTGACTCTAGACATTGGTCCCCGTGTGAGTTTATTGTATCTACTTACAATGAAAATGTTGAGCGGCAACCAACTCATCGTGAACACGGTGACGACCGTCAGCATCATCTTGATCATCTATAAAAAGAAAGACGAACACATTATGCCATATATAAAATAAAAAAATGGCAAACATCAAAATTCCCAGGTCCGGCAGTACTATTGGACTTTTTCATAAAGTATTTCTCATTAGCAGCCCGGAGTCTGGACATAGGCTCAATTTACACTGCCGTGAAACGGAATGGAAGTGATTTTTTTTGTACAAATCATAATGAACTTTATGTCAAAAGTGTAACGCACAAATTAGATACACACATACGCACAGGTCGCGCATCTTCTGGAGAATTCTCGCGCATTCTCGGGAATTCCCGCAGTAATAAGCTCGTATCTAGTTTGTACGTTGGACCATTGACATAAAGTTCATTTTGCTATGTATGAAAACTCGATTCCACTCCATTCCGCGGCGGTGTAAATTGAGCCTTAAGCCCGATTTTTGGCAATAGGCTTGCCTGTTTTTACATGGAACTTAAATATAACTGGCGAAATGTTAGTATACTTAGTACACCTATGCATAACCCTTCCAGAAAATGATGATGGGTATCATGATTCATCCATTAATATATAACGACAAATATAATGTGATTGCTTGTGGAATGCATATTTATACAAGTGGTTGCACAAATATGTGACAATAATAACAGACATATTTTGCGTCATAAATATCTGCCTACTTAGTTAAATTCAGATGAATGTGATACCTCGTTGTAATCGAAAATATCTGACATCACTTTGGCAGCATAAAAACCTGACAGAATAATGTTTCTAATTTTCTTCTTCTTAGCAAACAGTATCGCTCATATTGAAAAAATATGTGACTCCGACTGGAAGCAAACATAAACATTTTTTTTTTCTTTTGGCAAATGACCTGATATTGGCTATTCTGCCAGTATCAATTACTTACCCATTTTAAAGTAGTTGAGTATTAATTTAAATACAGTGGAATTTAAGGGCCGGTTTTTTGATCCGTAGTTAAACTCAACTAATTGTTAAAAATAGTTAATTTTAACGAATGGTTAATTTTTTTTTCAAAATGTGTTTTTTGATCAATTTTTAGTTTATCTGCTGATATCTGTTATATCGTTGCTAATGGTCAAATAATTAACTATCAGTTAAAAAATAACCATTAGATAAACTAAAAAAGGATCAAAAAATACATTTTGAAAAAAAATTGACCATTCGTTACTATTTTTAACAATTGGTTGAGTTTAACTACGGATCAAAAAATCGCCTTCGTCGTCGGTGGCAGCATAAATCGAATTTCACGGGAAAATTTCGAGTAATGAGTTTTCTGCTTAGCAATAATTTCGAGATTAAAGGATTTAATTGCTATATTTTTTGAGTTATAGAGTCATAGTGACTGATTCGACTAAAGTTTTATAGTACATAATTATTGAAACAAATATTTAGTCAAGTAAACTGTACAAACAACTACAAAAATCTAATATTTCTTTTGATTTACGTAGAGTTCAAGTCGTTAATTTCCGTCTAGAACTCATGAAGTCTGTTTATATTTATGTGGACATAAATGATTAAATAAATAAATACTAACCGATACTAAACTTATTTTTAAGCAATGAGCACAAACATAATGTACACAGATGTGTTACCTACTTAAAAAAATCATTAATTCATTTCACATGTACAAAGTACACGCAATAGAACAAAAGCATCAAACATTCCTTTCTTGTTCGAGAACTTACAAAGTCTAAATAATTCATGCCGCGTATTTAGGGGTACAGCGGAAGGGAATGGCAATTATTTTCGTCTTACTGAGGATTACACGTAAACGAGGTTCGAGTTATCGAGATTCCACTGTATACCCTGTTAGGGATGATTTTTCAATCGACAGATAATTTTTATTCGTGGAATAAAATTGACATCCGACAAATTTTGTATGGAAGAATTGTCAAAAATTCAAAATTATTCCTCAGATAAAATTATCTGGCGTTAGAAAAATCAGCCCTGAATGAGATATTATTGCCGAGCTGTCCATAATAATTATTTTTGTGCTCGTGACTGTGCTTACATAATAAGTATGTAGTTACTTGTTTATTATTATGAGTTGGGTATCTAAAGTAACACCACATTGCATCAAAAAATGATATTCTTACGAACACTACAATTTTAGTAAGTGATCGGGCCAGACTTTTTATATTTAAATAGCATGAGATTAAAAGCAAATATCACACACCCACCCGTAAAATCGGGTCATTTCAATTCATTAATCTCCATTGATAATGACAAATTGATTACACTTTTATGGCTGAGCGGCGACGTGTTCGTCTGTCAAAATATCAGCACGTATTCAAACGAAATACTCTGAGCCGGCGCCAATTCGCAGATGAAAGGTCACCGACGCAAATAATTTGTGGTCACCAGCCCGTGTGCCGTGTTTGACTCGTTCTGATTGACCACTGAATCAAACAGTGCGAACACTTCTTTGGCACAATCTTGTTTAAAAAATCGACCAACACATTGACGCCTTAAATACCAACTTACAGAATCAAATTATTATTTCATTTTATTTTTATACTCAAACACAGACATCCTTGACTACCGAAGGTAGAAACATGCTTTTTAAGACTACCTATGATCCATTGACTGATTGCAGAAATGAGCTCGGAGAGGATTTTTTAAATCTCCATCCCTTAACAAGCCAAATCGGGGACTTGTCGTTTGGGCTGAATCCAGTAAAAACAGAAAACTATTAAGTTGTAAGCGGGATTGGTTTATGTTGGCCCAAGATCAAGTTGAGTGGAAAAAGAAAAGGTAGGCTTTTGACCTTGGGTTAACACAGACGGACTTATTTATTACTAGCGACCTGCCCCAGCTTCCCACGGTTGAAGTCTACTATGTGGTGATATCTTAAAACACTGGGATTTCTGTGTTATATCTAAGTTAAGTAACAATAAAATATATAAAAGTAAGTAAAAAAACAGACTCACTTAGAGTTAGGTTAGAGTAATGTGAGTGAACTTCTACTGTAGTGCAAGTGCTGACTAGTATAAAAATCACGTGAATCAAGTGTCATCCTCTTGACATATCACCATTCTCTTGGCCTTATCCGAATTTATTTAGGGTGGTACGCAACATGTGTTTTTTTTTCATACTTCTCTATTTGTCGTCATCTTGGTAGTCATCTTTCACAAAGTCATATCGTTGCTTTGGTTTTCCCCTACTCTTATAGCCATCGACAAAGGTAATCAAAAGTTTCCTTACGACATTTTCCTCATTCTTCCGCATCATATACCAATTCCGTGACAACCGATTTCCGCACGTGTTTTCAGTTACCGCTGCCACTTTCAGACCCTCTTATGTACTTATTTCTTATTCTGTCCACACATCTCTGTGTCTGTTTTGTCTTCACTTTAACATAGTGAATAAGAAAGACGTTATTGAACGATTTCTTAGTTTTAATAGGCTAGATTCTAATGTGAACAAAGTATCACCAACTGTGAAACTTTATATATGTATAGCAAAGTTCAGCAGAAGTTCTCTAAATGAAGAACTCATGAAAATCCATTGTGTAGTTTAGATGATCTAAACGGTCACACAGACACGAAAAGCGACTTTGTTTCATACTATTTATTACTAAAGAAGTAATAAACATATTGTTATTTTACCAACCTTTCGTTTGGAGTGTTGCATACGTGTGTCTCGTGCATCCTGTGCCTCCCCAGGCGGGCGCCCGCCCCACACGGTGTGCGCTATCCGTGCATATGTGCACACCAATGCACTGAGGGGAAGCACGAACTGAAGCACCAACAGTGCATAGGTATACTGTCGACTCTTCTCCGGACTGGCCCATTGCTCACCACAAATGTCTCTTTACAACATAACACAAGTTACAACATGGCCTTTTTATAAAATTAAGGCAAAATATTTTTCGTCATGAAAATCGTAGGTACAACGTTACCAGATTCTTTTGGCGCGTGGCCTAAATCGGAACTAAGCCGCCATCTTTTCAATTTCACAAATGTTTGACAAATGTTTACCAACAGCATCCCTCTATCAATGTCATCCAGGCGCCAAAAGATCCTAGTAGTACTCTACTTTTACATTTGATAAATGGGGCATAGAATCATTAACCAAATAAAGTACAACGCGTATACAATATTTGACAACGATAATTAAGCGGAACACAGAGTATCTGCCTACTACGCATCAATCCTAACAAGTTGAAGTACCTACTCTTTGTTTACGTCAGGCTCTTGTTTAATTAACCGTCTGCACGTCATTGGACTTTGCTCTCCAAATTCGTAGAAATTAAGCAAAAAGTGAGGACATTTTATTGCTCTTCCTTAATGTGGAGACTTAGTATAATAGACACAATATACTAAATGTAGGATTATGATTAACTAATATGATACATACACTTCACACGCTCGATGCCAGAGTGACGGCCTCTGCAGTTTGGACACGATAGGAATGGGTGCCGCGGTGATGAACGCTCCGCTCCACACAGCAAACACAACCAGCTTAGCAGCCGTCTTGCCCAGCCGCGGCTTCAACGGATGCATAATTATGATGTACCGGTCTATCGATATTGCGAGCAGGGTGTAAGCACTGACCAGCACTGATACCGCTTGCGAAAAGTTCACAGCCTTACACATAAATGCACCAAACGGCCAGTACCGCAGTAACAACATGGAAACAAAAGAAAACGGCACACAGAACAGTGTCATCAGAATGTCTCCCACTGCTAGGTTCACTATAAAGTAGTTTGTCACTGTCTTCATACGCGGTGTCGTGTGAACCACTGCACACACCAATCCGTTACCTACCAAAGCAGCTACGAACACTGCAATATACATCAAGTACACAAATATTTTGAAAATACCCGTTGTAATATCCTCGTCGGTATGCAAAATACAAATGAGTTCGTCCGGAT
Organism: Apamea crenata; assembly: GCA_949629185.1. Classification (NCBI taxonomy): domain Eukaryota; kingdom Metazoa; phylum Arthropoda; class Insecta; order Lepidoptera; family Noctuidae; genus Apamea; species Apamea crenata. Next base: position 8,713,422 of record OX451356.1, on the reverse strand, counting down.
AAGTATAGTTATGATTATAATACGACTCATTGTGGCAGTTGCTGCACGAATAGTTATATTCCAAAGCATTTTCACTGTCGTAGAACATCTTCTACCATTCACATGCTCAGTCAAAATTCTTCATGATTTTCTGAAACAAAAATAAATGCAATTTTGTACCATGATGGTGCTTACACGTTTTCAGTCGGAGATTATTTGTGTTTAATAAAAGAACAGAACATACTTATCACACAAAAAAAAACAAGTAAAAATATTTTAACTTGTTTTTTTGCGTTCTGTTCTTTTATTAGCATTCATATGACTGCGAGGAAATATTAACGAAAAAAGGTGCGTGTCCAGACTACCAAACAGGTCCCAACGTACACGTCACAACACTGCAAAGTTGTGAAATATTACATTAAGTAGAAAAAAATAGCTTATGCGAAAACACCATTTCCCAAGTACAGAAGTAGGTATTTCATCCTGTTTTATAATTGTTTTGGTTACGGCCGATACTTCCTCCGCTATACTCGTAATAAGGCAATTTGTGCCGACTGATACTCTAGACTGCTTTTCTTGTGTCTAGTTGTTAGATCGTCTGTCATGAATTCGTCTTTAGGTTACTAACAATAGTATTTTATAGTTGACCAAATTAAAGTGAGCTAATTTATTTATTTAATTTTATATAAACTATGTAGCGTTTGCCCGCGTCATCGCCCGCGTGGATATCGGAAAATATCCCACGGGAACGTACTACCCGGATTAAAAATGCCCTATGTGTTAATGCAGGATATAAACGCTCTGCCGTTTATGCGCCAATCCGGAACACGCAACCAGACAAACAGACAAACGGTCAAAAATTCTATTACCTATATTTTCGAGAATATTTTTTTCAAAAATATTCAATGTACAGTTTTGACTTTATATAATTATATAGATAGATATAGAAGTTGTTATGTATTAGACGCCAGCATTATTAGTTGTTGCAGTTTATAGTTGTAAACAATATTATCTCTCCGATTCGCACCCGATTACGGCTATTTGGGTGAGCCGCAATCTGGTACGTACGAACGAAAATCGGGATGTGAGTTTTCATAACGGAACATATTTTTCTCTTTATTTTTAGGGACTTGCAACCCGGAATATTTTAAAGTTAAATATGTAGGACAGCATATGGAATTATAATGAAATAATTTGAACAGTCCTATGACATGTCATAAAGTTTAGGCAGGCAGTCGCAGGTATAGTCCACTTTAAGTAGGTTTTTATCAAGTCCACAAAAAGTTATCATATCACAGTTTTATCTTGTTGTTTATGTACAAGGGTTTAAATTGACCTTTGTACATAAACAACAAGATAAAACAGAAACATGATAACCTTTTGCCTACGTATTTTTGATAAATTATTCATATCGAAAAAAAAACGAATAAGACGTCACCTTTAAGCATTACTAATAAATAAAGAGATAGGTAAATAAAAGTAACAAAACAAACCATAAAAACTATTTATAAACTGTCCAAATACTAATTTAACTAACGACATTATGTCTCACTGATGTTGTCAAAAAAAAAGGTAAAGGTTTTCATGGCAATAATCCTATTTAACTGGTTTTCATTTTGCAGCGTTCCCAGTACTGACAATTAAAGCAAAAATGTAATACGGCAATACGGATGCCGAGTTTTATTCTGCACAAATTGGTTGTTTATTTTACGGGCTGTGCAGATCTGTTGGAACTGAAAAATGTTCATTGGACGTAAAGTAAATACCTAGAAATAATCACCGAGATCGTTCGTTAAATTGATATTTGTATAGTTTATAAATCCGTATATTCTTTTTATTGTTTATTTTGTTGCATTTATTCTTTCTCTCTCTCTCTTTATTTTATTGTTTATGTATAAAGATTACCTACGTCTTTTTGATACATTGTGACCTTACTTATTAAGTTTTGTACGCAAAAACAACACGATGAAAATGAAATACGATAACTTTTTTTGGACTGGGTAAAAGTAGGTATCTACATACCTAAAGTCAACTATCTGCCGAACTGCCTGCCTAAACGTTATGACATCTAATAGGCCTGTTCAAAATATTTCACTATAATTTCAAATGTTGACCTATTTCACTTTAAACTATTCCATTGTGAAAACTCATTTCGCGATTTCTGTTCACACACGATTGCAGCTAACCTTTGTGGGGTACCCGTATCAGGTGCGAACCGGACAGTAGGTATGAAATATTTGACTAAACGAGTTACTCGTACATGTGTTTTTGTTACTGCGCTGGGGTTGCAGACGATAAATTGCTCACTTTTTTCTTGCGTGGCGATTTCTATCAGTCAACTCAAGCTGCGTTAAATACTTCGTTCCTAGAAGTATCATATATCCTAACCCAGGTGAGGGTCTGCCCATGCGCCAAATTTCATCGTTTTAGCCTGAAAACGTAACAAACGAACCAACTCTCTTTCGCATTTATAATATCATTAAGTCAAGGATTATATACATAAACCCTCCGGAATAAATGCTCTAAATCGTGGTGAAATCCGTATCGAAATCTACTTTGTATTACAGAAGATCCAACCATTCATACTAGCCGACACAAGTGACTATGTTTCATACTAACAACTGATGATCCACCAACGTTTCGTACTGTTTATTTATTTAAACTTGTCGTGCACAAAAAAGGTACAAAAGCGGAATTAATGCCTTAGGCATTCTCTACCAGTCAACCAAAGGTGGTGAAGAGATCAGCAGCAGGATGCTTTAGTTGAAGGGAACAATGATAAAAAAACTATTAAAACTAGGTACATAAATAGGTTATAAATACACATACACACTATAATATATACTTAGTACTGTGTGTATGTTGTTACTGTTTTCATGATTTGAAAAAAAACGGGTTTTTTTTATTATGTATATCTACGTACATTTTATATTAATGTACGTAATGTAGGTATGTATGTTTACATAAACCTTTCGGAACAAATTCTCGGCTTTTTTTTTTTTTTTTTGTGGATGGGAAATCATCAAATGACCCCTCCCGCTCTGGGTGGAGCGGAAGGGAGTGTCAGACTTTTACTGACTAAAACCCACCCGTGTTCCGTCCTTAGCCCTTTCTGTTCCAGGGCTACACAGACAAATTCTCGGCTTCAATCAACAATCTAAATGATGTTGAAAACCGCATCAAAATCCGTTGCGTGGTTTAGGAGAATAGCGCGGACTGACAGCACAGCGAGGGGAACCCATAGGGATTTTGAGCAAACATAATATGCAGAGGGAGAAACGTTGATGGCTGAGTAGGTGCGGTATGATGAGAGAACGCCGAAAATATATTTGAAATGTTTCATATAGGAGTTTCATATACCTAGACAGAATAAATAGAAATGAAATTATTTTCGAATTAATTAATTATCGATTAAAGAAATTTGACAGATTGTAGTAGCTTGATATGCTGGCGTCTGTACATTGGATCAGGAGACTAGTAACACCCAAAAATAGTATTCTTAACTTCACTTTGGATCAGATTGGACGGCAGATTAAGAACATAAAGTTTATAAATTTCTACCACGATAAAGAACTTCTACCACGCTTTCATTATAAGGCATACGTTCAGACTGACTACATATAGCCTTCGATTACATCGTAAAATTCTAATTTTAGTACTTACCTCTGGGTATTGAAAAAAAAAGGTATTTTCCCAATTGGACGGAATATTTTTCTGTCACAGCTGAATATAGGAAAATTGTATTTCATATTCAATTGAATAAAGCTCTAAGAACCAGTCTTACCAAGGGGTATCGTATTACCCAGTTACTGGGTTGTGCTGTTGTGCGCTCCGTGTAACATACTTGTATTCAGCTGTATCTGGTTAGACTGGAAGCCAACCCCAACATAGTTGGGAAAAGGCTAGGCAGATGATGATTGAAGTGAATAAAGAAAATATTGGAAAACGAACTTTTAACTCATTTTTTTGTTTAGAGACAATACATTTTTTTTTTTATTCAATCCGAATTCATTACATACTCTAATCCCCAAATGTATACGTTTTTAGGGTTCCATATTATAAATTGTTGCTTTTTAGGTATGTTTTTATGGGTTCTCATTTGTATCTGAAATACATGTCGTTAGCAACATACTAATTTTAGTTCAGTGAATGAACTTGAGTTAAGTAAGTCATGAATTATTCACAGCTTTGTTCCGCTTATCAGCATACAACAGAACTTTTGGCCTAAGAAAAGCTTACACGCGGAATGTAAACTTTGAGATAAAAGCCACGATGACTTAGAATGTTAATAACCTTCTAACGAGATGAAACAAGAAATAGTTACCTACTTAGTTACATAATATATTGCATTCCTCCAAGAGGCTGACGCTGTCGCGGGTTGTGTGTTACGGATACCTACTTAAGCCGCCTTAGGCCGCGTTCACACCGAGTAAAATAAACTCCAAATATTCTATTCCCATCAAACCATCATCATTTTCATCTTTCTTTCTTCATCTATTTCTTTTTTTTTTCAATTAACTAATTTTTTTATCGTTTTTTTTTTTAAAAAAATTATCTGTAAGTAAAAACAAAATATGTAAGTGGCAATAGTGAAAGAAAATTGTTAATAAATTAATTAATTGTACACACATAAACCTACATGGGCACTTGTGAAACGTCAGAAGCTAGGCACTAGGGGTCGCAAACCGGGATACCGAATTTCGAAAATACCGGAATACCGGGCCAAATTTCGGTCTAATTAATACCGGTATTCATTTCACAAAAAACCGGGATATTCGGTATTTGCGGTTTTAGTAAAATAAATAAAAAACGAATTCAAATAGAAAAAGTTACGCGCCATTTAATTCAAATTACGCGCGCGCGAGTTTTTAATTTAAGCATTTTTGTTATTTTGTTAATTAGAATATTATTTGATGATTAGTAAACAATACTAAGAGTTAATTTTCCCCTTTATTCATAAACGTTGCTTAAAGTTAAGCAGTGATTAGCGACTGTTTAACCATACATCTTTGACGTTTAAACGTTACTTAACTTTAGTCATCGTTTATGAATAAACCCCAATATGTTTTATGAGAATTTATTATTTTTATGTTTTATGAGAATTAATTAGAAGTGCATTTTGTTGGTTCGTTGTTCGTTTTGTTTATGTTGAGACTGTTGGGAGATGTTTAAGTTTAATAACAATTTTATTTTTAGAACTGATATGATAGTCCTCCTAGTCAAACTCAACTAGACTCCTAGTAGGAATCCTACTTCCTAGTCAAACACTACATTTAATTAAAGTGTGTTTTATGTTCTACTAGCTGCGCCCCGCGGTTTCACCCGCATAAGTTTCGATCCCGTGGGAATGTCGGGATAAAAAGTATCCTATATGTTAATCCTGGTTATAAACTATCTGTGTGCTAAATTTCGTCAAAATCTGTTCAGTAGTTTTTGCGTGAAAGAGTAACAAACATCCATACATCCATACATACAAACTTTCGCATTTATAATATTAGTAGGATGTTACGGGTTTGGTTTCCGCACTTAGTCCTACAAGTGGACCATTGTGCGTGGGCCATGGCGGCCGTCGGTGGTTATTCCAACCAGCCCACCTCCCTCCAGAAGCTTATTAAGTCTCCTGGTCTGTTGAGAACATCTGTGTAAGATCTGGGTGTCCCGAGGGTTTGCAACCTAATCTGGGTGACGCCTGTGCACTCAAAGAGCACATGCGCGACGGTTTCATCAGCCTCCATGCCGCTCTGCACAGGTGGCTGTCCGTTATGCCTATCGTGTGGAAATGTTTGTTTAGTGAGCAGTGTCCCGTGATGGTCCCCGTAATCAGGCGCAGGCCTTTCCTGTCCAGGCGTAGTAATTTTTTGGTTAGCTTGCCATCTAATGATGGCATGGCTTCCTTGGACTGCCTGCAGCCCGGTGCCGAGGACCACCAGTTCTCTGCTTGTGCGTGGGTGTTCTTCTGTAGCCACCTGCGTAGTTGATTGAAGGGGATGGGTACGACTGGTTCCGGCCCATGGACTGGCGTGCTGGATGCCCTTCTGGCCAGCTCGTCAGCCGCGTCGTTACCTAGTGACCCACTGTGTCCTTTTATCCATTGTAGTGTCACTGTGTTGCGGTTCGATACAGTTACCTGTTCAAGCGCCTTGTGACATTCTAGTATAAGATTTGATGTGATGCATCCCTTCTTTATGGATTGGAGGACTGAGGCGCTGTCAGAGAGTATACGAACATGAGTGTCCGTAACTCTCCTGGCTGCTATGGCATGGGCCGCTTGTATTATACCCACACACTCTGCTTGGTAGACCGTGTTGAGCATTCCTAGCGCGCTGGATGTTTATGTTGAGGTCGTGTGAGAAAACTCCGACTCCAGTTCCGCAGTCGGTCTTTGATCCATCCGTGTACACTCTCAGCTCTCCCGGACCTGAGTAGTCGCACTGCTCCTCTTTAAGCACTATGTTGTAGTGCTTTTGGAAGCAGTATTGCTTGGGGGCTTTGTCGCAGGGTGATGCCATCATTGGCTGCCGTTTGATCGCCTCGTCCTTTAGGCGTATATGCTTGATCCTCGAGTCTTTGCTCAGGATTCCTGATATATGGAGTCTGAAGACAGACAGGGCCGCCTCCTCCCGCACGATGAGATGTAGGGGAGGCAGTCCGAGCATGGCCTGTAGGGCAGTGGTGGGTGCAGTTCTCATGCTGCCAGTGATTGCCACACAAGCAAAACGCTGCAGCTTTTTGGAGATCTCTTTGGGCTGTGCTCAGGTCTGTTCTGGGCCACCAGACTAGTGAGCCGTATGTGATAATGGGTCGAATAACTGTGGTGTAAAGCCGGTAGGTAGTCTTGGGGCTAATCCCCCAGTTTTTCCCAAGCATTTTCTTGCATTGCCACAGGGAAATGCTGGCCTTTGTGGTGATGTGGTTGATGTGTTTTGCCCAATTCAGCTGTTTGTCCAAAAAGATGCCCAGGTATTTGGTTTCAGTTGATAGGCTTAGGGTAGTTCCAAAGAATCGTGGTAGGTGTAGTGTAGCAAGTTTCCTCTTTTTTGTAAAGAGGATCAGTTCGGTTTTTGTTGGGTTCACTGATAGTTGGTGTGTACTACACCAATTCTCTACTATTTTCAGTGCCTTTAATTTTTATTATTATTATTATAATATATTATTAATTAAAGTATTTGAACTAGTTAACCAGTAACCTAAGTTATTTTAATAAAGGAATAAACGGGCATTTAGTATTAGTAAATTATTGCTAAGAACTAACTGATTGATTACCAACATATCAAATAATAAACCTTGTGTCAATGAATATTTTCTTTTATTTAGAAGATAAATTCATTTAGGTTAGGTACCTACTTACTATTCCTCCGCAAACTAACTTTATTATACTGAATTTGCTAACTTTAGCTTAATCCCGGAAATATCGAAAATACCGGATTATCGGTATTGGTCTGGAGCCAATACCGAAAATACCGGTTTTGCTTAAATGATTCGGTATTGCGACCCCTACTAGGCACACGGTTCCAATTGGTCGTTTCATATAGAGAAGAGCCGGCAAGGAACTCAACGGTTAATCCTTTAAAAATAATTGTTCCATGTTACGCCAAACGTATAGCACAATCAGCCTGTACTGTTCCCACTGCTGGGACACAGACCTCCTCCTGCAGTAAGTCATTTAAAACCGTATTCTATGACGTTGATAAAATCAAAAAATGTAAATGTTATGTCATTTATTCAAAATAGGCAGAGAACGAACTCAACGGCTCTGAACCTTACGAACGTCAAAATTACAAAAGACAATCCCCCAAAAACGCCCACCTTTCACCACTTCCTAGTGCTATCGACATTAATTACGCATACGACTTTATGATTAGTAGGAAATTATAGTCCAATATAATTTTTTAGGAAAAGGATAACCAACCTCTGTGCGCTGTGGGTAAGTGACTACATCGTGTACTTTACAATTATTTATGCAAACCGTAGTTAGTTGGTTCTAGATATTATCGTTCTATCATTTTATTTGTCGTTCAATATTGAACCGTATTATTCATTTAGTTAAACCACATTTATAATAACGGTGCAGCTAATCTTTACTCTAATTCATTTTAACTTTCTTAGAAACATGCCAATTCGTTTGAAACTGCCTGAAAGGAGTCGGACTGAATTCCTGGAAACGGTTTTCGCAATCATTCTATTCCAAGTTCAGTACTAGGTTCCAATCCTGTTCTAAATTCTTGATAGGGGCACTTAACGCGGTGGTAGATGCTAAACTAATTCCAGTACTAGTTGTTCTAACAAGTAAACGGAACACTAAGTCAAGTATAATTAAAACTTAAATATTACTTAAATAGGGACGCACTTTCACAGAACTGAGAACAACTTCTGTTGGCACGAGAGAATAGATAAGAATCAACGGGGCGGAATTTACGGAACGTCAAGAACGATCTGTTTTCGTTTTTGTAAATGGGTATAATGCAGAGACAGTTATGCCGCCTGAATAGATTCTTTTATATTTTGTAAATGTGAGAACTTTGTAGGCCTTCTAGAGTTTGGATCTGTAGCCCATTTTTTTTATTTTATCAAGTACCTGGTACTTGTTGACAGGCTTCGCTGGCCTCCCATACCTATTGTAATTTGAAAACATTGTAAAAGTCAATTATTTTTAAAAGAGTAACCGTGGAGTTTCTCACCGGCTCCTCTCCATAGGAAAAGACTAATTGGAACCGTGCACCTAGCTTCTGTCATTTCAAAAGTGGCCATGTAGTTTTATGTGAAATAAAATATTTTGATTTTAATACAACTTGTAAAAAAAATAATATGAGGAAGGTGAGCCAGATGCAGGTACAGTCAGCAACAAAAGTCGATTAACACTGATACTTTTACATATCACCTAAATTCATTTAAAAAAGACCTGTTTTTCAGAATTCCATGTAAAAGCTACAATTTATACTCTTTAAATTTTGTATCAGTTCAGATTTATAGGAATATTTTGCTCAATAATTAACATCAAAATACAGAAAGCATAATAGGACCAAACCCCGTAAAGCGTTACGTTTCCGTATTTTTTTAACTTGTTAGATCATGTAGCATAGCCGCCATTTTGAAAAAAAAAATGACGGTCAGGTAAGTACACCAGGCTCAGGTTTAAAAATCTTGAACCTCTTTTGCGTTAGGTATCATTACTCATGCATAAAATGCGCAGGTTTACAGCGATACTTGACACTCAGCGGGTCGAGATGGGTGACACGGGAAGATAAACATTAAACACGCCTATCCATAATTTTGGTCATTGGACCACAGATAAGCAACAAAATATTATTTTATTGCCTGCAGACGTAGTTGCTAGGAGAAGGAGAATATAAGACATTAGCTATGGCCTGCGACCTCGTTCCGGCTATGTTTTTCTTATTTATTTACCGTCGCTGATGTGCGTACGACGACTTACTTTTTAGGCAAACGCGTATGGAACATCCAAAAAAAAACATTCGTTTTATTTCTAAATAGATAAATCAGATATTTCAGAGTAAACGCACAAGTGAATTTAATGTGTCTATCGCTCACGAAGAAACTGTGCTACGCCGTAGTAAAGCGTGGGGTACGCCGAAGCGCTACGACCTGTGCTACGGTAGAGGACCAAGGCTACGGCGTAGCTCAATGGCACCTCGCTGGCACATGATTCTACGACACCACCAAGTATGTAACAGCACCGGTTAGCACGTTCCTTGGGAAATTGGTGATACAGTAGTTAAACTTTCGTTCACGATATGAGTACACCTCTAAAGTGCAACAGATGGGATTGATGTTTTAACACCTTTTTAGTTTCCTATCAAGCTTGTAAGCTATTTGCCGCTACAACGCAAAATAGGATTCCTACATACACTTCTAGCACAAGTGAACTACCGATTATATTATTATACTTCCCTGATCTACGTTTCGAGGAATACAGTACACTACGTAGGACCTTCACGTAGGCCAAAATTTTAAGCCAAACGCCATACGAAACTATTTAGCAAGCTATATAACTGACTAAATATTATACATTAACTATATATTTATTGTGCATACTTTCCATCCTCACTTAAGGTGAACAAACATGATCTTTGATAAATCAGCAGAGGTCCACGATCGAGGTTTGCCAGAGGGCTATGGAACGGAGTATTCTGGGTATCAAACTAACAGACCGGGTTAGGAATACGACCATCCGTTCCATAACAAAAATAACTGATGTCACTTGGAAAGCTGCCACGTTAAAATGGAATTGTGTTGGACACATCTGGCGCATGTCAGACGACCAATGGGCCAAACTACGACCCAATGGATCCCTCTTAATGGCAAGCGACATCGCGGCAGGCCCAGACGGAGATGGCGAGATGAGCTTGACTCCTTCAACAAGAACTGGTCCTTAACAGCTTTAAACAGAGAGAAGTGGAAAGAGAGTAGGGAGGCCTTTGCCCTGCAGTGGGACATCACAGGCTTTTAATAATAATAATAAAACCGCACCGCCGTGTCTCTACGTTGACATCCTGGTGGGGCTTGCGCGCTCTAAACTCTAGGTCTGTGACAGAAGAGTTTACTTTGCCGGATCAGGTCTAGGGTGAGGAGCCAGACTAAGAGAGATACAGAAACCCGCAGGGGAGCATGTGGCGAGCGGTTGGGCAGTAATGACCCCGCGGACCCTATCTTCCGGCAGAAGTCTTGTTCCTCACCTCTGGCTTGCCTTTATTGGCCGGCTGGAGTGAACACTGACGAGGAACAGAGCTCTCACCTCATTTTTGCCTTTATTGGCTGGCTTAAGTGGAGATTCGCAAGAGCAACGTGCTTGGAGGAAGGAAGTATTTCAGTAAGATGCTGGTAAGGATCTTGACCGTACTTTCGGGATTGACCTGATTGCCGTGGAATACCTCTCCACTCCTCATAAGCATCTCAGGACATGTTGCCCCCTTGTCCTACGGCACTATTTGCTAGCGACCGTTTTCGGGGGCCCGAAATTCAAATTATTCCTCCGATAAAATTATCTGGCGTTGGAAAAATCAGCCCTTATTGTAATATCATTAACGTACGAAATAACGTGGGTGTTACGTGGCAATTACGTACAACATGTACAATGTTCAGTATGTAGGTACAATGTACTCTTATGAGCCTAATAACGTTTCACAACTGGAGCTTATAATTACAAATTCTTTACATAAAATCACGCCTGTATTCCTCGAAGGGTTAAGCAGAGGTGTATATTATTCCCACATTTTACCAGTTATGTTTAACGCAATGCAAAAACACACATATTTGTAATAAAAAAAAACATGTCAATAATGAAGCTCCTAGTTTTATAATTGCAATAATATTCCTACGTTATGCGCTTTTTTTCGAACTAACTAGTTATATCGAATCGGGAGACCATTTAGGGCAAAAATTGTATTTTGGACGTCAGATAACTTTGAATTATTAGATCAAATTGAACTGCAGATTCAGACCACGAAGTTTATTTATTTTCTAAAAACTTTTAACGTGGCGTAGGAACACGCTTCCAATAATAGGAATAACATCAGACTGTCAATATACAGCTTTCGAATTCATCGTAAAATACTAAGGTAAACACTTATCTCCGAGTTTCGAGAAAAAAGGTGTAACAATTGGACTGGTTTTTATCTGTCACAGTCGGATATAGGCAAATTGTATTTCATGTTCAAGTGGATAAAGAAAAGATTTACATACGAACTTATAACCATATTATTGTTTACAGGCACAGTACATGTTTTATTCAATACGAATTCATAATTTTTTTATTCCATTTCATATGGTACACGTTGTTAGGGTTCCATGGTTCTTTTTTTTTAGCCTTGTGTCCCACTGCTGGGGCGAAGGCCTCCCCTTGTTTTTTTTCAAATCTCCCTGACTTGTGCGATCTCTGGCCATGTTGGCCCTGCAAACGTTATCAGATCGTCACACCACCTTCACCGTGGTCTACCTCGACAGCGATGTCCCTCAGGCATCCAGTGAGAGACGATTTTTGCCCATCGTTCCGGGTGCATTCGTGAAACGTGTCCGGCCCACTCCCACCTAAGCCTGGCTGTTTTATCTCCAACATCCGCTACTTGAGCTATGGAGCGTAGCGTGGTGTTTCTAACTCCATCAGTACGCTTAACACCTATTATGCTGCGCTCCATTGCCCGTTGGCAAATCTTGAGTTTGAACTTCTGTTGTTCAGTAAGTGACCAACTTTGTGCACCATGGTTCTACCTTATAATAAATAAATTGTTGTTTTTTAAGTGTTTTAGGGAACTCTCATTTGCAATAGAAATACAGTGGCCTGCAAAACTAAGTATCACACTTTTAAAATTGGAATAACTTTTTAAGTAGTTAGATTTACTTTCGAAATAAAAAAGACTCGGAAAAGAGTTTAGTTTTGTATATAAAAACTTCATAGTCGAGAACCTTCTTTTAAGAAATGGCTGAAAAAAGCTTTAAAGACCAAAATAATCCTTTTCGAATTACAATAATTTAACTTTAATTTTTTTTGTTTCTGTTTTTGTTTTAAATATTTTTCTTGATCGATGAGTCTTGTTACAAAAGCTAAGTTAGACAACAGCACATAAATATTATTTATCATGCCTTTTCACCTGAAGAATGTGCTAGGATCATGACTTTTCTGGAACTAGGCATCAGTATGCGTGGTACTGTAAGAATGGTGGGTGTGACGTTACGAACGGTCCACAAGGTGAAGTGAAGGTACAAAGAGATGAAACCATCTGAGGAGACATTGTAAAGGCAGACCCAGGTGTACTAGTGCCCGAGAAGACCGTTATATTGTTTCCACTGTGTTAAGAAATTGCCACCTTAATGCAGTTAAAGTCCAGCAACAGCTTCTTCAACGATGTAGAAAGACGTGCACGTTAAAATCTTCCGCAATCTTATTTGACGTTCAATATTGATGTGTATTATTTAAACCTCATGTATAATAACGGTACAGGTAATCTTTACGCTTATTGATTTTAACTTTCTTGGAAACCCCATTTCGCTTGAAACTCAGAAACAGGAGTCTGACTGAATTCAAGGATAAAGTTTTCGCAAGCATATTGTGTACTAAGTTCAGGACTAGCTCCTAATCTACATAGTACGGAGCTCTTGACAGCTTAACGCGGTGGTAAATGCTAGAACTAGTTCCAGTCCTAGTTAAACAGAACACACAGTCAAGTGTCAGTAAAAGTTTACGACTCTGGAAGATAGACGTCAACCGCCGAGGTTACACAAATAGTGACACACTTACACAGAACCGAGACCCACTTTTACTGGCACAAGACAATAGATAAGGGTTAACGAGGCGGAATCTACGGAACGTCAAAAATTATGTGTACAATATTTATATGTAAGTATGTCAATATTATTGGCTATGTTAAAAATAATTAATAATAATACAATTACACTCTTAATTGTTGGTGGTTGTTATCCATTACATTGATTGTTTTAGTCAACCTCATTTTACATTCATTATTATATATCATTATTACGGTCATACAATTTACGTTTGATAAGTCAAAAAAGGAAGAAAAAAAAGTGTTGTAATTGTCGAACAAGAAAACCTCTGGAGCATGTTTTGATTTAAAAGAGTGTTCTTCTCCATAAGGAAACTTCGTTTTGAAATGGGCACGAAAAGCTTTACTTATTAACTATAACTGAATGACTCCTTGATAAATGACAATGCCTGTAAATGTTTTAATTGATATAAATGCTTTGAGTTTGAGTTTATAGTGTTGTGTGTGATTAAAATTTATCATCATCGTTCATTTTTTTATTATAAATATCTACCATTAGCGAAGAATTACACCGTAGAATGGTTAGAGATTGCTCGCACCGGGTTCCTCGACATATTATGTATTTTTGGAAACAGATGGAAGGTATTCTACTTGCCTCCTCTTACGCGTATTGGAGGTGAAGTTGAAACGGTGATGGTGATACTCCAATTTGCAGTTAATAATATTATAAATGACACGCACGTGGACACTATTTAGCACAGTCATATAACTAAACTAGTAGGTACAAAAAAAATAAATACTTAAAAGTCCGTGTCCCGCGACGGTTGACAAGCAAGAGTGGGACACTACTTAAGGAACACTATGGGTTTGCGCCCCAGATCGTACCTTGTTAGGCACCTTTATTAATATAAGTGGCAACACTTTACCACTTAACAAGGGTGCGTTCCTGGCTAACTTATAAATATACTTATATAAACACAATACAGACGACGACACGTATTCTAAGGTGCGTTCACAAATGCACAATACTTGTCGCCACGCTACCCCCCAACCCCTCCCCCCCGCGGAAGAAGGATGGACCGATTTAACAGAAATCGGACAAATCCTTGACTTTGACTCGTATGCCACTCGTGACCATGACTCGTGACCATGTGGTATATGGCAGTTTTGTAGTGGTTGTTGGATTGGCGTCTGTGTTTGGAGATGGATCTCGCTGTTTTGGTTTTGATGTACTCGTACATGTGTGAGTTGGTTTTGTTGTTTTCTTCGTAGGATCTTGGACTGTAGGACTGGCGTGTTTCATGTAAGCCGGCTTGGCACGATCAATACTTAAAGCGACATTTTTAAATCCTTAATGACCAAAGTCATAGTTTGGCCATCGCTGGCGCGATCAATGACTACGTATGGACCTATGTATGTATGGTGACGAATTCTGACTGTATCGTCACGAAGAGAAACGTGAGTTGCTGACGAGAGATCTTTGAACATAAAAGGTGATGGTTGAGTATGTTGAGATGCAGGGATTGGTCGTACAGTCACCATTTTACATTCGAAGTGGTAAGAAAAAGTCTGCAGGATCGTTCGTAGTGTCAGTTTTGGAAACTCGAACAAGCATTTCGCCGGACAACCGAAGTGTTTTTCCGTAAACCAATTCAGCAGCTGTAGCTTTCAGGTCTTCTTTGAAAGCGGATCGAATGCCAAGAAGGACGAAAGGCAGTGCACACATGCAAGATTTTGTTTGACGTCATATGTTTATTATGATGCTTCCCTGACCTACGCTTCGGGGAATACTGTCGTTATGCTATGTTATTACGACTACTTATGTATTCATACGTCTGGGACCCTAGTTTGTAGTCATTAAACTTTATACGTACCGTCATTATTTATCATTTATTTAACTTCGCAATGTTTTCAATATCTACATTACAGCGAGGATACAATCGTTGTTAAGGCAAAATTTAGAGTATTTTTGCCCTACCTTGAACTCCCATTTCATCGAAGGTAGGTACTGAACTTTTTCTAAAGCCATATTATCTGGGTATGTACTACTAACAGAAAACACAGTAACATATTATTTTAATCAAAACTTCGTACTATAATGTTGCTCGATTGTGCCAGGGGACCATTCCGACAGAGAGTCCCACATACCCCGTCTCGTCCCCCGCGAGCGGGGATGCGTAATGCATTTCTCAGCGACAAAAAAAAAAGGGTTAGGTTGCAATTCTAACTTTTTTATTTTGTTTAAAATCGTCGCTCCATATCAAAGGAAATTCAATAATTAACAAACAATATCGCAGAATTAATAATATTTTTGAGCTCTGAATTATCTAGTAACAACACTGAACCATTACGAGATATTAATTGAGTACAATTTGCTAACGATAGCCTGATCAAATACTGCACTCACGTAATCCATAATAAGTTCTCGGTAATAAGTCGTGAGTCATTAAAAACATATTGCTATCGTGGTCTCCTTTCTGAAATAGTACTGTGATATAGAGATTACAATAATCTCTGTACACGGCGCCAGCTCAATATGAGTTCTATATGTATTACACATGAATTCTATTACAACTACATCGGTATATAGACTTATGTATATTGCAATTTCAGATTACTATTATTAATTCCGTACGTTCCTGACAATGACAGACAGAACGACATGGTACTCGCTTGCATGTAGTCTATTTAATGCCGTAATGCAGTTCTATGCTATGCATTATTCAACAAACCATTGGCCTGGAAACACGTTAGTCTCGAAGGTGTGACTATTGCTGAACCTAGGCAATCTAGCTAGTTATCATCAGCTGCTGCAAATGGCTCTTTCAAACACGAGATGGTATTAAGCACTGCTAAGCTAGTTTGCAACAACTTTGTAAAATAACTAAGTTTTGTAGCACTGTACATGTATGAAAGAAAATAAAGTGGGTATATTTTGTTTTAATGAATTACTAGCGACTCGCGCATGCTTCTCGTATTTTTAACGAGTTCACAAAACATCGAGTGAAGCAGAAGAAAATGAATACGTTATATTGTAAGCAGTATGGTACAGCTCACAATTTATCGACAGTTTACAATCACGCGAGATAGATCTTACGGTGTTCACAATCTTACGGTGATATAAAGATATAGATGAATCCAGGATCAATTGCAAGTGTTACATTAGAAGTGGCTGTACTCGTAGCTCATCATGTGTCCAGGGAACGTAAATGTGATACGCACCACTTACCCGCTGCGAATGATTTATTACAATATTGCTAACGCAGAGTATGTACTCCGCTGTGGAAAAGGGAATAGAGTGAATAAGAAAAATGTATGTACGAATAATCAATAACTGTGAGCTGATGGTGTCCCACTGGAAAATGTAATCCGCACTGTAAACCGAGCCTTGTTGTGCAAGTTTGATGATCGCCGTTTATAATCACCAAGAGAAAACCGTGTAATTTTTTTAAAAATACGTCATGAAAGTACCTATGGTGTAGGTAAGTTAGGGGGGTTGTATTGTAATTTTTTTTTTTTTAATAATCTCAAACTCAAACTCAAAGTATTTATTTCAATTAAACCAATTACAGGTAATAAAACGATCCAAATGTGAGAGCAGTGGTGGCCCAGTGGTAAATTATTTCATCACCACTGCTCTCAAAACGCTGAAGGAAAACATCGTGAGAAAACCAAAAATTCGAAGACATGTGACCTCTACCAACCCGCACTGGACCCGCGTGATGGATTACGGCCCATTTCCTCTCATAGAGAGTAGGCATGTGTCCCAGCACTAGGAACATTATAGACTGATTTTTTTTTGACGGCACGGTTGGCGCAGTGGTTAAGCGATTGACTGCTGCGCTGCGTGTCGCGGGTTCGATTCCCGCACGGAACAAATATTTGTATGACCTACATGTATTTGTTCCGAGTCTGGGTGTTTTTCTATCTATAATAAGTATGTATTTACAAAAAAAAATGTATATAAGTAGTTTATCAGCCATCTTGTTACCATAACACAAGCATTAGGTTGCTTAGCTTGGGACAAATGGTGCTGTATGAAATGTCCAGGGATATTATTATTATTATATATTATTATGCCATCCAAATGTGGCGTTGTAAATGTTTGAATGATTTTATTTTCTTTATTCAGTTTTCTCAAGTAATATGTACTTAGATGTTGGTGAACTAAACCTTCGAAGTTTCTTATCTGTTGATTAGATAAGAAAAAAAAATGTCAACTCGGTCTTTCATGTTATTTCGTTTCAAAAATGCTCGTTGGTGGCTGATACCTGTCGGTTTTGCTTCAGCTAGTTAAAAACGAACAAAATACATGCCTACTTATATTATACTTGGTTCGTTTTTTACCAACTTTTTTATTAATTGTCCTGTAAATGACAGCGTTAAGGCAAAGGCAGACAAAAATGTGGCAGGACAAGAAAGATGGCGCAACTTTCGAACAACAAAAAGTTAGTACCTACAAAATTTTCCTTTCAACAAATCAGTGAGCCATCAGTCTTACGGAAATGTCTTCCGTTCCGGTCCCTCCTTGGTTTTATCGACGTAACGCAGCCGTCAGCCGTTCATAAATAGAATGGCTGACGCCGACGTTACGTCGATAAAGTTCCCCATGGGCCTAGTTGATAAGGGTAATGCTGTTCTTAAATTACAGATAACAAAGATTTGATTATCCTGTTGTACAGTAACACTCGAAACTCCAGTGGCATGCTAAGGACTACATTGCTATGAACTGTGCAAGCGATACAGCCAGTGCGTGTGCGTGTATGAGTAAAATAACATTATATTTCTGTTGCATTTAGAATACGCGTCATACTGGCGACCTGTTCTTACCATTGCATTGCTATTGTAATTCGAGCAAATGTAACATTTGCTGGTAGTTGTTTGGGCTAAGCAATGGATTCACGATCAATGAAGTCTGAGTTCGAATCTTAATTACAATGTGTTGCTGTTTTTTGTTTCTTTGAAACCATAACAATATTTGTATTTTAAGCAAAAACTTGTTAGGTAATATTTATAATGTATTCATGCATATTATTTATTTATAAGAAGTTAAATATTAGTTATTATATTATTACTTAACTATTTATGTGATTATGTTGTATTTAATTTAAATCTTTTCGGTGTTGGAAGGTGGAAATAAAAAAGTCGTGTTGTAAGATAAAAGTGGTTCTCTTGTAAGGTTCATAAGATTTTTTGTTGTATACCCACAATAACTCAAGAAAATGATATTCTAATAACACAAATATAATTGTTGATACCCACTTATTATAGGTATCGGTATTCAGCAAAGTTTATTGAAAATATATAACATATGATTTAGACTTATGAACATGTTTTATATGTAATGTCACAATGAATGTATTGAGGTTATAGCTTAAGTGTTCATTTTCTTGACGAAAACAAGATTTAAACTAAACCTCAATTTAGGTAAGTTAATTAAATATACTTATCAAAAGATATTACTAAATATTTCGTTACACCGTCTAATTATTAAAACCAAAACATCTAAATAGGTATTAATATCGTATTTTGTAAAACCCCCATTATTTTCAACACAGTCAATTAGATGTTTGCGCATGGACTTTACAACATTACCACATATTTCGGTTCCTCTTAAATTTTCCCACACCTCCATGCAATGGGCTTTTAATTGTGGTATACCTCTCATCCCGTGACTCCCACCTTTGCACCGTCAAACCCCATAGATTTTCTATGGGGTTGAGGTCGGGTGATCGCGCTGACCATGGAACAACAATTATCTCCGGGTGATTGTGAAACCACTCACTCACAGTGCTCGCCCGGTGAATAGGACAATTGTCCTGGACAAATGATATTTGTGTCAACTCATCAGCTGGGTAAAAGTTGCGTAGGTAGCATGACATTGTCTAATACTTCTACATAAGTAGAACTGTTGGCGCGTGGAGGAATAAAATCCAGTCCTCCTGGCCCGGGTTCCCTACTTGACTTCGAAAGTTGATGATTCGATTTTTATTATATCGAACAGGTGTGTCGATAATTCAGTTGTACGATGTTTTATTCCATCGATGCTTTATTGGTGCGATGTAACGTTTGTGCGAAAAATCCTGTTGCGAAAAACCCTACAGCGATTGCTCATTAGTTCACTAATTTATTAGTTCGATAGTATGTCAGTTCGAAACGCCTACTAATCTCACCGTGAAAACTTAGGTGAAGTGAGCGTGGAGTGAGCTGTCAATAGTGTCAATCCCTAGTATTAGTTGGAATGACAGCTCACTCCACGCTCACTTCACCTAAGTTTTCACGGTGAGATGGTTACAGAATCGCTCTGCTGTCATATAGTGTCAATCCCTTAGCATTAGTTGGAATGACAGCTCGCTCCACGCTCACTTCACTTAAGTTTTCACGGTGAGATGGTTACAGAATCGCACTGCTGTCAGTTGTCCGTGTCATTTAATTAATAATCATATTTTGCATTATAGACGGAAATACAAACCGTTTATTAAAAAAAAAAAAAATAATACATCAAGATACATTAATGAATTATAAATTTATATATATTAAAATAATCCTAATCCACCCTATACCTAAATAACTTAAATTAAATATAACTATATTTACAAACAAAAAAATATACTATGTTATTTTTTACAGTAAAATAATAGATGACTATGATGTATGCCAATTAACTTTCTGATTTTGTTTTTTAGAACAAAATTTACAGTAGGTAACATAGATAAAACATTTTTTGTATATTGTATAGGTAGTATTAGTTGTTTTTGTAGTATAGTTTCGTGTTGATGATTGCCCTGCTGCACTCATCCATCCCCTCATATTAATTGTAATTCGACCTGAGTCTGTATTAGGGATTACGTTTTTATCACACCAGCGAGTGTTATCCTTGCGCCATAAATGAAGCCTACCCTTTTGACTAGATTTGAAGGTCTTTTCATCTGAAAATATGGTAGTATTCCAGTCAAAATCTAATTAATCCCGTGCGAAATAATATTTATTTAATATGACAATATCATATTAAAATATTATAACTCTGCATTTATAAACACTAATTATTTAACTTTTAGCCCTTTTTTTTGGGTGGGTAATCACGAAATGACCTCTCCCGCTCTGAAAAAAAAATTTCAAATAAAAGTTTAAGTTACAATTCATAAATATACCTAATACTCACATTCAGTCCGGTTTCATCAGATATTTCTGTTCTACTATGACCACTTTTATGCAGCGCAATAATAGTCGCCCTCGCTTCAATATTAATATTTTCCTGCGTTTTGAGAATAAATAAAACACCGCTATCTATTAAATCACACGTCACTAATCGACAACTACAACCAAACGACAACGTTTATTCAGATCAAGTTAACTATTTATAAATCGCATGTCTACCTCACAGAAATCTGAATTCTCTATTTAGTTTTCTATGATCTACCTTTCTAAGTTTACGAAATGTGTGAACAAAGCGAACAATAAAAAAGCGAAGATAAAGAATATTATATTTCTGTCTCATTACTTCCAATCGAGTAAAAACTTACAAAAAGTCGAAATACTGCGTGAGATTTGAACGCACGGCACATTCACGCATTTATCGGCACGTGCTAAACCGCTAGGTCATCTTGTCTCATATTATAACGTTGAAATTATGAACTAACTACAGTCACTAATAATAATTGACGACGACAACGTGCGACGTTGTTGACGACAATGTGCTTATTTTCATGAAACTAGAAAGACGTCAGTCAAATTAAACATCAAGCTATTGCTTTGTGAGATTGCCTATGGACTTTTGGTCGACACTGTACAATCAAACGCAGATCAGTATTAACACTTGCACGACGAAAATCGCCGGTATTGCTTTGCTACGATATAAAGGCACTATCTATGATGTCAAATTGTTACCACTGAGCGGTGGGTACATGAGCGGTCGATTGTACTGGATCCGAGGAACCGTTTGGAAGAAATAACAAAAGATTTCTTGATCTTTCGTTAAGTCATCATTTTCTTTGCATCGCTGATCCAATGAATTGTGTTTATTGTGTAAGGAACTTGAGGTTTAATTTCATCTGTATTGCTCCGTGTAATAAGACAGGATAATCGGGTAGAACAAAGCTTGTTTTTGCGAATAAATGTTTTTTTCTTTTAGTTTTCTCAATACATTGAGAAACAGACAACGTGTAAAACAAAGTAGTAATAAAAGAAAAAACATTTACAAAAAAATTCTTCCTGTAAAACATAGCGTACTATATTACTTCTTTGTATACTTCGGATATTGCTTCTTTGTATATAATTTAACTAGTGATTTAAGCTCCATAGTAAACGACTGTGTTATACAGGGTGACAGGGACATCGACGCACAAACTGTAACCATGGATTCAGTACATGATTCTAGACCACCTAGCGTAGAAATTCGTCGGTTATCAAAAAAAAAACAGCATTTTTATAGAAAAGTGCAATACCTACGCGGTCAAAATGTATGAAAGGGCAATTTTTAATTTTTTTTTAATTACCGGATATAGATTTCAACTCTAGGGGGTCTACAATCATGTGCTGAATTCATGGTTACAGTTTGTGCGTCGATGTCCTTCCCATCCTGTATATTATTACCATTTGCTTTCGTGAACTTAGTGTAGATATTATTTTTGATAGATCTTCCGTGATTGGCAACCGTGTTTCAAACTTTCAATAAATTATTTGTATCCACTTCGATCAAGCGGATTAATCCAGTAACAAGATATGTCGTGTCTGTCTAAAGCCGTGTCTCCTGCGCGAGAGCGTGTTTTTTCGAAACATTACACAAAAAACCTGACACATAAACATTTGTTTTCATACACCAGCGGTCTCCTGCGTATTAAAATTCATTTAGATTAATAACAAAATATAACACATTTTGTGAAGATGTCGTAATGAGTTCTAACGAGGAAGACGTGCTATTCATTTTAGCAATTATCGAGGAGAAGACAGATTTCGAGTCAGACCGTATTTCAACTTGGAAATTTTTAACAATTACCAAGAGCTACGGATGGATGTCCGGTTTGGATTGGGCAATTTTTTTCGTGTGTCTGAAACCGATTTGGTTTTACTTATACGGTCCAATCTGCAGATGCAAATGTGATTAGGTGTGCGTGGTGCGCGCGGTGGTGGAAAATTAAACGGACCCTACCCTTCTTCACCTGCGGGAAATAATTTCCATGCAGTTCGGAAAACAAAAATATCGTGTTTGTGTACACAATTGTGTATGACCACGCTTCTTTTTTTCGATGTTTTTGTGTTATGTTTAGAATCAACACGCGCAGGAGTAGCAGCAGCTTTACGTAGTAGTGTTTATTTATCAAATCCAAGTAATCAATCTTTTAACCCAGTTACCATGGAAACGAGAACAAGCCCGAATTAATTATCAGTATAATTTAAATTCCGCAAAGCCATATATATGCTCTCGAATCAGACTGCGTGTGTTTAGAACTTTGATGCATACGCAATTAAAAGGATTGGGGGCTCATGGCTAAATAATAACAGCAACACGGGTCGATCGAAGGTAAGCTACGCTTGCCGAGGTGAATAATGGTATTCAGCTGCATTTCGTTAGACTGGAAGCCCACTTCAACATAATTGGGAAAGAGCTAGGCAGTTGATGATGATTTAAAAGAATTAAACACCACAGTACCAACCAGTACCCGGCATAAAGAAGAATAGCAAAAAACTCTATAGTTACCTACTCTTTTAAAATGTTTTACATATTTTATATAGGTAGGGAGGGGAAACTGCATTTTCCGGTACTTATCACATTTTATCGCATTTAAAGAGATTTTATTTTCCAATTTTTCTGCTTCTCCAGACGTTGGATTATAAAGAAGAGACAGCCACATTTTTATCAACGAAGATTGAACGAAAGAGGCAAAATTCTGAAACGAAAGAGGAAATTTAACAAGTAAGTACTTAGTAAGCTCAAAATGTGAAACAGGAAAAAACCTTTCATGGCCCGTTACGTAAATTTAAAAAGAAAATTATTTTCGGAGTGAAATGTAGACAGAAGAATACCATTATATGTAATTTCATTATTCTGCAGCAAATTCGACAGTACCTGACCCGTACGTGGATTACCATAACAATAACGGTAGCAAAAAAAGTCTTTCAATAAAACGTGCATAATGACAGAAATGACGTTATAGGAAATAACGCAATACCAATCGAAAATTATGGCACAAAGGAGTCAACAAAGTGTGACATCGTGTGACAAAGGGGCGGGACGAGTCATAAGCTACATGACGTCACAAAACCTAAAGAATTACAAATGAAAAAAAAAAAAAAATTACCAGTAACGAAAAACTTTTAATATATTACCAACGCTATCAATCTTATTTTGTTTAGCCTATTACAGTATAGGCTATACAAAATAAGATTCATAGCATTGCATTGCAGTGAGACAGCCCACTGCTGTGCAAAGGGCCTCCCCTAAGTATTTCCAGGAATTCCTTTCCTGCGCCAATATGATATAAAATGATATGCATATAATTTATTTAAATCTGCTTAATAAATGACGTCACAACAGGGGTCACAAAATACCAGATGGGGCTTAAAAATCACGAAATTCGTGAACGTAATTTATGGACGGCCCCTAAAGGCAAAAAAGGTATTACTGTAAGTTTATGTAGGTAATATTTTGTTGCCATAGAGGCTCACGCCGCGCTGAAATTACCAGGAGCTAGTTAGCTTACGTAATGATAGGCTTGTAAACTTGTGGTATCATTATGTTATTTGATATTTTACTTGAACCTATTAATCTCTAAGGATATTTTTTCAATGGGAGGTACTTAGGTTCTTGCGTGGTAACAACGAAGTGTTCAACTTGTGATGTATTTATTAAATGTAAAAATATCGTAATAACAATAAAACTTCTATTGTGTCTCGTTCAGTGTCCTTCGATGTATGAGGTATGAGAACTGACTTGACTGGTTGGTAGAGAATATATCAATATTCTTAATCTCGGCAATGAGTATCTTGACAAGGGCTCAAAAGGAACTACCATGTTCTCCTGACATTTCTTATTACAGCATAATAGCATAATCAGCCTGTAATGTTCCCACTGCTGGGACACAGGCCTCCTCTCTGTGAGAGGGGGTGGGCAATAATCCACCACTCGGGTTGGTAGATGTCTTCGAATTTTTGGTTCTAGAACACTCCGGTTTCCTCACAATGTTTTCCTTCGCCGTTTTGAGAGCAGTGGTGATGAAATTAAATACAAAAAAGATTTTTACCGGAACATAACTAAATAACGCACAACATCACGCCCTGGCAGGCATCGGCCCTCGCGGACCCCGTCATTTTGTGCTGACATCTTTACTGCTTCGCAGAAGCCAGAAGGAGATGACGGCTTCCCATGCACTCTCGCTCCGTACCATGGCCTGGACCAGGGCCGGATGCGAGAGATAGCCGCCACCGATCGCCGCCACGAGGACGCGGCGTTGCTCCACCCAAGCCGGGCAGACCTCCACCGTATGCTCCACCGTATCCTCCAGGCGATCAACACAGTGGTGCACAAAGAGGGGACTTATCGCCGCAATTGTGGCGTGCCCATCCGGTACCCTCCTTCCAAACAAATCGGTACAACGTGTAAGTTTTACAAAACTTCGAAGACGTTCGTGGGTAGATATAGAATAAATTTTTATTACATTATGCTACCGTAAATAACGCAGAGAGCACGATTTCCCGTTCCGTGAGTTTTTATAGCCTAACACATTGGCCCCCGGTCGTGCTCATTGTAGAGAAATAAACATGATATTATAAATTCGTTTTATACGCAGTAATAACATCGCAAGTCGGTGTCCTTGTTCTTAATACGCAAAACGAGTCGTTTTCCCATCAAATAAAGTTTTTATGTACAACCAGCTGCTGCAAAAAAAGTTTGTACACGAACCGAAAATATTTTATCCTAAGTGTAAATTCAGGACATGGTATATCTACATACCTCTCAGAATCCTTTCTCCTTACAACCGTGATTGATTAACTAACACTATTTCGCAGACTTTCATATTCATACTGCCAAACGGTAGGTAGGAAGTAGTAAAGCCTGTGTGAGATAGATAATGGTTGGGGGTGTTTACTACGACAGGTACCTACAGTCGGGCAAATTAACACCTTACCTCAATTTGCCGTGTTTCAGCCATTTAATATAAGGCTGGGGTCTATCTGATTACACGCCGACCAGGACAGACGTCGTTTAGCCGTTCGTCACCGACGGTGGCCGAATGCTGCGTTCGTAAATACACGGGCGCGGACTCGCTCGCCCGTCCGTGACCGCCTCGCCAGTTGCGACGGCAGCAATGAACGTTTTGTCAAACGGCGGCGCGTGGCGTGTAGGTAGTCTGACGTTTTAAAAAGATTGTAGCCTAACTGTCAATGAATGTCATATGTTACAATATGACGTCTAATATGCAGTCTGTACTTAAAGACTTAGCCGAAGAAAATCTGAAATCGACGACTGTGAACCTTTCTTTCCCTCAGCCTTCCCACCACCTCCTTCGCTAGCATGACTGCTTCGCAGAAGGAGGTGACTGCCTCCCACTCCCTCTCGCCCCGGACCATACGGACAATTTAAGTTTCTAATTAATTAATTAGCTTAACAATTCATTTCCCAGACTTTACCTTTAGCATAATCAGTCTATAATGTTCCCACTGCTGGGACTCAGGCCTCGTCTCTTCAAGAGGGAGTGGGCTGCTGTGGATTGGTAGACGTCACATGTCTTCGAATTTTTGGTTCTAAGTTTCCTCACGATGTTTTCCTTCACCGCTTTGAGAGCAGTGGTGATGAAATTATTTACGCAAAGTAAAGCGCCTGCCTGATTTGCAACCCACGACCTACAACTCGTAAGTCGGGCCGTTACCTTTGAGCCACTACTTCTTACACTTTACTTGACTTTACCTTAATCTTATAATAAGTTGAATGTCCCAAACATTCGGGTCATTCGTTCAAAGGGTCGGGACCTTAAATTATGTTCGCATAATGCTGATAAACTAGGGACCCAAATTGTAATTGTGACGTAACATACCGAACATGACGAATTTCAAACCATATAAAGTACATGAAGCCTTATTGATGTATGCAAAATGCACACTTCGTTAGATTACACACAGACACAAGAATAAAGCAAATAACTGAAAAACTAATAATATTATTTTCCTATGAAATAAATATAATATCCAATTTCGCTTCTTTACGATAATTCATACATACACACAACATGACCAAGTTTCGTGCTATAGTGCAACCATATACCTAAATTACAGCTGAAAAATCCCGATCGCATTCTTTTGTTCAAAATACGTCAATTTTGTCAAAAGCTCTATGCCGTAATTTTTGTTGAAATTCTCGTCGCTTTCGCCGTAATTTATAAGAGCTACTTAAACTGTGCCTCTACTTTCATGAAATAAGAGGATTAAAAATTAAAGAAAAATGTTGGCTGCAATATCCAATGCCATCCTGGTAATGATCGCCGATAGGTTGGACTGCTCTTATGTCCGGCATGGATGCAGCAGGCATGTCGCTATTCCAATGAACAGACAGCTGTGCTGCTGGGGAGTTTGTTGCGCCACTTCTTCTTCCCAGCGAACGCACTAGGAAGTGGTGAAGGGCGGGCGTTTTGGGGGAATATCTTTTGTAATTTTGACGTTATAAAAGTGCTGATTCTCAGCCTAATTTGAATAAACGACTTTTGATTTTGAATGCCGGTTAGAAAATTGTAATTATTGTATGTTATGTAACATCATTATTGTACCTATGTTCAACAAATTAATAAATGACTTATGACTTATGTATTTTATTTATTTTTTGGTGACCAATAATGTGATCTATTTTTATTTTTCCTATATTGACTGTGTATTGTTGTTTAAATTGTGTGCCTAATAATGAGCCTATTGTTACTTGATGATGAATAAATAATAATAATAAATAAATAGGGTTGTTCGTGAGCGAGTCTTGAACTTCAACGATATGATCACATGACACGGTTGAAGGCATAATTTAAAAGCTCTTTGAAATTTAAATTCATGCTCAATAAACGATTTATTTTTAAAGGATTTAAAAAAAAATCTTTGATTAAGGATAGGTAGTGATGGAGGGATGAGGTCTGTGATGGAACGAGTGTAACCAAAAATGCCGGCTTACCCGCAGCAAACATGCAAAGCATTTTGTCGAATCAGCCATGTCTGATTGAATAAATAATAAGAGCGCTACTTACTCAGACTGTGCTTGTACTCCCAAGAAAAAAGAGAATTAAAAATCAAAGAAAACAGTTGCTCTGTAATAGGGTTGTTCGTGAGTGAATAGGGACAACACTATTAAAGTAGGTCATAATTATAATAATAACTGTTATTACCCATTGTTTAGTTTTAAGTTGTTGAATGTTTTCTGTTACCCCCGCCCTTTCAAATAAATAAAGATTAAAAGAAAAGAAAAAAAAAGTTTGTCTGTAATTGAGTGAACGTGAGTGAACCTTCGTGAAAAGCAACGATGATCACAAGCCTGCAGTTGAAGGCATAATTTAAAAGCTATTTTAGTTCAAGTTTAATGGATCAAAAGAAATCGTTTATTTTTTCGATTGGATTAGAACTTTATTTATTATGATTCTTGAACTCTTTCCTGGCTAGAGGATGGTGATGGATGAGGTCTAAGCTGCGATGGAACGAGCGTACCGAAAAAATGCCTGCTAACCCACAGCCAACGAAACGCAAAGTTGTTACCGCCCATAATAGACACCTGCGACTCCCCCAAGATATGGCCGGTTCGTGGGATACTTAAACACGAAGTTCAAATGTCTCACATGCCTTAAATTTCACCAAAAATTACGAGGCATACCTACAGTGTCAGTAAGACTGCATTTTTCCTTAGTAACAGAATTAATAGGAAATACTAGTGAAATGTATACTAATTGGAAAATACTAATTGTTGTAATGTTAGTAATGGTTGTACTAATTGTTAATTGGAAATACACAGTTACTAATTGTTGTAATGTTAGTAATTGTTGTACTAATTGTTAATTGGATATACACAGTACTATACTAGGTTTGCTTGCAGTTATTTTATTAGCTCTGTATAAGGAAGCAATATATTTGTTCACATTCTAATCTTCTAATTAAAACACTAGCTGTGCCCGCGGCTGCGCTTATATGACTTTCTTACCAAATCAATGGAGACTTGAAGTTGTAGTACCTACTTATGTATATTTATAAATAATAAAAATTTCGGGTCCTGGGAAATTAATTAGTGTTTTGAATTAAAATAAGCTATAATTGTTGGGTTACCTACTTACATGTTTATTGTTTAGCAAACAATCGGAAACAATTTTCAGTATCCGATAAAACGCGTATATTAAAAATACTGAGTTCATTGTCCTCCTAGTGCTTCCACGTAATGAGATATTGATCCTGTTCAACAACAATATTAATCTGGTTCAATCTTCTAAAGAGCTTCTCGGTTCTAGCATTTACCATTTTTTAAATTATGGTACATAATATTCAAGAAAAGTATATATATATAGTAAATAACTTGTTTGGGTATTTAGTTTATTATGCTTATAAGTATATAAGCATAATAAACTAAATGCCCAAAAACATAATTCTTACGCGTGTTAAAAAATATGAGACAACTGCAAATAAACTTTAGCCTAATTATCACCTAACAAACAACGCGAGAATTCTGCTTTAACTCCGTTAATTAACATGTTTGTCATAATCCCTTTGTGTAGATCCCTTACAAGATAAAATAATTAAAAAGAGACAATTAATTCAACAGTAGCGTACTAAAACTTAACAAAGCTTCGGAGCTTTCAATGTGAATATTTTAATGACAATTTTAATTGCCAAAGGCATGGTGCAGCATTACTTTCTAGCTAGAGCCACGTATTGAAAACCTTATTTTGAAAAACACTTGGCGCCGACTTATTCCGAAACAGACACCGAACAGACAGGTGATTCATCACCTGTCTGCTTCGGAATAAGTCGGCTAGTTTTAGACTTGAACGGATCTCCTATACCTACTATTTGAAACTTAGGTATCTATACTATTTACTATTTACAACGACGCGTAAACTGTACCTAACCTGTACTGAATCCATGGTATCAGGTTATAATAATAATAATAATATCCCTAGACATTTCACACAGCACCATTTGTCCCAAGCTAAGCAACCTAATGCTTGTGTTATGGAAACAAGATGGCTGATAAACTACTTATATACAATTTTTTATTTTTTTTGTAAATACATACATATTATAGATAGAAAAACACCCAGACTCGGAACAAATACATGTAGGTCATACAAATATTTGTTCCGTGCGGGAATCGAACCCGCGACACGCAGCGCAGCAGTCAATCGCTTAACCACTGCGCCAACCGTGCCGTCGACCGTTATATTTATTATACACGACAGTAGAATATCCTTATGAATAATAAACAATTGGCTATAATACCGTAACAGCGCAAGACTATAAAAACGGTAAGTTCAAAACTGGATACACGAATACATGTCATTGGAATCAAATTCCCATTAAACTTCTGTAGGTAGCTATACATAGGTACGCACGATGACATATCGAGCATATACATTTCCAGTATAAGCTGACTTCTCATTGTACGAAAGCCTAAACAATGCGAGGTCAGCCGAAACTGGAAATTTATGATGTGTCGTCGTGGGTACCTACATATATAATTATTAAACAGTACGTACTCCGTACAGCATGATAAAAATACATAATAATAGAAACGTGTGTCTTGAGAGAAAAATCTGTACTTATTTACAAAAACCCCATATCGAATCTAACGAAGGATGAAATTCGTATGTTCGCGAATTCGCTCCGAACAAACAGTTGTAAATAAACACACTCTACCAACATTTACTTGAAGCACAGAATAACTAATAATGCCTTGAAGTCTGATTAATGTAACGCCGATAACTCTTTTGGGTTTCGACCTTTGATTGATCTGATCGCCCTTTCTGGGATTAAGCAAAAATTGTTTAAACAAAGGGAATTCTTACAAAGGTCAAAATCAGAATGATGGCTTGTAAATATGATGGCTGACTAAGCAAACCTATTGAGTAAGCTTCGGCCTTTTATTCTATCGTAATTAATGAACCAGTTACTTACTTCCACAATACCAGTATTATTTACTAGAAAGAAGCACTCAACAAAGATCCAATCGTTCATTATTTATGTAAGTACGTGCCAACAAAAAGAGCTGTTTTTTTTAAAGAAACTTCAGCTGGTGAGCCAGCCTACGTTTTATAATAACAACAGAATTTATTAAGCATGTAAAAGTTTTCTTATTTTAATTTATTAGATGTTGAATAATTAAATTAACTGATTAAGCCACAGCTGTTTTAACAAGTTTATCATTTTGTTAATTTAAGAGAAACAGAGCCTTGTTTTAAGGCAGTAATACTTATGTAAATATGTGCTAATTTATAAGTGTTTAATACTTACCAAAACCCACGATTTTATCCAAGAACCATTTATGTAAGTTCTTTCATGTAGTAGTTATTCCACTTTTACACGTTATTAGTATTAAACAAAAATTAACTGTAAGTTCACATCACGGTGTTAGATTTCATCGCTAAACTTGGCATGTCTTCGAACTGTTTTATAACAAATATTTACTCGTCACAGGGACCTTCTCTACTTTTTTTAATTTTTACGACACGATAAGAGTTTGCAGTTTGCAGGTGACGGCGGGAACGCGCGCTTCGGTCCGTGGGTGCGATCTCTATGACAAGAAACAAACATAGCTTCAAAACGGGAGCGCATGCCCGCTTCCAAACCATCACTTCGATGATATATCACAAATTAATATCTATTTTAATCTGTATTAAATTAATATCTTTAATATTTATTCTGAAGGAGCTTTTACTGTAAATATTGTTAACAAAGGAACGACCCGTCTGCCGCCTAGTTCGACTCGATTCACAGTTAATTCAATGTTTGAAGGGTCCGTAACTCCGTACCCTAAGGGTTCCCCACTAAACCTTCCTAACCCACAACTTGTTTGTCTGTGTATGAGTGCATATTTGCAGTTTATATTTACAAAGGTAAATAATAAGGTATTCTTCCCATACCTAAATAAACCTGAATTCTTGTTCCGCTTGTTTATTAAATGCTTGCGGTAGGAGTAAACTTGGAGAAATCATCACATATCGAAAAAGCGTTTTGCCAACTCCATGCGACTTTTTATTACATTTATGTGAGGTCAAAATGAAAATCCAAGATGGCGGCTGTAAAGAATTTCATATTTTTCGTCATGGGTATCGTTTTTATAGTTTTCGAGGATGCTGAAGCCGCTAGTGAGGTCAAAATTAAAATCCAAGATGGCAGCTGCAAAAACTTTACAATTTTTCTTCTTGAGTGTCGTTTTCATGGTTTTCGAGGATGCTGAACCCGATAGTGAGGTTAAAATGAAAACCCAAGATGGCGGCAGCGAAAATTTGAAAATATTCGCAGCCGCCATCTTGGATTTTCATTTTGAACTTCGTTCCTGCCGGGGGTCTTCCGAGCGCACACGTTTTTTTTTTTATTGTGAATATAGCATGGAACGGTACAACTCCCGTAGTACGCAAAAAGGTTCCGCTTTATGACCGCTAGGGGCTTCCAGAATCACCCGACTGATTACCAAAATTTAATCTTAATTAAAACTTTGCAATGACTTATACCTTTCTGCCAGAAAAAAAGGAGGACAACAGCCATTTATTTATCTACCTGAACAAAATATGTCCACGACAAAAACACAATTTTCAATCGGCAACAATCGCGGTCGTTGCTGTTGCTGACATAATAATCGCACGTACTAATTAAGTGCTCTGGTGCCGTATTACGACGGTTTAATGCCACCATGATTTCAGTGTAAGAGAGAGACAGAGCTATACGGAGTCATGATAGCATTAATACTTCGTTATACCCTGAACTGCGTTTCATGGAACGTTTTGGTTGCACGAACGCCAGCAAAAAGAGACCACAATACCTACATAATACTTATTACGTCTTTCTCATTAGATTATACGAGTAGGTACGATAAATTAAAACAGCGATACATTAAAAAAGTGGACGCGGAAGCGAATGACCTGCAATCCGCTTATGTATGTACCTAGTAGGTTAAACAATTGGCTGTCTGTAAGAGCCCTAACTTTTGATCAATTTTTCGTGAGTGTTATAGTCCTGCGGGCACACTTGGCTTATCATCTGTGACCTACGAGCAATACCACTTTTGCCCCTCTTTTGTACGTATACCTACGATATACCCACGTACTGGATTGCGTCAAAGGAGTTTGTTTTGTCTCGTTTGTATCTATGTTTAGTTGACTTTCTATGGTTGAATGTCACTTGCAGGCACTGACCTACTATATTTTACAAGTACGCTGGACTAAGGGCTCATTTTTCCATCGCCAGATAGTTTTATCCGAGGAATAATTTTTAATTTTTGACATTTCTTCCATAAAGAATCTGTCAGACGTCAATTTTATTCCACGAATAAAATATATCTGTCGATTGAAAAATCAGCCCTAAATATACTACCTATACGACATGATAGTTGTTTTTTGTGCCAATTCAAAGCGCCCCGCTCCAGCGTCTCAGGAACAAAAATTGACATGTTGCCAGCGCTCTGGAATGATTCTGCCAACTTCTTACGGATATGTTCCCGCGCCATCGCTTTAAAAGATAACCGGCTGGTTGTCGTCCTGGTGTTCAAAGGGAGCGCATTCTAAAGAATCTAACGGGCATTGCTGTCAAAAGTGGTAAAGCAAGTCCAAGTATACCAGCGGGGTGCTTGCGTAACACACCATCAGTAGCAATGGCTCATTTTAACAGTTCAACAACATTCATTGCGTGATTTACGTTGTTGAAAACCCAGAAGAAGACAGATTTTTCGATCATATGAAGCAATAAATTAGCAATATCCTTCTAAATGATTCAGATTGTGATTTGTTGTGAATTGTGTTATGCAATTAGGGTACTTAACTCACTAACATTAGGCAAATCCTTGTTGTTCTGGGTACACATACCTACAATTTGCAAATGTCAGCATAAAGTCCTGCATAAAACATTTATCTCCTCATTCATAAAACTTAACATTTATAAACGTTTTACATACGTTTAAGACAACGGATTTCATTTCCTACTTAGAAGAAATAACTAATTTATCATGATTATTTTTGCAAAGCCGCTTTTCTTCAATGTTCGGTTTACCTGATTTGGTAAGTACCTAGGTCAAAGGCGTAAAACGACAAAAACACCCTTTTTTGCTGTCGGTCAAAAAAGGTTTTTGTATGTGTTATCCGTGTGATATAAAAATGCAACATAACACCAAGTATCTCGGTTCCCTGAATTTTTTTTAAAGGGTTTTATATTGACCATAAAGTATACATACCTATAAAGAACGATCACCGTAAAAGTTTGTATAAGGCTTATCTTTTGGAACCGGCTATATATATTTCTTTATGAATAAACTTAATGAAGATCCATACTCTCTCTATTAACATAAAAAAACTACTTTCAGACTTACTTAATGATAGATCACCCGATGTCGAGTCTTGCTGGATGCTCTTCCCGTAGGACGGGATTGCGTCCTGCCGTGCCGGACGACTGCCGCGAGTCCTGCCTGCCAGCAGTACGCAGTTTATATATAAAATTTTGTCTGGTCCTTCCAGTAGTACGCTGGAATACACACTGACCAAAAGGTCAGCGTGTATTAAAGTAAACGTAATTTCATTATTTTCATAAGTTTTATATTAATCGGCACTTATAATAATTAATACCGTAGGGAAGACTGTACATATAATAATATATTTTTTAAGTGATTTTTGCGAGGTCTGGAAACTTTTGTCTCTTTGTCTGAATGTAGGGTTCCAGCATCACGCAAAAACTACCGAATAGATTTTGTTCAAATTTAGCATAGGTATGGTATAAATTATTACGCTATTTTTGTATAGGGGATGAACAATATTGCAACGTATTTAATTTATATACACATTATTATAATTTATGATACAGGAGTAAATATTTTTATTTTTCCTTTATTTTAATTAATTATAATAAAACAATTACTTTTCATTACAAAGGAATCACGAGGTTTTACATTTTAATTTTACTGCTCTAGAAGACTATTTCGTAGGTTTCTTAACTCATACCTACGGGCTATTTGACCTTTTGATTCCAATTAGGTGGCTATATTGTACTTATATTATTAGTTATAATTTTAATTAAACTCTCGAAATTATTATTTTTTGGAAATAACTACTAATAATTAAATCAATCACAATTGAAAAAAGAGTAGGTACCTAATTAATAACAAGTTTAGTTTTGAGTAATTAAGATTATCTTATGATTCAAATTAATAAAGCGTATTAACTATTTGCTCAGTTAATATATTTACACGTGAGTACGTGTAAATATATTAATTGAGCAAAAAGGTTGGCAATTAACAACCACTTCTTCTTTCTCTTTTACTCTTACAGACGCTGAATACGTCTCTTTATCTACTTTCCTATCGCAGGTATGTTGGAAGAGATTTCTTTAGAAATAAGCATCACCTTTGTACGTACTTTTCTGTTCTTTTTTCGTGTCTGTTTATATATGTGTGTACATAAATGGCTAAATAAATAAACTTTTATATGTTATCTTAGTGACATTATTCAAGTAGGTATTGATCTCTTTCAACTTCATCCTCTTCATCAGTTTGAGGACTACTTTCGATAATCTGAGATTGATAGGGCAGTTGTGAGCATGAAAACATATTTTTTTAGGTATGTCAAGAGTTAGCACAATATTTTTTTGCAGGCCGTAAATCAGAATTTGTTTTATTATTGTGTTTTACCCTGTTTTTCATTCGAGAAATATGTATGTTGGTAGTTACACCAAGTTGGCTGTCGTAATTTAAAATTAATTTGTGTTTTATGACTCGGTTTTACGAAAAAGTGTTGTTTAGCTTAGAAAAAAAACCATTGTTTTCACCGCAGCGCAATTTAAAATATACAGATCGAAAGAGCGTGAAAAACTTAGTAAGACTGCATCAAGACGTAAATTTTAAAGCGTAAATTTTATTTTGTAGCGGAAAGAGTCGATATCATTACGGACCGAAAAAAATGCGTCTTTCCGTCCCTCAGACATTTTCATTGCTATCATATCATCGCAAACACAATGAATTTAACAAAAATTTTTTCATTCAAATTCAAATTTTCCGATGATTTTTTGACTTTTGTCTGTCAAAGTCAGGACAGATAAAAAAAAATCGATGTTGATAACTTTATTCTTAAAATTCTCTTTTCAGCCTTATTGTTAATATAACCTGTGCCAAACGCAAATTTTCACCTCTATTTTCGTCTCGCTACTAATCACCTGCTAACTAGCTTTTATAAATAAACAAAAGTTAATTTAAACATTGATTAAGAGCTAACTAATTGGTAAGTTAAACAATGGCTAACTGCTGCTAATTAATACGAAAAACAAAAGTACCTTCAAAGTATATGACGCATAGTCCAAAAGTACCTATATAAACAACCTTTTTAACCCACTAAAGGGCATTTTGAACGTTAGGAAACGTTAACGGAGCGTCAGCAATACATTAATCTATACATAATATGTATATGTCTGTTTAGTGTAGGTTTAAAATTTATAACTCACCACTCTTTTTAACAATTATTCAACAACTATTTGTTAATCCTACTTCCTACTAATATTACAAACGTGAAAGTTTGTATGGATGGATGGATGGCTGTTTGTTACTCTTTCACGCAAAACCTACAGAACGGATTTGGATGAAATTTGGCACTCAGATGGTTTATAACCTGTATTAACATATAGGATACTTTTTATCCCGATATTCCCACGGGATCGCAACTTATTCGAGTGAAACCGCAGAGCGCAGCTAGTAGAAATACATTTTTATTTCACTAAGATTTCATTGAAGTGGATTGAATTCACACTAAGGATTCTCTGTATTGTGAAAACCAGGCTCCTTCGTTCCGTTATACACAATTTCTATATAAAAAGGTACATTTGGTAAAAAGGGGTGGTGTGATTTGTGAGAGAATGTCTGCATGTCATACACGCACGCCGGTTGCGAGTACTACGAACGAGACGACCTTTCTGAAGAACACCACCAATTAGGTCACTATTATGTCCTTCTAGGGCACCTCCAGGAATGTGGGGCTTAAGTATTCAAATAATCAAACTAAAGGACGCAATTTGTAAGTGGCACTACCAATTATTGATATCCTTAGGGGATATATATAATTATATAGGTAATATATATTATATAGGGCTTATATTGGTAATATTTGTTACGTTTTGTTAACATTTTCGTCAATCTTTTTGCAGCAAACCATAGTATAATCTCATCTGAGTGTCAAAAATGCTCACTGGCCGTAATCGTCACTAGACCCAAGGCTCTAGTGACGATTCTGACCAGTGAGCATTTTTAAATGTCCGTTGGAACATTTCAATGAGAATGGTTTTCCCAACGATAGCTAAAGAACAGCTGAATCGAACATTCCGAAACCGACCGATGTTAATGTCTTCTACACTTCAACATTCCCTTACACGTCCCAAAAACCCTGTTCTTAGAGTGTTGAGGATTCGAGGATTTAAACTTTTGGGGACAGGAGGATAATAATTTATCTGGCAATGACATGTCACCTCCTTGATCCAAATTCAGTTTTTCTATTCACTATTTTAACCGTTACAACCTGAAAAACGGCAAAATGTCCTCTCCTGAAAAACTGTAAATATATAATCATCGTTATATTGTTAACTGAAAAGAGCTACATATATATAATTATTATATTATATATGTGCGACAGGCGTGATGAATTAATTCCGCGATTAAAATCAAAATGGCTGATCAGAGGAATGAAAACGATTTTGCTCTCAAGTGCCATGGTACTTAAACTTGGCCTATCTAAATAAACAAATTTATTTAAATACCTATTGCCTTAGATAAATAAAAAAATACCAACACTCAAGGTAATAAGGTTAATATTTTTTTTTTCAGTAGACTAAAGCTTCTTGAATTGTGTTTTATGATAATTGTCGAACCTAGGGAAGTACCAGCTAATACACAATCTTTCCAGTTGGAATGAATGTAGTTCTAGTCTGATTTCCCAATTAAATTCTCTTTGGTTCAAATATAGCCTAATTAATTTGATACCATCAGCTTTCAGTCTAACCGGGTGCAGCTGAATCACTGAATTTTACACTAGTAAAATGTGTTTCGTTACATTTTGTGCCCGCTTAACCACAGATTAGGCGGGTTATATGTAGGTACTGATCTAACCGGACGTGAGGTTACTGAATATTTAATTTTATTCTGAATTTAGCTGCGGAGAATCGCCACAATGTTTCTGATAACTTTTAGAGAGTCCGTTTTATATGGCTTTGGGTGCAATCATGATGGCGACAGCTTAGCTTTAAAAGCGATGTCACAAAATTAGACAACCAATAGGAGGGCTTACTCGTATATCTCATATGAGTAACATGTTGCTACAATACTTGTACAGGCGTAGAACTGATAGGCACTAGCTTAGCGCCATATGATTTTTCTGCAGACCGAAGCAGTCTTCTACCGCATTTCATACTAACAGAAATATTTTGATTGCGACGATGCGTCACCAAACAATTAAAATGATACAGTCTTTTCATATTAACTTAGAGTCAACAACATGTCCCCAAATTAACGCACACCACCAGACACCCCAATTAGAATATTATGTTTTAATCATAATACATACTCTGAATTTTTATTATTATGTAAAAACACTTGTTTTTTTAACTAATTAGTTATACTGATTGTGGGAGAAAGTTATGGTCACATTACAAATCTACGCATTCACACAGTCGCTCTCGTATAAGGGTCTAGCATGATGGGTATTTCATCCATTTTGGTTTGTTTTGACTGTACAGCGGAAGTGTGACAGTAATTTACATAGTTTTAATTATTTTTGGGATAAAATATTACCTATATTAAAAATTACAGAACCAACTACTTTCATAATGTGCATTAATTCGGTTACACATTTTATATATAGTATAGTTATTAATAATACTATGCATTTATAACTAGCATTATCAAAATTGTTCTCAAATAATGATTTTACGTAAAAAATTTGTAAGGACGTATAAATATATAAAGGTTGTACCTTTATAATCCCAATTAAGGTGATATATTAAAAAAAAAACTTTTTCTTTGTAGTGTACCTTTTTAATATATGGACTAAGGATTTAACATTTTGGTGTATATTGACTTTATTCATAAATATGGCCATATATATTAAGTCCTAGCATCCTCAAAAAGGAACACAGTCAAACAATACCTACACCATAGACTACCTACAATATGATCTCTTTTGGACGGATTAAAAAGGGGAAGGCTCATTTTAATCCGTCCAAAGGTTGTCTATAAAAGATCGCTCGTAAAATTTATGTCTGTAATTTATGTGGTGTACACTGTACCTACTCTTATTGTTAAAAAAAAAAGAAAATGTACACTGTACATAATAAAGAGATGAAAGTTTTAAGGGGAGTTCGTCATTTTGGTCGATGGGAAATACCATCGGACACATGGCTCCTATTAACATAGGTACTTAAATCAGTAGGAAGGGGAGGAAAGAGCAACTCTGCTTGCTCATCGGGTCCGATCGGCAACGGCGGCGCCCGGCCCTGTTTCAAGCCATGGTCCGGGGCGAGAGGGAGTGGGAGGCAGTCACCTCCTTCTGCGAAGCAGTCATACTAGCGAAGGAGGTGGCGGGAAGGCTGAGGAAGAATACCTCACGTCTCAGCCGCCGCGGGAGACGCTCCAGGCGTCGGGAGCCACGTGACGACTCCCGGCCACCGTAGGCGCGGGCCTGCGGGCGGAGAGTAATGGGTAGCTCACCGTCCGATCAGGACCAGGCCCGTGCTGGACGGCGCGTATGTGTTCCACACGCGCCTCAAAGAGATGTCAGCAGACGAAGGGGCCCGATACGATAGGGCCGAAGCCTGCCAGGGTAGCGGGATCGTCCGAAAGGGTTACCGCTGCCCTGGAACAGAAAGGGCTAAGGAAGGAACACGGGTGGGTTTTAGTCAGTAAGAGTCTGACACTCCCTTCCGCTCCACCCAGAGCGGGTAGGGTCATTTGATGATTTCCCATCCACAAAAAAAAAGGCATTGTTACTGGGTTAGTACATTAGAAAATTCGCAGAAGCAGCCCAGAGTCTGCATTTGTGTTCAGCTAATAGCTTTACGCTTGCTGATGTACAGGCCTTATAACATAACATTACGATTACGAAATGCGTACCTCGGCCTTCGAGGAAATCATGTGTGTTATCTAGATTAATTATGTACTAGTTAGTCGAAGTACTCTCTTAACCAAAACTCAAACTAAAATATTGATTGCACCTACGTTGTGGTTTCATTACGTGGTTGTTACAAAAGTTTAGAGTAAGTATATGAACCCTGAAGAATAATGTTAAACAAATGATAGGATTGTTTCCAATAATTAACAAATTACATAAGTTTTGCGATTATTTCGTGCCTAATGGTCGACTTACACTAATCCGTATGCGCAAGCTCTTGTTCAAGCAGTAACGGCCGTCTTTGTTGATAATAGTCAAACTCTTCCTTTGTGAGTAAACAATTGTTTAATTTTCGTGAGCGGAATATAAAGCACCACCCCAATTGCGTTACACAGTTTATTTCACTATCCGAGGATTTTGAAGGAAATTCGTAATCCATTGCTTCATATGTTTGAAGAAATCGTCTGCTCGACCACGTCAATAACTCAATGAATATTGTTGAATTGTCAAAATTAATAGCATTCGTATTTTGTGTTGCGCAATAATTGGTCCCATCCCATCTGGTCATCCCATCTGGTCCCCAAGATACAGGCGCCGCCTAGTTTGGAGTCCACCGTAAAGATCCAAATGATGATCGCTAACGGTTACAGACTGATGTTAAGTTAAGTTAATTTTAAGGTAATAATTTACT
This sequence comes from Apamea crenata, assembly GCA_949629185.1. Lineage (NCBI taxonomy): Eukaryota > Metazoa > Arthropoda > Insecta > Lepidoptera > Noctuidae > Apamea > Apamea crenata. The sequence goes on along the minus strand of OX451356.1, from coordinate 8,673,223 downwards.
GTAACATTGGTTTAATAAATTTATTATTATTAATTACCCCGGCGGATTAACTGAATTGAAATTAGCAACACAGATGATATTTTAGGTAGTAGTAGAGAACACTCAAGACGACCTTATTAACTGTGTTCTCTTTGTACACAATAAGATCCTTTATTATGGAACAAACGTTTTATTCCACTCCAGACAAAACCACTTTTGTGTCATCAGCATCACTTATTAAATTAAGTACATGTAGAACAGTGTCTCACCCTCAATAAGTCTTATTAAAGTGTAAACAAACCCTGTTCTGGTTAAATTCTTACGCAATCACTTACAAAGGGGAATTCGTTACGCATTCATCTGTATTTAGAAGATTTCAACTTTATACCTCACCAGTATTTCCAACAAATATTGTTTGAATGACATTATTAGATAAATTGTGATTAAAAATCATCGATGAAAAGTTAGGTTACAAAATTTACCTCAAATGTTAAAAGAAAAACATCTTTATGGAGATTTTAAACTAGAATTTCGGATGTACAGTCACGAGCACCAATATGTCAACACTTGGCAACTTTCAATTGCGATTTTTTCGCGAAATAACGAATTAACGTTGAAATACGACACATTACATGAACCTATGGGTTCGAAAATACTATGTTCGTAACAACATAACATTTAATTAAAAAATAAAGGAGTAAAACGCTTTTGAATACAGCCGAGTGTACACATACTTTTGCTCGTGACTGTAAGTATTCAAATAATCGATCAGTTTGCAAATGCCACTACAAATTGGCATCCACAGGTACGTTTTTAGATCCATTTTGATTAAATAGTTTTCAGATCCATTTTCATTAAATAGTTTTCAGATCCATTTTCATCAAATAGTTTTTGAACAGAGTGTAGGTCAATTCAAAAAATATTTGATGAAAATGACTACTGATGTTAACACTGTAGTGCAGTTTAACAAACATGTACATGTTTTTTAAACTACACTACTGTGTTAACATTATTAGTCAAGTCGCTAGCGGCAACTCAGTTCATAGCTTTAACATGGTTGATTGAGTTTCGAAATTTAGATTACCTTTCCCACCAGCCAAAAATTCAAAATGACTGAATTGATTATGTGGTGATAATCAATTCAGTCATAGTAGCTATTGTAGGTCATAGGTTATACTTGTATGTAAACCTACAGAGATCTAAAACCATAATAAAACTAAATAAAAAATGTTAAAACAAGGACCATATTCCAGTCACATAGAACTTTTTTTTAAACGGTAAAGAAAACATCGTGAGGAAACTGGCATGTATTTGAAACAAAAAATTCGAAGACCACTCCCAGATCCACTCCCACTCACAGAGGAGGAGGCCGGTGTCCCAGCAGTGGTAACATAGTCTGATTATGCTATAGAAGCTTTTAACCGCATCGATAGAACCGCGCCATGGAAAGCCGTAGAGGGTATCTTCAATATTTCCCCTACGCTAGATAGAACAGGTATAACTTTGAAGTACCTACCTATTCATACGTAGAAAAATTAAAAATAGATGTTTGAATACCAATAATAAAACCGAACACAATCAATAAGCAAACTGTAAAATTAATTAATTTGAACGTAATTTATATTAATGGAAAATTCAACGACTGAATCAACGAAACGAACTTTGGCATTTAATTGAAATAAATTCCAACGAGCGATTCATATTAATTTGATATAAAACGAATAGCTATTTCATTTTATATATCAAATTAATTATTCCAGACTTGTGTTATGATGTTCCTAACATTACCAGCACCCCAATTGCGTAACACACAATCAATCGTAATCTGAATCATTTTGAAACAAATTGCTAATCCATTGCTTCATAAGTTCGAAAAATTTGTCTGCTCAACACGTAAATAACGCAATGAATGTTGTTGAACTGTCAAAATGAAACCGATTCCGATTAATCGTGTGTTACGCAATTAGGGTGCAGTTTTTCTTCCCATGAAAAACTCTTGTGTAGGCACGGTCGTCAGTATTGTATGGATCACTATGGAAGCTTGTTGAGAGACACGGCCGTACTACGGCACGGCGCAGCTGTAGCAGCATGAGGATTTCCAAAACCAAAAACAAAATACATATGTACACTCTATGTCTGCCTTAATTTTCACCCTTCATTAAGAACCTTATACCAGTTTTACCCTCCCCTTGTCAAAAGTTTCCTACTTAATTCTGATTTTGACCTTTCTACGTCATCTTAGCTCGTGTTAATAACATACAAACTCATAAATGTTCACAATTCTCATAACATTTCCATAGGTACACGTGTATATGTCGTAATATGAAAAATTCTGGAATCCTTCGCCTAACTTTCTGTAACTAACGAACTACAATAGTAACTTTTGCTAACGTCTGTTGACTTATGTCTTTTACGCTCCACCAGTACGAGGTTCTGTAGACGTTGTTCTGACTCTCAGTTCGCAAATATAGGTAATATGTCCTCAACTGAATAGAAGGAGGTTCTCGAGTCAACGCGTATATATTTGTTACTTACTTATTTACAGTGAAATATACATAACATACATAATCTACCTATAATGTTTCCATTGCTGGGACACAGACCTCTGTGAGAGGGAGCGGACTGTTATCTACCACGCGGGCTCAGTGCGGGGTGGTAGATGTCACATGTCTTCGAATTTTTGGCTCTAGGACGTGTCGGTTTCCTCACTATGTTTTCCTTCACCGTTTTAAGAGCAGTGTGATGCAATAATTTACACAAAGTAAAGTGCCTGCCTCGGTTTGAGCTCACGGTCTACAACTCGTAAGTGGGAGCCGCTACCACCGGGCCATCACTACTTTCTGTTATAAATAAGTTATTTACAGTGAAATATACTTAAATACATTTTACAAACTATCTCTAAAATGTATTTAATATTATATACAAGTACTCGTATATACACAAAGGGCATCAAAAAAATGTTGTCGAATGAATTTAGGTAAACTCGACCGAACGCCGATGGTAACACTTCTCAATTCGTCTGTATACCTATAATATAGGTGGCATCGTGGAGAATACGATTGGTGACAGAGAAAACCAATAAAACTCAATGAATTTTTAGTCCACTCTTTAAAGATTACGCTTGTCAATCACCGCACAAAGAACCTTGTCAAAATCATAGATGCTTCAACAAGAAGCTCTTCGTCAGCCACCATACTCATCAGACCTAGGTCCAAACAAAAACAACAAAAAATAAAAAAAATCTTAGGCAATGAGTCTGTGAAAAACCTTTCACGAGTTCATCGATTCTCGTCTCCGGGATTTCTTTAGCGCAGCCTAGGCATCAATGCACTTCCATTTTCCGCCTTTATTATTCAATAAACTTCCTGAGGGATGGAGGGAACTAAGTGCACACATATTAAAAAAGCAGCTAATATTATGTTTAGTTGGGAAAGCATACTACTAACAGTATTTTAGATTTTTTAAATGACAAAGTGTAATAACGGGTGGGCCATCTTGTGTTTTAAATTTGAAGTACCGATTATTTTGACTTTGAAAGGTAGAATGACATTCATTTTTTGACAGGAAGTTAGTTGTATGTTTGACATTTGCAAAATAGGACGCTATACGCTCGAACAAAATAGGGAAATATTATAAAAACTTACTTCCAAAGTAGTGAGTCTTTAAAGCGAACTGTAAGAAATTTACGTGGAAAACTTTCAAAATTGCATCCACAACGAGTCACTGGTTGGTGTGGATTTTGGTCTGGCGGCATCATTGGGCCATTTTTCTTCGAAAATGAGCAAGAAGTCGCCGTTACCGTCAACGGTGAGTGTTACCGTACCATGCTCAACGATTTTTTTTTCCAAAAATTGAAGAGAATGACGTGGATGACATTTGGTTTCAACAGACGGGGACACATGTCACACAGCCAACGTAAAGATCGATCTTTTGCGCACTGTTTTTGAAAATGGAATAATCAGCCGAAATGCTGTGATTTGAGCGCTTTGGATTATTTTCTGTGGGGAACCATTAAGGATAAATGTTACGCAAACCATCCAGAGACAATTTAAGCGTTAAAACCTGAAATCAAAGTTGCTATTGTAGAGATTCAAGCCGATGGGGGATGGGGTACTGCCGAGCCAGTCGTGGTAGTCATATGAATGATATTGTGTTCCATTCTTATATGACAAAGTTCAAGCTTTCCAATAAAACCATAAATTTGAAAAAATTATCAGTAGTTTTTTTTTTATAGCCGATTCCAATTTTAAATGGCCCATCCGTTATTACGAATTTAACAAATATTTGCTGACATTTTATAATTTTGACAATTTATAATTATAGTACAATAGCGAGTTCATTTGGGTGGTTTTCAAGCCGGGTTCTGTAGTTGGAGGCAGCTAATGCCACCTCTTCCTTTACTGTTCTAACGTTCAGTGCCTCGTGCAGTTCAGCATTAGTACAAACCATGAATTAGTAATTAGGTCGAAGCCTGGAGTTTTTCTGTTTTGAAGCCTTTTATGGTTTTAATTAGCTCGCTCACTCTTACTGGTTGAGGCGGTGGTGCTAATTGAAGGTCCTGCTGTAAGATATTGTCGATTTCGTTTTCGAACTCTGCACAAGCGCTTTCATTGGGTCGGAAAACGTTCGCCAAGTGATTTGCAAAAGCATCAGCTTTTTCTTTGCCAGTTTTGGCCCACCCACTGTATTGCGGCCTTGAATTGCTGAGGTCTATTAAGAGCTTTTGTGTATTTCCATAGGGAGTATTCCGTTGATGTTGTTGCGGTTAGTCCTTCTAGCTTGGTGAAGTGTAACATTGTCTGCATCATCCAACATATTCTTTAGGTCTTTTATAGCTATGTTTACGGCAGTTTTGTCGCTTCTATTTCTCGACTCAAAATCGCGGTCAAAATAACGCTGTTTAACCTTTTGAACGCCATTGTCACATATATGTGACAAACGAAATCTTACCCTGAACGCCAACGTCACAAATATATGACAAACTACACGTCGTACCATATTATGAAATAAACTATTTAAATCATTACTGGAATCCCTATTTTTCATGAAGGTCATTTGACAGAAAAACTGGCCTGGCGTCAGGGGTACGGCGGTACGTTTATACTCTGGCGTTCAAAAGGTAAGCATATTGCATGTCGCTGTACTCGGGGAGCCTGTGGTTCAGCTACACTCAAAATGCCTACAATGCTCTGCGGATTCAGTATAACAACGCATTTAGAGAGCTGTTGCGTCTGCCTCGGTACTGTAGCGCGTCATCTATGTATGTTCGCTGAGGCACGTACCGACTGCTTCAATGCTGTACTACGTAAGAAAGTGGCCTCGCTGCTAAACAGACTCCGTAGCAGCCCCAACAGCATTCTACGCGCTATAGCCGGGAGACATGACAGCCCGTTGATGAGGTCACCTGTACATTGTCGTTGTTATTAGTTATGTACTAACATAGGTTAAGGTTATTGTTACTAACCCAATGGGATCTTTGTTATCCTTAGAATAAATGAAATATACAATAAAGACCTAATATTTTTTATCTACCGCAAATACGAAAATATTCCCTTAACAAAATGTATTTGGAATCACATTATTGTATACTAGCTGCGCCCCGCGGTTTCACCCGCATAAGTTTCGATCCCGTGGGAATATCGGGATAAAAAGTATCCTATATGTTAATCCTGGTTATAAACCATCTGTGTGCCAAATTTCATCCAAATCCGTTAAGTAGTTTTTGCGTGAAAGAGTAACAAACATCCATACATCCATACAAACTTTCACGTTTATAATATTAGTAGGATTGGTTGGTATTCCAAATAAACGAACGAAATATTTATTCGGATGGCCACAAGTTTTCTGTCACCATTATTAGGGGACTTAAAATGTGAAGGTATTTGTTTCTGCGGCCCTCTAATCTACATAAATTTAGAGATTTATATTGGCCAGGCATCGTATCTGGTTTGGACAGCCCTGACCTATATTAAACAGGTCGGCAGGGACATGGCCCGTTTTTTAAAAAAAAAATGTTTCGCCGTTTTTTAAAAAAATCTGCTGTTGCCTACAAAAGTGCAACGCATACGCGGTCAAAAAGCATGGTACAGCAGATTTTTTTTTAAATAACCGACGTTAATTATTAACCGATTATGAAAATTATTTTTTCATTTGTTGGAGTAGACCAGCGATCCGTCAGGTTATAGTGGGTATTGGAGGTAGTTCGAACATAAACCCATTACACCGTATACACCGGAGTTCTCTGGAATATACCTGTTGTTGACTATCTTCTTGCCAATAAACAACAAACCATGTTCGTTGGCTCAGTAGATTTTATGCACTTTCGTCCACAGGCAGCCTCAGGCAGGTAAACAATGGTTATGTAAACAGTTTGTCATCTGTAAACAAGAAGGAACGTTTACTATCATAACCCATCTACTTATGCATACCTACCTATGTTATGGTTATGAAAAGATTATTGTACGGCGTGATAAGATAAGAGCCATGTTCGAGATCAACGTTCCATGCTCGCGACAAAAAAAAAAAAAACTATGGAATCAGATTTGACGTTTCGATTGCGATAACTTTGTGAGTAATCTAAAAATCAAATTCATAATCGTAATTAATTACTATGTTATCCATACACTGTAATAATGAGTATCATTTAAATTGCAAGCACCAAATTTCACTTTATATTGAAAAAATGCACCACGTTGTAGGTATGCCGTTTTTTGACCGAATAAAATCGTTTTCTAAATGTAATGTTTGTAAAAGTCGATACTTTTACAAGCATTACATTTAGAAAACAGATAAACGTATTATTATGAAATGTTTAAACACATATTGTGTAACTGGTTGAATGAAAATAATTTTTATAGTATTAGGGAGTTTTTAGAACACTAACGTTGACAGCACAATTTTGCATTCTTTAATTATAAGCAAAACATGAATGATCTCATTTTGTATTGTAACTACTTTTTATACCGTGTTTTAAGCAAATACATATTATTATTATTATTACATAAAAACAAAATCACATATATTTTAATAATAATAATAATAATAAATTTTATTTATTCAGGTAAATAACACCCATTCATCAGTACACGTATAGAAATAAGAATTAATTAATAAATATTACAAAATAAAATCCAAAAGTATTCACAAAATAAAATTAATACATAATCCGAGAATAAAATCAATAAATAATCACAAAATAAAATCAATAAATAGTCACAAAATAAAATCAATAAATAAATAATCACAAAATAAAATCAATAGATAGTCACAAAAATAAAAATAAAATCAATACCCTCTCTCCGACACTGCTACAGCAACATGTCTGCTGGAACAATGCCGGATGAAGGGGCAGTCCAGCCTTCCCGCAATCATCATGAGCACGATGTTGGGGCTACCCCGTACCCTGCGCACCAAGGACGTGGCGCGCTTGCGCATGGTCGCATGGAAGCAGTCGGTGCGCGTTTCTGCGAACATACCCGAGGCACTGCAGTGTCGGGGCAGCCCCATCACCGCCCTAAACGCGTTATTGTACTGGACGCGGATGGCGCTGTAACTTCTGTTAGAGTAGTGAGCCCACAGACTGCACGAGTACAGCGATGTACAGTACGCTCTAAAGAGCGTAACCTTCACCCCATCTGAGCACCGCGCAAATCTGCGGGCGATCATGTTCGCTCTAACAGACAACGCCCTCCGCTCCCGTTCCATGTCTGCGTGATCCTTGAGGTCGACAGTCAAAATGTGCCCCAAGTATGTAAACTGATCGACCCTCTGCAAAGGTACCCCATTGAGACTTACTGGAGGTATGCTCCCCGGACATTTTGCACTAGCGGTCTCGAAGATCATACATTGGCTCTTCTTTACATTATACGATAAACCGTGACCACAAGCATACTCCTCACATATCCGCAATAGCTTCCTCAAGCCGCAGACCGAAGCGCTCAGCAGCACCATGTCGTCAGCATAGCTTAGATTATTGACACAGGTACCGTCAATGTGACAGCCGACATGCTGACTGCTAAGCGCCACGATCAGCCCGTTCACATACAAATTAAATAGTGTTGGAGATGTTAAGCCACCCTGCCTTACTCCGCATTCGAGCTGATACGCATCCGACATTGCCCCCGCCCACCTAACACTATTAGACTGGTGCGCATACCAGTACCGGAACATGCTGAGAAGTTCCGGCGGCACATCTATGCTCCTCAGCTTGCTCCACAGCAGGTCATACGCTACAAGGTCGAAAGCCTTGGACAAATCAAGGAAGCACGCATACACCGGCGTTTTACGGTCTGTGTAGTATTTGACGGTATGCTTAAGACACAGTATAGCACTTTCAGTGGACAGCCGAGGACGAAATCCGAACTGGTTATCGTGCAGTATTACCGATTTATTTAACTGTGTGTTAAGCAAACCGTCAAACACTTTTGCAGTTACAGTGGCAAGAGAAATAGGCCTGTAGTTACTCTTATCAGTAAGGTTTCCAGTTTTATTCTTCACTACAGGGACTACCACCGTTTTCATAAAGTCGGCTGGCAGGTAGGAATGGCTCACGCACAACGAGTAAAACATAGCCAAGACCCTAGCAATGTGTGGCCCGGCGTGCTGTAAGTGCTCAATGCTGAGTCCATCATGACCCGGAGACTTACCACTCGAGATACGCCTTATGGCTGTGGTTACATCCGTCGCCCGGAAAGTAGTCCCCACCTCCCGACCACTTACGTCAGCATTGAGCACCTCCGTCGCTGTACCCAATGGAGACTTCACCGAAAAATGGTTCATAAAGATGTTTGCAATCTCCTTTGGGTCATTCACACCATCGATGCTCACAGGAAGGCCGGGGCGCAAGTTTTCTTTTTTAGTGCCCTTCCAGAAACCGCGGAAATCCCCCTTGGAATGTTTCACAGCTAGAGCGTCCATTCTTATTTGGTCCTGATGATTTTGGCACCATTTTAATCGAGACTTGAACACTCTTCTGCTATCACTCATTTCTTTGTGCATAAATCCTGACTTAGGCCTACCACACAACACCCACTCAAGGAACTTAGACTTGGCCACCCTATGAGCGTCGCTGACATGTTTGTTCCACCCGGCTATGCGTGGACCACCCCCGCCCTTCCCCGTGCTTCCCCGACTGGCCACTGCCGCGTCACGGAGGGCAGTCACAATGTCAGAGTAAAGCGCATCCAGAATAAGCCTGTGGTCACGGTTACTACAAAAATAATCAGCACAGTTCACACACTCAGGAGGGAAGTCAATATCTTTAAGTCGCTTATGACACTCTTTGGCGTACATGAGAACTTGTTCCTCACTTTTTATACCCCATACTACATCTTTATTTACATTCATAACTTGAGACGTGACCTTAGGGGACAGTAATTTTAAATTACACACAACCACGAGTGGGAAATGATCAGACCACAGAGTGTCATACTTAACATCCACAGTCACAATAGCCTGCTTAGCCGAGTGAGTAGCTAAACAGTGGTCCAGCCAGCTGCTAGTCCCGTGCACGTCACTTACAAAAGTAAAAGTACCCGAGTCTAACCCTAACATATCTATGTCTATACATGACCATTGTTGGTCGCTACAAATATGCATAAGTTCTCTGAAAAACAACTCACCCGGATCCGCATTAAAGTCGCCTAAAATAAAAACAGATTCGATTCCATATTCGTCAATAATGGCACTTATCTCACTCAAACAATCAGTGAAATCTTGTAAATTATCAACAGAGTTAGTTGGTAAGTAAACACTCATTACGATCACTTGTCTATCACTCGTTGTTATTTTAATGGCACATATACGGGTGTTATCGCACTGTAACACTGACACCTGTTGAAACGCACTATATTTCCACAGCAATGCGACGCCGCCATAGGGACGCCCGCGCAGTATCCCCGCAGATGTATCAACCGCAGACGTCGCAGTATATCCGAAACCGCTGGCAATCGTGCCGATAAAGGGTATGTCGTGCGGCATCAACCAAGTTTCCTGTAGACAAACCACGTCACACGTACGGCACAGGTCTCTTACGTCATCAATGGAACGTTTTACATTCTTACAGTTAAAAGAAGCAAATCGATAATGGCCACTATCCATTATTTGGTTTGTTTGGACCGTTGGCTGCGGTACGATGTGCACCGTTTATTGTTGTGTGTTTGAAATTCACAAACCGCCGAAATAAGACACCCGCAGGCCATAAAGTTTCATCCATGTACCTTGGTGGTGTACCTTGGTATTTTAAACTTTACTTTGATATTTAATATAGGAAATGGTTTGGTTAAAGGGTCGGACCCGCCGTCCACCCCATGATATACTATAAAATATATATTTTAACCTCAAATTTTCTCTTCACGTCACTGTTTCGTCGATGCTCCATGTAGTTTCCCGTCATCTTGGAAGTTTTTGTGTTATTGGTTTTGTTATATTTTCTGACTCTGCTATTACTTTTGGTCCGTTTCTGTTATATTTGTTGACCTTCGCTTGCTAATTCCGAACTTTGATTACGCATTTTGGTATTATAGTGTGAACTCTTCAACTTGTCTATTAGAGGACGTACTCTTAACAGCCAGCCTCGTGACTTAGATTTGAAGTTGCACGAGTACTTTGATCGAGAGTCAGCAGAGGCCCTCTTTACCTTATTTGGCCTTTGTCTTGTTGTTTTTAAAACCTGACATAATAGGTTCATAATCAGAAATCAGTACCTGCATTACGTCATAATAGGTTCATAATCAGAAATCAGTACCTGCATTACGTAGGTCAGGTCTGATTTGATAACAAAAACTAAGATAATTTTCGAGGCTTAATCTCTGAAAACTATGCCTAGTTCAATAACCATTATAATGCCAAGGCGAAGATATTGAAGATATATATTTTAGATACCACCAAGACTCACTCAAGTGGCGGATGTTGGAGAAAAACAGCCAGGCTGAAGTGGGAGTAGGCCGGACACCCCTCACGAATGCACCCGGAGAGATGGGCAAAGATCGTCACTCACTGGACGCCTGAAGAAGGACATCGCCACGGCGAAGGTGGTGTGACCATCTGATAGCGTTTGCAGGGCCAACATGGCACAAGACAGACAGGTTTGGAAGGAAAAAGGGGAGGCTTTTGCCCAGCAGTCTAAACTTGGACTAAATTATTGAGAAATGTTTTTCCTGTGATATCATAATATCTCTCTGGGATATCATTGAAACGATGGTTTATCTCTAGAATAGATTCAATCTGTATAGGGGAGGCGAAAGGATATGTTACCAACCTCCTAACTACCCCCGACTAAACCTAGAGAGAACATAGAAGTCTTCATTACATAGGGAATCTCTGGAAGTTTGGAATGGGATATTGTTTACTGAAATTCGCATTTTTATACAAAGTTTTATGAAATTGCATACTTAACCGTTATGTAACCGGTATTAAAAATTAAATTTGAAAAGCAGGAAAAAAGTTATAATTAATACCTCCACAGACCCATATAAAAGAAAAGGTTTTTAACTAAATAGTTTTCAATGCATTGGAAGACGGGCTCACTCGTCGAAAAGATCGCCATACAACGTGGAAGATAATGCTGCCAGCCTTTTGGGCAATTTCCCTAATGACGGTGATGCGGGTGAATTATTTGATGCCCTGCTCCCCCTTTTTTTACATGACATGACATGTATATATTAAGTGTACTCACATTTTTGTTAAGTTTTTGGCTAAATATAGGTACTTTTTTTATCAGATTTTCTCTTCATATCTGAATTTAAAAAATATGATAAGCTATCAATGTTGATGATGTTGCAATTCGGCTATCGCTACGAACTGAATTATCATCGTGGCTCATGTATCTCATGTTGTTATTCCATATATATATGCGTGTTTCAAACCGCTGAGTGAGTCGCGACCGACGCCGACGTGCTGTGCTTGTTGCTGAATTTGTGGAAAATAAAAATAAAATGGCTCCGCAAATTAAATACACTAAGGTTTGTACTTCTCCATTTTTTTTTTATAAATACTTTATTAAAAAATAAAAGAAATGCCACATAATTCAATCATAACATGTTAAAAAACATGTTATGAATGAATTTATAATTATTATTACGTGTCGATAATTAATTATTCTAACAAATAGGTTATATCTGTTTCTCAAAAAGTGTAAAGTTTTACAAAAATCTTTAAATATAATTAAATATAAGACTAATATAACTCCCTAAATATTTACTTTTATAACGAAAATAAAGTGATTGATTTTCAGTTTGATTTAATATAAATCAAATCAAATATTTTGAAGCACAAATGTATAAACATTGATTTAGACGAGAACTTATTTTTACCTAAAACACCTATTGGACCTACATAGATTTTTTGCTGAATATAAATTGAAATCAATCAATGTTGAATTTCAATTGGTATAAATAATCTTTAGTTTAAGTAATGGAAACATTCCAAACGATTTTTCAAAATTCCACCCCTCTGAGGAAAAAAAGGGGAAACAAGTTATACGATAAAACTTATTCTCTTGGTTAATAAACTTGAAACTTGGCAATATTTTCCTCAGTAATAATAAATATTGGCGCTTTTATTTTTTTTAAACAGCACCTCACAGGGTATTTAGAGGGTGACAAAATTAAAAACCAAAGTTAGAAAAGGCGCTATCGGATTAACTCGAAACTCGGTAAAACAAAAAATAATGAATACTTAATTCAGGGTCTTTCAAAAATCAACTCCTAACCGCAGCAGTAAAATCTAAACTTTATTACCCTTCTCCACTCCGGAAAAGGGTAATAAAGCTGGGATTTTACTGCTTGCTTCAATTAACTCGAAAATGGAACAAATAATTTATATACAATGGAAACGCGAGCAAACGCTTTTTTTTTATTGAAGAGAAATTTAAAGGAGAACATTATTTATTTGAAAAATCTTATTCTATTCTATTCATTTAAAAATTGCCCCGAATACACATTTATCTGAATTCTAAAATAAAGGTTTTTCTGTTTGAATGCGCTAATCCCTGGAACAACCAATCGGATTTTAAAAAATCCTTTGCATTTTGATAGCCCAATTCTTGATAAATTTTATAGGCTATTACATCACGCTACGACCCTTAGGAGCCAATGGAAAAAGGCAGAAACAACGCTAAACGAAAACGAAATAATAGCACGGGCTGGCGATGCGATGCGATGGGGTGGCTCGGGGGCACAAGAAATTTCACGCGAACGAAGTCGCGGGCCTTATCTAGTATATTTAACAAAAGTTTATAATAAAGCTCGGGCGTTCAATGTTGAAGAACATAATTAAAATGCTTTTTATTACTATTGAATTTGTATGTATCTACTATAGGTACTACTTTGTCTAACCATTCGGGGATTACAGGCGTGATATTATGCGAATTTACAAAAAAAAAAAATCTTTATACCAACTGCACTACCGAAGATGATTCAAATCTATCAATCATATAGAATAAAACGGGTCCTTGGGACATTCAACTCTGCGGTACATCATAATGGCATCCAATGCCAATCGTTTTGTTGACATGGCTTTAAAATTACCTTTTCCACACCTGAACCAGTGTTCAGGTAAAAAATAAATTTGGATAAAGGTTTCCTTAAACATATACCGTAAAATGCTGCGACTTCGCCCGGATTTTGACGTATTCTGTTCGAATCTCCGAACTTAATTTATTATAATGGCTTTTTGTGAGTTTTAAATGGAAAACGGACATGCCTTGGTAAGTAAAACTCCCCACTAAATCTCTTTAAATCTTGCTGTTTTAATCGAATTACAAGCACCTAAAGTCGTAGGCAAAGTAAAAGACACAACTTTGCCTAGAAGAATATCTCAAAAAATATAATGTTGATGTTTAGTTTATGTTTTTTATTTTATTTTTTTGTTTTCGTTTGCATGAGCCATCATTAAAATGGTAATGGTAGCAAGTACCACAAACTATCCTTATAAAAATATCGTTTACCTACACTAGGTTTAAGCAAAAAAACACAGATTTTTTTTATACTTTTAATTATCTTATTCAAAATTTAAAAATCACAATATGCAATGTGTTTTTGGCAATAATATTTTTATAGCATGGCTTCACCAGAAAATATTTAAATATTATTTTGAGTATTACCTATTTAAACTTATGTATTTTAAAACAAAATACTATCTTTTGCTTTACCGCTTCGTAATGTAATAACTTTGTTTGGCACGAGATCTGTCTCGTAATTTAAAACGATCAAAATCTAGTCGCAGTCTCATCTCGGCGACAAACAAATGTCAAAAACCTGTCAAAATGTAGGGAAATTAGGCGTATTTTTGACAGATTGAGACTGAGATCAGACTGTGAATGTTCTTAAAATTACGAGAATTGCCCCTCTGTACAACTTCTAACTTTTCCACTGAGTAATCAGCATAATTACGAGCTCCTGGTTTTCTCCTGCTTCGCATTTTATTATGTCCCATTTTATCATATAATGGTAATAGGACAGGTACCTAAATACAGCACAAAACACAAAATCACGCCTGTAATCCCAGAAGCGAGAGGCAGAGGTGTATAATACACCACATTTCACAAGTAATGTTGAGTGAATGAAATCTTATAGGAAAAATATATAATTCATAACATCCGACTCGTGATAACCCTAGATCCAGACAAAGTTGTATCACTGAAGTTTCCAAAACAGTACACAATGAAGTTAGTTTGATGAAATCAAGTCTTTTTCATAAAAATATCAAACCATACGGAAAACAGACGGTATTTTCTTACCCTGAGACGTTATTTCGGCATGAAAACACGTTTTATGTAGCTAAAAATGCACCCACCCGCACGGTTTTTGGTGCACAACTGACAGATTGACTGACAACTGACAACTGAGAGACTCATTGGCGATAAAAAGCTGGTGGAGGCAAAGCTTCACAGTTTGGCTCACCGGCGAAGTGTTGCCTGTCTGTCCGTCTTCTACAGACTGTACTTCGGGGAGTGTGCTCAAGAGCTACATGAGCTCATCCCGCCTTCACCTTTAAGCGCACTCCACTCCACTAAGCGCTTCTCGTCATCTTTTCTGATGCGCACAGCAAAGGAGTGGAATTGTCTGCCTGCGTCTGCATTCCCGAGTTCATACAACCCTAATCTCTTCAGGGCGAGAGTGAATAGGCTTCTTCTGGGCAAGCTCGTTCCACCGTAGATCTCATCCTTGCCTCTGGGCTGGATTGAGGTAAAGAGTGAGCCCATTGTCAATAAAAAAATAAAAAAAAAAGATTATTAACGTAAAGTTACTACCAACTGGTAGAAAATAAGAAAAAACTAAGCTAACGTGGGCAAAATATCATAAATTAAACGAAATAGGCAAACTTGGGCTTAGTAATGAGTCTTACCAAAATATCAACAAAATCGTATACAGTAATCGTACCTATACTCCTGCGAAAGTAGCGTCATTGAAAATTAACAAATTGCTTGCTAATTGCTTAGTACTTTTGCACATGATTCTATACCCCGACCTAGCGTAGTAATTTTTCGTCGGATATCAAAAAAAAATCTGCAGTTTGATAGAAACGTGCAATACTTACGCAGTCAAAATGTACCGAACAGCTAATTTATTTTCTAATAACCCCCTGGGTTCAGAACCATGTACTGAATCCATGGTAACAGGTTGTGCGTCGATTTCTCTGCCACCCTGTATAGGTACTAATTAGTTGTGAAATAATGTAATTAGATATCATTTTAAATTACTTGCATTTAGAAAGGGTTCTTAAATTATAAATGATATGTTTTCAGCTGTTCATTGACAACGAGTGGGTTGATGCGAAAAGCGGCAAGACCTTCGACGCTTACACTCCTCATGATGGATCCGTCATCGCCAAAGTCGCCCAAGGTGATAAGGTATGTACTACGATACCTGCCTGAGGTTTGGAAGAAAATACAATTAAACAACACTCCATGTGTCCAAATTAGTGTTAATATTAGAATGAAGTGAATGAAGTTTCAAAATATATTTTGTACCGAACCAAATACTGACTAATCATGGTGATTTTTGCCAGTACCTACTTCTTAGCCAGTTTGTACTTTGAAAAATAGTTTTTTATATAAAATCATAATCAGATAAAAAGTGAAGGTGATTCATCCATGGTGTTAATTAAAATTACCCATCTATTTCAATATTTTCAGTCTTACCAAGCGGTATCGTGTTACACAGTAACCTAGTTGAAGAGGTCAGATAGGCACTCCCTTCATTTAAAATACTGGTTTTCAGCTGCATCTCGATAAACTCACGAACCCCTCAACATAGTTGAGAAAATGCTTGGCAGATAATGATGATGATCAATATTTTCAGGCTGACATTGACTTGGCAGTGGCCGCAGCGAAGCGCGCGATCCACCGCAACTCAGAATGGCGGCAGCTGGATGCCTCTCAACGTGGAGAGATCATTCGCAAGTTTAGTGACCTCGTCGAGAGAGACACCAAGTACCTCGCAGAGCTGGAATCCTACAACAGTGGCATGGTTCTCAACTTCGCATCAACATCCATTAGCGGAGCTGTTAAGTATGCTCGGTTTTTTGCCGCTTGCGCGGACAAAATAAAGGGCGATACCCTAGCTGCTGGTAAGAATGAAATATATACACAAACATAAATGAGATACAAGATTCTCTTGGTCTCTGGCTCTCTACAAGTCTCGTTCGTTGCCAACAGATGGTGAAGTGTTCTCATACACCCTGAGACAACCTGTCGGCGTGTGCGGTATTATTCTGCCATGGAATTTTCCCATCCTCCTATTCATCAACAAAGTTTGCACTGCATTAGCTGCGGGTAAGTTATAATTTTAAAGCTAATTAATACAGCCTGTCACGACCTACTGAGTCTGATTTGGACTTTTCTGCATGTTTATTATAAGTACTCAAACTATAAACAGAACTTTCAAAATCAGCAAGTGAGCAAACGCAGTGGGTTGAATTTTTTCAAAAGTGACAATGCTGATTTTGTTAATATATCAAAATGTAACCAGCACCACGATCAGACTACGGAACTTTCCAGTATGAGACGAAAGATATTGTAGGATGGCTTGGTGCGCAGTAACTTAACGTGGCTAGCAAATTACGTTGCACACATTCATATTTGCATGGAGTAGTAGATTATAAGGAATTCATTCTATCTGTTCAGGTTGTACCATTGTGGTCAAGCCTGCAGAACAGACTCCGTTGACCGCGCTGGCACTGGCAGCACTTCTGGCTGAGGCCGGTGTGCCCAAAGGGGTGGTCAACATTGTCAACGGGTTCGGACCTGGCGCTGGAACCTCGCTGACTCACCACGGAGACGTCGCCAAGGTTTCCTTCACCGGATCAGTAGAGGTAAGTCTAAGTCGCACAGACTTACAGAAAGTCCCTAACTAAGGCTTCTTTGTTCTAGTAGTTTTGTATCGCAATTTTCACTCTAAAACGAGATAATGAACCTTAGGCCCGATTTAAATAAGATCGTGTAATTTAGGCTTATATAAAAAGTCTACGCATACTCAACACTTCAATATTATGCTCCTACAGGTCGGCAAATTAGTTCAACAAGCAGCTGGAGCCAATAATTTGAAGAGGGTCACACTTGAACTCGGCGGCAAGAGTCCTCTAATCATAATGAACGATGCTGATTGTAAGCTGTTCAAGCATTTTAATTATCATAAAAACTATAATAATGCACCTATTCGAACATATGTTTACTAGCTTGTTTATTGGATTTCAGTGAATATTGCCGTCCCTTACGCTGCTAATGGAATATTCTTCCATCAAGGACAGGTATGCATAGCTGCATCCCGGTTGTTCGTTCAATCTGGTATCTATGACAAGTTTGTGGAAGCTGCCGTCAAACACGCAAAGGGCATCAAGGTCGGCAACCCTGCGGATCCCAATTCACAGAACGGCCCACAGGTAAATTGGACAAGACTGCATTTGTTATCAGGACCTTGTCATTGGTGTAATAGTGAGATAAGAATAACTGAAAATATCAGTTATAAATAAGGTATATTCTTTTTAATTATTTGAAATAAAAATCCTCGTAGATTGATGGGGAAATGATGACTAAAGTGCTGGGATACATCGAGAAAGGCAAAAAAGAAGGCGCGAAGTTGCTATGCGGAGGCAAAAGGATCGGCACAACTGGTTACTACATCCAGCCTACTGTATTTGCCGACGTCACGGATAACATGACTATCGCAAAGGAAGAGGTAAACCAACTAACATAAACTTATCCTAGTTCACCTGAAGTTTTTCTCCTTGATTAAGGAGAGTCAATATCATCTTAACTGAAGGTCTAACTCTGAATTCTCTACTTTTAGATTTTCGGGCCAGTGCAGAGCATTCTGAAGTTTGACACTTTGGAAGAAGTCATTGACAGAGCTAACAACACGAGCTATGGCTTGGCGGCTGGAATCTTCACAACAAATGTCAACAGTGCCCTGCAGTTCTCCAAACACGTTGAAGCTGGTACAGTTTGGTAAGTTGACAGAATTCATTTACGGCATCTTAGTTAAGATATACCCACTAATTAGGATTTTACTCGTAGTACTAACATCTCGTAGTAGTAACAGTTCAGTGTCAGTTTTAAATATAATTATATAGGTATGGTATTAACAAAGGTATCCAAAATACTTACAATGTTACCTATACTTGAATATCGATGAACTGAGCAGGTACTGCTTATAAACCTATGTACGTATGTGAACTTTAATTGGCGAATGTGTAAGTCCGATGCTGCTCATACCTATAGTACTTAAGATGTATTGTATACAGAAACTGTTGGTATACCTTTATAAACTAATAAATAAACATTATATAGGTACTACAAGATTATTTTTAAAACATTATTACTTTACAGGGTCAACACATATTTAGCACTTACCCCGCAATCACCATTCGGAGGTTACAAAGAGTCTGGAATTGGTCGTGAAAAGTAAGCTATCTCAGAGAAATATATTTTTTCATTTATTTTTTAAGGAGTTCATTCCTAAATTGTGTGATTTCTCTTATGAGCTGTGTCAAGAAATTATTAAAGTGTCATTCGTTACGTTACCTATCTTATTTCTAATCATGTTATCATGTATACAATCAAGAACATTTTTAAGTTGTACATCTGCATAATATGAGTTTTTCTCTTTTCAGTGGCATGGACGCTATCCTAGCTTACACAGAAGTGAAGAATGTCGTCGTTTCCTTACCCAAGAAGTTCTGAAGTTGAAACCATACCATAACGTAATGTTTTCCTAAATAAGAACTAAGCAAGAAGTGATTTATGAGATAGGATTAATGACAGTACAAAGTGTATTTTTGTATGTGTTTAGACCGTTTCCTAAATAAATGTTGATAAATATACTAGCATATTTGCATTTAATTTAATATTTTATATTCTCCCCATTACAACATCTGTGACAAAAAACGCAAACAGTATCGGTCCTAAATCAGAACCGTGCGGTACTCCTGACGATGGTACCTTAGATAACAGAACATTATGTACAGGCACGGTTTGAGTTCGCTCCATAAATCATGAAGTTACCAAAGTAGGTATAGTACCTGTTAGTATATTGGTGGCTTCACTTAGGTTAACTGAAAAGGTGGTCATCTGCAAAGAACGCTCTTCAGAACTCTTACAGATCTGTGTAAGCTGATAGAAGCTGTAATAGAGATGTTTACAAAATTCGTCCTGCTACCTGTATATGTTATATCTCTGTGTGTAAAACAAATAAACGAATTTGATAACACTATCGTGTTCTTTGACTTATCATATTATGTCTTTAAAACCTACAGTTTGAGTACCTACACTGTTATCAATTACAATATATATAACTGATTAAAAATTACAGTAACACGCTTAGTCAAGAAATTGATATTCATAGTGAATCATTGACTTAAGGCTGCAGTCTTGCAAAATTCAGTCGCGGCGAATTATTTGCGCAACTTTGTATCGTTTTTCTTGACAAAACCATGAAATAACATGAAATATTTTTATTGCAAATAAATAACCATAATATAAGTAATAGCTAGTTATTTTTTTTAAGTTCATCTAGGTGGATTATTTTAGGTAAATCAAGTGTTAAATACAGCTCTCTCGCGCCCAACATCATTTCGAGTTCTGTTTGTGCTCTTAGTTTATGGCAATGAAGAATTAATTTACAAATCTGTTCAGCGCATAATTAGCTCAACATTCTCGTCTTCAAAATGCGCTAAATAGTTTTTTCTAATTATGTTTCATTTTCTTAATTCAGAGGTCACAAAATCGTCAAAATTCTCTGTTTTTATCTCTTAATAAACGGTTTATTCCATAATAACTATGCATCGTATGTATGTAATAATTAGATTATTTTAATGCCAAGAGTTCATTAAGCAAATACTAAAAAAATTAGCACCTAAATCACATTACCCTAACAATATTAATAATCTCAAAAGACCTCCAAAAAACGAGTTTCTAAACAAGAATTGAGAGAGAAATTCCTTAGTGGCCGCTGCACGGCCGGAGCGTTCGGACGTGTGGTCCACGCCAAATTTTAACTGTTCCCTCTCGCTCTAACATTGCTCCTGCTCTAACGTAGGTTGCGCACTGTTGTGTATGTAAAGTTGCTCTACTTTATTATTTTTTGTATATAAATTTTCGAGTGTTTTGTAAATATTTGTGTTTTAGTAATAGTTTTGTAAATTTTTGATTTCAATATGGATCGTAAACGTAAAAAAAAATATGCGTGTACGAAAAAAAAAAAATTGGGCTCCAACGTAGAAGTGATGAAGAGAAATAGAATCCAAAGGTAAGTAGAACTGTTTACAGTATTCATGTTTAGGGCCTAACTACAAGGTCAAATTAAATTAGCTAGCGAGACTCCACAGACGTGATGAGTATACGATTTTATCAACTCACACTTCAAGTAACAATACTACCAGCGGTCATTGACCCCAAACAAATCATCAAAGCTTTATTGTTTTTATTTCGTCGTGTTTAGATAATATCGTATACAGGGTCAAATTAAATTTGGTAGCGAAACTCCGCAAAAGTGATGGGTATCGATACTTATCTAAATATGATAAAACAAAAATTAATTAACTATATGATGTTCATGCATGCTGTCAGAAGGTGTAAAAGAGTGTGGTTGGGGAGGGCGTGAGTGTATGTGGGGGCGTGAATGTGTTTGTGAGTGTGTGTGTGTGTATTTAGTGTTTATGTATGTATGGGTCGCTAGTCTAATATACTTTAGGGCTAATTTGACCAAAGTCGGATATCTTTTAACCGTGGCATAAAATTAATTAATAATATGGCTTATTTATTTTCACAGGTCCGCTGCTGGCTCTCGTCAACCATTCTCAGATGTTACCAACCTGTCAGTAGCTCGAAATATTAATCCTACCTCTTCTACTATAGGAATACCAGTGATGATTGAAAATCTTGACAGAACTGAAAATGTAACAAACTCAAATAAGAAAATGAACCGTAAGCGAACATTTGATGAGGCTTTTCCTTTTCGCCGAATTTCCGTAAGAAAACGTCAACAACCTGTAATTATTCGCGACGACCAACAGCTACAAATTGAAAATGAAACAGAAATTACCAATGATGACGAACTGTTTTGCCTAGAAGGGCGTAGAATCGTATCGATCAAATATTTTTTAGAAATTTTGGGGAAGATTGCTGATCACAACGAAAAATCTTTTGGATGCAGGTATAGAAATCTGAAATGTATCGGTGAACGACGTAAAGGTTTTATATCAAAACTGCATTTCAAGTGTGAACTCTGTAATTCCGAATTTGACATAAGCACTGAAGATCCGTCTAACACGTATTATGTGAACCACGGTATAGTTGCAGGTATTATTAGTATTGGCTGTGGGTTGGGAAATTTAAATGAATTGGCAGGTAATACTGATATACCTGGCATGTCAAAAAATTTATACGCTCAAACAAGCAAAAAAGTTTACGAATGGTTCCATAAGACGGCAGTAGAAGAAATGGCCAAGGCAGGCATCGAAGAGGCAGAACATGCGACAGAAATTGGCAGTGTCGATTGTGAAGGTACACCAATGATTGATGTAATAGCGGACGGGTGTTGGTCCAAAAGATCTTTCCGTAATAACTATTCAGCATCATCAAGTGCAGCAGCAATAATCGGTGCATACAGTGGTAAAATTTTATATCTTGGTGTAAAAAATAAATACTGTATAGTATGTGCAAAAGCTGAAAATAAAAAAATTGAACCTGCAAATCATATATGCTATAAGAACTTTTCTGGTGCTCTGGTGGTTTCTGGTAGCGCTGGTTGGTATGGAGTCAACGGCGCTTGTTGAAGGATTTGGTAACTCTCTTGAAACTCATGGTTTAATATATGCTAGACTAATATCAGATGGCGATTCAAGTACTCATAAAAAAATATTAGAAAGCAATCCATATAAAAACTGCAAGGTTCAGAAAATCGAGTGCAGAAACCATCTGCTAAGAAATCTATGTAACAAACTGAGAGCACTTACTAAAGATACTCACATTCCTATTCAATTAAGGAAACTTTTGACTGACTTCAAAATCATGAAGTTACGCAGATACACAGTGAGGGCTATAAAGTTAAGGAAACACGAAGACATTTCTGACAGTCAAAAAATGGTTAAGCTTCGTGCAGATATTTTGAATGCATTACACCATTCTTTTGGTAGTCACTCTGATTGCGATGACGCTATATGCCCAGCAACTGACAAAACTGACCGAAATACGGCACTTGATGTAGCTAACTCAGTTTTGTGGAGGAAAATGAGTCAAATTGTCTTGTTTTTGGCTGCAAACGCTAAAAGTCTAATTTTTGACGTTGATAGCAATCCTGCTGAGACATTTAATTCAGTGATTGCCAAATATGTGGGGGGGAAACGAATTAATTACACACTTAAGAATTCATACCAGGAAAGGTGTTCCGCTTCAGTTATTTCCTTTAACACCAAGCGACCAATAAACGCTATCCATAAATGCATATTTGGTAAACCTACTGGCAAATACACAAATATATATGAGGCACAAAAAGCGAAAAGAAAAATTTACAAAAGATTATTTCGAAAAAAAGTCCGTAGAAATATGAACGATCCAGATTATGGACAGAAAGCTCAAAGACCAGATATGACCGATGAAGATTTTCAGTTGACAAAAGATGAATTTCTTAAACAAATGGAGCTTTCTGACCAACAAAGAGACGAACTACAGAAACAGACGATAGATCAAAGTTCCAGTCAAGAATGGTTAGAAAACAGAAAAATTAGATTAACCGCGTCTATGTTTGGAAAAATATGTAAACGGAAGGAAAACATTAGCTGCGCTCCTTTAGTGAAAGCTATTGTGAAACCGCAAAAGTTGTCAAATGTCCCATCGATCACATATGGTAGAGATAATGAACAAACAGCATTAACCCAATTATCTCTGCAGGAAAACGTCACAATTGCTCGCTGCGGTCTTTATATTCATAAAACACTCCAATATTTAGGAGCAAGTCCTGATGGTATTTATAAAGACAAAGATGGAAAAACAGGACTGGTAGAAGTAAAATGCCCGTTTTCTGCAAAAAATATGCAAGCTGAAGAAGCTATAAAATCAAAAAAAATAAAATTTTGGAAATGTAACACTAGGAAAAATACGATTGTGATTGACAAAAACCACGATTATTATTTTCAAATTCAGGGCCAATTAAACATTACGGAGATGGATATGTGCTTATTTGCCGTATGGACTGGAGAGGAGTACTCAATGAAAGTCGATTATATAAAAAGAGACCCTACGTTCTGGCACGACAAAATGGTAGGCCCATTGTCTAAATTTTATTTGCATTGTCTGCTTCCTGAGCTAATTGATTCCCGCCTTGAACGCTCGATGCCAATAAAAAACCCGCCATATATCATTCAAGCTATTGAGAAAAAAGTTAAAAAAAATAATAACGCGTCCACGTCTTCTACCGCAGACGCTGTCGTTCAGGAAAATTAATTCCTGAAAGAAAAGAAAGAAAGAAAAAGTAGTTATTGCGACTCGTACAGGAAGATCAAGAGTAAAAAAAAAAACAAATTATATAAAAAAAGTAACAAAGAAAAAGAGTAATCGTTACACAGTGCACAGAGCTACGTATAATTTGAAAAACAAGAAACAACAATTTTGTGTTTAATAACTAGGTACTTCATAAGAAATTATAATAAACTTGCTTTACATAAAAATATGGCGTATTCTTTTAACTTTAAAAATAACACTACACACTTCCACTCATTGGCTGCCCCCACTATAATTTTCTATGTCAGGGATACTACGGAACACACAAAAACACGGACAACTAACACCCAGACCCAAGGTACCAAATACCATACCAGTACCATCAAATATAAATAAATATTGAATAATATTTAGTAGAGCAACTTTCCGACCGTGTCAAATTTTGTTTAATAATTACGCTAGGTAGGATGAATGCGGGGACTGCGGGGAGCCCGGGTGCAGACGCTCGGCGCGTGGACTCGCCGCACGCGATTCTTATATTGTGCAGTAGAAGACTAAGCCCTTAATCTCTATTGCAACCGAAATGTCGCTTTCACAGTTTCACTCGAAGAATAAAACACGTGTAATGCAGCGACTTTAATCAACGCATGCCAGTCCAATATAAGCTTTTAGCCGCTTCGATAGAAACCTGTTATAGAAAACAATCATCAATCTTTTTCCTACGTCAGATAGAAAAGGACAGACTGTATGCAAACTTATAAGTTTTTTATACCTTACACAAATGAAACGGATTTTTGCTTACCAAAAATAAAACCTAATCTTCTGGAATCTTCTGGGCACACCCGTTCCATCACAGACCTGATCCATCGCTTTCCATCAGACGTGATCGAGGTCAAGGGCAGGCCCATTCAGCAACAAAAAAAAACCGAACACAAACTGTAAAATTAATTCATTTGAATTTAATTACATAATAATAATTACAATTCTCCTAATATTAGCATATGTATTACCTACATGTGTACATCATAACTTGAAAAATTCGTATCCTTCGCCTAACTTTCTGTAACTAACTAACTACAATAATAACTTTTGCCAACTTCTGTCGACACATGTATTTTACGCTTAACCAGTACGAAGTTGTGAAGAATTTGTTTTCACTCTGAGTTCGCAATATTCTAAATTGGATTGGATTTTGTCGAACTTTTAAACCGACGAAAAATAGGAGGAAGTCCTCAAGTCGACGCATATATAAAAGTATACCCGGACAACCTATGACATCCTTCGTGTGCAAAACAATAATGCTAAAGTGCTGTTGCGGCTGCCCAGGTTCTGTAATGCGTAAGGCATGCCTCATACTGATGATTATTTCGCAATCCTGCGCAAGTGAGCTGCCTCCCTGATGCAAAGGACCTGTGGATACTGAGGGCAATTTATAAAAGTATTGATAATCCAATACGAAAGCACTGTGGGTCTTGCATGCAGTGAACCTCTGGTGCTCTCGCATTGGATTTATTTTGTTGAACTTAAGTGAAAATATTGTTTCTATCGCTTTAATTGTAACTTTTTGATTTCATGATAATGTAATAATTAGACTAGTTGTAAACTACCCTACTCTAAATGTTTTAAACTCTAACTCTATGGATACTTCTCTAAATTAAATGAGTATTGTTATTATTATATATTTTTATTTACCTAATTACAGTGAAATAAACTTTTATATATTTTACAATCTAAAACTACAATATTGGTAGTGGGAGCCCAGAGGATTTTTGAGCAAGCATTTCCAGGGCGAAAAGTTGATAGCTGAGTATAGAGATTTCGAAAATGGATAAAAATAATGTGATCTTCACAGCCTTTGATTTTGGTCTGATCGCGTGCGGCCAAACCTATTTCTGTTGAAGAAATTGTGGGCTTTCCCTAAAACTGAAGACTTTGAAAACTCAGGTTTGGACAATTTTTAAAAGGATACCTATTCAGGGCAATTAAAAAAAAGTAAATAAATGTTACTGACATCGTTTTTCATCGATATTCGTAATTCATCGTGGCAACACTTTCCTTTACTTTGCCGTGAGTTATTACTTCCCAGAACCAGATCCTTATTAACGACACCATCGACCGGTGCAATAATACAAGGCTGTGTTAATTTGTCAAAATCAACAAGTTCGATTTCTAGCTAGAGAAATAGGTTTTTCAAAAAACGAATGATGCCGATGCATGATGTCTTCACCAAAATCGACCCCGAGACCTATAGATTCGGATTTGACCATCCATGCTGATTTGAAACATTCACCCTGTTAACCGCCTTCTTTCAGAAGTCGGTTAAAAATAAATAAATCGTTTAATCTACTTATCTCGCAGTGGTGGCCTTAGCAGAAGTGCTGAAGCTTATTTAATAAAACTAATAAAAAAGAACTGTCACTACGAATTATGGCGATATCAGTAACGATAGCGAGTGCAGAGGCTCGTAGTTACAATAAAATCTTAAATAAAAAAGTGATACGACGACGTTACAAGGCGTTAATTTAATTTTTTCGTTAATTTTAGTAATTGTGGTTTTCCATCTTGGCCAGCTTTATCAAACAATTGACGAGCACATCTGAATATTTTTTAGAATGTTGACAGCTCGTTGGGTAGCCCATAAGATGAGGGTGTTTTTCAAATAGTTTGTTTGCTTAGTAACATAGTATTTTTTTGTTTTTCAGTGGGGCCCGTTGTACCGTATACTTACGGAGCTCTCTTTGGTATACCTGCGTAACACACTTTCAATCACAATCTGAATCATTTTGAAGGATATTGCTAATCCATCACTTCATTTGTTCGAAAAAGTCCGTTATTGAGCGTATTCATTGCGTTGAACTGTCAAAACTGAAAGCCATTGCTACTTAGTGTGTTACGCAATTGCCCCGCTGTTGCTAAGTAACTATCTTCTTGCTAATAAACGTCAAAGCTGACATGTTTGTTGGTTTAGTAGATTTAATGCACTTTCTCCCGCATAGGCAGTCTCAGGCAGGTAAACAATGGTTACCTACGTAAAAAG
The DNA here is from genome assembly GCA_949629185.1 of Apamea crenata. Classification (NCBI taxonomy): domain Eukaryota; kingdom Metazoa; phylum Arthropoda; class Insecta; order Lepidoptera; family Noctuidae; genus Apamea; species Apamea crenata. Next base: position 8,646,272 of record OX451356.1, on the reverse strand, counting down.
TTCATTATCTGTAAACATGAAGTAACGTTTACTATCATTACCTATAGTATATTCACGTACCCATGCACATGTGATATGAAAAGATTATTGTGCTGTGTGATAAGCTATGTAATAAACCATAATATAAACCATAATAAAGGTAGGTGTTTGCGTGTTCGGGGTTATGGATTCTTTATCTCTGTATAATGTTGTTGAAGTTTTACCTTGAATCTGAACAGTGGATATAGCTGGAGCTATTGTATTCAATAAGATTTTATCCTTCGATTAATGTACTTTTTATCGGTTTTGAATATTGGCTGACTAGGAACGAGCCTAATCCTACTTCCTATCCTACTAATAATATTATAAACGTGAAAGTTTGTATGGATGGATGGATGGATGGATGTTTGTTACTCTTTCACGCGAAAACTACTGAACGTGGATGAAATTTGGCACACAGGTAGTTTATAACCAGGATTAACACATATAATACTTTTTATCACGACATTCTTACGGGATCGAAACTTATGCGGGTGAAACCGCGGGGCGCAGCTAGTGAAATATAAACTTACGAGAGAGTAATTCAGGAAGATATACCTAGGCATTAAAAAAGTTTTCGCATAGGGAATAAAACGAAAAATTTGTTGTAAAGTTTTGAAGAAACTGGGAAGCAATAAAAAAGAAAAGTAGACAAGTGACTAACTTCCATCAACTCGCATTGGGCCCGCGTGCGAAGGAAGCCTAGAGTCCCAGCTGTGTTGATAAGTTATTTTAGTATATTGTGGTGCTTTAGTGGTTGGGTGGTCTTACGACTTCTACGCGAGCGAAGTCACGGGCAGAAGCTAGAAGTAGTTCAATAATCTTTAACAATGATAAGGTGAAGATATCCAAGTGTATTGTATGTAGAAAAATGTGTTTGCGTGTTTCAGGGTTATCGACTCGGTAAATTATAGAAAATAACTGCATTGCAAATAAATATAGCTTTGAAACTCTTTCTGAAACTGCCTAATCAGACTATAACGTTCCCAGTGTACAAGTCTCCTCTTTTTGAGAGGGACTGGGCCCACCTCGCAGGCACAGTGAGTGTTGGAGGTTGCTGAAGCTGGGGGACATTGAATTTATCAACTGAGCTGATCAAGAAGGAAATACAGATGTAAGTGAACCTGATTGCATGTCCTAGAGGGACTTTTTTACCATAAAAAAATCCTTCCTTCCTTCTTTTTTTTACCATAAAAATCATTCACACTACCATTGTAAACATATCTTGGCCATGGCGGACAATCTCAACGGAGACTCGCCTTCGGCGCGGTAGATATTATATTGCACAAGTGTGTGCGCAGTCACAGGTGCACTCCCTCTTTTCTCACTCTCTTAGTCCGATGGGACGGCATGGATTGCCGTCCCATCGGACTATGAGAGTGAACAGGTGGACACGAACGGAGAGAGAACAGGTGCCGGACCAACGACTTAACGTGCTTTCCGCACACCGCAGCTTCCAAAATCCGGACTGTTACTAAGAAATTCCTAATGGAATAATTCAATAACACTTTGCTCGACCCGGGAATCGAACCCAGGGCCCCACACTCAGCACTCAGCTTACCACGAGACCAACGAAGCACTTGAGCTCTATAAACTAGGTACCACCTGATGGTGATTTGAATAACGGGTGAAAATGGGATCCAAAAAAGCCTATCATTTGAAAGAAGCACTACCGTTTGCAGCATCATGCAGATCATAAAACGAACAAAAGAGCATCGCAGACATTCGCCCATTGTGCACGGATCAGCGAACACTTGTGTTCAAAGTCAAGGGCAATAAAATTAGGTGGGCACTGGCACATTCACTGTCACTGTCACGCTCGCAGAGTTGTTGACTATGCAAATTGTCGTAATATGTAGGTACACTGTATGTGAACTGACACACACACTCACATGTGTGTGTATGTATGTACATACATATAATATATACAAACATACAGTGTACCTACATATTTTACATACATACATTCTGTATTTTTATAACAAATTCACATCACATCATTCATTCGAATTCTGATTTTTTTTTCATACTTGTATTCAGCTGCATCCGGTTAGACTGGAAGCCGACCCCAACATAGTTGGGAAAAGGTTAGGCAGATGATGATAATATTCTGTATTTTTTAAACATATTTTACGTACATGTTGTTTCTTATCGAACGGCCGAACCCAGAATTACCTATCTATCACCAGTTTTGGCATACTGGTGGTAGAGAAACCTATCTCTCTCAGGTTTTATCGTCCTAATAATCTATATCAGTAGCGATCTGTATGATTATATTATACTGACAGTTATGATTATACTGGCTACCATCAGTAACTATCGATAGGTTATTGGATTCGGCCGTAAGGGAAATTCAATTGATTGAAATTATGAGAGATATCGTGTATGTAAACAGAACCTGTTGACAAAAAATATTTCGGTGTTTTTAATAGGTATTTCAACGTTAGATAGAGTGTTCGCACGCTACGAAAAAATGAATTTTGAATTTTACTAAGTTTATACATATCTTTGCTCGCGACTGTATCACAAGATTTCACTCCAAGTGAACATATGTAGGTTTACACTTTATGGTGCTATAATTAGATAAGTATTTATGTAAATATTACGCTCATAGCTATGTACTGCATTACCTTATCGGATGAGATGCATTTAATATGCTATACAATATTCAATGTGTGCTTGATACCGCTCATTAGTGCTTTTGAGTACGATAATCATATTAATTATGCGATCGAGACGTTAGTATAATCATTTATCACAACCTCACGCGTAGGTACAGTTACATGCCTGGCTCCTTCAATGGTACCAAATATTTGTAATTTGTCTAGTAAAAGCAGATCATAAAGGCATACACAAGCTATTAGGTAAAACCAAGCTTGATTACTAGTAAGTAGTAGGTATGTTATTTATAATTTACAATAACATGAAGATAAAAAATGTTTATTCACAGATTTTTTTTTTTACAAGACATATATTATTACCTCTGCCAAACTGAAAAGGAGATTATTGGCGGACGTAGCTCCTTTTTTTGTACATATTACCAGTTTTAGGGTTCCGTACCTCGAAAGGAAAAACGGAACCCTTATAGGATCACTTTGTTGTCCGTCCGTCAGTCCGTCTGTCTGTCAAGACCCTTTTTCTCAGCCACGCGTGGAGGTAGGCACGCAAGCTGGAATTTATATCAAATACTCAGGTCTACTGACCCTTGTAGCTGTGAAAAAATCAAACTTCTAAGCCAACGCAATCAAAAGATACAGCCGTTTTTCTGCAAATTTTCGACACTCGCAAGGGAATCAAAACCCACAGGGTACCTCCCGTGAACTCAGAATCTTGAAATTTAGTACGCAACGTCTTATAGCACAGATAAAGGAAAAATTGCGAAAACCGTAAATTTTTAGTTACATCATATAATAAAAATATTTTTAATCATTTTAAATTGTACGGAACCCTCGGTGCGCGAGTCCGACTCGCACTTGGCCGGTTTTTTTATACTAGTCGACTTATTAGTCAACTCGCACGAATCGGCACAAAAAGTGTCAAAGTACAGAAAAAAGGACACCAGCGGCAGCGCACAGAAGTGTCATGAACTCATGAGATAAATATTATAAAACGTGTGCTTTTTTCTAAAATTTATTGCATATTTAAAATTCAAAATTGCCAATTCGTGCGAGTTGCCTATAGTAAAAAATATTATTTCAAAGTGACGAATTTACTACAATTTACTCACCCGGAAGGGGCGAATCCCCTTCCGGGTGAGTAATTCGTGCAAATCGACTAATAAGCTAAATAATCATACTCTATCCGTATTCACATGCTAATTGTGTGCTACTTGGAGCATCTGCTCGAAATCAGCATGCTTTTGTGCTTACATAGCTTGAGTATTCCTGGTCTAAGTCCTAGATTATGATATAACTCACTGCGCAGATCTTTGGCAAGGTGAAAACGTCTCGAAAGCTTACCACCTTGCGAAAACAAATTGACTACTTATTACATTTTTGACTATTTTATTTTATTGACTATTTCTATATTAATTTTATTGTTTTGATTATTTATTTTAATTTGATTTCATTTAATTCGATTTATTCTGTTTCCGTTTAATTTCATTTGTATTGATTTTATGTAATTTGAATTTTATCTGATTTTATTTGATTTGATGTTATACGTTCAAAATGAATAGGTGTTATTGACCTGAATAAATTAATTTATTATTTATTAAAGGCTCTCCCAGACAGGCGCGATACCACTCTGGTGGAACAATTTCTACGAAAAATGGACCTTATTCTATCGGAGTCGCGCCGCGCCATCACGTCGCGCCTTCCTGAGGGAGCGTTCATGGTATTATCAGTAATTGCAGGCCATACCATAATGATCAGTCATATGATACCGCAAACGGTCTATCATGATTGCTACCTACATAAATACATATGACTACAAGGTTACATGTTCGCTATCATAAAGGTAATTAGAACAAATAATGGGTAAGTAAATTGACTTTTTCCTAGTAGATTGGGATGGATTCGTTTTGATCTGACAACGTCTACATCAGCCTGTCGTTGTCTCTCCTAAAGAAAGAAAGAAAGAATAATGTGTATTTGGACAAAGTTCGTGAAACACAAAATACAAATAACAAAAAATGTTTTAGCTACAATATTATAGTGTGCCTCACGGCTGCGCTAAAAAGGTACATATCGGCCAAAACCAGAATGCCAAGACAGATGCTGTCTGACGCTGGTTTTCTAAAGAAGTTGCGATACAACAGGTTCTTCGCATTCCATTCCATGTTTGGCCCACGCTCCCAGCCCCCTTTTTAAGGTCGTCGGACCAACTAGTGCCGTCTCACGCAATGCTTGCGGATTCACGGTCTTTACTCCGGAGGCCCTGTTTATATTTTACATAGAACTTTCAAAGAATAAAAGTTGTGATTTGAATATTGGTACGGACGATAATTTAGTTTGGTAAAGTTGGTAGTCGACGCTGCACATGAAGGGAGAGTGCACTCAGTGCACCTGTGTCTGCGCACACACTTGTGCACTATAATATCTCCCGCGCCGATGGCGGAGACTAGCCATCGGCAAAATAATAATAAATATATTTATTATTAAAAAACTAAAATAAACTATATTGTTTTTGTGCTTTATTTGCTTTAGTCGATTCTGGCAGACCGCAGAATAGTCGACATCGGCTCAGGTGCTAAAATGAAAAAATAAAAGAAAATAAGTAGTCACTGAAAAATTTATTTCCCTGACTTTTCTATTTAGCAACATGTGGGCCATAATGATTGAGGGGCTTGTGGCTAAGTAATACCAGCACGGGTCGATCGATGAGGTTAAGCTACGCTTGACGCGGTTCGCGGTCCATGGATGGGCGCTCCATGTAAAATACAGGTATTCAGCTGCATCCGGTTAGACTGGAAGCCGACCCCAACATAGTTGGGAAAAGGCTAGGCAGATGATAATGGGCCATAGTGATTGTTTTGCTATGACTGCCTCGTGAACAGTGAACGTGCAGAAGATAGTCTCAGAACAAGTCACCGCAGACGTGCTAGATAGTTAGCAATTAAACTAAACTGCCAGTTTACGGAAGATAGTTTGCACTTTAATTAAACTGAATAGCAAACTACTACCGTTCAGCTACCGTAGAACTCTACGTTCTAACGTCTATTCCCGCCTTAGCGATTAGTGTAGCAATTGTATCATACCCTACATATTTGAAGGAAGGCAATTAAATTTTTGTACTGTTCTCTAACACCACTTTGGAACTCTAATGAAAATATTCATGTTGAAATTATACAATTCCAACATGAATACTTATTTTTTTTTATTTTTTATTTATCCATTTATTTCAGGCATCACGGCCCATATAAACACATACTTACAATACAATATTAATATAACTTAAAAATACTATAAATACATACAACATTATAACTACACTAAAAACTAACTAACGCACACGAAGTGTCTGCGTCGTATTTCGCTGACTGGTGTCATGTAGCCGACCACGAAACCGACGGTACACAACACCCTTCGGCCAGACCTCTTCCTTGAGGAGTTCCTCAAGGAAGAGTTCTCAAGATGATGTGTCGGAACCTCGGAACACGCACCACGAACGACTTTAAGTTCGTGTTGTGACGCGACTCCAACTTCTCGACCCTCAAAGTCCAGTTGGTCTTCACACGCATGTACTCCACGATCTCCTCAACCTTCGTGGAGTGGTGCAGTCTGGACACGTACAGCTGCGTCGTCGTGATTGCTGGACGCAGCAGCATGTTGGGCCCTGCCTGTGCATTTTCTTCTTCTCCACCTTGATGAAACCATCCTTGTCGCACATGTCCTTCTATGGACCCTGCCTTTTCAAAACCTTGTTGGGTTTCGACCGGCTCCGTTCACCCCCTTTTGGTTTTATGACTATTCATATTTTTGAGGTACTATCGTCTATCCTAATTTATTTGGAGTCTATTAGTTGTCACCCCAGTAACCCCAGTTTTTAGCCATGTCTTCGTTCACACCGCACATCCATCGCTTCTTTGTTTATCGAAACTTTCCTAACGACATTTTCCTCATTCCTCCGCATAACTTTCGATCACCGATGCCACTTTCACTTTAAATAAACGAAAGACCTGCTCAGTTTTCACTGCGCAGGTAAGATGGAGCTAGTGGACGACAATCAGCAAAACAGTAGCTTGCGCAAAATTAAACAGTTCGAGTCCGGGTGTAGCCGGGGCTTAACTCCTGCAATGCCAGGCATAATTGCCCAAAACCCAAATACTCTGAATTATTCGCCAAACAATTGCTTACTAAACATTACTCTTACATGGATCTCAAATTCTCAAATGATAAATTACGCTGATAATTGTCAAGCACAAACTCTGCACCGTAATTGCGTAAAACACTTTCAATCACAATCTGAATCATTTTGAAGCTTATTGCTAATCCATTGCTTCGTATGTTCGAAAAATTTGTCTGCTCAACAACGTAAATAACGCAATGAATGTTGTTGAACTGTCAAAATGGCAGCCATTGCTAATGTTAGTGTGTTACTGTTACGCAATTACCCCGCCGTTTATGTACAAACAGAGTATTTATTTTATACCTTGTACGAGCCGTGCGCCCGTTGGGATTACCCATCGGCAAAATAATAATAAATATATAAATCAATATCGAACTTCCTTACTTACTTTCTTCCTTCTTTGTCCTTCCTCGTGTTTATTTAATATTTTTGCTTGAAGTAGGTATGAACAATTTAAAAAAATCGCGATCTTATTTTTATCGAAATTTCCGTGGAGGCATTTTCGTAATGTTTAATTCTTCGACAGCACAAATATATCTGTTACTTACCTAATATTTTTTATATACCGACTAAAATTTAAATTATATGTTTTCTTAAAAAAACGTTCACGTTGGATTTAACTTTTCGCGGTATACATTTTAACATACCTCTATACATGTCACTACCTTACACGATAAATTATTATTATCATTGTTTTTAATGAATGCAAAGTTAGCATAAATACCGAGGGCTATTAAGATATTATTAAGTAGATAGCCCGTTACAAAAGAGATAAACTCGGTAACAATCTGTTATATTGTTACCGAGAGACCTTTGCTATTTTTACTTGGCTATAGTTGAGTACAAAAAAAGGTATGTACAATAAATTAACTGTAACTAACTTAAATCTACTCCTTCACACGCTGTCTACATCTCTTTATCTATTGTCCTATCGCAGGTATGCTGGAGGAGATTTCTTATGAAATAAGCATCACCTCTGTACCTATTTACCTGTTCTGTTTTTTTTTCTTGTCTTTTTATATATGTACATAAATGGTTAAATAAATAATTTTTCCGTATATTCAAATCCCAATAGGCAAGTTACAGTTGTATAAAATGGCTATAACTCGGCAAATTGACGTAATGGTGACGTATTTCCCTAACCTACGCGAAAAGTCGTCCAAACCGCGGGCAAAAACTAGTTACTACGTAGCCTAATAACAACATAATCTCGAAATAATTTTTTTAACATAGTAAGCATGATACAGCACTTTTCGTGTTTATATCCTCAGGGACATAATTGAAATGATTGCTTAATTCTGGTTGCCTTGAATCTTTCTAGGGGAGGCGGAAGGATATGTGAACTACGATTAAACCCATAGGTACGATAGCAGTCTTCCTTCATTATACATAGGGGACCTAAGGAAGTTTGGCATGGGATATTGGATATTGTTTACTTACTGAAAATTTCAGTATACAATATCCCATATAACATTGCATAGCATTATGTACCTAAATGGTATCAAAAATGAAAAGGTCATGTTTGATAAATATTTTAGGGTTCCGGATTTAAAAATGAAGTAGTTAACAGAAACCTTTCTTCCTTTTTTTTTTGTTGTTTTATTCTTAGTTTCATTATTAACCGTCTCTATCTCTGCCTGTCATGCTAGGTTTCAAGGCATTCTTCTTCTGAGTGTTATTGATGAAAAATAAAAACATTTTGAAAGGCATTCAGTTGAAATTAATAACTCCACCCATTCCCATATAAAAGAAAATGCTTTTAACTAAATAGGTAGCTTTCTGTATATTGGAAGCTCACTCTTCAAAACCACCCACTGTACCCATTTTTCTGTTTTGGGTGTAAATGAAAAATATTTGACCGATTTTCTCCCCAAATCAAAGTTCAATAAAAATAAGCTAAACTATCAATAACAAATGTTTATGTGCCGCTTGCGGATGATGCTACGAAATGTATTATCACCGTGACTCGTCTTAAAATGTTGTTATTCAATATAAGTGTGTTTTGCTCCGGCCCTCAGCCACATTCCGAAGCGTCGCGTGAGTCGCGACCGACGTGCTGTGTTTGTGTTATTAAATTTGTGAAACATAAAAATTTTAAAAATGGCTCCCCAAATTAAATACACTAAGGTTTGTATTTCTCCAGTTTCTTATTTTACATAGTTTATAAATACATTTTAGAAAATACAAGAAAAATCATTTAGAAAAACATGTAGGAAATTCTGTTATTATTATTTCGTTTAGATAATTGATATTTCTAACAAATAATATCCGTTTCTCAAAAAGTGTAAAGTTTAAAATATAGGTATTTAAAAACAAAAGTTTTGTTCCTAATAACTTATAACTCCCTAATATTTACTTTCATAACGAAAATAAATTGATTGATTTCTAATTAAATATAAATCAAATCAAATATTTTGAATCACCTAAGAAGATTGATACATACCTATATGTATAAATATAAATACGTATTACTGTTTTTAAAACCGAATTTTGAGCTAAAACACTATAGTACATAGTGACATTTTTAGTTTTTTAATCAAATTAATCAATATTGCCATTCAGAATAAAACGTCCAATTAAATATTGATGCAAGTTTTCGAATAAAATTTAATTTAATTAATAGAAAACAAACGGTCCATTTATCAAATTAAATTTCAATCGAAAACATCCATAATATCGGTTTCGTAGTAAACTTCAACTTTATCCGACGACCCTGGTTACTTATGTCTTTTGGTGACTGTACATAGAATAAAACCTGTCCTTGGTGCATGGGCTTGATCTCTGTTGTTTATAATAATGGCATCCTTTGCGAGTTGTTGTTGATACGGCCGGCAGAGTAGCATCATGATGTCATAACAAACAATTATTATACAAACGCTATCTGATAATTACTGTTTGTGGGTGTACAATAATACATAGGTAGGTATGCCAAATGTGTGGATAGATAATATAAAAGTGCCTCTCTCTGTTTGTTACGTAATCAGTGATAAATCGATTTTGATAAAACTTGGCTTGGATATAGCCAGAATATTATTAAGCATAGACCAAGTTCCCAAAAAAAAAAACTCTAAAGGGTGATTTCGGTGTTGAAGTTTGTATGGGAAAATGCTTAGAGGGAAAATGTGAAATCGACACGAACGAAGGAGTCATGACTCGTATATACTTTCCTAACATTAACTCATTTTAAATTATATTATTTCAGCTGTTCATTGACAACGAGTGGGTGGACGCGAAGAGCGGCAAGACCTTCGACGCTTACACTCCTCATGATGGATCCGTCATCGCCAAAGTCGCCGAAGGTGATAAGGTATGTACTACGATACCTGCCTGACATTTGAAAGAAAATACAACTAAATATAGTCCTAAACTACATTGGTGTTGGTAATAGAAAATGCAGTTGCAAAACATACCAACTCAAATCATTTATTTCAATTAAACCATTTACTTTTAAATTGTCAAAGAGTCGGTCAGTCATAAATATGATGCTAGTCGCCCATTCCAAAAGGTAGTAGGTACCTATGCAGAAGAACGGGAAAAAAATCTCCATGGAGACTATTTTAAATTATATTTTTACAAAAACATTATTAACATCATTCATGTTGCATTTATAATTACTTGTATGTGAGAACGGTGTAAAAAATACGTATATATTTTCTGGATTAAATAGTCAATCATTGTGACTTTTATCTATTACCTACTTGTTTACTATAAGTGTATGTAAGACTTCTTTTATCTATTACCTACTATGAAAAAGTAGCAGTTTTTACTTAAAAGCATTATCAGACAGTCTCGGTATAGCAGGAAATAAGTACATAATACGTTGTGGCTCGAATTTACGATACATTTTAAGTGTTGTAGTAAACTTACTATAAAAATCTACTACAAAACACTTATTACAGCTTGACTAAATCACGTTTTTACGAGTTTTCAGCAAACAAGTTTCCTTTTTGTAAAAAAATTAGTTCATTATTGGTAACTTTGATATTACAAATTGGTAATATTGAGTTGAATGTCAGTGAAGAATGTGTAGGTGCTACGAATTAACAAATGAAACCCTTCATTGATTACAGTAACATAATTGATAGCCACCACTCATTATCCTGTCACCTATACAAAAACAAAGCACTAATTGCCTTTACGACTGACAGGTTGTAGAGTACAGTCAGTACATCTACTCATAAAGATCTAAGTTTTTAAATATTGATGTATTTTTTTAGTTTTAGATGACGTAGACAAAAGTCAAAACTGGTCTTACGGTGGCGCGGCGTCGTTCTGCTTTGAATATTAATTACTTCTTTACTTTGACTTCGGAATATGTACCATTAATGACTACTTACATACACTTAGAGTAACTATTAAATGATTTGTATATGTCTCATAAAATAATTTGTAAGAAAATGCATCTCCTTTGCTGTCTGATCATACCATTAAGGAAAAATAGCCAAGTTTGCATGACAAGGCCGGTTGTGTTGTTATTTATCATTTGTAAGTAAATTGGCCGTTATTAAGAACCAGTAATTCTGCTCTATTCTTTAGCGAAATATGGACATCCTTCTTGAAGAATCTATTATTTTCAAAGAGAAATAATAAAATCCCCCGTAAAATCAACTTGAATAAATTTGTATATAGGCTGAGTGTTTAAATAGAGACCACTGCGGCAGCATTTGTTGTTAGAACTTTGAAAAGTATCGGTACAATATGACTGAACTAAGATGTGATGATGCGGAGGAATAAGGAAAATATCGTGAGGAAAGTTTTGTGTATAAATGTCGATTGGTAGGAGTAGGGGAAGACCAACGAAACGATGGATGGACTGTGTGAAAGATGATATAGCTAAAAAGGGGGTGACTACCGAGATAACGACCTACAGAGTAGAGTATGGAAGAAAAAGACGTGTTGCGCCGACTACAATTGGGATAATGATGACTAATATAAGAGAGAATTAAACTAGACGATGTTCGATGGTGATGTAATAAAGGTTGCAATTTTCTCAAAAGACCAATTCAGATTATGACCTTCCTTTTGTAAAATAAACAGAACACATCTCGTTACTGTCGTCTTTTCTCAGAACTAGTCTGATACATAATACATTCCATCCTCTACAAGTTATTTTAAAAAACAAACTACAACACCATGAAAGTGTTTTAGCACTGATTCAACTTATACCTTAATTCCCCTAAATCTTTCCTTGAACACCTATCAGACTGCACGATCTTCCTACGACAAACAGGTGATTCATCCGTGGTGCAAATTATAATTACCTACCTATATGAACATTTTCAGGCCGACATTGACTTGGCAGTGGCCGCAGCGAAGCGCGCGTTCCACCGCAACTCGGAATGGCGGCAGCTGGACGCCTCTCAACGTGGAGAGATCATTCGCAAGTTTAGTGACCTCGTCGAGAGAGACGCCAAGTACCTCGCAGAGCTGGAATCCTACAACAACGGCATGGTTCTCAACTTCGCATCAACATTCATTAGCGGAGCTGTTAACGCAGCTCGGTTTGTTGCCGCTTGTGCGGACAAAATTAAAGGCGATACCCTAGCTGCTGGTAAGAACGAATTATTTTTCTTCTTTCCCACTGCTGGGCAACTATGGGGAATACAGGTGTCTTCCCCATAGTTTTCCATGTTTCTGAAGAACGTAATGTACTCAGTTGTAAATGAGATGCAACATGCTCTTGCTCCAATGGACTCTCTATAAATCTCGTTCTTTGTCAACAGATGGTGAAGTGTTCTCATACACCCTGAGACAACCCGTCGGCGTGAGCGGTATTATTCTGCCATGGAATGGTCCCATCTTCTTATTCGTCAACAAAGTTTGCACTGCATTAGCTGCAGGTAAGATAAAATTTAAAAGTTTAATAATACATATAATCAGACATATTGAGTCTGATTTGGGTTTATGTGTTTATTAAACGTTGCTTACGAGCTACAGACCACTTTATATTAGGAAAACTTACAGAACTTCTAAAATCAGCAAGCAACTAAACATGTACTTAGTGAGGGTGAGCATTTGAGGAAAACTTACAGAACTTCTAAAATCAGCAAGCAACTAAACATGTACTTAGTGAGGGTGAGCATTTGAGCAAAGCTAACAACAAAAACATATTTTATGGACTGGTAGATTATTAAAAATTAATCCTATCTGTTCAGGTTGTACCGTGGTAGTCAAGCCAGCAGAACAGACTCCGTTGACCGCGCTAGCCCTGGCAGCACTGATGGCCGAGGCTGGTGTGCCCAAGGGTGTGGTCAACGTTGTCAACGGGTTCGGACCTGGCGCTGGAACCGCTCTTACTCACCACGGAGACGTCGCCAAGGTTTCCTTCACCGGTTCAGTTGAGGTAAGTCTAAGTCATACAGACTTACAGAAAGTACCTATCCCTAACTAATAATAATAATAATAATAATCATTTATTTCAGGAAATTATTCCCATAATAAGCACTACAAGGTTTCTTTGATCTAATAGTTTTGTATCGTAATTTTCAATCTCGAACGAGATAATGAGCCTTAGGCCCGATTTATATAAGATCGTGTAATTTAGGCTTAAATGAAAAGTCTACGCATACTCAACACCTCAATATTATGCTCTTACAGGTCGGCAAATTAATTCAACAAGCAGCTGGAGCCAACAATTTGAAGAGGGTCACACTTGAACTCGGCGGCAAGAGTCCTCTAGTCATCATGAACGATGCTGATTGTAAGCTGTTCAATAATTTTAATTATCATAAAGACTATAATAATCCACCTATTCGAACATATTTTTACTAGCTTGTTTATTCGATTTCAGTGAATATTGCCGTCCCTTACGCTGCTAATGGAGTTTTCTTCCATCAAGGACAGATATGCATAGCCGCATCCCGGTTGTTCGTTCAATCTGGTATCTATGACAAGTTTGTGGAAGCTGCTGTCAAACACGCAAAGGGCATCAAGGTCGGCAACCCTACCGATCCTAATACACAGAACGGCCCACAGGTAAACTGGAGACATAAGTACATTTGTTGTCAAGACCTTTTCATTGGTCCAGTAGTGACCTAATAATAACTTACACATCAAAAACAACATCAGTTAGTATTACCAGGCGCGGTCGCAGCCCAAGATTTTGGGGGACGTAACCAAGCTTAAGTTAGTATGGCAAGTAAATCATGCAGACTCTCGACAGCTTGAATGATTTTGGGGGGCCCAAACCCCCCGGACCGTGCCTGTGTATAACGTATTTTCTTTTTAATTAATCAAATGAAAATCTTCGTAGATTGATGGGGAAATGATGACGAAAGTTCTTGGATACATCGAGAAAGGCAAAAAAGAAGGCGCAAAGTTGCTATGCGGAGGCAACAGGATCGGCACAACTGGTTACTACATCCAGCCTACAGTATTTGCTGACGTCACGGATAACATGACTATCGCAAAGGAAGAGGTAAACCAACTAACATAATAAGTTATCCTAGTTCACCTGAAGTTTTCCTCCTTGATTAAGCAGAGTCAACATCATCTTAACTGAAGGTCTAACTCTGAATTCTCTACTTGTAGATTTTCGGGCCAGTGCAGAGCATTCTGAAGTTTGACACTTTGGAAGAAGTCATTGACAGAGCTAACAACACGAACTATGGCTTGGCGGCTGGAATCTTCACAACTAATGTCAACAGTGCCCTGCAGTTCTCTAAACACGTTGAGGCTGGTACAGTTTGGTAAGTCGACAAAAATCATTCCGGCATTTTAGTTAAGATATACTAATTATTACTTTTGCTTCAACTACCAATGGGTAATTTAAGCAACAATATTGACCTGACATATCGTGATAAAGATTCAGTGTCTCGCAATAACTTTAGTGTGTTTTTAATATTGAAAACGTGTCCGAAATACCGATGAACTTAGTACCTATCTAGGTACTAACTGCTAAATGAACTTTATTTAGTACCAGATTATTTTTAAAACATTAATAACTTTACAGGGTCAACACATATTTAGCACTTACCCCGCAGTCACCATTCGGAGGTTACAAAGAGTCTGGAATTGGTCGTGAAAAGTAAGTTGTCTCAGACTTTATTTTCACTTGTTTTATTGGGATTTAATTCCTAAATTGTGTGGCCTCCTTTATGAGCTGTCAAGAAATTATTAAAAGCCCATTCGTTACATTATCTAATCTCTAATCAAGTTACCATAAACAATCGAACAAATATTTAAATTTATTGGGCGTTATACTTACAACTTTATAACATCAGTTTTTCTCTTTTCAGTGGCATGGACGCCCTCTTAGCTTACACCGAAGTGAAGAATGTCGTCGTTTCCTTACCAAAGAAGTTATAAAGTTGAACATAGACGTTCCAACCATATCGTTTTCTTAAATAATAACTAAGCTAGACCTAAGTATTCCGTATATATTGAAAAAAGTGATTTATAAGATAGGATTAATAACAGTTCCAAATGTAATATTTTTAATGTGCATAATTATTTAGACAGTTTTCTAAATAGATGTTAATAAAATATATACTAGAATATTTGCATTATAATTCAATATTTTATAGTCTCCCTATTACAACATCTGTGAGAAACAACGCAAACAGTATCGGTCCTAAATCATAGCCTTACGGCACTCCTGGTTAGTACCAATTAGATACGACTGCACAACGTGTACAAGCACGATTTGAGTTCGCTGCTGAAGTCATGAAGTTGCACAAATAGGTATGGTACCTGTAAGAGTTTGTATCATCTGCATAAAACCCTCTTTACAGATCTGTGCAAGCTGACAAAAGCTGATATAGAGATGAATGTATAAGGCCTACGCAAATGACCTGCAGATCTGGTAGCGTCATGTAACTGGTAGTTGAGCTCACTTAAATAGGCTTGAACTACACGATGACTGATGCATGTATGCCGCCTGTTGGAAATGGTCAACTAAAAGCTGCAATAGCTCTTTCTTTAAAAGGCTCTTCCAGAGATGCTTGAACTTTATAAAAGACCTCTGATTTTGTTTCGGCATTTCTTCTTAGGGATCAGTCAGCCAGGAAATTCCGGCGCCATCTAATTTTAAAATGTTGATAACAAAATAAGACGACATAATGACGTATAAAAGTGTCTTGAAAGATTTAATTACAAATAAACATTGACTTTGACGGCACGGTTGGCGCAGTGGTTAGGCGATTGACTTCTGCGCTGCGTGTCGCGGGTTCGATTCCCGCACGGAACAAATATTTGTATGACCTACATGTATTTGTTCCGAGTCTGGGTGTTTTTCTTTCTATCTATAATATGTACGTATTTACAAAAAAAAAATTGTATATAAGTAGTTTATCAGCCATCTTGTTACCATAACACAAGCATTAGGTTGCTTAGCTTGGGACAAATGGTGCTGTGTGAAATGTCCAAGGATTAAAAAAAAAAAAAACATTTCATTTTATTTCAATGGTTGTCTGCAAAATCCGTCTTGCTGTGTGTTCCTCTGTGGCCGGACCACAGTTTAGTACTCAGATGCTATAGTTCGAAATAATACCTACCTAAAGTCTACTTTCATCGGAATATATATATATTTTTAGTACCTCAAGAGATATCTTTTTAATTAACAATTTATGTGGTCCGGCCGCCAGGCAGTGCTCTCTGGCCGCGCCACCTCAAATTAAATAGAGTATAATGAACTATTAATAAATCAATATCCCGACAAAAACTACCTAAAGAGTACCTTGCATACGACAAATATGGTCCAATAAACCCCTTTAGTTAAGGAGTTATAGGTCGTAGGTGTGGTCCGGCTGGAAGGTATACTCTGCAGCAAGTCATCATCATCTGCCTAGCCTTTTCCCAACTATGTTGGGGTCGGCTTCCAGTCTAACCGGATGCAGCTGAATACCAGTATTTTACATGAAGCGACTGCCTATCTGACCTCCACAACCCAGTTACTGGGTAATACGATACCCCTTGGAGATGGATTAGACTGGTTGTCAGACTTTCGGGCTACTGACGACCCGTAACGACTGTCAAAGATCCACGAATGACAGCCGGGACCAACGGCTTAACGTGCTTTCCGAGGCACGGAGGGGACTTGGTATGTGAAAATGGTCACCCATCCACGGACCAACCGCGGCAAGCGTAGCTTAACCTGATCGATCGACCCGTGCTGCTGTTATTACTTAGCCACAAGCCCCTCTTGTTTTATATAACAAACTTAAGTCAATAGATTGAATTTAAGCATTTAACCCTTTATACAAGAAATAACAATGAAAAAAGAGTGTACCAAAACGGCTTATTAAAAATATAGTCAATCAGTATTACAAATAAAGTAGTTTTGAAGTTATTTTCCAACTTTAAAATGCAAGGCCTAAATTAAAAATAAACATTTTGATCTTCTTGATTCTTTTTGATTGTCTGGATGATACTTGGGAAACATAATTATATGATGATTTAAGTACTAAAGTTACAAGGACTAAAAACCAGCTAATGCATGTTCATTGTATTTTATACGCTAAATTGTAAATTATTACTAATTTTTGTCAAAATGTTTATTTTTAATTTAGGCCTTGCATTTTAAAGTTGGAAAATAACTTCAAAACTACTTTATTTGTAATACTGATTGACTATATTTTTAATAAGCCGTTTTGGTACACTCTTTTTTCATTGTTATTTCTTGTATAAAGGGTTAAATGCTTAAATTCAATCTATTGACTTAAGTTTGTTATATAAAACACTTTTCCGTGATTTACAATACCTTGTATTAACAATTGTTAATATTTGATTATGAAAATATATTTGTTATTCGTATACTTATTGTCTATTTTAAACCAAAATGTTCACTTACTTCGTCAAATTAACTACCTATTCTTAGGTAGATAGGTAAACAAAAACCAAAAAGTGCACCTTTTTCAAAATCATTGTTGGTAATAAAAATAAAAGTTTATAGATGAAGTCCAGGTCCTTTTATAAAGTACTTATTATGCAGTTTTGGTTGGCATAAAGAAATAAAGCTTATTTCGTTATATTTGCTAAAAGTAATCCTCCCTAGCCGCGCCACATACTTTAAAGATTAATTAATCTAAATGAATAGTTTCTTGAGAGAAAAAAGTATCAACGAAGAGTAGAGAAAAGGTACTATTATATAAATTGATTTATGGATAGTTAATATTAAATATTGCAAAATTGACTTGCTGCAGAGTATACCTTCCAGCCGGACCACACCCTACGACCTATAACTCCTTAACTAAAGGGGTTTATTGGACCATATTTGTCGTATGCAAGGTACTCTTTAGGTAGTTTTTTTCGGGATATTGATTTATTAATAGTTCATTATACTCTATTTAATTTGAGGTGGCGCGGCCAGAGAGCACTGCCTGGCGGCCGGACCACATAAATTGTTAATTAAAAAGATATCTCTTGAGGTACTAAAAATATATATATATTCCGATGAAAGTAGACTTTAGGTAGGTGTTATTTCGAACTATAGCATCTGAGTACTAAACTGTGGTCCGGCCACAGAGGAACACACGTCTTGCTACCTGTATAACGTATTGGTATCCTTTTTATAATGAAGAAGGTACTGTCCTAACGCTTACCATGACAAAGACACCATCAACCGTAATTAGGTAATTATTATAGTCTCTAATTATTATATCATGTAAGCGGCCAGGTATAAAGGTTTTAAGCATTTGTTGGTATAAATGTAGCTGATCCATGGCTTAACTGAATAATAAGCGCGTTAACGAGCGTCTCTATAGCAAAGCTTATCAGAAACAATCAATTAGTGCCCGAAAACGTTTCCTGATTGGAATTTTAAGGTGACGATCCTCAGACTAGGCAAAATATGGGAAACCCCACTTTTGGCTTGTGACTCAAAAGAGGCATGAAGAGTCAGTCTTTCTCGAGCAGACGAGTCGTGTTGTATACCGAAACCACGCCCCGTCGGGTTTATGGTTCGTACCATGTTATCTCTGAGCTATTGGAAAACAAATATAACCTGTAATGCTGCACCAAACAAAGATTTTGACAGTCGATTTGTGGCTTGCGATGTCAAAATATGTGTGCGGACGTGAGATTTTCAAATTGATATCGTTAGCGAGTCTCCTTCGACTAAAGTCATATTATTATATCATCATCAACATCACCATCATTTCAGCCCGGAATCACTCACTGCTGCCAATAATGTAGTTTATATAATGTAATATAAAAATAATAGCCCGGAGGCTGGATTTGTTCCCGATTGATGGCAATAGGCTTGCCCTCTATTACATGGGACGTAAACATAACGGGCGAAATGTGGGTGTACTAATATAGGTACACCTCTGGCTAACCCTTCAGGAAATACAGGCGTGATGTTATGTTGTTGTTGTAATATAAAATCAATTACATTTTGTAATAGATAACATTAAATTCGACTAAATACACTTCCATCACATACCGCACTAGCTATCATTAAAACGTCAACGTCAAATTACTGTCAAAACAGCAAGGTAAACAAAGTTACAAACAAGTTGTTTTGTATTAATTTTAATAATCAGCAGTAGTGACCTACGGTTTGAGTGCTTTGTAAGCTATCTTTATTATTGCTAATTATCTAAATTCATTTAGACAATCGCAGAATCAACACTCTGTCTAGGAAAATGGACGAAAACCATGTGAATAATACTGCATTAAACTTCGAAAAGGGTCAAGTAAGTATTTTTATCTTTAAAATATGTGAACTACTTTAAATAACATTGTAATAAATAGATTAGAACTTATATCACTTATTTTCACAAGTTTGATATTCTTACTTCTTAATATTAATGCATAGACGAACAGTAATTTTAAAAGAACTAGTTTTTTTGAAGGCACCATTGTTTGATGGCATACCTCTGCGCATGCCCCGTTGTTTTGCTATAGATGTTTTTTTTTTTTTTTTATCTGGTTATGGTTAATCTAGGAAACTACAACAATAAATCTTTTCACGTTTAGAGTAGTAATAAAATAAATAAATAATTTAGAATAGACAAAGAGTTGTTACCACCCAGTATCAACTACAACAAACCTGAGATTAGATAAAGGTTTGTACAGCTTTACTTTTTGCTAACCATAACAAGATACTTTTATCCCTGTTATTGTATGCCGCTATGCACGCAATCCAGTGTTTTGTAATAGCAATTTCTATGTAATCATATTTCTATTACACATAAAGTAATTTACCTACTGCTTCCAAACAATTATTACATAATAATATGTAAGTCCGGATATTAGAATAAAATATACAAAACTATATTTAAATTAATGTCTATGTAAATACAACAATTTACATAATTATGAATCATGATGAACAAAATTAGTATTGCCTTAAATGTTTTACACATTCATACTGTACCATACTCAGTTATAGTTCTGGCTTTGTTCCTTAATAAGCTTGTTCTTTTGCTGTTGAATTTTTATAAATATTATAGAGATTTACACTATAATGAAATTATAAGATGTTCTTTGACATTTGCATTCACTCATTGAATGCTTTACCATATAAGGCACACATTTGTATGTGTTGTAGTGTTTTATTTTTTGTCATCTAGTTTCTGGTACGATAAAGTATATATAAATAAATAGAGCAATGAAAGACTTTTCTCGTTTGTATTTTATTCTAAACAATTACCTAGCTGGATTGATAAAGAAAGTAAAACAGCGCTTAATTGAAAATTGCAACTAAATAACACAACTATGCAACTGTACTATGCATGGCATGGGCAGCGCCTCAACATACACTAGGCATCCAAGAAACTGTTTACTAAACATTTATGCAAATGTACACTAGGTATCCCAACTGTACACTGGGCAACTATGCAACGGACACTAGGCATACAAGAAACTGTACACTAAGCATCTATACAAATGTACACTAGGTATTCCAACTGTTCGACTATACACTGGACACTAGACATACAAAAAACTGCACACTACGCATCCATGCAAATGTACACTAAGTAACTGTGCAATTGTACCATGCATGGGCAGCGGTGCAAAAATTGACGGTAACTAGTCACCGCGCCTAGTAACCGACCCCGAACCGATATACAAATTGCAAAGAATCGCGTCCTTCGTGGTCGTAAAACGTGAGATGGTCGAAGAATATTTAGTAGGTACGACATTTCTAAACACTACAGTGTCGTTTTATTTCGCTTCCGGGTATTATGACCCCGGCTTCCACGAATTTATCAAAGATTCGAAGACGAAGTTCTCGCAACTGTTGTTTCAATTTCGCTGCACTATAAGCCGATTAATATGCCTTCAGTCGGATTCGGAAGCTTGAATTGAGACTTCTCTCAAACTTATCTCCTGTTAAAGCTTATTTATTAACTTCGTCGTGATAGTTACTCTTCGTGTTTTATGCAACAAGAAACTGGATATTTAAAGTGACAACCATGTTTCCTTAATGCATTTCTATTGTAGCGTACATTATCCCTTGCATTGCAAGCTATAGCTTACGTGTCATATGTTCGCCTTGCTAGGACGAACAAGAGTCAGAGGGTGGTCTTCCATGAGTCGACTGTTGTATAGCCAGAACATTATACTTTCTTGTCAAAAGCTTACACTACGTGCATGTCAGCTCCTTGCATAGTATTTAAGCATCTTTAACATGCTATACAACAGCTACTGTTTACAAAAATCAAAATCAAAAGTCATTTTTATTCAAATTAGGCTGAGAATCAGCACTTTTTGAACGTCAACATTACAAAAGACAGTCCCCCAAAAACGCCCGCACTTCACCACTTCCTAGTGCTATCGCTGGGAAGAAGAATTGGCGCAACAAACTCCCCAGCAGCACAGCTGTCTGTTCAATTAAAAAATATAATCATAAAGAAATGCACATCTGTGTATCACAACACAATCTTGAGCTAATCTAAGTAGGTAAACATTTTCACCTACCTAACTAAAGGCTGGTTAACACGAAGTAAGTTTCTAGCCAGTGACATACAATACAATTGAAGCAACAAATGACTTGCCGTGTAAGCGAGGCTTAAGCCACGAACTTATCCTACAAACTTGACACACTTGAGTGTAATCATGTCAAGAAATAACTTCTTGCACGCTACAGTGTGTGCAGTAATTAAATTATGCATGACGCCATAAATACGATGTCACGAAGAAACTGCACCACATTATTTTTCTAATCTTTCACGAACTTGTGTAGTTAGAAGTGCCTCTATCGTTGTTATCTTTTAACACAATGATGTTAAAGACAATGGTACTTTCAATTATAATTAATTGTGATTTAATCAGCTTATCTAAGCAGTGAAGGGCGTGATTTTATAAGTTGTGCACTTACCATGTGTTATACGGAAGCAGTTTTCAATTTATTTATTTGACGAGATAAACGTGCATTACTCGAAATCTTCAATCTTCTTATACATACTGTGAAAGAAACAAAAATGTAGTAAATTATATTCAGAGATATAATTCGATGATTACGGAAATACGTAGAGGTTTTCAAAATGCCGTCTTATATTAATACCGTCTCCAGAAAACTGTCGGAAAATTTTGGAAATGTTTTTAATGTTGGCATTATACTCTTTACATACTTCGAATCGTATTTATTTCCATTGGGAATCTACAAATTGTTGCTATTGATAACAAAGTACGGTGGTGTAATTACTCGTTTGAGAAGAGCTGAAGAGTCAAATAAAGTGTTAAAAACGCGCTTCACATATAAATTAGAGCTGCTAACAATCGAAAATGTTGTGCTACCTAATTATAGAAGAGTGGAAGACATCTCTCATGTCAGTATTTTAGTTGAGGAAGAAGAAATTCAGGTGAGGTAATGCCGTTATCTCATCAAATGTTTTGATGATGATATCTATATACACAACATGTCACGGAATTATCACACACCACCAAACACCCCAATTAAAATATTATGTATGTTTTATTCACAAATACACGTAGGTAATTAAATTTTATTTATCTTTACATCATATAAGCTAACATTTGTGGTATTTGGACGATGGAACGCTAGGATGTAGACACTGTTTTGAAAGATCTGACTCCTCAAACAGAAATTTCAATCTGTTGGCTTTGCTCTTAACCCCTCAAAATGAATTTTACGTTTCTGACATTACCGACAGACAATTGACTCTAGATAAATTTAATGCAATAGGCCCACAAATCAAAATTTTAGACATAAGTTTACTGTACCTACCTTCTAGGTTCCCCAATTTTAGAATATAATTTTTCACGTTTCATCGATGAAAAAATTTAAAATTTGAAGACGATCGACGATGGGAAGAGACCAGACGGAATGACCATAATGCCCTGGAAGTTAGGCAGTCCTTTGGTGTAGGATGCAACATGTGTCGACACCCCAAGATGGGGTGGCGCCCATCTTCCTAGCACGGTGGGCTGTGCTGGAGCGGCTGCCACCTGTGCAGAAAACCTCAAATGGCGAAAATATTTCAACCTGATTGGGAGTTATTATGTTCGAGCCGTTTGGGGTTGAAACACTAGGCCGACTGCCCACTTGGTTTTTCGAGATACCGCCAACTTACTACTACCGCCAGTTACTGGGTAATGGTGGAATGGTGGAATACCAGTATTTTACATGAAGCGACTGCCTATCTGAATAGGCAGTCGCTTCATGTAAAATACTGGTATTCAGCTGCATCCGGTTAGACTGGAAGCCGACCCCAACATAGTTGGGAAATGGCTAGGCAGATGATGATGATGACACTGTTCAATCAAATTAACACAATGTTGTTATGAGTGTTATCTTCGTATGTTATATTACATAGGTACGGACAGAATAATGTATTACAGCCTACAATATTGGATTAGAGTGATCAAGGCTTAACAATCGACTATTCGCTGTATTAATGTAGGTACTTATATGATATCCCAAACAAAACCCTTATTTGCGCAAAATTTGTTCTCTTCAGTAGCAATCGAATAATAAATAAACCCTTATGAGAAAATTTTCAGCCTCAGTTTTCCTCCCGGGAGAGTCTTAAAAGTTAGTCGTCTAAAACAACGTGTTTTTTTAAAAGCTTTTTTTTATATCCCATAACAGTAGGGGGTCATGATTGTACTCATCATTATGATTAAAATATAGGGAACACCAGATTTTTGTTTCGCGATTTCGGGTTTGGTCCCATAGTAAAAGTTGTTCATAATGATGAGTACAATGACCCCCTAGAGCTAAAAAACACGTATTTGTAGTGGGTATGTACATATATATTAGTCCGGTCAAATTAGACCAAAAAATAGGGGTGAGGTTACAAAAATTCACACTTGGCTGAAAATTGGTAGGATTGTTCAAAACACTATTATAAATGAAATTTGAAAAGTCCTCATCGATCCGACACCAATTATCTGATCTACAATTTTTGTCTGGGCTAATTTTATGATAAAACTTACCGTTTTGCTGAAAATCGCGAAAGACCCGTTTTTGTGACCTTTGACCCTGAGTAATTTTTTTCCAGGCGTCGGATCGATGAGGATTTTTCACATTTCATTTATAATAGTGTTTTGAACAATCCTACCAATTGTCAGCCAAGTTTGAATTTTTTAAACCTTTTTTTTTTTTTTTGGATGGGAAATCATCAAATGACCCCTCCCGCTCTGGGTGGAGCGGAAGGGAGTGTCAGACTTTTACTGACTAAAACCCACCCGTGTTCCTTCCTTAGCCCTTTCTGTTCCAGGGCAGCGGTTAACCTTTCGGAAAATCCCGCCGCCCCGGCAGGCTTCGGCCCTATGGGGCCCCGTCCTCTGCTGACAGGTTCTTTCCCTCAGCCTCTCAGCCACCTCCTTTGCTAGCATGACTGCTTCGCAGAAGGAGGTGACTCTCGCCCCGGACCATGGCTTGCACCAGGGCCGGACGCGAGAGGTCGCCGCCGTTGCCGATCGCCTCTACGAGGACACGGCGGGGCTCCGCGCGGCGCGGGCGGGGGTTATTATAACCTTGGATGTCTAAATTGACCGGACTATGTCACCGTATGATTATGAACACCTAAAATATTAATATTCGATAGTTTAAAATCTATCCATGTCAAACCGTCAAATTGTGAATGAACCTGCACTTACCGACAAGGTTCATAATCTGTTCGATTTTATCACCCGTAAAATTGTGAACCGTCCCTGATTTAACAGTCTTGGCAGTAGCCGAATTGGTCGCAGTAACAAAGCACACCCCAACCAAATGTGAATTGTGACCAACCGCACCTACTTCCAATTTGGTCGCAGTCACTTGGCTATTTAGTATTAGCGCAAGGTGTGATCCGCCACATGCATTTTTGATTTGTCGCGCTCAGTTCACAATTTGTCGGTTTGCCATGGATAGATTATAAACTATCGAAAAATAATGTGTTAAATTGTAAATGATTTGTTGCGCTCACAATTTGTCGATAGTTTTTAATCTCGCGAGATAGATTGTAAACTAACGATGTTCATAAATACGGAGACGTATACATAACTTGTACTCAAGATCAATATTTCAAAAGCACGCATCTCTACGATGACCTCACGTCCTCACCTCTATATGAAATAAGAACGATAACCGACCTACGATACTTCTCGGCAGAGCTATCCGTTCTGACTGCATTATTTACATTCATTTATACAAAATACCCAAAAATAAAACAAAGATGAACCTCAACCTTTTTTTATTCACAAAAATAATTCGCCGCCTATGAAAAACTTATAGGCATTCAAGTGAAAAGAGTCATTTAAAAAAACAGGCTCTCCTACTTTTGCGTCGAAAAGTAAGTTTACAGCCAAAATCTAATTTCAATAAAAAAATATAGGAACTTAGTAGTTAGTACCAAAGAACAGATAAACCTGAACATAACTTGATCTTAAGGGCCATAATATTGTAACGGTAATACAGTTCTGTACAGTTAGAGCTCGCATCAGTTACATCGTCGGTAATAAATAGATTGTTACGAGGCTAATAAAATGACCCGCACTCCCGCAGTAAAGATAAAGCAAGTACAATACGTAATGAAACCAGTGACACGACCGTAAAATTCTTCCAGAATTTATGTAACTTTACCTTGAGGTCA
This sequence comes from Apamea crenata, assembly GCA_949629185.1. Classification (NCBI taxonomy): domain Eukaryota; kingdom Metazoa; phylum Arthropoda; class Insecta; order Lepidoptera; family Noctuidae; genus Apamea; species Apamea crenata. Next base: position 8,620,476 of record OX451356.1, on the reverse strand, counting down.
GGATGTAAATTTTTTACAACATACTTGGAGTTTTAAGTAGGTTATTAATACGACCTCATTACGAACTGTTTCTCCTGTCTATGTTTCTGAAACAGGCAGCCTGTTCATATTACCTAATTTAGAGCATATGAATTTCAAATTCTAATTAAGTTGAATCTGAAACAATATGGGCACAGTTGTCATGCGTGCTCGCGAAGTCGCAACACAAAAAAGTTAACATATGGCCTCGAACTACAGCACCGAGTTTTGGACACGAGGCCGAACCGGTTTTCAAAATTAATTATGCCACTCCCATCAGGTGCTAGGCCGGTTACTTACTTACACATACGATTATTTAAGCCATTAGCTATGAGTAGCTTACAGCTTAGTTCTTCGAGATTTTCTTTTAATCCATTGGTGATGCAATGGATTAGAAGAAAATACCTAAAAACTATAATTAGAGGTTATTTTTATGGCTTGTTATTAGTGATAGATGTGCACGTACATAATATAAGTAGGTATACATCTGATAATCCTTTACCGGTTTTAGATCTTTATTTAAAACAAGCATTTGTTTTTAATTTGTTCTTAATCCAAGATTACACAGCCTTACGCATGTAAGGCTGTGTAATCTTGGATTAAGAGCGAATGTCAAGCTCATGTCGAGATGGAAGAAGAACGTATAGATTACTTCCTTATCCACCGTGCGATTGGCAGCCCTGTATAGCATCTACGAAGCCTTTGAAATCAGGTTGATATGAGCTATACGAGCTGTCGGCGGTTCATAATTCTCTCGATTATACTTTGACAAGACTTTGTTCGTGAATATCCGAGTATTCTTCGTTTCATTATCATTAGTGTTTGTACCTATTTATAAAACTAATAACTGATTGCGTCTTAAAATATGTATATCCCACGCTATCTTTTCATGTCTCGTTTTGCATGAAATTTCTCTCAGACTAAACGGAGAGATAATACACGCATAAATATTTAAGCAATCTAAAACAACGACTCATAATTATATTAAAAGTTGCTCTGTGATAATTTCCCTACAAGAAACTTTTGCTGTAAATTCCTAAAAATACCCCAACACCCGAAAGTCTGCAACGATAAAACTACAAAAACATTAAAGATTTGGTGACCCGATACACACAACTCCAATTTACGAAAAAAGTTTACAACTCCAACAGAAAGTTTTCGCCTTAGGCGGGCCCTACACGATCATTTGCACAATCCGCACACACAAAATACTTGCGCAATGTTTATGACCGTTTAGGGTTAATATTCAAGATTAGGCAATGATTGAACACAAGTTTGAGCGAATTTAATTTTTATTGCACCGTGTAGGATAAGTAATTGCGCAGATCTTGCTCACGCGAAAGCGAACTTTGAAGCTCATGGGCCGTCAATGTTATTGCGTTAAATTATTCTATAGAGGTATGGGGAACAGGATGTAAAGTACACTTATCCTCCATAGAAAAGCGAGGATCCTCCGACCAGACGGGTGTTGTGTCTGGCGGGCAACTGCCCAACGACTGATATCGGGACGTTGTATATATGCTAATTGCACGGTAAACTCTGCTTGTGCCATGCAGGATTTTGCGTGACGTCAGTATGACGCGTAGTTCGCATGTGGCGTTGAAGATACCGCTACAGATCGTTTGAGTGCATGGGCTGTTTAATCATATTACGCAATATAAATATAGCGCAAATGTATTGTAGGTGTAGGGACCGCCTTAAACGACTACGGAGTCACTATATCATTGTTACAAACTGGAAAGTCGCATGATCTGATAATTGCGAACCTCCTTGTTCTAGAAACTTTTGAGTTATATCTCGGTCAAGTTAAGGTTTATTTGGAGATTATGTCGCTTCGTCGGGTTGAATCTCAGACCGGAATAGAATGACCGAATTAGAGTAATTCGGTCATTCTATTTCGGTCAGAGATTCAACCCGTTTTAAAGCAATTAGCAACTCCTTTAATTTGTTGATGAACGTGTTGAACTGACGTAATGTACTTCTTGATTGGTTTTTGTGACTTGATTTGTGCTGTTACATTGATATCCTACTAATATTATAAACGCGAAAGTTTGTATGAACTATGGATGGATGGATGTTTGTTACTCTTTCACGCAAAAACTACTACACGGATTTGGATAAAATTTGGCACACAGGTTGTTTATTACCAGGATTAACACATAGGATACTTTTTACCCCGATATTCCCACGGGATCAAAACTTATGCAGGTGAAAAAGCGGGGCGTTTTTTCGTTTAAATTTCATCCAAATCCGTTCTGTAGTTTTTGCGTGAAAGAGTAACAAACATCCATCGATCCATCCATCCATACAAGCTTTCACGTTTATAATATTAGTAGGATTGCTACCGTATAACCCGTAATGGAATGACACGAGCGCGGCGTCTCGGGCCACAAGGCATTGTGGGTTGTCGTTTACGGAGGTGGCATACCGCATCATGAATTTTCTCATGAAAACGAATTAGACTTTATAAATTACTAGCTGCTCGCGACTTCGTCCGCGTGCATGTCGGAGTTACATGAGTTTTATTTTTTCGTTCAATAATAGTATTGATCGAAGGCAGAACCCTAATTATTTTTCTAAAATAAAAGCCGTTACTCCTTACAACATCAGAGGGGCAATTCTCGTAATTTTAAAAACGTTCACAGTCTCGTCTCAGTCTCAATCTATCAAAAATATAGATCTCTAACAACATTTTGACAATTATTTGTCGCCGAGATGAGACTGCGACTAGATTATGAACGTTTTAAATTACGAGAATTGGCCTTCAGTTTTCTGCCAGTGGAACTCCCGGCAAAATCGTTCCAGCCGTTTCGGAGATTACCCGGAACATACAAACAGACAGAAAGGCAAAAGAAATAAAAATTGTTTTTTTGTCATAAGTACCGTTCATATGCATTTAGTAAAAAGCTGTTATTTTAACATTGCAAACAGACACTTCAATTTTATTTAGAACTGATTTTTCCACTGAGAGATAATTTTATCCGAGGAATAATTTTGAATTTTTTGACAGTTCTTCCATATAACATCTGTCAGACGTTAATTTTACTCTACGAATAAAAACTATCGGTCGATTGAGAAGTCAGCCCTTATTTATATAGATTATATGAATGTATTGATTGTCACCTCCATCACTGATATATCTAAATATTTACGTATCCACGTTTTATGTCTGCCTTTATGCTGACGTCAATAATTTCATGAATAAGCAAACTCGTATGATCATCAATGAATATAAGATTATGTTAAAATTGATGTCAAAAGCAACAGTTGTGTCTTTTTCCGTTCAAGACTTCCTGTGCAAAACTTTTGATACATTTATTCATCTACTTATATTAGCATTTCATTATGATGAAGTGAAACATAAATATCTGTAAGTACCCTAATTTATGGGTTTCTAATTTGTTTTGGAAAATAATAAAGCTTCCGACAAACAAATTAACTTCTAGCGATCTGTGGTTGACTGTAATACTAACTAAGCTGTGTTTAAATGAATTACCGAAAAGTTAATACAAAAAAAAACTGACAAAAAATGTTGTATTTAACAAACAAACATGAAGCTTATTCAGATTATAATTCTACGAAAAATATTCTATCCTTCCAAATAATAAACTAAATTTCCAAAAAAATACTAAACTTCCGAAAAAAATACTAAGTTTCCGAAAAGTTATAGTTTAGTGAAATTTGCAACGTAACACGCATAATCTTTTTTAAATCTAAAAAGCTAGGTTAGGTTAGAACTGTGGCTACATAACGCACGAGCCGAGCGAGCGAAGCGTGCGGTGCCGTGGCAGCGGCCGGCGAGTGCCAGAAACATATTTTTGAATGACTGTAAAACCAAACCACACAGCCACAGCGCCACAGTTATAAAATGTGTAGCGATAGCACTAGGAAGTGGTGAAGGGCGGGCGTTTTTGGGGGACTGTCTTTTGTAATTTTGACGTTCAAAAAGTGCTGACTCTCAGCCTAATTTGAATAAATGACTTTTGATTTTGTAAGATTGATTCGAAATTTATAACATAAAATATGTAAGTTACGATAAAAATGATGACCTGATGATTTCGGTAAAACGCAATTTATGCTAGTGGAAAAATATAACGTCAGCAAATATTGTATTAATTTTTCGTAATTTTCAGCATTTTATTCGGTCGTTTCTTTATTTGTATTCGCTTATAAGTTGTCGAAAAGTTAGTATTTAAAGCAGTAAATTTCATATTTTGAGTATGCTCATATTTTAATTTTTTTTTCGGAGCTTTTATTACGACCCATTTGTTTTGGGAGCAATGGTGGCCCAGTTGTAACGGCCCCGACGTACGAGTTGTAGGTCGTGGGTTCGACTATAGGCAGGCGCTTTACTTTGTGTAAATATTTCATCACCACTGCTCTCAAAACGATGAAGGAAAACATCGTGGGGAAACCGGCATCATGTCCTAGAACCAAAAAAAAAATCGAAGACATTTGACATCTATCAACCCGCACTGGGCCCGTGTGTTAGATTACAGCCCACTCCCTCTGAGTCCTGCGTCCCAGCAGTGGGAACATTATGGTCTGATTAAGCTTATGCTTATGTTAATTTGTTTTAGTTAAGCTACTGCGGTCAAGATTGCCGGAGGATACCCCCAGCGTTACAAAAAATGTATGGTGCTAAAGTGAGATGCTTAGACCTAAGGTATGTATCTGCCATTAAAATATTTGTGCCCTCGATTAGATTTCACATGGATACAATTTTATGTACAAACTAGTTGTGCCCGCGAAATGTGCATGTCGGAAAAGAAATTGGATGTCATGGGTTTTAATTATTTGCGCGGATCCCTAATTCGTTTTCTAGAATACTCCTTAAAACATCAGCTATCTGCCAGTGAAAGTCCCGGCAAAATCGGTTCTGCCGTTTTGGAGATTAGCCGGAACAAACAGAAAGACAGACAAAAATTTAGAAAAAAATGTTTTTGTATATAACTTGTTTATTAAGTACCGTATACACTTTCATTATTATGCTTCTAGTAAAAAGCTGTTATTTTGACATTACAGACAGATACTACTCTACCTATTATTCAAATGTTTTACTTCCTTATTCCAATTCATTCAGATGTTTTTATCACAAGTTATTATTTTTATATCAATCAATCAACTCAGTCTATCGCAGTCCACTGCTGGACATAGGCCTCTCCTCTCCTCTCCTTTCTCTCTCTATCCTCTCCTCTCCTCTCCTCTCTCGCTGCGCCACAACACCTTGTCCTTCGCCTTCCGCATGTAGTCGGTCCCAGCCACCTTCTTTAGGTCATCATTATATATAATTTGTTTTATTTTTTATTGTGTTTAGTTTAGTTTTATGATCTTTCTGTACGAGTCGCAATAAATACTTTTTCTTTCTTTCTTTCTATCCCTCCATCTAGCTGGAGCTTTTTATAATATACTTATTTATAAATAAGCACATAAATCATAATATTTTAAATACGCCCATACAAATTAATACAAAAGTATCTCTGTCTGTAAAAAGCCTTTTCGCGTCTTAGCGTCTGAACTTTGGATGCAAATTGGCGCACAGTCGATTTGAGAGGGGAGGGGTGCGATTTTTTCTTACGTGGGGGTCAGTAAGTGGTCGAAATTGTCTTACACAATAAATGAACAGCCCCAAATTAGATACACAAGAATAACAAAAAATATATATATTCTAGGTATATTATAGTATTTAAAAAGTTAGTCTAGACTAATTGAGTAGTCGAGGCCGTTTAGTGATTCAATTTATTTGTTACTAACTATAGGTAATTTTTGAATATGAATAAAACAGGTTTTTAATCCGCTTGGCCAAGTATCTAAATTCATTAGCTCTTGCTTATCGTTAATGAACTGCCCTATATTCGTTATCTTAATTTGCAAATTACTACAGCAATTAAAATCTCCATTTGTAAAGTAAACATTAATTATAGTAGGTATGTAAGAAACTATCATAAAACGTAGGTATTTTTTTAAAATAAAACACATATTTTTCATTCTCTTTGCGTTAGAAATTTTCATTAGAAAATTTGGGCATGGGTAGTGGTGCAGCTGCAGAGAAGTCTATTTATAGATTCAAACGCGATTAATACGAAGAACTTAATATACTTAGTTTCTTTTCTAAACAAGAAAAGTCTTTGGAAATTGAAAAGGAGTAAAGAAGTGTAGGTAAGAAAAGAGACAGTTCTAAAATACCAGTCTGCTTTCAGTTACAACAGTATCGAGACGTTAAAAGGACTGGAACAGTTCGGTCGGCTGGAGGAACTTATATTGGACAACAATAAGCTGGGCGACGCCATATCCTTTCCATACTTGTCCAATTTGAGGACTCTTTCGCTCAACAATAATGAGGTGGGTTGAATTTGGACGCTAACGCGTGCTACACACTTGTTCGGGTTGGCATGATTCGGCATGGTGAGGGACAATCGGGCCGCCCGACTTTGCCGCAGGCGACGTACACAGTATACATTCGATTCTACCGGCCGGCCCTGTGCCGAATCATTTAGGCCCACCCAAACGTGTGTAGCACCCTTAAAGAATAAATAAAATTAAAGAAAAAGGCTAAATGACAACACCAATTTTTTTTTATAGCTATTTTCTTTGTTCATACACAATGAGTGAAATTGGACATACATCCCGTGTAGCAAAATCAGATTATACTAATGATACTAATAGGATTTGGATGAAATGTAGCACCCAAAATAACTATTTGGGTGCTACGTTTCATCCTAAAATGAGGATTTTGAAGGATAGTGATAAACTTATCTGTCCTTGAAAATCCTCATTTTAGGGTAGACTACCTACTTTTATAACCATTCACATACCTACATAGGCACTTAAAACTTTCTACACCACATGTGCCTACTTCCCCCGAATCAGTAGGTACTCGGGATCACATGTCCATGACCCAAAGTAAAAGTACCTACCACTTTAAAACAACTCATTCGAAACAGCCCTAAAATTAAATGGATAAACTCATACATACAGTGTAGTCTCTCGGGAATGTTCGCGGACGCACAAACAGACGGTCCCGGGGATCATGATCCCCCCCCCCCCCCCCCACCCCAAATCATTCAAGCTGTGGAAAGTCTGCATGATTTACTTGCCTTACTAACTTACTACTTGGTGACCCCCCCCCCCCCCCCCCAAATCGTGTGCTGCGACCGCGCGTGGTTCAGTGTGCGTGCCAGGTCCAACAGGCTCCAACACGCTAATTGCTTTACAGACTTACAATCACAATCTGAATCAGCTAATCCACTGCTTCATACTTAATTATGTTCGAAAAAATTGTCTGAACCATTGCTAGATATACTGCTAGTGTGCATATAAATCTCCGTCCATTTCTCGGGTCCCCATTTCCGGACCGACAACAAAAGGCCAACTCGCAGAGGCCCGTTAGATGTTTTTAATTAAATGAGGCACCAACGGACGATTACCCCTGTTCGCACTATGCAAGTGCACCCAAGGGCAACCCCCAGTTGATGTAACAAAGATCATTAAAATGTTACAGCTAGGTACTTATATGAAAACAAGTACCAGAGGCATGAACATGTACTTTCATACATGAAATCTCTAACTATGTTGAACATGTAATATAAAGTTTCGCCTGAGTTGCGAAACTAATGAAAATTGACTTGTAGTCTATTACCAAAGTTGAGGTTAGCAACTTTCTGGTTAACCTACATTTGTTTGTCGTCTGGATTGTTCTTCTTCTATAATTTTGCGCTTGATTACGAAACATGCGATCCTCAATTAACTCTCCAATTATTTCTTCTAATTTGCAGTTTTAACTTTTTATTCTACTGAAAACTATGGCTACATAAGTGCGCTGTCGGCTTTTTTTCTAACTAGAATTAGGTAGTAAAAAGTCTCTAAAACTGCTGATTGGACTACGCAGGAGCAGCACCTATAGTCAGCGATTCTTCATTCTGAATGCCAATTCCCGTAATTAAAAACGTTCAAAATCTGTCGCGATCTCATCTCAGCGGCAATCAATGTCAAAAGTTTGTCAAAAAAAATGTAGGGAAACTAGAGGTATCTTTGATAGATTGAGATCAGACTGTGGACGTTCATAAAATTACGAGAATTGCCCCTCTGGTTTCCATTAATGCTGTCGTTCCCTGTTTTCCCAGTGGCTCAGGATTCCAGAATGTTACATAATAATTATGATATTAATTATATGGGACTACATTATTGATTTAATTTCAGATAATCGACCTAGATGAGCTGGTAAATAAAATAAGCAAGCACTTCCCTGCACTATCTTATTTGAGTTTACTAAGCAACAAGGCGTGCCCCAACCAACTGTCAGACATTGATAAAGATGATTCAGACTACCAAAGATATAGGTAATTATAATATATTATTTGAGAAGTTTTGCCGTCATAAACTTTTCAGTAACCTACACAAAAGAAAGAAAAGAAAGAAATTACATTTATTTACCACAGACTAAAAGACACCCGATACAAAGTACTCTACCACAGATTAATAAATAGTTATGACTCTACTGTTTTCAGATAGATAGGTACTTACTAAAAACATACGACTAGGCAAAACATCAGCTGCCATTGTTAATCTTCATATATATAATTCTTCTGTACGTGTGTTTGTCACCTAACTCCTCCTAAAAGGCTGGACCGGGTTGGATGACATTTTGTGTGTATATTTCAATGGGTTCCTATCTGGTTTGAACACACAATTTTGGACCCGTCGACGTCGATGTCTACGACGTCTGCCGTCTGCCAGGTCCGCTATTCTAACATAAATTTTCCAAACAAAAAATGTGGGAGGCTATTTTCAGACTGTTTATTTATTTAGGGTCTCCAACAAATGATATGTTTGTCTTTGTGATATTATGATATCTCATACAAGATCACAGGCAGAGTGGAAGGTTCATGTTGAGCAATAGTTTTTTGTATCTACGGCGTGAAATAGTGCTCATAAACTTCCAATACTAATATAAAAACTCGTGACTGGGACTATAATTCAGTATTTGTCCTAATGAGCTCTATAAATGTGCATTTTTTGTGTTGCTTTATTTATTAGAGTGTTGACATAGTAGATAAATCAGGCGCCCAAATATTTAATCATATTCTTTTGCAAACCAAACCTATTAAAATATTCATTATAACACAGTTTGGCATTAGGTAACTGACAATAAAATTAATATGATTTATGTGTCTATACCTACTATTTTTATTAATCTTCGTATTTTAAATTAAAACGAAGAATTTTAATGCATGCATATTTAATTTATTATTTTACATATTTGCACAACAGAGTAACATTTTTAATTAGGTATGTCCAAAAGAAAAATCGTGTAAAAATGGTAGTTGTACTTAAATTCCCTCAAGTATTGAGCACAGGAAATCATCATCTGCCTAGCTTATTCCCAACTATGTTGTGGTCTGCTTCCAGTCTAACCGGATGCAGCTGAATACCAGTATTTTACATCGATCGACCGCCTATCTGACCTCTACAACCCAGTTACTGGGTAATAAGATACCCCTTAGTTGTCAGGTTTTCGAGTTTCTGACGACCCGAAGATCCACGAATGACAGCCAGGACCAATGGCTTTACGTTCTTTCCGAGGCACGCTAAACTATTTTTTTTTTTTTTAATAATAATTCTTCTCGCAGATATTTCGTAATATACATGCTGCCAAACTTGCGGTTTCTGGACTCTCGCCGCGTGTCTTCGGCTGAGCGAAAGGAAGCGGCGACACGGGGCGAGTTCATGCGCGTACGCCGGCCGCCCATCGATGTGGTCGATGCGCCCCTCACTCCGTCACTACAACCTAAAGGACCACCAGTTCGACCATTGCCCTTGGACTTAGGCGCGTTAGGCAAACATAAAGGTATGCAATATTTGTAACATGGTGACCTAATTATTAACGTACGTAGCATAGGTACTGATATCCCATGAAAAGTTTGCGCTTCGGGAATCATCGTGAAGCGCATTGTCTATCTTCGGAAATACGAACGCGCGATGATGAGATCTATTATAGAGCTGTGATAACCATGGAAGTACTTGCCTATTTTAAATTACCATGATTACTCAATTCCAAAAAATGAATTCGGAAACACGATGATTACCTTTTTTGACCTCTCGGTACTTAGGGGCTTTCGGACTTTTGGTATGTATTTTAATTAGAAATTCGGTTTTATATGTAGGTACACTTTCTTTTTCACTTTAAAATCTGTTTACAAACTTACTTACTTCAGTAACGAACTTACTTCAGTAAGTAAGCCGAAGAATGAAGTTGTACGAGTATCTCGCCATATTTTTATTAATAGGTTTTTATATTTAGGTACCCAAATACTAACATTTTGGTATTTCTTACAGGTGCTTACGGGAAATGCAACTACAAGTACACCGGAAAACATTCGGAGGGCAACCGATTCATTTTAAATAGTGATTTATGACTGCGTCAATGATCATACATACAAATGTGCTAATAGGTTATCAAATAGTAATATCGAAGGATCATATAGCGCATGAAAAAGTTCGTCCTTGATAAAGGAAATAAGCATCCTATACTCTGTCCACTAGGTTAATCGTTTTTTGACAGATCGAACTAGTAAGTAATTATATATATTTTTTGTCAAAACTGATACAGGTACGGTATTAAAATGTATGTAAGAAGTCATAAATAAGATTAGGAAGTTTTATATATTTATTTTATTACACATTCTAAAGTTAACTTTTACGTAAATAATCTGGAATAGTAACGTTCTAAGGCAGCTGTCAAAAAACAGTTAAGCTAGTGGACAGATTATAGTTAAAACTAAATGGTTCTAATAATAATTGTAGATACTTATTATGTTGGTGCTAGCTCTTTCAAAAAGGAACCTAATAATTATAAGTTATCAAATCAAAATATTTTATTTCACATAAACCTACATGGGCACTTAAGAAATGTCAGAAGCTAGGTGCACGGTTCCAATTGGTCGTTTTCTATGGAGAAGAGCCGGCAAGAAACTCCACGGTCATCATCGGTATCATGTCATTCATACACAAAGTTTGTAAATAACCTCCATTCGTTGTTAAAAAAATATGAAACACGAGCCATCTGACTATAAATCCAATGATATAAATATTAATTAGGTTTTATTGATTAGCGGAAACCCAAGAATTCGCATTTAGTCCATAACATTCCATACTGTCAAGTCCACATAGTTTACAAGGTGCGATTCCTACTTACGTAGAAACCGTTGAACAAATTTATTCGTTAGATTTACAAGGCTCACGAATTTGTACTCTTGGCAAGGATGATGATATTTCAATTAGAAGACTTTGTTATGCATTCGCCGCGCTATAAAGCCGGCCATACGCGTGATAAACAAAACTTTCGCAACATTGTTGCTGCAACATGATTTGTGTTACGTGCAACAATGCAACTGCAACGTGTCATGTTTCGTAACTTGTGCTCTTGCGGACGAAGCATTAGGAAAAGTCAAAGTTGTAAAGGGATTTTAACACATTTGAATCTTTTAAGTGCATTCCAATTAGTTTGATTTTGGACGTTATTAATGTATAGGTATTGTGTAAATACTTTTTTTACTATTGTGTTCGACTGCAATTTGTACCCAAAAGGGTATTGCCATAAATTCTAAATTATGTTTTTATTTTTGTTATGTTTGCATAATAGTGAATAAGCAAATACTTTTGTAATTAGTGTTTGAGTAAAGTTGCGTCCCCATTTGAAACAAACACGTCAACAACTCTCCCACTCTGTTCTGCGAACTGTAATTCCCACCAATGAACGTCGGTAAGGTCCTATGGTTAACGTCGTATTTTCGGTAAAAAGTTGTGATTTTGCATGAGAGTTTGGAATTAATAGCTGTGACATCATATTTTGCTATTCATATTTCACTTGTTGGACGTTTTGTTGGCGAACATTGTTACAAGTGGATGCTGCTTAAATAAAAAAATTAAAATAAATATTTTTCGAAATGTCTTCTTTTATTTTACTTTCCGCTAAGTGTTATTACAATAAAACCTTGGACTTGCAACACTGCCAACCTGCAATGCAGCAATAGATTATAACAGGCGGCGTCGATTGATATTGAGCTATTGTTTTGGTCATAATGTCGATTAATATAGCCAATGACAGTTTAATTGATTTATAATTATTATTGAAAGTCAGAATCGCCGGGAAAATAAGAAACGAGTAATAAATAATAACGCCTTTTGACGCAATTTTTAACAACGCAATTTTCGACATACGTCACTTTGCTCTTATATATTTAACAGGCGCAGGGGCTTTTAAAGTCTTGGCTACTTGGCTAGCATAAAGAAAGAATAACAGTGTCTAGGCTTATAATTGAGAAATAAGAAATCTTTGGCCCATGAAAATTTCAGTAATTCCACATAGTTATAGAGAGAGATATACTCTACAAAGATTGACCAGCCATTCTGATATCAGAATGGTCGGTCAATGTTAAATGTTTTAAAAGATGAAAAAAGCAATTCTCTCATTATGGTAAGCAAATATGAGCAATTTTTAGGCCCAATTTCAAAGCTAAATACTACTTTTGACCGGCGATTCTAAACGTTCACGATATTGTGAGATATTTTCATTGCATATTTTAGCCAAATTATTATTACAATACTTTCGCCTGTCTTGTAAAAAGTATTGTAACCCATCGCAGCCGGAACGTGGATCCACACGAGACAATGGCTTTTAATTGGTTCTATAATTACGGCATTCAACCGGTAAAAAGTTATAATACAGGTTGGGCAACTTGGAGGTATACAACTTTTTTTTGCAAATATATAGTTGTTTCATGAAAATTATTTTGTGTAGATTAGATAGGTACGGCAAAGTAATGGAGCGTTTTACGACTGAGCAACGTGTTTTAATTATTAAAACATTCTACTCAACCCAATCATGTATTGCGAAAATCCTAAGAAAATTGCGGCCAATTTTTGTAGAAATTACTTACCTTCGTGGCTAACAATAACTCGTTTAGTGATTAAATTTGAGCAGCATGGCATTGGAAACGGTGACATTGATTGCCGCCAAGATCCCGGATCTAACAGCTCCTGACTTTTTTTTGTGGGGCTATCTAAAGGGGCGTGTATATGCTAACAGGCCAATGAACCTTCAAGAATTAAAACAAAATATCTGAGACAGTCACTGAAATAACACAGGAAATGTCATGAAAAACGTAGTGAAAAGGGTTCACATCTGCCATGCTGCTAGAGGTGGACATTTTGTCTGAGATTATTTTCCATACTGAATTGCCGGCCCTAAATACTATATTTCATTAAAAAATACTTAATAATATGTTAATCCTGGTTATAAACAATCTGTGTGCCAAATTTAATCCAAATCCGTTTAGTAGTTTTTGCGTGAAAGAGTAACAAACATCCATCCATCCATACATACAAACTTTCACGTTTATAATATTAGTAGGATATTACATATTATTTGCCCAACCTGTATTTAGTCATTAGTTTTGTATTACATGGGGATAGTGAAAAAAAACACAAATAACTGGTTTATCCATAAACATGGTTTATTATTTAATTTTATTAATCATATGAATATTTTGAATTGTTTAAATCGTAGGAATGCATCGTCGGAAGTATAGCATACATAAAAATAAATTAAGTACTAAAAATTACATCAAAAATTGTCCTATATCATACAATGTTACCTAAGGTTTATCATATAAACCTTTATATTTATTGTTATGTACTTTTCACCAAGCTTTTATGTACAACATTTTAAAAATAACTAGTTGTGTATTTATATTTATTTACATAATGAATTAAATGCAATTGCGATTAGCTCAAAAAACTGCTCCTAACAAAAGATAATTAGCTTGGTGAGTTTTGAGAAGCAACAAGGAGTGGGCAGCGACATTCATAGACATATTTTATACATACAAATCCGGAATAGATGTTTTTCTCCGCATACTTCGACTTTGTACGAAAAAAGTCAACATTCAGTTTCCAATATTACATTCTAAGGCCCGTTTGCACAGAATTTCTAAATACTTTCTACTACTGATTTAAACCATCTTTCCGTTTCTGTAATCTTCATACCATTGACAGAAATGGAGCGATATTTAAAATATGTTTAACGGTAAACGTATTAAGCGTTTTGTGGTGCAAGCGGACCAGAGTAAGTACACTCTCCTACTTTTTGTCAGGGCCCAATTTACAAGCTGAATAGTGAATTACTGCTACGAACAAAAAGACATTACGTTTCAAATTTTATTTATAACACGACATTATTAAACCATTGTTTGAATGTATTACCTAAATTAGTTTTAGAAATGCAACTTGTGTACATAAAAAATGCAACAATACCCAAATAGATACTTCTTGCGTCAGTGCAAATTCAAATGACGCGAAGCTTAGCCAATCTCGCGTGTCTGACTACCTGGTCATTATTTACGTAAGTTTATCAATATACATCTGCAGTCTATAAAATCTCAGGTACGACCCCGTCAAAGTAATACAACACGAATCTCACGTTTCATATACAAAGCTGTCTGAACGACTATAATCATTCTAGCTACTTATTAAAATACATTGTATTAATTTCAAAGTTACAATAACATTAACATCGCGGTGTTCTTGAACTAAAGGAGAGGACGATATCATGGTTTACACTTCAATTAAAATATAAAATTGTAACAATAATGTCTTGATTTTTCGGCTCTAATAAACTTTTAGGTCGAAATCAAATCTCATCCAATAAAAATTCTATAAAATGTTTGTGTGACTCAGTTTGTGCATGATTAAAGCCATCGGAACGTTTTACAAAGTTAGTTTAAAACATACCGTTAGTTAGGCATCGTCTATCACATAGTAGCCTAAAACTACAACCTCTAGAATAATACTAAGCATTTACTTATTAATTAACAACTATATTAATCAGTTGCCATAATTAAATTGTAATATAATATATCTATTTCGAATAATTTAATTGCCAACACGAGGTATACAATGGATGGCCAAACACAACCTGGGTTTGAATTTTCACAAATAATAATTACACGTTGAATTTGTGTTAGGGCTGATTTTTCCATCGCCAGATAAATTTTTCGAGGAATAAAATTGACGTTTGACAGTTTTAGTACGAAATAACTGTCAAAATTTCAAAATTATTCCTTGAAAAAAGTTGTCAGATTGAAAAATGAGCCCTTACTCGTTTTCAATACAATAATGATCCAAAATCGATTCATAATTAATTCAGAAATAAATATGTATCGAGATATGTCTTACAAAAAGGTACACTCGGTGTCTAAATAAAACGTAAACAATGTCTGTACAAGTACAAAAATATATTAACTGTTACATAAAAATATTGATCTCGATAAAATATAATATACGTCAATATTCCTTTGTGTTAATGCCGTTCCAAATGAAGCTTTGGTTAATACAATGCGCCCAATAACAGATCGAATCGATATTACGTACATACTATACTATACAAGTCAAAATGGAATGTGTTAATCACAAAATATTAGGCTGACGTAATCTACTTGCATCACATGTTACTTAATTTTGTATTACACTTAGAAAATACGCTTTCATTAAAAACATTACCATGTGCATCGATCAAATAAAATGGCACAAAATTTTGTTAACGCACACGACGCTACTATAATCTACGCTCATCTGACGAAAGCACTTATTACTGAAAATAACAAAAAATACTTTAAATTAGCCCAGAGCGCACGGGTGCGTTTCTCCCGGGGCGATTTTTTTTTTCGCGCGCTGAATTTTCAACGCACTGCTTAGCCCCGAGAGTTGAAAATCCAACAGTATGTTTTTTTTTTGACGCGCTGGGATGCGCTCTATTGGATACTCAATGCTCGGCTCAACACACAAGAGTTGAAAATCCAGAGCGCGATAAAATCCCGCCACGTTCTTTACGTCCGTGCGTACGTGGGCTTACGCATTCACTTACACTTCTATAACTTGAAAACGATATATTAGTGAAAACAACAAAATAGGCAATAATATAATAGAGCCTACTTCAGCATTGATAAAAATATACAAATATTGAACAATTTAGGTACAAGTAGTTACCCTCTTCTTGTCTTGATATACACGATATAAAAGTTACTCTTAAGACACTACGGTTATTGGTGACGGTTACAAAATGAGAAATACAACAAAACTGACTAAATAAGTACCTCGATCACTAAGCGAGCTTCGTAGCATCGCCGAAGTCAATGATGAAAATCATTGACAAATAATTACACCATCATGAATATTGTAAAAGCTTACAAGTATTGACTTACAAAAAATAAATCGCTATCTGAAGATAAAGCAGCCTACTCAACAGGCCGTCCAAAACGGTACAACCGGTCGCGAAACTAAAAGTGAGCGCACTCGCGAACTAGCACTTGACGAATAAGCAGAAGTCTTTTACTTTTGGGCCTAACTAGAAACACTGCCCTGTCACACCATGAACGCGGTTTAGAAATAAACGCTTTAAAAATCACTTGAAACACTAAATAAAATCCAGCAACAAGGTAAATTCAGCTTAGGAGTATTATAGTGAATTAATTCAAACTGAATTAAATTATTGATAAAATATTTTTTTATTTTATTGTTTCAAAAATCGTGTCTTTTTTTTCAAAACCGCGTTCACCGGTACACACGGCACTTAACGTTTGGTATCTAACTAGAAATGAACGTAGCTAGAGTATTCCCTTGAGTTGGCGCGTCCACGAGCGCAGGCGTTGGGCTCGAGTGGAGGCCGCAGCAATGGCTACACTTGCGTCACACAGTGGGCCAGCTTCTCTAGCTCGGCTTGCAACGCTTGCCGCTTCTCACTCTCTTGACTCAGCTTGGCTTTTAAGTCCTCGATGGCCGTGTTAAAAACTGTGTTTTGTACTTCTATGAGCTTCTCCAAATTCGTTATCTGTAAATGACAAATGATTTATTTTATGTAAGTAGGTTTGTACAAACACTTTAACACGTCAATATGACATGTAGATTAAATGTTTAAATTATTCATATTGTACGATATTTAGGCATCTTCTGGGCACGCCCGTCCCATCGTAAACTTCATCAAGACAGGCAAGATCGAGGTCAAGGGCAGCCCCATTTCGCAATATAAAAGCAAATCGTTGACTACTTACTCTATTATTGAGCTGCGCAATCAACGCGTCGTTGGTTTCAACTTTTTCCGTTTTGACGGAATGCATTCGCCTCTCCAACGTCCCTGTGCTGGGTTTGTCTCCGCTGACGGCATTCGAAGGTATTTTCTCTAAAGACTTTTCTATCCTCTCGATGGTGCTCGTTTTGCTCGTTTGCCTGGCGAGTGCGGTGACCTCGGGCACGAAGGGTGTCTTGTCGGGTTTGGCGCTGGGGGACTTGTCGGGGGTGACGTGTGCGGACAGCAAGCTGGCCGACTGCAGCGCGACCGGAGCGGGGGGCGCGGGGGCGGGGGGCGCGGGGCTGGGGGGCGCGGGGGGCGCGGAGGTGGGCGGTGCGGGGGGCGCGGAGCTGGGGGGTGCGGGGGGCGCGCTCGTGGGCGGCGGGGGCGCGTGGGGCTTCTTTATCTCGTCCAGCATCGACATGATGGTGCGACCTGCCAACCGGTAACAATTTAGTCGTAGTCAACATTTTACTGCACATGGTGGGTACGTGTTTCTGATCCTAAGCGATATTCTTTGGGTGTTATGGAAATTAAAAGCATCTAAACTACGGATACTTCAGTAAGCTTATAACATTTACGATCTTATAAAGACAGATTTATCAGAAATTGACTGGAACAGCTTGCTTAAAATTCTACCAGCACAGGAGTCTGTAAACACATTTTATAATAGTTTGTTTGGTATTATTAGAAAACACGTCCCCCAAAAATCATACAGAACTTCTAAATTCCCCATTTGGTTCACTCGACCCCTTATAAGATTATTCAAAAATAAGAACAACGCTTGGACCAAGTGGAAAGTGTACAATAATATATCTGACTATGGGCAATTTTCCCTATTTCGTCGCAGATTCAACAAATAATGTTACCTAAGTTACTCTAACTACATAGAAACTGTTGAACGAAATGTAAACAAAAATCTCAAACACTTCTGGGGCTATGTGGCTAGTAAACGGAATAAGTCAGAAATGTTCGATGTTAAATATAAAAATGCTTCCAGTAGCGATCCGCGTGATGTTTGCAAACTATTCTCGAACTATTTTCAATCAGTGTATGAGCCGTCAACACTTGATGTCCATAAATGGGAACCGCCTTCTAGATTTCATGATAATAGTGATATTATCAACAATATTTATATCGAGCCTTCTAAAGTTTATAAGGAGCTGAAGTCTTTAGACCCTTCGAAAGGACCTGGACCTGATGGCATCCCTCCTTTGTTTCTCAAATGTGTTGCCAATCACTTATGTGAACCCCTACATGTGCTGTTCAATAAATGTATCAGCGAAGGCGTTTTTCCCGATGTATGGAAAATGGCTCATTTAACCCCCGTTTTTAAAAAAGGATCAAGGGATGACGTAGAGAACTACCGTCCGATCTCGATTCTGTCCGCCTTGTCGAAGCTTTTTGAGAGACTGGTTTATAACGAAATTTATCCTGCTTTACACAAGGCTATAGTCAGGGAACAGCACGGATTTGTACAACAAAGATCTACGTATACAAATCTGCTTGTTTTTATAGATTATGTTTTTGAGAATATGGATAATCGTTTTCAAACCGATGCAGTATATACAGACTTTCAAAAAGCTTTCGACAGGGTGGATCACGAATTACTTTTACGCAAAATTGCCTTTAATGGTATTCGCGGAAATCTATTGAGATGGTTCACCTCTTACATAACAAACCGTACTCAGAAAGTTGTTATAAACGGATTTCAATCAGAGCTGATTACCGTCACATCCGGGGTTCCCCAGGGATCCATTTTGGGCCCTTTATTATTCACGTTGTTTATAAATGATATTAGCACTTGTTTTAATCATTCGAACTTTTTACTATACGCGGATGACTTGAAAGTCTACAAAACTATAAAAAATATTGATGACTGTTTGATGCTTCAAAGTGACTTGGATCGGCTGTCTAGCTATTGCATCTTAAATAAACTCTCATTGAGCTTATCCAAATGCAATTCGATTACTTTCACTAAAGACAAAAAGCAGCACACTTATAGCTACCATTTGCTAAATACACAATTAAAAAAAGTATACTCTTTGCGTGACCTCGGTGTGGTGCTAGACTCGAAACTTCACTTTGATGCCCATGTAGACAACATTGTCAACAAAGCCCTTAAAATGTACGGTTTTGTTATGCGCAACAGCAAAGATTTCAAGCGTCCATCAACCTATAGATACTTAAATATATCACTAATAAGGCCTTGTCTGGAGTTTGCTACTATCGTATGGAATCCCTATTACGCAAAATATATTGACTTGATTGAGACTGTTCAACGCAAATTCCTAAGAGCTCTGCATTATAGATGCTATCACAGCCACGGATCGTATGATGTGTTGCTTAAGATTTACAAACTGTTAACCCTAGAATCCAGAAGACTGCTTCTCGGAGCAATGTTTCTACATGGTATTGTGCATAACAAATATGATTGTTTAGACTTAATAAATAAACTTTGTTACATCGTTCCGAGGACAGTTGTGCGTAGACAAGCGCGTCCATACCGCTTACTATCTATTAATATTAAGCACGTCTGTAACTCTAATGCTGGCTTTCGCGCTCCTCTGCGTCAACTTGTGGATTCCTACAACACTAGATTCGAAATCATTGATATTTTTAATCTAACAGCACATCAATTTAGAAAATCTGTAGTTGATTCTTTAGCTTTATAATTGTTAAGTGGTGTATTTATTTTTTTTGTTTCTGTCTATCCCATAAACATCGTTACTAAAAAGCATTAATTCAGTAATTTATCTTGCACTCATGTACTCTGTTTTCATTTTTTTTTTCTCACGTAGCATCAACATATTAGTAATAGGTGGATAATGTTGTTGATAGTATGATAAGTAATTAGTAGTTAATTGTATAATATTTAATTGTACTCCTGTTTTTTATCCCGAAATAAATAAATAAACATAACATCACGCCTGTATACTCAGAAGGATTAGGCAGAGGTGTAGTACCTATAGTAATAAAAGCTTATATGTATTGTGATATACCTGCAGCGGTGGGTGATTGTACGGGTTTGACAGCGTGTGACTCGGTGTCGCGGGGTGCGGGCGTAGCGTCCTTTTTTGAGTCCAACGAATGACGAACTTTTGTCTGTAAGAATTCAAGAAATTATGATATAATATCCACTATTTATGACCCTAGAAATGTTTCTATTAATGATTACATTACCTCCTCAAAGCTCTCCATTATTGACATTCGACTGCTAATCGATGACGTGCTTTTAGACATTTCCATAGAATGAGTTGATCTCTTTTCTTCTAGACCACAGTCTAGGATTCTGAAAGTAAAAAGTTAGATTCATTAATGTTGTAACTGTGAACAATAATGACAAAATGTTGAAATTATAGTTCGCGTCAAATTTTATGGCGGCTCTGAAGTGCGTTAGTCGCTGCGCAGTACCTCACCCCTCACCCCCGCTAACACATGAATTTGTTACTGCGAAGCGACTCGTCTCATGTTCCGAGTCGCAATAAAGTTTGAATCGGGGTTGTACAAGATCTGAACACTGGAAAAAAGCTAAAAGTCATTTATCTTTTTCAATACAAATTGCTTCCAAAGTAAATTGTTTTCCTGCAAAATCGACCACCTATCCCATCGAACACCTTATTGATATATCCAATCTAACCATTTTGGAATTTTAAACTTTTATCCCGACTAAGTTCAAGTTCGAAATACAAGAGTACAAAACCCGAGTCTTCACTGTCAATTTTTCATTCAGAACTTTACCTCGGTCTGAATAAAGTTCTAAAAAAATTGGCTTGATTGTTTAGGCTCGGACTAAAGTTTTCTCAAAGTAACTCATTTTATGCAGAAAGTCTAGTTTACCTGTCCGTGCTGCCGCTTCCCGCCTTGCTGGCGATGCCCATTTCTGGTCCTGAGAGGCGCGACTTGCTGTCGACTATGAAGCTGGTCTTCTTGGCCTGGTTCAGCTTTAGTTCCTCCATCCACGGCGCCTTATGTTTCTCCCACTCGCGAGTCCGAGGTTTGATTTCTTCGGCCGCTTCGGGATACTCCGTCCGTGCCGCTTTCTCAGGTGGTTTTTCTGCTGTAAGTAAAAGATGTTTTTATTCATTTATTTATCGTTGTGCATAACAATTATGCAAAGGTAAACTTAATGCCTCGGGCATTCACTACCAGGGCAAGACAGTCAACCAAGGCTGGTGGAGAGATAACATGGCAGGTGCATTGTTTATGAAAAAAAAAGGTAAAACATGGTACAGACACACACACTCCTAGTGTGTGCGTATGTGGAGACACTGGGTGCAGTGGTAGGTTAATCTATATAAATAAAATGCTGTTCGTTAGTAAGCGCATCACTTGAGAACAGCTCGACCGATATGGCTATTTTTGTTTTCAAATGTTCGTAATAGTCCGTCCAAATTAAGGTTTTATGGAAAGATAAATTGGAAAAGATTCTCGGAAAATAGGTTATCCGGTGCATGGGAGACGGAAATATGTATGTATTGCTGATGCATCCGGGCTGTGCAATGCCTCACTGTGTATTATAAGATAAATAGCGAGCCATCTGCTAGGATTATTGTTTATCTTGTGTTTCATGCTCGCGTGTTACATACATAACCTCATATTGCATCTGTCATTGCTCCTTACACCATCCTTAGTCGGGGAAGAGGGAATGAGGCTGGACATATCGCACGCGGCTTGCTGCTTTCGCATCATTGTAACGTGCGCACCCTATCGCGCCTTCCAGGGTTCTACGTCCAGGCTGAGGACAGGGCAGCTCACCTACTGCGCGCTGCACGCGTAGCTGAACTGCGCACTGCATGTGTGCTATTCTGTGTACTGCACGGACACCTATCCGCGCGCTACTGGCTGCCTGGTGACGCGCCGCGGTTTGTAGCCTACTGAGGCCTGACCGGCTTCCTGAAGTCGTACTGGCAAGCCTGTTCCCGGGCCTGAGTTTCTGCATCCCGCAGACCCAAGGACGGTACCTTTCCAACCTTTACAAGTGTGCTTGTGCTCAGAAGGACAGTGTGTCCTTACCCGCCACCTAGTCTTCTACAACTACCTACCTATGTTAACTTTGTGAGATTATAAATAATAAATAATAATAACTAGCTGCGCCCCGCGGTTTCACCCGCATAAGTTTCGATCCCGTGGGAATATCGGGATAAAAAGTATCCTATATGTTAATCCTGGTTATAAACCATCTGTGTGCCAAATTTCATCCAAATCCGTTCAGTAGTTTTTGCGTGAAAGAGTAACAAACATCCATACATCCATACAAACTTTCACGTTTATAATATTAGTAGGATTATATCCCTGGACATTTCACACAGCACCATTTGTCCCAAGCTAAGCAACCTAATGCTTGTGTTATGGTAACAAGATGGCTGATAAACTACTTATATACAATTTTTTTTTTTTGTAAATACATACATATTATAGATAGAAAAACACCTATGTAACACATTATACATATGAACCTTAGCTAAGTGTTTCTTTTCTTAACCTAATTTGTTAACGGCCTGCGCAACCTACCTGCAAAGCCCTGCATAGCCCTTTCATTGTATCCCGATATTCCTACGGGATCGTGACTTATGCGGGTGATACCGCGGGGCGCAGCTAGTTATTATATACAGAGTAAACAATACATATCCGATAAAACCAAGATGTCCTAAAAACAGGCGCCGCGCCTGTGGTACTTGGCTCTAGATATCCGTTATCAATGTACAATACGAATTAAGTGTGGACTGACTGATAACAGAGAACTTACTGTTATCAAACAGTTTTTTTTTTTTCAGTTTGAGACACGTTTGGGGGATACGCTAAGGTAGCCCGCGAAATTTTCTAAAAATACATAACTACTACTTTACGATCGCGAATCATATTTTGTTCAACATACAACCTCTGACCTGCAAATTGCAAAAAACGTGAGAAAATTTGAATTTCGCAGGGTACCCTGGCGCTTCCGCGGTTACCCCATAAATGCATAGAGAGAAAAGAAATAAACAAAGACAAACATACCATAACCCCTAACAAGCAGCAACTTTTACTTAATTTCCATGCAATCGATCATTCGTGTGTAACGCCTTTAAGTTTTACAAAATTTTACGCAAAATTAGGCTTTGTGTTCCAGTTCGTTATTCTATCTGTACGTGCATGATGAAGTTCGTATTGTATTGGACAAGGCCAAGGTTAGCAGAGACAATCCATTATTAAGATGCCTGCCTATCGGAGCGGAGTCAAGCGGAACACTATTATAACCATCGCGAATGAAAACATAAACAATACACGCGTCATCCTTAATATATTCCAGGAAGTTGTTGCTACGATGAATTTATTTTTCGCAACGGGTATATCATGAACCGTACTAGGCAAACAGTTGAAATATTTTCACAGAGTGTGTATTTCTATTACCACTTTATCAACAAAAAATAAATGAAAGTTACAAAAATTAAAGGGGCACTCTCTCTTCTGTCACTCTCATAGTCTATTGGGAGTTGGGACGGCAATCCGACACGACCGGAGAGAGATCAGGCGCAGGACCAACGGCTTAACGTGCGTATCACACCGCCGAGCACGGGGGTATCACACCGCCAACGTCCAAACCCCGGGCTGTTACTAAGAAATTCCTAATGAAAACACCCAATAACCCTCTTTACCCGACCTGGGAATAGAACCCACGACAACGACAGTCGCTTGCAACCACGACACCACAATACAATAATAATAATAAAGTTTTATTGACATATATAAAGGTGTTACATTTTAATTAGAAGCAAGTGTGTGTGTGTGTGAGAGTTTGTGCTTGGTGGGTGGACTTTGGGTAATATTTGAGTTTGTTTGCCTCCTCTTGATTATCACGATCATAGTTCTTTAAGTAAGTTTTCAGTCTGTGGGCAATCCAGTGTTTGAAGCCATGTGTTTAGTTTCATCTTAGTTCGGTACAGTACACTCGGAGTCAAATAGAGTTCCATTCTTGATAGAGATAAGTGAACACGCTTTGTAAATGTTGGGTGGCAAGTAATCGGCACGGGTTATCTTAGGTTAGATGTTACATTGTTTATTGTGGACAAACATTCTAAATAATGGCAGCTAAAATAGGTTTGGGTAGAAGTCCGATCGCGATATCTTATTGAGAAAACATAATTATGACGTGTAGCATTTTTTTTTGCGAACGTTTAACTACTGCTATACAAGGCCGTGTCCTAAAAATCTTGCCGTGGTGACCAGCCGATCGATTCTATAAAAATCACACCGTGAAAAGTTAGGTGAAGTGAGTTTAGAGCGAGCTGTCAATAGTGTCAATCCCTAGAATTAGTTGGAATGACAGCTAACTCCACGCTCACTTCACTTAAGATTTCACGGTGAGATGGTTACAGAATCGCACTGCTGGTAGGATGAAATATCATCAAAGATATCAAAGTGACGAATACTAGCTAGCATAATCAGCCTAAAATATTCCCACTGCTGGGACACAGGCCTCCTCTCGGTGAGAGGGAGAGAGAACGTAATCCACCACGCGGACCCAGTACGGGTTGGTACATGTCACATGTCAACGATTTTTTTTTGTAGGACATATCGGTTTCCTCACGATGTTTTCCGTCGCCGTTTTGAGAGCAGTGGTGATGAAATAATGTACACAAAGTAAAGCGCCTGTCGGGGCAACTCTTAAGTCGCGGTCGTTACCACTGGGCCACCATGACTGCTCTACAGTGTCCAATATCATATCATAATTTATGTCTATACCAGTGGAGGCTGGTAATTTTAAACATAGCCTTTTAGTATAATCGTGGGTCACTGATATAAAGAGATTGGGACCACCTTTTGTCATATTTATTTGATGCGTTATTAAATTGAAAGATTACCTTCGTGTCCGTTGCTTAATCCTATTAGTTGTGGCGTATCTTCACGGAGTGCTTGACTAGGTGGTCGGCGTCGAGGGGCTTTTACTCTGAAATATCAATTTATATTATTAGCTTCAAGAAATGAGAAAACACATGTAATAAAAAATACTGGAAAAGCATCAGTATAGTATTGAATATAATATAGGACAACCTGCTCTACAAAAGAGGAATGTTGATCGCAGAAAGTTCATTCGTAACTATACCGCTTTTACGATTGGTCTGAGATACTGGGTCAACGAAACGACTAGAAAACACCTATTTGACCACTGGTTTATCTGCTGGTTTTTAAAGAATATACGAGATCAGTGTTTTAATATGTTCTGTAGCAGTGTGTATTTAGGCAAATTGTGATCATAAAAGTGTAACTAAATAAAAATAAAAAAGACTCGTGTTTCCAGAACCTCCTTCAAGCACAAAAAAACCGAGAACCAAGAAATTGTTCAATCAATAAACAACTTCTTACTGGGTCCGAGTGCCTAGTGCACGTGACCAGAGGGCTGGCCTGTTTCTTGGCCAAAGAATTAGCATCGCCATACAACGTGGCAATGCTGCCAGCCTTTGGGGCACTGTTCCTGTTGACAGCGATGCGGACGAATTTTTTGATGCCCTATGATTCTTTTGCTTATTTTTTCACATGTACATAATATTATTTTAAATGTTAGCTTATAAATATATATATATAAATAATGTAACATAATAAACGAAGATACTTTGTACTTCTTACTACAACTTTTAGTTCTTACCTGCCAGCTCTCGGGTCGTTGAGTAAAGAGTTCCTCTCGATGTGGTCGAAGGTGTTGGCGTTGTTGGCGTTACTGTTGGCGTTGGCTATTGGCGTGGTCTTGCTTGGCGCGGCACCGTCGGGTCGGTCCCACTCGCCGCCGCTACTGCTCCCGCTGCTCGATACTGTTGTTGAAGAAGATTTCTCTCTGGAAATATAGCAAAGACCATAAAAAAACAGTTATAGAAAGGATGAAAAAGTGGAGCAAAACAGCCTACAGGCTACCGACTAGAATTAAAGCTCTTTGTGAGCTCGTCCGGGGAAATACTACCGCCATATCTATGTCTGCTGGTCCTGCGTGCCTCGTAAAGCACGCGAAGCTGTTGGTGTCGGCTGTCATTCGGCTGTCTTTGACAATCGTTACGAGTCGTCAGAAGCCCGAAAGTCTGACAACCAGTCTTACCAAGGGGTATTGTATTACCTAGTAACAGGGTTGTGGAGTTCAGATAGGCAATCGCTCCATGTAAAATACTGGTATTCAGCTGCATCAGTTTAGACTGGAAGCCGACCCCCAACATAGTTGGTAAAAGGCTAGGCAGATGATCATCTATTCCTGCCGCTTCAGTTTGAAGTGGAATGGGTATCAGTGTAATTACAATAATATTATACCTGGCCTGGCCATCTACGATTGACTTTCTTATTGTTTTACAAGACTTTTTAACGGTATTTTTACGCTTCGTATGTACCGAGTAAAACTTACTTATCTGTAGACGATAACATTTTATTCTTGAGCCCGCTGAACAAACCGCCCACTCCTGACGTGGGCGTGGGACTCTTCTTTAATGGCACCGGAGGTTTCTTCACCTGAAATACATAAATAATATATTATAATTAGTTTCTACTCGCGACTCCGTCCGCGTATAATCTCGGCTGCCGAGCTACCCCGTCGCATGGCATCGCCTGCCAGCGCTATTACTTCGTTTTCTACACTATAGAGTTCTAGCGTGGTGTTATTATAGCCTATAGTGTTCCTTAAGAATTGGGCTAACAAATACAAAAATAATTTTTCAAATCAGACTGGGAGTTCAAGAGATTATCACGTTCAAATAAAGAAACAAACTCTTCAGGTCTACTATTAGTATAGATATAACTTCTTGTATGTTAGTACATTCTAACAATTGCTCGGACGCTACAAGTTGTCCCATTTTCACGTTATCTATAAATACACAAGTACAAGAACTCGTAAATGATCAGATTACTTAAATACTAGTACAATTTAGATTAGAATTGGGAAGTAATAAGCGCATTGTTGCACATATTTAGTTTATCAAGGACAGCACAACACGACTCTGAATAATTTATATAACGGGTGTATTAATTATAACGCTAAGCTGTTAGTTGTACTTAGCTCATATTAAAGTGGGTATAATAGCTTAAACTCTCGACTTTTAATTTCCTAAACTAAAATGACAGCTGCAATCGACGATTTTTTGTGAACATGACAGTAATGATCGCAGCTGTCATTTGGTCTAGCAAAAACAAAACAGAGTTTACAGTTATTTCAACTAGAATATTGATCAGCTAGGTTATCAATAATAGAGTGATCCGAGAGATGAGTAAAGTTTTTATAAAGACCTAATTTGGGGGTTGGGTTGTCATCATTAGAAGTACCCTAGTTCTTTAGATGGGAAATAAATATGAAAGTAATATGTAGAATGCTAACAACTACTTTCCCAATGCAATCAAGAATATCTTAGGATGCAAATACGATGCATTCGCCACCGATTTACATATGCAAATAAATACAATAACCTCACCTGTTCCAAAGATCCATCGATGACGGTCTCATTGTGTATAATCTTCTCCGACTCACTCTTATTTGTGTGTGTGACCGTACTTTGTGTACTCGAATCCTTACTGTTTGTGTTCTCTTTGTGCACGCTGGAAACATAAAAAATAGTCGTAAAAGAAACGTCATGTAAACACATCTAAGGCGTCGTGTTTTACGATGAATTCCTTAAGAGAATTTATTGGCAAACCCGTTAGTCTTCGGCCCACTTTAAATGACTGTATTCGAAACGGAATTGTTCGAGTTTTTTTTTATTGTTGAGATTAACATAATTGTGTGTTTTTGTATTTTAATCAGACATGAACGTCTAAAAGCACCTTTGATCTCGAAAATTTCATTAATAGAAAGAATGCTGATCTTTATTAACATCAAATATAAGCTGAGTTCCTTAAGTTTTGAGTTGAGCTTCACGATTACTGACAAATGCATGCACTGACTGGACAGGTCAACTCACTGTGTGGTTCTCCAATCAAAAGACCATTTCAGGCATCAATCTACATGGTCTTCCCATGATCTGACCAAGATTATGAGAATTAAAAGAGACTGAGTTTGTTGACCTCTGAGATTGTTTCGGCCTTTCTTCTCAGAGTAGTCAGATAGGTAACGCCGACCTTATCTAGTTTTTATAATATGAATGACGTGTAAAAGTGTTTGCACAAACCTAGTTACAGAAATAAAATCATTTATCGTTAAGGAAAAACAAAACACAGGAACTCAAACTAAACATCACAATGTCACTGCACTCAACAGATGAAAAATAATGAAACCAGTAGATTATTTCTACTGTACAAAAAGTAAGACTGTGTGATATAATCCCATATCATGTAGAATCCGTTTACTAACAAAATCTTAGTAGGTCGCCAGCCATAGCCGACTCTTATCTCTCGATTGATAAGAATCATAGTAAAAGATTAAAGTATAAAATACCTTATTTTAGACGTGGTCAGTTCCTTGACGGAGGCTGTTTTCTCAGAGTACTTGTTTGTTAGAATGGGGTAGATAGCGTTTGTGGTCTTGACCGGCGGTCGGTCTGGTTTCTTCTCTTCC
This sequence comes from Apamea crenata, assembly GCA_949629185.1. NCBI lineage: Eukaryota > Metazoa > Arthropoda > Insecta > Lepidoptera > Noctuidae > Apamea > Apamea crenata. Next base: position 8,591,836 of record OX451356.1, on the reverse strand, counting down.
AATTCTGTCGATACTGTAAGTAAATATAGGATACCTTAGTATTGCTGCCAAGTTAAATGATTTTGTCACGAGTAGAGGCGTCAATTGAATTTGTATTTTCCTTTTAAATTACTATCTGGCCTTCAAAAGTTTATTGCAGTTTCAGTAATCAATTGATATGATAGTAGTTTATTGTCAAACAATTTTTAACCGGAAAGTTGCAAATAACTTGTATTATTCGTTATATATTTTAATATAAATATTCTGAAGTTAATTCTGTTTCGTCCCACAGAAATATTCATTTACACTTACACATTTTGGAAAATAAATTTTGTTCACTTGCAAACATTTTTCTAAACTGCAACATTATTCTTATAACAACAACAAGTACTTGTTTTTAAATGTCATTCAATTAAAAATAAAACTCTACGCATCAAATAAACACTTCATTATTCCGACATCAATTCCTTAGAAGAGATCACACAAACCACACAACTTATAACGTTTCACATACATAGATAAAACTTTTAACAAATCCGACTCACTTTCAAAAACCATTTTAGAGAATCACAATATCGAGGAAATCAGTGGAGCAACGTGCAACATTGGTGTTACACCAACGCGGTTAGTGAGGCAACTAGTTATAAAAAGACAGTGTCGAGACACAGCGTGCTGTGGCAAGTTACGCAAAATCACGACTCGGCTCGCAACCTTCATGAGAAATGTCAATAGCAGAACATCGAATACTAGAGTGGGCGGTGTTTACCAACAGGCTGTGCGTGTGTTAGTGCGCTCACGACTTTACTAGTACTTAGCGCGCGAACCTGAAGGTACAATGTTATTGTTTAGACGGCTTTAGGTAAATTTAATGCGATTTTAGTTAATATTAATGTCCGTGGAGTTTCTTGCCCGTTCTTCTCTATAGGTATACACTACGCTTTGGAATAGGCAACTAGTAACATCTTTCTGACTGACCGGCCCTATTACAATTCCAAACTGCCTGTAATTGGTTTATTTGAAATAAATGCTTTGAGTTTGAGTATTAGGAATTTCCGAAGTGTTAAGATTTCAAGGTTGCGCCTCCATGTGCTACTTACGTTATCTGGTTTAACACGCTTGACTATTCTACAAAATGAGCAAATTCGCGCTTATAATATAAGCATTCCTTTAAAACATTTAATTTTTGGCACGTTCTTAGATAGAAAAATTGATTAATATTAATAACACAAATCAATCTGCGGGGTAGTTGCGTAACGCACTATCAGTAGCCATTGCTTACATTTTGACAGTTCAGCAACATTCATTGCGTTATTAACGTTGTTGAGCAGAAAAAAAATCGAACATATGAAGCAATGGACTAGCAATATCCTATAAAATTATTCAGATTGTGATTGATAGTATGTTACGCACTTAGGGTGCAGGTCAATCACCAATTATAAATACGATGTTTCTATTAGCCATGAACTCAAATAACAGCGTAGCTCCAAAAACATAGAGCAGAGATTTTCTTCATCTGCATACATAAATTGTTGCACGCTAGTTTCGATACGCATAAATTAGTAATATTGCGTGTCTTTCAACCGATTGCATTCGACCAGTGTTACAAAGTTTACGTCATCTTAGATTATGTTATCATACTGTATATATATTATAAGAGTATGTTACCGGACTTATTAACCTTGCAATATTATATTAGAGTGTATGATACATTAAAAACGTGCAAATATCAACAGCAGTGTTAATTAGAAAGTCAATTTGATCAAGTAATTAGCTTCTCAGATTTTTTGTATGTTCTGGTAGGTAGTCTAAAAAAAAAATGACTTCTTCAACGACTATGCATCAGCGTAGAGACCAACAAATCGGAATGGCCACCCTTTAACACTTTCAAGGGCATTATACGGTTATAGCCGTCATAACAATAGAACTTTTATTGTGTCTCGTTTACCGCGCCGGAACCTGCGGGGTAATTGTGTAACAGCCTAACAGTAATGGCATTCATTTTGACAGTTCAACAACATTCATTGCGTCATTTACGTTGTTGAGCAGACAAATTGTTCAAACATGAAAGCAATGGATTAGCAATATCCTTCAAAATCATTCAGATTGTGATTGATCGTGTGTTACGTAATTAGGAAGCTAATAACGCCTTCAAATGTTTTGATTGGACAGAAAAAGTGCTAACTCCCTGAAACACACTCTGTCATGTCAGTCCCGTAATTTTGTAAAAAGGCCTAAAAAATGCGTCATCAAAGAAGACATTTGTGGATGCCTCTGAGTGATAAGTATAAGTCACGAACTCACGACTAACCTTGCAAATAAATCCAGAGCTAATAAACAGCCAAACTTAAAAACTCTTGTGTTCAACGTCCCGAGTTTTAACACACAATGTTCCTTTAGAATCTGACATCACTTATTGAGTGATCATTACTACAAAACGGGTTTTTAGTTAAGCATCAACACACAAAATAAGCTGTTTAGAAGACAGAGTACAACATACATACTATAAATAAATTCAAGGTGTGTGTAATGATTACATCAGTTATCTGTCATTGTACTGATACAACGAAAAAAGCATTTATGTACTTAGTAAGCAGACACCACCGCACTCTCACTTTATTGATAAAGGCTTTTTATTGATTTGCTAAACAATGTGTGACGTCATTTAATCTGTAGTAAACCCAACCCAGTTTTGTTCGTTTATTTGTGCAATTTACGAAAGATTGATGGGTTTAAAAAACGAGCGGCAATTAATTGAAAAGGCGATAAAGTGCAATCTGTGTAAATAGCCTGGGTGACACAACACAATGTCATCATTTAATTGATTTGAGCTTCGCAGACGGTATTATCTTTTACAAGTACGTCGAGAGTTCTTAGAGTTTATGAAGTATCTGTTGCTGACGCTCGGATCGATTCTCGGAGACTCTTTGAAGGATAAAATCAGGAATGAAATTATTCTGAAAAGGACCGGAATTACCGACATAGGTTGCAGAGTAAGCAAACTGAAGTGGCAGACGCCTTCTAGCTAGATGGACGGACGACCTAAAGAAGGTTGCTGGGATGGACTGGATGCGGAAGGCGGAGGACAGGGTGTTGTGGCGCAGCCTGGGAGAGGCCTATGTCCAGCAGTGGACTGCGATAGACTGAGTTGATGATGTTTCTGATAGTTATGACTGTTTAGAAGTTAAATCCTACTAATATTATAAACGCGAAAGTTTGTATGGATGGATGGATGTTTGTTACACTTTCACGCAAAAACTTCTAAACGGATTTGGATAAAATTAGGCACACAGATGGTTTATAACCAGGATTAACATATAGGATACTTTTTATCCCGATATTCCCAAGGGATCGAAACTTATGCGGGTGAAACCGCGGGGCGCAGCTAGTTATAAATAAAAACGAGTAAAAGGATTGTAACGATTTGCCAACGTTGTGCTTTTAAAACTTATATTAGCTATCATCATCATAATATTCAGTTCGTCCGTTTTCGTTTTTAACGTTTCACATAGATAGCCCCAAGACTGATATTATGAAACAGTGCCCTAATTGCGTATCACACTAATAACATCTGAACCATTTTAATCTAATCCATTGCTTCATATGTTCGAAAAAATTATCTGCTCATCAACGTAAAGAACGCAATGAATGTTGTCGAACTGTCAAAATGAACGCCATTCTACTGTTAGTGTGTTACGCGTTTACCCCGCTGGACAAAAAGCATCGTCATAAGCACCACGACTGCCCGACAAATCAGTGATGGCAGTATGTTACCGTATTTATGCACGGGAACTAGAAAGGTGCTTTCCATTTTCAATCTTCCTGACGTAAGCCCTTGTTTATGACGATGCCCACGCAAGAAGGTGCGGCAAGCCGACCAGATTAATCACTTGCATTCGTGATGTAGCCACAAATCTCTAGATGACCTTGAATACTACCATTACGTAACTAAGTTTGAAGAACCCTTTGTTTATTTATTAGTTAATACAAGATGTATGAACGTAAACGAGGCAAAGGGAGTATCTAATGATCGTCACAGGTTGTGTTCTATAGGCGTGAGTTTATGTATGTAGTCATTAAAAAGCGAATTTTTCAATACCATCGTAACGGTACGTTTGATTTGATAAAAAATATGATAATAGATCGAAATCCCTATCAATGCGATAAAGATAACACATATTTATTGCCATTTATAAAATACCGCTATATCTACCGCATTGTTCATAATATATTTATAGCGCTCTTTCCATCTCTATACACATATCTGCATTAATTACGTACCCTTCACGCATACAAATATATTAGAAAAAGGGTATAACCAGTTTACGGAGCCGTCCGTATATAAATATTATTTAAGTGTGTTGATAATAAATTGATTTAACCTCTGTATTTAAATGTCATTTGCTTGCATATTCGAGTAACCTTTCGATACCGATCACATCCTGGAACTACAAAATTCAAATCTCCTCAATTACGTTGAAATCTTGTACTATATGTATATCCATAGTCACTCAGGGGAACAATACCATAATAGTAATGCGCAGATTCGTATTCAAGACGTTATGTAGATGATGCAATCAACTATTTTTGTAACTGTTGTTGTACTCAAGAGCGGAAACAATGAAGAGCAGAGAAAATCCATAACTAATTTATGGTATGCAACCTTTTATTATTGTAGTAACTTTTGAGTTGCAATGTTGAGTGAATGACTGCAATTGTGTCGTAGGATCATAGGCCACAAATAGGGTGCAATGACGTCATTAAAGGCAAATTTCCTTGAGCGTATTTACTCAAGGAAAAAAGAGGAAGAATTTGCACAATTTTTTAACAATGGGAAATATTAGCTTTTCAGGTGCAGTTCGTTATTTTTCGTGACCAATCTTTATAAAAGAAAAGGACTAGAGGCGGTATTTTCAAATCTAAATATTAACGCTGACACTACATGGGTTTTGCACCACAAGTTTGCTAGCCGCCACACGGCCTTGAAAATTTAAGAAATTCATTGCATCATGGAGACGAGTTGCAAAACCCACCTTCTCAATGAGAAATAAGCTAAGAAGCTAGCGTTCGTCATTTTGCGCTAACTTAACACCATGGTAACAACCCTACCCACAGCTTAAACAAAAGACGAGCAGTTACAACACAACCAAAAACACGTTCCACTTCAAACTGTTTGCACTTTTCTAAGGGTGAGTTTACTGTTAAGTTTTTAGTGTTTGTGCGAGCATGGTTCAACAAACGCTACAGGGAATCATCGTTTGCACGCTACTTTGAACTGCGGGGTAATTGCGTAACACACTATCAGTAGTAATGGGTCTCATTTTGACAGTTCAACAACATTCATTGCGTTATTTACGTTGTTGAGCAGACACATTTTTTGAACATATGAAGCAATGGATTAGCAATATCCTTCAAAATTATTCAGATTGAGATTAAAAGTGTGTTACGCAAAGGGTGCTGTATTTTACTTGTGATTTAATTCATGATCAAGTAATAATAAACCACCGCCGTGTCGACGTTGACGTCGTGGTGGGGCTTGCGCGCTCCAGACCTCTGGGTCTGTCCCTGTAGAGTTTACTTTGCCGAAAAAGGTCTAGGGTAAGGAGCCAGACCAAGCATAAACCCACAGGGCAGCATGGGGCGAGCTGTCGGGCAGTAGCGACCCCACGGATTCTATCTCCCAGGAGAAGTCTTGTTCTTCACCTCTTTCTAGCCTCTACTGGCCGGCTTGAGTGGAGATTCGCAAGAGAAACGGGCGCATCTTTCGGGCTCTGGGATTGTCCTGATAATCGTGGAATACCTAAGTCTCCAATAGTTTCCGGGGACCCATTATTTAGTGTGTAAGTCACACCCTGCCACTTTATCCGTGCATATACCGTGCTTCCGTTTTTTTAGAAGATAGAGCTATTTATAAAGCCCAGTGGTGGCCGAGCGGAAACGACCTGTAACTCTTACGAGTTCTAGCTCGTATGGTAGGTTTAAACCCAGAAACGTACAGACGCCAGCACATTAAGCTACCACAATCTGTCAAATTTCTTTAATAGATTTTCAACTTCATCGCTTTACTTTGTGTAGATTATTTCATCACCACTGCTCACAAAACGGTGAAGGAAAACATTGTGAAGAAACCGGCATGTCCTAGACCCAAATTCGAAGACATGTGACATCTACCAACCCGCACTGAGCCCAAGTGGTGGATTATAGCCCACTCCCTCTCACAGATAGGAGGCATGTGTCCAAGTAGGGGGAACATTATAGGCTTATTATGCTAAGAGATATCTGAGCTTTGCTTGACTAGTATTCCTGCCACCATGCCTACCTGCTATGTCACTCCTGGACTTAGTGTGGGCTCTCGCCACCACATAATAATATTAGTTGGAACTGAAGTTATACATACCTTGTGCAGGCAGCGCTTGCACGAAGTTATCAGGGAACAGTCCAACGCGGCCATGTAGTTCGCCGCGCCACCAGCCGCGGTCGGGCGCCTCCTTCGACAGGATAGTCACGATGTCGCCTTCCGACAGCGTCAGCTCGTCTTCATTCACAGCAGAGTAGGGGAATAGTACGCGACACAGCTCCTTTACTGTGTACAAATAGAGCTTATTATTGCTTGCAACTAGTGAGGATATTTTTATGGGACTTCAAAGAAGTTAGATGGAGATTAGGATGTAGTCTAAGAACAATGACTTGTTTGTCATAGTTGTCACACAATAGTTTCATTTGTTCACGTTTTTACATCTAGCGCCACTGTTATCATTTAGTGATTAAAAAAGACAACAAAGCCCTTATGGCTTTGTACGTAACACGAAAACAGTTATTTATTAAAAACAATAATAACATTGTTCACAAGTTCTTCGAAAACCACACTAAAAAAACTTACATCAAATTATAAGAGCGGCGACATTGTCAATATAAAACGATTAGGCACACAGTTAACACACATTTTTTCACATGCAAATCTAAAAACATCCGGAATTTATCGTCAGCGGAAGATGCAATCACCAAAACGATAAGCCGGGCGTCCCCTTCGAATCGGTGTCATCGCTTCGAATTAACGTAAGTAAGTATACCAACAATATATGAATAAGACTGGGTGACGAACGAGCTTCGTACAATGTTATAAGGTTTACGGTCATGACTCAGTCTCAGACCCTATGAGAAAAATATTAACTAGTAATAGAGTATGAATACCGTAAATATCTACCAGTGGCGAAGGGTGAATTTATGACAGAGGTAAGCCGGAGCAAAAAAGTTCGGGAATTCGGGCTTTCATCGTGGCCACGAAAAGCTACTTCTTGTTTACCTAACAAAATAACGGTGTCAATAAACCGTTTCATTAAATTCCTATTTCGATCTACTTTTCTATTATGAGCTTTATGCGAATTAGCGAAAAATGATGCTATCCAGTAGGATAAAATGTTTCTTTGATGAATTCGTCAGATTATTATTATCTATAAAACCCCCTTTAATCCATAAACTACTAGAATCTGGAAAAGTATACACGGCAAACAATACATTTTATTTAATTTACAACTGCCAGTCAGCCATCGATATTTATCGTAAAGAGCGACATTACAATGATTGAAAAATCCATCGCGGCGTTTATAGTCATCTGGGCGAGCACGGCCTAACTCAATTAGGTGTTTTTTATTTTCAAAACTTAACCTTGAAAAGCATTGTATCCTCACAAAGCAAATAATCTGTCAAACACCAATCTACGGCCAATAATGCCATCCTAATGATTAATTTTCAAATCTACTCTAAATAAGTAATTTCAACTTAATTAACTACCTATCTACTTACCCCAAGTACCTAATTACAGCTTACAACTTTCACTACACACAAAACAAAAAAAAACTCCAAATATAATAAATAATAAATTCTAATCTAACTATAAAAATGAATGACTATTTCCCTTGGTCACGTCATAACTTGAGAACGACTTTACCGATTTCATCCATCTTTTGTTTTTAAGTTTTCTAATACTTTGTAGAAGGTTCTTACGGGAAAATAAAATAAAATTAATTCAAGCGGACGAAGTCGGGGGCAAAAGCTAGTACTAAATACTGTAAGTACTAATCACTGATTTATACCAACAAACAATTTCCAACTGTTATACTAATAAATTCAATGAATACAACGAACAAAATGCAAAATAACTACAAGTGTAAACAAATTATTACGTCAAAATAATGTTCTACACATCAATTTATGTCAATGTCCGAACTCCAACCCGAATGCATTACGAAATTCAGCGAAACCGACCAAATGGCGATATTGCTCCATCTCGTTCACGCGCACGCATTTTCTATGTACCGTACTGTGTCTATAATAACTCGATATTCACCAGCTTACCAGGCGCTCAAAAATAGCAAGCCACGAGTTATTTTAGAGCAAAATATTTTGTTGTTGGGAAAAAATGACAAAAAATTTACTATAGAGTGGTTGTGTTCTGAATTTTCGAAGGGAAGCCGGTGGGAATCGGCTTGTTAGAGCGCCTCGCCACTGATATCTACCTATATTGTATACTAGAATCTAAGCAGGAGGTTGCAAGGATTAATACAGACTTTTTGCTTACATTTTTTTCATATTTGCAAAGATAAACGAGGTAGGTAGTTGTTCGTTTTTGTACATCTACTTATTTACTTTAGGCATTGGCCAACTGTTTAAAAGGAGATATTACTCCTATATAGCAAAGTTGGCAAATGCAGTTAACAGTTTATTTTAAATGCCAACTCAAGGGCCCGTATCCACTAAGGCGAAGACGAGCGGAGCAGGATAACCAATCACAGACAAGACGCGAGAGACGTGATGTGGATTTCAGCCTATGTGATTGGTCGATTCCTGCACATCACCTCTCCGCTCCGCTCATCTCCACCTCAGTTGAAACTTACTCTAATACTTGGTATCTTTCGTGAGAACTGCACCCTAATTGTGTGACACATAGTGATTCATCGCTGGATTATTGAAGTAAGACGCAGGGACATCCCCTACTATCCTCTGATAGTGAGCAGCGTTTTTCAACATTTAGGGGTTAAAGTATGAAATTGCCGATTTGTACTGAAAAATTGAAATTCGGTTTTTTTTTTAATTTAACATATTTATTTCATCAAAATAATTACCATGCTGCCATCTAATAGGAAGGCCATTTCTGCCTCAGCGATAGAGCTCTCGATCTCGTGATCTAGATTTGACAAACTGTGTGAAAGCATTTTGTACTGCCTCCTGAGAAGAAAACTCTTTATCACGTAGAAAATTGTCCAAATCTCGAAAAAAATGGTAGTCTGTTGGAGCAAAGGTAACGTTAAACCATGCCGCTAATTCCTGGGTAGTTTGGCTCGGATCGGCTTCCACCATCTCTTTCAATTCATTGTTATTCACCAGTGTGGGCGGTCTTCCACGTGGTTCGTTCTTCAAATCAAAGTTTCCATCACGAAAGCGTTAAAAACAAAATCGCACGGTGCGTTCATTAGCAGTCCCCTCTCCAAACGCAAAATTGATATGGCGAGCTGTTTCTGCCGCGTTAGTTCCGCGTCGGAACTCGTATTCAAAAATAACTCAAATTTTCGAAGTATCCATCTTTCTTGTCTAAGCTGATTAAAAAAAAACAACTGAAATTCGATAATCGAATGTTGCACATTTTTTAAAAGAAGAACTTCATAGGTACCATGTGAAAAAAGTTTCACTCAAAAATCTCAAACCATGAAGGTTCTATGTCAATTCGAAGTACCTATTACAATAAAACGGCAATTTCATACTTTAACCCCTATTATTACAAATATAACCACCTGCTGGTATAATCTCGATAATCCAGCGATTCGACAATAGAAGCGCTTCTTAGCTATTATATGAAAAGCCCATATCCATTACGCAGAAAAAATTGCATTAGCCTATATCGTTTCACTGCAAAGCAAAGGCTTTCCATCTTCCCACATATTCCTGTTGTACATCTCTGTCATCATCTAACGATTGACAGGAACAGAACGATGTTTTAAATATGTTAACACATTTTGTGATTTGTGGTGTAAGCGAGCCTAAGACATTGTAAGTACACTAATATAAAGAGAAAAACCCAGTCCACAACTCACCAGGTTTAGGCGGGAGCGCAGGCGCCGGCTCGAAGGGCGGCGCTGGCTGCGGCGGGTCCAGCATCACGACGAAGTTGGAGGGGAATACCCCCACACGACCCTGCCGGCGACCCTGCCACCACCCCTCCTCTACCTGCACGGTCACACGGAGTCAACAATTTAGTACGTACTACACAAACACATAACACGCGTCGGTCAAAAAATGTAAGGCGAAGCAGTCTTCTGAAACTGTATATGTCCTTCACATTGATTCGTCACGTCACACTAAGTAATCGCGACCGAAGATTGTTTTGTCCAATTATGATTAGATACAAAAACTTTCGCAAACACAAATGAAATGTTTAAAATATTTTTAAATTGCACTACAGAACCACTGACGCGTACGACCACTAACGGATCGCAATCTTTAAAGAAACCCACAATAACTTTGTCGTGTGGTGAAATTTCTTTTTTTACATATTTGGTCGTTGTCTAGTCTGCGACGCTACCAAAAACACACTAATTTAAAACACCTACAGACTACAACAGTGAACTGATATCAAATTAGAAAACGATTACAAGTTATGAGAGTGAGTCATAATTATTGTTCCATAAATGTACTAATTTGTCTTTGGTATTACGTTGTTTTATAAGTTCTCGACAATAAGTAATTCGATTATGTCTTAGTTGCAATAAAAGACCTTTCAAGTGTTCCATTACAGCTATTGCAAACAGAAAAATGAAGCCACACCTAGGAGCTGCGACACTGCATGGATGACGTGCTATACAAACATGAAGAATAATGCAAACAAGTTCAATTACCTCTCCAAGAACTTCGAGGACGTCACCGACGCTCAGAGGAAGCTCGTCCGGGTTCGCGGGCTGGTAGCTGAACACCGCTCGACATCGGCCCTGCACGCCCGCCGGCCTAAATTCAACAGACGTCACTCTTTACTTACTACCAACACAATTACACTACAGTACATAGTAATACGATAAAAGAAAATACAATTTATAAGTTGCCGACAGCATTTTTCATGTTTGCGTGTTAAATGTAGTGTGTTGGCTGAACATGTGAAATTGACGCCAATTAACAGAAGCTCCAAGAATCCAGTTTGATATGTAAATTTTGTAATTGATTAACTAGTCTGATTTCTTTGGTGTTTAACGTTTATTCACAGACAACACAGAAGTCTTAGAAAATGAGGGCAGATTTCTTTAGTATTCTCACTGATTACGTAAACGACTGCGACAGTTTGCTCAACAATGTTCATGGATAAGTGATTTATTTCAGCTATAAAATAAATAAGAAACGGGGATCGAAAAGTACCTATTTGGTTTATAGAAATGTATACTTAAGCGCTTATTACACTATCCAATTTAAGGAATGCTAACTAGGAACACTCTAACTAAGAAGTTAGAAGTCGGAAGCTAGTGATTACACTACACTAAATTGGATTCTAAATCGGACAGACGACGCATTCAGACGCATTCGTGAAGAAGGATCATACACAATAATTTAGGAAGTAGTGCGGTTGGACCTCCAATTTACACTAAATTGGATCCAATCTGTTCTAACTGCGATTACATCTGCCGATTTCCTAGTTACCGTTCCTTAAAATTGGATAGTGTAATAAGCGCTTTAATGTCTGCTTAAATAATTAGCAACGTTCCCATGCAAAAGCTGGGCAGCCACTAGCCGGACAGATCACATAATGTACAGTTGCACACTATGATCATATAGTCTGCACATACCCGCGTACATATTTCCATAGCGCAGTTTATATTATATCAACAGAATTAGGTAAACCGCTGTTTGTCATTACTACTCATTAAACCTCTTGCGACTGACTGACACATATTCCCCTTTATTCATAAACGTTGCTTAAAGTTAAGCAGTGATTAGCGACTGTTTAACCTTACATTTTTGACGTTTAAGCGTTACTTAACTTTAGTCATCGTTTATGAATAAACCCCAATATGTTTATCATTTTCATACCTGATACGACTGTAAAGTAGGTAGGTACAGGATTTACGAAACATCAAAATAAACGTTTCTGAATCACCTACCTTATCAATAATTTCCCTTTTTATTGGCAATGTTGTTTTAATATTAGTTCCGACAAAAACCGACTTAAAGACAGGCAAAAATATATCACTAAGGGCCACACAACAAACACTGACTTGCGGACCGCGCTTCTTATCACGCTATCCGAACTGATTAGATAGTACGTACAGTCATTATTATTCTACTAATCGAAAACGGTAATTTAAAAGCCATATCCAATTATTTTACAATACCCGGTCGCGGTTGTTGAACGACTTTCGCCAGGAGTGACCGCCAAATTAACCGGATGTCGTCCGATATTAAAAACATCAACAAAATTACACTTATAATGAGTACCTCTCCGAAGCTTTAAAACCATACTGCAAACCAAAGAGTTTGTAATATAATCATTCTTTAAGAGAATGACATCACTGATTGTGTTGGCAAGTGTATGACTAAAACGGAATAACTTTGTAAGTATGTGTGTTGTAACTCAGCATAGAAAATGTCTTTGTCAACAATACAAGTATTAAGTTTTTTATAGACAATTGATTACTGAGCGTTTTAAATGATATAGTATTCTGTTTCATATTATCACGATTCTGGTTTGTTTAACGGTATAATTTCTAGGTAGTAGAATCTATTAAATATTGAATTATACGGAGAACGTTGTCGTCAATAGGAAATTTTGGTTATATGTATTTCAACTAGCTGACCCGGCGAACTTCGTACCACCTCAGAATCAATAAATGTTTAAATAAATTATCGTCATTATTATTATTTTCGTGATTTTTCCCATGTTTTAATAGTACCAAATCACAGATCATAAAAATCGGTCCAGCAGTTCTTGAGTTACAAATAATGTAACTTAGATCGACATTCGATATTTCTTTTGATGCGACAGTTGATAAGACGTCATCATCAAACAATTAATTTCAAACATCTATTGAATTAAATGAAGATACTAAAAATGAAGATGTTCCGAGTATTGACAGGTCTGTATTGATCTCAATCAGAGATAAACAATATAATCAAAACGAGTATATAATAATTAAAATGGAAATGTAAATAATATATGTGTCAGTGAACTAGAAATCACACACATGGTAATTTTATATCGGTACACAAACCAGTTCGTTAGGAGCTGTGCGCTTGCGCCTAGACGCTGCAGGGTACCGGACGGTGCAGCGGTGTCGAAACTAACTGTAAACTGGTAACCTTAGCATCAATCTCTGATGTTGGTATTGAACTTTGACATGAACATTGTTTTATTTGTTCCGGTAAGTTTGTAGGTCAATATTGCGACTGCCAGATTGTCGCGCGAAGCGTAATATTGTGTTAGTGATTTTATTTTAACGGCAGACCCAGGCGTAGATGGCGGGGTGAATTTGACGCCTAAAGGTGGGATTGTTCCATATTGGAATTAAGTGGAAAAAGGAAAGGGAGGCTGTCATTGCTCTACAGTAGAACAACACCAGCTGCAATAGCTGAAATATTGTTCTATTGTGGGGTGCAGGAAGCATGTAAACAATATCTAAAATTTCAGACGAGATAGAGATCATAGAGAGCTAAGATTTATATGAAGATATTAATAGGCGTCATGAATAAGGAAATAATCTTCACCAATATTAGTTTCAATAGTTTCGAACGTAGGTACTTAAAAGTTAGTTAAAATATATTTTTCAACTCCACAGAACCAAAACAATGATGACTTAGGACTTAGACGGTTATGTCATACGAATATTAGATGCTACCGTTTCAATAAAAAAAACTGGTTCTTTGCAAATTGGTTTTGGTGGAAGGCAAAATCCGGCGAATCAATTTTATCGTGCTTTGTATACCGATTTTAGTCTGTTAGGCAACACGCGATAGACTGAATCTAGTTGGTTTTATGTAAACATTATTTACCAGAAAATCTAATTTATTCTTCAGAGCAATTCTGGTTTAAATCAATGAGAAATTCTTTCTGTTTTGTACGAAAATAAATAAGATATAGCTACAGCACTTATTCGAAGTTTTACTGATTGGTAGTAAATAAATTTTACCGTTTTGGCCCAACTAAATAAAATAACGTCGTGGTTTATGGTCCCGCCGAGACTCGCTTCGCGCGAGCGCGACAGGACAAATGTTTGTACGACCACTAGAAGGTTTGTATGAAATATGTATGGTCAGTACACATACCTACATAATATTATGATGGTGCATCAGATGTATGAGTACCTACTGGCACCCACCATGTTTTGTATACTTAATACTTATTTTGTGTCACATGGCAAATAGGAAAATACTATAGGTACTTACCTATCTACTTAATCGTGGATACTTACGGTTATCAAAATGACCGAGAGGAATCCAGTGGGGTAATTGCGTAACACGTTATTTACGCTGTTGAACATACAATTTTTTCGAGCATCTACAGTAATGGATTAGAATTAATATTCTTCAAAATGATTGAGATTGTGATTGATAGTGTGTTACGCAATTGGTTGCTGGACTACCTCACCTCACCTCACCTCTAGACCCTGAAACAAGGAAGCATCCTCACCTTGCACTAGCGTGTTCGACGACCGACACAAAGTTATCAGGGAACATGCCGCGGCGGCCGCGCAGCTCACCCCGCCACCAGCCGCCGGGCAGCCGCTCTACGTCACGGATGACGTCACCGGGCCGCACCGTCAGCTCGTCAGACTCCGACGCGTCGTACGCGAAGTTCACCAGACACGACACTACGAAAAACAAATGAATGTAAGCTTAAGGTCCACCTTGGATGATATGGTTCACCAATGATATTTTTCCTTGTTGTGGTAGTTCTTTATTGTCATCTGTGCACCGAGTGTGATTACGTTTTTTATTTATCACAGCACTGGTGCAATGTACCACCAGATTATGAAGGGACTGCATGTTTGCTGCAAGTCAAATGCAGCTAGTCCAACAGCAAGTATCATTGTTACGTTTACTCCAATAGGTACCTAATGATTTGTTTGACCTTTTCTTACCAAGAAATAAGGGCCTAAACAATTGAAGAATGGGTGTTAAAGACATATTTTTTGCATGGTTGAGAGAATGTAAGTTCTGCAACTCAGTACTGAGTACTCATCTTCGATAAAAGGAGAGTAACATCGACACGAAAAGAAGAAGTACGATGATTATACTTAGTAAAACTGATGATATCATCAACTCATAATCTCCTTTTTCCTCCACCAAAATAAGATTCTTCAGCGGTGGCCTTGTAGAAACGGCCGCGACTTACGAGGTTGTAGGTTCGATCCCAAACAGGGACTTTACTTTGTGTAAATTATTTCATGACCACTGCTCTCAAAAGTGAAGGAAAACATCATGAGGAAATGTCATCACATGTCATGTCATAGAACTAAAAATTCGAAAACATGACATCCACCAGCCCACACTGTGTCCGCATGGTCGATTACAATCCACTCCCTCTCACAGGGAGGAGGCCTGTGTCCCAGCTGTGGGAACATTATAGGCTGATTATTCAAAACTGGATTGATTTGAATAAATTGATACTTGTTTGTTGAAAACGGCACAATTTTAGTCATTGTAAGAGGTTCCTAGTTCTTCCAGTAATTATTTTATGGCAAAAACAGGATCATGGCAGTGGTAGAAGCAATATATAGATAGTGTTGTACAAGTTATTTGCTCTAGAGGAAATCATTAATTTTTTTTTATGCCCCATGGGCTTTTCCACTTTTTGTACATATACAAATACAAGCATTTTTTTCCTTAAAAGGAGGCTCGAATCATCAACTTGTTGTCTTGATTTGGTTATGAAATAAACAATTTTGATTTCATTTTTTTTTAAATACCAAAAAGATGAAACAATTTTTGAAGATCATTTATCATCTTACAGGAGCTCAACTGTCACCAATGAGACACAATTACTTTTTTATTGTTACCAAACTTAAACCGTCTTATTACAAAACGAAACTTAACTTTAGATCTAGCCTAAACTATTGAGCCAGTACTTGTATTTCGAACTTTATTTCGATTAAGGCAAAGTTCTTAATACTAAAATGACAACTTAGCATCGAACTAAGCTATCATTTTTGTATAAAGAACTGCATTTCTCTATCAGTTGGTTCTTAATTCAATAACTGGGTCAGTGGTTTAAACCAGATCAAAAGAAAAACCTTGTTTTGTAATAAGGGGGAATAAGTCTGCCTAACAGACAAGGGGTTATTGAACAAATTCACTATAAAGTAGAGTAGAGTATGAGTATTTTGCTGCATGGGAAGTTCTTTAATTTTCAGTATGAGGCGTCCTGATTGAATAGAATTGCCTATTTGAAAATAAAAGTCAGTCTATTTAGTAAATAAGTCTTTAAATTGTTATAATCTCTTTGTATGAATAGTAAATTCATGTTTGGTGAAATATTTTTGAAGAAAAAACCCTAATGTAAATGCTAAAGTGAAAAAAGGTACTTTTACTGTCTTAAAAATCATCCAATTATCGGTTTCAGAGCCTTTCTTTGCAAAAAAGTTGGAAGTATTATTTTTATTTTTAATAGTCTCTCATCTTCTTTAAACTATATTGAATCTATAATTACAGAAACCTTTGTGAAGTTCTTGCTTAGAATATTTAAATGCAGATGTTTAACATTGTACTTAAATATAAAAAAATGCTTAAAGCCCACACTGGGCCTGCATGGTGGATTACAGCCCACTCACTCTCACAGAGGGGAGGCCTGTGTCCAAGCCAGTGGGAACATAATAGGCCGAATATTAAATAACAAAATTCAAAAGTAATTTACTTCTAAATTGTTAAAGCAAAAACACAATGGTGCCGATTCCCTTGTTCACAAACTAAACTAAATTTAAGTTCAGTGCAACTTTTTCTCTCTATTTCATTAAGAAAAGGACAGATGATTAATATTAGTTTGGTCCTGTCAAATTAGTCAGCGCCTGACGCAAATTGACGTGTTTTTAGTAGCCATGTTTTTAATCACGTCTAAACTGTTTATGGAGTATCTTAATTTGACAGGACTAAACTAATGTTTATCTTCTGTCCTTTTCTTAATGAAATAGAAAGAAAAAGATGCACTGAACTTAAATTTAGTTTAGTTTGTGAACAAGGGAATTGGCGCCAATACTAAGAGTTGCAAAGCCTAATACTAAACTTATTAAGCTACCACTTAAAAATAATATAAACAGCTTTTGATAATTCAAAAGCTACTGGGTTAATATCCAAGTGTCTCTTGCTTGGTATGCAGATGACAATACTTATTATTTATTGAATGTGACATGAATATGTAGTACATAGATAAAATCATAATAATATCCATGTTATCTATGTATACCAACTCTAAGCTTCATACTGCAATGCTTTTTGTATTTTATGAAGAATCCTTTCATTTGTTAAAGTATCTAGAAATGTTCAATTGGTTTAAGTTATCTTTAGCAGTCCAATCATACTTGTGACAAAAGATAACAGATAATACAGTTACAACAGGCAAAGAGAAATTACACAATTTAGAAGGTATTAATTATTAATAAACTATTCTACATAGATTACTTTTTAAATATTTTGTAGTTCAAAATGTTTCAACCAATCATAATTTTAAAACTCTTTGAATCTACAGGTTTTTTTAGATGACTAACATAAAACTCAAGTAAAAAAAAAGGAGGTAAATATTAATGTTATCATAACATAACCTAGACAGAAATGAATAAATATTGTAGTCTACACACTACACCCTTCAGAAGGGGTACTTGAATATATGATTTTTAACAATAAAACTATCTAACCCAACATGTTATCCGAAGGTCCAGGCACGTCGCGATTTGCTTATTAGTATTTAACACGCACACGACATCACAATGCCAACATAGTGACTCATAATCAAGCTCAGGAACACTCAAGGAGAAGAGCAACAGTTGTATTTATCAAGAATACTAGCAGATTTCAATGTTTCAATCCGTCTTCACGGCAAATTTAAAGCGATAAGAAAGTCATCAAAAACATGATAAGCTCATTTTCGTCGTATGACGCCCGAAACAGTAACTTAATCTCTAACAAACTATACAACAGATTTATGCAAAATTATTGAGGACGCATCGAAAATATGCGTTTAGGGCAACATACGTCAGCCAAATTCATGTCGCAAGACTTGCAAGATACAGTTATTCATACACAAACAAGACTATACCTTTCCGAGTGGCGATGTACTCACCCTTCTGATTTGCATTTGTATCCATCTCGAATACTATGAACACATCACATTATCACTAGAACACTTTTAATTTAACAAACCATTGCACATTTTTTGTTTAATTTCCAACAAATTGCATCTATTAATTTACAAAAATTAGGACAAACAAGCGTGCAGCAGAAATTTATTTCACTGTTTTTGATATACGAATACGTCAAACTTTTTTTTCTACAGCATGCTGAGTTTGACTTTGTTGAATCGAAATAGCTCTCTTTTGGCCCATGCGTCGTTTGAATTTGTGTTTTTAGTTTTGGATACGAAAGGAAAAGACAGACCCTCGAGCTAAGTTCGAACCTCGTTGGTCAAGGAAGGTTAGGAATTCTGTATGGGACGTAGGTATGGGACTAACATTAAAAGTCTGGTTTGTTTGTCTTGAAATTCTCAGTACGCTGAGAATTTGACTTATTAGAAACATATTCGCCGTCAGTGGGGTGGGCACCCATAGAATACACAGACAAATAAATAAATAATTAAATTAAAAAATAAATTAATAAATAAGTACTTTATACTAGACTGACGCAAAATATATAATATATCTACATTTTGTATTTGTCTTAGATGACCGGTATGAACCGATAACGATTGATCGTCTAAAGGCCCCCTAAGATTATGCTCTTCTACATAGAATCTCCTAATCTCGTGTGCCTCTAGATTCTCGTCAAGAAACTCAACATCTGCGTAGCCTTTTGCTAACTATGAAAGGGTCACCTTCCAATCTACTAGGATGAAGTTGAATATCAGTATTTTACATGGAGCGGTTTGCCTATCTAATCTAACGTCCACAACCCAGGCACTGGATTAAACGATTCTCCTTAGTAAGACTGATTGTCCTACTTTTGGGCTAATGGGCTTCTGACTTCCCGTAATGACTGTCAAAGATCTACAAATGACAGCAATTAACGTGGTTTCCGTGGCACGGACGGGTATCGGTTAGTATTTTAGTAATATATGGTCAACCATCCACAGACGAATTATAGGTTGTACATATACCTAGGTACTTATTATAATGTATACAGTCATCAAAATAATATTTTTTTTCATTCATCGTATAAAATAATCTTGAAATAAGGCAGGGGTGTAAATCCCGCATGCCTGGCGTAGGTATAGGTACCACGGAGTACAGAAAGTCCGTGGTAGGTACCCTCTAGGTACCAAGCAATTGATAATATTGATATTATATGAGTATGGGTAGGTACCTGTATGTAATATTCGGGTGGGAGAAGGGGTGTTTACGAAGAATAAAACAGCAGACAAAGCAGCAATTAAGTATATATAAGACTGATTTTTAATGTTCAGACGTAACCGAGATGGTTCTAGCTCAACAGATCGGACAGAACTCTCTTTTAATGGGAATGAGGGTCGGGTCCTCTACATATGGTACAACAGCAACCATTAGGAATACAAACAAATCATAACATAACGAGATGAGAACTACAATCAATTAAATAATATGATCGACATTGTGCCCATGATGTTTCTATCATAAATATACATTCATTACAATGACATGTATAGACAGTGCGTCTTCCAGTTATGCACGTAGGTACTCAAACTCTCGTACTCTACTCGTACGTCAAGTATGTACTATTGTTATCATTATTAATTAATAAGTTACAATAGTACTTTCTAGCTATTACATGTCGTGGCTGGATGCGGCTACGTTAGAGCAGCCATCTTCCAGCCTCCAGGGCATTTTCCCTTTAAACTTCTGTTGATTTAGGTACCGTTGCGTTAATGTTCGCTGCAGAAAGACCTTGCTAGCTTCATTTAGTCATCTGCCTAGCTTTTTCGCAACATGTTGGGATCGGCTTCCACTGCTTCCAGTCTAACCGGATACAGCAGAATACCAGTATTTTACATGGAGCGACTGCCTATCTGACCTCCACAACCCAGTTACTGGGTAATACGATATCCCTTGGCAAGATCGGTTGTCCTTTCGGGCTTCTGACGACCCGTCCGTAACGAGTTAACGACTGTCAAAGATCCACGAATGACAGCCGGGACCAACGGCATAACGTGCTTTCCGAGTCACGGAAGGGTCTTGGTATGTAAAGATGGCCTGGACCTGATCGATCGACCCGTGCGGCTATAATTACTTAGCCGCCAGCTTCATTTAGTATGTTCCCAAATAGGTAGGTACATACCTAGTTGACTTGTTGTTCAGAGTGTGATAACTCGTAAAATCCAAATCACTAGCCTCAAACCTAGCTCTTCTACTATTCAAACGAAACAGGTAACAGCATCCTAATAGCACACTAACAACCTCAATCTGAATCATTTTGAAGGATATTGCTAGTCCGTTGCTTCATATGTTCGAAAAATGTATTCGCTCAACAACGTAAATAACGCAATGAATGTTGTTGAACTGTCAAAATGAAACCCATTGCTATTGATAAGTGTGTTACGCAATTATCCCGCAGACACTAGTTTCTTAGAAACTGATAGATGTTGACTAAATAAAATTGTCCTACTAGAGGACAATTTTATTCCTCAATCAAAAATCAATGTAAATTTTAACATTATTTAAAGTAAAAGTGAACTTCGAAAATACTCGTAGGTATGTATGTACTATCGTCGTACTTCCCCCAACTGACTTTACCAAGTTGGGCCATTTTAATAGGCCACATTTGACACTTCGTCAAAATGCTTGAATTATTGTCCTTTTTGTCGAAAAAGGAAAGGGAGGTGTTTGCCCTACCCTACAATGTGACGACACAGGCAATTTGTTATTGCATGCAATTATGCGCTATCTGCGCGATGAACGGTATTCTAGTGCCAAGTGCCAACTATGTCCCATTAAAAAAGGAACCTATTTTTTTTTCTTATAATAAGAGGCAAAATGGGTTGTGTAGGACTTTATATTTTAAAGGAAACCACAGGGGTAGAATACAGACCTACAGACGTTCATAATTTTTTATTTAACATCAACATAAATAAGAAGTATCTACAATTCAAATATTACTCATGCTTATTTCTTCAGTGATCCGGCAGAGTCAGGAGGGATACCGAGTTCCTCATCAGTGTAAGTTGAGGGATCAACATACGGAAATTCACCCTGAAAAATAAGTAAGTAATAAATAATACCCTTAATAATAAAATAATTGTCAGGTCAATTTTCACATGAGCGATGCTAATATTTAAAATCAGTTTTTTCTTAGAATGTTTTTATAAAGTCTGGTGAATCAGTAAAAAAAACACATTTCAATTTACTCTTTGTTTTTTTATATTATAAGTACATTCTATACTAATATAATAGAGCAGAAGAGTTTATTTGCTAACAAACAATTGCACAGATTGTTTTAAGTCTTTCTCAGATTTAAACATTTCTTTTTGCATTTGATAGCCCAACTCTTGAGGAAGGTTATAGGGTTTAACATTATGCTACAACCCTCAGGATCCAAGCAAAAATAAAATAAAACAAATAATAATAATAATATCCCTGGATCTGGTGGATGGCTCCCCACAATCTTTATCCAGTGATTGTACTTTTTGCTTCCGGTAACATAATACATTAATTATTTACAGGAATTATTTTTCTTTTATCATCCCAGAGATACAACTAAGACTTTGGATTATTAAACATTTTTTAAAGGTGGAAAATAATAAAAATAATAATAATATCCCTGGACATTTCACACAGCACCATTTGTCCCAAGCTAAGCAACCTAATGCTTGTGTTATGGTAACAAGATGGCTGATAAACTACTTAATATAATATACATTTTTTTTAAATAAATTATGCACTTATTTTTATACAAGAATAATTGTAGTTTGTGCAAAGTAATACTGTTTACTCCAAATGTCTCTGTATGTCTTTCATTTACATTAACTGACCTTCATGTTAATATTGTTTTAATATAACTTACAAAAATGTGTTCAGGTTCGGTGAGACAATGCCATAAGATCCACCACCAGGCAAGCCCTCCAAGAACTTCAGCTAAGATTATGGACTTCCTTGATGGCATTGGTGGCGGTACTCGGTATGACCATGCTCTGAAATTATATCCTTTGTTTTTAATTTTTCTTTCCAGACTTTGCTTCATTGTACAGGATAGTAAGTGGAAAATAACAATTCAGAGCTGTAGCTGTGTGATATTTTTTCAACAATGTTGTATAGATATTGTAATGAACTGAATGATGATCAGGATCACACAGGCAGGTCTATTTTATTGCTTTTTATCAATCACACAATTCCAGTCGATGATTTATTTTTTAAATAAAATAGTCGAATCAAATTCTTTAAAAGTAGTCGGGTAATAACTGCTCATTCTATGCTTATTTCTTGACAAAAACCAATGACATAACAACCAACATACCCATGGCCTGAGTTTCTTTTAGCTTGCTTTACGTTATCAGCAGCATTTTTTAGGCTTCGTAGGAGAACAGCCCTTGATACTAATGTTCTAGTCAACATTGTATTAATATTGTATGGGTTTTTAATTAAAAATCCAACGAAAAAATATGCGTGGAAGATAACCCACGATCTGGTTCCCCTGGACTCGATGAGCCAAAGTCGAGACCTGTCATTTGTCAGAATTGTCAGTGTCATGTCATTGTTTCAAAAATAATTTTCGCGTCCCAGGTACGCCCGCGCTCAGTGTCCACAGAACATAAATATCGTTTTGAACTAAATGTTGTAAAATAGAAAAAAATTGCTTTGTTCTTCTATGAATTATCACAGTTTTGCATTCAAAATGCTCTCCTAAAATCATGATTCTGTAGATTCTTTGCGGCCGTCGATAACCCGAAGCGGCGTAACCATAGAGTAAAGTAATATATTGCGCGTAACTGTCCATTAAACTCTTTGGTCCATATCATTTTTGGTACTATATTTTGTAGCCTCGATACGATATTCGCTTCGTCTTCTTGCCTGCGCAGGTAAGATGGACGGAGCGTGTAGAGCATTGACATAGAAAAGTATGGACTGGAAATATGTACAGACGCCAGCACATCAAGCTACTACAATCTGTCAAATTTCTTTAATAGATTTTCAACTTTATCGTAAAAGCATTAAGGTTCAAGGTTGATTGGGAAAATTTGACAGTTTCGGGTAGCTTGACCTGCTGGCGTCTGTACCTACAAAAAAAGGGTGCATACATACCTACAACTCATATTGTCTCATAAAATGGCTGCCATTGCTAGGGTTGTGTCAATCAAGGAACATCGGTTTTACTATAACGAGTATCGATACTAAATACGAGTTTTACTAGTTATCACGTTTGTATCACGATGGATTCTGGTGCTGTGAAGTGTGAATTACAGGCCGGACCTAGCTAGGTGACTCGGACCGAATAAGACGCAGGATTATTTATGTTAACATCGCAGAATCGACGGATATCGTTTCAACGGAGGAACTAGTTTCGGAAACTATTACGGCAAGTCGGCAACGGTACAACACTATTCCATTATGACATATTTTTGTAAACAATGAATGAATTAGCAAATATAATAAAAAAGACCTGATATATGGAAATGAACCCAAATATCAATACTTTAGCAATAAATTCATGATCGCGTTACAATTGTATCATCGAATGTGTATTATTGTATGTATTCATGCATGAAAACCGGCTACTATCCTGTGAAAAGACAATTGAGGTTGATTTTCATTCTTTCTTGCACCACACTTCACAATACAACACACAGGCATGTTGAATTTCTGTTTTTCAACATTTACATGCAGTTTTGAAAGGTAAAATCCTCGTAATTTTCTCGTAAATCTCAATAATACAAATAACAAACAAACATTTGACAGCAAAAGTACCACGAAACTCAGCGCCTAAGATGGCTGATACAGCCATACGGCACTTACCTACAACTCCTACAAGTCTACAACTGTCACAACTCACTACGTCACGACAAAATGTTGCCATAATTAGCAACAACTTAAAATATAATAGTTCTCTTTTATCAAATAAGATTATAGTAACCGGCATGAGTCGTGAGCACAAACAAACTGACACTTGCGCAGTAGTTCATTTTTCGGTCTCTTTGGCGGAATGAAGAAGGCGGGGGGCACCGAGGCTGCACGCGATTGGTTCGTCTGGCGATGCTCGTCGTCTATTGGACTCTCACGTGTCATTCGGCTACTGTAGTCTGTACCTACTGTACACTTTCGTGCAATTTTAGTGACTCACGTTTTTAATTTTGAAATAGTTTATTTTTGTTAATTCGTATTTGTTAAGTCAAAGTAACGGTTAAATTTGTTTCTTCACTATTTTAGTAGTTACTTGAACGAAGAAAACATTTGCCGTAGTATCAGTAAAGGTCAAGTATAAGTTAATACTTTGACTGATTGTGTTGATGAAGAAACTGGCCGTAAGTCACAAAGGCCTACAACATTATTGTATCAAAATAAAATTTCAAGTACCACTCATATTTTAATTATAGTTTGCGTAAGTAGCTATCAATAATTTGAGCAAAAGCGGTATTAAATAAATTTGGCCGAAAGTGTACCTGCGCGAGCTTGCCCCCACTACTGCCTATCTGTGCTCTGCTCACGACTCGTGCCGGTCATTATATCTCACTAGAAAGAATAAGACATAACGACAGCACGGTTGGCGCAGTGGTTAAGCGATTGACTGCTGCGCTGCGTGTCGCGGGTTCGATTCCCGCACGGAACAAATATTTGTATGACCTACATGTATTTGTTCCGAGTCTGGGTGTTTTTCTATCTATAATATGTATGTATTTACAAAAAAAAAAAAAAATGTATACAAGTAGTTTATCAGCCATCTTGTTACCATAACACAAGCATTAGGTTGCTTAGCTTGGGACTAATGGTGCTGTGTGAAATGTCCAGGGATATTATTATTATTATATTTCAAATTCTGAATCATATTTCACTCATATTTGTATAAGCAAATGTATGTATAGAAAAACGCGGCATCTCCATGTTTTTTCCTATCTCAATGGTGTAGAGGTAAGACGGTAGGTAGTTCGCCGCGCAGCCCTACATAAATGATCCGCCTCCACTTGCTTGATTAAAGGAAATAAACATAATTATATTTTGCCATAATGATTTTATTTACAAATCAAAAACATCTGTGTCTTTCTGTCTTCATTTTGTTGGTTATTATATTGGATTTTATACATTTAAATATGTAGGTAATCAATCTATTAAAAAAAATACCTAAGAGTAAAATCTCTCTAAGACCCAAGGCAACTAAACTTGATGGATGTGTGAAATTTAAACTGATCATACACAACTCAACCAAAATCTAGAGACATATAAAAGTACCTACATAAAACTAAATACTATCTAACATAGGAAAAAAGCTAAGCTTATTCACTTAAAAAAACTGGTGTATACCTAACACATTTGCTTGTCTGTCTACATCTACTTCAATAATTTATTTTTGCCTAATAGCTAACATCATAACTACTATTTGGTCTGAGCTTTGTCTTGACAACATGGCTTGTTTGCGGTTGTTCCATCTGGTAATACTGCATTGTCATCATATGGGATATTTTCAAATTTAGCAGTGTCTTCAGTAATTCTGGCCTCTGAAAATACAAGAGAGAAAAGGTAAATCAGTTTGTCAAATTAAAGGTTTTTACAATACATGCTAGTATACACTAATAGTAAAATATTTATACTATAATGACATACCAAATACCCCAGGCTTGATCTCTCGAGCTTGGATAACTTGCGTTCGAAGTTCATTTTCCACATCCTCACCAAGTTTAATCATCTGCAATAATACAGATTTTTGAGCTAATTCCTTAACACAATAGTCCAACCGGTGTGGTATTTATGTAGTTAGAAAAAAGTTCATACAGCCTCTATAGCTTCTTCATTGGTAACATGTTTGTTTTTACGGAACTCTTCATTTATTTTTAGTCTCCCAGCTATCAGTGCTCTTTCATCTCCTGCAAAGGTTTTCATTCTAGTTCTGTGCAACCTCTTGAAGATCTGCAGGACCTGAAAAATATGTAGTTCTTACTAAAGCTAAATATTCTGGTTTGTTGTTACAACAGTTTCTATTGCAAGGTGATTTATTTTTGGTTTACATTGGTACAGAACGTATTAGAGAAGAAAAAGTTGAAGAAAAGTCCTGGCTGCTTTCAGCACGAAGTAAATTATATAAAAATATCCCGACTACAGAACTAAGAAGACTTAGCAAGCGCAAAATGTTAGAGCATTATTATGTTTCTTGGTACTTACTAAAGACCGTGTTGTGCTCATTCTGCATGAAAAATAGGTTTTAATCAAAACAATTTGTTATTTTGTTGTTGAATAAATTTCCATAACCTCGCTGTTTATTTCTATCCAATGATTAATGATTGTTATCCGCTGTGACCAGTGCCCAATGGCTGTGACGCTGTCGCCTGTCCTGTCAGTTACTGTATATTAATCTATGCTGTCAGTGTCGCACTAGAACTGTCAATAAAATCTAGTGAGGTAAACTTAAAACAATTACTTAGATGTATTACGCGATTCTGAGTGACTTACCTAATACGTGCTGTTTTGCGCTTAGAGTATACAGAATGGATCTTTTTCATTAGTACCAGATTATTTACCGTAAACAAATCTTGGACCTCAAGAATAGATTATTCACGTCGGCAAGATTTTGTGACCAGCGGTGTATTTTAGAGATAAATGAAATCTCGGCGTGCTGTGCTGGCACTGCTGCTGCGGCTGCGGAAAACTTCAAGCGGCGAAAATATAAAAACCTTATCAGAAATTATATTTTCGACCCGTTTGGGATTGAAACCAAACCAATTGGCTGTGGGGTCCAAGTGCTCATTGCTTGTTCAATGAACTCTCTCTAAACGGGTGGTTGACACTTGCGGTGACCCAAGGGCTGGCTTTTACCTTGGCCAGAGGCTAAGTATTGCCATTCAACGTGGCAATGCCGCCAGTCTCTTGGGTAATTACCAGACAGCGATGTGGAGGAATATTTGGACGCAATATTTTAGTTTTATAATAGTTTTTTAGTTAGTATAGGATATTATATTTTTATTTTAATAATTCGTAGTTTATTAACAAAATAAAATAATGAAATCTGTAAATAACACCGTTTTCGGTAGATTTTGATATAATTGAGGTAAACCATTAATGTAAACTAAACAGAGGAATGGACCCAATATTGAACCTTGAGAAACGCCCATTGTAATTTCAGTTTGTGCCGTTTACTTGAATTTTAACCTTTGTATCTTTCAGGTGGGGGCTTACCACTAGCTCTTAGCAGGGCAGAAGTTGAACTGCACTGTTTTTTTGTTCTATGACTTAGTACAAAAAAGCAGTGCAGTTCGTGCAGGTAAGCCCCCGAATCTATGATCTTAGTAAATCCAGTAATCCCTAGTTTCATTAGAAGTGTATCATGGTTAGCGAAATCGAACGCTTAAAAGAGGTCGCAAAAGATTCCAATGGCAACTTGTGCTTCTTCCCAGGCGTTAAAAAATACGGTACAACGCGCTTGTATTATTCAATAGGTTGCTTTAGGCCATACATTTCAAAAAGTTTTTCCCTGCTTTTACAAATACCAGAAGGCTATTTCACGTAATTTAAAAAAACGTTCAAAATCTAGTCGCAGTCTCATCTCGGCGACAAACAAATGTCAAAAACTTGTCAAAATGTAGAGAAATTAGAGGTATTTTTGACAGATCAGACTGTGAACGTTCTTAAAATTAAAAATTACAAGAATTGCCTCTCTGGAGTCGCCCAATGACGAAATAAAAACTTTGTGTTATTACTTTTAGTATTTTACAGAAAAACAACATGATTATTTCACTTGCCAGACACCACTCACACAATGTTTTTTATGTGACTTCACCTGTATCATGCCAGAGGCGTTAACAATATCAACCCATAATCGACTAAGACTATCAGGAGTATCAGGCCAGGATAATGATGGCATTGACATCACTACATTGACGTCTTTATCAGTCAGTTACTATTAATGTCAAGTGACATTGACAACAACTGTGACAAGTGATACGGTGACGTGACGTGATACGGTGATACTGGGCACAGGCACATCACACTTTAATGATATGATGATGTATTAAAATTATTGTTTCCTACGAAAGTACCTGATATCATGCAGTGTTTTAATTCGTGAAATAAAACTTAGAAACCGAAATGTCTTTTTCAATTTATCTGCTGCAAGCTGTGGCTTTCTTGGTAGGAAATTCCACCTCTAATAATTGTTTATTAATATCAAAATGTGGTTACAATTTAATTTTACTTCCTTCCAGGACCTTTTAGCTGTGGGTCTGATTGTTCCACTAGTAGCCGGTTATGTACGACAGATGGGTGGTAATCACTTGCAAGTGGGATTACTTGGATCCATTTATGCTGGATTCCAGCTCGGTTCTGGACCCCTTATCGTAAGTTCTGCTTCATAATCACATTCGTTGTCATAAGTTTCAAATTTGTAAAGCACATTATTTATAATTAAAAAAAAACATTTTTCAGGGCAGTTTGAGTGACCTGAAGGGCCGGAAAACTATTTTGACATTGACACTGCTTATGTGTGGCATAGCATACACTGTGCTTGGACTCACAAGTTCAATATTCGTTATAATGGTGGTTAGAGCAGTGTTAGGTACATACAATAATCAGTTTATTTACATGCATACATCAATTTTATATCACACTTCATTCTAATAAAGGTAGGCAGTGACTACAGCATGTTAGAATAGATATTAGTACCCTTTCTCCCTGACTCAGAAACTTCTTACTTGTCCCAAATTACTTATTGAACATCAAAATAAATAACGGCCAAGGAAATAAATATTGTAGTTATATTTATTTCCTTGGCAAAAAAAAGGACTATAATTATATGTGGCATAATTTTTTAACTCCACACAAGTATACACGGTGTGATATATATTTTCAACAAGTCTTGTACGAGACTTGTTTCTTACACAAATGTATTGTTAACTACTTTGTTCACCTTGACATTTTGTCTACAATTTTTGCATTCAACCTAGTGATTAAAACTTGTTTACACCTAATAAATGACAAACGAAAATAGTAGACACAGCATAAAATTATACACTCTATTTTGGTGTAACATGGGTTAGGATAAACTAACTAAAATAAATAGGTTTTATTAATATATAGGTAGTTCCTAAGTAAATTCTACAGTTAAATAGGTATGTCTTTCCCTAAATTCTTTTTGAAGTAGCACTTTTATTCATGAAAATCTCATCTCTTGGTTTGGGGTCTTGGTCATCCTTGAAGATCAAGAATCTTTTGTGAGAAAAGAATAATCAAATCAATGACAATGTTACAGGTCTGTTTAAACAAACACAGACGTTGACCAAAGCTTTAGTGCCTGATTATGAAAAGAATGAACAGAAGCAAGCTGAAATATATGGCAAGATGGCAGCCATATCAGGTGCTGGCATCACTTTAGGTCCTGTGATTGGAGGCCATATGGCTGAGGACAATCCAGAAAACGGATTTATGTTGGTAGCCATTATTGTTGGGATATGTTTCACCATCAATGCTGGTAAGGAAAGGCCTTCATATTCAAATTTATATTATTTTACTTTAGCTGAGAAAGGAAAACCACTCTTAACACGTTGACTGCCAAACAGCAGACACAATAGAAAACCTATTGTTGGCCGCGGTGGAAGTCAATACCTCAAATGGAATTTGGCTGGACACATCAGCCACATGCCAGACTATCAATGGCCTATCTTACGACCCAGTAGGTCTCGCATGATGGCAAAAACATTGCGGCAGGCCCACACAGAGATGGCGGAATGAGCTAAACTCCTTTAATAATGATTGGTCCTTGGCTGCTTTGGACAGAGAGATGTGGAAAGAGAATAGGGATTTGCCCATCAGTGGGACATTAATGGCTAATAAAAAATAAATCAAGAAAGAAAACAGTTTTTAATACTTACATGTCTTTTTTCACAGGTTTAGTGTACTTCCTGCCAAAGTTAGATAAGAAGCCGCTAAAAAAAAAAGAAGAAAACAAAGAAGTAGAAACAAGTTTAGTTAAAACAGTGTTTTCTAGTGTCCGGCAATCTTTTGTTGAGTTATTTAATATTGATTGGTTTAAATACGGGGACATTTTCATGTTCAAAGCTTTAATAGGTTTTGCAATGGGTGTTTATTACTCAAATTATTCACTATATTTAAAAACTGAATATGATCTGTCACCAAAATATGTTGGTTACATAATTTCATTTCAAGGTATTATAGGTTCTATATCCAGTTTTTTCATAGGTTACATTAATAGCTTTTATATCCATGACAAAGACTATAGTATAAGAAATTTACATGTTTTTATAGTTACAAGTATATCCTTATTAGGACTAGCATTATCATATAATGTTATTGTTTATGCTTTTTGGTTGATACCGTTAGCTATAGGTAATGCAATTGGTAGGTTAGTTACGTTAGAAATGGTTTTAAAGAGGTGTGATGGAGACCATAGAGGGACACTTATAGGTGCTTCAAGCAGTGTGCGATCACTGACTGGTGTAGTTGCTCCTATGGTCTCAGGACTAATAGGAGAGTTCTATGGAGTGTCTTATGTAATCTACGCTTCACTGTGTTCAACTATGTTAGGTGTTGTATTGAGTTACAAGCATAAAAATAAAACAGTCAAGGTAGATTAAGTTTTATAGAAAGTTTATTGGTTTGGTATTTATATCTAATAAAACATTTGTTTGAATAATTATATTTTATAAATTTTGCATCCTTTTATCACTAATACTTGTGTTATGGTCAATCACAAGACACTCGACTTTCGACTTGAAGTCATCAGCGATAACGTCAGAAAGTACTTACAGGTACTCACCTACATCACGGATACAATTATTTGAACAAACAATAAGAAATCACTAAGTCTATAAAAATGCGCCACTTATGTACAACTTTTAGCAACAGCGAAGTTGTTGCTCAGATATCAACATTTATTCTTTGTCCATTGCTGCCATTTGCTTTTTTCTCATATCTTTGATGAGTTGCTGAATAGCTTCCCTGTCTGCAACGTTCTCTGGTGGAAAGATTTGCCGCTTGGTATTTGTAACCCACTCCTCGAAATAAGTGGGTTGATTGAAGAAGAAAAAGAGGCCCACAGGGAAAGATGTGTACATAGCCATTCTTCCGACTTCTAGTTTCCAATTTCCCATATTTGAGTTTTAGAATAACAAAGTTTTCGAAAAAATTCGCTTTCGAGGTTGTTTTGAAATTTCACAGAAATATGGATGACAGATGTACAATAATGACAATTGACAGGACACTACAGATCACAGACTAAGTAGTACTCAGGCCACTGACGTAGCTAGTGATGTGAAAGCAAAGATTTTAAAGGTAATTAAAAAAAAAGACTAATGGGGCAATCTGGGGTTTTGGTTTGATTTTAACTCGCTACCTCGATGTCACCTCCATTATAATACAAATGCATTCTAATAGACATGCACATGCCAGGCATCGAGGTAAACCCCCAACCTCTGCTTAGCGTTTGTGGACTATGAGAAAGCCTTGATTGGTTAAGACTGCAGTGTCTCTAACAGTGCTATGCTAGATTGACTATCGATATATCGAGGCATTGAATGTTTGTATGAAAACGCTACTATGTCAGTCCGACTCAACGACCGGACCTCGAAACCTATCCTTCTGCAACGAGCATGGGTACCTAGTAGTTTCTACCTACGTAGAAAGTACTGAACGCCACCTGCTGACCTGCTACAATACTTACATAGGTTATCTCCTTTTGCTTTGTTTACAATCATACAACTGGCCATATAGGCAGAAGATACAAACAATGTAATTACAGAAACGGTAGGAATCTAACCGGTGGGTTCGAACATTTACCTTAGTCAACTCATTCAATTTGAAGACTTCATGGTTTTCCTTTAATATATTTAAGATACAATGTTTATTATAGAGATGATTCTTAACTACTTGGTAGCAGGTAAAAAGCTGTTAACCTCAAAAACCAAAAGACTTTAATTTCAGAAGACGGTGGCAAAAACCGAAAAAACAAAACCAAAGACACCGAAATCCTAAATGAAAGATTTTTTTACTTTGTAATGTTTTTTTGGGAGTCGGCAGATCCTGACCTGACGACAATGGGACCACCTGGAAAGTATACCCTGTCAAACAATAAAATAATTCTTCAAATCTGTTCAGCCGTTTTCAAGTAGATACCTAATCGGTTAACAAACATAAAAAAAAAAGATTCCAACGAACCGACAAACTCCTCCTTTTTTTTTGTAGTCTGTTAAAAATAGGTACCTACACGATGTTATCTTCACGCTTTTAGTCTTTGAATCTTATAATTTGAATGCAATAAACTGCTTATCAGCCAAACTTATATTTATTTTCAGGTAGCCAGCAGGTCAAGTCAAGCTACCCGAAACTGTCAAATTTTCCCAATCAACCTTGCACCTTAATACTTTAGCGATAAAGTTAAAAATCTATTAAAGAAATTTGACAGATTTTAGTGGCTTGATGTGCTGGCGACTACCTGATTGAATTAACTAATTGGTAGGTAGGTACTGGACCTGCTCCTGTCGTGTCAGATTGCGTGCCGTCCCATCGGACTATTAGAGTGAGGGAAGAGAGAGTGCATCTATCTGCGCACACACTTGTGCTCTATAATCTCCTGCGCCGAAGGCTAGTCTCCGTTGAGATGGGCCGCCATGACCGAAATATGTTCTGGAGGACTATTTTATTATTGTTACTGCACATACATACACGTCGGTACACCAGCAAGAAAGTACCTAGGTACGTACTATGTACATACTTAGGTATAGGATTCTAGGACCAAAAAACAAAGCTAAAAAAATTAGCATACCATGTTGTTGGTTCATCGTCTCGTCGGGCGTCATCGGGCAGCGACTGAGGCATGATAAATTGCAACGCTATTACGAGAATTTACGCCGTGTAATAGCTACCATTACGATCCTATCCTATCACATGGCTATGCACTATGCAGGAACCCTGGCAGGACTAGAAAATAATGCAGCAATCACTGCAAAGCCTCAAAATTAGCTTGTATTATTTGCTTGCATGAGTTTGTAACTTTGCGGTCGCATTTGGACGAGATGAGGTACGCCTGGGACGAATCACAGAAATTGTGTGGTAAATAGAATTACATTGTTATTTACCTACGTGCTTTTGTATTCCCGGGCGCCTATATGTACCTACCTATCTACCCTTTTTATCCCGATTTGATGTTCCTGTGATGCCTCTCTAATAAAATAAAATTAACAGAATTTAGCCAGCGGGGTCATTGCGTAAAACACTATCAGTAGAAGCATCTGGCTTTCATTTTGACAGTTCAACAATATTCATTGCGATAAATTTACGTTGTTGAGCAGACAATTTTTTCGAACATGATTCAGATCCTTCAAAATGATTCAGGTTGAGGTTGATATTGTGTTATGCAATTAGGATGCAGTTTGCAACATAGGTACCTGATCTATATTATTTATTCGGTATTTATATAGGTAGGTAGAGATGTTCCTT
This sequence comes from Apamea crenata, assembly GCA_949629185.1. Classification (NCBI taxonomy): domain Eukaryota; kingdom Metazoa; phylum Arthropoda; class Insecta; order Lepidoptera; family Noctuidae; genus Apamea; species Apamea crenata. The sequence continues at coordinate 8,558,072 of OX451356.1, read as the reverse complement.
AATAGAAATGTTATAATATTGAAATGTAAAAATGATTCGGTTATGTTTGCTAGGTACTTCATCAAAGTTATTCAAATGAACGACATCAATGTAGTAGTACCTAGTTAGACCACCCAAGTTTATTACGCCCGTAGTTAATTTATTACAGGCAAGTGCTTCGGCATCGCTCGCATTACAGTAGTTGAAGAAATTGCTGTTCATTGTAATAAGCTTCCAAGTACTCCGAGCCTATTATGTGTGTTGCGATCTAATGCATTATGGCTGTAAATCATTTAGGAAATTTCTTGATTGGAACATAACATTTCCATTTGTGAAAGCGAGTCCTTCCTTGTTTATTTGTTATGTGAAAGGTCGTAGACAAGGACTATAAAAGTGAAGACTTTACAGGCGTTAAGGTGTATGTCTATGGAGATGAAAATTACACCTAACATGTGGTCAATATGAGTGTCGAGTGTTAACAACTCCTTTTTTTGTCACCACATACATTAATTAGATAGGTACCTAGGTATTTAATTAGTTATTAAACTAATATAATCTAAGTACATAATCTCTACTGGACACAATTTCGAAACCGTTAATACCACGTTGACATACGTGTTGCGAAGTCCTACACTTATTACAAAGAACCGTTAAAACTCTGCGCGGCGGACACATAAAGATGTCCTTACTAGGAGTAAAATTAATTGATCCTTGGTCGGCTAGGTCCACCGGCTTTGCAGACACGAGACATGCAGCCGTGTTAGCTACGCTCGTAAATTGTCATATTAAGTGGCGCTTAATTTATGTACAAATCGGCTTACAACTGTTGGTTTTGCATTAAGACATTATGGGCTATGAAATTGAGCTATACATTATGTTTGCTTAACGTTTGAAGGATTGTATTTCATTTCCTTGATGTTGTGCTGTTTATGTTGCGAATTGGCGTTCAGGATTACACAAAACAATGTTTATACTAGCATCAGTGCTTCCGTCTCACGCAATACTCGTTTCAAGGAATCGGGCGGTCCATATCGGATGGTGTAGGGCGAGGTTCGCGATTACTCTGCACGATATGAGCTGTCTACGCGGCAGGAACAACATGGCAACTGTAATAACATTTGAAATAGTGTACCAGGGAGCGCATTACGGCTGGTGTAGTACCTATCAGATGCCGTGCGGGCCGGAACGTGCCGCGTGCTAATGTGGACCCGGCACGATTCTGATTTGTTATCTGCAGTATTGAAACCGAAATGTTCCTCTGGTAGAAGTGCTTTTATGTAATTTGTATTGGGATTAACTGTTTGATTACTATGGCTGACACTGGTATATTTAAATGCTTAGGATTTAGGAATTAGATCCCAGCAATAATGCCTTTTGACTTTAAACCTAAAACACTGTTGCTTCTTTGAAGTCATTGACCCTTCATCATGGGCGTTGTCATACAACACATGCAGATCTAAAATTCATATTACAAGTAGGTAGGTAGGTACTACATAATGGCCCAATATCAGGTAACCTAATTAAAACTCCTATCTGAAAGGAAATACTTTCCTTCCTCTTACTTTAACGGGAATCATATCAGTAACATTACATAAATGAAACATTACGCCGTTAATCGGCTCTCTTATGTACAACTAGGTTCTGCCCGCGACTTCGTTCGCGTGGAAGTCCTAAGACCAGAATATACTAAATACGAGTACATACCTACATATACATATACAGCCACATTTATATAAAACTTCCCTGTATCTATACTACGTTTGTAGTTTTGGTCTTAGCAGTCAAAATATGAAGATAGCTAGGACTAGTGACGCGGGAGCAAGCGACCACGTACAGAAGTGCTATTCTGTAAAAAATCTCACCGTGGAAACTTAGTTGAAGTGAGTTTGAAGAGAGCTGTCTATCTCTAGCATCAGATGGAATTTGGACAGTTCACTTCAAGCTCACTTCATAAAAATATTCACGGTGAGCTTTTAATAGAATAGACCTACAGTTGTCAGTGTCAGAGGCAGCTTGTATTTTTACTTAGAAAAGAAACGGACCCGTTTTTCGTCAAGACTGTACTTTCATTATGCCACTTGACCCCACTTGAGCTTCCTTGCATTAGCCGGATCACGAAGTTCTTTGTCATCATTGGTATCAATGTCATTGTCAATGCGGCATCGATTATGGGTGAACTGAAGGCACGCTCATCGGCATCAATTCACATTTAGCTGAATGTCTTTTACATTAATGTATAGCTTCACCAAGCTACCAGCTAATCAAAATATGTGGACTAGAGTAGAGGTGATTGAATGGAGAATCCGTAGGTATGGGCTGTTTATGGACGAAAACTTTGTATACTCGCCTCGTTTCAAGTTGCGTCTAGGGTTTTTTTACGATTTGAGTTAGGGAACAAGAATACTTAACACTTTTAGCTCTTACTGAAACAGAATCTTTAAAAAAATATAACGTAACATAACATCACGACTGTTTTTGCGAACTGTTAGGTGGAGATGTACCTATAGTACACCCAGATTTTGCGTGTCGTGTTCTTTAAAAAAATATGTTCCTCTACTTTAATAACCTTTCTTTTAATACCATATTTAAATATGGTTTGCACAAAATGCGAATCATTCCGATACGGAAAAGTTTGATTCTGGCCTTATCAAACGATAGGTAGGTACTACTTATCGTTTTCTATCGATATCAATCGAGCGAACTTGAGACTCTGGATGACTCTCATATTTTATGCTGATAAATGAGCGATTTCATCACCACGATAATTAAATTTGCGGAAATGTTTAGTGGCGAAGACGACGCTTAGGCTGCGGTTCCACTGAGGCGCAGCGGAGCAGAGTGGAGACGAGCTGTGCCGTGATACACCAATCACATGGCTTTGGCACGTGGCACCTACCTCTGCCAAAGTCATGTAATTGGTGGATCGCGTCACAGCTCGTCTCCGCTCTGCTCCGCTCCGCCTCAGTGGAACCGCAGCCTTATACTCCTCTTAGGATCACTCGGCATGAAAAAGAGTTGGGACTTGATTTCATAGGCTTTAATTAGATATCATTCCGAAATGTTGTCTTTTTTAGTCTCCTAGAAGACTATAATTTAAGTAGATTAGGTAGGTACCAATTTGGTAAGTACCAATCCTGATTTTTCACAGCTCTCGACTAACTCTTTAATCCATCATGGATTCTCATTACGCATCCATAATGGGTTTCTGGATATTTATATTTGCATCCAAGTTGTCTTTATCGACTCTTTGCATAAGTACAAAATAAATAACAAAATGTCCGTAATTTATGTACCTATGTCCGATGTAACTGTCGTTCTGTATCTACTTGTCATTTACATTTTATATTTTGAAATACTTTTACGACTCACTTACTCCGTGTGCTATATGCATGCATGTTGTTCGTGTTACGAAATGTATCAACCAATATTCGATCCACAATAAAATATTTCTACGTTTTTATTGCAGGGCAGAACCGCGAGGTGCCCAGCGGGGGTCTGTGTTGATTCAAAACGATTTCAATTTGTTCCATTGCATAATTTTTAGGAAACTAAATATTTCATGTTACATTTGAATGACGACCGGAGATGTTAGATAAAAGTACCCAAATATTGCGCAACTTGTCTGAACGACCTTGTACCTACTGCTGTTTGCAATCAATGTTTTGGTGTTGGGAACGCTCTGCTTTATCGTTCACGAATCACCTACGACCTTAAGTTATGGCACGACTTCTTTAAGTTTATTGGAATTTAACTGAACTTCAACCTCAATTGTGCAGAGGTGACCTTCTATTTTAGGAAGACGGTGTTTTTTCTACAAATTAAATTGTACATTCTATGGTTCATTTTCTTGTAAGGAGCTGATTGCTCACCCATGTCATATGCGGTTCTTAAGAATGCAGAATTGAGTTGGCACTGAAACCCCTTTAATTTGTAAACCAACCTAAGTAGACTGGCATATTATATTATGAAACGAAAACGATATTAAAGTAATACATACGGAAATAAGAGATCAGATGAAGCAATAAAACAAACAGCCAGCAACGCTTATAGAAATCTCTAGGAAATGATCACTTCAGTGCCTGGCTTTGTTTCCTTTCCTTTCACTGCTCAGCTCGCGGCCGTTTTCATTTTAACACCTGACTCTTTATTCGAGCAATAAAATGCCGTAATAATTGCTCCAGTTTACACAAAGATTTTAATCTAGGAGGAAGGAATCATGAAGGATGGATGACAGAGTTAATGAGTTTAAAACATTAAAGGAAGCATTACTTGGTATCGGGGATTGTGTTACAAAACCAGCAAGAAAATCTGTAATAGCCTACCTAGGAATGTTAGTTAAGCAGTAAGTACATAGGTAGGTACTTAACTAATAAGTATCATATGATGCATGACTCAAAAATCTGCCACCTCGGGAACAGAAAATTAATAACAACAATTTTACGAAAGCACTCTGCATTCCGGGTAGTCGGGTACTAAAGCCGCAGCTTGCGGACAAAAACAGGAAGCTGCACTTGCATAATTTGACCAGACCTGTGTTTGAGGACTCGTAATGAGGCATGATGTGGTTCTCGTAACCACTGGGAACTTTTAATTCACGACTATTCCGAGGTTCATTTGCCTCGCTAATCATTTCAGAGTGACTGTAATTTTTTAAATGACGTACGAGGCGCTATGGAAAGGCTTTTGATTAGGTACCTAGATACCAATTGCAACCAGTAAAAATATCTTATAATGTAGGTAGTTTATCGTGTGCATAAACACGAGCAACACGCGTCGACGACAGAGGCAACTGCAAGCATCGACGCGTGTCGGTGACAGCAGCCAACGCAGCAGCAGTCGACGCGTGTCGGTGACAGCAGCCAACGCAGCAGCAGTCGACGCGTGTCGGTGACAGCAGCCAACGCAGCAGCAGTCGACGCGTGTCGGTGACAGCAGCCAACGCAGCAGCAGTCGACGCGTGTCGGTGACAGCAGCCAACGCAGCAGCAGTCGACGCGTGTCGGTGACAGCAGCCAACGCAGCAGCAGTCGACGCGTGTCGGTGACAGCAGCCAACGCAGCAGCAGTCGACGCGTGTCGGTGACAGCAGCCAACGCAGCAGCAGTCGACGCCGTGTCGGTGACAGCAGCCAACGCAGCAGCAGTCGACGCGTGTCGGTGACAGCAGCCAACGCAGCAGCAGTCGACGCGTGTCGGTGACAGCAGCCAACGCAGCAGCAGTCGACGCGTGTCGGTGACAGCAGCCAACGCAGCAGCAGTCGACGCCGTGTCGGTGACAGCAGCCAACGCAGCAGCAGTCGACGACGTGTCGGTGACAGCAGCCAACGCAGCAGCAGTCGACGACGTGTCGGCGGCTGTCGCCGCCACGCGTCGAAGCTTTACGCTTGCAGTTGTCTCTGTCGTTGACGCGTGTCGCTCGTATGTAGATGTTATTCAATGAACCGATAAATGCTTGTAAAATCTCGGATAATGACTTATTTAGGTAGGTACTCGGTTTTATGACATGTAGGAGGCAGTGCTTGGAAGTTTTATGTCTTGTTTTAAACGCTGTCGATGCATCAATTGTCACTGTATCGGCTCTTACAGCGGGGTCAATTGCTTGTAATATTATTATTTACCTTCGTTATAATGCGTTTCCTTTGCTTGTTGTAGTCGTTAATATTTATTCCTGTATCATTTCATGAGAATTAAAACGTTCCGAATGTAATAACAGTTTGTTGAGATACAGGCTGTTTTAATATCTCCTTACTTTCTTTGTACAATCAAAAATGTCATTCATCATTACATACAACTTGTATATGAAAATGCGAGTCACTTTCCAAACGCCAAAAAATAACGATTTTTTTCAATAAAAGTTATGACCTCCTTTCCTTACGTAAACATCCTGTATGAATATTATGCAAATCGATTTTTTATAGCGGAACAATATCGATTTTATCGATCGCTAAAGAATGGAGTTCTTATTGAAAGTCATCATAATATTGTGGTGTTTTGATAGCAGTTTAATCTAACGCGTGAAGGGAGCGCTTTGATATTCAAATTGGTCCTGAGATCGGGCGCGTCATCTCGCGCGATAATGAGGCGTGGAATGACAAACTACCCTCTTTCATCACCGCCCACTAATGGTCACTATAATGAACACTCGGAACGTTAACATCCGTATCCGGCAACTTATGATAAATGTCGATGCCAGCAAACTTCGAGATATTGTTTCGAATAGTTTTTTTGCGTTCAAGGATTGAAATTTCTCACGATTTAACATTTGACATGACTATTGTATCATTGATCGCAGGATTTAGACAGCTAGGCTAACCGATTCGTGACCGTTCGATATTTATCATCAAAAAATGTAGGCAATGGAGCTAGGTGTTTTTATTCAGATAGGTACCTACCTAATTTATTATTTCTAGCTTTGTGGGTACAGTCAACCGCACACCAGCGGTAACAATTTGACATTGACCGCGCCTTTATGTCGTAGAGTAATGGCAGTTTTCGTAGTGCAAGCATTTTCACTGGTTGACTGAACTTATCTAATGCGTCTAGTTGCTACCAAGTAAATACAGTATTGGTATTTAACGAATCACCGATTTTTTTTTTCGCCTCCTTTTTGTCCCACTGCTGGGCAAAGGCCTCCCCTTGTTTCTTCCAAACCTGTCTTGTGCGATCACTGGCCATTTTTAGTCCTGCAAATGTTACCGCAACGTCGCACCGCCGTCGTGGCCTACCTTGACGGCGATCTCCTCCCTCAGGCGTCCAGTGAGTGACGATCTTTTCGTCCAGTGAGTGACGATCTTTTCGTCCAGTGAGTGACGATTAGGAAATTAATGGTTCATATCTAAGTGTGGAATTAATAATAATAATAATAAGTTTATTGATTTCAAAATACAAGTGTGACATACAGGGTGTCAGGAGAACGCTTCCGAAGCCAGAACGTAGATTATATACAACCTTTATGCAAACGGATACCACTAACCTTTCGCCTGAAATTGATTATTTTCGCGCGTCACGTGGACTTGGGGTCGTCAGCCGCACAGCTGTCGGCGAGCGCGCGCGCACTTTGAACTTGAGGTCACGCGCAAGCGTCAGATGATATTTATTTACGAATACATTGCTTGTTAGAGTTGTAAAGAAAAAAAATGTGTTTAATAGCAAATAATGGTTTAATTTAACTGTTCTCACAGCATAGTGTACGAAAAATGCTAAAAAAAATAGGTAAAATTGTTCATTTTTTTTTCTCATTTTTTTATGGTATCGTATCGAGAATCAGTAGCCCTATCACCTGTCTTCGTTTTCGGAAGCGTTTCCCTGCCACCCTGTATAGGTTTGACACTGGATCCCGCACTAGGATACCCTGTGTCGCAGGATCCAGTCTCTTTCGACAAATAGGGTGACTTAAAAAATAAAACAAAAAAGAAGTTAACAAATGCAACGGATTCCGTATGGTTAATAATAAAAATTATACTTAGATCTAAAAAGGTAACCAAATGTATGTGTATGTGTTATGAGTATAAGTAGGTATGTGTGTGATGAGTGTAAGCATGCATGTTGATTGTTAGTGTGTATGTGAGGATGAATACTTTAATAATTGTATGATAAAAGATTTTCAGTTTCAGCATAATTTAGCCCAAGCAGCCAATCCTGAACTCGTTTTTTACACCCAAACCTTGTCAAGGATAAGATTTTAAGCTTTTTGTTAATGTTTTCGTACAGGTGTGGTCCAATACGAGTGAAAGATTTGTTGCCAAATTTAAGTTTGCAGAAAACTCTGTTCCACTTAGGATTCCTACGTGAGCGCTGACCCGATACCTCTGTGGCAGCCGCTGTTTTATGAAATTTTAGTAGCACTGATAAAATATACAGTTATTAATGCACCACGTCACTTTGCTACGATAAAACTGCTTCTAAAATCATATCGATGGAGCTCGAAGGACCACTGGCCATAGATCTCTCCTCAGTAGGTACCATACAGGAAAAAAAAATAACCAGTGCGCAAACCGTAACCATGAATTCAGCATATTCTTCTAGACCCCCTAAAGTTGTCAAATAATAAAAGGCCCGTTTTGACATTGACAGTTCTAGTAGTTAATAAATATAAAATTCGCAAAACACGCATTCGTTTGTATTAAACTGACAGGTATCAAGAACGCATTATCAAATGTCAAAACGGGCCTTTTATTTTTTGACAACTTTAGCGAATAAATTTTTCGTCGGTTAACCAAAAAAAATTGCTGTTTCATAGAAAAGTGAACTACCTACGCGGTCAAAATATATGGAACAAATAATATTTCTTTAATTCTGTAGTCTCTGCCTTGCTCTGTTGTCTAGAATCATTCCCCTTTATTCATAAACGTTGCTTAAAGTTAAGCAGTGATTAGCGACAATTTAACCATACATTTTTGACGTTTAAACGTTACTTAACTTAAGTCATCGTTTATGAATAAACCCCAACATGCTCAATTCATGGTTACAGTAAGCGCACTGGTTAATTTTTTTTCCTGTGTAGATGCCTTCCGCATTGAAAGTGTATCTACATAAATTGATAAAATGTAAGTAGGTGGGTAAGTAGATGTACTGTGGCTGTTCCGTTGCCTTATTCTTCATCCCGTTAACTTCGACCGCATCAATGGCATTGTGATTGATGAGCCTTTTATTGTTGCTCCTTAAATTACTTATTAAATGAACATTATCTGTGAGATTACAGCCATTAAATACTAATTTATTTTACTTATTTATTGGCATTTAGGTAGGTACGGATTTACCTATCTGGAATAACAGAGAACTTATGAGAACATCAATCGACAGTCGACGGTCGACGGTTTTATCACCTTTTTTCAATTAATAATTTTCGATTAAAATCTAAATGCCCGAAAAATAGCAAAAAAAAAACTACAAAAATCCTTGAGACGCCTGACTACTCTTTTATCGACTGGAAGATAGGGTAAGTTTCTTCTAAAATTAATTGTGATCCATATTTGTAAGCGGTGGAACATTCATTGTTGAATGTTTTATTTGAAAGTACGACATGGAGTCGGCGTTCCGATCTTTAGTCCGATATAGAAATGCATCCATTGATGCTATCTATAAATTCCAGGGATAGGGGCGCAGATAAAATATTTTAGGACTCTACATACATTGTTGATAGCCTTCGTTATACAACTCTACTTATCTAATGAAACTTTCATTAGGTAGGCAGACTTCTTTCATAATAAAATACTAGTAGATAAGATAGAGTAAGTAACTACCAATTAAATAAAAGCAGTGGGGACCCAATAGTATTGGCCCCGACATATGAATAATTGATTGTAGGTCGTCGGTTTTAACCCAGAATTTCATCACCACTGCTCTCAAAATGATGAAGGAAAACATCGTGGGGAAACCAGCATGTCCTAGAACCAAAACTTCGAAGATATATGACATCTAGCATCCCGCACTGGGTCCGCGTGGTAGATTACTCTCCGCCCACTCCCTCTCGAAGAAAGGAGGCCTGTGTCCCAATAGTGGGAACATTATAGGCTGATTATGCTAAATAGAATACCTACCTACTTTGGAAACTGGTATTACAAACAAGGGTCTTCAACTCTTCACGACAAACAAGTTGCGAATGCACTAGTATGGTGGTTTTTTATGACCTATATGGAGTAGAAGTTTTACATTACTGCCCTTTGTTACTTACTACCCAGACCCTACCATCTCGGCAGGGTTAATAAAAAGAAGTCAAAGAGTTTACAAACGATTTGTATGCTTAAAATAGCAGTATGACCAAGAAATGGCTCTGGAACGCTAAAGATTCGTTCCAATTTACGTAATATATTTTTGTAGAAGTTACTTTTCCTATCATTTTTTAATCGTTATCACTGCTGTGTTAAAGTTGGAGTAATCTTGCATTTGAAATATTAAGGTAATGGTGATATTTTCCAGACCAATATTGTTGGAATAATAAACACACACATTGCAAAAATGGAATCGGCTTACGTAAACCCAAACGTATTTGTGTGACATTTGTTGTCAGGCTTGTCAGTCAGTTTGTACTTTGTTCTTTGTTTACATTTTTAGTGCAAATGAAATCAATATTTTCTTACAAATCTGATTGAAAACATTACGATTTACGAAGACAAAATCTTTCAAATAAACACTTGGTTTATTAAAGTTATCATATAAAAAGACTATCTGTGTCTAGAAACCATTGACGGCCGCAAAGGATGCCTAACCTAAACGAAACTTTAATTGAAAAACTAGTACAAAACTGTTTCAATTTGTACAATAAATTACCGAAAAATGGGAAGCCTACCGAAAACGAGTGGACAGTACTATCTTGTATAATAGAATATGACAGAACTACTGAGAACATTGAAGTAGTATCTCTAGGTACCGGCTCAAAATGTGTAGGAGCTACGAAAATGATGCCTAATGGGAGTTTACTTAACGATAGTCATGCCGAAGTATTCGCTCGACGCGGTTTTTTACTATACCTATACGAAAACATCAACAAAACTTTGAAACATAAACAGTCAATATTCAATCATGAAAATGGACATTTTAGACTTAAAGAAAATATTGAATATATTTTCTATTCATCTCAGTTACCATGTGGGGATGCGTCTATAATACCTCAAGACGGTGAAGAAGAGCAGTATGGTGATGTACTGAAGCTACAGAAACGTGAGGCGGAAGATGATGCTTGTGAAACAGAAGTAAAGAAACAAAAAGTTGAGGATTATGTTAATAAAACGGGGGCTAAATGTCTGCCTCAGTGTGAGCAGGACTTAAAAGAACCCGGAACAAATATTCAGCTGCACCTTTGTCAAGTGAGAACGAAGCCAGGCCGAGGGGACAGAACATTGTCAGTCTCTTGCAGTGATAAGATTGCTAAGTGGATACATTTAGGTGTCCAAGGCAGTCTTCTAAGTTTGCTGTGTGAACCAATATACATAACACATTTTATATTTGGTGGTGGAGTGCCTTATTCTGAAGAATCTCTACGAAGAGCTCTGTTAAATAGATCGGACTGTTTATCACTTATATTGGATATTGTGCCTCAATTTTACCAAACAACTTTAGTGTTCACAAGTATTAGATCAAATGTGAATATAAAACCAGCCCCTGGAAGCATAGTTTGGATAAAATCAATTAGTCAGTGAGTATTTATACTTTATTTGTTAAGTCAAAGCAATCTACATATTAATAGAAATTACTTCAAGCTGCTGTATCTGAGTGACCATATAGTATAGTTTTGGATTAGTCATCATCATCATCTGCCTAGCCTTTTCCCAACTATGCAGGGGTCAGCTTTCAGTCTAACCGGATGCAGCTGAAAACCAGTTTTACATGGAGCAACTGCCTATCTGACCTCCACAACCCAATTACTGGAATTCATATGTTACATATTTGGATTACTATCGTTTATATATGCCCCATTTTCTTGACAGTTTTTGTATACAGAGTGGTTGCATTTATTTAATAAAAACAGTGGCCTCCAAAAGTTAGTTGTCATTTTTTTAGCTGTGATGCCACATTATGATTGAAAATTAGAAAAATATGCAGGTAATAATCCTAAGTGACTACCTGATATTTTTTCTGGTAAGTCATAGGCAGTTGAATTTATTAGTCAATAACAACTTTATAGTGTACAGTTTAATCATTTGAAACTAAAATTCTTAATTATAATATACACATAATATACTTTTGGAGGGCAGTGTCATCATCATCATCAGCGTATAGCAGTCCAGAGGGCAGTGTAAATCACATAAATTAATAACTGATCTTGTATTGTAATAACCCATAATAAAATTTCAATGTTTTTATTCAATCTATATGTTTCAGGCTCCTAGAAGTTGCAGTACAAGGCAGAAAGTTAGGAGTCACAGTGAAGAAGGCATTATCCCCAGCCTGTAGTTTATGTATTAGTAAATACCATTTATATAAGAACTTCTTGCACATACTAAACAATAATGAAGATCTAAAACTAAAAATATGTGGCCAAGACAAAATTGAGACCATACCTTATAATAAGATGAAGCAAAAATCTATAAAATATTTTGAAAAATGGTTAGATATTAAGGAAAATTTTTTTAAGACTTGGACTATCAAACCTGATATGTGGGATTTTTGTGTAAATATTATTTAAATTAATTTTAATATTCCAACCAATTGGGAGTTATATGGTCGAGCCGTTTGGGGTTGAAACACTAGGGCCATGGGGTCTGAGTGCCCACTTGGTTTTTCGAGATATCGCCAAGCGGTTAGTAGACTCTTCACTTGACCAGAGGGCTGGCCTGTTTCTTGACCAAAGAATTAGCATCGCCATACAACGTGGCAATGCTGTCAGTCTTTTGGGCACTGTTCTTGTTGACAGCGATGCGGACGAATTTTTTGATGCCCTATGATTATTTTGCTTATTTTTTCGCATGTAGGTACATATCGTTATTTTAAATGTTAGCATAAATAATGTAAATATCTAATATATTTTAATAATGTATAAATAAAATGTATTTAAATGTGAACCTCATGTCTTGTTTTATTATGTCCTAGACAGGGCCGTCTTTAACCTATTGAAGGCCCTGGGCACATAAGGATCACGTGTAAATAAGAGACAACAAAAGAAGCATACTAATATTTCATAACTGGGGGGCTAGGAGCTTATTATGATTGATTGATTTATAAATGATTTTTTTATGAGAAAAGGCCGGGGTCCCTGTCGATCGCGGGGTCCTGGGCACTTGCCCAGAGTGCCCAATGGAAAAGAGGGGCCTGGGCCGATAACAAAAGCTTAAGCGTGCGTGGAACGCCCCCAAGCTAGATGGACCGACGACCTTTTAAGAAAGTGGCTGGGACAGACTGGATGCGGAAGGCGAAGGATAGGGAGTTGTGACGCCGCAGAGGCTTATGTCCAGCATTGGACGCGATAGGCTGAGTTGATTGATTGATGATAAAACGAAGTTTCTGGTTGCCGACACGCAAGTCGCGACGCCGACGAGACGGTGGGAATAGTAGGTAAATTACATATAGCGCCTGTTGACATTGCTTGAGGAAAAACGTTTTTTTTTTTATAGAAACTAAATACTTATGTAGCTAACTTGGAACAGGGGTCAAAGCTAGTGTTATTTCCGCTTAATAATAAAAACGGAAGGCGGAAGACAGGGTGTTTCGGCACAGCTTGGGAGAGGCATATGTACACTGTAGGTACAGCAGTGGACTGCGCTAAGCTGAGTTGATTTATTAAATAAAACAATAAAACTGCACTAAAATTAGGAGAAAAATACAACAACAGACTTAAACATACATGTCAACGTCTTTGATTGGCTGACTGTCTGGACTGAACTGAACCGTCCTAAACAAAAGCGATCATCGCGCTTGCGCTTTTTTTTAAGAATATGACGTCACGCGATCAATGAAGCCGCGTTTGTACAGACGCCAGCAGGTCAAGCTACCCGAAACTGTCAAATTTTCCCAATCAACCTTGAACCTTAATACTTTAGCGATAAAGTTGAAAATCTATTAAAGAAATTTGACAGATTGTAGTAGCTTGATGTGCTGGCGTCTTTACGTCAAAATTTACACAAACGATCGCTACGATGGCTTTTCGTTAGTACGCGGGGTTCGATAACAACAGCCAGCCAATGAAATCACTTGACAAGAGTTTAAATAGAATCGTTATGGATTAGCCTCGGAGACCGGGTGAATCGGGTGCACAGAACATGAATACCCTAACGGGCTCGGATGTTGCACGGGATTCGACGCACTTATCTAACTAGCTCAACAGAAAAACGAAAGATTTATAAATATGAACTACAATCATACTTCGATACCTACTAAGGACATCATTCATTTCGTACCCAAAATTTAATATAAAAAAAAGTACTGCTGTCTTATGGGAAATGACCTCTTAAGCATTATTTACTATAACAAGGAAAGTCTACCATTAACCGGGGGGCTGCTATTTGAGATTAAAAATGCCAAAAATTATATTTTAATAAAAAGTGTTACCTATAACTAACATTAAAAAATACCAACTTTTAATTGAATATAACATTCCGAACATGTTTTAACTATTACAACATACATCTAAGATCAACCCCCTGGCTGCTAAAAATTATATTTTTGCCAACAATATTTTGGGCATTCGTTTAGACGCAAACAGTTGTTTATTCGCTGGTTTTCAGTCTTAAGCCTGTTACCACATGGTAAACATGGATATGAGCGTCAGGTATACTTACAAAATAAGTATAAAAAAATAACGACAAAAAGAATGAGGGAAATGTTTTTATTATTTTTTAATAACTACATTTGTTATTACATTTCGGTAGTCCTTACAAAAACGCTTTCTGCCCCTTTTGTATTTGGTCTTATAAGAATTTCATGTCTTGCATAACTCGTATACCTACCAACACTTTAATTTTTGGGTACGAAATGAAGGATGTCCTCCATTTGTTAATTAGTGGCATAGCCATAAATTAATGTGGACAGTTCGAGATAAGTTTAGCGTTACAAAATAATACAGATTACAGCTAGTGCTACGTAATATAGATATTGCGTTACGAGTAGGTAGCGTTTTGACAGATCGACTATGAGACAACACTTAGGATTATCGGTGTACGTAATCGTACTGCTATCGATCCATCGGTTGACTGTGTGGCTTCGAAGTGAGCGGTTCATGTAGAGATCAAATTGCCTAAATCTATCTATATGAATAAAACGAAGTCGGGTTAGTTACACAATTTAGGCATAATCACAGACTCCAATAGGTATAATTTAAAAACGGTTGGACCGATTTTTTTCATGATCTTTGATTATTTGGACTTGTCTAGTCCGGCCCGAATGGCAGAATAACAGCTATTAAACCATGAAAAAATTTCAAGAAAAAAAAAAGATTTCATACATTTTCTCATACATTTCGTATGGAACGGCTTTTTTGATGATATCTCGAGAACGGATTGACTGATTTCAATGGCGATGGCGGTACGAATTTATAGAACATATAATAGTAAGTAGATAAAAAATGAAAACGGCGGGTAGTCAGATTAACCTTTCAGGTACTGACATAAACAGTTTGATCTGCGATATTGATTTCCAATTCTCAGGCTCATAAAAATTGTTATTGTCCATTGAACATTACAATATCTTTGAGTTATTTACCGATATAATGCTTACCTATAGATATGATGAAACTATAGAAGGTTTCATCGATGAGGTCAAGGTGTCACTTTTATAAGCGGTAACAGTATCAAAAGCCACAACTATTCGAGTATGAATTGGTTCATAACAATACAATTATACTTGGTATCCGCTGAGCGCACCTTGTTTCTTTGCTAAGCTTCGCTATCAGTATGTTTGACGTTTATTAATTACCATGTATATTAAATATTGAGTGAAGAAATTCGGGTGCCAACCCACTTCTCAAAGCTATACATATGTGGTGCCTTCTGCTGTACCTATGGTTAGGATTACATTAACAAATCTGATGCAAATGGCACTTAAATGCAGTAATGTGGCGTTAGTCGAGTGCAACAGTCTCAAGTAATTAGAGTCTGAACTTTAATTATTGTGTGTAATAAAGATTAATGAGCCAAAACTTAGGAATACGTAGTTACAGCTCAGGTTGTTAACAACATGATTTATGAAGTAACATTATTCGGTGCCGCACTAATGTTGCCAGCAGCTTTGAGGATTATTGAGCCATATCTAAGGCTTACATACCTATTTAGGTAGATAGTTATGTACAGACGCCAGCACATCTAGCTACTACAATCTGTCAAATTTCTTTAATAGATTTTCAACTTAATCGCTAAAGCATTAAGGTTCAAGGTTAATTGGGAAAATTGGACAGTTTCGGGTAGCTTGACCTGCAGGCGTCTGTACCTAGGTATCATAATATTCTCCCGACCGAATTTTGGCCACGGCGAATTAGTGTCAATGTCAATCTCTTCGGATAATAGCCAAGTCATCATTCTATGCCTAGGCTGTTCCCAACTATTTTGGAGTCGGCTTCCAGTATAACCGGATGCAGCTGAATTCCTGTATTTTACATGGAGCGACTGCCTATCTGACCTCCACAACCCAGTCACCGGGTAACAGGATTCGTCTTGGTAAGCCTGGTTGTCAGACTTTCGGCGTTTCTGACGGCCCGTCTTGGAAGATAGTCACGCAACCACGGACCAATCACGGTAAGCGTAGCTGATCAATAGACCAGCTGTTATTATTAAGCCACATCTGCCACAAGCTCCTCGACATTAGCCACATACGCAGGAGATATTATAGTGCACAAGTGGGTGAGTAAACACAGGTGCACTCTCTATTCCTTTACTCACACATGTCCGATGCGACGGCAATCCGACACGACCGGGGAGAGATCAGGACCAACGACTTTACGTGCTTTCCGAGGCATTGGTGGTAAATCCAGAAATCCCACGCTATAATAGGTAACTCACTTACATTGACCTAAATCCTGGCGGTGTTCTTATAGTACTTAATCTTATGAGCATTTCGACCTCCAGGTCAATTTTATTTATAAACCACCCACACACTAAACTGAGATAAAAATCCCGGAAAGGATCACCGTTAAACAATCATCCGAAGTTGGAACGTGAGTGGATGCGCTCGCGCCGCCACCGATGCATAAAAGCATTAACGTTTAAGTAAAACAAATGGGTGCATGTCAGGTACCGCCCACATACGCGGAACAGATTATTAGTTATTGATTGTGGATTATTACAGAGACGAATGACTCTGTTTAGTATTTTCGGGCCGTATGAAGTAACATGTGCACGTTGAGATCATGTTTTGTAATAACTTTACACGTTTTCCTTTAGTGAGTGAAGGTGTTAAATGCTTTCAAGTCGACAGACTCAATTATCTTTGATTTAGTAGACAAAAATCTACCACCGTACCGAACTGTATTCATCATTTCCACAATCAACTTTTGTTTCGTTTCTATTAAGTACTTCACCTATTGGAAGACCACAATGTCTTCCTAAATGTTTCATAATCGCGGAAGAAAAGTTTTACTTAAAACAAACCTCCTTTTGGTCTCCGTTGTAGTCGGGTAAAAGGGTTGAGTTAATGACCGTAAGAGCCAGTAGGAATTAATGTTAATCTGCCAGTTACCGGCTCCCAGTTGTGAGGAGCCCGGTGAGAATCCGACACCGGTCGTCGCCGCTTTGTCATTATTTCGACAAGAATCAAACTGATTCGCCCAGCCCGCTCCGTGTTCAGGTTCACCCACTTTCTACCGGAAGGCAATTAAAAATAATTTGCATTTCTCTTTATGCGATTATTTTTGTGCAAATTTGTTGCTGGTTAAAGGAGAACAGTTGTTCTAAGCCATTGTGTGAAGCCGCTGTATTCTAATAGATGAGATTGAGAAGAATCGCTAGGTCTGCGTTCCGCCAAGTGACCCCAGGGAAGACAGTGGCACTGTGGTCACGTGTTGCCGTGCATAGCGAGGCTTAGGGGAGGCCTCTTTACAGTCTCCCCAGGAATGTGCCTTACAGACGTTGCGCAGGGGGGGTTCCGGAATTGCTCTTTTAAGAGGACCGGAACCCCCCTATGTGCGGATGGTGATCACCGGGGTTGGTTTTAGTTAGGTAAAAATCCCACACTCCCCGACCTTTTCTCAATACTTATAGTGTACCTATACCTTAATAAATGGCAGTTGATAAAAGAGAGTTAACACACATCTTCTTTGCCTGATAAAGTAAAGAATAGTGATTCTCAAGCTTAATTTTAGAACGAAATAAATTAAGAAAAAACAAGGGTACCTACAAAATAATGCTGCGGGATCCTATTTGGCAAGACGGCCATTTTTAGACGAAAGAACAGTTTATCTAACCTATCGCAGTAGGCCTCCTTTGAAGTCATCTTATACAAACTCTTAATCATGATGACGTGTATCTATAAGTCCTGCCCATAGAGTCAGCTTTGACTAAATAAATTGAGCGATCAGTTATTACGTGAGCTAAAGGATTATATCTTTAAGTTACCGTTATGTGATCAGAGCCAAGATCAGGCTTTTTACTGCACTATAAAAACGGGCGTGTAGGTATAGGTATTTAGAAATACTAGGTAGGAAGGTATGTTTTTAGGTTCACTTATCAAAACCATTGCTGTTTTGGAGTGCGACATTTTTTTTTGTTGTAAGGGTTGTTAAAAGAATCAAAAACCATAAAGTCCTAAGGCCCTTTGTATACGACACGGTTTCTTTGCGGTACCACGGTAATATTATCTATATTACCGTGGCGGTACGGTGTGTAAACCTCGCGGTAGAAAAATCCTTGTGTGTCAACAAGCTTCTATAATCCATACAACACTGACGACCGTGCCTACACACGGCGAATAAAGCGTAGATTTTCATGGCAAGAAAAACGTCTGTGTACAAAGAGCCTAAGAGTACCATTGCAAAAATATGACGGTTGATGTTTGAAATCCCGTATTTCCGATCGCCCTTAGGTATCTACATTTCCAGTGACAATAGCAAATACTGCTGTAGCTACCAATAGAGATATAAGATCCAGATAAATAAATAAATAATTGTGTGCACATGTAGATTGGTAGTGTTTCGTTCATAAGACATTTGAGGTTAGATAGTTCATAAGTTTCCGCTAGCCGGCCGCGACAGGACAATGGCGGGCTTAGCGCATAAATCACGGCAGGTGAGCGTGTACTGATCGTCCTCAGGCTTTACAGGTGCTTTATATTGTTTGTACTTGTATACTTTGTTGTCTCTGATTTCTTTCCTCATAGGTACAGAAGCCAGCAGGTCAAGGTACCCGAAACTGTCAAATTTTCTCAATAAACCTTGAACCTGAATGCTTTAGCGATAAAGTTGAAAATCTATTAAAGAAATTTGACAGATTGTAGCTTGATGTGCTGGCGTCTGTACCTATTTGTTGTAGAACATACGATTGGTGTTCCTAAGGAAGCCACCAAATTACGGTCACCCATGAAGAGAGCGTTTTTGACACCGTAATTCCAAACAATCTTAGACATTTTCAAGACTACCGTCATTATACGGCCGTTTTATTACAGCACGCTTTCTTAAGAAATTAAAGGTTGGTTCAGCGTCTGCATTTGTTTCGTTTCACGGACAGTTGTCGTAACTAGTGGTGCCAAGGTTATACCAATGTTTGACTTTGACTCACAATAGATGTAATTGGATTAGGGCGTTGATTAATTAAAACCTTGCAAAATGGTTGCAACACGGTTGCTTATACAGGGTTAAAGATCTGAAGGCAAATTATCGTAATTTAAAACGTTCAAAATCTAGTCGCAGTCTCATCTCAGCGACAAACAAATGTCAAAATGTAGGGAAATTAGAGGTTTTTTTGACATATTGAGACTGAGATCAGACTGTGAATGTTCTTAAAATTACGAGAGTTGCCCCTCAGATATCGAATGGCTGTATTTTTAGTTTCGGCATAATGGAAAATGTTTTTTTTTAAATTATTGCTCTGATAAGTGGTGGATTGTCGATTTCGAATGTTGTAAACTTGTCGAATATTGTAAAGATCACAGTTAGGTTATAAATTGGATACCTACTCGTCGCGGATCCCGCTATCGGGAGGCGGAGGGAGTGACTCCTCACGACTTATTGTTTATCCACAACAAATTGTTACGGACATATTCTAAGGAAAGCTGCCATCACACTAATCATTTCAATACCTAGGAATCAAAATGTTAGATCTTTGTTGGGTTCGTATTGCGAAATATCGTTGCTTGAAAAAAAGTTGTATATTTGGGTAGGTAACAATTTTTGAAATCAGAGGCAGGCACTACATTCTTATGTCAATAAAATTCACATTGTAGTATAGAGACTGACGACGGTAGCAGTTCAGTGGATTCCTGGTGAGTTCTTGACTCATACCCTAGCATCAGTATGGACGAGGTACGCGTTGCAAATCTTCAAAACTAAGGTTTTGCTATCTTGTTTTAAGCTTTAAGCTTGGGGTTCATCCTGACAGATGGGCCAACTTACTCCTCCATCATCATCATGGACGATGTTTTGTGGTCCCACATCCGTTTTCTCTCGTAAAACACAAAGCTCATTGCAGAAGGAGTTATTAAAATTTTTAAATATGCTTATAACCCACCTAAACTTTGATTAATCATGAAACACGCTTACGGTACAGCCCATTAAAGAGCCTTGTAAAAAGTAACACTCATTTAATAGACTTGTAAGGAAGGATGCAATCGCGTTGTGTCCATCTTAAGATAAACAGTTACAATGCTGTTGTCGTGTACGCCGGGACTTCTATAGCTTTAAACGGTTCATTGGCTAGTGAAATTGTTAAAGAGCATGACAATATATCCACGGGCCATCAGTTTGCGGGCTGTTCCGTGCCCACGGTGACGGTTTTGGGTTAAAGGTATTTATTTACCTAACAAGATACAATACCAGATAGCCTTTTCCCCAACTTAATGTATCACCTATAAAGAACCATTTCACATTAACCTCCAGGTAATCCATTTATCTGAGTTTGAAGACGTCGGGATTTATTGAAGCGTAAATAATGTTTTATCATTGAAAATACTCGTAAGTTTTTACATCGTCAAAAGGCATTACGTTAACTGTTAATCGCATTTCAATACGTTATCTTTATGAATTGCCGTCGTCTGCAATGTGGAGAAAACTCGTACTGAAGTCCGGGCTTCGTTTATTTTTATTATTTGTGTTCCAAATATGATGACGAGGTTTCTTCGCATTTAATGTACTTACCGTTTCGTTGGTACTGCACACAAATCATGTAACAACTCTCATTTGACCTACTTTTACCTGCATACGTTATCCTGTGTTTGAACTTGGTTCTACATGTTACGTACCCAGTTATCGCAATTGACCTGTTCAAGGTAAGGCTCCCTTTAAAGGCATTTACTGAGATAGCCCCTCAGTCCATACCAAAAATATCAAAAACCAAAAAGAGAATTGTTGCGAAGGGCCTCCGTAACAGGTTCTACAATTTCAAAATTAAAATTGTAATATTTGACAAAATATTACAATTTTAATTTTTAGTAGTTCCTAAGGATATATCAGAGCAAGAGCATTTATCTGGGTATGTTCATCTTCCGATCTAGGTATCGTTCAGGAGAAGCTCTTAGAAGAATGTAAAATAAGGCAGGAAAAGCAATTTCTGCGCTGGGACTTCGGCAAGGATTATGATAAGGATATTTAAATAGCAAAAATCTAGTAGAATTTAATAGTATCAGTTCCCTATTTCAATCAACAGTAATTGCAGTCTAAATTATACGTAATAAACGGGCATGAATTGAACACTGTAATCATTTTGATGATAGACGAACATACTTGTTTTTGTACGGAGGAGTTAATCAGATCAGACGGGTTGGCGTCAATCTTGTCAAATTACTATATTCTATGGCTTGTAAAGCTCGTCCGTTCAACTCTGTAGCTCATTTAACTAGGAATACGATACAACCTATTTTGAAAATGTTGATTCTGGTGAACTTATTCTAAACAAACAATACAACATTTGCAAATGAGATGACGACCGCGACGGTAGCAAATTTATTAAAGAAACAAATAATAAGCAAATGTAGTCAATAACATAAATATTTATATTTTTTATTTACTGGAGTAAGTATAGCCGAAATTAGTTTGTTTTAATGCGCCATTCATGCTTAAGGATGAATCGCGAAATCTTCTTTGTTGAAATGTTTCGCGAACGATTGCTCGCGTTTTATTGGTGCATATATTTAGATCGGCTATTTATTGCAACGAGTAACATTTATTACGGCGATCCATGCTTTCTCCGTTGTCTGAACATCACCGCCCGGTTGCACCTTCACGAACCATTGCATCGTATAAAACGATCGACTAGACGTAAATAGCACAGCTACACTGTTAATTGATCTCTTCTGAGCTTCTGTATTCGTTCGCTGGCTAACTGTTATGTTTCTATAGTAGGCTGATGGTATTTCAAATACGGGTCATGGGGATTGATTTAGCAATGCTCTAGTGCTCTTTGTTATAATTGATGTCATTAGTGTAAAATTCCATTGTAGTCGCAGGAATGCAGAATTTAATCTCAGCGTTAAATACCACACTGATTACTCTGTGTATTCTAAACGACACAACGTTATTCTCGTAACTCTCGCGAATTGCGTAGGAATTTTATCTTAGATGCGAGACAGCGGATTATTTATTAATGACATACTTATATCTTTGTGTACGATAATGTGTGGAGCAACCGATGTTACTTTAATATTTATTATTATATTGACAATATTACATAACAAGCGAGCGGGGACGGTGAAATCCGCGAAGTGTGGACCGAGGACCGCGAGCACGTGTTCGGCGCTACAAGGTGTCGACTTGACCAAGTCTTTTAAATGTCTTTATCGAGAAACAAACGAACATAACAATAAAATCATCCAAATCATTACATTACATACATTAACGGTTTATATAACTGCTTATGTCGATAACGAAATTGAGTGAATTTTGGCGAATTCGGTCGATAGCCGTCGTTAACTCGAGAAAATGACGGTTTCAAAACTCAGGGGGCGATATGGTTGAATTTATCGGAGTCTTTACTGCTCGGTATGATATGACAACGAGTATTCTGCGCCACGTAGAAACTATTAATAAAATTAATTGGATCGTTCACGCAAACCACGCAGTCCTGATTATTACGCTTTATGAGGATCTTTGTAAAGCTTTCGCTTTACAAAGATCCTACTAAGAGCCAACGAATATATTTCAAGTTTTTGGTCCTTCTGTTGTGAATTATGGGCTCATGGCCGCAGGATTGTTGACAGTAATTTTAGTGTTGTTAGCCTGCCGATATATCATGATCTTCCTACACTTAAACGTAATTAGTTTAAAAATTTATATGGAGTGACGAAGGTCGAGTTTAAAAATAACCGCATGCTTTTCTTAATTTAATGATTCACGCAAGAGTAACGATTGTAAAATGAAGGGCCATTGGGTTTTTATTGTACCAATATTTACTTTAGATTGCCTTATTTATCAACTTGCTCTATTTTTATAAATAGCAAAATTAACAGTCCTGCTAAAAGTTCGCAAAGATGAAAGGAGATTTGGCAATTGTGAAAAGTCAATATTTTTTAATTAGTGGTTCAGGAGGGCCGGAATATAAAGTGTTGTGTGCCAATCGGGTGACCCCATCTGAGGCTGTTGGTACATATTGGGTTTTATTTAATGGCTGTATTGGGCCGATGGGCCGTCTCACCGTCTGGCCGTGTGAACTTTGTATTATCAACTTTGTGATACATACCAAAGGACTTTTGTAACGGTCCCGAAGGTGTCCGGACGCGTTTTCGGTTGTTGAGATTGTGATCAATATCGTTTATCAATATTTCTTTGTTCCTGGTTTTAACCTACTTTTAGTATGAAAAAGAAAATTATGTTTTATTTTTGTAGCATATTTCCGTTAACTACCTCTGATGGTGCGTCCGTTATAATTGAATTGTCGTTCATCTGTGTGGGGATGGTTAATTTTACGAGTGTTCTGTCGCATTGTTTAGTCCATATCCACAAATGTAACACAAGAAACATGTCGCAAAGTTTAATGCTTTAACTATCCATTCATGAATGTTCTACAAATTGAAATACTCCAGTTACAATGGTCTTTGAAGTGACTGATGATACTAACTCGAACTATGAACCTGTGTGAATGGTACACTACTCACAATAGTTCGTAAGTATGTAGTGTTAGATAATATCGCATTAAAGTCAATTAAACCCCCTTTCTGAAATGGTTTAGCAATCCTGAGAAATATGGCGTTAGATTTTTCATCTTCGCCTGTAAGAAACCCTTGTAATTGTTTTGTAACTTCGTATACCGCTCTAAAGAGGTTAAAAGATGTAGAGATATGGATCGTTTAATAGGCAAGTGTGAACAGAACAGTGTTGCCATTGTTGGGCCCATTAACAAACTAGTTTTGACACGCGAGTCGCCTTGCGAAATGTCCAGCTCACGACTAAATAAATAAATGCTTATTTACATCGTTACCCAAGCAGTTGATAAGTAATTTAATTAGAACGCGCTTAATTGAATATTGGAAATAATAACGAGAGTAGCGGGTTGCAGCGTGGCTATACTGTTGTAACAAATTAATCAAAATTATGATCCGCTTGTGCGTCCGCGCCGCTTTGTTGCGGTACAACCGACCAATTTGTTGTTATTGCAAAACGTATTTAAGATGTTAACAAAGGCAATAATTTTCATGCAAATGTGGTAATCTCGATATACCGGGAGTAATCGATTTACGATGCTCTGCGATGATCTGGATCCTTATATACGCGTTACACATTAATCTTGTGCTCCTTTCTTAGCTATTTTATGTATGAGCCTCCATAAATAATGTGTTGCTCGGGTGCTAAACTGAGTATTTATGATGCTATCTCAGTATCTAAATTAAAGAGTTGGCTATTATCGGCTTTACGCCGATTGCATAAATACGGTAAAGTGGCATGTTTGAGGAAGTTGTTCTCGGGTAACGATCAATTTGCGTTGAGTCGACACGCTGCGCTTTTTTTTCTACGTCACAACCTTCCTTAATGAGTAGAGAAATCCACGGAGCGATCTAACTTCTATGCAAATGCATTTTCTTCTATTTTCGAAAGTATACTCATATATTGTGAGATCGCTAATGAAGACTGACAAGTAATTCATTGGGTTTTACTTTTATGTATGTATGTAGAATTAAGTCTATTAACGTATCATATTAACGTAAGGAACTATTTCTAGTAGTAGCTCTAGGCGGTAGAGTGCAATGCCTCGTCCATCGATGTCCACGTTAGTATCTTCTCGAAGAAATAAAACCTGTGTACCCTACTTGCCAACTTCCTGATTGGTAATTGGGTTGTCATTCAAAGATACAGAGGGACAATTCTCGTAACTTTAAGAATGTTCACAGATCTCAGTCTCAATCTGTCAAAAATACCTCTAAGGAAACTTACTATATAAATGGAAGACGTTCAGGCATTTTGACTCACTTAGATTTGTATAGAAATCATAAAAATAGTCCAATGGATCGTTTTCACCTTCCTGTTGTAGTTTGATCTCCTTTTGGCAGATAGCCTGCTTAAATAATAATAAGTTTAGATATAAACGCGCCATTGAAATATGAGTCGTCCAAACAAGGAAATATTCTACTCATTAGACCAGTGATGTGAGAATCATTAATCAAGATTAGCTTTGCTTGCTCCACATTCCTTCTGAATTTTATTTTAATAATATTACATCTGAATAATATTTCTAACTTTCAAAGTAGAGTAGCTATGTGGCATAAAGGAAGCAGGGTAGCTGGACGTGGGCGGGGCGGATCCAATTATGTCTCAGCACGAACGAATTTATTGCGCTGAACGTCTGCATCGCTCTCACCTTGACATGTCGCAGACGCGCGTATTCTCGATCGAGCTGATAGATTTTCTGCCAGTTTTCCTTATTCAGAAATAGGAATATCAAAGATTTTATTTCAGTTTTTCCTGGCCAAAAGTCCAAAATTCTGAAAATATTTATTGATTTTCATCTCCGATATCCGAAACATCGATATATTGGCGTCAGTCCAACATTATGAATATTTAATCAGGTAGGATGTATGGACAAAGTACAAATTCCAACGTATGCATACTCGGCTAGTTCGGAGGTTGGAACGGAGGCTGCGCACGCGCTTTTGATGCAAGCACCGGCTAGAGACGCCGGCAGTCGCGCGGGAAACTTCGCGGCATTCGGTCGAGCTTACGGCCGTGAGCAACTCTGTGGAATCTATCTCTCGATCATATTTACGATAACTAACATCGATCGGTGCGATATCGACGAGTACCGTGTTACAAACATAAACTGTGATCATAAACTGATGTGGTTGCTGGACACTGCTGCCATCATGTCCGGTTAAAACAATTTTTTGGAACAAAAGTGAAAAAATAAACTCTGCTCAAATGAAGATGACAGTGAATCGTATAAGGGTGGTGGTGTTAGGGAGTCCGCGGAGCGGCAAGTCTGGTTAGTAGAGCATGCACATCCGTTACTTATGATGACTATGTTTTTAATAAGGAGTTCACTATTTTAAAGCAAAGTTTAAATCGCATGTGGTCCTATCTACATATTATGACTTATTGATTTTTGCAAACAGGTTTTAATTATTTATATTAAACTTATAAAACAAAATTTAAATGACAAAATATAAGTTTATAACTTTATGCACTGTTTTACACAAGTGTTAATAATTGTCACTTCATTGACAAGAAGTGTGAATTTATTGTTTAAAAAATTCAAGGAGTTCACTTAAAAATATTAACGGTAAAAAACCTTTTTAATTATTTGAGTGCTTTTCGTATTTGGAGCCCATTCATAAAGTTTCAGCGTCCATTTTATAAAACGTAAAAACTTTATCTGATGCAGTTAATATTTGTTATTATCATCATAATAAAATAAGGGATACGTTATTAAAGTCAACTTAGTGCGAATTTGAGGTGCAGACCTTGTAATTTCAGTCTTCAAAAGCCGTTTTTGTGTGATTATTACATCAGAGGAACGTATAACGGGAAAGGAAAATTACAGTCATAATCATAGCGTTATTTTAAAACGTTGTTTTTAAAAGTAATTTTTATTTTTATAACTTTATAACAGTTTATTTTAAATAAGGATATTTTTTTATTTTATCACCATCCGCATACATGATAGGTATGGCCGTATGATATTATTTTTCTGGATGTCGAAAACATTGCGACTATTCTTAGTGATGAGTAGGTAAATCTGATTTTATACCTATTGTAAAGGTAGCAGCATGTTTATTTGTCTTATTAGAAACATCCTAGACACATTGCTAGACAAAGAATTTTATAAGCAAGAAGGACAACGTATCTGCATTGTTTATAATAATTATACACCTACCTACTAGTTTACATTGCAAATTGTATCAAGTATGCTAAGCTATGATAGAGTTACACTGTTTACACATATTTAATTCCCCGCCTTTAGCCCAGGTACGCACGGGCGACTTTTTAACGTGACGTTTATCCGGCACTGCGTTTTCAACTCTTGATGTTGAGCCGAGCATTAAGAATCTAACAGAGTGCATCCTAGCAGCGCGTCAAAAAATACACTGTTGGATTTCAACTCTCGGCGCTAAACAGTGCAGTTTTTGAGTCGCGCAGATTTTTAGTCGCGCCGAGGGCTTATCATGCACCACAAACTATTCAATGGCATTCCTGTGTGTCAATATTTATAACGATAACGCAGCATATTTGACTAATGCATTGTTTTATCTCGAGTACAGGCTTGTTTGATTTTATTTGCTCGATACTTAGCCCACAATCTATGTGACGATGTTTAAGCGCCCTGCAAATATCCAACAAATCCAACATTATTGAGAATCTAGATAAACGCTCTACTAATCTTATCAATCAGTTTCAACTTTTCAGTAAATTTTTCCTCATATTGTGGTTTACTTTTAGTTTTCCAATTAATTTTCCAACATTTTTTTAATTCTTTCGCATGACTGTAATTCATTCCAATACAAACAATTCGAAGATATGTGACATCTACCGACCCGCACTGGGCCCGCATGGTAGATTATAGCCCATTCCCTCTCTAAGAAAGGAGGCCTGTGTCCCAGCAGTGGGAACAATACAAGCTGATTATGATGAATGTACCTAATTTCATAATTCACGTATTTCTCTGTCGGTTTTAGAATCTTTTTGTATATCAAGGATTTATAAGTCATTCAATACAATCTAGCAATGCAATACCTACAGGATTTTGACAAAATTGGTCCACCCTGATACGAACTCATCTTGATCGATCGTTAACAAGCCAATCCAATTGAATCTCTGCTGGAAAAAAACTTACTTAGGTTTTTTCTACACAATGTTTTTTCCTTAATAACAAGGGTTGTCTAATCATATAAAAATGGATGATTGATTTTCTTCTTCCATGTCAGTCAGATATGCGATAGATTCGTCGCTAGGATGAATTTCTACTTAAAGGAGACAACACTTTCCTACAAGTCTATCAAATTATTCTTCATCCTCAAAATCACCAAAAATTATGTTCAAGTTCTATGAATATTTTATAGAAGGTTTACCAAAATAAGCTCTCAAAACAATCGGGGTAAAATAGAGTAACCACTTGTTCAGAACGTTTATAAAGGTTGTCGACTACATTATCTGTAATATGGCTTTACTCAATTTGTCGGTGATTCACGATCATGGCTGATTAATTTTGCTTTACAAACATGGGTATTGGCGTGTGATATACATGTGTAGAGCAACGACCTCGACGGCAGCGTTAATGGTTGATCGGTCGTTTAAGAGTTACACAACGTCGTCTGGTGGCGCCAGGCGTCGCAGTTGTCGGGAAATCGCGCCGCTGACCCACCGGCCGAGTCGCCGCGACTGGTTGTAATTGCACCGCCCTAATTGTCGGCCGGCGGACGGCTGACGGACCGGCTGCGAGCGCTCCGAGACGCATGCGTTTGCAATTCATTACAGACGGGAGCGAGCCGGCCCGACATGCGAAATTGTTTCAATGTAGATCCTGTCCACGGACGGCCTCGTGGGAGTGGCGCTTGTCTGTCACGGATACGCCGTTCACGTCGTCGTTAAATGCCCTCAGGAGCATTATCTACTCATTAAACCTTTTAGTACGGACATTATTCACGAAACTCATTCTTCATGAGGCCATTTATTTTCGCATTATAGTGGATTCTGTTACCGCGCAGTCGCGGCGGTGCCCTGCACTTAATATCGTTCCAGACTATCTGGGTCACGTTAGTACTTCGTACAAAAATATGATATGTATTATTGCACCCTGTGGTTATCCGACTGTTAAAATTGAAACACTAAAAATATTAATTATGTTGAGTCAATAAAATATTTCAATTAACGCGTCCACCGCAGAGTGCTACATGTCAACGTGCGTCCATTTTTTTATGTCTGAAATGAATTGTGTTCGGAGAGCAACGTACTTTAATTTGGAAAGGAGCCACAATTTTTTGATGTTATGAAAGATTGCTTTTATAAAGAGCCTGCGTATATATATTTTTTGCCGGGAGTGTCGCGAAGGTGCCAAAATGGGATGTTAACAACCACATTCATTGTGGTATGAGCTTTAATGGTTTGGTCGAATGTGTCGGCTCTTGCGTCGGCTCGGGCGCAGCGCTCCGTGCGACGACCTTCTCACGACATGATGAATGAGTGCAGCGAGGAGGTATTGAAGCATCGTCGACATCCTTACCTCGCGGATTCTGACATATTCACTTGTAATGTAACCATATGATTGAGTTTCTACATAATTTGTTTGGCATGACTTTGAAGACATAATTTTAAAAGCCGTGTTTGAATAAGGGCTTTTGGTTAGTGAAGTTTAGGCTCATAACGAACATAGCCTTTTAAATGCATACAATGCGTTCATGAAAATTTTAAGGCAATCAAGAAATATCTATATTTACGAAAATAACATAGTGACAAAAATTACCAGAGAGAGACTGGAAAGTTGTAAACACTGAAGTTTTTTTTTTTAAATATTGGCATAAGGTTTTTTTTTATTAATGGAAAGTTGATAAGAAAGGTACACGCAGATAAAAACACTTAACACATTGACTTGACAAATGGGAAGTTAGCAGAAAACATTAATAAAAAGAAAGAAGAAAATTACGACAAACACGATTCCTTAGAAATAAACATATTATTTGTACAGTTTGAGGCAGATTCAGCTTATAACAACGCAATTGCTGTTGTATCTGGTCCGCCTGACCTTAAAACATTTCTGCTACTGATGACCTCAATCAATTAGCCAACTCAGCCTAGTGCAGCCCAATCAGTCACACTAGACAAAGACCTCTCCTAAGTTGCGCCAGAACATCTGGCATTGATGTCACAATTGTTGTCATGACTGCCCACTAATATGTTAGACCGGTATCAAAAGAAACCAAGTCAAAGTAATAATGGTTGCTATTGGAGTCCATGATGGTCAGTTCGACACATGATAGATGTGTTCAGTAATCTATTAATTACCCTAAAGATTCCTGTCGATAACTACATCCATTGTTCTTGAAGATAACGTTCGATCTATCAACCCACGTGGTGCCGTGTTGTTTGATCACTGTAATTTGTCTTATATGCCTCGATGATTATAATTTGATGTAATTTTTTATTGGAGCCTCGTCAGAGAAGATTCGTTAATCATTTTTTGATCCTCCATAAGCGCCGTAAATTTATTACAAGTAAATTGATGGTAAATCGTTTCAAAATTACGTATATTCACTTTGTGAGTTACTATGTTTTGGTGTTGTACGTGCCGTCATTATCATAATGGACATTTTATATGATGAATTTGTTTTTTGTGTGTTTTGTCTGGGCCGTGAAAATCTGTTGTCTAAATGTGTGTGCGTCCAAATGAGGATGCTTCGATAGTAATAAGGAATTGTAGCGCCAATTATTTCAAAGGCTGAGGGTCACTCTAGGACATTAGGCCATTAGGTCTGGTAGTAGAGTAATTAAAAAAATAAAGGTACCATTCTTAGGAGAGTAGAGAGAGGTGAAGACTTAACTATACAGGGTGGCGGGACATCGACGCGCAAACTAAAACCATGAATTCAGCACATGATTCCAGATCCCCCAGCGTAGAACATTTTTCATCGGTTATAAAAAAAAAACAGCCGTTTTATAGAAAAGTGCAATATCTACGCGGTCAAAATGTATGGAAGAGCAATTTTTTTTTAAATTACTGACGAAATATTTCAACCCAAGGGCGTCCAGAATCATGTACTGAATCCATGATAACAGGCTGCGCGTCCATGTCCCTGCCACCCTGTATGATCTTATACCTAATTCCTATGTAGCACGAAATTGCTGGCAGTCCTATTATCTGCCTATATTTGGAATGTCGTAAAATCCAGAAGAACGTAAGTTGCGTTGGTAAAATTCCAAAAGTTCTACTAGTCTAACATAAAAATAATATAGAAACGAACATAAAACTGCATTTTAATTGAATTCCGCATATTTAAGTTAAAAGTGGACCGATGAAACTTTATCACTTGACGATTGTACGTAATCGGATCGCAGAGAAAGTAATGCATTTAATACTCAATGCACACGGGGAAAAAATCGAAAGGAAAAATGAGAGTGAGGAATTTCGATCGTGTTTCATAAACTACGATATAATATATTGTGGTGTGTTGTAATTTTTATCAACGCTTGAAAAGGTTTTATTGCACGCTGCTTTAGTGACGTGACGATGTTTTATCGGCTGTTGCTCGTCAATCAAATATCGGAGATATCGATCTTCTTTCTCAATTATTAATGTCATCATACACGCACGCTGTCCGAGTGTAACTTTATTATGAACCTGTGTTTTATTTCCTTTTAGTAAACATCGATTTTTTCCTTGAACTGGTTTAGTGCTTTTAAAAGGAATTCGGAATGTCCATTTCGCAAGTCTCAAGAAGCTATCTTAATAAGAATTTCATAAAAATCGAAAAATAATTGAATCAGAGAGGACTAAGCAGTGCTTTCCATTTAAAGTGAGAGAGCACAATCGTTTCCTTATAGTTACGTCGTCATGCCGGGAATGGCACAGTATTGTAAGGTAATAGATTTCCTATCCTAGCCTTAACCGTCTGCGCCAGAATGCGTACGGAATGCATTCCAAGTCCATTGTCATGCGACAACGTGCTGCAGTTGCATAAAAGCATTGTGTAACTGCCGTGGGTCAAGATTCTGACACAAATAGTAACAGCGATAACTCATTCGGGAGTATTATCCACTCGGTGATGTTGTAAACGATTCTTGTAATGGAATGTTAATTAGCATTTGTTACGAAAACAGATGTCTATCTAGAATTAAATGTACTTAAGCTTTTATTTTATATTTGCATATTAGGCTTTTGTGTTGTGTTTTTGTTTATTATATCTAAACGTATTGATATTGGGGTGGTTATCATGAAAATAATTTGACTAGTTTTTCACTTTGTGGCTAATTTCTTAAAAACATACGATATTCTTATACTAGTATGTTCACCGTATGTTTGTATTTTCGTATGTATTCCTACGAGAATCATTAGTCATTCGCATTTAGTATTAAGACATGAGTGCATTAGTGCTTAATTAGCGCCCGACCATGAAACTTAGCATAAACATTGACTACATACTTAACGACCACTACACAATGACACTAGGTAGGTAATATGTCATGTTTTGTGCATTTCTGCTTGACACCTTAAGTTACGTGTTCAGGATTCAAATTACTCGTTTTCATCATCCAAATGATAGAAACTGCTATAACGATTACACTTCAAAGGTACGAGCGTAATCTCACGTCCGAGGCGGTCGCGCCGGACAAGCAATCAGCTTGTTGAATAGCGCCACTAGTTCCTTTTGATGGGCTGCAGGATTCTCCACACTTCATTTCGTCGGTAGCTTACGACCGCCTCTATTCACGCAACTTGCCTTGTCATTGTTGTTGATAACTGTTTGTACTGTGTACAACCCTTTGATGGAAATTCCAGGAGTGAAAGGACTAATCAGTGTTTGATCCACTCGCTTCTAGAAAGTTGGGAGTGTCGACCTCTTAATTGTTCGCCTATTTACAATATGTCTTCGATGAAGGCGTGCTTCTTACAATGTTATTCATTTGGTTTTCTTTTTGTTGCAGCGGTGGTCGTGCGTTATCTAACAAAGCGGTACATCGGAGAATATAGCTCGACAGGAGGTTAGTAAAGTTCACTCGATGAATCATTAATATCATAATAAAAAGTGGTTATCTCTTTTTGATCATTGTATTTAAAATAATTATGAACGTAGATGAACGCGTTTAATAATATGATATTGGTAAATTCAATACACTATCGAACTGACATTTAATGACGTCAATTTTTGGTTAATTTACAAAAACTTCAATTATGTCTGTCATTTATTACAGTAGTAGAATGTAATAAGTATTTAAATTAAAATGTCTGCTTCCTTCCGACCTTAAATATGACGTGTTTGCGTCAGCTGGGCGCCGTCTTTCTCAGGACGTGAATTAAAATGTTAAGGAAACCGCTTTCAGTACTCGATGTCATAGTAAATGCTGTCTTTATCGAATGACGACAACAATATCAGCACAAAAGCGATCGTTACGCACATTTTAATACCGTACTCTCTTGTTTCAGATTTCCTTTATCAGCACAGAGTGGCTTTCGACGGTGCCGTTTCAGAAGTTGAAATACTAGATACATCTAATTGCGCGGTAAGTAACGAGCCTGCCACGATGTTGCTTTTAGCGTTAACACTAAAATATCAGTCACTACGAACAAAAGGCTCGACGTCGCTGATAAGATTAAAACTCGAAGCTCGAATAGCAAACGTAGAGATAGACGGTCAAACTTAATTTACCATTAAACAATGGAGATGTTAATCTGCTGTGGGCTGTGCTGGTAGCGGACTAGCGGCTGATGGCCGCAGTACAATTTAATTAGACGAAGTTTATGTGGCTTGTATCGGCTTATCAGATGCGATAGTTGCCGTTGCTGCATCGGTGTGGCTGCGGGCGAAATCCTACGTTCGAACCTACGCTACGATAGAATACACGGGGGAATTCGTGTTACGTAATTGTTATGCTTTTATTGTTGTTGTTGTATGGGCGCGCAGTGATTCTTAAACCAGTTTTGTTTTCTAAACAACGATGATGTTTATTAAATGCATCGATAACGGAACTAAAAGAACAGAATAGATTGGGTGCTTCGTATTATTGCGCAACCGGTGATTTATTCGGTGCAAGCGACTGGCCCCGATACCAGATTCCGAGTAGGTACCAGTTGTGACTCGCGACTTTATTTACAATTATAAGTAAAGTTCACTGACTTTATTTACAATTTTAGCTATTCCAGATTCTCAGGCTCGAGGTGAACATTTATTTTGCATTGAGATTTATCGAGGCAATAGGGTTTTAAATACCATGCATTATTCTTGAAACAATGCTTATACATTCAAATAGGAACTAGAAATGCTTTCTGAATAATTACTTACCTAGACCACTAGGTAAGTACATACATACATACATATATATGCATACATATTTAATTTATTCTGATCGTTTTCATATCTTCTTAATTCTTCGGGCTGCTTCTGATAATATGTCCTGAATTGTACTAATTCAGGACATATTAAAATGTTCAGAAGCGTAGTAGGGTCCGTCCACAGAACATAGCATATAACAAGTTTCTGTGGGTTAGTCAGATTTATATTAGACGAATGTATTTGAAATTAATGAACATAGCTTTTACAATTATACAACGCCTAACCGTTTCGCACCTGATATGGCCTTTTGAATCCACGGAATAGAATATAATCGAATAAAATATTATTTAGCGTTGCTGTAGGTCAAAAAAAAAAAACGCATGTCTACAATTGGGAAATTCCATGCCCAGCATTAAAAGTTTTCTACCAAAATAAGAAATAATGTTCATAACTACAAGACCGAGTAGGTAACCGCAGAGTCTCGTATACCAGTGGCATCCACACAAAAGTTCAATATTATGTGTATGTGTCCCTTACAACACCCATGTGCCACATCACATCTGTGTGACTACTTATTATTGACAAATACGGATCCTGGAAGCCTAAATTAAAAGCCTTCAATTTAAAGTTCCATCAGTTTCTAATGGACATGTTTCTTCGTAGATCCGTGGATGTCTAGCAGAGCACGTGCGATGGGGCGACGCGTTCGCCGTGGTCTACTCTGTGTGCGAGCGCCGGTCGTTCCTCGCTGCTGCCGAACTTCTATCTTTGCTGGAACGCACCCGACTGCCCGGCTGTGCCGCCGTCACCCTCTTGGGGAACAAACGTGACCTCGAACACGCCAGGTATGCATTTAACTGTTCTCATCTTCTTGTATTATGGTAAACAGGGTTTCATATAAAGTGTCTACTTAGATTATTGCGGTCCACGAAGTTTAAATACATATCTACGTCTATGCCTATAATAAAAAGAATGACGAATTGAATCCGTGACACCGATAACCATCACATTAAGTTAATTTTCATATCATCAGTAATTAATCACTGCCACTTCTGGCTGATGTGAAAGGCATTTGGGCAAGCCGGACTTAAGGTCCAAGTTTTTACACATAAGCTTACGAATATGTTTTTTATCAATTAGGGAGGTCCATGCAGAGGAGGGTCAAGAACTGTCGCTGAGATTCGGCTGTCAGTTCTACGAGGTGTCGGCGGCGGAGTCGTGCGCGGGCGCCGCGCTCGCCTTCCACGCGCTGCTGCGGGAGGCGCGCGCGCTCGCTCTCTTGTTGCCCGCGCCAAGGCGCAAGCTCGCTGCCTACTCTGTCTCTAAGGTGAGTTCCCTGAAGTTCTTTCTGTGACTCTTTCGAAAACAGCATGTGATTTGGGAAATCGACAATAATTCGACACTTACGAGTATGTCTACAATATCTTTGGGGAAAGTCTTTTAGGGATATCTTAGGGGAAAGAAAGGAGATGTAAGTTGGGGTAATCTTTAAGGAAAGATATTTTATTTTAAC
Source organism: Apamea crenata (assembly GCA_949629185.1). Taxonomy (NCBI): domain Eukaryota; kingdom Metazoa; phylum Arthropoda; class Insecta; order Lepidoptera; family Noctuidae; genus Apamea; species Apamea crenata. The sequence goes on along the minus strand of OX451356.1, from coordinate 8,522,611 downwards.
ACGCCGTTATTTTATTTTTAAACGGAGGAGAACAACCAAACTTAAGTTCTTAACTCTTTTTAATAACTTCGTTTTAACAAATCTCTTTTTGTTTTCAGGTAATTGGCACAATATTCGGAAAAAACAGCAAAAGTGTCAGAAAGAAACGACCATCGCTGAGCATTTAAATTATTATTAATTATTTTTAAAACTTACATTATAAATCCCCCAGACTGGTTTGTATATAATTAAATATAGTTTAGTTTTATCGTATCTGTAAGGCAATCATGTTATTTCTACGTTTGTAGGTATCCTACACAATATCTCCATTTGTGAATATGGAGACGGAAGTTGTTATAAAATATAGACGTTGCATATCGGAATGAATGTCAGCCACATACTTATGAAATTGAAAATGATTAATGTAAATAAACCTGATATTATATGTAAATAAAAAGATACGGTTGTACACCTCGCATTAGAATTATGATGAACTTTAAACATAAACATTGTAAATATTGAGCTATGGATGGATAAAAGTTTGTGTGCCTATGTAAAGGTACAGTTATCTCATTATAATACATTTTTATACGATATTTCATTTGTTTTAATATTACCAATCATTCCTCAACACCAGAGCTGAAGAAGTCATAATTCGGAGTATAATTTTCTTAAATTAAAAAAAATCTCACTTCTCTCTTTATTTCCTGAACGTAAGTTTTAATGTAGCTCTTATACATGTACTTACCTATTATGTACTTACCTAATCACGAAAACAACATCAATATAATACGAACTTATTGTAACATTACATTGTGACGAACACACACTAATAAAAACGATTGGCACACGTACATATTGCTATAATGTTGAAACGAAACTAGAAACATTGAACATCCTGGTAAGCTAATTTTTCGTCCAGGCCTGCTCGTACATCTTCTAAAGCCGATTGTAACAAGGTGCAACACATAGATAAATCACCGGCTGTTCCATTGCCGGAACACCATATACGACTGTGTCGTAAAATCGATCCCGATTGTCTTGATATATTCTTTAACTTTGGAAAGCGAATAAGTATCAGACATCAAACGCTTTCTTAGATCATAATGCTGCGATAGCGTCAAATCAATCGCAATGTGTTGCACCTCGTGTACATGTCGTTAAAAGCTCTAATGAGTTTCTGTTTTCACTGGCGAAGTGTCCGAGTGTCACATCGGTCTGTGTCGGACAAGGCTCGCCGGCGTCCAACTTATATTGATCGGACAGGGTAGTCAATGGCCGGAGAGAGTTTCGCCACGACTCGACCTTGCATGTCGGAGCACTCCCGCACCACGTCCGATCTATCGATAAAACCTATCGCAAAGACGAATGTGACATTACAAGTCCGCTACATGTGAAAGCAACAAGTACAATTTTAAGGTCTCGGAGAAATTACGCATTAGAATCCACTGCTGATGTTATACAAACGATATCCGACAGTTCGCTACTGAGCCGGCAGAGCTGAAAATAATCGGACAGATCTGCAACTGCTGATAACGCGATCAAGTTCAAGAGCACGTCAATAAATAAATAAGTTACAATTCACAAAGTAGACTGTTTAGATACGAATGGTTATTATACAAGTGACTAGCAATAGGTAAGCATGGTCGTTACGCAATGAGCAATAAAATGTTCCCTTAGTTGTTCCGCTGTGGCATTAAATCGGGCACGTACAGGTGTATCGGCCGATGCAGAGATATGACTAATAAATCGGATCCCTTGATCGCATTAGTGGCGCCAACGTTCCGCTTGCCACAGCGGAGCGGCCGAGTCGAGGGTGGCGATCGCTATCTGCTCCGTCGTAGATTCCTATGCAGCGCTGTGCGGCTGTGCACCGTGCAGGTGTAGCGGAACCACGTTTAATACCATCGGTACGAGAAATTCTCGTCTGGTATTTATAAAACAGTATGTCTACATTTGCTATAACAATATTGACTCACGCGAGGTTAGTAGAATTAATGAAGAACATAAAATTGGTAATGAAAGAGTAATCATTAAATGAATGGAACACGCATAAATAAAATCTATTCAATAACCACTCGACAAAGAAAGTATTAAATCCACAATAGCTATAAAAGCATTGTCACTAATTCATGGAAGTGAGGTCAAGAACGAATGACCCTTCGCAATCATCGCGATATTTAACGTCAATTAAAGAATTTAATGAATCAGCAATCGACGAGGCGGGTGAAAGCTTTAGATGTAATCGGACAGGATACTGTGTAAAATTGCGATGATGTACACGATGCTATGATAGCACGCCCCGAGCGGACAGCCAGTGACGTACGGACCACTGCAGATAACCTGTTCCATAAAGCTGATCTATTAATATTTACCGTACATGTTCATCATTCTAATCTAATCGGAGTACCCGAAGCGTATTTAATTGAGCGTAATGATGAAATGAAATAAGTACAGAAACGATATCATTCACGACGTACTAAGATGCGGCATCGCAGTGACAAGAATATGACATGTAGTAGGTAACTCGCAGTGTCCGTGCATCGGGATGCTTGATCCAGTAGATAAACTATCAGCCACTTTCATCTCTCGCTTTAGATTAAACGATTACAAGTTTCGTCTAATTGCTCGTGTTTGTCTCGGATGGAATCGGTCATTGAGATTTATGCATGACTGAGGATCGGACTGGTACGTGATTCGGATCTAATGATAGATAGCCCTGCCAACGAGATGATCTCTGATTTACTTTACTGAATAAGGCTAAAGAGCAGCTGAACATAAAACGTGGACATCATACGTTATAGAAATCTCAATCGACAATAGGACATGAAACAATGATATGAATGACGGTCTCGACGGTGTATTTAGAATGACACGTTCTTTTGTGTACTGATGTTCTTGTCAAATAAAATATTATCTCAGCGCATTTAGTATTGTCTGATGCTTTCACATGGGATTAAATATTTTATTTCTCAGCGAGATTCTTTCTGAGGAAGTTATTTTTCGAATGTGAGGGCCTTGATTGAAGAGAGTAGGTTTACAATGTTGAGTGTGTATGTGGCCGCAATAACCGCGACATGTCCTTGTAAATTGTTTGTGTTTGCGCGTTCGACTTGTTATACACTTGATTTGCTGTAAAATACCCAGAACGGATTATTATCATGTAGTGTTTAATTAACGCTCATGAGTAGGTACATACTATACATTCAAGGTGATTTCCACAATGCGGTTTTGGTCACATTGATCCTTAAAGGATGAAGTTTTCCTGCAGACTTTTTTTAAAACTACAGTTCTGCTAACGACGTTGGCTTTGCAATTATAAAAAACAAAGAGCTGGAAACCATAAGACGTACAACGGATAAAACTGTATTTTAAAGGATGTGATATGAAGATCAATTTTACAGTTTCTTTGTAGAAATGAATGACTTGATGAACAAACGACTGTTGATGCAAAATCACAAAGAAAATATATAATTCATAGAGCGGATCAAAGACCCCAAGAAGAAAGAAGTTTGGTCATGAGCCACGCCTTATTTACGAGTACCAGCTGTACCATGTTCATATCACCGGAAATCAAAGACTTGAAAAATTTTGGAACCTATTGTCCAACTATATCCACAACGAGTTCCCATATACATTATAACTGGTAACAAACGCAACATTAATAAATATTGCACAAGTGTCGTAACTCGGAAAAAAAGTCGTGAGATTAAATTGAATAATTGTACAACATAAACCGGTAAGCGAATGGTATCGAGTTAAACACTTAATGGAGTCTAATGCTGATAATCAATGAGGCACCTGTCCAATAGTTGACGAATGAGAAGTCGTCGTTGGGACCTATCGGATTCATCGGAGAAAGTGAAATAATTTCCAAAGAGTCATAAATGACTGGAAATGTTAAGAGCGTGACTTATATGAACCGTACCCGCGCATTGTAATCTGATGAAGAGATTAGAAAATAGCCTTTATAGCTCTATCGCTTGGGAATATGAAATCTCCACTTATTCCTTAGCTTTGCATGAAGACCATACATCAACGCCCAGTTCAAATAAAACACGCAATAAAAGGATTAATTATATTCCTTTGCGTATTATTATTTCTGGACACGTATTTATAAACACACATCCTCGCGAAGCAATTTGTTCTCACTTTCATAATTTATTTTTTATGATGATCTTTTTATTAATTGTCAGAGTTTAACTCTCGTATCGCTTCTAGGCAAGTTTTATGAGTACAAATAAATACGGCACGTCCACCGCTCGAAGCGGGTTTGCAGATAACACTAAACGGCTAATTTGTAAAGCACATATTGCGTAAATCAAGCTTCGTGGTCGTGGCTAATGACGCTGATCCGCTACTGTACATCTGACAGCACAGTTATGTTATGACTGTAAGTGATATGAAAGTGAGATTCATAATACAAACATGTTATTTTCGTGCGTGTAATGTATCGGTAGAGCCGCTAGATACGATAAATGTTTGCATTTTCACTTGAAGGCAGTTTAATATTGATGCAGATAGGTTTCATATGATTGAAGACACGCTATAGTACTATTTCTACATAGTGGCTAGGTTTGATTGCATTTATTTCATATAACATTTTACTTTAACTTGATTGGGGAATTCAGTCTCCTCAAGTCTCCTGACTACCTTATATCCTTTTATTTTACCCTGCCAAGCAGATTATACGCTTGACTCTTCAAACCACTTACAACTGTACCAGTCATACAAACATTAATAACTTCCTGAACACAACTGTCATGGCGACACCTCTACAAGTAGTACATCACTCTGAAGTATTGATTATGCGTGTACCGGAGGAACGGCTATTACAAGCATGTACAACGGCAGACGGGCCGCTCGATAGTGTCACTCAAAGCATGTAACACGTTACATCTGAATCATGACTCGACCAGCACCGTGACTCAATATATCGGCTCCGTTATACATATCTCTGCCCTGGATATACATATGTATATGCTGTTAGTAATAAATTTTAAGACGTAATAGCTATCTGGTGATAATAATTAGAGTTCTGGGTGTCTGGAAAGTGGTAAACATACTAGGGACATCCTATATGGCAATACTAGTTAAAGTGGGCGAAACCAATCTCAATAGGTACCGGAAAAGGACAGATTATGCAGAGAAAATAACAGTGGACAAAAGTGCGGCTAGATAGAAATACAGAGCAAAATTGGTTTCAAGTTATTTCACCAAGTTATTGACGGCGGACATAAAATTGATGCGATTCCAAGAATCTAGATAGGAAGACTTCTAAGTGAACCAGATTGATATTGAAAAGGCGAGCTTTAATGGCGCTAACATCGTGTAAATTGCAGCAAAGTATGTACGTAGTGCCTTCAACCGTTCATTATGTGTAGGAAACTATAAATCGCCTATAAACAGTGAAAAGTATGAAACAATATAAACCGGATCCAGACGAGACGCCAAGAATTATGGGGAGTAATAATGAGTTCAAGCAAAGCCTCGAGGACAATGTTGGACTTGCGCTAACTACATTCGTATTCATATACAATTGATTACAAATAATATAGTTGTGGGAAACTGCATATCGCTTTCTGTTGTAGAAATGAGTTCTTTAACTTCTACATGAAAGTAATTTTGAATTTAGACTTTAAAAGAGTGTACTTACAAGAATATTTTCAGATTCTTTGACTAAAAGCAACATTTTAATAATGCTGACTGAATGCAACGAATTCAACGCAACATTTACAACGCAACGCAACAACGCATGCATTTTACTGTACAGATCGATCAAAATTTCATAAATCGATGTTGTTGATCAATATCAAAATATTATATATTCTCCTCAGATTTTAACGCGCATTATTCAGTGTTTTCTGTCACTAAAATCCATAATTAGTATGCAATAAGGAAGTTTATCAGTTGTTAATCAAAAGCGGCTTCAGTGAAAAATTGAGGTCAGTGCTTCACACAGTTTGCACAGGACAAACTCCTCGTAGTGTACACACTGGATATGTTTTAATTTTGTTGGTGCATCCTTGTGTTGTCTGCGAACAAACAAAGGGCTGATTACTCACTTGCACTACACGGAACGCCACTCTTGTTTCTCCTTGAGACTTGAACACACATGGACGGGGAACACAGATTCTTTTAACGTAGGGACCATTGCATCTCTGTCTATTTTAGTCCTCAACGCCTCATCAATACGGAAAACCCTACGAATTTGACATAAAAGACCTATTTATTGTGGTAATTTGACGATAGATTTATCTTGTTGATTTGGGTCGCTCGTGTCTTTTTGGAATGTTGATCATATAATATTTTGGTCAACGGAAATGTATCTTACGTCCTAAATTCTTACATAATATTGAGGATTAGTTTCTATTTATCCCAATTTTGTAATGTACTAGATACATTACAGAGTTTACTACTTTGATCAGCTTGACGTTTTGTAGTAGACAAATGGTTTTTGATCTTAACAGAAATGTTACGCATATCAATATGGTTGAAGTCAACAAATTAGTGATTTCTTAAATAGCGGCGTGGTGTTGACGCCTAAAGCTGTGATGTTATCACGCACACGCTCAAAACGACTGGCGCCGGCTTCTATTACCTATATTTATTGCAAGTCTCCCTTGCACAAGATGTAAATGCAGCACCTATTCTGAAGTTTATAAAGGCCACTTTCAAAGCAACTTTGTACCATACAGTTTCTTCTATGTACAATAAAGTATTTTCGACATCAATAGAAATTGAACCTTGACATTTAACGGATAGAGTAAAAAGTTGTGCTATGATAGTGATTAAATTATAAAATATGCCTGCAATTTTGCTATCGATTCCCGACATCCGCTCATTACAAGGTGCTGGAATGTTGTTCAACACATTTTATAATAAGAATTGACGGTTACTATATGGGCAAGTGAAAATAACAGCAATTTCATACTGTTCTGACCTGAGTCTGAGTGAATTTACTGTGACTGATCATAGGTATTACGTGCACCAAGAAAACAAAAACTTTTGTTTACAAGGGTGATGTTAGCCTGTGGGTAGAAACTGAGAATTCAATCTTGTAAAGTTATTTTCAGACATAACAAAAAGAGGCTTAAAAACACAAAAAAAATAAACAATAGTAGCAACCAACAACATAATTATCCTCTAATTATCACATATACAGTAAGGGAGATAAGCAGTCGTGAAGGCGAAAAAAGTTAAACACACGCATCAAAGATTTTTCCATTCTAGATTAGCACGGCCATAATTGGCAACTCAGACCGTTATTATCCAATCAGATCATGTTACTGTAGTTACAACTTAATCACTATTACGTGATTTAATAAAGCTCGAATCGAACCACCCACATCACATGGAGTTTATACCCAAATCAAGGAGCAATCGATTAAAATTCCGCAAACCGATTCTGCGCCTAAAATGTTCCAGTATGATCGATTTTATGATAGATATTAGTTCGATGTAGATTTAATAAAGATATCAAACTTGATGGCTGCGTTATTAGAACATGATTTATTAGATTAGGTACTGGGTAAACAGCTTAGTGTAATTAAGATGGTGATAAAATAATCGAGTCTAGAAGGACAGATTGCAAAAAAAAAATGCAAGTGGCTTTCATTAATTTGGACTTAAGTTAAATAACGAAAAGGAAGTGATGTATATAATCGGAGTAATCCAATAAAATAAAATCATTAAAATAATTTATTAAAAGCATGTTTATTTTAAAATTGTACACAATGTGGAGACAACAATTCGACAATAAATGAAAAAACTGGCAACACTAATGCATAATAGTAGGTAGTTTGGAATCATCAGAATCAGAATAATTTATTTGTAATCATAAAAAAGTGTTTTTTTTTTCAAACAAACTAAATAAGTAGTAGTGATGGGTCGACTATGGGTTTTTCCAATCTTTGGCTAGCTGTAGTAACTAAACTATTGGATATATTTGAGCGATTTTTTTTATGCAGACTGGAAACGGCATTATTTATACGTAGGTAGTATAATTTATTTACGTATCGCGACTTAACCTTGTATATACTTTCTTTGGGATAATGCACAAGTACGGTAATTAGTGTCGTGTTTTCATTTTATTAAGGGCTGATTTTTCAATCATCTGATAACTTTATTCGAGGAATAATTTTGTAATTTTGATAGTTATTTCATACAAAAACTATCAAACTCTAAAAAATTTATTCGTTGAATAAAACGTTATCTAGCGATGGAAAAATCAGCTCTTAGACACATGCGATATCTATAATTACTACAAAGGCTGTGGGTAATGCTGTGTATGTATTAAGTTGATACAAACAAATACAATTATGGTTTTTTAATATGTCAAATGATCCGCAAAATAAATGAAGGTTCTTTGTTATGACTGGCCATCATTGCAAACATTTAAAACCGTATCTGAATAAGTGAAATTTAATTATCAGCTATTGTGATTACATGAATAGAATTGTTAATACTGTCGGTAATCCTTTCACAACAGTATGTAACTATATGTATTATGCACCGACACACTAACAGCTTATTTTCCGTTATTTTAAAGTTCCTGTGGGGTTAGGGCTGCCTACAATCTAGATTTTTTAATACATACAAGTATATTACAAATCTAGAGAAGTTTGTATAATTATTATAACGTCAGTTTCCACGAGGCAGATGATATATCTAATAATACAGGGTGGCATCATCAACGCGCAAACTGTAACCATGAATTCAGCACATCATGATTCTAAACACCCTAGCGTACACATTTTTCGTCAGTAACCAAAAACGAAATTGTTGTTTCGTAGATGCGCTCAAAATGGACCAGCATTTTTTTTTTATTATAGCACCCGCACCCCAATTGCGTAACACACAATCAATCGGAATCTGAATCATTTTGAAGCAAATTGCTAATCCATTGCTTCATAAGTTCGAAAAATTTGTCTGCTCAACACGTAAATAACGCAATGAATGTTGTTGAACTGTCAAAATGAAACCGATTCCGATTAATCGTGTGTTACGCAATTAGGGTGCAGGTCCAGAATCATATATTGAATGTATGGTAACAGGTTGCGCGTTCATGTCCCTGCCACCATGTATAGAGATATAAGGGTGCAGAAGGAAAGACGAAGGTGCCCCCAACAATATTGTGGGTTGGAATTAATGGGCACTATGGCCACATTACGAGAAGAAATAAAAGAGGATCGACTACTCCTAATTGGCCCATTAATTGCATCTTAATAGAAACTAACACTTTATTATCAGAATATCAATTTACATCGACACCAACAAAGTTTTTATAAGCACAGATTCCGTTTCTCGCGGCGTGATTAAAAAACAACGAAAAATTGTGTTCGGACACCTGTCGTGCCCATCCCTGTTCCCGATGCTCGATAGCTGTAGGCGCGGGATGGCTCGTAACTCCGGGATGAGATCCCGCGATAACCATCCCGGATAGTTTGGTACTTTGGTCATCCGATACGCATCAACCTGTGCTTCCTGCCGTGTAAACCGTTTGACGTTAGTTTTAAGAAAAAAACTCGACGTCATTTTTTTACTTGAATCTCTGTTTAACTTCCGTTATTAAAAATGTTCTTTATTAACAGCTTGTATCGTATTTTAATCGGATTTATAGAGCATGTTGTTTTAAAGTGGAAATATCTTGAATAGAAGATCTATTTAATTTTATTATTATTCGGCTGTTAAATCGATTTGGGGTTGTGATATGAAATTATATTAAAAAACAATAAAGACTGCTTACAAATTGGTCTTTCGTACGGGTATCAATAACATCCACTGTTGAACATGGCTTCCTAAACGATCACTAAGGACCGGTTGTTTGATCCGTAGTTAAACTAAACCAATTGTTAAAAATAATAACTAATGGTAATTTTTTTAGCAAAATGTGTTTTTTGATCAATTGTTTAAATCTAATGGTCACTAATGGTCGACTAATGGTTATATTTTAACTAATAGTTAATTATTTGAGCATTAGCAATGATATTATATTATTAGATAAACTAAAATTTTTCAATAAACAATTTTGCAAAAATTTAACCATTAGTTACTATTTTTAACAATTGGTTGAGTTTAACTACGGATCAAAAAACCGGCCCTAAGTAAGTAGGCATGTAACAAACTCTTTTACAGTGCGTCCGACGAGAGAATGCGGTTTTGACACTTGACAGTTTCATACAAACGAATACGTGTTCTGCGAATTTGATCTTTATTAGCTCCTAGAATAAAATTGTCGCACTGACAGGTGTGTAGGTATGGAAAACCTTTACACCTTTACCTTTGTTACCAAATCTTTTTAAGTCTTGGTTTATTTATCGCTACATCACCACAGTATGTTGTAGAGCAAGCGTGGATGCTCCTACCATAATACCTGCCTCCTCTCGACAGTATTTTAGTCCTGTTTACGACCAAATTACTATCGCTTGAGTTGGAAATCCTATCAACTGAACCGTACCTTTAGCTTCATTATCGAGTAGGTCGGTCCGGTACTTGCCCATTGCTTAAAAGCGAAAGCTTTCATCAACGATGTCCATCCATAAAAGTCAATCAACGGAAATTATTTCGTTAGTATTGATTACGTTATTAAGACGCACATAATAGCACTAATAGCCGTTAAATGTTACATAGTAAACGTAAACTTCAATGTTTTGCAAACATTAAGTCAATTGAAGGTACTCATGTGCAATAGATGGTACCTACGTACTTACGAGTCAAGGTAAGTGCGAGAGTGATGTATACAGGGGCCAGGTTATCTTGAACCTTCGCGTTGGCGCTGATTGTCAAGACATTATGTCAAAATCTGTACTTTATACAGTTAGTTAGCAATTTCGCCGTGTGCCAAGTTATTTTGGGCACTTATACCATATATGTCATTACACCTGTATATATTTCTTTAGATCATAAGTGTTGCGACAACGTATTGTATGACGGTTCTTTGCAATTTGTTTTGCTATTAATATTTTCTATGTTTTCATGTTTCAACCTTGACTTTATTATGTTTATTGTCTCGATCAATCTGCAGCGATTGATATCAATGATGTTTTATGGTATATCACTGGATGTGGCAGTTGTATGAATGTTTAATTTTATACTTATGTAGGCGTATGAGTAAATATCGTGAGATATGATCTAGTACCTACCTAGTCCTATTGTTAACCAACGGTATGAGTAAATGGTTTCAGTTACAATTTATGGACGTTGTTCTAATCGGAAAAGAAATAATCGTTCATTAGATTCCTATTAGATAATGGAATATTTTCCGCCTTTCATTCTTATCCGGTAAACAGAACACTCGCCCTTTAAGAGTTAGCTATCTTTCAGATAAAAGCAGTGCAGAAGTAAATGATTTGCAACATCACGGAAGATTTCACGACTTTTAATGGCCAGTAGAATGGTTAGGTACACTCGAAAACTTTTTGCTGAAACCAGCGCTGGGGCTCTGTCTCGCATAGGGTCGTAGCATTATGCAGAGCGATAGCCGTTTTGCGTGGATGCGTCGCATATTTCCTCCCATTTCGTTCTTTATATCTGTTCTTTATAATTATAAACGTATTTTCTTTCTTTCTTTTCTTTTTCAATTCGAGCAAGAGAAACTGTAGAAAAGATAAATATCTATTTTGACTAGTTTCTTCTTCAAACACATGATTGCTATACCACAAACCGGTGTTAGTAAAAGTAAGGGAAGCTAATCTAGCCTTTGAATATAATTTTTTTCCATAGTTATTTAATTTCCTCCGATTTTATCAACTATAAACAAGATGTTAACGAGTCCCTATCGGCTCGTTTATTAATATGAATCTGCAATTAAAAGTGACTTTATAATGGTATTATTTAATTATTCGCTGCAGATAAGCTTACTTCCTTGGAAGTTACAAGTTCCCGACTTACTCACAAGTTTTTCCGGGTTTAGGAAAATAGGTGGTGAATGGCTTGAATAATTAACTTAATTAGAAGCGTGAAGTTACAGGATGTGAAGAAGAAAACAAAAGACATAGATCGAATATTTTCTATAACAATTACTTTGAGTTTAAGAGAAGCTCGTGAAATAAATCACATGAAACGTTTTATTAATTGCCTCATAACTGACTTGCTTGCTTTGGCTCCATTACATGCTTGCTTGCTGTAGTTGGCTTGCTTGGTCTAGCTGGCTTGCTTGCTCTAACTGGCTTACTTGCTCTAGCTGGCTTGCTTGGTCTAGCTGGCTTGCTTGCTCTACCTGGCTTGCTTGCTCTAGCTGGCTTGCTTGCTCTAACTGGCTTGCTTGCTCTAGCTGGCTTCATTGCTTGCTTGCTCTTGCCGGATTGCTTGCTTGCTTGTGGATGTACTATCGGTACACTGCTGCCTTACCCTTTAGAGAAACAAGGCGTGATATTGTGTTATGTCATATTAAAAACACAAAACGCTGAATATATTTACCTACCTATTGTTTATTACCATCATGATGTTACATAAAACAAACAAAAGCAAAATTGATCCTGTAGCACTTCCATTCATTGAAAGCGGTATTGTTTTTATGGATCTTCAACATCAGCCGGTCTATTGATGAATAGCGCCGTTTTGTTGCGCAATTAACTCATTACGTTATTGATTTCACTGAGTTTTGTTTGATGACTCCCCGCTGCGGTAGAGAGGTGGTCCTCGACACCAGCCCGTTGGTTATGTACCTACGGGAAAAATATTCGGCTATTTTAGTCTGGTGTTAGAATCTTTTGTCTTCATTTCATAGTCTTCATTTAGTATTTATTTTACAGCGAAATATACATACTTACATAATTTACAAACTAATAGTCTTAAAATTTAACACTCACAAAAAGCACCACCTGTCGCATCACCCAGCAGTTCCTTACTTCTTCCACAATATCATCAATGTTCTCTATCCCGTGTGCAAGGTTTTTGTACTCTCTTAATAAGAGAAGAAAATTAAAAAACTCGAAAACATTATAATAATTATATGTACTTGTGTAAAAAAGGGGGGGGGGTGCTGAATTTTTTGATGCCTATTATTTCTTCCGACATCCCGTGAGAAGAAATCATAGAGCATAAAAAAAATTAAAAGCATAAGGAAACGTGCCCAAGTTCACAAGGCTGACAAAGAGGTGAGCACTTGGACCTCGTGGCCCCAGTGTTTCAGTGCCTGCCCTAGTGTTCACCTCAAAGGGCTCAAACTCAAACATACTTATTGTAGGTACTTACGTTAGTAAATACCTACAATAAGTACCTATGTTAGAGTTCTTGAGGAGAGTCATGGGAAAATGTGTTTAAGTTTTTTGGCGTTTCGCTGAAATCAGTCCATGGCCTGAATGAATCCAGTGTATTCTTTAACCTTCATCTTATTCTATTGTAGTGTTTAACTACCTAGAAAATTCTTCATCAGCATCTCAGTCATGCGAAAATGTTTTTTTGAGTTTTCGGCGTTTTGCATAAATGAGACCATGGCCTTAATGAATGCTGTGTGATCTGAATTCCATACGTGATTGGAGATAAACATAGCTAATGGTTTGAATCAAATATTTACCTTTAGTAAGACGTTGTTTTTCTCCAGTAAAAGCTGTAGATACTTTAAGAATACCAAATATTAAACCTTTCATCTTTATTTTAATATTATATGTAGCTTTTGTATATATTATTATTATACTCGCTCACACTTTATTAACATACCACATACACATGTTCAGAGGGCAATGGTGGCCCAGCGGCAACTTACGAGTAGGTCGTGGGTTCCCAAGGAGGCCCTTTACTTTGTGTAAATTATTTCATCGCTACTGCTCTCAAAAGCGTAAAGGAAAACATCGTGAAGAAACCGGCATGTCTGCAGAACCCAAAAATTCGAAGACATGTGACTACCACCAACCCCGCACTGGGCCCGCGTGGTGGATTATGGTTCACTCCCTCTTACAGAGAGGAAGCCTGTGTCCCAGCAGTGGGAACAGAACATATACGGGAAATCAGTTTACTAAGTTAGTAAATTGGTTGGACGTAAGTTAGCATCTCATCCCTAATAGATCTAGTTCTTGAAATTAATAAGAGAGTCCTCATTCCATCAACGCGAATATAAAATTACCGGAACACTGTCTTCTGGAGTAGAAAACCGGTATTCGTAGCACTCGAGCAATAAAATTGATACACATGACGATAGAAACCATTTTCGTTATTAATGTGGGTAAAAAATAAAATTGGCGGTGAATGCCGAAATATAATTTATCGCATCTGTATCGATTATATAAACAAACTGATCGAAAAGCAATTAAAGATTTCGCTTAATGTTATAACTCTTATAACAAACAAATATTGCCATTTGCAATTTTATTATTTATGGGCATAGATATAATAGATTACTCAATAGTTACGGCCCACTGCTCTCTTATAAGTAAATCATTCTCAGAAACTTAATAGTGCGAATGAAAGTTGTTAAAAGAAAGCTGTTGTTGTTATATTAGATTAAAATATTATTAATGTTTTACAAAAGGTAGATTAAGATTTGCATACATTATGTCCATGTGTTAATATGTGTGCATGTAAGGGGTCGTTCACATTGACTGTACTTTACCCTGCAAACGAGAATGTTTGATTAGAAATTATTGTTTCAAATCGTTAGGAAACAACTGAGGATAAAATTATACTGTAGTGTCATGATTATTAAGATACTTTCTATGAAAGCTTATTGCCCTTAAGTGTTTTGCAGCCAGTGTGTATGGAGGCTTACCTGCGCAAGAGCGCGTGGCCGGCCTACGCCTCTCGGAATTTAATCCCTCGACATTTTTATATAATTACAGACACGCGAGGCGTTGACTGGAGGCATTATAAACGGATCACGACTGATTCACGCCGAGACTAAACATGTTGCAGCTTTCCTTGGCTCCAGCCCATTGTGTGCCTTCAATAAGGTCGCTAACTTATGAGATTTGCCTTATAATAATAGCGTTTTGTTTGTTTAAGAATGGAGTAGCAAACGGACGCATGCCAACGATATAGCAAGCCATACTAAAACAGATCATCCCATTTACGTGCATGATAACCTTTGCCGAGGTGCCAGTGACGAAACTGACGTGGAACTAGTCCGTGAACAATATTTCACGAGGATTCCAGATAAGACATCACAAAAAGCAGTGTCACAACGTGAGCGCAGTATCGTGGAAAGTTTTGCAAGTACAGTCAACTTGGAGCACTGCTTGAGATGCCAGGGTTCGTGTTCCTTTCCTTTGGCGAAAGGTGAAGGACGCCCCGGGTGCGGAATGTGGGATATCTGTGCATCTTCTATGGCACTGTTTATTATGCAAATTGATATACGTATGGCATGGCATAGCATGCATGCAGATTATTCGATGCGATATTATGCTAATACAGATGAAGGAATGCAAGAATTGCACATTTTTGACGGTCCAGCGGTCGTAGGGAGTAAAGACAGCGATTTACATTCCCACCGAAGTGGGTCGTTTCTCAAAGCCTAGTTAAGCCACATTATGCTGTAACAGAGCCCGCGGCGACTCACGGACGGGTAAAAACAGAAACTGCAATGGTCTTCGCGCTACCGTTTTCTAGAAAATTGCATTTCCTTGGTGAAAGTCTGTTAATGATGGGGCGCAGGATTCGTGGCGATCTAAGGGCGGTATTGCACAAGCCGGTTACAACTTTCTCTAATGATTATTTATATAAGTGCTGCACATAGGTAGAGAGAGTAATACTAATCTTCCCTGGCTAATTACTGCAAGATGTACTAGTGCCACCATAAACTTTCTACGTAATTATGCGATATAATAAATATGGAACGGGTTGGTAACTATTATGGTACGGCGTGGTATCGGTATGGAGAAACTACGAAAGTTTTCTAAAATTGATAGAAAAATGATGTACCTTTTCGAATTGAAATTAATGGTAGATAATGTGTGACTTTATGTGAGATACCGCGGTGCATATATCTGTGATTAGTTGTTTGTCAAAGAGATAAATTATTTCCATCAGTGACTTTTTCTTTGTACGAGATATAAATATGACTGTTTTAGGGTCCCGCAGACAAGGGATTTAAAAAATGATGACTGCCTCGTTGGTCAAGCGCTTCTGCTGAGCAAGAGGTCTTGGGTTCAATTCGTGATGTTATGTTTTCCCCTCTTTTTACAAGACGTAGAAGTTTTCCATGTAAGTCTTAGGCAACAGTGTGCTACAAGAGCTAACATAGCCGGCTAATCGGTTATTACGATGATCGTGGGTATAACAGAACACAGAATACACAGAATATTAGGGCCATTACACTACACGCGATTCTCAAAACTAATATTATTAGCGTTATTGCTTCCCGTAATTCTATTTCTCAGCTCTATTAGTGATAATTGCAAGACTACTTATGTGTTAAGAGTTTAGTATGGTGTAAATGTGGAAAAGAAAGTGAAAATATTAATATTGTATGAAATATCATAGAGTAGATACGAAAACACTGATTTTTAATAGCTGATGTAATAAAAAAATATGTTGTTGATACACCATTTTTATTGTTGTGATCGTAAATCTATATTTACTTTTCTTTTCGTATGTACATACTTCTGAGTTTATCTTAGATGTTATCGGCATTGGTGATGAAAAACATAGTGAGGAAACCAGCGGGGTAATTCCGTAACACACCAACACTAGCACTGACAGTTCAACAACATTCATTGCGTTATTTACGTTGTCTAGCAGACAAATTTTTCGTAATTACGAAGCAATGGAGTAGATTAGTAATATCTTTCAAAATTATTCAGATTGTAGTTGAAAACGTGTTACGCAATTAGGGTGCTGAACTAAGCCTGAAATCGCTAACCCTTCTTGAGCAAGTGTGGTGATCAATTCTTCCTGTATGAGAAGAGGTTTTTGCCCTGCAGTGGGACAATAATACATAATCAGGCTATAACGTTCCCACTGTTGGGACACAGGCCTCCTCTCTGTGAGAGGGAATGGGCCGTAATCCACAACGCGGGCCCAGTGCGGGTTGGTAGATGTAACATGTCTTCGAATGTTTGGTCCTAGGACTTGCCGGTTTCTTCACGATGTTTTTCTTCACCGTTTTTGAGAGCTATGGCGATGAAATAAATTACACAAAGTAAAGCGCCTGGGTTCGAACCCACGACCTATAACTCGTAAGTTGTTGTTGGGCCACCACTGCTCTCGACGATAATAGGACAATAATAGGGAGAATAATAGGCTGGTATTATTATTATTATTCATAATTTTAGGTGACTACGGAACCTTACATACATTTTAAATTTTATTTATAAAGTTCCGGCAACTGTCTTGTAAACATGGCGCCAAGATGATAAGTTTGTTCGGAGATAAAGATTTTATTGATCCTGATAATGTGAATACATTGTTAATTAATAACCATTTCAATTCCATTAAGAAACTTTACGCATAATTATTTTGTTTCATGGCAATTAAGGACAACTAAAAAAACTAAATAAACCTTTGCATTTGTATTGAGGACACAAAAAATATGTAATCGAGCGTTTAGACACGTATGATTTATGAGGATGATAAAATAAAGATGGTAGGTAGTCGTTTTATTTTAAATCAATCTAATATAAGGCGAGAGGACTGGTGGCTTGGTGGTAACGGCTCCGACTTCCGAGTGTAGATCGTGGGTTCGAACACAATTAACTCAGCCTATCGCAGTCCACTGCCAGACATAGGCCTCTCCCAGGCTGCACCACAACACCCTGTCCTCCACCTTCCGTATTCGGTCTGTCCCAGCCACCTTTTTAAGGTGGTTGCTCCATCTAGCTGGTGGGCGTCCGCCACTACGCTTGCCGATACGCGGTCTCCACTCTAGGACTTGTCTGCTCCATCGGTCATCAGTCCTTCGACAAACATGGCCTTGGCCAGCCCAGTCGGTTACTCCGGTTCTTTTCCAGATAACTTCATTATTTTTAAAATACTTAGTGAAAGCATTTCCTATGAGAAAAAAATGGTTTGTGTTTGTAATATGAAGATGAAAAATGTTGAGTCTTATTTTACAAGATAATTATGTAAACATTGTAAACCGTTATCATCAAAAGCCTCTCTAGCTTAAATTATTTTAAATGATAAATGATAAATGATTTTATTTTTGTAAGTAGGTTTGTACAAACACTTTTACACGTCAATCATATTTTAAAACTAGATGAGGTCGGCGTTTTACTATTTATCTATTCATCTCCAGCCTAACATCCTGCATCTAGCATTCAATTCACATTTTACCGTCGAACTTTCCTGTTAGTTCGGCTTACGACCCATTACTTTGTCCCCGATGACATTTATCCGTTGTACTAAATGTATTGCTTGCTAAGTGCATGATGTACTTTTATCGCTCACTGTTAGCCAGTATTGTCTCCTGATTTTATCTTGTCGCCGTTATTCACGAATGATGGCGCTTAATGCTTTCTGTGATTCGTTGGGGGTTTGTGGATTTAAAATGTTTTATGAATTTGTTACAAGTAATAATGGTAACTAGGGGCCCGTGGCTGAATAATAACAGCCACACAGTTCGATCGATCAGGTTAAGCTACGCTTGCCGCGGTTGGTCTGTGGATGGGTGACCATCTTTACATACCGATACTCCTCTGTGCCTCGGAAAGCACGTTAAGCCGTTGGTCCCGCGGCTGTCATTTGTGGATCTTTGACGGTCGTTACGGGTCGTCAGGAGCCCGAAAGTCTGACAACCAGTCTTACCAAGGTATGTATGTAAGATTCCACTGCAGGGCAGAATTAAGATGCTTCTAACTATATCTGTAAAATTACATTTGCTTTAATTTTTTCAGGCTGTTATAATGTGGAGCAGTGGTGGTCCAGTGGAAACTGTCGTGAATTACGAATTTTTGGTCGTAGGTTCGAACCCAGGTGCTTTACTTTTTGTAAATTGTTCCATCACCACTGCTCTTAAAACGGTGAAAGAAGACATCGTGAGGAAATCGGCATGTCCTAGAACCAAAGATACAAAGACATGTGACATCTATCAACCCGCACTAGGCCCGCGTGGTAGATTACGGCCCACTCCCTCTCACAGAGAGGAGGCCTGTGACCCAGTAGTGGGAACATTATAGGCTGATTGTTTTATACAGTTTGATTCTTTATAATGTGCACATATCGAAACTAAATGATCTATCACGATGAAAAAAACTCATATGATAGAAAATGTTATGTTTTAGTTATATTTTTGAGGACGCCTAATGACTTCCAATCATTATGGAGTTTGTTTCAACGTGATAGATAATTTAGTATAAAAGTTACACCGTTTTGTTTACACTGGGGTCACAGCAGCGAACTAATTTTTAAAAAATTCCATTAAAAAAATATTTAGATGTTTTTAAATATTTTTGCTGTCGATAAAATTAAGCATAGATTCCCTCATTTCGATAGGTGCATATTATGAAGGACCGCACTGTATAATACCTTTTTCATCAATTTTGTTAACCTCCTAGCATCATATTATGAATTCTTTATAGTTGAACTGATATGACGCTTTTGAAGGTTTAAATACCAGCCTTCTATTGACGCTGTGCAGGGCTTAGGCCTCTACTCATACAGGAAAGGCATGAACATTGATCACCACGCTTGCTTTAGGCAAATTAGCAATTTCAGTGATGTATTAATTACGAGCCCAGGTTTCCTCAATGTTTTCCTTCAGCGATGTTAGTGATGTCCAAGATAAACTTAGAAAGTACATAATATGAATTGACAACCTCCCCGTGTATGAATTTTGAGTTTTTTAAATAATAATCGGTTCAATAAATCTGGTATGAATTACGATTAGTATAAAAATAAAACGGCATTACTCAACAGCTGAATTCACCGACGACAAATCACTCGTTAAAAGTTGACGAGTGGTCGTGACAGTCCTTTAACGCGCGCACGTCTAAAATATACTCCGTCGCTCCTTGAGAGGCTTTATGTAACGCTGTAAGCCACCGGTGAATCCGGTTAATATGGCCTTTACTTCCTAATGGCAGCAATTATTAATTATTTAATCATTGTGTTGTGAAATGGGCGGACGCGGCTTCAGTCGCGAATCGTGACGGCAAGTAAACGATGATTAAGATTGTCTATTGTTTGTGTGAGCGGTCTTATCAATTTTTTCGTTGTGTAATTTGATGGTTTTTTGTTTTATTAAACGGTCCCCTTTTTATTGTGTTTAGTTTATTATTAGATTTTTTAACGTCATAAATCTTATTGCTTATTCTCAACTAGCTTATCTGCTTGTGACTTCGTTCGCGTGAAATTTCATGTTCCACCGACCCACCCCATCTCACTGCCTTCGTTTAGGGACTTCGTTTTCGCTCAGCGTTCTTTAGGACTTTTTAGGGTTCCGTACCTCGAAAGGAAAAACGGAACCCTTATAGGATCACTTTGTTGTCCGTCCGTCTGTCAGTCAAGACCCTTTTTCTCAGAAACGCGTGGAGGTATCAAGCTGGAATTTATATCAAATACTCAAGTCTTACCCCTGGGTGGTCTTGACCCTTAGAGCTGTGAAAAAATCAAACTTCTAAACCAACGCAATCAAAAGATACAGTCGTTTATGCCGCAAATTTCCGCAAATTTTCGACACTTGCAAAGGATAATTATAATTTAATAATTTTAAATTGTACGGAGCCCTCGGTGCGCGAGTCCGACTCGCACTTGACCGGCTTTTTTTGTTTATGCTCAGCTCCTAAGGGTCCTTGTATGATGCTAAATAGCCTATAGCCTTTCTCAAGAATTGGGCTGTTCTGAAAGGGGTGTTACAAGTTAATTTGCTGATTATGTGGGATCAAACAGGGAATGCTTACCTATAAGTACCCGGACAGACATAGCTACAGACTTGGAATTTGGCTTGCGGATTTGAATGTCTTGGTGGTGGCGCAACCTGGGGGTCTACTCCGAAGTAGTATCGGCCGAATGTTCTGCCGTTTCCTGCTACGAAGTTACTATTTGGTTCGGTCGGTCGGTCCTACACTCTTTCGAATATTGACTATGGTCCCGACCCAATGAGCCGTTCTGAATTTTTTTCGGATTTTTCAATTATATTCGGTTCAGCCATGTGTCGGTCCGATCCGAACATTCGCACTTTGCACTTCGGAGTAGACCCCCAGGTCTTTGTGCAATAGTGGACCCAAAATAGCTGCGACAGTCTCACTTGATTGATAGAGGCCATGACAGTAATTTGGTCAATTAAAATTTCACAGCATTGTAATCAATCAAGACGATAACATCTATGCCAAAACAGCCAAGTGTTAAGCTATTCAACTACTAAAGCTTTGCAATGTAGTGTATAAGTAGGTACTTAAAGTGTTAGCACTAAGTAATTGGATAGTATTTAACACGGTTAGGTCATATCAATTCTATTAATAATGTCATTTATAGAAGCAGTATTGACTAGAAAATTTAATTACTGTAATAATCTCTCTATTGCTACTACAGCCATTTAAAACATAGAATATTATGCAAAGTCTATGTTGTTTGCTTAAACATCCAGTATTCAATAAAGTTTATGATACCAGTGGTTACTTGGTCGAACTAGATCTCAAGTGGCAAACAAGATTTGCAATAAATTCTTAATCAAAGGCTTCCATCTCATCGTAGTTTTATAAATAACAATTTACTCCTTAACTTAATTAACTTAGGGCTCATTTTTCCAACGCCAGATAATTTTATCGGAGGAATAAAATTGAATTTTTGACAATTCTTCCATACAAAAACTGCCAGACGCCAAATTTATGTCACGAAAAAAAATTATCCGTCGATTGAAAAATCAGCCCTTATGTCACATAACACTGAATGCAACTGAATCTAATTTCTTATCTAATAACAACCATGAATTCAGCACATGATTCTAGCGTAAAAATTTTTCGTCAGTTATAAAAAAAAAAATGCTGTTTCATAGTAGAAAACTGCAATACCCACGCGGTCTAAATTTTACGCGCCCTAGCGTAGAATTTTGCTGCTTCAGAGCTAGAACATTCCATCATCCATTACCTACAAAAAATCAAAACTTCCTCGCTAATCTCATACATGTAGGCTTCAATACTAACGGACAGTTTAGCCCTTTGTACACACACGTTTTTCTTGCCGAGAAAAACTACGGTTTATTCACCATCCACGGTTCGTCAGTGTTGTATGGATCACCATGGAAGCTTGTTGACAGATATGTTATTTTTGTACAGCACGGTTTATACTTACGCCGTACCGTAAAGAAACCGTACAGTGTACAAAAGGCCTTATTTATAGGAACCGTCCATAAATTATCCATAAATAAAAATTATAAAGTGATCAGTCTACGGCTACAAGCCATAGCTTATTACAAATTATAATTAACCACATAGCCGTGTGCGTACATTGTTCGTCTTAATGATCATAATGTTAGGCGCCTCCTTTTCACTGCACACAAAAAGAAATAGATAGAGCTTTGTCTCTATATCTAAAATTATCGTTTGTCCAGTATTTTAACTTCTATAAGTGCAAGCGAGCTAGGATTAGGTACGAGCTCTTTGTTAACAGTTGGTGAAACTTCACGGAGGAGTATTTAACGGTAATATGTATTGGTATTTATTGGCAATAAAAAAAATATGATTAAATTCATGTTCAAGTAGACAGCTGATCACGAATATGTAAAATCATAACACAGCCAGTCAGTCTATTCTGTCAAAATCTCACCGTGAAAACTTATGTGAAGCTTGAAGTGAACTGCGATTCCACCAATCTCTCTATCATTCGTTTTTATTTTATTGTTGATGAAATATGTATCGGTACTGTCTATTGAATGTAATAGTTAATTGTTGAATTCAGAGCCAAGACCACCAGTTACGTTGATAATCTAGCGATCTATTCCCCTTAGAGCCTACAGCAGGATTCATACTGCAGTGGATGTAAAACTGTTCTAATTTACTAATTGGTTGGTACATAATGGAGCATTGCACAGCTTTTTTGTTAAAATATTGTGTATTTTTATTTCTCACTTCATTAAATAGGTACCTCTGCAGTGGATTTTAGCCAGTTCTATTATTATTTTCTACTTGACTGGTTCACCTTATTTATCGAGCATTATTTTATCATAATTATTACGAAATAAGATCCAACCATCATCGCGGGGACATACTAGTCAATCCCCAAGCGTGTCTCATCGCCGCCTGCGTGTTTGTTTATAACATATTACACGAACTAAACAAAAGAAGATTTATCGTGTGGCCCGTGACGTGTGATGCGCCTGAGCAAGCCGCTCATTCCTCTGTCATTTATTAAACGTACGTTTTAATAAACGATTTGGAAAGTGCAGGTAAACGCATCTACCTATGTAATGCGCCTATTTCTATGGGATCGTCAAACTTTTAAAGTCATCTGTACCGATTGAGTATTGTCCTATTCTCTGTAATAAAATAAAACGATGGTATATCTTCTGAATGAAGTTGTTTCCTGAAGGACCTATGAACGTGTGGATACCGCAAGAATCCGCTGGATGCGAGGAGCACAGAACCGGTCGAAGTGGCGACGCTTCGGGGAGGCCTATATTCAGCAGGGGATGTATTTCTGCTGTAATAATGATGATAAAGATACAAAGAAAAATATTTTATCTGGGACACGCACAGGAAATATGTACAAACACATATTAAAGGCTGTTATGTATTCATTATGCCAAAGCAAAACGTACCTTACTGAAAAGTGTGAGCGTAATTTATTTTGGATTCCCATTATTTTGTTTAACACATTTACTACGCCGGTCATCATTTATTATCATCTAAACTAAATTATATGCAACGTACAAATGATAGTTTAAATTGCGACATTGACACAATCAAACGGTTTAGAATCGTTAATTCGACATACGAGTACGTATTACCCAGAAGGTCACTGAAGATCTCTAAATAAAACTCTTGCATCATTTAGAATAGAATAAATCATTTAGAATATAATAGAATAGGTACTCTTTATTATGTATATAAATATATAAATTATATACCATATAAATTATAGATATAAAATATGTAAAAATTTTACAAAGGGCGGTCTTATCGCTAAGAGCGATCTTTCAAAGACAACCTTTGGATGGATTAAAAAAGGGAAAGGAGAGACAATACTGTAGGTAGGCTGTGGTGTACCAAATACCATTCTTTTCTCATGTATTTTTTATTTTATCATTTTACAAATAGAGGGCGGTTAATAATACTTTATCTCAGGGCGAATTTCACCAATGACACAACGCGATCAGCACGTCTAAATCGCGTTTAGGAGCTGTCAGTATCATTATTGATGTGGAATATGTATACTGACAGCTCTTAAACACGGTTTAGATGTGCTGATCGCGTTCAGTGTCATTGGTGAAATTCGACCTAAGCGTAAAGGTTGCTAGCTGAAGACTCGGTTGAATGGTTATTTTTAACGCGTATACGTCGTAAAACAAATCACTTGAAGAAACGACTGCAGTTAAGAAACTTCTTATAACTTGTTAATTGATAAATCATATGGTTGTCAAACTTTCTCGTTCATAAAATAGTACTATTAGCTAAGCATTATATAGTTATTATTTACTGCTAGAAACCAAAGGCTAATTAGGTGTTTATGGATAATTAGTGAGAGGCTAGACTTTCATAATATAATAAAATTACCACTGCCAGCAATTTCACTTTATTAGTGTGATGAAATATTGTCAAACTATTATATAAAAGGTTGATGTTTGAGTAATGTGGATGCGCAGAAGTCAAACAGGAGATTGTCTTGTTTTTTAAAACGTATTTTGCTAACTTATGGTTAAAGAAATTTATTTCTCTATAAGAAATTACAAAGATTTCACTTACTTGAGAACATTTTTATAACTTATATTATAAGAACTTTGACACACAAACTAAGCAGCTATTGAACTTTACTAAGTCAGTATTATAATATGCAAGTTAAATGAAATGAAATTGTTTATTGTGTAAATTGGAATATCGGAATCACTTTTACTGTCACTGTACATGTCATATTATAAAAAAAAGCTAGATGAGGTCGGCGCTTCCTATCCGACTTCCTTTCCTCTGAGAAAAAAGGCTGTAACAAACTCAAAAGTCACAGTCTCTTTTAAAGTCCGGACATAATTTTGTTCAGATCATGTGAAGACCATGGAGATTGATGTCTGAAATGGTTTTTTGAGGATAGTACCACACAGATTTGAGTGAACCAGTCCAGTCAGTGCAAGCATTTGTCAGTAATTGTGTAGCTCGTCTCAGAACTTGAGGAGCTCAATGTTACTGCAATAAATTTTATGATCACTAAGTAAGGTATTAAAAAATTTAATCTACACTCAAGTGGAATGTCTGCAAGGTTTTTGACGAAAAAGGGAAACGTGGGTAACAAACTTTTTCGTCCAAAAAACGTAGCAGACATTTGAAAAATGTTCAAATTCAAAAATTAAAAATATTTATTTGCCAGAAAATACATTGTTCAACAAGGGAAGATCTTACAGCCTAAGAGTTATGGTATTCTGCCTGCAAGCAAGCGTCCAAATTACATTCAATAATAAGGTCATTCATTTTCACATCGTACCCAAAACACAAATTGTAAACATTAAATAAATAAAAAAACAGACCAAACCAAAATAACATTGATGCATTTCAATACTTGTTAAACGCTGTTTTACCAAAAATTTCGAGATTATAAGGCAATTAATATAACAGAAATGTCGTACAATAGTGAACTAATTTCCACACTTAAGCGTTAGTAAATGCATTTCTATCTTACAATACGATCTTGATCTAGATAATTTCAATTTAGAATAGTAGTTAATGGAAATATCATTGTTGCTAGTAATTGTACAACGAAACCGGTAAAGAACTTCACGGAGTGCTTTCTGTGAAAGGAGCTGGGCACAATTGGGTAAGTTTATTATTGAAAGCTGCGATCGTATCACTGTTGGTAGTTATTAGTGCGTGATTTAGTGCGCTGCGCCCGCGCCGCCGACCACCCCTATTTACTGATAGAATATTGGCGCCATTGGCTCGTTTTGTAGAAATCTCTATTTTCTAGGTCTAATTATAAAAAGTGTGGTGATTGTATCTGTCTGTTAGTTAGTTGCTTCCAGCTCGTTGGAAAATGCTTTTACCGCGTTACGCTTGGCGGTATTTATCATAACTGTCTCGAAAATGATTGGGTTACCAATGTGAATGTGACTATCATAAGCGCGAAACTAACCTGTAAAACTAAATTGTCTTTGTGACACTACTTGTGTTGAATATCTAGATTTTTATATCCTTGAGTTTTAAGGGTATGCGAATAGGTAGCCTGCGAAATTCCAATTTACTTACGTTTTTTGCTATTTGCAGTTCAGTGTCACGTTGTATGTTGATTAAAATATTATTCACGACAGTAACAAATATGGCTTTACATCATAAAATCATCACAAAATCATAAAAATCATCAATACAATTGGTGATTTTTATGATTATGATTCTATAAATAACATATTTTGATCAACATATAATACAAATATCAGGTTGTTTGTTGATCAATTGAAAAAAACATAAGATAAATTTAATTTTTTCCCCTGACACTTTCGTCTTAAGTTCAACTTTTTGCTGAATTTTATTATTATCGACTGGTAATGCTGCCAGCCTTTTGGATACTTAAAAATTCGTCCGCATCGCTGTCAATGGACAGCGATGCGGACGAATTTTCTGATGCCCAATGATCTCTTGCCTTTTTCTTTATTTTTTAAAATTATATACCTGTATATAATTGTATATGTATTTTAGTGTTAGCTTGTAAAAATAGTAATTAATCAGTGTATTTTAAATATATCATAGTGAGACTTATTATCGGCATACAAAATTTATCTATGGGAGGAGCATATTACAGCTATTTGAAACAGTTGCCGTTTCAGGAAGAATATTGAAGAAACATTCGTGATTTTAACAGTAAAACACACATTGTCTCTGCATGAATGCAATGAAACATCGTAGTTGAAGACAAAAGTGTTCCCGATTGTCGAACGGTACAATTTAATCAATTGAAAAGACATGATATAAAGATATTAACACCCGCATTAATCGAATAACGGTTGCCTTATGTAGCAATTAACACTTTATACCTAATTGTCAATAAGTTTCGCTTTACACACTGAAGTTTTTAACTGTCTGAACGTTATACGTTTAGATTCCTTTAATGTCTTTATTTATACTAATGTCTACAGTTAAATTTTAGTTTACGTGTCTTTTATGAGTTGTAAGTGCTGATTTACCGCACTGTTTTATGGTGCATCCTATGCTAAGGTGATATCTTGAAGATGAGCAGACTTTTATGAGTAACTGTATCCTGGTGCATTTCCTGTATGACTAAGGATCGTAGTGATGCGTACTATGCTTTGATGTGTACCTAATTCTTAGTTTATAACTTCTGTGATATGTATTACTAAGGTACTTAATGTTTGTTTATGATTTACCATAAACAGCATGTGCTTATTGAGTGCCTATATTCCTCTTACTTTCCTATTGTTCCAACTCCCGTTCTTTACAATCGCTCTTTTCCATTTCCTTATTACTTCCGCCTTGCATAACGCACAATCTTTCCTACTCGGTGCACGAGTCGCTCCGTCTTTTTTTCAGTCTGTCAATTAAAAAGGTCATAACACACGTTGCAAAAGTGTGAACATGTACATGTGTATTGATAAGTCGGCACGGCTAACGCTAGGGGACAGCCGGTCTGAAGTTACACACTCATACCTACCTCGAACATTACGTAACACTGCACAAATTAGACTCACACACGGTAATGTTCTTACGCTCCAATTAATAATAAACCGGTTTTTTCTAATTTATTTTATGTAAACATTAGACACGCCCCGAGACGTATGTTTACTATCACCAGATTTGTTTTATTAAAACGTCATGTTTAATTTATTTCAGTGTGGTTTTTGAATAGTAATTGGTTTGGAGTGAGAGAACGGAGTTCGTCTAGCAGGTGTTTGACATCTCCATGCCGGTGGCACTATGTCTATGTGGACCTGGACATGGACACCAAAATTTACGGAATGCGAGTATGCCATAGAGTACCGACTGCTGTATTTTGTTAGTGCTGGATGGACTATACCACATATTGTTAAGTTTGATGTACTTCAGAGTTGAACAGAAAATGGGTCATAAATAGATGAGTGACAGCATTGGTGATGTCTGTAAAATTATAAACTCAGTTTATCATCTTTCCTTCCCATTCCCCAACGACTGTTCCCAAATAAATGTACCTACGTTACTCCTTAAAATTTAATATACGTAGGTACGGTGGGTATAAATACCTCCGAGATCATAACCTTTGACCAGCGTTCTTGTTATTTAATCGAAGTTATTTACTTACCTACATTTCTGCTTGCATAAATTCACTTACGGATTACGTCGAAAGCCGCACTGCAATACAATCAGAACAAAATGTATTCGACGTTCCATTCCAAGAACAATAGTGAACTTTGACATCCAATAAGAGCCAAACTATAACGGGTGTCAAGATTTCCTTAAAACACGAGTCAATTTTCAAAGGTGTCGGCAAAGGTCGTACGTAGCGGTAACTGGGCCGTTTACGTAACCGCTCTCAGAGTTCTTGACATTTGCAGGGCGCAGCGCAGGAGTGTTGCCGGACTTCGACTGTTCGTCGCGTCGCATACGTCACACCACTCAAGGAATTCCCTATTACGTCACACGTTACGAAATTTTGAAAGGAAACAGATGTGTAAATATTTGTGCGGCTGCGGCCTGATTTTTTAATGGAATGCAAATTGTTTGTTTTGATAAAAGTGTCACCAATGTCTTTGTGCTTTGATTAATGTTCAGTCTTAATGTTTGTTAGAGCTAGAACAAAAATAAAATAAAAGATAATATTACATCAACAGGCTGTCGCAGTAGGCCTCCCGCGAGCCGCATTGCTTCACGACACCCACTTCTTCGCCTCCCACATCCTGTCTGCGCCAACAATTTTCTTCATGTCCTCGTTCCACCTGTCTGGAAAATGGAGTTTAATTTAATATTTCATTGTGAAATCGACTTTATGAGATCCGCTATTGGTTTGATTCCTCGTGATTATTGTGTTATCTCCTTTTTCGTTTTCAGGGCAAAGCATTTAAGGTTGCTCCTGCTGGTATTCTCTAAATTTAAAAACAAGTCTTCCCCCTAAAATATATAATCACCTATTTCTTCTCAGTAAGCTCGTGAGTCGTGACATGTGACGTCAGAGATTAGTGGGCGTTGCATCTAAATCTGGCTCGCATTAATTGGCTATAACTCCGTAATAGCGCAGTAAAAGGTAAACAAAATGGTTCTGCTTTATTAACTGATAAATTGATGCAGTTAGCTAGTGCGAATTTAATTTTATGTTTTGTATCTTTTAAATTAAAACTAACTACTGCTTCTTCGACTGTAGTATCAATAGATGCGGAGGTGTTATGTTTATTGTGAATTCATTTTTATATTTGCACTTCTCTTTAATTGCTAAAATGGATGCATTAGAACTCTCATTAAGCTTAACGATTACTGCTTAACTGTTTATCTTTAAAATTTAACTATTTGTATAAACGCACAATTAAGATTTCGGGTCTCCGGAGTGGGTTAAACAAAACTAGGTTTTAATAACCATAGTCTGAGGTCATATCATATGTAAATGTTAAAGACGTTCCTTTCTATTTTGAAGGCTGTTGGGTAATTTAAAGATGCACGGATGCATAGGTGCACACAGAGAATGAAGACGAAAATAAGTGGCAAAACTTGTTTCTGTTTTCTTCGTGTATAGAGATAGCGAATATCATGTCTATCTGGGAATAATAAATGCGTTTGTTGAGTACAACGGTGGTACATGGTGTGCATGGTGGCTTGCGGCTGCGCTGCGGCGGTGCGGTGCGGCGGTGCGGGCTCAGAGACTCGCGAACATTCTACCGGTTGTCTTTTATGGCGTCTCGACGCGACCCTACCTGACAAATGTTCATACCGTAAAGGAGCTGCGGAATGCCGAAAAGATAAGGTTGTATTTTAGGAATTTTCCTGAAGAGTAAACAAGAAATCACGTACGACTGTTCTTGGCTCTATTTTTGTATTATATTGTAGGTGTATCTTTTTATCTTAGGTTGAGTAGATACACATTTTTATTCATGACTCAGTATCAGCATCAGAAACTGAGAAAGTGCAGCATTGTAAGGACTACTGTTACTAAGCGCAAGTTTATTTCAATGCGCGTTTTTCTCCGAATCGATTTTACAGCGTACAAACCTTAAGAAAGTAGTAAGCTAAAAAGTATAAGAGCGAGCTCCTTATGTAGTGCGGCTACCCGTTTTGGTAAAACGACATCCCGTCGAACGTCAGGGACCGCTTTATTTTGCTCCCAGCGATGCCCGTGTTAGGAAAGAAGACGCGAGTGTGGGATTGCCGCTCCATATTACGATATTTATTGCATCACAGATTCACAGCCGACTACAAGGAATCACACTGTCAGTGACCGTAAAGTTTGCTAGTGAGAGCGAAACGCCAGACAAAAGAGAGTAAAAAGTGCACAGTAATTAGCACCACATAAAACGAGTCATAATTTTAATGATGACAACCAACAAAACGTTTTCTGTCAATAGGCCATTAAATTAAAGGAAGCATAAAGTTTTTATAAAAGCATTGCAAAGTCGTGCGGTCAAAACAACAATTTTGCTGTCCACTGCATTCAATTTATTGCCTCGCGAATCATCGTAGGGGCGTGCATAATACGAGCAACAACTATTTTATGTTCCTTTCTTAGTTCCAACAGGGTTTATGCTACAGTTTTACTGTGTTTACGTAGATCGCTGTTTAGGTGCATAGTCAAGATGTTACTGAAGGAAACAATGAGGGAGGTGAACTTTATTTATAAGGTGATTGTGGCGGTTTCCATTCATCGGTGTTGTCTATTTTCGTAATATATTATCTAACTACATTATGTTGTATCAATCTGCCTACACTTTTCCCAACTATATTGGGGTCAGCTTCCAGTCTCACCGGCTGCAGCTGATTACCAGTATTTTACGTGAAGCGACTGCCTATCTGACCTCCACAACCCAGTTACTGGGTTATACAATATCCCTTGGTAAGAATGGTTGCCAGACTTTCGGGCTCGACGATCCACGAATGATAGTGGCTTACTCGTAACGTTCTTTCCGGGCCACGGAGGTGTCTTAAATAGTCTCGATATGTGAAGATGATCACCCATCCTCGGACGAACCGCAGCAAGCGTAGCTTAACATGATCGATTGACCCGTGCGGCTGATATTACTTAGCCACAAGCTCCCCTTAATTATTATTTAGCTACATTATGCTGTATGTAAAAGTAGAATTAGACACAAAACTTAACAAAAACCAAGTAATCAAATAGCATCCAGGTAAGCTTTCGCATTTTGATCAAGCAATTAATTTTCCATGATTGATTATTTACGTTCTTAATCTACATTAGTGTTAATAATCTAACTATAATTGGCTTAATTTAGCTAAACTTAGACCACTAATCAATCTGGGAAACATACCATTACTTTCCGCACCGCTGGCTGTCGCTACACACTATCACTCAGTTCTCCGGTCAATGTCACATTACGCTGTATTTTCTTCGTATTCCGACTTACTTGTAAACGATCACCGTGCCCCACTTACCGCTTAAATTCAGGTACGACTGCATACTTAAACACTTATAAGTATACAGAGGACGATGTAAGGGTGAAGTATGAAATCTATTAATTCTGTCGACCTTTCCCTCCAGGCTGAAGTTCTGACGGGCCGTTAACGGTCTCCCAAAACATCAGATGATGGATGCATGTAACTTACGGCGAAAAAAATTACAAATTTCTCGCCTTTTAACCGAACACAACGTATTAAGTTAACGGTGTATCAATTTATGAACAAATCTGTGTTTCGTGTGTGATTATTCTCCCAAATCACTTGCAGCATGACGAAAGTTAAGATTCCGTGTCAATATCACACTTTTAACAATTAATGTCAGCTGTTACCTACATAACAAAATGGTTGCTGTAAACGCTCGTGTTGAATAACGCAGACGTTTTTATGTTTCAGGGTTATAATGTGTAAATGCGGACGTTAAAAATTATGATTTTGGACCTTTTGTGTGAAAAAGTTTACGGAGGCGGTTTTTGTTTTGCATTGTGTAGAGTCACTGACGGCGGTTTTTGTTTTGCCCTAAAAGGGTTGAGGAACGCGTTAACAATATGTACCTACTACAGATAAGGCTTCTCTTCAAGTCTCCTTAATGTTTTTGCTTGACAAAGGATTCAGAAAGTTGATCCCACTAGCTTTGCAAAAAAGCTCAGGCGAGACCTCATGACAGCGACTACCATATGTACAAACTTCAAATCCAGTGACTAGTAAATACAATTTTAATTAATTTTGTCTAATTGCAAAATACCAATAGAAATTCTTTAGAAATGCGATGGCTACCATACAAATGACGTGCCAATTTTTTTTTCTGAAATGTTTAGCCTGATTCTCAAACTTTTACTCACTTGATGGTCGGCCTCTAACTGTCAATCACGGGTTTTATTACTCTAAACGGGCATATGATAATGACCAGTGGCCTCGAAAAACACAAAAGCAATACGATTAAACTACTTGTAACAATGCTTGTTAAAATTTCACCCTTTCATTCGTATTATGAAAAGTTAACCTCTAAACTTTTTTGACGTCTAAAAACTGTGTTCAAAGTTTTTTGTTGTACATCCAACACGGTTGCTAAATCGTCTTCTGCTGACCCTGTTCAACATAAATAAAGTGAGGATGAATTACTAGAAAAGGTATAAGCCAGTATTGAAATTACAGTGCTAAAATCTTTTGACGACTTGGTAACTGTACTTCTCGACATATTCAAGAAAAGTAACCATTCACAGGCTGTGGTTTAATTTTTAAGGAAAATGCACAACGACACGTGTAATTTGGAGATTACCTCGGTGACAAGTGGGGCAGCTGTCTGTCAAAAAAACGTGTGAAACTATTAAGAGGATTTATTATATGTATGACATATTTGTGACGAACGCGCAGGCTGACCGGCCACCTGACTACAGGAGCAGAACTTAATTTACACACGTAACGGCGACTAGTTCTCTCATTATTTAAATTGTATAGAGTTGCAGGGGACCGTTACAAGTATGAATGTGACGGGTTGCGCACGAGTTTGATCTACAGTAGCTGAAGGAAGACAGTAATGGCGCAATGATGGCGATATACTCGGGATCGGCGCAGCAGGGCGCCTGCGCGCGCCGAGACCAATCGAGACGAATATTCGCTCAAACACTCAGTGGAGCAGTTTTTGTTTAACATAATTTATTATAATAGCCTCCAACTAGCTATTTATGTTTTTCGTTTATTTATATTCACTACGGTGTATGAATATCTTATTTGTTTGTATACAACTTAGATTTAAGTTTTCCAAGTCTAATTTTTACTCAATAATACACTATGTACTTTTGGTCCTTTTAAGTTAAGTATAACTAGAAAAAAAATTGACGGAAGTTAGTTATTAGTTCTATGAGTTAGAATAACAGCTTTCATCGAAATCTAATCATGCTGATCCGGAAGGAATCCGTCATCGTTAATCGAAGGTTTGGTTTTAATCACACAACCTGTCAACAAAAATTGGCGTGAAAGTAATATTTTGTTTTAATTTGGTTTCCAAAACTGGTATATTTATTTTTGGCTGATTGATAGTTTCCCTTTCCTTAAATGTAGTAGGTATAGAAAGGAGAGTCCTAAGAAAGCCTCGTATCACTTTTCTCTTTTCGTCCGTAAGTAATCTTTTTCTGTAGCCGCATGGCGATGGTCTGCAAACCTGTCACTGTCAAGATCTTCTTCGCTTTTAACCCATTGTAATTGTATATTGCAAACTCGATTCCTTTCAAGTAATGCTTGCAAGCTAATTTTAACTCTAGTTAACCTGTCAGGGATAAAAGCCGTGACTTCATGGTACGTTTTGCTGAACGAATACTCTCATCAGCATTTTGATCTTGTATAGTATGAACAAGTGTTGAAACAATCGTAGGTTTAATTTATGTTACACAATGATAGATAAGTATGAACAGCTGACCGGTATCAGTTTCAGTACAGTTGACAATGACCACACCCTGCCTAATTGAACGACACAAAAATATCTTGAAACTGTTGCCACGTAACATGTTGCAACGTCCAACCTAGTACGACACACCGTTGTATTAATGACCACATTGGCGATACATATCAGATTCGGTTCGTGCTTCTGGCGAAAGTTCTGCGAAGTCCGAAGGTGTCCCGAAATTGATGGGCCTGTCGGTAAGTAAGTGCCGGAATCGAATGAACGAATCTCGTATTGATCATGCACGCAAACAGTACACGCAACTCGGTCCTTCACCTCCAAAAATTAATATATGTACAGAGTCGATGAGTGGTGAAACTATTTCAGAGGTAGCTACGACCCACTTTCCTTACGGAGTTTTGGCTTAATTACTAGAAACTTGTTCGCTTTTATTTTTTTCGAGTGCAACGAGACCGCTGCAGGATGTTTTGCGAAATATGTGTTTTTTATTATGGAAGAATATTGATTACAGCTGGTTTTAAGCTTGTTACCACTGTGATGGTGATATTAGGTTGAAGAGACATGAAATGAGGTTTACACAGTTTTCAAAGAACGCAGTAAAAATTACTGTTGGTATGCTGGTAATGGTAAACGATATTTGGCCGAAGCGAGTTGTTAAGTCCGACAACATTATAAGCTATTGTCTGGCGAACCGTCAGTATAGTTAATTGTGATATATTTTAACCAGCATTTATTCCAAACATGGTTTCAAGTAGTGTCTTGGCATTAATGTTAACTCTGCAAGACCCGTTAGGTAATTAGCGATAAGTATGCGTTATTAAACGCTGCCTCACACTTGGTGGTATATATGCCTCATGCCTAATTAGCCATTAACTAAGCGAATGTGTGCAAGCTTACATTAATCAAAGACGCACTGTTTTATTTTTGTTGAGGTGACTGTGCTTAGACTCGGTGCTGGTTTATGTTTGAGTGTAACATTTTAATAGACGAACCGACTGGAAGAAAATCTTTTCGAAGCATTCCCTATGGGCTATACTCCGTAGAAGTGGCATGATAACTGGCCAAGCGGGCCCGAGCTAACGAACGTCCGTAACGAGCAGACAGTCATCAGGAACCAAGGAACCAACTCCATTTAATGTGCGAAACGTGCCGCAGTACTTTATAAAAGTCAACTAACGGACTCAACAATACCTTACCGTAGGTTCCTATGTTATGATTGACGGAAACAAGCGGGTCAGTGGTGTTCCTATACACTCGAATGTGTTACAAAGTATCTGTTACATTTCCCCGTATCATTGATTTGATTGAGGCCTTCCCGCACCTTTGACCGGTGTTTGTTAGGAACCAGCGGTGATTGACAGGATAAATGGTAGAAATCACTACTTACGGTTATCTTTGAATGTGTCCAGTGAATCAGTGCTTTATCTGTGGCTCGGTCCAAGGTTTCTAGTACTCGTACGTGACGCGGCTGAAGTAAGTAGTGATGCGGAATAATGGGACGGACGATTGGTACTTGTGTTGCAGCTCAGACTGAATTTTTACTCAGAGTACAGCAGAATACAGTTTTGCACCATTAGTAAACATGTCTTCATTAAACATTATGAACTTGACTTGCATGTCTTTGTAAATGATGTTAACAACATTGAAATCAATTCAGAATTGTAATTTTCTTACCCAGGCATATTATTAATTACGTTACTTACCGTATAATGTCCCGTTTAGCGGTAATGTCAACTAGTATCTTTGTCCAACAACACAATTAAGGACTATGCTCTCAAACTAGTTGTTATCAATAGGAGTTACGTTTAACTTGGTCATAAAATAGTTTTGTTACATGATCGGTACTTTGTTGCGATGACTGATTTAAAATAATATCCTTTTTATTGGCAGTTCACATTGTCGTATCGTAAAATGCTTCATTTCACAATTCCACCCACATATTTATTCACATCCTTGTGCGATATTCGATTCTCTTTGTGATCTGTTCGATAAGTGTTTCAATCAGGGGTTTTGTGGGGTGTGTTTGAGGACTTTACTGTGTCGGAAATTGGATATAATGGAACTCTTCACATAAAGTCATTTGAAGCAAACGTATTACGACTATACGCATGTGGTACACCGGAGCCTACTTGTAATTGCTCTTACGTGGAATGATTTGCAACCATCCTGGCTCGCGGGTCGTATGTGTAAGATGCGGAGAACACACACCAAATTGATTAGTGATGACTTGCCGTCGACTGCGATTAAGAACGCCGTGAAATGATAGCTTGAATTTCTCAAGTGCAAAATTGCGTCACATTAGTTAGGTTTGTCCGGACTCCAGCGCAACGCGATACGTTCGCGAGATTTGGCACTAAAACCAACAGTTGATTTATACGCTGCGTAATTAGTACAAGAACGTTAAGAAATAAACACTTGTAAAGCGTAAATGGGTGTTACAAAAGTGTTGCCGTTTGTTTGCTCAACTATATACAAATGGGTATGTTAGAATTTAAATACCTTAGAACAAAATATTCTACGTTGGGGAAAGCTCGCTCGGTGCTCGTTTTCATAATTTAGTATTATTTCGTAAGTTATTACCTACGCTTCCTTGGTAAATAAGTGCGCTTTAGTGTTTGAGATAGGATAAATCGGACGATTCCTAATCTAACTCCATCTCTGACACGTAAGATTGAAGTTGCTATTTTTAATTAACCTCTGGCTCCTCAACCGTGAGTTATTACTTCGGTCGACGTCTGGCTTCAGATCTGACTTATTAGATTAACTCTATCTCCAGTTTCATCTCAGTGCTGCCGCGGCGCGGGCGCACTGCGCTTATGAGTTCGCAATATTTTATAAGTTGCATAAGTGGCAAGCTCGGCCCGGGCACGCATACGATTATCGGCTCCAGATATGGAATACGTTTGACCGACTGTTTTGATCTATTCATGTCATGATCGATCGCAAATATCGATACAATCCGATTGATAAATCGATATTATTTTTGTGCGATTCGCAACAATTGCACAAACCCTTTAAACAGGATAACAAAGCGGATTAAGAAATAATAAATTACTTACTGGTTTTATGTAACTGTTGTTATACAAACGAAAGTAAGAGTGGAGACGTAATTTGTCCCTAATTTCCATACAGGACCCTTGGTGGCTAAATGCCACGACTTTAAGCGGTTGTTTTCGCTAATTACCATCTCGTTTGCAATTTAAAATCCCATGAAAATACGCTTATTGCCGGGTCCAGTGGCGAAAGTGAGTTTGTATGGGGGTTGTATGTCGCGGTAATTGGCAGTTGTGCGGTGTCTAACAAGCGATGTGTGAACACGGCCTAACTGCTTCTGTCAGCGCGCTTGTAGATAGGCCGCTGCCGCTATCAGCGCGCGCAGCCATTATGCAAGCCCTTCACCATACCTACGAGTACCTGCGAGTACGCAGTGCTCGCTACCGTGCGTTGACGTTTCCTGAATGTTTAGAGTAATTGAGTTACGATATTTGAATTGACTTATAACAACGCATAATTACCAACAATGTATCCTATTACATCATTACCCGTGAATTATTGCTTCAATGAGCAATAGGAAGCTGTTTGTAAAATAAAAGGTTATTCAATCCGATGCATTCGAGAACATTTCACCGGGCGGCTTTATTCGGCCGCAGTAAACATAAAGGAAATACATAGTAACAAGAATGATTCGACGACTGCTAGACTGCATATTACAAACGCCGCAATAAAGCTATGCGGGTGGATATTGGACGATATAGAACGTTAGTTTTATTGCTTTTCTGTAACATTGTTTCAGAGACACGTGCATAAAATGCATAATGCTACTTGATTATCACTGTTTTGCCTGGTAGGTTGCAATGAAATCCAAAATCCTCCTTTCTTTGTGTTAGCCATAAGATCTTCGTTCTTTCGCGTCTGACGTAGGACTTCTAAGAGACTCATATCTAGCTCAAAAGTTTAGCCAGTCAGCAAGATTGGTAGCTAAGCTCACTATACCGTAACTTTAAGTAGCTTTTATAGCTCCCCATCTATATTAATAGCTATTTCTAAGCAATAAGTACTAGAAGGTTGAGGGAGATAGATAGCTCAGTGTGCGACGTGATATCAAAGCGCAGACATCAATCATGAGACTGTGAGTTGCTAGCGCTTTGTCAGTGTCATCATCTCGTCAGGTGGTTACGACTTTATGTAGCTGACGTGTCCGTCGATCGGGACCTTTATCAGTTTCTGAATTTAAGGCCGTAAAGTTGCCAGGTTACTTCGTAATCATCAGCATAGCCTTTTCCCAACTGTGTCGGAATCAGTGGTGTAAAATCTAGATAGAGCTGAATACAATGATGGGATTTTGATCTTCGTAAACTAATTACTAAACAACTTAGTTACTCGTCTACTATTTCTACCCTTAGAGCTGATTTACCTAACGCCAGATAACTTTATCGTAGGAATAATTTTGAATTTTTGACAGTTCTTCGATACAAAATCTGTCAGAAGTCACTTTTATTCCACGAATAAAAATTATCTGTCGATTGAAAAATTAGCCTTTAGATGACCACATTACTTCTAGGAATAATTTTGAAATTTTGGCAGTTGTTTCATACAAAAACTGTCAAATGTCAATTTTATTCCTCGAATGAAAGTTATCTAGCGATGGAAAAATCCGCCCTTATTCATTTAACTTAAGTTACTTATATTTTATGTCTAGTGAGCTAGACAGTGAAATATTTTTCTGGGGTGTAAAGGCACCCGCAGACAAGCCCGACGCGACGGTGTGCTGGTACTGGTAAAACCATTTCCGTCAAGTTTTCATAGAAATTGTTCTACTAGAGCCGCGTCGCGCCTGTCTGCGGAAGACTTTAAACATCTTGCCGGTATTATGGACACTTAAACCGACCCCTATTGTGAGATCCAGCTCTGTTGCAAACCGACGACTAGATATTAATAGAATATTACAAACGCATAATGTATAAAATTATACATGATGCGTTTGTAACTTGTATCATAATTGGGTTACCTAGTTTTAAATATAATTTATTTATTTATTTTTAAAGAAGATAAAGGCGCCGATTCCCTTGTTCACAAACTAAACTAAATTTAAGTTCAGTGCATCTTTTTCTTTCTATTTCAGTAAGAAAAGGACAGAAGATAAATATTAGTTTAGTCCTGTCAAATTTGTCAGCGCCTGACGCAAATTGACGTATTTTTAGTAGCCAATTTTTTAATCACGTCTAAACTTATCTATATGGAATAGGTATCTTAATTTGACAGGACTAAACTAATATTTCTCTTCTGTCCTTTTCTGATCTGAAAGAAAAAGATGCACTGAACTTAAATTTAGTTTAGTTTGTGAACAAGGGAATTGGCGCCATTGTCAAATGCCCACCTTCTCTGCTGTAGTACACTTTGTTTTTAAAGACAAAGTTGTAAGATACATTTTAAAGTCTAAAAATCAAAGAAAATACATTTGAAACTCAAAGAAAAGCATTGTGTCTGCACAGAACAAGGATATGCGTTCGATCTGATTGTCCATTCGTGTCCGCACTGACGGCGCTTTCAACTCGATGAATAGCTTATAAACGTGCGCCTGCGATGTCAGTGTCATGGCACTCATGACTAGGGTTACCATTTGGAAATTTGAAAAGGCCTGACAAAAATGCCGGTCATTTGCAAAAAGGTCCGGACATATCTTTCTTTTTACAGAAATAATTTAATTTCTTTATTTAAAAAAAATACCTTTAGTTCGGACGAGACCCGAATGCGGTGCGGCAATGAGCCGGACACGTCCGAAAAAATCCGGGCGGATGGTAACCCTAGTCATGGCTGAATCTCGCACAAGTGTTAATAAAGGGATATTGATGTCCATAGTTCGCAATATTCTTTTTCTTGCATTAGTTATATTGTCTGCGTTTACTCTCGCCTTTTCCTTTGTCCGTGTCTGCTAAAAGTTAAGGGTTATTCATTGATTAAGCTTGACGCTGCATTGACAGTGATGTATATGTATTGAGTTTAAGGATAGTAGGCATAGTTGGAAGATCAATTAACATTGCAGTACATATCAATATTTTTTATGACAAAGATCCACAGAATCAAAAACCGCAAAAGCAAACGGCCTTATACAAAACGAGTTCTGACTTTAGTCCAAGCTAATCGATCGAGCCTGTTATTATATTTTAAGGTTTCTTATACAAAACTGGCAACTTAGACTCGGTTCTAACGTCAAATTTTGTAATTCGAACTTTAGCTTTTTCGGTATGAATCAAAATCAAAATCAAAAGTCATTTATTCAAATTAGGCTAAGAATCAGCACTTTTTGAACGTCAAAATTACAAAAGACAGTCCCCCAAAAACGCCCGCCCTTCACCACTTCCTAGTGCTATTGCTGGGAAGAAGAAGTGGCGCAACAAACTCCCCAGCAGCACAGCTGAAGTTCCAAATTAAATTTGTACCTATGTTCGAAAGATCACATGCATACCTTCAAACGGATAAGTATAAGTAAGTACGGTGTCTATCAAATCGCGGGTGACAAATGTGATACCTCATTACTTACCAATACAACTTCTTCAGATCACAACATTATTCACCCTCTCACCCTCTATTTGTCCATGATCGTCCCTTTTATGTCACCACGTTCGACCCACCCTGCAACTGTT
The DNA here is from genome assembly GCA_949629185.1 of Apamea crenata. Lineage (NCBI taxonomy): Eukaryota > Metazoa > Arthropoda > Insecta > Lepidoptera > Noctuidae > Apamea > Apamea crenata. The sequence continues at coordinate 8,481,980 of OX451356.1, read as the reverse complement.
CAGGATCCACTAGACTTTTGTCAATTCGGTAGTAGGTTTATTTATTTATGCATTTATTTCAGGCGACGCAGGCCCATAAATAAATACCTTAACCTAAACATACATATTTTTATTATAAGTTTTAGTACTTCACTAGCTAGCTAGCTTTATGCTCTTAATTCGTTGATTCACGTCACTGTAACGCATTATTTTTCAGCTGCCCCTTAAAAAAAACAGTATTTTCCTAAAAGAATAATTTATTGCCCAACTTAATGTACGCTTTAACTTAATTTGGTTAAACTACAAGCGTATGTTAAAATGTTAATTAAAATTTAAAAGTTGTTTCAAGTGTAAGCAATAAATAAAGAGTGTGAATGTCTTTATCTCCCATTTTAGGGAGACAGATACATTGCCAGATATTTATGCCAATCAAGTAATAATTGTAAAAGTTAAAGAAAAATAAAAATACTGGTATTGTAGAGAGTTTGTTTACGTATTTGAATGGATATTGCCCCGGCGCGGCGTATTCCTTCCAAGGCGTGATAGTGGGACCCATTTGCAACAATTAAACACCCCATAAGGCCTAGGCGAAAATTCATGAAATTCGATAAAACTCAATTTTCCATGAAGGCCATTCAATTTGAGTGAAATTTTTCAAAAATTCATGAAAGTGGTGTTTGCAAGCAAATTCGATTCGCACATCGCACAGTGTTATGAGATTTCCCTGTCGGTCTAGCAATAGTGCTGCTGATTTTCAAGGCTCAATTTCATCTCTTAATACTGAAGATTTTGTTGTGTAAATTCTTCTTCCCAGTTAAAATACTAGGAAGTGGTGAAGGGCGGGAGTTTTGGACATTTAACTTTAAACTGCTAAGACCGCGCTTACGTTAAAAAGGTTACTGGTTCTCAGTCTACGAAATATCAGCCGATCGATTCTGTAAAAATCTCACCGTGAAAAGTTAGGTGAAGTGAGCTTAGAGTGAGCTGTCAATAGTGTCAATCGCTAGCATTTGTTGGAATGACAGCTCACTCCACGCTCACTTCACCTAACTTTTCACGGTGAGATGGTTGCAGAATCGCACTGCCTAGTGTTCCTATAGTACACCCACAGTTATGATTAAGCCACATTTAATAGGGGGCGAGCTTATTGCATATTCTTTGCGTAATTTGAATCATCATCATTCTCCTGCGCTTATCCAAATTTATTTGGGGTCGGCCCAACATGTAATTTTCTTCCATACTTCCAAATTTCCTTTTTCTTCTATTAGTCATCATCTTGGTAGTCACCTTTCTAACCATATCATCATTCACACAGTCCATCCATCGCGTAATTTGAATTAAAAAAAAAAAAAAATTACTGGACCCAAAGTGAATTTAGGTTTACTTATTTCAAGGCGTCAAAGGGATTTATCGCAGGACGGTGTGACGTCGATAAAGGTAACAAAACAAATCTAAAATTATAATTCGTGGCATTTCCGTTTTCCCGGTTGAAAACTCTGAGTCGATTGAGGAAATGGGACACTAATCATATTTTTTATTATATATTAGGCAAAATTTACACTTGTACACTAAAAATAGTGATATTCACAGTGTTAACACTAGAAATAAGGACAAACTACGTGCCCCCTTTCACCGGCTTCATAAGGTTCATAATTCATTTGTTGGGCTTGGTATAACCTTTTATAACAAGATACCCTCTTCTTTTCTAGACTTGCCTTTTAATGCGTTTAAAGCTCAACTAAAATCCAACCTTTGTTCAAAGGCATACTATTCCATCAACGACTACTTAGACGATAAGAATAGTTGGTCACCCTAGTTTAACGCAAGACAATGTTTGTGTTCCTTCTCCAGAATTAGCTTACTGCCAGGTCTTAGAACCCAGCAATGCATAAATGTGTAAGCTGTCACGCCCTTTATGCCTGGAGGCTTTTATTTGGGTAGTAAGTTTTTTTATTTACATTTTAATTAATTATTTTTTAGATTGAGTACGTATAGTTTTTATTATATTTGTTGGTATATTGGCGTGGCTAGCTGACATATTATGGCAAATAATTAAATTTTATGTTCTGGTTTTGTAATGTTAATTACCGAACATAAGCACCTAGTATTGTATACAATCAGGTATTTTTTTAAATCGAACAGACAGCTGTGCTGCTGGGGAGTTTGTTGCGCCACTTCTTCTTCCCAGCGATAGCACTAGGAAGTGGTGAAGGGCGGGCGTTTTTGGGGGACTGTCTTTTGTAATTTTGACGTTCAAAAAGTGCTGATTCTCAGCCTAATTTGAATAAATGACTTTTGATTTTGATTTTGAATCACTATGACGCTGCGCATGAGTCGGTGTCACTACATACCGGTCATGAAACGAATAGCTTTTTAGAGGTATGAGGAACAGGGTGTAAAGTTCACTCATCCTCCATAGAAAAGGGAGGTACCTCCGACCAAACGGGTGTTTTGTCTGGCGGGCAATTGCCCCAAAACTGATGTCGGGAAGTTTGTATATATGCTAATTGCTCGGTAAACTCTGGTTGCGAGATGCAGGATTTGCGTGACGTCAGTATGACGCTTTGTTCGCATGTGGCGTTGTAGATAGCGCTACAGCTTTATTAAAACATGTGACTTACATGACATGAATTTACACGTGCTGGCTATACGGAGACCAGTTGACCTGAAAATATATGAGGTTGATTATAATTGAAGTCCTCTTGTTGAAAGAAAAAGAAATCGGTTATATGCTATTGTGTCTGAGGCCTCAATTACGATTTTCAACTAAAAAAGGCAAAAAATGTGCCCAATTATGAAGATTATTATAAACTAGCTTCTGCCTGCGGCTTCACCTGCGTGGTATATCGATAAAAAGTAGCCTGTGTCCTTTCCCAGGGTTCAAAGTATCCCGATACCAATTTCATCAAAATGGGTCAGGCGTTTTGGTGATTAGCAGGAAAAAGCAGACAAAAAAATTTTTTTGTTATAAGTGGGTACCGTAATTACTTTTAAAAGCTGTTATTTTTACATTAGAAACAGACACTTCCGTTTTATTTATTTGTATATGTGTGATGTATTTGCGTTTATAGAAAATTGTTTCCTCATACTACTTTACTATGAATTACGTATTTTTTCACTTCCTGCGGTGACATAAGAGGCATCTAAGGTAACAAGAAAATTGTCCATTTCCCATTTCACTGAATATTCATTATGTGTTCTCACGGAAGTATCATTCAATTCAAGATAGGCATACGTATCATATTTCCTATTATATCATAGTTTGTGGAGAGAGAATCTACTAGAGTGCTACTGACAAGGATCTTTTGATGCCTGAATGACATTGACGGGAGGGGGGTTTGTTGGTAAACATTTGTGGAAATTGTACAAGATGGCGACGTCAGTTACTATTTTTACCACGCGCCATGGAGCAGTGGTGGCCCAGTGGTAACTTACGAGTTGTAGGTCGTAGGTTCGAACCCAGACAGGCGCTTTGCTTTGTGTAAATTAGTTCATCACCACTGCTCTCAAAACGATGAAGGAAAACATCGTGTGGAAACCGGCACGTTCTAAAACCACCTTGGGACGTCTACCAAACCGCAATGGGCCCGCGGCTCGCGTGGTGGATTATGGCCTACTCCCTTTCACCAAGAGGAGGCCTGTGTCCCAGCAGTGGGAACATTATAGGCTGATTATGCCATTTGCCAAAAGGACTGTAGCGTTGTATTTCAAATTTAAAAGGGAATTCGTGCAATAAATAACCCTTCACTACCGAAAATTACAGCGAATGTTATAGATGTATTTACTTAGAAAGTGAAATGAAAACCATCGCCAACCTTGTTGCTCACAATTTATCGACTACTGGTTTAATTATAATCTATGTAGCTTATCGTGGCGCGGCTTTGCTCGAGATGTTATGATGTCCTGTTGGGCTCTTTGACTTTCCCTACGTGGTGCATGAGCATAGTTGCATACTTATGGCTCTTTGGCTTGAGGCTATACGATCTCGATTAATTCAATGCTGTAGGAGCTCAAAAATGCTGATCTTTATTGCCATGGTCTAATGTTCTAAATTGTTGGTGTAAATAGTCGAAGTTGGAAATATGTACCTACCTAATTGGCACTAGATAAATTAAACAAGAAGCATAAAGCATATTCATAATATTGGCACTGCTGAGACATAGGCCTCCAGTCGGTGAGAGTGAGTGGGCCGTAATCCACCACACGGGCCCCGTTCCGTCTTTCGTCAATTCCGTCTTTTGTTTTTATTTTGCTTGTAACTAGCAAAATAAAAACAAAAGACGGAATTATCAACCTGAAATTAACTCAAATGAGATGAATACTAATAAGCATGGATGAGGACGGAAATAAAGATCGCAAAATGGATATTTTATAGTCTATAACACCAACATGCCAGCAGTGGGAAAAAATTTGATGAACCAAAAACCAAGACTCTCGCTCGAGTTCCCACTCATGTCCACGTGAAACACGTGAAAGTGTGGAGGGTACACGCAGTGAGTTATTACGGTAATTTGGCAAACACCACATAATAATAAACATTTTCATAAATTTTCTTTGAATTATTTTCTTTTGGCGTTCCCCAGCGGTGCGTCGTAGGCTTAAAGGGTATTTTAGTTTCGTCGAGGCGTATAAGGAAACGGCTCTCAATTGAAAGAACAGCTGGAGTTCGAACATTGATCATCGATTCACAGCTGGTCTTGAAGATAAAAAAAAATTAATCCGAGGGTACATCGACAAAATAAACGAACAATCAAACATCCAATCATTCCTTTATGTTAAACTCAAGTAAATCCTATAGTTGTACTAACAGCAACAACAGAAGTGATTTATTTCTCTGCCCATCTTTAAACGACTCATTTCTCAATCTCAAGAAAGCTTATCTTAGAACAGTAATTACTATATGATTTAAGGCCCGTGGTCGCTTTGTGGACAGTGGGGAGGTACGTATTAACTATTTATTAATAACTCGGCTCCAAGCGATGTGTAATCATAGTATTATAATAATAGCGACCTGTCACAAGGAACAGCCATCTTTGGACGAGTACGAATGAGTCTGTGTGGCCAGCTGATCTAGTATGCTGATATGCTGATAAGACTTTGTGTAATTTGTATGAATCGAAAATATTATTGTTTTTTCAGGAAATGCGATACAAGGATAACATTGCAAGATCGACACATATAATGTAGCAGATTTTATTCAGAAACTTTAACAATGATAAATAAATTGCAGGAAAACCCTTTTAAACCCGATTGTACACGCAGAGAATATGCAGCTGTTTCGTTATTAATATTAAACTGACATTTAGGAGGCTCCAATCTCCTTAAGCGTGCAAAATCATAATTAGTTTTTTGTGTCGTCTTGTGACATAATACATTCCTGGACCAGGCCAGGCCATTGACATGAAACTCGGAAAGGTCAACACACTACAGGGCTGAGTTCGCATAATTGGTCAATACTTTCGCATTATTTTGCATTTAAATATAATTTAAATGGTGTGACGTCAGAGATTCGAAGTAATTATCGGCACGCGTATGTAACGTCATGCTTGGAATATTCTTTACGTAATTAAAGGTTACGTGCGTGAAACTGATATGAATTTATTGCTATTGTTTCACGCTTGAATGGCTTTTGTCCAGTCTGGGGTCTTAATGACCTATTAACAAGAACATTAAGCGGAGAGTTTATGTTTTTGTAGGGAAGTGCAATTATGATCTTAGTTATGATTTTGCTGTTGTCATTCGCTCCGATAAGCCAGTCTCCCAGGTATTACGACGTATACAAAGATGGGATTTGTAAAATAAATTATTTCATAATATAATCATCATCGTTTCAGCCGAAAGACGTCTACTGCTGGACATAATCCTCCCCCAAGCACCGCCACTTCGACCGGTTCTGCCCTTCTCGCACCCAGCGTATCCCTGCCGGCCTCCAACACTACGTCTTCAGGCACGCGGTCGCCACTCCAGAACTTTTCGGCCCCAGCGACCATCTGTTCTGCAAGCAATGTGCCCTGCCCACATAATATAAGATAATATCATACTTCAATATATTGATAGGGATCAAAATAGACCCAGACCTCGATAATTTTGTACAAATATTGGTATTCAGCTGCATCCGGTTAGACTGGAAGCCGACCCCAACATAGTTGGGAAAAGGTTAGGCAGATGATGATCTCGATAATTTTGTACGGACAAGTAGTAACCCTGAACTTGTCTCATAGAGAACAGTTGACGTTCAAAGTGTAATTGTTCAATTGGCCGAGTTAATTGTAGGAAACAATTGCTTGCACTTGGTAGACGCACATGGCATAGCACGGGCTATTAATAACGTGAGTTTTCACACATTTGAATAATATGTTCCGGTCTGAACTCGATTCGTTCGAATTCAATTTGATTCCACGTGTAGGAGACATGTTGGTTTCATGCTGATATTGTACCTACCTCGAACACTTTTGAGAGCAACTGTTTATCTACCTCATACGAACCCTTTTATTCATAAACGTTGCTTAAAGTTAAGAGATTTTAAACGTCAAAAATGTATGGGTAAACAGTCGCTAATCATTTCTTATCTTTAAGCAACATTTATGTCTATATTTGCCATCGAGCAAAGACAATCTCCACAGGTGGCATTCCCGGATAGCTCTGATCTCAAGTGCGTAAGCGCAACTTCCCCACAGACCATGGCCCACCTTCCATCCTGCGTCGTACGCCCTGTGCATTTGATGATCATATGACTGCGTCATTTTTTTTTTTTGGATGGGAAATCATCAAATAAGGTGAGCTCTGGGTGGAGCGGAAGGGAGTGTCAGACTCTTACTGCCTAAAACCCACCCGTGTTCCTTCCTTAGCCCTTTCTGTTCCAGGGCAGCGGTAACCCTTTCGGACGATCCCGTTATATATTTTGTACTGACTTCAATATTTTCTTTGACGATTAGTTGATTAATGCTTGGTTCCTTTAAACAAAAACGAACCTTTTTGCTTACCAATGGTAGCATTTTTATTTACAAACTGGGCATATAAATAGATTCGGAAGCAAATTTTACCTGTGACAGCTACTTCTATATGGGAGGGTCTACTATGCAAAGCTTGGTCTTGGTCTATGCTTCATTATTGCTATAATAAAGATACAAGAGTCTTAATTTTAACCAATAACAGTCCGTAAATTTTAGTAATCGGCCATTAGACATCACATTAATTTAAGAACGACACCGACACCGATACCGACACCGTTTCTTGTAACGATACCGTTCTCATGGTATTTTTTTAAAAAGATTTAGTTTTTCATGTAGGTTCAACAGCGGTGCACAACTAATATGACCTGCAGGTTACCGTAATGTACGTAGGTGACGACTTGGCTACTCGTCATTACGCAGAGCTGTTGTTATTTTAGTTTAGCCTGACATTTACTGCTAAACGTGGCCACACAATTAGTATTATTTCTACTCGTGTTATTTCCTTCAATGGATGTTTGTAACGACTTAATTTTGAGTAAAATTTGAAGTAGACAAAGTGTGCATTTTCATTAGTGTGGATAGGGGGTACACGCAGTGAGTAATATAATCCCTTAGGATTATCAGGTCAGGTCATTATAAGGTCTTAGCATGTTGTTGTTGTTTGTTGTTGTTGTAGTCGTCCTCATAAATTGGGCTCTGAAATGCAAACATATTTTTTCTTGGACAATTTGCGAATTGGACGTTGTGAGAATTGGACTTTTGGGGCCTCTGGACATTTTGCGAATTGGACATAATGCGCCCAAAGGGTTCCAGAGATTAGCACGTTCAAACAAACAAACTCTTCAGCTTTATTATTTAGTATTTATAGAATAAGAAGGGGGAAGGGGGCCCGTGGCTAAATAATAACAGTCACATAGGTTGATCGATCAGCTTAAGCTATGCTTGCGGTTGGTATGTGGATAGGTGACCATCTTTACATACCGAGACACCTCCGTGCCTCGGAAAGCACGTTAAACCGTTGGTCCCGGCTGTCATTCGCGGATCTTTGGAAGTCGTTACGGGTAGTCAGAAGCCCGAAAGTCTGACAACCAGTCTTACCAAGGTGTATCGTATTACCCAGTAACTGGGTTGTGGAGGTCAGGTAGGCAGTCGCTCTATGTAAAATACTGGTATTTATCTGCATCTGGTTAGACTGGAGGCTGACCCGAACATAGTTGGGAAAAGGCTAGGCAGATGATATGATAGAATAAGAAAGTATCCAACACCTAGTACATCTCACTACCTATTCCCACTCATTAATTAAGCGCCTTGCCTTGTTTTCTTACGAGCCGAAGTAAAATGTAAAGAGTTTATCATAAAAGGTTATACGATAATCATCTCTTGTTGTTCTTATCGTGTCATCGGCTTATAATTTGGTCTCACCGGCCATTTATCAGATTCATTGTCAATGATGTTCGGTGTCAACGTAATAAGGCTCTTATTAAGATATTTTTGAAGTGAAAACTTCTTTAGCGGCGTTGTGAACTTTTTTGTGATGGGTAAAAAATGTTAAACTCGCGTCAGGACACGTGACCTGATCGAAAATTCGTAAGACGGAGCTCGTGTCAGAACACGTGGCCTGATCGAAAATTCGTAAGATGGAGGGAGAGTAGACCGCATTCCAAAATATCAAAAATGCACAAAGTTAATATTCAAGTTTTCACTTCTGCCGGCACTCCCGGAGTGCAACCCGTTTTTTTACCAGACGTCTTCCTTTGTGTGGTGATTTTGGATAAAAATGTGTCATTGGGTTCAAGTTTCAGTAAAATCACACATCATCATCATTTTCCTACCCATATCTCGATTTATTTGGGGTCAGCGCAACATGAAGAGTGTCACACATCATGAGTGTCCATGGAGTTTCTTGCCCGTTCTTCTCCATACGTACCTACGCTTTGGAATGGGCAACTAGCTTCATCTTTCTGACTGACTGACCCTTTGACAATTCAAAAGTGCCTGTAATTGGTTTAGTTGAATTAAATGATTTGAGTTTGAGTTCATGACTTTTTCTTCCACACTGTTTTATTAGTCGTCATCTCGGTAGTCATCCCATTTCTAACCACATCCTCATTTACACAAAGACCATCACACAAAAGAAAAAAAAAATTCTATTGCCTTCCTTCTTACGATCAAACGCTCCTTTAAAACTCACGCTGTTCCGTGAGTTACTCGATTTACTCGATCATTGTTAGCTTCGAGAAAAGTATATTTGTATCCTAAAGTATACTCCGAGGAAAAGCTTCGATTTTTCGATGTTATTCTTATATCTGAAGATGAAATTATTGTTGTTGTTATTTTTGTTTGTGTTTTCTTTTATTCGTCATGTTTGCCGCAAATAAATGTATTTTCTTTCTTTCTTAAATTATTTTTATCGAGACTTAAATTAAATAGCATTTATTTAAGTTGACAACTTAGAATTGTATACCTAGTACCTACTGAAGAATTGCTGACCCATCGTCTGATACAAAACAAGTAAAAATTACAAGTAACGTTTTCATCGCTTATATTTACAGACCTTCTCTTTCCATTCCATAGCGACAGCTGTTTAAGAAGCCTTTAATATATTTTCCTGAAAGTCAAAGTACCTAAAACCAATTTCTAATGTTTGCGATTCACTTAAGTTATTTGCCACTTGAGCTCGGGCCAATGTTTATTTAGCAACCCAATCAACGGTTTAGCAAATATTTTTCATACGAGCTTCAGTTTAGAGGTGTTAAGGCGAAAAAAAAAATGTTCTGCCGTTTGCCAAAATTAAAAAAAAAACATAAGTCATCTTACTAAGCAGCTTTTAAGAGGGTATTTAGAATGTATCGTGTGTAAGTGATCTTATGAGGAGAGAGCTGTACAACTCAATGTAATAATAAATAGGGAAAACGTTATCTGTTTCAATTGTTAATAAAGCCTCGATACATTGCCTGTGTTGTCTCAAGCTCTGTCTAGGATTTCGGATTTCTAACTTGGATTTAGGAAATTTTGAAGCAGCTAATTTCAGGAATATTTAAGAAACTATTGATTCAGTTGAACCGAACATCTTTATGTAAGGACTTGCTTGATTTGTAATGCTAAATAAAAATAGCTAGATTTGAATTTAATAACAAAAGGATGTGCTCAAATGTGATGTGATAACGTGACGAGAACCAACCAACAAGCTACAGGATCCCATCCCTAATAACGATATCTATCGGCATTTAGGTCCGCATTGACGCGGAGGCGCCGCGCCGCGCCGCTCCTCACCTCGGAAGGTCATAGTCTCCCCGATTTATGGAGCACGAAGTCTTTGTAGCACACCGCTAACATCGCCAGCTCGCCACCCGGTAACGGGCCTGTTCTCAACTAAAATACGAATGTACTCGGAACAACAAACGCATGGATACGCTCCCTATAGCTCACAAATACTCACGATTATGATCTGTTAGCCAATATCTGAGTAATGGAAATTGGTATTCAATGCTAAATCGATTTTACGGTTCAGTATCGTAGGGCATTTACTTTTCAATAGCTGGTCGGAATTGATGGGGAATATAAGCTGTTAATATTAAAGTTAGATGTAAGATAACGGGTTGGATTTGAGAGTGGGATAAAAAGTTATGGTTTATTAGAATATACCTTAACTGATCTGGTCCATCAAAGACATAAGAGGATAGGAGTAAAGACAGAGACTGACGTCATCACCTCAACGTCGGCTGTCGCTGAAAACCAGCGCTGGGTTGTCTCGCATAGGGTCATAACATTATACTGAGCGATGGTCATTTTGCGTGGATGTGACGCAAAATGACTCGCATGTTTTTCCCCAACATGTTATTTTTTGTGTTTGTGTTCTTTTCTGCGTCACATTTACCCCAAATAAACGTAATTTTTAGTTCTTTCTTCTTTCTTTTCAAGAACTAAGATACTCCTTTATAATTTTTACACTAATGTCAAAGCAGGTTTCGTCTGTAGCCTTGTCGTGACTTACTAGAGAGTGTTCAACAGGCTTTATTTTTAACAAAAAACCAGTGTTAAATCCCCAGAAGGATAGAGATGTGATGAGATAAATTGTACTACGAGTATGATTCGAATAACACATGCCAACGTCACCTTTACTCCATCTTCCCTTCCTATCTCCACAAAGCATCCGAAAGTGTCGGTCGGTCTACTTGCGCTAACATTGCAAACGATCGTTCAAGTAAAACAGTTCTCGTGTACCGTATCGAAAGCACTCGTGATCCGACTTAAATGTTGAAATAAACCGATCGGAAATCGAACCTAAATACGAGGATATTTATTGGATCATGCCACTTTAGAGTTGCTGAAGGAAATTCTGCGGTATATAGAAATGTTCGGCGAGTGTTACTTGGTTTACGGCTGTTCTACTCGACTGGGGGGCCACGGTCATGATTGTAACAGACCATGTTTCCACTGTGATTAAATGACTTGAACAATTCTTATTTTCAATTCAATTCATAGTTTCACTTTCAAAAATAAAATGTGAAATGTTGCGAACTCCTTATCATTTTGTAGATCCATGGCTCGTTTTTACTCATGTGACCTGACCTTCTGTTCCTCTCAAGATTGCTTTTAAGTAAACGAGGTTTTCCCATTATGAAGTTATCAGCGAACAAGTGAACTTCCTACATGTATGCCATTTGTCGCCCCTTGCTACGCACACAGGAGGAATCTGTAATTGGATTGTGTGTGATTCGTGGCGCAGAGATTGCACTGACTGTGTCAAAAATATTCATGCACAGATATTCCAGTGGCGTCTGCAGTGAAAGACAAAATGATGAAAAGGTGGTCCCATATTTTACACAAAACAATTCAAGTTTTATTTATGCAAATCAAACCCCAAGGCAATTCTGAACAACAAAAGCAAAAAGAAATGCATAAAATTCTTTCTAAATGACATAGCAAAATCTAAGTAGATACATTATCGAGGCGAGATCGTTGCGAATAAGCTATAATGGATGATGACTAGTCGTACCCGAGGTTTCAAGTGTCATATTACCAGCGCTAACTTTATTTCCCGTGACGGCCGATCTAGCCTTCAGATAGTCACGGTCGCAGGAAAATAAAATGCGAACGAGTGAGATTATGTAGCAGTAATGTATGTTGGAGGTTCCGTACTGGGTCCAGATGAGTTACATTGGATAAAAATATTTTGCAAGTTTCTGCTTTTGATTTAACAAGGATATTCCAACCAGCGTCCAGTTTTTTCTTCTCTTTCTTTTTACTGATGGCGTAAAAGAGACATTTTATCTTTGTTTAGCCTAAACAGCCTATAATGTTCCCACTGTTGGGACTTAGATCTCCTCTCTTCGAGAGGGAATGAGCAGTAATCTACTACGCGGGCCCAGTGCGGGTTGGTAGGTGTCACATATCTTCGAATTTTTGGTTCTAGGACATGCCGGTTTTCTCGCGATGGTTTTCTTCACCGTTTTAGTGAAGATCTTTGATTAATTGAACCCAAATTACATTTTTGCAATATCAAAGCGAGTTAGCTGTTATACAACCCACTTTTGAAACGGGACGCTAACGGGATAAGTATTAAGAATAGCAGGATCAGTTTATTGATATTGAACGCATTTCAATAATCTATATTGGCATTCTTAATTAAGATGTGTCGATAACTAGTGCTTAAAGAGAATTGTAATAGTATTCAGCTATTATTGGTATCGTAATGGAATATAATAAGCGCTGAGAGCGTGAAGATCTGACCAAAAGATTTCTCGAAAGCAATTTTAGTATTTTAGCGTAAGTTATGGGAGGGATCAGATAATTTCTCGGTTGCATTTCCCGGCGCGGCGTGTCGATAGAGCTCGTGATTGCACACCCCTCGCTCAGTTGCCGACCACAACGTGTATTGCACACTGTTTACGAAATAAATGAGTTAATAAAATGTGATTTATGACTTCGAATCTCAAAAAAATGTTGAAACGCAAGAAGTGTTGGTCAGATAAAAAGCTTCAGAAACTGTTCATACAGTTTCTGAAGCTTTTAATCTGACTATAGTATAATATTTCATAATTCCTTCATAGGAATGTCCTGAATGTATGTGTTTTTTCAGACCAGTGTAGGCACAACGAAGAAGCCTCGTTCGGAGAGTAAGTAGGTACTTCTATATCGTTTTGGTGTGATGGCGATGCCGATGTCAAGAAGTTATCTATTGTTGGTACCTACCCTACTCTTGTATGAAAATCGTAACTATTGCAAAGTGCCTCCATAGAACCGTCAAGTGGTTTGAGTGTATAAAATGTAAGGTATTTTGAAGAATACTTTACTACCTACAACAGTCAGAAGGCCAATTCTCGTAATTTAAAACGTTCAAAATCTAGTCGCAGTCTTATCTCGGCGACAAACAAATGTCAAAATGTAGGGAAATTAGAGATATTTTTGACAGATTGAGACTGAGATCCGACTGTGGACGTTCTTAAAATTACGAGAATTACCCCTCTGGTTACAAACACGTTTTTTTTTCCGGTAGTTGACCTTTTAAAACAAATAAAGCATGGCACCTACCTAAATTATTAAAGTCAAATGTTAGGTCTTACCGTTATACGTAAATAAGATTTGAAGTTAATGTATTTTTTGTCTATTGCCACTAATGGATTTTAACTGTCGCAGTTTAATAATTGCATAGTGTCCAATATATCTTGAACCCCGACCGAAATAGGAACAAAATTTTTATATGCTGATTTTCGACTTGTATTCGTTTTTGTCTTAGCAAGCGGCGCCACTATGAGAGGCCAAGATTAATTGGTTTTGTTAGTTCGTGGTAATTAGTTTAGTAGATTCGCAAATGACGTTAAGACAGGGTCTGTCACTTACCGATTCGGGTTAATGAGCCATATGTTGGCCTTATTTTATTGGCTACTTAAACAATTAATTAAGAATCTAATGGAGTTTGGCACATGTTACAGCTATAGCACGTGGAGTGTCTATGTACTAAGTGGTGGGTCATCTGGGTACCTACCTACGGTTTTATTTTGAATTCTTGACCTTTGACTGATCGCGAAGGAAGACCATGATAATGCACAATATTAATTTTGACTGTGACTCCGCGAATTTAAATCTGAATCTTTTTATATTTTATTCTTAGAACTCATTGATCTTGATCCAAATCTAAATTCAACTTTTTACTAACTCAATCAACAACACTGGCACTCAATAAATTACCGTTAGCCAGTAATTGGCCATTTTGCCATCTGTCAAACAAAAACTTCCGTGGACAGTCTTTAAAATCTTTTTTACAACTTCTCACAAATCCGTTAAACAGTTATGTGTCACACCAACAGATGTTTATTAATATTTTAAGTACGTTGACATTGGAATAAAAAAGTGATCTCCATACTTTATCATCGTCTCAAAGATTAGTATATAATCCTAGTAATGCGCACTCGTTTCACGACCACGAATAATTTCCATCGCGAAAGCCATAATTAAAAAGCTTGCACTTTACAGCGAAATCAGAGATGCTCTGAAGTCTGAAGCTGTGTTGTATTTATGCCCCCAGAACCTGATACAGTAAATAAATATTTCAGTAACTCGAATTGCATTCTAAGAAGTGATCTGAGCTCGTTCGATATCGTAGCATGAGTTACTGAGGCGTCAGCTACTAACGTGTAGCTTTGTTTATCTCTTTGTGTTCCTCCCCGTGCACTCGCGTATTGAGTAACGAGAAATAATCGCATGACTAATTGAAATCATACACAGTAATTCGTCATGTTATCCACGCGGTTCTTTTTCTTGAACTTGCACGAACACTGATTATGATAAAAATATGGATTTCCTCCAACCGCTCAATATACATCAGTGTGCAAAACAAATTGGTTCATATTTGTCATGTTTATTTGATTTGTAATGCTGCTTGTATTTGTGAATACTTCTTGAATGTAAACAGATTACACCGGGAAGACAGTTTGGATTTGTATTTACTTTACGTGTTATTGATTGATCGCAGCTCTTAATTGGAAGGCTATCGGCCTTTATTCTTGGAGCTCCAGCTGCGTATGCTGCTTATCTTCAGGTGACGTATAGTCTAAAGTCTTCATTGTCAACATTCACACACGTGTCCTGTATATGAATAAATTTGTCGTATGTATGTACTGCGGAAAAAAATGTAGCAGTCAGATATCGAGAAAATTCTATCTGAAATGCTTTCTGAAAATAAAATCAATTTTAGTATCTATGTGTGCATATAAAAACATGTTATCTCAGCCAGAGCTTATACGGTGTGCGCAGAATTATGTCTCCCTGCAGATATTGGTACTTCGCAGCCATAAGAGAAAATAAAATTACAATAAGACTATTAGACGGTGTGGCTTTCTCTACGAATTTGTCTCCAAGTCTTACGAGTGTACTTCCATATGAGGTAACATCGGCTAACGCGATATGACGCAGTGGTGCGAAGCTCGCTAGAGGGCGTGTTCGTCGATAGGGCGCTGCGCCGGCGCCGCCGTATTTATGGCGTTGCCTTGCTCACGCGCACCATGTTATGTTGCTGATAAACGCTATCTAAAAGTAAAAAGAGAAACAGGTGCGTGGATTTTCAAAATGCTTTCAAATGCATACATGGAAAATGTAAACGGCCTTACAATCAGGTAGGTAGTAAATATCTAACTAATGCTGCACATAGACTTTCGCTAAAGACTGTTATTATAACAGAATAATGGTAGATTGGTGCTGAAGACAAGCTTTCAGGCGTTATACTACCACGTTTATTTATAGGGTTAAAGGTAAGGTAAGGAGAAATCAACTTTCTCGGAGCTAATAAAAGCAAGAATTATATTGCAGTTCTGAAACATTGACAATAAAAAATTATCGACCTTTCGGAATGGCACGAGGCGATAAAACAATAAGCGATCGATACTTTTTGTTGTGTACCTTCATATTTTAAAGGTCCGGTAATATAGATAGGGTTTATGTAAGAGCAGTTAGGTACTAGAAATTATTTTCCTGTGTACGATATTACTACTAGGTACTTATGTAAATATCATATTAATTCTACCGGATTCTATACCTATAGGTACACTATTGATCAATGTTTTTGAGGCTGCTGGGTAGGAGTCATGAAAAACATTTTATCATAATTATCTCATTTAATTCACATTTACAATATTATTATAATAGTCACATTTACACTTTGGCATTCTTCCAAAATACTTAACATTTTGCAGAAATTGTATAATTTTCCCAGAATATGCGAAAGAATAATGGGAGTTGCCATTATTACCTAACGTGTTCCACATAGCCTGATGTTACTGGGTTAATTATACTGTCAGCGAGCATCGAATCTCAGATCTTAATTGTACTAAGAAAAATGATGTCCGCTGAACTGGGAAACTGAATCAATTTATCTAGCCATCATGTAAGTTGATATTGCTTTTGGCAAATAGGGAGACTAACCTACTGACGTTTTTTTTATATGACAGGGTAAAGTTATTAATCACTCTCATTTTTTATGATTGAGTGATTGTCCTATAGATGCATTTTTTTTCTTTGGTGTCAGCTCGACGAAAATGTGTTCGTTAGTGGAAATTTCAGCTAGTCAGCAAAGTTGATCTCGAGGCATAAGTATCTAGGTATCACTGGACGTGCTTAAGTACACTATAGTCACTCGAGGAGGCTTTTTTGACGAACCCTAAGGTGTTAATACTCTTCGGTTTAAAGACATTTTATTTCTCAAAAAAGGAACATGTTCACTTACAAAATGAGATATGTATAGAAAATATATAATAAAAGTAGATACAGTCTCTGTGATCACATACAGTTATACAAAACAACAGAATTAAAATATTCAATAGGTGACATTCGGTGTTAATACTTCGTTTTAACGTATTCTTCTAGTGCTTTTTTATGTGTATACCATCTGTTACTGTTAAACACATCATCAGGTATTTCATTATAAAGTTTTGCTCCCTCATATAGTATATTTTTCCTACCATAGTTAGTTCTAGGTTTTCTTAATTCTATTTTGTCTCGCCGTCTTGCGTTATATGTGTATGTTTTCTTTTTAAAGTTAAGTTGTGAATGTGTGTCTTGTGTTATGATTTTATCTATTAGGATGCATGTTTTAAGTGTATAGAGTAGAGTGTTTTTGTTGCTTTATTTTGTAATATTTGTATATCCTGGATTACCGATTTTGCTGCAGTTCCCCATATCTCAATGAGATATTCTATGTGGTGTCTAACGAGTTATATATCATTGCGCGAGCTTTTTTAGGAATGCAAGCAGACATTCGACGCAATGCTCCTACCAGAGGTGATAGTTTGGACTAAATGTAATCAATACTCTTACGGTCTATAACTACCAATTATGAATACAAATTCTAACTGCTAATTAAAATATAACTCTCTATACGAACTAGCAGCGTGTTCAAGACGATAAAAAAAACAAAGAGCTTAAAAACACCAGTGCTAAAATAAATTACGTATATAAATCCCTTACCACGTGTAGTGACGTTATCTCACGGGTTCATCAGAGCGAGTGCGTGCGCCGAGTGTATCGTTTGTTTGGACATGTAAGGTGTCTGGGTACCTCGGTTGGGACATCCGGCACTTCGCGTGACATCCTCGCATTATTTCGCGAATCTCACCACACTTGTAGGTCTTCTTGTTAGTGGAGTGTGTGCTGGAATGCCGGGACACCATATGTGAGTATTTATAGGGATAGAACGTATAGAATAAGTTTTTAACTTTGATTAAGAACGACCCTTAGCACAAAGATCTGCATTTGCGTAACGTCTGTGTTACTTTGCTTGTTAGCTTTTTTGTTCTTACTTTTAAGAACTCTCCTGTCGCAGGTATGCTGGAAGAGATTTCTGTAGAAATAACCATCACCTTTGTACGTATTTTCGGTTCCTTTTTACGCGTCTGTTGATATTTGTGTACATAAATTGTTAAATATATAAATAAACAAAGCTAAAAAGTATGTCCGTTTTCTATGTTGCAAAAATTTTTCGCTAGCGAAACCATATGCGGTGACTGTACTCTTTTTGCATGATGGATGTTGCTGCACATAGGGAATAGGAATTTCCCGCACATTCAGGGAAAATACGTACGTGTGAAGGAAACATACACAATACTTAGCAATGTCTGACTGTTTGTTTGAAGCAGCAAGTTCCGTCCAGTCTTAAATCCTCACTTCATGTTAAATTTTCGCAAAACCGGAAACAAAGTAAATATTGTTTTAAAAAATACGTTATTGGTCCGGTTTTCCCGTTATTAGAGCTTCAAGCGTAAAATACAATGAGTCAATGACGCATTTGAGCACTGCATTGGATGGCCTACGTGCTTTTTCCTTTACGTATCTGAAAAAGGCGATTTAAAATTACCCATTGTTAGATCCGTTCATTACCAAGATAGGAAGCTATTAATCAATCAATCCTTGCCAATTTCTAAGAATATTAGGCAATTTTTAGCACGCCAATCCCTACCAATAAAGGAAGATTATAAATAGTTTTCTTTTTCATTGGTTTTCCCGATTCATGATAAAATATGTATCGTATCGGGTGGGTATCTTATGGAGTTTAAAGCTACTTAGGAATAAAACATATAAACAAATCATTTTTCGTGTTTATGTGACTGCTAACTGACAGACTGTTGTTCTTCTAAATTACGCAACGAATTTTGACGCGGTTTTCACCATCATTTATAGAATTTATTTCGAAAGGTACTATACTATACGATAATACACATATATATTAAATTTGCATAAATAAAGAAAATAAATCTCGATATTTTGTCAAGTTAAAAAAACCGTGCGAAGCAGGAGCAGGTCGCGAGTTATGGATAAAATATATCATTGATTTTGGCTACTTATAGCTCTTCTATCATGTTTCTTAATGTTCAGAAAGAGACCACCACATGTGTGCTGAATAGGGCCGCAATTTTCTATGACACAATTAACGAAATTCCGCGCGAAATCAACGCGATTGACGAATTAGCTAAGGAATTGACGTGGTTTCGGTAAGGAATCGTTGAGTGGTCATAGTGAATTAGGGCCCAGGAGGAGCATCTATTAATATTTTGAACCTGTAAGTTTTTAATTTTTTGCATGACTGATCTATAATACTCGTTGCTTATATTTGAAGCGAATTTAAAAAAACTCCATATAGTTTTTGTTCAACTTTAACCTTGTGCAATTCGTTACAAAGGCTGCAATAACAAAGAAATCAGTCAAACAAACTGGTTTATTTGCACTATTCGTCAAAGTATTTAAATATTTGCATAGTTATTACATAAAACAAGAAAACGTTTATTTTGCTCAAACTTGCATTTTTGTCGAAAATACCTTTAAGTTTAGCAATATCCCTCTGTATTGAGGTCCCGTCAAGTGTTACATATTTTTTGACATTTCAAGTAAGTTCTTACACAGTCGCATTTAATGATTTGAGCATATAATATATAATATTCGTCATTAAATTCTATAAAGAGTAAAAATAATTAAAGACCGCTACTTTAATCACACGGTTAAACTGCGAAATCGGTAAGAAATAATTTCCTTTTTGGAGTTCCTTGTAAGTATCGAAACTCTACTCTGATAACATTAACAAACGTATCACTTTTAGTTGGCTTCAAAATCATTTACCTACTTAAAAAAATCATTGACTTACTTGTCTGAATGGATTAGCATGAAAGGTAATTCAGCTCGAAAATATTAATGGAAAAGTTCTGCGGAACCATCAATTATCCTGAATGTTTGTCTTAACGGGTAATTTGCATAATTCAGTCCATGTAGCTGATGGTCTGATGGAGATAAATGCAAGTGCGATGACCCGTCCAAAAACTCGACAGTAGAAATTAGGCCAAGTCTGTCACAAAAAACTACCCACTTTTTCGAAGTGGAAGCTGTAATTGGAAGATAATTAATGTAAATATAAAAGGTTAGCTTTAAAAGTTGTTTTTTTTAATTATGGTAGTTTCATTGGAATGTTTTGGTCTTATTTTATTTGGCTTTATATCATAGAATTCCATTCCAAGTTGCAATTTTGAAAACACGATGGCTGGGTTTTAGCCGTGTTTAGGTAATTCTTTACTATGTTCAAAATGCATATGTATTGTTTGAATAAGTACATGTTTCAGTTTCAAGGTTATATTTTGGGGATTAAACATAGCTAGAATTTCCAAAGATAAGTCAACATTAAATATTACGATAATGACTCTAGTAGGATTCCCCTGTACTTACCGTTGTTCAGACACATCATTCTCGTAGCTGACAAATATCGTAAAAGTAGGTACAGTCGGCCTCAAAAAGATGTATACATGGCCAAGGTACCTTTTTATTGTGAACAACCTTCGTTCCATAACATTGTATCCACCGGACAGTTACAAAACAGTATCCAATTGATTTTACTAAATCAAAGTAATCCTTTTGGTCTAATACTGTACACCCTATAACCAAAACAAGGTAATATAATATACTTAAGTCGCACAAATTTATGTACATCAATCAGTCAATAACGAGGTAAACCAAACGCTGGATATACGGTGAAATGCGGTGGTTATAATGTTATGAAAAAAATAGTTGTAGACAAAAAAGTGGTTCCTTGGCCGTGTATACATTTTTTTAGGGCTACCTGAAGTACATACAATCTGTAATTTATTCCCAGAGCTTCCAAAACGGTCTTCGGAAAACTGTAAGACCCGGGTGGTATCATATCCGTAATTGGAAATGTAAATACCTAACTGAGCTAATAACGTGTCTTACTTCATACTCACACTTTGAACGGTACTTCGATCTAATTAACACATGTTAATTAACGTTATTATACCATAACAGCAAATTGAATCTAAATCCAATAAAATGCAAAACTGATTACTATTCTTTGTTAATATATTCATGAGACATTATTATGATACGAATTTCTACAGGCATATCCACATTCCTTATTAATGTGAAATTTCTTTGCGTTATATAACTGTTACACTGAATGCATAATATAATTTTTCTATTTAGCATAAACGAGTTCTTATATTTCTATGATCGCGAAACTATTGATGCTTGACATGTCTGTGTTACGGTACGGTTGATTTCGAGAAAAGAATCGAAAAAAACTTAAAAACTCCTTTCGCCCATAATATATATTTTTTTACAAGACTTTATTCATATCTATGCGTGATACTAATTGTCCCTGTAGCAACATTTTTAACCGAAAAGCTTTAAGATAGTTGTATTTTAAATTAATCAAAATTTTTTAAAAGTTGTTCGAGTTACAAACTGGGTAGGTACAGACAGTAACTCATGCTGCATAATCATCACATCCACAAGTTCGCGGTAAACTGACCTAATTTCTTTAAGCCAAATATAGGTACTGTATGCCTGTACCAGCCTTCGCCGGTTAACTGAAAATAAATTAAAAATTAAATGAAGACATGGACTCGATAAAAACTCGTTCGTGTACAGCGGAAATTAGTTTCGAATTTTGTTCGTCCTTTTTTATTTTGCGGCGTGATTAAGATCGGGTGGCTACCGAATAAAATCCCCGTTGGTCGGGTAACAGGATCCACCGCGGGGACTCTTCAGGCACCCGTCGGGATGGATGAGCACAATCGTATTGTTACTATAGTAGGTGCAGCGTGTATTGACAGGAGGTATGGAGTGTATTTACACATTTGAGGAAAGATTAGGCATGATTTTACTGGGTAGGTTCTTACTTGGGAAATAATACCATTGCTGGAGAACGTGTAGTCTGTAGTATATGGTGCTGATGTGGGTGAGCCTACGAAATTTTATTTAATTATTTAGAAGTTGCTCTTTGTAATAATCCATCAATCAATCAATCAATTCAGCCTATGCAGTCCACTATTAGACATAGGCGTCTCCCAGGCTGCGCCACAATAGGTACCCCACACTGGATGCGAAAGGCAGAGGACAGAGGGGTCCTCCGCCTTTCGCATCCTGTCACAGCCACTTTCTTAAGGTCGACTATATTCCACGGCTGTGTAGTATTTTTTATCCAATTAATTCACTTCTTTTTCCCAGCGATAGCACTAGGAAGTGGTGAAGGGCGGGCGTTTTTGGGGGACTGTCTTTTGTAATTTTGACGTTCAAAAAGTGCTGATTCTCAGCCTAATTTGAATAAATGAGTTTTGATTTTGATTTTTTAATTATGTAAGAATAAAATATATATAGAATATAGCTCCTCTACGGATAAAAACTATATACAAGAAAAATTACTAATCGATATAATTAATTTTGCATTCGGTATTTTTAGCAACGAACTAATTTAAACAATTCTAAAATGGCTATATCACGTTTTTGACCCAGAAACGTGCTGCGACTAGATTATTATATACCAGCTGTATTACTTCTAGATACTTAAATAACTGAGGCAATTCCAGTAATTGTTTTGAGTAGGTAATATTACTTAACATACATAACGGTTTCGAGAATTATATAATTCCATTTGAAAAAATATTTACTTTGGAGATTGAGGTCTTCTCTGAAATCTGTTTGCTTTGGTAACATGATATCCAACGTTTTAGTGAAGGGGACAAATATGATCCTTGCTATTAAAAAAAAGCTCACAAGTCCATGGGATTCTCAGTTGCTGTCGATTCCCAGAATGACAATTTGTTGATACTGACTGCTACTATAGTTACACTAATAATATTTTTCTGGGGTATATAATTTTCTAAATTGGCAACATTTCAATGTGCGATACGTGAAACCGCATCTCTGTGCCACTTTTCGTGCTCCATATTAAATGATACATAACTGTTACCATATGTGCCTATTAATAAAATATGATGAGAAAGAATCCTACTATCCTGCTAATGTTATAAACGTGAAAGTTTGTATGGATGGATGGATGACTGGATGGATCGATGGGTGTGTGTTACTCTTTCACGCAAAAACTACTGAACGGATTTGGATGAAATTTGGCATACAAATAGTTTACAACCAGGATTAACACATAGGATTTTTATCCCGATATTTTTACGGGATCGAAACTTATGCGGGTGAAACCGCGGGGCGCAGCTAGTAATAATTATATTTTCATTTATTTTTAGGAGTAGGTACTGTGTCGTTATATTGTGACTTCGATCCTATTATCAAAGTAATGAAAGTCAATAAATAAAACGGTGTCACTAATAAAATTCAATTTTATCATATCTAATAATAAAAAGTAAAAATAACAGAACTCTCATTGCGATAAAGAGGTGGGCGTGCCCTCATCAGATATCTGATACAGATTTGATAAGATTTACTAACGTTTTGTGGGTCAAACTGATAACCGACTTACTAATAACAATATTGTGAATGGAAATAAACACTGTGACGTATGATTTCTACGTCAATATGGAAACTAATATGGAGCAATTGCACAATAGTGCAATTTGCATCAGTTCCTCAACCATGTCCCTTATTGCGTATCACACTTTCAATCACAATATGAATAATTTTAAAAGATATCGCTAATCCATTGCTTCATATGTTCAAAAAAATTGTACGCGATGAATATTGTTGATCTGTCAAACTGCCATTGCTACTGTTGGTGTGTTACGAAATTACCCCGCTGGTCGAGTTCTACGTCGACTATTATTACGGGTTCCTATACCTAACCGTCCGTGATTAGTACAAGTACAATCACGAGCAAAAGTATGTATACACTCGGCTTTATTCAAAAGCGATTTACTCCTTTATTTTTAATTGAAATTTTATGTTGTTACAAACATAGCATTTTCGAACCCATAGGTTTATGTAATGTGTCGTATTTCAACGTTCCATTCGTTATTTCACGAAAAAATTGCAGTTGAAAGTCGCCAAGTTTTGACATATTGGTGTTCGTGACTGTACATACTCATGCATCTTTTAAAATTATGAGATGTAATCTATGAATTTGCAATGTGAAGATATCATTGCGTAGTAACGCTTTGGATCCGTTACAAGCATCTGCAAGTAAAATTGGCTTCTTGATAGCAAGAAATCTTTTATTCACTGGACTAGTTCTGGTTCCTGCGGGGTAATTGCGTGGGACACTATCAGTAATGGGTTTCACTTTGACAGTTCAACAACATTAATTGCGTTATTTACGTTGTTGCGCAGACAAATTTTTCGAAGTATGAAGCAACGCATTAGCAATATTCTTCAAAATGAGTCAGATTGAGATTGATAGTGTGCAATTATTATTAGTGTACTGCGTAAATTATTTCGGGACTTCTGACAAATTGTTTCAAGAGTTGTTAAAATTATCAGTTGTTAGCATCTTTCTCAGTCATCTATTATTTCAGAAGGCACTTCAACTAGAAACTCATTTCACATGCCACTATTCGTCAGGCCTATCATAAGGCTCAAAGGCTCAAACCGCAAAGAAGTCTTACAATCTCCACATGCATCGTCTGCCTCGCATCTCAGTTTACATTTTTATTTTGACGCCTCTAAACTTACTGTGCGTCTACAATGTTGTATGCCAGCCAGTATTCAAGTTTCGTTTTAAATTCCATTGCGATTTTTCTAGCCTTCCTTTGATGTTCTGTACTCGTGACTTGGCAACACAAAGGATTGTAAATCCAAATGTGAAACAAGGTGTTTCATTTACTTATTCGTAGAGGATTTCATGTTTTTGTAAGTTTCGTCTACAAAACAGTCGTATATCAACTGCGACTTTATTTTAGAAAAATCAACAGAAATTGTCGTCAACGCCGTTTTTAAAAGCTTTATCAGTGTCAATGTTTTTATTGTAAAGGCTAATCTAGTATTTGTTTTAGATTTAAACGTAAATATTTTTCGCTCAGTCAATAACTTCAACACAAAACCCGTCTTTGTCTACTTCATATGCACCGTATCGTTTCGTTCTCATCTATCTTTTTATGTTTTCATAGCTATTCAGTCAAGCGGCGACAGCCAGTCTATTTCTCTAACTACCAACACACGACATTAGGAGCACGCTAACAAAGAGCTTGTTAAAATTCTTCTATATGAAACCGTTAGGGCGCCCTATTAAAACAAAACAAAACCGTAGAATGCAAGGAACAGTAAAATCTCTCCATCTAAACTATTTCGCAACAAAAACGGATCGAATTTTATTCAAAGATTGATAGGAATATTGAAAAATAATTGAAAGTGCATTTGGAGATAAGTATTAGTAAAACATTGGCTGTTAGTCAATCTACGATTTGCGTTTTAAGCAGTGCATGCATATTTGTGTCATTGCGTACAGTTTACATGAGAAGTGTTTTGAATCTTTTTGTATAATCTGTGTAATGTTCAGGCACTTACCATATTAAGTAGTATTTAATTTGCTACAGTTGTGTTTTGAACGTCGAAGTTTAATCTTTGAAACATATGTGTTGAAACTGTTAATTTTCTCTTTTTGCATTTCCCCAGCTTTAGTGAGGATATTTATGAATTTGAACAATACAGCTCAGTCTATTTTAGTCTTCACCTGTAAGTACATGAGTTTCGCTGAGTCAGTGATTTGCCCTGTAAGTCTATGCTTACTTCCGCTGCTATTGTGCGTTTTGTTTGTGCAGAATAAAATATTTTTCATTCTTTTCTTTTTACTTTAAACACATTTAAGACTATTTTTCTGGTTAAACTATTATGTATTGATGAGCATCCTTTTAAGAATGCTTAAAAGGATGCTCATCAATACATAATAGTTTAGTTAGTTAGTCAGCAATGGCTGATATTAGTGTTTTATATGGTGCTTGCTCATTATCCAATTGTTAATAGTCACTCATCGATTTATCATGTCCGAAGTGAGTGTTCTTGATTGCTGTTTCAGAGTTAAAATCTCAATTTATAAAATAGAGCTGCTTATACAAGCTTCAAGGTTAATGTAAAACAATTTACTGGGCAGCTACCGGAGTACTGGTTTTATGTATCACCGTAGTAGTGGACTGTACATTATATCATATCACATGTCGGCGCGTATTGGCTGTTGGCATACATTCCGCGGATTAAGCGCACAGTCTGCTCTCCTAACCGTAATATTTACTGATAGTACCGCGACAACACCCTGCGTTTCTTTATGCCCAACAAATTGGCGAATCCTAGATTACTGTCCGTTTCTGTCAAACATTTCACTTAAGGCCATTAAACGCTTGTCAAATGTTTTTTGTATAAACCTCAACGTTATTATTGGATCTTGTGATAGAAATAGAACGCAAAAAATGTTGGACGGACATCGGACAATCATCATTAGCCCAATTACTCTAAAAGTTGCTAACGTGTGGTAACTTTCAATCTCGCATGCTACATTCGTGAATGTGGCACACCGAATCTATACAACCTATAATCTAAGTAAAGTCTGGCATCAATTATCAAATATTATTGCTTGGTTCATAACAACTCTATCAAAACTTTCATTGTGATCAGTATTAACAATAGAAAAATATGCAAAATCATTTGGAACAGATTATTAAAAATTAATTGGTATTTTTGTCCTGCAACCTCAAATTGACGTTTTGGGAACATCATCGTCTACATAGAAGTAGTAATGATGACTAGACCAGGGATTAGTTTTTTTCAACATTTTACCAATCAATGCACCAACTGAACTACAACGAAAAAAAACGGCTAAAGACAAAATGAGTTTGTATTCAAATGTCTCTCACTCCTCACTGTAGTAATAGACGTGCCTGAATGCGCCTTGCGCCAATTTCGTTTGACGGCAGTCGCTCGCAAGCAGGTGCGTTGTGCGCGCGTGCGTCCGCCATCTTTGAATCACAGCTGATATTGCCGCCAACGCGATCTTGTTTCGAACATTTTGTACAAACGAATACGATTTGCAGCTAGCAGATTTTAAATGCACAAACATTTAAATTAAGTGCAGTGACTTAATAAACGGACTAATGAAGATGACAGTTAATCGAATAAGAGTTGTGGTGCTGGGGAGCGCGCGCTGCGGCAAGTCCGGTAAGAATAACCTCAGGAAAACATTAAAATTGTTATTAGCAGGTGATTTATGCGCCTGGAATGCTTAGTTTCCCGACCAAAGCATATTTGAAGCTTTGGTTAAATTCGTCTTTAACGACTTGTCGATAATTATGGCTTTTTTACTTTTTGAATCGAGCGCCGAAATCAATTATGTCTGATAGCCCGAGAAAAGTTTTTATTTTATTTTGAATGCCCTGAGGTAGTTATTAGGATTATTAAATTAATTATGGCCCTAGCTATAGATTAATTATAAACAGATGTTACTCATTCGCCTTCTATTTCGCCGACTGGTTTAGTTGTGATCTTCTTTAATTGCTTTAGGATTATATTATATTACGGCACCAATCAGAGTGGGTGAAATGGATATTATGTAATTTTTTTATTAGGAGAGATTATACTTTGATGGTTTTATGATCAAATTGTATTTTTGAATTCATTAGGGGCATGTGTGGTGTTCTTAGACATAACTTTCTAGTTTTAGCCCCAGTAACGTACCTGCATAAAATTGACGTTTAAGTGCAACTTTCGCAAGTTCCTTAACACTTTCAGCCTTGCATGTTAAAACTAGCGCTTACCTAGGCTGGCTCCTCTGGAATAGACGTGTAACCGAGTTCAAACTACGACTCCTTACGTCCAGAAATCCCAATATCTTTTGATGACTTGTAAGCTGTCGTTTTAGTATATGTAATTCTCTGAACAAAAGATACTTGTTGTGGCTGATATAATGTAGGCACTTCTGCTCACAAAAGGTATGGTTTCTTCCTTCTCTGATTTCAAGACCTAATAAATAAGCTCCTTACTTAGGGATGTAAGTTGCTCAGACAGTAGGTCGACGACGACAAATGACGTATGTGACCTTTGTCGTGAAAACCTGTGTGATGTGATTATAAATGTTAGGAATGTTATTTATGAATATTTACTGGTACTTATCTTATCAGCGAATATTTCGCAGAAGTATCATACTATCCCTACATTACGGAAGTACATTAAGCAGTGCGCAATAATAAAACAGCAATACTACTTACTGTTTATGTTAGAGCATCCTTGTCACTATAATATTATCATTGTTTGTACTTGGATCAGTTCCATGGAATCGTTCACTAGGCTGTTGACATAGTATGCGCACCGGTTATCAACACCGTGATACGAGACGACTGATAACTGACATTTACTGGTTGTTGCACCTGAAATGTTGGTAACAAAGAAAGTTGCAGCATTATTTTTGTACGTTATTTTATATGAGTAATATTGATAACGTTGTTTCCATGTAATATCAAAAATTACCGCATGTTTTTAGGTGAGGAATTAGTCATTAGAATGATCGTCAAAGGTGTTTATGGGATTATGACAAATCAGTTGATTCTCTTAGCTCTTGCCTGCTATCGGACTGAGTCAGGCAAAATAGTGCTTAGTATTCATTTGGAAGCCCAAGTTCATCAGTAGACACTTATTGACAATAAAATGACGTCTTAAACCATAATACATGTAATATTTTGCTGGTTGTCGTCCACTGCTGCCTGTATACAGGCAACCTCGTTCAATGACAGAAGATAGCAATCAATGCGTAAGGCTTTGGTTGCGTAGAGGATAATCTTACAACTAGACGTAACTATATGGCTTCTTGGCCGTGAAGTATTCATCCTTGATATCGATCAGGGCTGTACTTAGCTCATAAAGGTAACGAGTGTTATATAAAGTGGTGTTACATACGCAGGTTGATGATCTCTTCAAGTTTGTTGAACGCTGTAATGTCAATGGCACAACCTAGACATTGCAGGCAAAACAACTGTTTATTTAAGATGTGTCTGATATTAGAATAGATGTTTCTAGAAATTTTGAACCCTAGTACCTACTTTTGTAAGTTCGATGCCCTACTTTACAGTGGTAGATCGGGAATGGGGGATGTTATGTCATATCCATGATTTGTGCATAGGTATGCTATGGGGCTTGCGACCGATTTGTGGAAATCGCTTATCATATCAGCATGTGATTTATGCGTCTGTGGAGGAATGAGATGAATGATTTAGTTTTGAGTGTGAAATGAAAGAGGATGGCTTAAAAATAGAAGAAGATCAAGACACTATGTATGATGTGTGAATAAAAAAGGGGTCAATGCTGAAATGACAGCTGAGTTGATAGAGATATACCTAAGGAAGAAGAAAAAAACTGCAATTAATTAAAATAAAATTGAAGATATAGAAGGGCAGGAGGTGATGACGATGGACGTGGCCTGTAGACATGAGTTAAATAAAGATTTTTCTCATGGACTTCAATGCTCGACTAAAAATCGATAATGTGCTCAACCCCTTAAACGTGTTTAGCGCCGGATGTTTAAGCCTCGGGTTATGAAATCGCAAGGATGCAATTAGCTATGATTGGTCGTTACTACTACGCCCATTAACCTTGTTAACTCTATTTCTTGGGATGATTGATAGCTGACATATTGTTGTGATGTTTTTATTTCCATTTCATACTTGCAAGTGATTTACTTATTTTTGATGTGAGTCATACAATGCGTGTGCGTTTGACAATGGACTACGAAAAGAAACGCTTAAGTATTGACTTGATGATTTAAAAAAAATGACTTCTGATCGTCATTCAGACCTTCTGCACCATTTGGTTGAGTATCGGTTGATGCGCAGTATATGCTTACTGGATTATTTTCTGGGTCAACTATTTCCTGGGGGCCTAAAAAGGCCACTTTAAGCAATACCTCTATAAGCTATTCATTTCCTGAATTCCAAGCAGATCATTAGCAATTCATATAATTTTTGTTAAATGGTTACACATACTAGTTTAATCACCTACAATTCATTTCATATCTATCATATTTGGTATAAACATTGGTGGACCATTTTACGAATTTCTATACAAAACTGTCAAACAGGTAAATTGCGTGAAATTAATTGCACAAAGTCATATTATGAATTGTCATTTTGTGACCATTTTACGATTTTTAATATGATTCATATTGTTATCCTATTATGATTCTGCCAGAGTGGCCTATTAGGCCCCCTGGTTAACGTAAATAATACTGAATTTCTTCTCTATTCTACTCTTGGTTGTTAGAAGATATGTTATATACTCTCATAGAGTCTGGTTATTGGTTCTTTACCAATAACCAGACTCTACGAAAAGAAAGAAGATAAAAGAAGAAAAAAAAGAAAAAGAAAAAAAAAGAGATATTAACTACACAATAGATCCTAGGTAGGTACTAGTGACTTCCTTGGGATTTTGAAAATCATAACATAGAATTTTCCGAAGTAACCCTGCATGCAGATTGATGACCGAATAACTAAAATGGAAGCAGTAAAATATGATGTGGTTGTAGTTCGGTGGCGCAATATGAGACCTAAATCCAGAAGCAAACTGCAATATGTTTAGTTAATTAATTGAAACAATTAATCACAGCAGGCACCTGGCTGCAGTCTTACCGACCAGACAGTCTCAAATAGCTCAATATTTACTTTGAGAATTTGTTGAGGTTAGTATTAGAACTATTCTACAGACATGTTACTCTCTATACAAAGATAGCTATTTGCTATAGGCTAATATGTTGCGAAGCGCCAGACAATTTACGCTGATTTCTTGAGTTTAGGCCAATTTATGTCTGTCTGGCGACCTGAAGCTTGATAGCAATTGACGCAACATGCGAAAACACCTGTGTGTTTGTGTATTTTTAACTCTATCGCAATGATCGCGATCGACGATTGTGAAATTTCTTCTCCAACCGTTTATACAGAGGAAGAAAAGTGATTTCTATTTCTCACTTCATTTGTTTCTGCACATACGTGAATGGGGGATAGGTAGGATTTGATAAAAGGAGAAATTGATCTTTGAAACGAATGCCAAATTTAATTGCTCATTGCGGTCTTTTTACTATATTTCATTTCATTTTTGTTGTTGGTGGTGTTTAACTGGATTTCGTGTGACGTTTCTGAGTGTGGAAACTGTTATTACATTGTTGTATTGGATTCCTACTATAAAAACAAATGTCAGTGGCAATAGTAAATAAATATGTATATTTTTGAAATGTTATCCCACGAATTACGCAACAGGAAACTGTAGCCACACAATGTCACGGCCTCTGGATAAGTTTAAGTTTTGTTTTTTAAATTTATCTGGAATTTTGTAGGAGGTTTGCCCTTTTTATGGCCTAATGAACACTTCGCAAAAGTTGATGCTGTTTTGTTAATCAACTTCTACGGTAACTTATGTATTATTCAAACTTTAAACAAAACCTACGGCTACCGTGTGATCTACGATAAATAGTGTAAAGTAAATAAAGCGAATCTTTGAAGCACGTTCCCCACGTGTAGTAAGTACACGTGACTTTAAAAATACATATTTTCACAAACACGTTTAGCTGAATTTCCTCATCTTTGTGAGAGAAACAAAAAAACCCGGCCAAGTGCGAGTCGGACTCGCGCACGAAGGGTTCCGTACCATTATCTATAAAAATTACGTCTGTTGTATGGGAGTCCCTCTTAAATATTTATTTTATTTTAATTTTATTATTAAAGTCAAAATACAACTGAGTATTTTGTGAATATTTCAAGTGCCTACCTGTTGCCATTATTGATATCGAGCAAAAAAGGGCAAAAAATCGCGTTTGTTGTATGAGAGCCCCCCTTAAATATATATTTTTTTTGTTTTTAGTATTTGTTGTTATAGCGGCAACAAACTATCATAATTTGTGAAAATTTCAGCTGTCTAGCTATTCTTGAGATACAGGCTGGTGATAGACAGAGGGACAGACAGACGGACAGACGGATGGACAGACGGCGAAGTCTTAGTAATAGGATTCCGTTTTTGCCCTTTGGGTACGGATCCCTAAAAAGAACATGATGGGTGAAAAATAAATGCTCACAATAAATAAAAACAACGTAGAAATATAACACTACAACAATAGGTGCCTACAGCCTAAAACTAAAATACTTGCATAAGTCGGTGTTTACGACTGATATTAGGGAGTCCTTCTACATTTACTGTATCGGCCTGTTCTGATGAAGATAATTGGCTGTCTGACCTTCCCAAATCAAGGCGAGACAGAGCTAAAAAATGATTGGTCACGGCTGTTTTATTTTTGATTTGAATTCTATTTATAACAATACTATTTTTGTTCAGACTCTCGAGTAGTATGAGGATAGTACATTGACTCACTATTAAAATTGTAAGTAGGTAGTTAGGTATGTGTGACGTCACGATTTTGCCACAGATGACTATCTGGAGCGTGGGATCGATGTAGTAGAGTTCGGGCTTAGTTTCCAAAACACGTTAGTCAGAATAACGAAACTGTACTGCGACTAAATGTTCAGCGGAAATCAGAACGGGTAGGTACCTACGTAATATTTCGTCATCAAAATGGTATCTGTGAATATTCGGGACGCAAATAGAACTACTTTGGTATTGTCGCCAAAAATCAGGAATTTATCATAAAAAGTTTTATAGCCATACATACGTACAAGAAACGACTCGTCGCTACGGAGCGTAGTACGTAGACTACGGAGCGTAGTACGTAGATTAAGAAGCGTAGTACGTAAACGTGTAGTAGGGTATTAAAAATCTTGGATTGTAAGATGCTGTGTAAGTTTTCGCTCAGGTTATGACTCCCAAAATAGTTCCAAATATCAGCATTTCGATATTTCGGTGTTCTTAAGACGGCTCGTAAGATGTAGTACTCATTTGTTTGCTTTAAGATTTCGTAGCAGTTTGTTATTGGCTGGATTTAGACTCTAAAATATACCTTCCTGTTAAATTTAGATAGCCTTCAAAGCTTTATTTTATTGAGTATATTTTGGTATTTTTCTCATACAAATTTTTGAAAATGGCTTTTCCTGTTGACTTGAAATGAAAACCAAAATGCCCTGATGTTGGATGTTTTTATTTTATCTTAGAATAATATTCAAACCAGAAGTTGAAAAACTACAACGATTTTGAATATTCGGTATTATTAGCTCATTTTATTAAAAAAAAAAACATTAATCACGTCTCCACTAAAGTAAAGTTTATATGCGACGTGTTAAATATAGATATCTTATGAAAATAGAACTACAAGTTTACGTCGGAATATTCGTCACGTCTGTATCTTTGTTCACGTCGAGACGGAACTGTGAGGGGAGGAGCACTCATAAATACCCGGTGTGGATGGGCCGCACTCTGAAACAACTATTAATTCGTACTTACTACAGTTCTGAGTGAAGGCATACTTAATAAATCGTGCGCTCCTTCGATAACAGCACACTTCTATAGGTACAATTTCGTGATCAAAATTTTTAAATTGGACTTTAAAAAATGTCTTTTTTATTGAAGCCATTTACCAAACAGTGGTTTTTGGCAACCCTCAGTGTTGTAATAAAATTCACTGTCCATTAAATTAGTCTTTATAAATTATTCGAATGTACTAGAACAACTTCACATTTTTGGGCGAGACATCAAAATGCACTTTGTGAGCACATTTAATTTATTACATTAAAATGAAGTGTCGATTAAAATTTGCTTAAATAAATTATTTAAATGATCTGCAATAAATTAACCGAACTCTGATATTTTGGGTGAAACGGAATATGCGTCATTGCCTTTAACTTTAATAAGCTTTTTCAAAAAAAATCATAAGTATATTCAGCACAGCTCTATGCGTTTCTGTAGTAACCGTGATATAATCGGGTTTGTTTTATAACCTCTTATTCGTTATTTTCAAGAGGTTAATTATCTAGATGGTTAGCTAAACTAAACAGAATTAGTTTCTGAACCGCTTTTTCATGGTAACCTACATGTTCAGCCACACCCACTAAATACTTCGGGATTTCATTGAACATCAGTTTCAATTGATGAAGACTTTACTGAGCAAAAACTTGAATGAGTGTAATGAATGATGTACAAAGAATGAGGGTAAATGTTATATTCTAATTTTGGTAGAATATATTGGTAATGGTTATAACTCAATAGAGCCTCTATCCAACTACTTAATAATAGGATAATATAAACTATTAACAGTTACAAAATAAGTAGGTAAACTGATAGTGTAAGGGCGATGGTTGGGACAGACTGCGGATTAGAATTTAGTAAGCCTTCACAAATTTCGGCGGGAAACAGGGTGTTGTGGCCATAGGAATGTAACCTATATCTATAGAGAGGCCTCTATCCAGTAGTGGACTGCGATAAGCTGAGTTGATTGAAACAAATAGGTAGTTTTAGATTCCATGTCGAAGACTCATCATAAGTAGCCGATATTGTTCCCACTGCTGGGACACAGGCTTCCTCTCTTCGAGAGGGAGTGGGCTATAATCTACCACGCGGGCCCAGTGCGAGTTGGAAGACTATCATTAAAAAAAAGTAACAAACGTGCGATTACGTGTAACAAGTAATTAACTATTACAATAAACGTCGACCAGTTACGCAACACAATTCCTATAACACTTCTGATTTCAAGATCATATCGTGGTATTCAACACTGGCATACAAGAGACGGTCTCAGATACTTCAAACAAATTGACTGCCGCACAGTCTCCCGCGCAACGACAGATAAATCATACGAAGGCTATTTATGAGTCATTCAACATTCAAACGTCACTAATCGCCAATTAATAACGGTTAGGAAACTATCAAATGCTACCATTTGATGGAGTATTATGTAGACGTGTTAGCTGTGCAATAGAAAGTATAAACAATAAGTTAGCGAAAGCTAACACGGGTGAAATTGATTTATAGCGCAGTCGTCGGGTGTCGTTTTTAGGAAACACTCCAATATATTAACATAACAATTATAGAAAGATTAGGTAAGAACTGCTAACGGATGCCGCCCATTGAGCAATGTTACGAACACTTGAATCTTAATGGTGGAGAATATTGGCTTTATAACGAGAACAGATTTTTATGTTCAATATTTAAAGATTTTTATCGATAAACTCAATTGAAGTGTTTATAAGTGTATTTTGTTTAGAACAGAAATAGGTGAAATGTTTGCACAGACAGAGTAGATTCTATCATTTTCACCCGGATGTTGTGTTTTGTTTTGATTTTAATAAAATAGTTCAACAGGTTCGGAAATTCTTTAGCTTTAATTAAATCAATATTTAGAGGTTTTTATAATTTGTTTGCATGAAGCTAATTTGCCTTATTTCATGCTAGTTACCAGCTTTATCGTTTAATTATCAAAATATTATTATCAGATATAGAGATTTATTATAATTTGACCTTCTCCATAACTATCTTAATTTCTGACACTTCCTAATTCTATTTCTTTAAGACCGCACTTTTTCGCAATACTTTACACGTCTGGACTACATACATACCTACCTGGGTACATTTAATCACGTATGCAAATTGGAACCACTAATCGTAATACCTGAAACGTGTATTGACACATGTAGTCATACTCGGGCGACAGTAATCACGTTTCTTTTATTTTGTAACTCAATCAGAACTGTATCAGAAGTGATAATGATAAATTAATTATTCTGATACCGCGTGTTATATTGGAAACCAAGGGAGATAAATAACTGTATATGTGTGTGTTCGGGTTACTCTAGGTTAGTCGGTTGGATTCTATTATTGCGATTGAATAAACGTGGCATAATATGCAATGTTTGTTTACACTCTGATTCTGAAGTTTGGGTTAGTGCACGTGGTGAGCCATGCTCTTTGAGATTTTATAGGTGAGATATTTCAAGAACGATACTTAACCTTTTTAGGTGTTTAGGTACCTGCATACTAATATTCCTAATTTGAACAAGATGCTTTCGTAACAAACAGTGATGAAGATTGAAAAATTAATTTTGAATACTTCTCCGAAAACGATGACAAAAAACATCGTGAGGAAACCGACATGTCCTAGAACCAAAAATTAAAAGACATGTGACATCTACCAACCCGCTAAGCCCACGTGGTGGATTACGGCCCACTCCCTCTCACCGAGAGGAGGCCTGTGTCCCAGCAGTGGGAACATTATAGGCTAATTATGATTAGAAATACTTCTGTATCTACATGCTTTCTAAAGATTTACAAGTAGGAATCAGGATAATTTATATACAAACGAGTACTGACATAAGATGTTGATGATTTTATACAATTATTTAATGATCTTTTTCTCAAGCCTGCAATTATAAACTTAACGAGACGCTCCTAAGAACTGCCGGATAACAGCTTAGCCAAGAGTACTTATTACCAATTTCACACCAATTGTTTGGAATCCCAAGTATCCAAGCTCCATAAATATTCTCCCATGGTATCCAAGTGATAACAGTAACGCTTGAGCAAGCATTAGTGAAGCATGCATTACACAACGAAACGCAGCGGACAATCAATCTTAAGTGGCCACATCTTGATTATGTGATTAAGTTAACTCTTAACTTGGCTTTCGAAGTCTCGGCACACTTGCTTACCAAGTGGCTTACCGGGGACCACGTTGTAATTATGAGTACTTTTGTAATTATAATTGATGTTTACGCAGCTTAAGTAGCGATGGGAACTTATTTTGTGATGTAACTTTATTAAGATGTTTGAAGATGGATGGGCGGTTTTTAGGTTTCATGTGATTGTGTGGAAGCTGTTTGAAAAAACATAGATTTTCTAGGGTTATCTTTGTTCAAAAATATTTCTCCATTAAATTATTTAGACGTAATGGGTGTTGATAGTTATCTTATCAGGACGAATAAATAAAAATGATGATTGCCGTTATTGGCGTCAATTACCACATGATAATTACTTGAATTATTCTGTTTAAAAAAATACTGTTTGTTTTTGCCCAAACTTCACAGATGTGATAGATCTTAACGCGATAAAACAAAACAAAAATAGTTTTTTTTTACATAATATGTCAAGTAAATAATTATGCAACTAGTGGTCGCTGACCCCATAAAAATATAAAAAAATTGGACCCTGAAAGTTGACATGGGGATAAGTAACATTATGAGCCTAAGGAATGATTGCATTAAACTGTCTTGAGTCTTCAAAGTTTACAACTGTCTTCAGCTATCAAAGCTTTACAGCTTTTCGTGTGGCGTGTGGCTTTCCCACCCACAGTTTACTTATCAGAAATGACGAAGCTGTTTTCATAACAAAGTTAACCCTGATATAACACCCACAAAGTCGATAAAGAGGAAAGAAATCACAACTACAACGGAAATATTATGACACGCGATCAAAACAACTCTACTAGCTGTTATATACGTTGCCACGTGTACCATCTGTATAACCGTTAGTTATAACTATCGGCATAAAGGCGTTGAGTGCCAAGAATTCACCATTACCTCTGTTAAGTACCTACCTATCTGGTTACTGAAGGAGAATATAGGTGTATTAAGTCTCCGAACAGCTGAACGATAAAGTGTCTTGAGATTGTGACCCTGATACAAGCATGCATGAAATCATATTGTGAGTATAAATGCCCGGATTGCCCGTTCAAATAGGTTCAAAGAACAGCGAAACTTGTCATTGATCTAACCTACTTCAGGTAGGACATAATAAATTATCGTTTGAATGAAGGTATGCATGGGATATGGCGAAACTGGACCCTTCATTGTCTGAAATCCCTAATCTGTAGAGAGCAGGCGTAACTAATGGATGCATCTTTTCTTTGAAAGAGGAGCCTCTTTCAATTCAGAGAGACAAAACTCTCTGACTGGTAGCTCATGAAACGAAGTAGAAATTTCTATAAACCTCTTAACTCCCAGATTAACGTCGATAATAGTCATCGTGAGTTGCACATCATATGCAACACTACGGATGACATAAAACTCTTATTGAGTTTCGGGATCATAGATCGAGAGCGAGTAAATGTCAACTGCAGTTGTATTAATAGCGGCGTGCGCGCAGCTCCACCGCATGCCGCGGCGCGCAGTGAGTCACCCGGTCAGACGTCTGCCGGGACACCCGCCTCACGCACCATGCACACTCACTCCAATACTGAATAACTAAACACAGAAAATCCACAGATGACGGACACTACAAAATGTACACGAAATTAGTTGGCACCGCCTCTGCGAAATGGATCAGTTTCACGCCAATGAGTCACAGATCGCAAGCTTCAGTGACCCGTGACCTTCACCCTGTTTGAGGTTTCTATATCTTTCTTCGACTAGAATGACTGTTCACATTAAATATAGGATGGGAGAACGAGAATGCTAATCACTAGTCAGCGATGCTTATTTTTCTCGTCCACTTCGAACTATCTACAATACTTAGCTTCTAAAGAGACGTGGCATAAAGTAAACCTTCTGTTTCTTTTGATTCGTATCCCACTCACGATACGACATAATTATACACTGCCGACCGAATATTCGATCGCTCAGTCAGCGTTCTAAATAGAATTCGCACAGTTAGAGATGTATTTATAGCGAAGAAAGAAATATCTGATGATCTGATGCGTGTATTGTTATGATATTGAGCTTTTAGCGGTTTCATAGTTGATGTTATAAACGAATACTGTTCTCGTATTAAAAAAAACCTCTGTTTACCTGTCTTTTCAGTCTAGGAGCAAATTACATATACTGTTCCAATAATAATTATTGATTTTACTTTCGCTTTGTGGTTTCTTGCTCTTGTATTTGTTTATTGAATCATGATCGATGTTTGCACACATGCGAACTCCTCAATTTGTTTAACTGTCAATATCTGTATCTGTCAATACCTTAGACCTTTGTTTGTACTGAATTATGAGGTCAAACTTTTCTAGACTTCCAGGTCAAACTCATCATTGTCACCTGTCAAAAATAACTTCGGTGGTGAAATTCTAATTAGCATGTCGATACAACAAATTAAGACAAGAGAAAGCTTTGCACTATCTTCAGAACTTAGCGCAATTAAAAATTTATTGATGTGTTTATATTTTATAGGCCTTAATAAACTTATTGCATATAGGACGAGAAAGAAAGACGTGCACCTTAATTAAGTGGCGTTTAAGGAAA
Organism: Apamea crenata; assembly: GCA_949629185.1. Lineage (NCBI taxonomy): Eukaryota > Metazoa > Arthropoda > Insecta > Lepidoptera > Noctuidae > Apamea > Apamea crenata. The sequence continues at coordinate 8,443,243 of OX451356.1, read as the reverse complement.
TAAACTGAACGTAAAAATGTAAATGAAACTCTGTGCCGTCCAATTACTGTAGCGTGGCGAACAGGCCGGGATCGCGCGGTGATCACCTCGCCGATGCTCTTAATTAACATTTAGCGCTACCGTATTCGCCCAACAGACGTCGCTTAAATCGCCCGTTTCCCCGAGTCCCGTTATGGGTCTCGTTACCGCACTCCAGTTTATTCTGGAAATGAATATAAAAGTTATAAACGTGCGAGAGCCGCGGCTACACGGTCCAGGATGCCTACCATGATCTAATTAAAAACGATTCAAAAGCAAGACATTTCAGTTTAGGTTCCTAAACTGCATCGCTTCAAAGTCGTACCATGACGTCCAATACGCTCAGCGGCATTTGGATCGTTATAAGTGAATGAAAGATCGCAATGTGTGGCTGAGCCGCGTTTGAAACGTTTTTGGTGACAAAGAGACAACGCTATTATTATCAAATAAGTTTGCTTCGCGCACATTTTAGTGTCAGACACGTTCAGAAGCAAGTAACATTTTATTTGTTCTTAACTCAGTATAATTACTTTAAAGTACAGTAGACACTCAACAGTTGTTTTTAAGATTCCACGTTAATTTGGTAACTATTGTTACAATAATTCTTTGTCATTGTAGATATTTATTTACGTTTTGCTATTTATTTATGCGAAAAAATATTTCTATTTCGACGTAGGTAATAAAACAACGTTTTTGGGCATAGTGTGAGGCAGAATCTTCTTCAAAAAACTCAAATAAAAGTAGTTCATCAGACATCTGTTAAAGAAAAACAAATGCATGTAAAATAGGTATTTTAGACTTTAAAAGAAAGATTAAAGTACACTTACATTGGTTTCTGTAAAATTCCACTAATATAGCACTAAAAAACTTCGTTTTCGCTAATAATTCACCAAACGTTTCAGTTTATGTTAGAGAAATAGTAACTTTTATTGAATCGCTTATTTTGACAGTTAGCGTTTCAGTTTGGGCTGCTCTATGGACGTCATGGTACCAAACACAGTACAAAATTGAATGAATGAAACCAAAACTTGCGACTCAGTTTGGGATAATCGCTGTCAGATGGCGTGGCCTAAATTGAATCGTTAAACTGACGTCATGGTACGAATTAGACGAACAGTTCAGTTTAGGTCCTAAAATGGATCGCGTTAAAAGGTCGTGGTAGGCCTCCAGATCTTAATAAGCCTCGCCATGTATGCGTGGTTCCGATCTCAAACCAGTAGTTGCAGGTTCACTCACTGTATTGTAGTAAGGAATGGAATACCTATTTCGGACGCATTCGTGCATTGCGAATTGAAGACCGTTCTGTCTGGTTACAAATTTAACCTAGATTTATGGTATGAGGCGCTATCTGTGTAGAGTAATGTGGCTGCGGATCACCTTGAACTGCCTAGCTATCAGTGTTCAAGTGAAAGTACTCGTTAGTATAATTGGTAAGACTCAAGCTGCATGTTTATTTTGCACGAATTGATAAGGGTTTTCAGATTCTGCAATACTTGTCGAGTACGCTTTACAGTAAGAGGGCCAGTTTTGTTAATGAAGTTATGGAGTAGTCTTTATCTGCAATCTGTAGGTAATAAAAGCTTGAATCGTTCATTGGCACGTTGCGTTGTTTCAGAGACGTATCAACAAATTGGTGTATTTACACATTTCCCATTTATTTATATTGGCTCACATTGTAAATAAAAATATGGTGGTGTTAAAAGTACACGAGTAGTGATGGCTAACAGCTAATAAAACGAGGAAAATATTTATACTGAATCAATAAAGGATGCTCAACCAGGAGAGTGTACATAAAAGGAAAGTTCGACAACCTCGATAGATAGCCGTGAAATCGCAATTAACATACATCGATTGTTTTGAGCTGGTTCATTGAATCTGAGCACACATCACTACGCCCCGCGCTCCTGACCCGACAGGCTTGACAGAACACAAACATAAAACACGTACTTACATATTTACTGACATTAAAACCACATGTGCAGCAGAAGCCCAATCATAAATCCGTTGAAATGACATGTTTATAGTTTTCCCGCTAACTCCTAACATTTGATGGAGAAGCAAATCTCAATAAACCCTGAGGTTGATGAGATGTGACACTTTATAATCCATTTTATGGTTTATGATCTGTATTGGGGCGATATCTCGGAACTGATTCTAATCACAGATACATGATCGATCTGCTGTTTGATGTCGGTCTGTTATTGATAGATAAATTCAGGTCTAAACGGGCTATTTATTATTTGTAGCTTAACAGTTTATATCGGCTAGTATTTCTTATTGAGTATCTTAATATTGAAGTATGTATAGTTCCAGGTTATAAATATTTGTTCGACCCATTGCTGGTCTTCGATAAGATTTGTATAATGTAAGCAGAGTGTGAGTCAACTAGGGAAATAAATGGGTTAGTTGTAGTTTTTGTGGGTGGGATAGCAGTTTGATAGTTGTTATGTGCAATTAGGATTTACGGTTTGACCAGGTGTGTTGTCCTGACACTATACAGTACATAGTGGCTCGGTTAGCCTAGTCTGGATATAGCTCCGCGTTCCTCCCGCGTCAATAGAGCATGAGGAAGTGAAGTAACTTATTTGTGTTTTGTTGCGATTGCGCATATTTATCAACATTGAGAACTATAGTAACATAAATACGAGTATACTTTATTTATACAACCAGCTTAATCACCGTTACAGAATGGGCAAAATTGTCTTTTATCGTTCTCGGGATTTCCAAAAAAAATGAAACTTGAGCTGTAGCTTGTAGAACGGTCTTCTACCAGCACTTGAGTCACAACAGCAGCGTCACCATTCTCAAACCAACTTCTTTACGACGTTATATTTCAAATAAAACTTTAAAATTCAAATGCAATTTGAAATACATTTAGCTTCGTAAAGTCAGTGATCAGGCAAAATCATCTTCCATGCAAACGTGATCTTCAGATCACCTCATTTTATTTCCTTAACATTTGCTGAAACGAATACACCGTGAGCATATCCAGAACAAACAATGCACGACTCGCTTCGTTCATAAAAACCTGAAGCTTTAGTAGAGTAACCAGCTTTCCTTATTTATATCAGCAGACCATACATTCATTTTACTCCTATGTTGCCGTTTTTCTTTGAGACAGTTCAAAGAAAAAGGCAACGTAGGAATAAAATGTCTTTAGGCCTGATTGAGCTAGAAATTAATTCTAGGCTGAACAATAAAGTAGTGAACTCACGTAACCATAAACATTAGTACGTGTATATTTATGAGTTTAGAGTTACACGTCAGTTTATCATGTTTCATTGTGCCAACGACTTTGATACACGTTTGTACACAACTTATATAGTATTGTGTATATCGAGGGAGACTTGGCTGGCTTTTAAAATTAATAACATACCACAATCACAACCTATTAAGGTTATAATAAGGCATAAACTAATAAGTTTATGCCTTATTATAACCTTAGTAGGTTACAATTTGACAATATGTTCTTGACAATATCGTGCAAAAAAACGGTTTTAATCCGAGTACCCTGAAATATATTCCTGAAATCTTCGGTACCTACATATGAAAAAAATACTTCGTAAATATCTATTTATTTATTTGATATAGGCACACCAACAACTTATTTACAAATAAGACATGTACAGCCATTTACGATGGGATTCTGTGTAAATAAGTTACTTATAGGCATGCACATCATTCACAAAAAAAAGCGCGAATCTGAATTACAATTTAATATCGTTACTATCTATGTCTGAAATACACTATTATTACAATCCACATCAATTCACAATAATATTTTGTAGTGATCGACAGATAGATGAGCTATTCTTTGATTCATTATTAATTGAACGTTTCTAAATAATAATTGAGGCAATCGTTAATCGAGGCCTAAACGTTACCATTAATTACGTAATAAACCCGTGATTATATTCATATAAATAAGAATACCCATAAAACACTGATTGTGAATACAACCCAGCTCTGTATCTCGTCTTTAGTGTTAATTGGTCTGGTAGTTGACCAATAACTTTAGTACACCTTTAGTCCTTTGTCTACTTTCCCTCTAATTGAACCTTGCTTGTAGTTATAAATTCATTGAGGGGCACAAATTTTGTAACACCTTACCGAGTGGATGCTAATTGCTGCTTTCTCTGTTACCAACTTGTATTTCAATTAATCTATGTGTTTTATCTTGTTAGATAAAGTTTGAACTAAAAGTGTAATCAAATACACGTTCTTTAGTTTACCGATAACGTGTGAAACGTTGTGCAATTGTTTTAATTTGTTTGTTTTGTTTCAGCCGTGGTGGTTCGTTATTTAACGAAGCGGTACATCGGGGAGTACAGCTCCACAGGCGGTGAGTATATTTAGCAACACTTGATACTATGTGAATGGGGTTTGTTTATATGTATATTAAATTCGGTGCAGAAACAGATGAAATATTTATCGCAGTTTGCTTCGGGATTTTCCTAATCCATGAATAGGATTGCGTCGTTGTTTATGGCGAACACGTTTTACCGAATCTCAATAGTAGCAATCGCAGATGCAGATTTTTTTACGATATCAAACAGAACCGGTATAAACAAAGTTTCTATCAGATAAACACCCCTATTGTGTATTAAGGTCATTATAATAATAATAATAATAATATCCCTGGACATTTCACACAGCACCATTTGTCCCAAGCTAAGCAACCTAATGCTTGTGTTATGGTAACAAGATGGCTGATAAACTACTTATATACAATTTTTTTTTGTAAACACATAACACACACATTACACATTATAACAGTAATAATAGTTATTTTCACTGGCACTCCTCCTAGTATGATCACCTAGTTGATATGTAAAGAGTGTCAGTGTTGAACGCAAGACAGAAATACCAATGAACATGAGCCCTTATAGAGGGCACTCACAAATGCCACGCATTGAGTGCCAATGGTCGGTTTATTTGCGATATTGGCAAGATGCAGCGCCGGAGTGCCAAGGCTGAACGACGCCGGCGCCGGTCTACACAGGCCGTCGACCTTTGGAGCATATTACATTATTTTGACGGAAAATAAAAATTTTAAACAAAAACAAAAGATATTTAAACCGTTGAAGTGTCAAATTCAGGGGAAAATCCTTTTTCCAATGTCTAGACGTCTATATTTTATTGTGTTCAGGGACGCACACACATTATCAGTTGTCACCACCTAAATCTGCGTTCTCGAAATACCAATCAATAAGATTTATTGCATATTTTTTGTACCTATATCAGTGACACTTAATAAGTCATTTGGCGTATCGAGCGAGTGCGTTATTGGTTGTAACCTAGATCTGAGTGACTGATAGCATCTTTCAGAAAGTCAATACATTACGAGGTCGATATTGAGAACGGGTCGAGTGACTGGAGTGTTGATTGTTGCAAAGTCAAATAAAGATTTTGTTTCAGATTTCCTGTATCAACATCGGGTGGCGTTCGATGGCGCCACGTCTGAAGTGGAAGTCTTAGATACGTGTGGTTGTGCCGTAAGTGTTTTATATCTGCTTGATATCAACGGTAATAGAATACGCACCTCGAGTACATTTACGATTCATATCAATACTTTCTACATTTCATATTTAATAATCATTTTGCAAACACTTAACGTAGGTACCTATTGGTAAATATTTGTGTTTCTGAGAACGCGTGCGTGACTCAAATGATAACGAATGCACGAGCAATAGACCGTTTGTTTACTCTACTATACCAAAAAGTCCCGTAAACTACGATTTTTAATTCTTTAGATTAGCAAAATCCTAACCTGTTACAATCCCTTGCCTAGAAACGTGGATGTTTAGCGGAGCACCTTCGCTGGGGCGATGCGTTCGCGGTGGTATACTCAGTGTGCGACCGACGGTCATTCCTGGCTGCTGCCGAGCTGTTGGCGCTGCTGGAGCGGACCCGGCTACCTGGCTGCACCGCTGTCACCCTGCTCGGCAACAAACGAGACCTAGAACATGCCAGGTTTGCATAACATACCTTTTTTGCCTAGATTCAGGCTCTCAAGCTACTTAATTCGGTTCGAGTAGGTCAATTTACCGGAAAGTTCAAGAAGAGGTCACATAAATTACAAGTGCCTGATCTTAAATCCTTGCGTGTATTATGTAAATTGATAAGTACTTGACATTTTCTGATTGTTTTCTTATGATTGGTTGTAATAATAGGCTTTGAAGTTAAGTACCATCAGAATAAAGGCGTTTCAAATTATCTATTTGTTTAACAGGGTTGTTAAGGCGGAAGAGGGTCAGGAGTTGTCGTTGCGGTTTGGCTGTCAGTTCTACGAGGTGTCGGCGGCGGAGTCGTGCGCGGGCGCCGCGCTCGCCTTCCACGCGCTGCTGCGGGAGGCGCGCGCGCTCGCGCTCTTGTTGCCCACGCCCAGGCGCAAGCTCGCTGCCTACTCTGTCTCTAAGGTGACTTTAATATAGTTGTACCCCTTTTGAAAATGTTAATAAAGTGGAACATATGTAATACTTCAGTGCTCCGAGGTTTCATCCGCATAGAGGTTCCCGTCACTGAAACCTTGCATTTTCCCCGCATAAAAAGTATCCTTTAAATTTTATAATGATGTAGCTTTCTATTAGTGAAAGAATTTTGTAATCATATTAGTATTTCCAGAGAGAACCGTTTACAAATAAACAAACTCATGAACAACTCTACCTCTTAAGAAATAGATTTCCACAATACACTACACCCAGTTCGTGACTTCACGAGTACGACAAAAAAATATCGTAAATAAAACAGAATATTTTTTCTCACAGGTAATCGGCAGTATTCTCGGCTTGAGCAACAAAAGCGTGAGGAAGAAACGACCATCACTCAGCATATGATCTGCATGTCCCAACACTACCGGATCTTGTTCACTCCGTGACAGGAGTTTTGTTTTTATTTCTGTAGCACTACAGAATGCTTTTGTTATCTCTGTCGATACGGATCGAAGAGATTTGTCTGCCGGGCCTGGGACGCAGCAAAGGTGGATTTACGATGGCTAGAAAGATGAGAATACATAAAGATGGATACTAGGATTGATATTGATACGAGGAAATATGGCCCTTCTGATGCCTGTTTACTCGTAATGTATAGTGTATCTTTTATTATACCTACTTAATTCATTTAACTGTAGAATATTGAGGATATATCTTTGATAAGCTATGTAATGGTTTGCATGAAAGTTATGTTTAGCAATAAACGTGAGGTCGTGTTTGTACCCTCTATATAGTACACTGTTAAGTGTCCCTCTATGTTCAGTAGTTGGTATAACGTTGTATGTTTGTTCAAATAATTTCATAGTATTATTAGGTACACATAAATCAATTACAAGCAATAAATTAGCTTAGTGTTCGTAGATTTAATCAGACTGAAATGAAACTTAGTCGAATTTAATACGCGGCCAAGTGCGTTCCGGATTCGCACGTGAAGCTATCCGTACCATAAGGCAAAAAACGCCGATAAAACAGGTTTTTCGTATGGATACCACCTTCAATTTTTATTTTAACTTTATTTTTATTATTTGTTGTTATAGAAATACAAACTCTATGAAAATTTCAACTGTTATGTTCATGAGATACAGCCCGCTGACAGACAGACGGACGGATGGACAGCGGAGGCTATAGTAATAGGGTCCCGTCCCGTTGACACTCTGGGTACGTAGGTAAACCTAAAAAGACATCTTGTCAAAAGTTTTGACATTTTTAAAATTTTCATATTGCACTTTAGTTAAGTGTGCATTGCATAAACTTACTTAACTTCTTCTTTCTTCTTAAATGTTAAGATAACGAACTTCATACTACGAGAGGCCTTAGCTTAAAACACAAGCACTTACTTACGTAAAAGTGTTTTTTGATTGAATCTTGAAGTTGAATATTTAATTATCCTTTTCTTTGATACGTAATGTTTGATTAAATATTCCTTGCACATTTGAATTTTGATCGCAATTTATTTTAAGCAACTGTTTGGATTATTAATTATTGAGATAATGTTTCCATTCATATTGAAATGCAAAGTCTACTTTGACGTGTAGTACCTAATAGAAATAAGACTGCCCTACAATTTGTATATTTATGAACCATCTGATGCCTTAATTATAGTTTTATTGTATGTTGTTAATGTATAAAGTGCCAATTTGTCCTACAAATGATCTTATATTTATCGACACTAATAAAAAATATTCATGTTTATCTGTTTTTTTACTTATACTACATTGATAGTGACGTTTACTACGGGAAGCAGTTAGTACAGTCAGAATATTGACCATTTCACTTCCACATGTCGTATTTTTACTGATAACTGGTAACAGGTGAGTCTATTAGGCATATCGGAACAGCTTGATGGCACCAAGCCTGCAGAAAGGGAAATCGGCAGCTAACGCATATGCAATTTTATTGCTAACGCTACATTTACTTGCAAATTCTCCTACCGATATATTATACATACTTGAGATTACGTATTCACACCTTTTTAGGGGCTAGTATACATATGAAGCAGTCTTTGAAATTGAAGACATAATAATCGTGGGAGAGTTTTGCATAATGCCGTCTGCGAAAGATGTTTCAATAAAGAAAAGTGATGCTGCAATCTACATTCGAGTAACAAAGTTATCTTAAGAAGTACTGGCAGTTAGCGTTCTATTACTGACTATCAAAGTAAATACATTCATTATTATAAATGAAATACACGAATGCTGTTAGATATGCACATAGATAGACTGGAGTAGAGGACTAGCATCTGCATAGCATCCTTACAAAGTATTAAAGGTTTAGTTAGAAAATAAACTGAAGAATATATTCTTAACGAGCTGCGCCACACGGTTTCACCCGCATAAGTTTCGAACCCGTGGGAATATCGGTATAAAAAGTATCTTATATGTTAATCCTGGTTATAAACCATCTGTATGCCAAATTTCATCCAAATCCGCTTAGCAGTTTTCGCGTGAAGGAGTAACAAACATCCATCCATCCATACAAACTTTCACGTTTGAAATATTATAGTAGTAGGATGTTGAGATTGAGCTTGTTTTTATGCAATTTTATAATGACACAAGAAGTGCAATGCATACTTTGGAATCCTAAAGAGTATGGCATCTAAAGCAAAATACGACGGGCCTAGTCAAAGTGACATTCTATCAGCGATAACAATGATGGAGAAGTCAAAAAAAATGTTTGACTTTGTTGAAATACGAAATACTTTGGAAGCGATTGCCACTTTTCATTACTGGCGAAACTTCAAACATTCACAGCTCATGCATAATATACATAATTATATTCATTGATCCATATGTCTCAACAACTATAAATCTATAAACATTATTTTATTTTTTGGAAAAAACCTACCTACTCTCTTTCCACTTCCCTCTGTTCAAAGCTGCTGAGGACCAGGGTCCTACTCCGAAGTGCCAAGTGCGAATGTTCGGATCGGATCGACACATGGCCGAACCAAATATTATTGAAAAAATCGAAAAAAGTTCGGATCGGCTCAGTTAGGTCGGGACCATATTCGAAAGAGTGTAGGATCGGAACCGACCGAACCAAATAGTAACTTCGTAGCAGGAAACGGCCGAACATTCAGCCGAAACTACTTCGGAGTAGGGCCCCAGGTCTTGTTGAAGGAGTCCAGCTCATCCATAAACTTATGCAATGGATATTGTAGAGAAAATAAAGCAATAGTGGGAGGTATATGAAACGAGTGCAGTTATTCAGGATGAAACTTAAACTTGGGACAGGCTGACACCCAGCAGTGAAATATAAGAGCTAAGTTTAAGTTACCTACCAGGTGAGTTTTTAGAAACATGTTATGATAAAGTATTATAGAGGTACAGGGTTATTTTAAATTAGCTAGCGAAACTCCGCAGACGCGCTGGATATCGGTATCTAAACACAATAAATTAAAAATGAAAAGATTTAATGTTTTTTTTGGGGTCAACGACCGCTGTTAGTGTTGTTACTTGATGTATAAGTTGAGAAAAACTGTTTGATTCTGTGAAGATAACCTGTCACGTCTGTAAAGTTTATACAAATTAAAAACTATTTATTTAAACTGATATTTCAAGTGACTACAATAACTGCGGTCAACAACCCGTTAAAAAAAGTACAAAATAATTTATTTTTGTTTTATTATGTTTATAAATCATAATAAGATATCGAAACCTATCGTGTCTGCAGAGTTTATTTAACCAATGTAAAATAACCCTGTAGCTACAACAAGATAAAAATTAACTATGCTGGTACAGGTTGCACGCCCATCGGTTATCTTAAAGTTAACCTTTCACCTTCGTTGACTTTTACAACTTATGCCAGATGATAAGCGAGTCATATATTCAGATTTCATTCCCTGTCAATGATTAGATATGCACGTATGGATACATAAATAAAAAAAGTAAGTAAAGATATCTCACCATGTTTCTATATTGCATGGGAAAGGCTGTGTATGAGTATACACTGCCGAAGGGACATCGTGTACAACCTGTTATCATGGAGTCAGTACATGATTCTCGAAGTTATCAAATTTTACGTCGAATATTACAAAAAAAAAGCTGTTCCATACATATATTTTTTTTAATCGTTCCCCCACACTAGGAATTACTCCTGTATCGTGGGTGCGTTCACAAACATTTAAACTCACATACACAAACAGCCAGACCCGGAACAACTACTTGTAGGCCATACAAATATTTGTTCCGTGCGGGAATCGAACCCACGACACGCATATTATATTGACCGCACAGGTATTGCATTTTTGTAAGAACAGCAGATTTTTTTTTATAACCTACGAATATTTTCAACGCCAGGATCATGTACTGAATGCATGGTAATAGCCACCCTGTATACAGAAGTGATTAAACAAGCTTCCTTGTTTACATTCCGATTCTTTGTTTATGATACGGTATAGTTTATAATAACAATGACATGTGAAACCACATCTTGACCACCAGCTGCACTATAGGTATATAGAACCGTATTATAATAATACAGTGTTATTGATTCTACCAAGGTCTTTTCTATGTCTCTTCATGGGATTAGTAAGATACCAATAAAAATGACGTCAACATTATTGTCAGCAGTATCCTTCAAAGTTATTTTATTTTATTATTTACTAGCTGCGCCCCGCGGTTTCAGCCGCGTAAGATCCCGTAGGAATATCGGGATAAAAAGTATCCTATATGTTAATTCTGGTTATAAAACATCTGTGTGCCAAATTCATCCAAATCCGTTCAGTAGTTTTTGCGTGAAAGAGTAACAAACACCCATCCATCCATCCATACAAACTTTCGCGTTTATAATATTAGTAGGATGTACACACAGTAAAATGGATTCAGATACGACATATATTATTATTGAGTACAAAGGTACTGCTTATTCTTAAGAAATTTCTTCCAGCAGACATACGAAAGGAGAAATTAAAAATAAATATAGACATTTTGTGTGAGAAGAATTTCATTTTGTGACGTCTTAAACTAAAATATTAAATATAAAAAAAAGTTAGCATATCATTTGAATAAAATATAACCTTGAGGATCATACGATACTGTCGATTATTAGAAAACACATTTTTATCGTAATTTACAAGAAAAATGATATTCAAAGTTTTATAAAACGGAGTAGGTCAGTCGGATGTCATGTCATTGAAACTCTAGTATCTAGATAATCTAGTTGATACGCTTCAATCGATTTTACCTACCTGCTACCTAGATATAAAAATCACCGAGTTTAGTCTTTACAAAGTGTTCCGTATCCGCCTTCTTGTATAAAACAATGTTTTAGAGGAAGATCTTCAAATCGATCATTATTACCTATTGGGTCCATGGCATGAAGAAGTACAACAAAAATAAAAAAAATGCGAGAATTTATTATTCTATGAAATACGCATCAAGAAATAGTTTTTAATTGTAAAACTGACAAAGAAACGATCAGTTTCTTTTACCAATTTTAACAAGGAAGGAACTCTGTAAACTAAAAATGCATTCACTCTATTAACATGCTAAACCAAACGACTTTCAGCACGCACTCTAAAATCTGCATAGAAAATCAAAACCGTCGAGATATGTTAGAAACACAAGTGTACAAGCATGCTAACGAATGATTAGCTTATCGACGGAGTCATGTCGTGTAGCCGTACCTTCAGTCACCTCGCCTTAACAAGCATAAATTTAAACAAATGTCCCCGACCAGCCGCCGAGACAGCTATAATGGTAAGTTACCAGTACGCTGACGCCTTTCACCGCTCAATAAAGATCCACTTTTCTATAAAACATGATTCTCGTATTGAAGCGAAACCCACGTCGTGTAACACGCCGATACATGGAAAAATTACGCTTAATTATAATTTTTATAGCGAATAAATTGATGTAGAGATGAAACAGGCTTAATATGTTACAAGATACTCAGTAGCATGGTCTTTTCATTCTATAACGTTGTAGATATTTTTAGGGCTTTGTTCTAAAATAATATTATGACTACATCAACTGTACATTATTTGTATTCGTTACGGAGATTAACAATGGAAACTTTTTGTGGTAGCGTCTAAAAACAGTCGATTTTACTACGAAGAAATACCTACTCGTAGTTTTATCCCGTTATGTAATATGTTTTGTTATAAACATCGAAGTTCATGGGTACTGGGATCGCCAAAGATAGGGCCCTGCCTTATGCCATAAACTGTTCGAACATAAAAGTAGTTTCTGGAAATCTCAGCCCATGTATAGCAGTGGTAATTATGCCCCAGGTACACAATAATAAAATCTGTCTTATCCTATAAAACTTCCCAACCCACATTTGGTTTCAATTACCCAATACTCTCAACAGCATCGCGGTAGTAAAACAAGATACAAAACGCATCTTCCGACCAGATGAATCCCAACAAATGCGTCCAGGAATACTAAAGCACTGCAGACACCCACACTCGAGACGAGTCGTGCACAAACAATCGCAGAAACGGTAACTAAAAGACAGGATAAATGTTTTATAATTAACACTCGGTTGCAGTTCCCACAGGATTGATGGCGAACCACCCACAAGATTTCAACAGAGGGATTTAAATTACGTGGTATTCATCGTCCGTCTTGTACATCAATAGAAGGCTCAGCATAGTGATAAATGCGCCGCTTTTCAGTACCTGTCAGGAACCAACGTGAAAGATAGAACCGGTAATTGCGGATGTACAGGTAGAAAACTTATTTCTGATATGTTTAAATTATGCAAGAAGACACTTGGGGATAGCGGTAAAGTTCTATGTGACAGGAATTTAATTACACGTTATGGGGAAATGAGAAAAATAGGCTTGGATCCACATTGGCTTATCAGTTTAAGTGTTACCTGTAAGCTTTTCAAATTAAAGCTTATTGCGGATACCATTTCCCTTAAACATTACCCAAAATTAGGCGTTACATTTCTTTTGCGGAAGAAAAATTATAGTGCGAACTATGCCGTTTTCGTTTGAGCACTTGATGGATAGTATGATTACGCCGGGAGCAGCTGATGGACGCTAGTCATGGCGCCAAACACGTAGCCGAATTCTGGGGCGAGTCGATTTAGATTGCCATCGACACACTAAGAAAAGGTAGTGCGAACTAGTAGATTTCTTTTGCGTTAGGTACTCTGAAAATGTTGACCTCCCCTGATTTTATTTATATCTTATGAGAAGAATTTTCATCTAATATTCTTAGTATATCAGCACATTATCAACGATTAGTAGTAATAACGGCACCGGGAAAACTGGACGGAGTATCAACCTTGTTAGATAAATGGCGCCTTGTATGACGGCTGAGGGCGCGAACGTCCTGGCATATCAGTTTTATGCTAATGTTCTAAGAAATTCTCAATATGCCTGGTGCAAATATCTAGAATATAGGTACTCCCATATCGGTATTAATACAGAAACCCTCCAACTAAAGTTGACTCATTTGTTCATTCCACCTGCTTTCCCAAATAGGAACAAAACGTCTGGTTTACATCATAAGTCTTCAACACACACTGGGCCACAGGTTCCTATGGTCATTGTGCCAATATTCGCATTTATTTATTTATGCAACCGGCGGCGCGGCGTAATATAAAGCTGTTCCTTGTTCCTAATAGTAAAATAGGTTCAGTAATCATTCCGTAAGGTGAAATAGGAAAACATTGTTATGTTGTTTTTCCCCAGATCTATCATACCGGTTGTTATTATTCCGGTGAAACAAGCCAGCTATCATAAAATTTCTTTCGTTAGTTCTTCCTTGTTTATTTGATTGTATAATATTACTATGCGTACGTGTATATTGGATAATAAAAATAAAATCAGTGATGGGAAATTTACAATGGTATGTTTTGAAACAACACATTGTTTGGTCGATTTCGCTTCGTCGGGAGAAGGTTTCTATTGCCGCCATAACATTACCATAATAACACCGATTCACATCCCACACGCGTGACTCAATTCCAAATATTTTGGATAAACATCTACGTAATGGATTACTGTTCATATAGTACTGTCACTTTCGACACCTATAGTACAATAAAGTGCAGCGATATTAATAAAAGTTCCATTCCGACGTCTCGTAATGTAAAGATTCCATGATAATCAACATATTTCCCTATTAAGTCAATGGACCCAACTTGAGCTTTATTGTCTCTATTGGCATGAGGAGTATTAGGATTGCGTGTAGTGTTATCTTTATTGTTGGGGTTATCGAAATTTAATCTTATTTGCATATTGTAAGGTCGGAATTTGTTTATGAAGGGTCTGTGCTTCTTGTGTCTTTTAGTATTGGAAGCTCGCTAGCGGCGCCAGAGAGGGCGCGTGCTGCGGCGCGCACGACTTCGATGCGCACATTGAAAATGGCACATTATCATAATGCAATACCGGAATGCTAGTGATGTCCTCATAAGGCATTCCCGTTTAAATATTCAAATATTACTATTTTAAGGAAGCTGATTGTTTCGCAACTATGTCGCAATGAGCGACGTGTAACAATCGATTTGGCAGAGTCAGCGAGGTTGAGCGGAGTGGTCGCCGCGTTAATTATCTTCACTCGTGTGTAGCGGGAGCGCTATTCACTATGTTGAACGTGACATCGTTTCTCAAGCGAATTGTGTCACTGAAATATACACACAAAATTCCAAACACGACCAATCAAACAATTGCGCAAAAATCACGTTGAACGTTTGTATACCCTCACTACTGGATACAGATATGAAAAATGGAAAAAATTACGGTCGTATGTAATAACATTTATTTTTATAGGTCACAATTGTTTTGATGTTATTGGTTGTCCTTATTTCATCTAGTTTAATGCTAACGGTGATTCTTTTCATAAATATTATTTCAAATTACGTTTATGCCTATGTTTTGTAAATAATCGACCGATTGTTACATCCCACCTAATCACACAGCCGTCTTTGTTTGTAAAACGTCGTAAACCGTCTGTCCCGAATCACCTGGTGATGTTATGTATTTGAGAGTGGGGCACATAAATCACACAGTTGGAAATGGGACGCAATACCGTAACTAACACAAGGTGAACCGAGCAATCACAATATGTTACAATTTATTTCACTCTAAGCATCGTAGTGCACTTTTATTGCATCCCAGTGAATTATGAGCGTCCTGTCCTTCTGTCTCTTTGAGCAACTTTGAAAGCAACATTTGTATGGCAGATGCGTTTTAGGTAAATAATGACATTTGTTTGTTTTACGTGTCGTCGCAGGGTAATTACGTAACACACTGTCAATGGCAATGGCTTTCATTTTGACAGTTCAACAACAATCATTGCGTTATTTACGTTGTTGAGTAGACAAATTTTTCGAACATATGAAGTAATGGATTGGCAATATCCTTCAAAATCGTTCAGATTGTGATAGTGTATTATGCAATTAGGATGCAGATTAATCAGTATTAAAGGACAATGCTCATGGATGTATGGAATCCCGTACCATGCTGCATCAAAGTCAAACTTTGTTTTTTATAGACTACACTTATCATATTAACACCTACAACAGTCCTTTTTGTAAACAAAACCCGGGTTTCGGAGATTTTCAAAAAAATCTAAATAACCGGAAACCTAGGTACTTTATTTTGTTTGTCATATCATACACGAACGGCCATTATTGCTCTAAAAAAATGATATTTGTTTAAATAAAAATTATATTCTATTTTGTTCTAATTATTTTTTAATTAATGTAGAACCGGCAATGTATAATTTTTTTACATGTTTATTGAAATACGTGATCATGACACTTTCAAAATTCAAGGTTATATTATTCATATCATTTGAAACAGAACGTCATGTAAAGGGAATAAAACAATATCAACACTTTTTTACTTTAAATTAAATTCCCTGTTCAAAAATCAAATCCCCGACGCGTAATGCCGTAAAAAAATATGAAAATATTTACTATATATTAATAATAATTACTATAATATTTTGATCATGATAAATGAGACTTTTTGGTACGACTTTTGGTCATTGTCTTAATTTTAGATTCATGCACTATGCATGTGCATTATGATATTGGTTCAATCGAATGAAAAAGACTCATAACATTTAAACCAGAAAATAAATGTGTTTACTTAAATAATAACTAAAGTATTTTTATATAAATGTCATATTTATTACATTGGAATCCCTTGGAAGATTATACATGTAGTTTTTGCGTTTCGATTACCTCCCAAGAATGTTTACCATTAAAAATCCATTATAAGCATGGTCACAAAAACAGGCATCGCATTCCTGTAAGATATCTGTCAAGCCGCCAGTTTTTCTGAACAAGTTTTATAATTGATATCTTGATCACTTACATGGAATAGGACCGTGCTAAATTCCGTATTTAATGGTCAAATATGCATTGTAATTGGTTTCAAGGTACCTACCACAATGTTACTGAGATGTGTTTTAGTAGGTGTATGTCTGTCTAGATACTTTTTAATAAGTCATATCTTCTTCCAATTACCCGACTGCGGCAAAGCCAAAAGGAAGGGTAGGAGAAAATGGTCAAGGTATGGTACCAAGGTACCATGTGGGTGCCAGGAACATCACCTACAAAATTATAATGGCATGCGACCAGGGCTTTACCCTGCCCATTTCACATATTTATATGTAAATATTAATCTTTTTTTAAAGTGGGATCAGTTCCAAAGGAAAAATAATAAAATTAATTATTTAGTCAACTCATCCCGCGGGATAAGTTCGAGCGGCCTCAGTTGACTAAAGAGCCTCTGTACCTGTGTCTTGATTTCTGTCTGAAATATTTTATTGTTTCGTACTTGTTAGATGTCTTTTGTTTTTCCGTAGTCGGGTTACAGTTTTTTAAACTTATTTTTTTAAATTTTAGGTTAGTTCACATTAAAATATTCATTACGACAATATGAAATTTTTTATTTCGGAGACACTATAGTTTGGAGAGGTAGGAAATGTCCATATCGGGCGTGGAAATATGTGTTAACCTCGATTATATGAAGAGCAAATCCAGGTCACAGATTAGCAGATAAAAATATATCAAATCGTGAACTCTAGCGGAAAGTAAAAGCTAAATCAGTTACAGTGATAAGTAATCAGGCAGAGGTGAACTACATTCAGTTAAATTGAATTATTCAGTACATTTTGCAGGAACGGCGAACTGAAATTAATGCATTATTTAAGTTCATAATATAGCTAAAGTGTATGAGTAAATTATAATAACGGTCGTACATTAATTACGCGTTGCAAACGGTCGGGCACAATACAATAACAGCAGGAGCTTTAAACTCTAAATTTTAAAGTATGACTCACACCTAGCCTGTGGAACATTCATCTGGTTCACCAGACTTCATAAATAAGTTCGATACGGGCCGCGCAATGCAAGCTGGCAGCTTTATTAGATACTGCTATATCTATTAAGGTGGAAAAAATGTCAGTGAGAATGATAAAAGCGATTAAAAGGCGACAGTTTAATATGTGTTGTGATTTAGTGGGATCGGGTGTGGTAGGAAGCAATTAATTGTGTGTCTTATTTATCATGTTGGTGTCGCAGCAGGTGACTGTGCCGGGTTCCGGGAACGCAACGAGCCGACCCGGCCGGCAGCCAGTCGTACGGTGAAGAGCGGAGCGGTTTAGGGACTTATGTAAGGGTTCAAAAATTACTTGAATAGAACTTTGAATGCAACAAGAGGTGGATTTGCATTATGTAAGCTATGTGACCCAGTTTCACGACGCTCCAGAAATACTCAGTTTAATATGCTGCAGTTTCAACACTGATTTTTAAATCTATGTATTGTCATGTTTCGCTATACAATAGGTGCTTACTAAGGCCCTTTGTACACGACACGGTTTCTTTACGGTACGGCGTATAAATCTCGTCGTAAAAAAACGTGTCTGTCACATTTTACGTTCACGTTCCATACTATACAAAACTGACGACCGTGCCGACACACGGCGAATAAACCGTAGTTTATCACGGGAAGAAAAACGTGTGAGTTTAAAGGGACTTAGGTTCTCTATTATAAAGTTATGTACAATTTTGATGATATTCAATTATACTTTCGACACTCGCTTTTTTAAAAGGAGGATCATTTACAGATTAATGAGTGGGTTTTGTTACGATACTTCTTAAATTTCATTCCATTAGAATGTTCTTGATCGAAGCAATTGACATCGAAACCGTTAAACATTTTCACCCACACTTAAAAACAGGTTCAGTAAGAGCCCGCTCCGTGGTTCTCAGTCCCCTACCCAACACCATAGTTCACAAAATATAAACAGTGCTTATTTGACTAGTATATTGGGCGGGTACGGTTACACGCTACCGTTTCCAGTGATCCACTTGATAAGCCGGTGTACGCTTACACGTTACACCCAGACTTCGCAGAACTTGGCTGCTTCTGCCAAACTTACTGTTGCGAGCACATTAAATATGTAACGTTGCCAAAATAGCGGGATACTGTAACGGTATTTTAGAACTAAACTAAATATTAACTGAGTTATTGTATTGTATTTATTGTATTTTTATTTATATTACTTAAAAACCTTGAATTTTTTATAAAAAAGCATCACCTTAGTACGTATATTTCTGTTTCTTTGTTCTTCTCTGTTTATACAGGATAACATTTTAACCAGAGCGCAAACTGTAGCCATGATTTCAGCATATGATTCTAGACCTATTAGCGTATCTACGCTAGGGGGTCTAGAAACTCTACCTGATTAAATACCTAAGTGTGACCTCGAAGCAGTGATATAAACGTGACTATTTTTACATTCTCTGAAATAATATTTCCTAATAGACTGATATAATAGGTTGAATAAATACTTTCTAAGCACGCAGGAAACGGAAAGAGCCAAGTGATAGTAGGTTTTGGCCTTCATAATAAAAACTAACCTTATGTAGGTAATCTCTTGTAACTATTGACAAACAAAAAAAAAACGAAAGTCATTTATGAGAATTAGCCTGAGAATCAGCACGTTTCGAACGTCAAAATTACTTAAGGTAGTCTCCCAAAACGCCAGCCGTACACCAGTTCCTAGTGCTTTTGCTGGGAAGAAGAAGTGGCGCAACAAAGTCCTCAGCAGCACAGCTGTCTGTTCTTTGTATGCAAAGTAATTAACATTACGAGACATAGAACATTAAATTAAATGATTTGCCTTATGTCTGCTAGTTGGGCGAAAGAGAGCACACAATCAATCGGAATCTGAATCATTTTGAAGCAAATTGCTAATCCATTGCTTCATAAGTTCGAAAAATTTGTCTGCTCAACACGTAAATAACGCAATGAATGTTGATGAAATGTCAAAATGAAACCGATTCCGATTAATCGTGTGTTACGCAATTAGGGTGCAGGAGCATGCGAAAAACCATAGGTGCTCTATCCATCTGGCCTATCCTAAGACGAAGAAGGTTTTAATATGTGGGTGTTGAAGATAGCTCCAACACCCACATATTAAAACCAACACACGTCATTTAATTGGTCATGCAGTAAATACCTACTCACAAAACATCCGGCTAACATCTGCGTTCGTTAGTGCGTCCGTCAAGTCGAGTGACAAGGCCTAAACTAGGAGTATGCGTCCGACTTGCGTCTATCGATTGACATCTGCGACTTGTTAGATCAAAGACGGCATAGCTTAATAGGCCCCCAGACCGAATCTATACTATCGGGAATCTTGCATACGATCAAGGTTAGTGCCCCAATGTACCTGTGACCTCGTGGCTCCGTCTCGCACGTATGGGATGGGACTGTATTTATAGTATTGGCAATTCGTAAATAATAATAAACATGGGAACGTGTAAGTGCCCGTGTGATATTGAGTACGGACGAGGAGTAGATCGCTGCACTTTCATCTTTTTTCGTAGATGAGGCTCTTCATTTTTGAATCCCTTGTATTGTTGAATTGTAAAAAAACTAGCTCCACTACTTCAAGCTGTGTATTTACTTCTTTTTCTGCTTCACTGAGCGGTGGCCGAGATTTGAGGGGCAATTTTTGTAATTTTAAGACCTTTCACAGTCTGATTTCAGTCTCAATCTGTCAAATATACCTCTAATTTCCCTACAGTTTTGACATTTGTTTGTCGCCGAAAAGAGACTGCGACTAGATTTTGAACATTTTAAATTATGAGAATTGGCCTTCTGATATCCTGTTACCAATTCTTCTCAAATTAAGAAGGACAAGCAGATGGATATTATGATTTTTGCTTATAAGATCCTACTGGTTTCTAACAGTCCCACCTGTTAGACTTTACGTAGAATGACGACGTAGCGGATCCTTGATTCATTGTCAAGGTTTCTAACAGCTAATAAGATAAACAAATAAACACCACACGTGTGTGGTCATATACAGCAGCAATTTCTATTGTAGGGCTCTCTATTTGCTAATCCTTTTGGCACGCTTTTTCGCCATAAAACTTTTCCGGCCAACACCTTTCACATATTACGGTAAAGTTACATCGATCTATGTGTTTGGTCCATCGCTCATTTTTACTGCCAATTTGTAGTCGTGTACTCTAAGTAAAACACGTTAACGTAAATATTTCCCTTATTTTCCCAGAACCGTTTGAATATTGTTGTTTTTACGCCATAGTTGTACAAAAATTTGCGGTAATGTAAAGTATACAGGAAGCTTGCGGGTGTGATCTTTGTTATGTCGAAAGTAAAAAATAACGAAAGCCAAAAGATGTTTGGAAGGCATTAAAATGTTTACTTCTCGTCATCCGTGTTTACTTCCACTGTCCACAATGTGTTGTCTGCTTATAGTGTTGTTGTACACAATGAATTTGTTGCAAAACTTAAACAACGATGAATGAGCGGTTGTTTTGGCAAACCGCCTTGTTCACTCCGAAAAGTTCTGTCAACAAAAAATATAAAAACGAGAGGTGCCATTCAGTCGAGGGGATGACTTGTTGAAAGCCGTAAGATGTTTATCCCTTACTTAAAACTCCGATGTCTCATTACTAAATATTTTTACGTTGGTTATTACTTTATTGAATTTATTGTTTGTGCGGTTGTCTTCTCATCTTTATTTACTTTTGGCAATACAAAATATTGCCTTACAGGAATTCATTTGCTTTATCTATGTCATTTATCAAGGAAAATGTTCATTATAAATAACTTATTTGATTAAATTGCCAATCTTTGTGTTCCACTTAAGATGCGTCTAATTAAAACTCTCTACTTGTACAACCTGTTCAAGTTTTTATCCGAGAGAAAAAGTTTACAAAAAGCTCTCCAAAGTCCGAAGTGTTTTTGAAAAACTTAACACGTCTGTGGTTTATTATGGGCATGAATCAACAAAAAATTACACGATCGAACAACATTATGCAATAAGAGAATAAAGATAACATTATTATAGAAAATTACAATTTAATAGGTTAAGCAGACGGATGTGATTGGCGAATGAAGGCAGGTTCCGCGTCAAGTGCGGCGCGACTTGCGCCCATAGAGGGCAACCTGTAGAATGCACGTGCGACTCCCGCGTAACACGCACCACGTAATACAGGAGAAAAAATGTTAATGCAATTATTTTTGGACGTTTCGTATTACTTTTTATTGGACCTGTTGAACTTATATTATTACGATGTTCTCTTGTCTTGTCTCATGTCTTTTGTAAGAACACTTCTTTAGGTTTGAGTAAATGAATTAATTTAATGGTGTTGAGGAAATCTTTCTGTTACATGGCTGGACGTTCCGCGTGGCTATAAAATTACCGAAAAATGTAAACGAAAACAACGATTTAGTTTACGAATAGAGTAAAGCCACCTGCCTTCCAAAATGGGTTACAAAACTTATTAGTTTTATGGATATCAATCATAATAGAATTGAGGACGACCTAGTATTGAAAGAAAACATTACAACAATATTTACGTTACTCACAACAGATGAACATAACAACAAGTAGGTCAAAAGAAAGTAACGTGCCGATATTATGTATTCGCCAATACATATTTGAATGATTGTGTGAATGACGATTGTAAACACGTCCTGTCATGGCTACGGGTTTCAGTACCAACAAGTACAGCCAACAAAAGACATAAGTATACAGTTAAACTGTAATTACTTTTAAACAAATCTTATACACAGTAGTAAAATCATAACCATTATTTGTCTGACTGTAACTTATGTTTAAAAAGTTGTGACATACGCCGTAATAATGCCTTCTGTCTGTGCTAAGAGTTTTGTAAACTGTATACCTAAGTCTTTGTTGACTGCATAATCAGCCTATAACGTTTCCACTGCTGGGACACAGGCCTCTTTTCTGTGAGGGGGAGTGGGCCATAATCCACCACGCGGGCCCAGTATACTGTACAAAGTACAATTATTGAGGTGGCGGTTGACGGGTTAATTATGGCGATGTGCCGTGAATGTAACTAATGATCGGATCGAGGTGATGTGACCCACATGCATCGGAACTTCGGAAGTCATGTAAACTTGACCCCCGACAGGCAGTGAAAGTGCAGTAGTTCTGTAATGATTGCTCACACAGTTTAACATCCAATAGATTGTTGACTTTGGTGATTTTTGGAAGGGCCATGTAAATCTTTAGTTTGGTAACTTCAGGTAATTATTTTTCAACCCCAGCGCGGTTAGTAACATAATCAGCCTATAATGTTCCCACTGCTGGGACACAGGCTTCCTCTCTGTAAGAAAAACAATCCACCACGTGGCCCAGTGCGGGTTGGTAGATGTCACATATTTTCGAATTTTTTGTTCTACGACATGCCTGTGTCCACACACCCTGAGGTGGATGCACGGAAACGCATGTCCGAGAATCCACACTAGGATTAGTTGAATTAACGGTATTTATAGGCTTAAGCTGGATTCTTGGACATGCGTTTCTGCGTATCCACCTTGGATTGTTTTTTTTTTAAATAACCTGTAATTAATTATGATTTTTTAATTCTGAAGAAACTTCCCGATCTATGGTATGCAATAAACTGAAAAGTTAACTTTTGAAAACAAACTACCGAGTCTTCGTCGTTATATCTTCAGAGGATGGAGGGTTATATTTCGTGGTTTACATGTTAAATGTAATCAAGATTGTATCTAACTAATTGCAGCTCGAAGACGGGTCGAATACGGAAACGTCCAGCACCTACAATAATTAATGAATTCAACTATTTTTACCGGCGCCGAAAATAGCAGTATCCGTTTTACATATTCCAAGTATTGAAGATGTCTTCACAGGATTTTTATCAAGTGGATTATTAATTATAATGAATACTTTACATATACAGTAGCCCCTATCAATACGGCTAGTAATTATTTTACATCTGATTTTATCATCTGAAATTATTTTGATAAATGGTACTTAATATCATCTACCTATATTCGGGTAGCCAGATGCTTTTCAGGTCAAGAGTATATAATTAACGTGATTTTGTCAACCAAAACAGTTATTTTTAAAATATGGAGATGAAGAAGATGACTCATGTCAAGGAATCAGGTTTTATGAATCAAAAGGAGCCGTGAAACATCAGGGCAAGATGAATGTTTAGCTACGCCCCTCAGTTTAGTTTAGTCTCTTTAGTTTTATTCGGGGTATTCTGAGCCCGGTGGTATGCACTAATGACGGCGAGGTGAAGCGATAGACTACATTCCTCTAGCCACAACAAAACCAAACAAATTGTTAACACTGATGAGTGGTCATACAAGGCATTCAAAGCAATGTCTGTGCGTAATTATTTACAACCAGTAGCGCGGTACTATTTTTGCATCGTCTCCGCTTGTATGAAACAACTTTTCATTATTACTTACTACTCGTATGTGTCTCTCTGGATGTTAATCTTGGAAATCATTGAACCGATTAAGGTGCAGTTTCATCTTGTCATTTTGCAGTAATAAATTTACGATTTGGTTTTTTAGGAAGTCAAGCGTAGACAGTAACATTGAAGCTTTCTGTTCTAGACTTCTGAATCAGTAAACACATCCGTAAATATTTTGAGTATGAGTTGCTTAACTCAAAATAAATTAATGACAAACTTGGAATGCTGTCAAGGGTTCTTGATTTCCATGACAACAATATTAGTTTTGTTGGCACCGCGATGCTGTGATGCTGTCCAGAGCAATAATAGGAAGCTTATAATTATGATAAATGAAGTCACGATCATTGTTACCGTTCCTCTTGCGGATTGGCTAGGTCAAAGATATACACACAGATGATTGGCTAGGTCAAAGATATACACACAGATGATTCTGGGAAGCTGTGTTACGACAGGTCTATTAAAAACAATGCATCTATAAAATAAACAATACAAAAGTATGTTAGTGACACAGAGGCGTAGATAACATCATGAAAAACAACACCACAATCGGATAATGTTTATGTATACAGCAAAATAACTAACGAACCAAAACGGGCATCATTATTTATTTATTTTAAAAGACACAAGATTATAGCAAAATCCTTTCGTAACAAAATTATAAGAATCTTAATGCAAGCACGGTTCGTTAACTTTTCCGATAGATCAAGTTATCGAGCTCCGCAATCTTATATCGAGAGATAACAGTTTCCTCCGGCGACTTCGTGTCTTGCTATCTGTTTGTCTCGATTTAGACATAAATTTAATTTCCAGCCATGTTTACTAAATAACGACGACATCAAGTCGCCAATTTCGTGAACAGAAATTTAGATAAGCATATTAAAGAGTTTAGCTAGTTAGATCAAGGTGAGATTGGAGCTGTTCACCTTTTTTTTGGCAGCTTGCGGTCACGATTTCATTTTTGATAGACACGAAACGCCACTAATATCGTAATTAAGTTAGCACATGATAAAATATAATGCTTTAGATTTAGAAGTTCGTGAACAGAAATCTTTGTAGACTTTGCATCTATCTTTTATCTGTCTATGTCAAGATCATACATTATTTTATTGAAACCGTAACCTACCTTGTCTTGTCTTTGTCGGTCGATAAGTCAGGACCGTATTTGGTACGGTTATAATATTCATTAGATATTTAACGATTTGTTACCGTAGTGGCAATATTGATATAGTTATCAGTTTGGAAGTTATAAATGTTCGATTAAGATTTTATAACATATTTTAGTATTAGTCAGGGGCCGTTATTGTTAATCAAACTTTATGGTTATGCTCTACGTATTAGAATTTTACCGTCCCGATAAATAAACAAGGATTAAGTTATTGACTTATTGGTTAACTTAAATTATTTACATTTTAGTATTTCTAATTGGTTATTTTTTGGTTAATTTTATTTCAAAGGTCATGTGATGCTAAATTTGGAAGCTTAAAAATATCTGTGGTGTTAGGGTAAAAGGGGATAAGTCATTAATTTTGAAAAACGAGTTAGTTTTAAAATTCGATACATATTAATGTTTAGTACTTATCGAATTTTAAAACTAACTCGTTTTTCAAAATTAATGACTTATCCCCTTTTACCTTAACACCACAGATATATAAACAAAGCCTGAAGAAGGAGATTAATGAACCTAATCGATCAGTTCGGATTCGATCATTGTAATTAGCGGAGGTCGGTCTATAATATAAAGTAGGTGATTTTGTGGCATTATTTTGAGTATGTATGTATATGACCAGTTAAACGATGAATGGATTACATGAAACATGGTACGGGAAGAAAAGAGTTGAATAGCTACTGAAATAAATGACTTGTTATACCGACCCGAATGAAAGATGAATATATTGGCATAAAAAAAAGATGACTATTATTTATTGTTTGTGGCGATAGACTTTTTACCGCAATGCGCTCATTTCTGGCCACTTCTAGATTCGTCTCTGGTGGACCAGAAATAGCCGGGACGACATAATAATGTAAATAAATGCACCCGATTCTGTGCACCGTTGGGATTTAGCTGCGTTCCTATGCAGTCGGCCGACTCGTCATCATTAAATGTCGCCTGTTGCCCCTACTAGGGGTACTTGATGACAGATTAATATTAATATTCTGAAGTTTTAGTCTTTTAAAAATTTTAGTGATCTAATTCAGACAAAACTGTAAACAGAATTGACAATGATAATGAAGGCAACGACATTCCTCAGTTTTTGA
This sequence comes from Apamea crenata, assembly GCA_949629185.1. Classification (NCBI taxonomy): domain Eukaryota; kingdom Metazoa; phylum Arthropoda; class Insecta; order Lepidoptera; family Noctuidae; genus Apamea; species Apamea crenata. The sequence continues at coordinate 8,416,769 of OX451356.1, read as the reverse complement.
AATAAACTATCAAATTTGATTTTTCATCCATGACCATTATCTTCGGTAGGTTTGCGGTTTGGTTTGGCTGAGAACTGATTCACTGATGGGATCATTCGCTATTCATGATCCAGGCAACCATTAAGCATAGGTATACCTATTCGAACAAATTGTGCATTTCGCAGTCGTCATTACAAAATTAATTCGGGTAAATAAGATTAATTACCCCTGAACGAAGCATACGAATAACAGAAAGATTGGACCAGGATCACCATAGTGAAACTCAAACAGCCGTCTTTTACAAGGAGCATAGTAAAACTCATTTCGATAAGACTCCGCAATAAACTTCAGAAATTATGAAAATGTATGGTAGGTGCCGCGTCCAGACTGGTAACGCTTGCCGAGACTCAATTAGCATCCTCAGTGCGACCGGATTGTTAACATTCTTCCTGTTGTATCCGTTCCCACATCGCGACCAAAAAGAAACTTATTCGCGAGAGAAATACTTAAATAAACATAGTATAGGCGCCTACTATTTTTTCTTTTGTGACGCGAGTCAAGGGGAATTTCGCAAGTGTTTCGGAATGTCGAAATATTTAAAAGTCGCAAAGCCAAACAGTGCGGAGTAGGATTTGTCAGGCGAAAGTGTCGTCTTCAGCGCACTGACAACAAAGGCAGTGAAAGCCGAGTGCACACGACGGATTTGTCGACACAGTAATGACAGTTGCATCGTTTATGTGTTCGCACCTAATCCTGACATCTTTCATAGCTCCTCTACAAATAGTAGTTTCGCAATTCGCAACATTTATGAATGTATACATTGTCACAAACAGAAGCGACTGTAAACATCTCGTTTCGAACATAATGCATGAGTACATACCTAAATCTATAGGTTCTATATTTTAATGCCTCCATGTATTTGATTTTATTAGGTACGTACCTACTCAAAGCGCCATTTTCCTTGTACCCCGTTCGCAAATACGTGATGTTAGTTTGTCTTTCCAAACAGAGAAAAGAAACATTAATTTAATTAAGCAATAAATATTTGTGTTAAAAATAAGAAAACAAACTCCGGTCTGCGGCCGCTGAGCGATGTCCCGTCTCTTACGCAATTAAGATGTACTGATACCGAACTCTTGCACTATATTGTGTAGGTTTTACAAGTTTGAACCTTATGATATAATAATAATTGAGTTGGTAAAACTGTTGTTGGTATTTTTGTTGAAAGCCTGGATACAACTCTCGTAGTTTGAGTGACAGTATGAGTGTCCAGCCCACAACTCATTCGACCATTGAATTCTTATGAAACTTTATAATCTCAAGTATGTACAGATTTGGTACTGCGGTACTATTGTATATTCTGTGGTACTGCTTACATGTTGTGGAGCTTTTACGAAGTAAGTTCGGTAAACGGTAACAAATGGCAAATCTCTTTTCTTACATGAAACAATAGCAAGCTTACTTAACCCCGAAAGCTAATATTTTGAACTGACTTGTTTGACAAAGCTTTCATCCATTTACCATATGTCTTCATTTGTTTTATTAAATGCTAACAAAATATCTGGGTCACTATGATTCTGAAACCGACATTACACGGAAAATATCTAAACCACAACCATGTCAAATACTGTAAACCTTGAACTATTTACGCTGATTACAACATTTCGCAAATCAGTTCTAATTTATAGCATAAGACAGTGTAAGTGCCAAGAACAGGCGCCGTAACAACCAGACCAGCTGTCTTTTGTGATAGCACAGTCAGCTCTATCTTATTAACTTGTTTATAACGACTTTTCATAATAATGAACTCTGATTCATTGTTTATTTATTATTTCTCATTATTACTGACCACAATAGGAGAGACACTCACTATGACAACAGATAATGCTTTTACTAACCAATTAGATAGTAAACACGGCTTCTTACATTGTATCAACAATAGATTGACGCAATCCATCATGTCATCGCCTGATAAGTGTGCGAACATCACTATTAACAGATGTGTCAATGGGAACTTTCTTGTGCACCTTACCGATTCTTAATACTAATTGACACTGACAGATGTTTCTATCAATGCCCTGTCAACAGCAAAAAGCGCTAATGATCACAAACTTCAATTGTTTAGAAAATAACACCAATGAGGCGCTTTCTTCCAAGTGACATCAAAAGGCTACTGATTATTTATCGTTTAATCATCTTCTAAGCTGCAGGCGAAACCACAAAAAGTGAACTAAGGTTACACGAATTGCGTAACTCTAATCGTATGACGCAAAAATTCCATTTGTCAGATAATATCGTAGTCGCGGGAACAATAAATACTGGTAACAGAAAGTGAAAATAAATTAGGCGATTGGGAGATGATCAGTGACTTTCGCGTGCGGCGATCTTATCACCCCTGCTTTAATGAAGTGGGGTTTATTTTCATCGTCTCGGATGCGATACTCGTAACAAATGACAGTTCGAATTAAAATATTTCAATTGCGTGATCATATCTGCATCCTATACTAATTTACAATCAACTTTTTGCGATTTAAATGTGAAATTGCTTTTATTTAATTAGAGACTGTCTGACTGTGCTGAATGGACTTTCACCTTCAATAGCAAAGTTCATTGGTTTTATTTAATTTATTGATCTTGAGATTTTATTGAAGTAGACTAAAAAACATCGTCTTCCTGTCGGTTTCTCTATCTGTTGCTTGAAGTGATCATTGGTAAAATGTGTATTGTGATGGTATGGCAATGCATATACAACATAAGCATAACGTTCCCACAGGCCTCCTCGAGCGGGGTATAATCCACCACGCTGACCCAGTGCAGGTTAGTGGATGTCCTCGAATTTTTGGTTCTAAGACGTGCCGGTTTCTTCACAATGCATATGCTACATACAATAAGGGCTGATTTTTCAATCGATGTTTTTTTATTCGTGGCTTAAAATTGACGTCTGACAGTTTCTGTATGGAAGCACTGTCAAAAATTCAAAATTATTCCTCGAATAAAATATCTGGCGTTGGAAAAATCAGCCTTAAGAAAAATAGAATGGAAAAAACAAAAAAAAAAAACCAAATCACAGGAAAGTTGGTAATCTGAGTCTTCGTTTTATTTTCAGCGAAAAAGCAAGTAAAGCAGCGGTAATTCTTTAGTCTGTTTAACTGTTCTCGGAGTGATTCATTGGCTTCTGATGCTTCATAAGAGGTTAGACTTGTTAAGATAACAAGATACTCTTCTATTGTTCTATTCAAAAAGCAATTTGCAGGTCGTCTGAAGTCGTATACAATAAAGCTCAGCAGTAATTTATGCGTGTAAAATCATCGCATACAAACAATAAATAACATTTTATGGCAATCGTAAGAAATTCAACGTAATTTTCGCGAGAAATCAACCAACGTTTGTGATATATAAAGCGTTTTCGAATTACTAGAGTTGCCTGGAGATATATCTCATTATAAACGAGCGATTCGAGCGAGCATTTCAAATAGGCGCGTAATTGCGTACACGCCGCCGATATATCAAACAATCTCATTATTGAAGAGGGTGCAATCACACATCACGGGCTCTTTTAAGGCGTCCCATCCAAAACGTGTAAATAGCGGCTCTAGTATACCCGGCTCTAGTAATTGCGCTTAATGTCGTCCCAAAGGCTATTCAGTCCGTTTTCAATGCGATATTTTATTTTAATTCGCCGACGGTGTTCCCTAGATTTTATCTTGTCACGCCTTTGCTCATTGTGAACTCGAGCATTAACCGGCTGTTCGTTTTTGTTCCAGAAAAAGGTATTGCCAGTGTATTCGTGCGTCTTGCATGTAATAGGATAATGATGTACCAACGCTGTAAGAAAATTCTCGCAATTCCGTAGCCATTATACTCAATATTGAATACAACAATGTCTCGAGTGCTATTTAGACAGTTGAGTGATTTGTGTATATTATTTTAGAGACAGCAAATGCCATGTGATTGTTGACATTTTTTAAATGTGACACAGAAGTGAGAAATTCGGCGATCATATCGGGGCCAACAATCACCGTAACCCGGACTCTAGCTATCAGAGTTTGCTATCACAATACGACGCGATTCAAACAATAGATAATGTAAGGAAGAAGTTCTATGAACTGTAAGTCTCTGTATTCTCTTAGTACGGAAGACAGGAGCATAGTTTCACGTAAAGCATACCTCGGGACGGCTGTCAAATGCGAAACGTCCTACAATTTATGAAGCCGTTCAATTTCGCAATAACATAACTTTCGGCCCTTTTGTTGGCCGCAACGATCTCTCCGAGCAAAGGAATATGTTTAAGATAAAAGTTCTTGTCTCGAATAAACCGATCGAAAGCCTTTCGACGACCAAGTCGTGTACCATCAACAATCGATATTTTATTAATATGTGTATCTGTAGACTTATTGGTTTTGTGCGATATATTTTGCTTTTATGACGTTTTCAGACTTCTATTAAATGTATCTTCAATTATTGAGAGCTTTCGATCTTTGCTGTTTTTGCAGTGGTCTCCTTAAGTCACATAAAGTAAATACCTAAGGTGCAAATGATGGAAAGGACAACGACAGTACTTATACATATTATATTATTATTTAGTCAAATAGAAAATTATGCAAATATCTTGTATAACTAATGAAAGTAAAACCAGTAATGTCGGATGTAATTAATGAGTAGCGTTTTGCGTACTCTCTGCCAGTGGCTTCGATACGGGCAGGCCGTCAAAATATTTTGACAGATACCGTATCGCGTAATACGCGAATAGCCAAACATCACTTTTGATTGCTATTTATTAATAACACTTAATATTCCGAGAGGCATTGCTACGTCACTACTGTGTAGGTACACATGTTTATTCATTGCAGTAATTGCTAAACAAAGAAATACTTTTGTAGAAAACAACAATTTAGTTAATGGTTGTTAACCATATGTTTTGATGTCGTTATTTATTATGTCCACATGTTAAACTAATGAATGCAGAATTCCACGCTCTCAACACTACTCATAAATAACTTATAATGTGTAATTTATTACATCAATCCAATGTTAGAAATATGATGCCGTATAACAAGCGGAAAATTGTCCATAAATCGTAACATTTTGCAAGATGTCCGCCGCAAGTTTTTATGTAACACGCTATGAAAGAATTTAATAACATTTAAAAAAAATGTAGCAACCATTTTGACAAATGTATCTCTATATGGAATGTGTGAAGTATTTGCTAACTATCGACATAATGTTTAACAGCTTAAATATTATAGAGATTATATCTCATGCAATATGCTAATGCCATCTAATTACCGAAAACTTATCCTTAAGACATTGATCACGATACGCGACTTGTCTCTTACATAACACGAAAAAAAATTAAACCCAGTAAAAGTAGTTCGAACGTTGCGAAGGAATAGTTCCATGTCGTTAAGTGGGAACTGTGTGTCTGTCACATCGAATTAAATATATTGAAATATTCTGTAAAAATCTCACCGTAAAAACATATGTGAAGTGGGCTGTTAATAATGTCAATCCTTAGCATCAGGTGGAGTGACAGTTCACTTCACCTAAGTTTCAATGGTGAGGTTTTTACAGAATCAACCAGCTCATCTTATTCAGGAGTGCTATTTTTTAAAATCTCACCATGAAAACATAATAAATGTGAAGTGCTGTCAATAGTGTCAATCCCTAGCATCAGGTGGAATGACAGCTCACTTCAACGTGACGTGGTTTTCACGTTGAGATGTTGACAGAATAGATCGACAGGTAAACACCCTATTTAAATCTATTATTTAGTCTAAACACTCAGTTTTACTAACCTATTCTAATTGGTTTAAGTTAAACTGACAATCCTCGTACACTTTCTTCGTAAATTGCACTAAGTGAAGATTACTCTGTAGATTTCAGCACGAACCCGTACAAAGCCAGTATACAAAACTAGTTAATGTGAGTATATTGATATTTGCGCAACTGTAACGGTTTACAAATTAGCCTCTCAGTTTTATCTGTACATTAAATTATGATCTTAAGGGAGAGCTCTCGCCTTGTGTGAATGTCAATTAATTACAAGACTTACACTTTTAAAGATTTTGTTAAAAGTGTAATTTATTTATCTTTACAGGAGACTAAAAGAACTCTCTTTTATTAAGTTTTGAAGTTTATTTAGGTGCATTTTTAATAGTTTCAACAAAATAAAAGACAAACTGAAATGATAAGTCAAAGACGGATTATTTTGATTAAATTGTTTAATAGTTTATTTAACGAAAGCGTATTCGTTCAACAGTTTCAGCCTTAAATATTTTAGGCTCGAGATAGCTCGGGAAAAGCTAAGGTTCAGTGAAAAACTTATAATTTATTTCCATTCCTAGAGAGCTTCACTAAGTAATTAAAACAAAAAAGACATTAAAAAGCTGATAAACCATTTGTTTACCACTTACTTTGTGATCAAGTTGCATCTGTCATTTAAGATAAAGCTTACTGAAAAGAAAGAAATTATTGGAATTCAATTTTAAAGTATCACGTGTGTAGGTAAATAATGTATTAGACATTATTTACCTACACATTTATTATAATATGCGGTTTCTATCGTCGTCGTCGTAAACAATCGATCGAATAGTTGCACCTGCCGTAGATTTATTGTAAAGCGTTGCCAGTCACCGCCCACGAACATCGGAATGACCCATCACGATCAGATTATTCATCGGATTCGTGAGAATTAAAGTAAACAATTGGTAATCGATGTAATGTTTCGTTTATTTCTCTTTGATATATAAAAATAAAGTTGCTTAGTCTACATAGAGGATGATTCACATTTCAACTTCTAATGTTCTATATTTCAGCATAAATCATTCCCGATTTTTTCCCGACTTCGGTTAGCAATAGGGTAGGTACATAGGTACATACCTACACTGTTGTTGCAACGCCGATTAGAATGAAAACTAAAAAAACAATAAGTTCTGAAGTAGGTATATCTCTAAGGCTTTTGTAACACTTCTAAAAATAAATAAATCTCGTAAATCATCATCATCTGCCTAGCCTTTGGTCAACTATTTTGGGGTCGGCTTCCAGTTTAACCGGATGCAGCTGAATACCAGTATTTTACATGGAGCGACTGCCTATCTGACCTCTACGACCGGGCTTCGGTCGACCAGTAACAACTGTCAAAGATCCACGAATGACAGCCGGGACCAACGGCTTAACGTACTTTCGGCACGGAGTCGTTCAAGTAATCAGACTGCACCTATTGACCAAATAAATCACGTAAATATTCACAAAACTTCTGTCAACAAACCTCAACAATTCACAAATGACAAACAGCAATAAAACTGCGCCTTAATAGCGGCAAACTTGTCACTTTCTCCACGCGGTCGCAGACAGTCCTCGTCAGATCTTCTCCCGCGATTATTTCCATTAGTGACCATTAGGCATTTAACTCGATATGATTAGAACACGTCACGACACCACACACAGTTTGCCAACGCCATAAATCAAGCAATCTGGTTCTTCGATTCGAATTCGCACTGGGTTTACGTAACGTAAGCTAACGTTATGAGCGCGTGAAATTTCTGTTACAAAATAGTATGATCTTTGTTTTTCTTGTTGTCGGTTCGTTGGGAAATGCCGAAGATATATCTTTATTGTGCAAATATTGCACGGGCTCATCAAGAACTGGGTTGGTTTTTTTTGCGGAGAGGTCTATATGATATTATTAGAGGGGCCTGTGGCTAAGTAATAACTGCCGCACGGGTCGATCGATCAGGTTAAGCTACGTTTGCCGCGGTTGGTCCGTGGATGGGTGACCATTTTCACATACCAAGACCCCTCCGTGACTCGGAAAGCACGTTAAGCCGTTGGTCCCGGCTGTCATTCGTGAATCTTTGACAGTCGTTACGGGTCGTCAGTAGCCCGAAAGTCTGACAATCAGTCTTATCAAGGGGTATCGTATTACCCAGGGGTTGTGGAGGTCAGATAGGCAGTCCCTTCATGTAAATATTGGTATTCAGCTGCATCCAGTTAGACTGGAAGCCAACCCCAACATAGTTGGGAAAAGGCTAGGCAGATGATGATGATAATAATATTTACGATGAGCATGCAATGTACGAGTATGTGTTGATACTAGTATGAATACCTACTTCATACATAAATATGGAGACTGACTTGTTGGTCTATTTGTCGCAAGCGCTACTGCTGACCATGAGGTTCTAGGTTCGATTCACGGGTCAGGCAAAGTGTTATTTGGTTTTCCATTTAGAATTTCACAGTGGCAGCCCGGAGTCTGAATTTGTACCCGGTTATTGGAAACAGACTCACCCCCATTACACGGGACTTAAACATGCCGATTTACGACATGTAGGTTGTAGGTTCGAACTCAGACAGTCGTTTTACTTTGTGTAAATTATTTCATCACCACTGCTCTCAAAACGCTAACGGAAAACATCGAGAGGAACGTCAACACACGTCCTAGAACCAAAAATTCGAAGACATGTGACACTTCCAACCTCGAATGGGCCCGCGTGGTGGATTACGGCCCACTCCCTATCACCGAGAGGACGCCTGTGTCTCAGTTCAGTGGGAACAATATAGGCTGATTATTCAAAACATATCTGGCGAAATGTCCACCGTGGCAATTAACACAGAAGATACATATATTCACAGATGGCTTCATGGAAAGGTTACAAGGAGTTTACGGGTTAAAATGATACAGAATTAAAATCATAATCGGCTCTAGCCTTAAAGACGTCACGATCTCATATTTGCATTTATAATAACTGTAATTTATTAATTGAAGTATGGGCTGTCGCCAAGTATCCATCACCAGCCACTAACAGCGTAATTAGGCCATTGTCGCTCATTTAACTCTTGATTAGTTTTGAAATAATAATTAAAGATTGCTCTATTTCTTAATCGCTTCACTAATTAGTTTTATTGCTGCAACCATGGCAATACTAGGTACCATTGGGAAACACGGTGTTTAGTAGGCGTGCCTAATCTGATTTATTTATAAAGAGTTGGTATTTTATTTTTTCTGGCAACTTTTACAAACAATGAATAAATTGATATTCGAATGCACCATTATTTGTATATGAATTTGATTTCTAAAACTATCGCACCGTAATTGAAAGGTCATGAAAATAGGTAGGTATAGGTACCAATAACCTTCATCAGTTTATTCAGTTGCTTGCGCTAACTTCCTTAGGTGTCAGACAGAAATTAATTATTTTATGTATTTTTCAGGTAGGTACTATAAAAAGTAATGCAAAAGTAATGTAAGACCAATATAAGATTAAAGAGACTAAAATATAAGTCCAACCCGCACTGGGCCCACGTCGTAGATTCTTGCCCACTCTCTCTCGAAAAGAGGAGGCCTGTGTCCCAGCAGTGGGAACATTGTAGGCTGATTATGCTATAAGACTTGCAGCTGCAGAATTAGACACAAATCCGATAAACCAACTGAAATAAACTTTCATAGAAACAGTAGCAACAAACAAGCAAGTGCACGATTACGAAAATTACTCTCACTGCCAAAACTAACAGATCCCTTATTCACAAATCACATAACATCCGTAATGTCAATGACACCTCACGGATGCGCTTACGCAACGAGCACCTTGACAGTTATACAGATGACGATCGACGTGACGTAACGATGCTGAGACGACAAAATACTTCTGCTAAGCATACATTGCCTGTCACATTCACCGAGAAGGCTAGATTATCCGTACACATACAGCCATGAATAGTGAACCAATAAGAACATTCCAGCAACCGCGTAGGTCGCCGATAGAAGAGGCTCTCGATGAGATGAAATGCAAGTGATACCATAATTGCACAATAAACTATTGTTCAGTAAGCAAACGTAATTCGTATGAATGAACTATCATCAGTATTATGATTACTATCACAAACGCTGATCTCATATCTATTTCGATGATTGAAAATATTAAAGGGGAAATAGAGTCCGTTTTTATTAGTGTCCGACCGAAAGTTCGGTTTCGGTTTCGGTTTCGGCCGAGTTTCGGCCAAAAATCAAGTTTCGGTGGCAGTTTCGGTTTCGGCCATAATTGGCCGAAACTTTTGCCGAAACCGAAACAGTAACCATTAGTGATTTGATTTATTGATAACTGATAAACATTTTGCTATGAGAACTTAATTTGAAAAAATTATAAAAATATTATTAATATTGTTTTATATTATCTATATTGTATATAAAATTCAAAGTTCTGACTGACTGAGACATCAACGCACAGCCTAAACCGCTGGTCCGAAAGACATGAACATTGGAGGGTGTATTCTTCGTGAAGAGTAGGTATCCACTAAGAAAGGGTTTTTCGAAATTCCACCCCTAAGAGGGTGAAATGGGGGGATTTTGTTTGTATGATAAATCTTATTCCTTGAGTTAATAAACTTGAAACTTGGCACGAATACTTATCTAAGTAAATTATGAAGTTGGGCATTTTTTGTTTTTATAAACTACCCCCTAAAAGGGGATTGGGGAGTTTCAAAGTTTGTATGACAGAATTTTAGCGCGCGGTCCGTTTTAATCGAAACTCAGTATTTATACCTAAAATTTAAAGGAAAGAATAATGATTATCAGGGTTTTTCGAAAATCTACCCCTGACGGCCTGAAAAGGGGTAGTCAATTTTACAGGGGAGGATTTTACAGCGTGGCTTGATTAACTCGAAAATTGGTATAAATAATCTTTGAATCAAGTTATGGGATGTGCCCAAATGATTTTTCAAAATTCCACCCCTGTGGGGGTGAAAAGCAAAAAATAATCTTGAAAATTGGCATGAATACTCGCCTAAGTAAGCAATAAAGTTTATCATTATTAGTTTTTCAAAACTACCCCTCAAAGGGGGATATAGGAGTGTTAAAGTTTGTGTGGAAGAAATTGAATGCGCGGTCCGGTTAACTCGAAACTCAGTATTGATACTTTCGACAGAAAATAATTAATAATAAGTACGTAAAGTTGTTGAAAATTGACCCATGACGGGGCAAAAAGGGGTAATTCGGTTTTTAGGGGAGGATTTGTACTTGAAACTGTATGTTACATTTTCACGCCTAAGCCACTGAACTTCTGATTTAATAATAATAATAATAATAATAATAAAGTTTATTGACCATAAGTTTAGATTACAGTATACCGGTGATACATTATTTACATAGTATAGGGCACACTCACTTATGTTCAACTACACTAAGTTAAAACTTATCTAGGTATAACAAATAGCAAGGGGAGCAGAAGAGTTAATTATAAAAATGCTATCACAAGTAAAGCAATGGTTCACATACTTGATAAAATTGATAAATGCCCAATGACGGTATACAGAGAAAAGTTCTTTACCTCCCGTGCTAGTCAAGGACTGTGTTACGGCAAGGTAAGATTCTCGCTCATGGAATAATAGTCATAATGCAAACACGTTATGACACTTTTTACCAATTACATGTTTTGCTATGAATCATAGATGACAATAACGAGTTACAAGTTAGCTTAAGCAAGTAGCATATGCAAAGAAATCAGACAATGCTAAACTAATGTTATTACAATATAAACAAGGTGTTCTCACAATAACAATATTTGTTTAGAATTTGTAATAAGACTTGTTAAAAATAAAATAATAAAAAAGGTTTTTCTAAAACTAAAATAATAAAGTTGGAAGTATGAACTTAACATAAATTGTAGTAAATTTTTAACCGACTTCAGAAAAGGAGGAGGTTCTCAACTCGACGGTTTGGCAAAGCGATAGATGGCATCCTGGGGAAGCACATACTTTTTATCCTGGTAGCACGTTCCCGTGGGATTCCGACATTCACGAGGGCGAAGCCGCGGGCAGGAGCTAGTATTAAATAAATGATTACAACAAAATTAATATACCTACTGTGTTTCCATTTCATGTCCTAATTAATGCAGAATAATGGGTAAAATGCACCAAATTTCAGTATTTTAAGGAATTTAATACTTAACCACGTGAGTTTCGGTTTCGGTTTCGGTTTCGGCCGAAACTGAAGCCACGGCCGAATATTCGGTTTCGGTTTCGGTTTCGGCCGGAAAACCAGTTTCGGTCGGACTCTAGTTTTTATAGCTGTCATAAACGATTTATTGGTTTAGAAACAGTTCTCATATATATTTCATGAGGGGTTTGAACAGGATTCTCAATGTGTTTTAGAGCTTCTACGTAAATCTATGTGCCTTTTAGTTAAAGTAGGCGACGCAGAACAAAAGTTAGTGTACAATACAGGGTCAAATTAAATTAGCTAGTGAAACTCCGCAGACGTGTTGGGTATCGATCTATCGATATCTATACACGATAAAAAAAAATGAAAAAAGAAGTGTTTTTTTGGGGGTAACGACCGCTGGTAGCTTTGCTACTTGAAGTAGGCATGAGCTGAGAAAATCTGTTTCCTTTTGTTTTATCTTAATGAGGTATCGATAACAATCACGTGTGTGTCGTTTACACCAAAAAACGGATTTTTTAAACTGATAACTGCGGTCACAAAAAAAAAATCATCAAATTAATTTACCACGTACGCAGAGTTTCGCTAGCTAATTGTAAACACATCGTGCTCTATAGTCAATTCCCTGACGGTTTTGATGGACTTGGCTGGTTTCTAACTAATCTGTTTTCTTCAACTTTCAACCCTAAACCATGATCCCGTCTCTTACTAACTCATAGCAACACATCATTGAATTACAGCCTATTTTTTTTTTTTTTGAGGATGGGAAATCATCAAATGACCCCTCCCGTTCTGGGTGGAGCGGAAGGGAGTGTCAGACTCTTACTGACTAAAACCCACCCGTGTTCCTTCCTTAGCCCTTTCTGTTCCAGGGCAGCGGTAACCCTTTCGGACGATCCCGCCGCCAGAATTACATGAATTACAGCCTTAGTTATTTATTAGCTTTTACGTTAAGGAAACTCTTTATACACATTTTTGCTCCATTGTTGTTCGTGAGATAGGGCGAACTAATCTAAGGCCTTTTGTACACACACACGTTTTTCTAGCCGTGAAAAACTACGGTTTTTTTTGCCGTGTGTAGACACAGTCGTCAATGTTGAATGGATTACTACCCAAGTAGCACGTTAGTGAATTTTGGAACTTATTTTGCAACTGTAGGTAGCATATAAGTGATGTAAGAGTGTACGGTATTACTTATAGATGCAAACAGCACTCGAATTTGCATATGAGTAGCTCTTATCACTAACACTTGCTTTTGAGTGTTTTTTGTTCCTGCTTTATCACTTATGGTGGCATTAAGCCGAATTTATTACTTATAGACGCATACAGGTTTCAATTTTTACTCTTTTAGAACTCAAAGAAGCATATGACATCTTAAAATCTCCCCTGAAGAACCGTGCCCTAATAGGTGGTAATTTTTCTTTATTTGGCACCTTTACTACTAAATAAGTAGTATATATAAGTTATTTATCACCTGTAGTGGCTCAAGAGTTATTATTGCAGCTCATTTGGAACCTAGTGTAATTGCCTTTGTAAGGTCTAATATACTCTAATATGCCACTGTAACGCGTAGACCGATTCCAAAAGATGGTTCTTGAAAACCTTATGCAACAATTTTCACTCATTTAGAACCACTTAAGATCTAACAGTTCTAAAAGATAGAAATGTAGAACTTATTTTTTATTACGATTCAGTGCGGCACGTGCGTTTCACGTACTTTTAAGAATATAATAATGGACGTGGAAACAAGTGGTACTAGTTCAGACCTTGAAAATGTTATTATACAATCAAAAGAGGATACTCCAATTGTTGAAAGGTAAGTAATTATCAATTTAAAGCATAATAAAAGGTACAGCAAGCAGATTGTAATAATAATAATTTTCTGTTTTGAGCAATTGTGTCAAGAGAATTTTACTATCAATAACGCAGGTTCCGTACATATGAATAAATTTAAAAAGAGTATGATTTGTATTTAAGTAGACCTATATTTTAGGTAATTGGACTAGTTTATATACCTAACAGTTATCAAATCACTTAGTTCACTTTGTAATTTTTTAATCTACATACGTTATACTGGGTGTAAATTACAGATTGGTAGGCAAGGCAAGATCAGTTTACATTCATGAGTTACCCTTCTAGACGTCTCTTGTATTTCGATTTTCAAGTTGTAGGTAGGTACCTATTTGTCAGATTTATACTATAAACATTTTTTTTTTGCAGTCATGATCCTAGTGAAAGTTCTGCTGAAATTACTGATGGAAATTCAACTGAAATAAGTGATGGAAATTTGGCTGATAATGATAATGTGAATAATGAAATAATAATAATTTAAGATTTAAAATAAAACACATTCAAATTCATGTCATACACGGATTTTATTTTCAATCACACAACTAAAAACACTGGGAATAGTGTCATAATTATAAGTTTACGTGAGGATTATTGCAGCATCACAATTTGAGTTAAGTAATTGTTTTACACTTAAATTTACATTTTTTTGAAGTCTTCTTAGTAGGCCAACTTAAAATTCCGTTATCCACCCATCCTTTCGGACAAATTGATAGTTTTTTGGAACCGTTTTCAATCGTTTTAACTATCAAAAACGGCATTCTGAAAAAAAAAAAATTCTGTAAAGTACATATTTTTATGCAGCATTATAAATTAAAATTAAGTAAGTCAATATGCCGTGTGCTGGTGGCTTAGAATACTAGCACCCCATCTCTTCCCGTAGGTGTCGTAAAAAGCGACTAAGGGAAAACCAAGGAATAGGCAGAGCGTTCTCTGTGATGTTAATGTTACACTTTACACTGCGCCCGCCAACCCGCCTGCGAAGCGTGGCGAGTATGGCATTTGCCCCCGATTGGGGAGGCCTCATCACACACTGAATGTTATGGCTATTTAAGAAGAAGTAAGTACCTAATAAAACGGCGAACCTATGAATCTGCCGCATACCAGCTCTCTTTCTCATCTCGCAAATGATGGTTCCGAGCAACAGAATAGGATAGCAACATAGGAAAGTGCGATTCCGTGCGGTCAAATGTGATCCAACCCTTATTGTGTGCCAAATGTGGCCTATTAAAGCTTGATACCTCCTTTCCGTTACACCCTTTATATTAAGTACTTCATTTAGTCAAATAAATACCTACTAATTAACACTATTACCTTTTACACAAATATTTTGATTATATGCCTAGTTCTACACATTGATAAAAATTACCTATTGCAAGTTAGTTCAAACCTACTAGTGTAGGTAGGTACTATATTATATTGTAAAGAAGAACTGCTAATGAAAAATTACCAATTGGAAACTATCAGTAGGAAATCGGGCATCGAATTAAGAAGTCTAGGATTATATTCCAGCCAACATTTACAATTTAAATAAATTTTACTTTATTTACCTTCATAAATGGGTTTTGTACCCGTCTTGAGGATCCCCAATTCAACGCAAAGACAACGAGACCTGTAAAGTGAAAATAATCACTACTAGGTACTAATGAGTGAATTTAGGACCTAGGAGCTCCAATAAGGCAACAAATGAGTGGAAATATGAACTGCAAGGTCTATTTTAAATCGCCATGTTTAAAAATGGAGTTCTTGAAAAGTACCTTGTTGAATGGTATTTTATTACAATAACATACAATAAAATGAGTTTTGATAACTGTTTTTGATGGAGTTTGACATTATACTTTTTGTAAAACCTTAATGTTAGGTTTTTATCAACCATATTTTTATAAAGTATTATCTAATTTATTTGATCAGTGCATATTTTTTGATAATTCTTGATTAGATCTAAGGCGCATCAAAATTTACTCAGTAAATATGGTTAACCATGGTTTCACGATAAAAAACCATTTGCATGGGCTCCATGATGGTTATCCCATGTTACACGCATATTTTTTTAATACTCACCAAATAGATGCAATAATCCAAATAAATTTGCTGTCACAACACAAAGCACAAACAACCGTCTTTTTGTTTATCTCCACCGAAAATAAGAACTTGTTAAGATCTCATTTGTCACTCAACGAATGAGCTGTATCGCTTTTTCGTGCAATCATTCATTCACGGCGCGCAATTTGCACCGTGAGTTCCAAGTGCCACTCAGGATAACAATTCGAACTCTTCTGCATCGCTTTTGCATCTATAAATAAGCTGCAATTTTTCTCCCTTTGGTAACATACAGGTTCCTTATAGGTTCTAACCACCTTTATAGAACTTAATCACGGTGGATTTTATTACTAAAGTTTCCAAAAAAATATTATATGCAACCTATTTGTCACCAAATGTGTTACTTGGGTATGGAAGCTTGTTAACAGACTTTTTTTTCTACGAAGCGGTTTATATACCGTGTGTAGGCACGGTTCGTCAGTGTTGTATGGATCACCATGGAAGCTTGTTGACAGGCACGATTTTTTTTTCTAAGCGTAGTTTATACGCCGTACCGTAAAGAAACCGTGCAGTGTACAAAGGAGTTTACATGTTTCCTGAAATTGCGAAAAGGCATATAAAAATATAATTACACTATTTCTGAGTACTTATATCCAGGAATTATGATGAAGCTCCTAAGAGAACTATGTGCCTTCGTGTTTTATGAGTGAACTAATGGAAAAAGGTGGTTTTACTCTCAGACGATAAACTCTGTATACACTTCAAACAATGTAGTCAAGTACCTACCTACCCACGGAAAAATTTACCCGACAATAGCCCAATGGCTAACGCGTTGGTCTCGCGGGAGGTCGTGGATCGAATCACCAACCTTTGTTTAATATAATGTAAGTACCCATATAAAGCACCTACGTAGGTACAGTACTCTGTTACAGAGCTTTACTAAAGCTAATATCATAACAAAATCATTTAATTTTATAAAGAAGTTATTGAGTCATAAAATACTTGAAGAGTTTGAAATTTAATGGTCTAGCACTCCTACAGTTATGGGTTTCTATTTTTTATAGTCTTTACGCGACCTGGGGCAATGAACGACATGACGATCCCAATTTAGCTAGCAAATGGTTCTAGCAATAAAGTCTTCAGAGCAACCCATTACTCGAAGGCATAAAATTTGCCTTGCAAATACTATGCAACTCCTTCATTTCTTTTTGATGCGATATGCTAAACTTTTTTTTAAAGTTCTTAAATAAACTGTCGTCAAAAACCTCGATTTGTATGCAACATATATCTGTCTCCATTAAAACCGTGGTGGGCTACATGAAAGCTCTTGTAAGATGCTAATGAAATGATGTAAAGGCTCAGGAACACGGTTCCGTCCGGCGCAGGTAGGTGGCGCCTACGTCGACAAGTCTTCCAGTCGCCTTGGGTCGTGTTATTAGCATAATATCGCCTATACCTACTAATGCCGTACAACAGTATCGTTGTTTATTGCTTTAGATTTCACTTTGATTTAGGTAAATATTTTGATCGGTTAATGCGTTGCTGGGTTTCGATTTCCATCAAAGTTATTAGAGGTCAGTGATAAGTATGTTGGAGTCAGATTCTTACTTTGTTGCGTAGAAACTTGGCTTTCTGGGAAAGCTTTTCCTATCGAGGATTGGCTAGCAGTGTAAATATCCTACTAATATTATCCTACTAATATTATAAACGCGAAAGTCTGTATGGATGGATGGATGTTTGTTACTCTTTCACGCCAAAACTACTGAACGGATTTGGATGAAATTTGGCACACAGATATTTTATAACCAGGATTAACAAGGATACTTTTTATCCCGATACTCCCACGGGATCGAAACTTATGCAGGTTAAACCGCGGGGCGCAGCTTAGTAGTTTATGTATATTTTTCTGACCAGTGTTTAGTATTGGTTGTAACCGGCATTTTCAGGCAGATATCGCGAAGAAAAGCGTTAGGTATGTGCATATAAACATAACATCTAGAACTAGGTATTTTGTATTTATTTTATTTCTTATTTTCATAACGTATGCTGCACCGGTTGACGTCATTACGTCAACACCGTCTGTCTGAAAACCAGCGTTGGGGCTCTGTCTGGCAAAGGGTCGTAGCATTATGCTGAGCGATGGATTTTGCGTGGATGTGACGCATATTTTCCCTCAACTGGTTCTGTTTGTGTTATTTCTCTGCGTCATGTTTACTGTTGTCTTTATTTATTTCTTTCTTTCTTGTCTTTCATTAATAATAGGTATATCCTATAAAATTATGCTCTCCAACCTTACCAAATAAGTAAACACTCAAACCTACGTCTTGAATTAATTACCTACTTATCATATCTATCATTCAACTGTTATATAACCAACATTTTCTCCTAGCAAAGAAAGTACTACGGAATTTTACATACCTACAATTGAATCATTTGATACGACCCACGCGCTATTGTTGTTATGTAAAATCACTATAATATTCATTCATAACTTGAAGTAGTAACTCCACTAAATATAGATACTCGTAAATGATTGATAGCAGAGTGCCGATTTGGAGAGAAAATTCGAAACTGAAGTGGCGATGTCAACGACCTGACCATTCTTATAGATGAATGAACTTTAAGTTATAAAATATTTTATTTAATTCTGTTCCATGTAAATAGTGATCATCATCATCGTTAACAGCGTTGTTACACCCAATGCTTATAAGGTAGGTAAGGTAAGGTAAGGCCAGGTAATGTTATCTATTACCTACCGTGCGTGTGCCGCTTATCTTTTGTGTCACGCTTGTCTGGTGCAAGTCGCATCCAGGTTTTACCCGCTTGCCTTTGTAGGTTACACATTCCAACAGATAACACTCCTCCTGTCTGTGTGCAGATTTTTCCTACCCCCAAACCGAACTAATTGGTTCCGGGACCTTCAAACTTTAACATTCAACAGAAAACCATGTGGCCTCCTTTTTGACATTTTTCTCTTTGTTTGATCTTCTAACGCTGCAGTACTGTAAAAACGCTTGTCCTTCAAGGCATCCCTAAACTGATGCACCTTCATTCGTAGAAGGAATGTGCAGCCAGTATCTGTTTACAACACAATAATATTCCATGAATTCATCCAAGTGTCGCTTTGATTTATACGAATACCACGTTGTAAAAGTAATCTTTAAATATCACGGTCCCAATCTGACCTTTTATTTGTAAAAGAATTTCCATTTACACTTTTATGTTCCTTTGTTACGTTCCCAACATATCTACAAATCAAGACGTTATGTTTACCGTACATATGTACGTTTTTACTGAAAAAGGCATACAGTTATTTACAAGAAATCGGATTCCTTTAACAAAACGTGGTATTTTTGGTATGCTGTTAATCATTTTGACCTGCAGATGGAAGCATGGGTTGTTACATTAATTACGTTTAAGGATCTGCATGGACAAAGAAAATGCCAGTTGAGATGAGTCTTTCGTAGGCAGGCAGTAGTATCAAGTTTACACAGAGGAACATTTTGAGTAATTTAAGTGAACTGTGTGTAAGCCCTTAGGCGCCACGACTGCCACAGTGAAGCTGCAGTTTGCATTCGATTAGATGTAAATTTATTGAAAACACGAGTTCATTAGTTGCACTAATTGCAATCTCCATTCCCATGAACTGTGGGATGACCTTACGGTTCATTCGACTTAATATTCATACGGGAAGAAGACGTTACGTCTCTATAATTTTTCTTGAACCAGAAAGAAAGTATCGTACAAAACAATATGTCAAAGGGAGCTAAGCAGAAACTTTCTACGTGGGAGTACCGTGGGAGGCATGGTATCAAGTAGCATCGTTTAAATCATACGTAATCTGTTCTTTTTATGATATCCAAATATTTGTGTTTGCGTAACAGAGTAATGGCCAGTGAGTCAGTTTCGAGCGCCATTACGTTTTGCCCTAGTTACTTTGGTCACAGCAAAACGTTTTGTCTCGGGGATTATCCGGCGGCGCCTCTACACCTCGGCCTAAATACCAGTTCGTATACCTATTTGTTCCGTCAACAGTGATTATTACATGAACCACTGAAGGTGACCTTAGATACAAGGTTTCATGTCTTCTGCATTAGTCAGCAGCCGATACTAAACATGGGCCTCCCCCGTTCAACACTACGAGTAATTTTGGCACGCTTAGCAGATGATTAAGTGAGCTGCGTTAGCGCTGCACCTACGACTAGGTAACTATGTACTTATTGCCTAGCTTTACATACATACATAGTATCACACCTGTAATCTCCAAAGGGTAAGGTTAGAGGTGTACATAAATGTATAGTAGGTACATCCACATTTCACCAGTTACGCTTAAGTCCCATGTCATAGAGGGCGAGCCTATTGCCTCTGGCACAAATCCAGACTCCAGGGAGCTGCTGAGAGGGAGTGGGAGGCAGTCACCTCCTTGTGCGAAGCAGTCATGCTAGCGAAGGAGGTGGCTGAGAGGCTGAGGGAAAACACCTCACGCCTCAGCCGCCGCGGGAGACGCTCCGGGCGTCGGGAGCCGCGTGACGACTCCCGGCCAGCGTAGGCGCGGGCCTGCGGGCGGTGAGTAATGGGTAGCTCGCCGTCCGATCAGGACCAGGCCCGTGCCGGACGGCGCGTTGTGTTCCACGTGCGCCTCAAAGAGATGTCAGCAGAGGACGGGGCCCGATGGGGCCGAAGCCGAAAGGTTTACCGCTGCCCTGGAACAGAAAGGGCTAAGGAAGGAACACGGGTGGGTTTTAGTCAGTAAGAGTCTGACACTCCCTTCCGCTCCCCCCAGAGCGGGAGGGGTCATTTGATGATTTCCTATCAACAAAAAAAAAAGGGGGAGCTGCTGAGAAATTACAGATGGAAAAACCCAATAATACTTCACCCGAGAAGTTCTAATACCTTATGTACAAAACTGTGTAGTAAAGTATAAATCACTGCTAATCAATAACACGAAGTTTTACCACCTAGAATTCACGTGTTGTTCAATTAATCATGCACTTTCTATTGAGCAGAACATTGAAAGAAAGAAAATTCGATAAATTGATGAAGTGCAAAATTAGAAAATAGTTTTTCCAATAACAGCCATCAGTTTAAGCTTTCCACAACAAAAGAGAACGTTTAGTGTTCCACTCTTCACCAAACGTGGTTAACAAGAACGTATATTGTTCCACTCTTCACCAAACGTGGTTAACAAAGCGGTCTCTATTAACAAGCCAGGTTTTCCAGGTAAAGTAAAGATGATGAATAACATTCCAAGTTTTATCCTCTAATATAACGATTTAATGGCATTAGTTTTGCCATGGTGAAATATCTGCGAAGTTCGTACAAATGGGGCCGTTTTGGTGTGTATAGTGCGCTGCATTATGGTACACAAGACAAAAGAACGAGATAGGTATGCAGGCAAGCATCTTATGACTATGAAGAATGAATAGTATAGAAAGTGGGGGTTGTAGACAGAGCTATTAAAATTTCGATGCTACGCACATGGCACATAAGAAAAACGAAGATAAAGACAGGTATTTAGAAACAGACACCTCGTCTCCAGATGATACAATGCTTTCCTTCAAAGGAGGTGAAGATTCTTGTCCGGATTTTTTTTACACTTCGTGGAAGCACCATTAAACGAAAGAAAAAAGATACTTCCTGAGGAAAATCAGCAAATGTATTAAATTTCCCGCTTGCTTGTCAGTGTCGCTTGTTGTGCATATAAGGCTTAGCTCATAAAGTCATAATACTCATTCTTGGCGTCGCGTCGCTGTTGTCGGGTCATTTTTAATTCAAATGAGTGCTTCTGAATCGTTTAATAATGGGCACGAATGATAGAACGATAATAAGAATTTCCTCAGTTTTTCTATTTTATGCTTACTAATTATATTTTTCTCTTACTTAATAAATTCATATTATTTACAAACTGGAATTCTAGCTCTCACATAAATAATATCATACTCTCTCATACATGAGGAGCGCGAGCAACACTTCAATAGATCATTTACAAAATCAAAGTTTTGTATAGGGTTCTTTCATAGTCACAAAATGGTACAAAATCGTAGAAAGCACATAACACACACACACACACACAAAACACCTTGTATTTTTTAATGTTGTGAAAAGAATTTGTGATCACTGTAATATTTCTAAGGAGTACAAAATACATTGGGCATAGAGCACAAGGTCGAAATGAAATGACAGATCTACAAAATAATTGCTCCACATCCATTTCAAACGTTGTTCTCATTTTATGATTTCCCATGACATTTAGAACAAGGCAAATTTTCGCAACATGCATGGGTTAAGCAGAAGTCGAGTTCTCGTGGGGTGGTGTGGCTGATCTATGTCCGAATGACCACTACAATTTCCCAAGAGACTAGAAAGTAAGAGATATTTTCAGCGGCTGAAAATAGATGAACAGAATAGGCAATACAAGTCAGGCTGGTTTTGGTTCGAGTATAGAATCGTAGCCATCTGCTAGATCTAATGGGAAAATCTTAAGCATAATCAAAATCTTATCATAAGCATAATCTGTAGCGCATCAGGGATGTTCGCAGCAGGGCGTACATATGACTTCTTTGCGATTATTCGTAAAAGATCCGCTTCACTGCTGCGTCGGATGCGGGGTGGCGACAGCAGTCTCCTGAGCGTTGTTGCTATTAAGACTGAAGGCCGCATTATGGGGCACCTGTGCGCAGTGCATGTACTGTTGCCAGGTGTAGCCGTGAGGTGGCGAAATTAAGTATTATTAGTTGTGTGTTAAAGTCTATTATACTAACATAGGCTAAGGAATACTAACAAATTTATGGGTTCTACCTGAATTAAAGATAAATAAATAAATACATAATCAGCCAATAGCGTTCCCACTGCTGCATGCTGGGACATATGCTTCTCTAGACTACGGCCCATCCACGCGGGCCCGGTGCGGTGTTGGTAGACGTCACATGTCTTCGAATTTTTGGCTTTAGGACATGCCGGTTTCCTCACGTTTTCCTTCACCGTTCTTGTGAGCAGTGGTGATGAAATAAATTACACAAAGTGAGAGGGATGTGTGGTGTTACACGAACGGATAGAATAAGAAATGAGTATATAAGAGGAAGTTTGAAAGTGGCACCGGTAACTGAAAAGTTGTGTGGAAACCGGTTGTCATGGTATGGGCGTGTGTTACGGAGGAATGAGGAAAATGCCGTGAGGAAAGTTTTGAGTATGAATGTCGATGGCTATGAGAGTAGGGGAAGACCAAAGAAACGATGGATGGACTGTGTGAATGATGATATGGTTAGAAAGGGGGTCACTGTCGAGATGGCGGCTAACAGAGGAGTATGGAAGAAAAAGACATGTTGCGCCGACCCCAAATAAATTGGGATAAGGGCAGGAGAATGATGAATGACAGTGTCTGCTTGGGTTCAAACCCACGACCTAGACTCATAAGTCGAGGAAGTTACGACTGGGCCATCACTGCTCTCATTTATACCTTCATTAGAAATTCGAACTTCTTAAGAGGGCATCATTATAGGCGGACCTAGAGCTAATCCTCTAGCTAGCGTGCAACCCAATCGTAACCGTGGCCATTGTCCAGTTGCATGAAGCCTTGAAGCACGGTAAGGATTGCCATTGCAGTTTAGATAACTATGTAAATGTTATCGTTGTAGTTTGAGCAGCTTTACGTGAAGCAATGAATATTTACTGGGCTTTACGTTCCAGAGCCTATTCATTACCCATCAATCATTATATCAGCAATGACCGATATAACGGTTAGTTCTACCGATGACTCATGCAAATGCACTCCGATTCGTAGATCTACAGTTAAATAATAAATCAACATGTTCCAAATAATATGGGTTAAATTCTACGAACCCAGAGCAATGAGATACTATTTTAACGTTAATTGTAAAACAAGCAGTAGGTACTTTCTGTTGTATGACTTGTTGAACCAGAATTTCATATGTAACTATTGCAAATAAGAACTTCGAATTGCGGATCTCCGGAATATTATAGTGACGGGACATTTCGTAGTGATGTAACACTGACGCAGGCGCAACTAACTGACGCATTCGATTTTTTTTCTTATTAGGAACAAGCAAATGAAGATCACATTCCGTGCAATGAGTCAGTACTTTCACTCAAGTGGTATCGATGATTAATTGTAGTTTCATTGGTGAGCTGTTTGGTATTTAACCCTTTGATCTTATTAATTAGCTATTTCTGAGGCGCCATATCAAATGTTGATGACGCGACGAGAATTAAAATAACTGATTTTTTTCGAGAAAAATAATTTCTTGGATATTTTTTAGGAGGTATATTTTGACGCGTCACCGTTTTCAAAAGTCAAAGTATTCAAATATTTCGAAGGGGCTTTCGTTTCGCACAATCGTGACAGTAAATAAACGATTCCTAATGAGGTGTGTTGCGCATTGAGTAAATAATTACTTCACAGTGATTTTACACTGTTACGTGTAAAAAATAAAAAGTTTAAGATTTACGAAATGCGTTTCGACGTTCACGGAACTTCCATTTTTAAGGCTTTGGACAGATAATAAACTGCTGACTGATTCCGTTTTAAACTTTAGGTATACCTACCTAAGTAACATACATGTAATGATTTTCAAATGTTCTTGTCATGCATAAAAGCCTACCTTTTTCTCAAACCTTGTTTCAATCGGCATTTAGTGGTAGGTACCCAGAAATCCTCAGATAATCCACGCAGTTTTCTGACTGACTGTTATCTGACTACCCTGAAACAAAGAGGTTATCAATTGTCAGACTTTTCGGGATCCCATAGGCTTACTTCCCTAAAATTTAAACAAGCTAGAACGAAAAAGAAAGATCTAGAAATAAGAAAGTGGTCTTCCTTCTTTTGGATCTTAACAACAAAAACAGCAAAACATGTAACAATCTAGGACATCACCTGTTCATACTTCCTATACAAACTGGCAGTCTAAACCACATTGATCGATGAATCTGCGGTTATGGCTACTCTAATGTTAATTGAAAAATAAGGACCACGCTAAATAAACTGTTAATGATATAACTTGCAAATTGACTGTTGACAGCAGTATGGTTTGATGTACGATGCTAAAATGACCGATGAACTCTAACAGAAGTAGGTGCACTCTCATGATATTACGCGGATGATATAAGCGAGCCAGTGCCCTGAATACCTGACTAATACCCACTTACTATAGAAGTAAGACATACTTGTCTAATGGGTATCCGGAAAAATTAGGTTGATCCATCAAAGAATGGGAGCAAGGAATTTCAACGAGATTTTCGGATGACAGAAATGAATAGTGGCAGAAAAATTTTCACCAGCTGGGTAAATGTTGGCATTATTAAAATTTATATTTGGAAATAGTTCTCTTGTAGTATCTATCACATAGTTCATTTATATGTCATGGTGTCATTAATCCATTTTAATTCTTTTACCTATTGTGGTATAGTAATTTTATTTTTAGGTGCATCGTCTTCATATATAATTATATAATGAATGTATGCAAAATATTGTAAAACATTCTAAAAGAGTAACGGTGGAGTTTCTTGCCCATTCTTCTCCAAACGAAAACTACCTTTTGGAAGGGGCGACTAGAATCAATTTTGTTTTAACGTTTTTGACGTTCAAAAGTGCCTTTATATGCCTATTTGAAATAAATGATTTGATTTTGACTTAATAAATAGTTTTCTTGCTCTTGTACCTACTATATTCTGAAGCTATCAGATAAGAATATCAAAGGTATAAGTATATCGACCAGATACCTAAAAGTAACTCGTATAGGGAATCTTGGATGGTTATCATCATCATCATCTGCCTAGGCTTTTCCCAATTATGTTGGGGTCGGCTTCCAGTCTAACCGGATGCAGCTGAATACCAGTAGGTATTTTACATGGAGCGACTGCCTATCTCCACAACCCAGTTACTAGTATAAAAAAAAAAACAAACAATAACAAAAAAAACAAACTTGAAAGTTATTGTATATTTTTTGTTATAAAAAATATACAATACCTTTCAAGATGAATAACTGTAACAATAAAAACTCAACATAACTTTTGAAGAAGAATTAAAAGGACGGTAAGATTCGACCATATAACGTATAAAACGATATAGATCGATTTAGAAATCATATGCTCATTATAGTAATAAGATTAAAGTTGCATTCAAAAGTATACAATTAAGTAATTAAATTAGAAATCGCTGCAGATAATCAGATATAAGTAGATGTTCATAAAGTACCGTTTCCCACTACGCAGTAAGTAATTGATCGTGAGATAAGATCGATATCTTCCGATGATCGATAGTGCAGATCGGAAGAGACCTAGAAAGTGGGATAAATCGTGATTTTACTAATTATTCGAGTTACGTTAGCCATTGCGACAAACGTTTGTCTCCTCATTGCAAATACGAGAAGATTTATAGC
Organism: Apamea crenata; assembly: GCA_949629185.1. NCBI lineage: Eukaryota > Metazoa > Arthropoda > Insecta > Lepidoptera > Noctuidae > Apamea > Apamea crenata. The sequence continues at coordinate 8,390,576 of OX451356.1, read as the reverse complement.
TATTAATCAGGCTATAGCGGTAACCGTGTTTGTTTTATTACGTGATCGAATGGATAATAATGTGTTTATCTTAAGAAATTTGTTTCGTAATGACCTTTTAAGTGTTTTATATTAGCCAACGATAATGTTTAGCACAAAAGTGTCGCAACTGTGGCGCTACGTTCGCATACATCCCTGCACTTAATTAATCCTATATTGTCAAGTCATATATCACAGTATTTTACTGTGCATGTTGACTGCGGTCTGAGGTACATACAAAAAAAGTAGCTCCGACTATAAAAGGGTATTTACAGTCATACCGAGAAGTGACGGCAGAAACATCAGTATAACTCAAAGAGACAGGGGAATGAGTTGTAAATTTTCTAACATAAAATTTTTCAAGCGAGTTCGCGGACTATAAAATTGGAAATAAGTCCAGCACTAAAACTCTCGGCTCACAAATTAGTCAAGTTGACATGCTTGTGTACACTCACCACGGGCTATTTCGCATTAATTTAATGGTAGAAGGCGTTGTTTAAAATATTGTACATGCATCGTCGTAAATAGTTTTATGGACATGAATTCATTTGTTTTTATTTTACACTTTTTTACCGACGATATGTTCTTCTAGACGTTCAGCATTATTTTAAATGACGGCTTTTAGGTTAAACATTTCTAGGCGTTATTGCGACATAAAACTGTATTGAAGCTATAAAGAGTATTTTTAATGTCTTTTTGGGTTACTATGCAGTTTAGTACTCAACGAAGCGGTAGGTACACATGCTATCAATAACTTTAAGAAAGACAGATTTTTTTGCAAAGCCTAAAATAGAATTTAGTATTTTAATAAGGGAAATTATTCCTAATCTATTTTGTTTATTTCTTTATCTCAAGAAATAAGAGCAGAAAAATAGGTCCTACAAAGGTAAGCCTTTATTCTAAAGAAATCTCTTCCAGCATACCTGCGATAGGAAAGTGGATTACATATATTACCTAATCTAACTATAAACTCTTATGACACAATAGTTAGACACAATCGTGGAAATAACAAATGCAATGATGGTAAAAATGACACCAATGAAGTTCAACTCTTAGCATCCATATGCAAAATTGATTTCGTTAACCTTTCGAAAAGTCCCTATACAAACTTCTTCAGTAGCGGAAGCAATTTCATTAAGCCTCTCTTATGACTGGTGCTTGTAACATGTCAAACCGTTCAGATACCCATTTACGGAACTGATCAAACTTCTTTTCTATGTGATATTTCATAACGCCATAGTGTCCATTATGAAAAGAGCAATATCATACCGGTGTCGTATTTCCGCCATCCCTCCGATGGTGCGCATGATTCGCCCATTGTGTGCTATCAATGGAGACAGTTTCATAGAAATCATTTGCATTTGGAACTGTCTGATTGCAGAAAGGTGTGTAGGCACCTACTCGGAAAAAAAATTACATGTAGGCAGACCGAAGTAATGAAACATTTGGTAAGGTTTTTTTTTAATATTTTGAAGTATCGAATGTTTTTATCCATTCCCCAAACAATACAAAATAAACCCCCCAAACAATAGTTATACAATGTACTTAATATATATTTATTAAGTCGGTACACATTGTTTTTTTTTGTTATTATTTTTACAAGCAAAAACTGCTATGATTTGTGGTAGCTGTTCAAATATCTACAAGCAAGGCTGAAATAAAACGTCAACACTGAATTAATAATTAATATTTCACTTCATAATTCATTCAAATATTTCAAAGCAGACAGGAGAATGACTGATTCACTAGCGGGACCAGTTGACTATGGGATCACCATCTCAAGCTTAGTTATCTTGCCTGACGACGCTGTCTCCTTTTTGAGAGAGACCATGTTAAGGAACGAACCACGACCGGCTGTTGTTGACGGCAACGAGTCGGATATCTATGAAAACGAGACACTACCGGAGATAATTGACCGTAGAATTGAAACGACATCCCACAAAGGTAAAATGAAGCGACAATTAATCATAAATCAGCTAGAACCGCTATTAACTAAGAACAACAAAGAACATCTAGCAATTAATAATTCAATGTACCATGACTTCCTTAACGTACATATAGTATTCATTACACGTCCCATTGAAGAGTCGATCTTTGACTTTGATATATTATCCACTAGCTTCTGCCCGCGGCTTCGCCCGCGTGGATGTCGGAAACTATCCCACGGGAACGTGCTACCAGGATAAAAAGTATGTGCTTCCCCAGGATGCCATCTATCTCTTTGCCAAATCAGAAGTTCAGTGGTTTAGGCGTGAAAATGTTACATACAGTTTCAAGTACAAATCCTCCCTTAAAAAACCGAATAACCCACTTTTGCCCCGTCAGGGGTCAATTTTCTATTATATTATATTATTATTACTTTACATACTTATTATTAATTAACTTATTATTAATTATTTTCTGTCAAAAGTATCAATACTGAGTTTCGAGTTAATCGGACCGCGCATTCAATTTCTTCCATACAAACTTCAACACCCCTATATCCCCCTTTGAGGGGTAGTTTGAAAAACTTATAATGATAAACTTTATTACTTACTTAGGCAAGTATTGTTGCCAAGTTTCAAGTTTATTAACTAAATTAATAAGATTTTTCACATAAACTGTATCCCCGCTTTTCACCCCCACTGGGGTGGAATTTTAAAAAAATTATAAAAATTCATAACTTGACACAAAGATTATTTATACCCATTTTCGAGTTAATCAAGCCACGCATTATAATCCTCTTCTGTAAAATTAACTACCCCTTTTCACCCCGTTAGGGGTAGATTTTCGAAAAACCCTCATACGTGTTATTATTTATTTTTAGTCTTAAGTACACACACTGAGTTTCGAGTTAATCGGACCGCGCGTTCAAATTCTTCCACACAAACTTTAGCACCCCTATATCTCCTTTGAAGGGTAGTTTTGAAAAACTAATAATGATAAACTTTATTGCTTACTTAGGCGAGTATTCATGCCAATTTTCAAGATTATTAACCTAACGAATAAGATTTTTCATATAAACTTTATCCCCGCTTTCCACCCCCACAGGGGTGGAATTTTGAAAAATCATTTGGGATGTTTTCATAACTTGACTCGAAGATTATTTATATCAATTTTCGAGTTAATCAAGCCACGCTGTAAAATCCTCCCCTGTAAATTGACTACCCCTTTTCAGGCCGTCAGGGGTAGATTTTCGAAAAACTCTGATACACATTATTCTTTCCTTTCAATTATAGGTACAAATACTGAGTTTCGATTAAATCGGACTGCGCGCTAAAATTCTTCCATACAAAGTTTGAAACCCTCCAATCCCCTTTTAGGGGGTAGTTTATAAAAACAAAAAATCCCCAACTTCATAATTTATTTAGATAAGTATTCGTGCCAAGTTTCAAGTTTATTAACTCAAGGAATAAGATTTTTCATACAAACAAAATCCCCCCATTTCACCCTCTTAGGGGTGGAATTTCGAAAAACCCCTTCTTAGTGGATACCTACTCTTCACGAAGAATACACCCTCCAAATTTCATATCTCTAGGACCAGCGGTTTAGGCTGTGCGTTGATGTCTCAGTCAGTCAGTCAGTCAGTCAGTCAGGACTTTGAATTTTATATATATAGATTTAAGTGCTAAAAGGACGGACACTATTAAATTACATAGGCAGTAACTTAGATCATAGATACATTGAGTAACGTATGATTAACAGGCTTCATCGCATGTACCTATTCACTGCATTCAGGTATGAGTGTTCCCTGATACGTGGTACTTGATTCCAACTGGTATCAATCTTGTACACAAATAGAAGTGGTTTCTTGGCCCGTGCAAGACTAGTTCTTTTGTACCAAGGGAGTCATTAAACAAATAAATATGTACTTCGATTGCCCAGCATTTATATGCGTAACGCGTGAAGATTTGTTTATTGCCGTTTTCTAGTAATTCCAGTAGATTTAGAGCTTTCTGTTGCTATTTTCTTAGTATATTGTTATTGTTTCTGCTTATTACAGTTTTAGAAGACGTGTTTATTTTTTCTATTTTAAATTGTTATTCATTACGATCTATGGCTTCACTAGGATCATCTATATTGAAATATTAACTCGAGTGTTTACTTCTTGAATAAAATAAATTTTTGGACCTATGTCCAATATACTTCGGTGTAAAAAATGTAACTGATTATTCTCTCCTCAGCTAACAGACGAAATTGACTAAATTTTTGTGGCAGTGGCACTCGATTTTGTGAGAAGATCATAATTAACCGATATTGTATCTGTAACTTTTATGGTGTACCTACACAATAAAGAGTCATCATCATCATCTGCCTAGACTTTTCTCAACTTTGTTGGGGTCGGCTTCCAGTCTAACCGGATGCAGCTGAATACCAGTATTTTACATGAAGCGACTGCCTATCTGACCTCCACAACCCAGTTACTGGGTAATTGACAGCCGAGAAGCCTTCAAAGATCCAAGATTGACAGCCGGGGCCAACGGCTTAACGTGCTTTCCGAGGCACGGAGAGGTCTTGGTATGTGAAAATGGTCACCCATCCACGGACCAACCGCGGCAAGCGTAGCTTAACCTGATCGATCGACCCGTGCGGCTGTTATTACTTAGCCACAAGCCCCTCAATAAAGTGTATTCTATCTTTTTTTTTTATTCAGATTTGGTACAATTTCTTTGTTTATCTTTAAAACCTGTGGTATCTATACCTGTTTACTTTTGTACATTTTATAGGAAGCCTAAAAAAGTAAATTTTCATTCCCATACCGGGACCGGGACAGATAAAACTTAACACAGCATCTAATATTTCTTTTTCCCCATAAAACGTACGTAAACTCGTCCACATTCTATATTTAGCGATAGTAAACAGTTCTGTTAACCAACTGGCAGTGGCCGCGTCGGCGCCGGCGCCGGATTGACATTTACACGAGGACCTTGCGCAGAACAATTTGCGAACAATGAGAGACCTGTCATATGTTCCCGGAACCGTCTCGAAGGAGTGACCTCAGCCACCGACCTCTACACTTCCAAACGTGCCGAGTTACACAAAAGATCCATGTACGAAGGAAAATATGTGCATTGTGGACTATGCAAAGGAGTGTGTGGCCAATTGAATTGTGTCCGTGAAGAACGATTGATGCTGTCTTTGTGAAAGTATTTGTGGAGGAGACAAAGTTAATCGTGCCTTTGGCTACATACAGGATGTGTTGACTATACAATACTGAGTCTACGGATGAAAATGATAAAGCAGTTACGGCACAACACAAGCACCCACATCCTGACCGCTAGATATAAAGTTTTGTTATAGGTAGCTATATACTATATAGGTAATAATAATAACAAGCTCAGGCTCAAAGAAGTACCTAGTGGTAAACATAATCGATCCATGATCCTATATACCATTACTTCTGTTGTAAAGCTTGAACTTTAGAAGCTATTGTTTGAAATGCGTAAAACTATAACATTGTGTAAGTGCGATCGCTTTAATAACTTGTCATACGATACATTCAATCTACCAAATAAACACTTCCTGTAGGAAAAAGTATAGTTTACTAAGCTAGGTTTTTCTATGACTGATATAAATTGTAAAGACGAAAAATAAATCAATGCAGTGCACAATGCACTCAGCAGAATTCATAAATTATTATTTACAGATTTATGGGTTGAATTTGCAAGTTAGGCATTGTATAACGTCTGTTCACTGTCTTAAAAATAAAGATGATTTCAAGGAAACACAATTATTTAATATATAAGCTATATATACAAACGCTTAAAATTGGTAACACTAAGAGCTTGTGGAACAACTTATGAGACTGAGTATAGGTACTGGATATTGTATGAAAAAATCGGAGTCATATCGAATGTATGTTTTCGGGAAATCTGTGCCAGGCGTTGAAGATAATCCCATACATTATTATTCATGTGTCAGATTCTGTCTTGAACTTGCACGTTGTACGTGTATTCATGAGTAACTTTTGCGTTGTAGTTCTACATTTTGTTGGGTGTCCTGTCAAGTAAGTATTTAACACAATCACTGAAACAATATGATTGGATTTATCTATATCTTCCATGGCAGAAATAAACCTTGGATTTCTATCTTGCCAGGCGATACCTGGAATTAGTTAGACACCAAACTTTATCCTCAAAAGTTACGAAACAACGGCCATGCAGGCAACATCGCGATCCAAGATTAGTGTGAAACCAATTGCTTAACCCGAAGTTCCCACAAGTGCGTCAGTGTACCCGATTAGGTAACGATCAGCCGGATCTACAGGCTCATTAAAAGAAAAAAAAGATCATATCGCAGACAATAGAGCACTCGGCGACCGAAAGTGATAGTCTAATAGATATTATAGTGAGACGATGACGATAGTGACCAGCAAACTGGCCAGTCATTACTCATTACGGAATACTCGCGGTTTTCCTAACAACTAATTGGTTCCTTTGTATAATAGATCAATAGCTAGATGCAGTGAATAATATCAGATAAGACTCAATTTCCTCCAACTATACAAATATTTATTGCACTAATGATAGCCTTTCCTCAGATAATAACATGATAAAGCATTTCTAACGCTCCAGGACATAGCAGGTGTTTAAATTTCAATAAACAAACTCCAAGCAATACGAATCCTGCTTTCCCTTTGAGTAAATTATCAAAATTATAGCTTATTACCTAAGAAAGGTGGGGTGTTACAACGATTCCATTCGGTTACATCTGAGTGGCAGTTAAACAACAGATCATTCGTCATTTGCAGGGAAATTATAGGGAAACGTAGAACGGTGGCAGTTTATGCTGTTTTGAATAGCAAACGGAACGCGAACTTCAAAATTACCGCCATTTGCAATACATCAAGCTATGCCGGCGGCTGCGCGTCGCTCCCCGGCTTGCGGTTGTTTGACAAATGAAGTTGTTGTTCTTCCTGCACGGCGCCACCGCATCTTACGACCGGAATGTCATGCCATACACCTTAACGCGTTCACACCTCGCGGTGACCCGAGTGCCCAACCGGTGAGTGGTGACACTGTGGAGAAATAGCTCAATTGGAACGGAGCTCGCAACAATGGCATTGATTGATGGTTTGCTAAGAAACATTTCGATGTCAATAAGTATCATAGCCACAACATTCGTAGCCTACATATCAAAACTAGGTAAACCTACACCTAGGTATCCAATTTCAGAATTGTCACTGCTAACTAGGTCAACAGCTAACGGTTCTCGCATTGATTAGTCATTATTTCCATATAGGGTTTTCTTTAACATAGAACCGATCGTATATAGTGCTAAGTAGCGGAACAGTTGCGAGTGGCACCGCGCGGCAGCATTATACATAATTGGCGTCACTGACCTACGGTAAACATTGCGTCTGCGTTCAAGGTCAACAGCCTTGATGTTTTATCGTTTCCAATAAGATGTCAGTATACGTAACGTATTACAGTTTGAGCGAGCTTTATTGGCTGTTCATGTTTACATTAGTATGGTGGAGTAGAAGTAGGTGTTGCTTCTAGGTAATAAACGGTTTTAGACTGAACTACTTTATAATATCTTCCTACTTTATTTTTTCTTTGTTACACATCATCGGATGAGCTGGACTCCTTCAACAAGAACTGCCGATCGATTCTGTAAAATATCTCACCACGAAAACTTAGGTGAAGTGAGCTGTCATTCCCAGCTAATGCTAGGGATTGACACTATGGACAGCTCACTTTAAGCTCACTTCACCTAACTTTTCACGGTTAGATGGTTACAAAATAGCACTACTGGTCCTTAGTAGCGAAAAGAAAGTAGAGAGGCCTTTGCCCTGCAGTGGGACATCCCAGGCTTTGAGTAAGAATAATAATACGCATCATCTTATGTGCTGAAACTATATAATAATAATAAAACTTTATTTCATAAAAAATACAGATTTACCATGTTTTATATTAAGACCATTTAAATGAGCTTTGGTAGTAACACAATGCAATACTAATCTAGGAACTGAAATCTGTACACAATATGGAAAACCCTGCCTCTCAAACTAGGTAACCTGTATCTTGAGAGGCAGTGATTTAGCTTAAAGTGTGATGCTATAAGTATAGTAGACTTACAATTTATTGTTTTTCTTGTTGAGCAAACTAAATTATGGACGAACGGTCCTCAAAATTTAGACGAAATATTGCAAGCATTTCATGCTTTCGAGCAAGTATCCTCATTCTTCGAAAAAAATGCGGACACGCTCACATAACAATAGGTATTAGGTATAACACCAAACAGATGAAGTCATGACACGTTCCTTTGTAGGTAGGTAGGTAGGTACCACAAAAATGCAAAAACAAAAAAGCGAAAATTCTCATCTCCTATTTACATGCATAATAAAATGTAACCTTGAAGAATACCTTGGATTGCAGACGAAAATACAGACGTAGCGAAACAAAGGGTGAGATATGGAATCTACAGACTCCTGGTCATTTAATACATAAGGCATTTACGAGTAGGTACATACACAGGGCCACAAGATGTATCGAACTGATTGTACGAATGCTATTGTGGATTTAAGTAAGTTAAATGGAACCCTGAATGTTTGTACTCCCACATATCCGGAGTAAACATGTCTAGTCGTCGCCCCAATGGATTTTTTTTGTTATGTCCTTGCTTAAACTAAATCTTATTTCAAGAAGCATTAGGCACTTTGAGATAATGGATTAGGTCTCAATCACCCAAATTAAATTCTTTATAGCCTCATTGAAAGTGATCCATTTATATTCAAAGTGTTTTATTGAATTATCTTAGTACTTAGGAGTCGTATGTTAGGCTCAAATATGTTATAATGCTACACTATAACTATTTATTTTTTTATTTTTATTTATTTATTTATTAATAACCAACTTACATTAACGGTTTGCACCACACATACAAGTTATTAGTCAATATTAGTAATTATAGTTACACATGTCATACAATCATAAAAATTATAAAAATGAAGTTATCATAAAAATGGACAAATTTTGATGAAATTAAATAAAATGAAACAAAAATTTGTAAAAATTAGATAAAATAAGATAAAAATTAGACAAAATAAGATAGAATTAGGTTAAATATAAATAGAATTATTAATAACAAGAAACTGTTTTATTTAATTAAACTACTCTTAGGAAATTGTACTGGGAGTGGCAATGGACTCCAGGTATTACTCCAGGTAACTAGCCACAGTTCTAGCTTAAGTCGCTTATTTGCCAACTTTATTAATAACTAGCTTTTCCCCGACCCACCCCGTCGCGTCGCGTCGCATCGCCTGCCTGCACAATTAGGTACTTCGTTTTCGCATAGCGTCCTTTCTTCCTTTCCGACTTTCTTTTGCTCGGCTCCTTAGGGTCAAAGCGTGATGTTAATGCCTATAGCCTTCCTAAAGAATTGGGATATCAAATGCAAAAATATTTTTTCAAATCCGACCGTCAGTTCCAGAGACTAGCGCGTTCATACAAACAAACAAATAAAATCTCCAGCATTCTTATTAGTAAATACTAATAAGAATGCTGGAGATTTTATTTACCTAATCTAAATAGATTAGGTACCCAAAATCAGTCACAGTCAGGATCTAGTGGGATTGCAGCATTTGCAGCAAGCTTGAGAAAAACAGCCAATAACTTTGTAAACCCCTAAACAAAATTAGAATAAAAAAAAACTTTGTAAACCTACCTCCTTTCGTCAGTCAGTTATTTTAGTGCAGCTGAAACATAATTTGATAGGTGTCTAACACAAGACACCACAAAAACGGAACATAAGAATGAAAAGGAACTGGCGTGGTCGAAAATAATATTTTCTGTCGTAAAATAACACGGCTGAAACTGTATTCAACTTGCATTAAACGCGGGGATGAGTTGGTAATCTAATTAAGTTCCTACCTAATTAAGGGACTGCTTCATCGGCTTCTTAATAAGATTAGGAACGTTTTATAGTTTTGTTACAACAATTTATTGCAGCCAAAGCAAGGGTTCACAGTGAAATTCTCTTTTTTGATGACAAAGTAAATCGATTAAAAAAAAACAACATACTTACACAGAACATACTCGTATAACTTAGGTACCAGTATCAATAAAAGATTGGTTATTTAAAAAAAAATATAAAAGATTAATAAAAATACCCGGCAAAGTGGTAGTCAGACTTGCACACGAAGCATTCCGTAGGTATCTATGTACCACCGTAAAATATTCAATACTTTTTTTTTAATCACGCTTTTGGGTTACCCCTTTACTTTATTTTTATTATTTTTTGTTGTAGCGGCAATAGAAATACACAATCTGTGAAATTTCCAACTGTCTACCTATTACGCTTCATGAGATACAGCCCGCTGACAGACAGACGGACGGACGGATAGCGGAGGCATAGTAATAGGGTTCCGTTGGCACCCTTTGGGTACGGAACCCTAAAAACATGGCAAACTAACACTAGATAGTTGGGATCAGAAGGCGGCGATGCTTAATGCTAGCTACAGAGATGTCAAGCAGAGGTGTCTTGTTAGAATTTTACTCAGACACGTAGATACGTACCTACTTAAATGGTAAAATAAATGAAATACAGGGCCATAAACAGAAAACAATGTTGGATTACCTACGGTCGTACCTGAGCCACAGATTACTAAATAGTTCCTACGTCCTGAGGTTCCTCCGTTCTTCGTTCGTATGTTACATTGTTTACGAGGTCAATTCATTAGACCTAATTAATTGTTCTGTGAGTTCAACATTATTAGGTAATTCAGTATCGGTGAATTTTTTATGTTTTCCGTTCTTTATTTTATTTCGTTTGAATACAGGCACTATTATTAGTTTGATCATACAAAACAGTCGGTAGTCGAGATTAAACGTGCGCATTTTGGTACTTCAATGAGAAAAAAATACCAGCATTCTAATTTATTCATACTGATGTTCACTGAGCGCAACCGAAATAATAAAGTCTTTAATTATTTCACAAAACGCCATTCTCTTTCAAATAGCTAGGTTTGTTACAAGTCAGTGACCAGTGCAGGGAAACCCTGGCTGTACGAGTCTGTGGTAGTAGGTAGTTATAGTTACTTGTTGCAAGGTAAGACAACGGGCGACCCCGCACATGCGCACTTACCCTCATTGATTTTTCTCACTTTGACAGTTCCACCTATGTTTTGGCCCATCGCTCGCGTACCAACAACAAAGTAAACAAAAAATGGCTTTAGATTTTTCTGCAACGTATAAATTACTAGTTTTAGGTGATTCTAATGTAGGTAAAACGTGTATAGTGCATAGATACTGTGACGAGCGATATTACGATATATACATATCCACTATAGGTAAGCAAACTTATTTATTTTTAGTTTTACGAGCCTTTGTCAGACAGGTGATGCTGTATTTAAGTGCCGTTTTGTAACATAACGAATCTGCGATTATATTTTATATTGCGGATGTAAGGTGGAAAACAATGGAACATGTGACGTGAAATAGCCCTTTAAATATATTTATATGCTCAGGATTTCCCTTCCAGACCATTTTACAGTTAAAAGTTAGTGCCCGACCAACGTTAGTAAGCTATGTCGTGAAATACATAGGAACAACTCGTTTCTACGGAATGTATTTTGTATATTTTTTGCTCGAAGCCGCGACGAGCCTGGCCGCTAAACGACGTAGGAAACTTTGAGATCTTAGGAGTAGCTTTTTGTGTCTAAATGCAATGCACTTCGCAAAAGCTTTTAGAAGATAAGGTGTCACCTCTAGATTTCATGTTAGACACGAGTGCATTTATTTAGCTCAGTTCAATGTTGGGTCGGTAGGTATTTTTACGAATTTATTGTAGAAATCTGGAAACAGCAAAATTCTGACAATGTGGTACTGAAATGTTTTAATATTTGATGTCTACGTCTTTGCAAGACCTATCTTAAAAGAAACACTATTGTAAGAAATTACTTTTTGTAGTAGGCAGTAGGTACCTATAGGGTATTTATTTCCTAAGATGTAGGTAACCTATCTTATAGGCGTGCCGATGAATTCTTGGAGCATTGGAATGCAACCATTCGAATTTTGCACCTTTCTGTCATATTTTTTTAAATTATTCATGATTTAAGAACTAGTCCTTAGCAGCTTTAAACAGAGAGAAGTGAAAAGAGAGTAGGGAGGCCTTTGCTCTGCAGTGGGACATCACAGTAATAATATTAACTCCTGAATCCTGATAAAAAGAGAAGAGTTAAGTTTCAAGCCTTTATCTGTCTCAGACGGTGTCAATTTTCTCAATTCCGTAATACCTATGCCCGACCATATTATGGAATTGTGAAAATCGCCACCGTCTACATCACGATATGGCCAATTCTACGAACAAACCGCGACGTACGTCACCACATCAGACGCTGTAGCAATAGAACTTACGCAATAACAATGAGTCCATAGAAAACCTTCTTACAGTAAAGACGAGTAGGTACCGTACCTACTGTCCAGCAACAAATATTAGGCGGTAGGTACACAACGAAATTGGCACACAATAGGCACTGTTGCGACTTACCACACTTATATAACGTTTCCAGGCATAGATTTTAAACAGAAGATAATAAACTTAGACGGCGTGCCAATCAAACTCCAAATATGGGACACTGCCGGACAGGAGAGGTTTCGGACACTGACCACGGCGTACTATCGCGGGGCTATGGGCATAATACTCATGTACGATATCACCAATCTGGAGTCATTCAATCATCTGTCGTATTGGCTGAGGAATATACAAGAGGTGAGAGATAATACGAGATCCTTTTTTCAAAATATCCGAAGATGAGCTGCGTATCGTTACCTAGTCAAACTGACAATATTTTTCATTGATTTGAAGTGCAGGATTCATGTAACTTGATTGTAAAAATCTATAAATGATCAATTAGTTGATAGTCATCCATTTGTCGGTGTACAAGGCAACAGCGATTACGGCACCGCTATATTTAACCTCAAGGGATATGATGGTAATTTTCTTTGATTCAATGACAAATCATAACTCACCTTGATAAAAATATATTCTATGAAACCATTTTATCTAAGTGCATTTGATTGAGAATCCATATCTACGGTTAGACACCTATATGATGTTCATGGGCGAGTCCCAATTCCTTTTTGAAACAAATGAATATCAAATCGTCTTTGTAAGGTCGTACCATAGCGTAACATTAGTACCTACTAATTTTGTGACAGCCTATCAAAACCCTTTCAACATCATTATGTAATGATGTAGTTAGGTTGTCTGAAAGCCTAGGAACGTATTCATCGATGCCGATGAAACATATGACTCAGTGACTCAGTGGGACTCAGTGGTTCAACGCAGGATAAAGGGAATATATTTAAATAAAAATAGACCTAGCAACTAGCAATAGTGGTTTTAAATCTACGCAAAAAGCTGATGCATTTTTTCCTTCAAATCAATAATGTATGTGCTTTTCTATTTCCAGTATGCGTCTCCCGATGTGATCAAGGTCTTAGTTGGCAACAAGTGTGATGTCCACGAGAATCATAGAGCTGTACCCAAAGAGAGGGGCCAAAAGGTAATTTTCAAGTTACCTATTACTCGTATTTAGGCCACACCGTGGTGTGAAAGTGAATCATAAACGGCCTTGTGAAGTCTAAATCAGTCGTAGGTTTTGATTCTTTCCCACATCAAAAAACTATAATACTATGGATACAAAACATCACGAGTTTCATCAGTACCGGTCAATGCAATCATAGATAGGCAATTACAATTACCTAGTGATCAAACGCCAGGTCATATCCAAAATGACCCCGACCAATGCTGGACGAAGTTCTCATAAATGCCTCTCTTTTATGCGTAGGCAACAACCTTGGGGTCCCCACCAGAACAAATATCAGATATGGTATTGATTAACCCTTGGTAGCCGAAACCTGGATCCACGCGAGACATGGCTTTAATTGTTTCTGTAATTACGGCATTCAGCCGGTTAATGATCAATGGGGAGCCACCTTAGACTAATTTTATTTTACCCCAATTTTTTTAATGCCAACCACAACCAGCACCGCAGTTTATTTTTGAAAACTGTTTTAAATTAAAATACAAACATCATCGATTCCAGATAGCAGATGACTTCGACATGCCGTTCTTCGAAGTATCGTGTAAAAGCAACATAAACATTGAGGAAGCGTTTCTGACGTTAGCCAGGAAAATTAGAGAATACCGGGAGACCAAGGTAATCAACGTTTTCTTTGTATTTTTCTTTTCCTGTTCAATAACTGGTGTAATTTCTTTGACAAACAATTTCTACCACCTACAATCATCATCTGCCTAGCCTTTTTCCAAATATGTTCGGGTCGGCTATCAGCTTCCAGTCTAACCGGATGCATACCGGATGAATACCAGTATTTTTCATGGAGCGAAGGATTAGGCAGAGCTGCACCTATGATACAATCACATTTCGTCAGTTATGTTTAAGTCCCATGTAATAGGGGGCGAGTCTAATGCCATCAACCGGACATTTTTTTTTTTTCGTTAGCCTACATTGTGTCCCACTGCTGGGCAAAGGCCTCCCCTTTTTCCTTCCAAACCTCCCTGTCTTGTGCCCTGCGAACGTTATCAGATCGTCACACCACCTTCGCCGTGGTCTACCTCGACGGCGATGTCCTCCCTGAGGCGTCCAGTGAGTGACGATCTTTGCCCATCTCTCCGGGTGCATTCGCGAGACGTGTCCGGCCCAGTCCCACTTCAGCCTGGCTGTTTTTTCTCCAACATCCGCTACTTGAGTTATTTATAGAGCGCAGCGTGGTGTTTCTAACTCGATCTGTTATTTAATACCTGTGTTTCTTTTCAGGCGGACGCCTTCGAGCTGAAGGAAAGGGACAACGTAATAAAGCCTTCCGAATCGGAAACGGATGTGTCAAAGTGTAGCTGTTAGCCTAATGTACTTGTAGCATTCTTTCGTTTGTGTAGACCGTACACCTGTTTGCAGAATGATATGGGCTATGTTTCCACCTGAGATACGGGTTTGACTGATTCATTGTTTGATTTTACTATGAATTTATCCGCTATTTCAATAAGTCAGCCTAAAGCTTTATCGAGAATATCGCATAAGTGTTGCTGCTGCAAAAAATATGTAAAATGTTGCAAATACTGCAGTTGGGCAGACGTAACTTATAAATAACCCTAAATATTTAAAAAAGTTAATGTGGATTGGAGTCTCCCAGGACAAAATAAAGGCAGGCTTATGCGGAATATTGCGATTGCGACAATATTATGAAAGCCTAGAGCAGCAACAAAAATATTTTTTTCTTTTCTTTTTTTAGTTAGTAGTAGTAGGGTAGGCCGATATCTCAGTTGTAAACATTGGCAAGCGCCCAAATCATGCGTCAGGACGATCAAAGAAAGCCGTTTTCTCATTGGTCAACTATTCACCAGCTCGCTGACTAATCAGAAAACGGTTCTCTGAAGTCTTGAACTAAAGCCCTCTTACTGCTAAAAATAACATATGGTCTGCTCCAAAAGTATCTAATGAAATGTAAACAAATGGATCAGAAAACGAATATGTGAATGTCTATTTGTAGTTCCACTTACAATATGAGTGCTTTGAGTTTTAATCACCTAAATATGTTTTTCGTTTGACAAATTTTGTAAGCACAATTTTTATCGAGGATTTTTTTTATCAGAACTTTATTTAGTAATGTTCAGACAATATAATTGTTAGAAAAAGTGGTGAGATATGTTGAAACGTTCTAATGAATAAGTTACTAATTCTCTCTAGTGGGAGATAGCGTAGGAATTTAACTTAAACTGGTTTTTTTGCACTATTATTAGATACTTTTGGAACATACGTTAGATTTAAGTTCATTTTTACTTCTAAAATAAATGGTTTTAAAACGTAGTTCGGTAAGAGGGTAAGAGTGATCGCTTTTTGCATTCTGTGTGCTAACTTAGCGGCCTAGTATGCAATGCTGTGACAAGACATAATTATGTCACAGATTTTGTCGACTATCTTAATACAAAAGATGATGAAATCCGTGAGGCATGTCACAAGGGTGCATCCTAGGCCCGCTGCGTGTAAGAACTATCGCGATTTCTGAATGCACCAATATTGAAGTGTTATTAGGAATCACATTCCATATTTTCTTTTCCTCGAAGTGCAATAGGAGTATTTATAATGTAAAAAGAAGATAAATAGACCAGCTATCAAGGTCTAAGGATACATTGGTCGTTATTTGTGAAAATTGGAGAAAAATAATGTCAAATAAGTTAGATATAGGAATTCTAGATGTAGATTTCATTACCTTATATTATACTATACCTACTCATAGTGATATTCAAGTTTCATGTAGTTAATCAATATGGTGTTAAATGTCAATTTTAAGAAGATTACAATAAAGTTCAAGTTTCGCAAATAATAATGATTATGACCAAGATTAGGACTGACACTAGTCCTAGGAATGCCGTAACGGACAAAAGATGAGATCAAAAATATGTTTCGAATAAAAATAATGGTCTTAATTACGGGACGGTGTCTTGTTCCAGTAAATAATCTGAGGGTTGGACTGTTATGCATCAGAGTGTGGAACGGAAGTTTCAAATACCAGCTTAATCCATGGGAGGATAGTCAATCATGTTTTTTGACCCCGAAGACTAAAACGTAGACACCAATTCCAAACTGCCAAGCTGGTCCATTTATCTACTTTAATTATTACCTAAAACTACGGACACTGAGAAGGCCTTTAATGTTGTAGGTTTAAACTTATTTAAATAAAGCCTACGCGACTATCAGACTTGCTCAGCAAATATTTATAGACTCAATAAAAAGCACATTATTATATCTAACGAATTTAAAAAAAAATTAGGAGTCATTATGTATTAGATGCGTTTGTTAATAATTGCATTTCCATTTGGCGAAAGGTTACAACTAGTGAGTTATTGGAGACATATTTATAAGCTTTCGATGTTAAAATTAAGCCGTTAGAGAGAGCCGTTTGAAAATTAAAAACTTGACTATAATCGTCTTGCTTTGGTATACAATGAAATGTAAGCAAAATACTACCCTCTGCTGCCAACTACGAGTGTGACTTTTGTCGCGAGGCATTTGTCCTTTCCAGATCTGGAGATTTGGGCCTCTATGATCCGGAACTAGTCGGACATCCTGAAAGTCTCCAGAAGTAAAACCGTAAAAAAATTGCAAAAATTAATGTTTCACATGAAATAAATATAATAGTGGGTATTAGTTTGTTCACATCTAGTAAACTTCATAAATTATAAGCACAACTATTATCGCGAGGCGTTTGTCCTTTCCAGATCTGGAAAAGGGCCTCTATGATCCGGAACTAGTCGGCCATTCCAAGTTTTCGAGAGTAAAATCGTAAAAAATCGCAAAAAAATTCATGTGACACGAAATTAATATAATTAATAGTGGGAACTAGTTTGTTCACATCTAGTAAATTATATAAATATCAACAAGTAGTTTCCATAGTAATTACTAAAATTTAATTTAAAAAAAATCATTAAAATCACAGTTAGCGGAAAAGGTAGATCATCTAATAATAGGGCTGGCCCCAAAATACTGCAGGACAGTTAAAAATCACTAATATAATTACAACACTAGTTAAAACCATTCTATAACATTAATTACATTTTATTATCATGATTGCATGGTTTCATGTAGCAGTGCTTCTGTCCGAAATTAGTGTTCTAATTCCATGCTGCCAAAACAACTGAATACGCAATACTTCTCTAAACAAGTTAAAATACGCTAAATGATAATGCTTTTGTACAACGAATTAAATGTTAGTAGAAACACATCGTCGTTATGAATTTAAAATACTTTGAACGCTCTAGAGTCCACCAGAACAAGCTCTTTTAATTTAATTATTAAAAAATAATTTATTTATTATTAATAATATTATTCCATATTTATTAAGCTAAATAGTATTACTTAGTTGTTGACGCATTCCATTATAATCACAAACACCGACGCTTTATTAAAATAAAGTAACATATACTTAATATTCATTAAAAATGTATTACTAAGCTTACTCGTTGTTCTGTTATATTGTTAGTCGCATCTCCAATATAACCCACTAGCTGTAACATTTTTTACACTAGCACAACTAATCTAACATTAGATTTTAACAGTTCAATGTATAATAAAAGTTTTAATATAAAAATAATGGTTTATTTTATTTCAACATAATTTTAGGACAAAAGCTTACAAAGGTAAGATTTCATTTATCAATAAAAAAAGTAAGTGTGGAGACAATCTTAATAGTATTATATTGAATAATAGCATTTTAGGAAAGAAATGTATTCCATTAACCAACGGTATAATAGCCGAAAAAAAATTTTGCCCAGTACGAAAATCAAACAAAATAATTTCATTGAACCACACAAGAATATACCTCTTATAATAAAAATGATATCATACAATAATAATTCATAATCTTTTAAATATTTGTATAGGTATAGGTACTACTTTTTATAATACTAATAAGAACTAAAGCTCCGACGGAATGGTCATCGTCAGGTTGGCTGGACCAAACGAGATATATACCTACATGGGACCGTGTGCACTATTCTATTTACTATGGCTGGCCACTTTATTTCTTTGATACATTTCTTAACGCAAAGGTAGCAAATATTTCATTATAGGTAGTAAATAGTAGCAAATAGGTAGTACATAGTGCATACGGTCCTATGTACATATCTCGTTTGGTCCAGCCAACCTGACGGTAACGACGGACTGTGCAATTTAATAATTTCTAACGTGACAATATTATCGTGGACGTCCACGACACGGCATCACGATAACACAGAGAATTGATTGATTAAAAAATTGAAACTCAGACTGTTTACAATAATGTTTAAAATAATAATTATGTTTGGTTTTGTGTTGTTTCTTGTTCTGTTTGTTATAGTTTAGTATTTAGTTATAGTTTAGTGGATTTGTTTTTATTTTTGTAGCTTTTGCATGCCTACTGGTAAAATTTACCTAACCTATTCACCATGACTTCACTTCTCACCTTCTCTTCTTCTTTCACTTAATCACCATGTGGTGATTAAGTGAAATAGGTTCAGTAGTAGTTACTACACCCACGTACTGTACCCATATTTGCAAAATAAAATATCTTTACCTTTAAGTAAAATGTATGGAAATATATTATGAAGTCGCTTTTCATATTCGAGATAACGTTATAACGTGCACGTATTTCTATATATTTTATAGACGTGGACGGGGAAGGCCACGATAATATGCCTCAGGTATTAAGTCCGCTGTAGTGACACTGACCGCTATAAAGTATCTTTTACTTGTGCATAAAGTGTTAATAAATAAATAAAAAATATCGTCACGTTAGAAATTATAAAAGCGACTAACTTTTTAGGCCTTACTTATCTTTTTCAGCAGTTAGTGAAAGAAAGAATAAAATGGGCCGCTATTAGCTAAATAAACCACGCCACGAGGCGAAGCTTTTTTACGTAAAACTTAAACCCCCTTATTACAAAACAAGGTTTTTCTTTCGATCTGAGGGGCAATTCTCGTAATTTTAAGAATTTTTACAGCCTGATCTCAGTCTCAATCTGTCAAATATACGTCTAATTTCCCTACATTTGTGACAAGTTTTTGACATTGATTGTCGCTGAGATGAGATTGCGACTAGATTTTGAACGTTTTTAATTACGGGAATTGGCCTTCTGGTTTAAACCACTGACCCAGTTATTGAATTAAGAATCCAACTGATAGAGAAATGCAGTTCTATATACAAAACTGACAGCTTAGTTCAGTGCTAAGTTGTCATTTTAGTACATATTTAGAAACTGTCTAAATCGAAATTAAGTTCGAAATACAAGTACTAGCTCAACAGTTTAGGGCTTTAGGCTAGAACTAAAGTTAGGTTTCCTTTTGTAATAAGACGGTAGTAGTTTAGTATACAAAATGTTTGGTATCAAAAGTTGAATTTAGACCTTTTTCTAGGGACGTGAGCTCTTGCATGTTCTCTTTTTATTTCCTGTTTACAGCTAACTGAAGCCGTTACGACAGGTGCATTTGTTTCTTCTGACGCTTCTGTTTTAGGCTCCACTTTTATTAATGGAACGGATTCAGTTGTTGCAGTTGTGTCAGGCTCCATTGTTACAGTAGTATCAGGCTCAGTCTTGATGGCAGGTACAGGTTCTGTTTTTACACTTGGTGCAGGATCTGGATTGTCTATTTGTTTCAGTTCTTGTTTCCTGTAAATTATAGAAGTTGATGGTAAATAAAAAAATATGGGTGGTGGTCAACATAAAAAAAAAAATATTTTATATACCGGCCAACTTTTTTACCGTCTGGACATACACAGGGTATAAAAGGTGAACGGAGTAGAAGCCATTAACAAACAACACTAAACATTAAGCTACTCACAGAACAGTCTTCTCCAGGATCTCAACAGCTTGCTCCAATAAGGCTGTGGATGAATTAGATGCACCAAAACTTTCTTCAAAGACCTTGTGTTTTTTCATATGCTCTGAATCATTGAAAGCAATGGTTTTCAGATGTCCTGAAAAGAGATTAGACAATGCTGGTATTAATGTTGTAAATAGTTGAATTACACAGTATTTTGATTGAGGCAGGAAAGACCGGAGATTCCAAAAATTTTAATTTTTGATAGAACAGGTCAGTACTACTTTCCCTTAGGTATGATAATTGAAAGCTTATGTCGACAGTATTTGAGTATTGTTAGCAGGATACTCTTGTTGTCGTAAATATTGCATCTGTTTGCATAATGACTTTGGCAGGTTTTAAGATCATGCCAGCATTTGATCAATATGTAGGAATAGAATGAAACTTACTCAAGACTATTTCTCCACCCTCACATTTGTACTCCTCTATTTCGCTGTCTTTCCTTATCAACAAGTGCCTCAGCTCAGTCTGACTTTCTCGCAAGTCACAGATTATCTTCAACAAAGGCCGGGTGACTTTCTGAAAATACTGTGAAGTAGGAAGAGTTTTAATATAGAATACTTTTTTATGCAAATAAAAAAAAATATTCTATATTAAAACTCTTGATGTTTTAAAACGGGAAAAGTTAAATATCTGGCCAATTTTTGCATAAGACAGAAGGAAGACTGATGTTCATCAGTATATAGTCAACAAACTAGTAGGATGTTTAGTTATTACCTATAGGTATCTATTTCTCTATAAATTATTACATT
Source organism: Apamea crenata (assembly GCA_949629185.1). NCBI lineage: Eukaryota > Metazoa > Arthropoda > Insecta > Lepidoptera > Noctuidae > Apamea > Apamea crenata. The sequence goes on along the minus strand of OX451356.1, from coordinate 8,369,447 downwards.
TAAAACACTTACCAATTCTTCCGAGCCTTTTGAAAGTGTACACTCAAAGTAAAAAGGAAATCCGAATGATATTGTCATAGTAATAAACAAACTTTTACCATTGTCTTTCTTTTCTATATTAAACTTCTTCAAGTTATCCACATTTGATAGTAAATGAACTCCTTTTTGAACAAACTCATTATCATTTGGCAGTTCAAGTCCATCATTGCTTTCCTGAAACAGTTAAAAATGACAATTATTCTTTTTTTGTTTTAAACATTGCCCCACACTAGGATGTACTCCTGGATCGTGGGTGCGTTTACAAACATTTAAACCCACATACACAAACAGCCAGACCCGGACAACTACCTGTAGGCAATACAAATATTTGTTCCGTGCGGGAATCGAACCCGCGACATGCAGCAGTCGATCGCTCACCCACTGCGCCAACTGTGTCGTATTCTTTTTTAAATTGGATAATAAGCGTGTGAGGCTGGCTTTGAAGATTCTAAGGCTTTTATCTGGCTAGAGACTACAGATATCTTTATAGTAGAAAGTGTAAACACATGCGATGATAAAGATTGCTATGTGTCATTAAGATTGATTTTTAATCGTTTTTTTTTTAACATTGTTCCTCTTAACCAAAGCACCTGCCATCTAATCTCTACACCACACTTGGTTGACTGGTAGAGTATTCTCTAAGCACTACGCCATTAAGTCCACCTTTGTACCTTTTTTGTTAGTCTTGTTTGCTGTTTATGACATACATGTGGTATTGTATTATAGTAAGTTGATATTGGGTTTTGAGCATAACTAATTCCATTAAACACTTGTCTACTGTAGTCAAACGAGGTTTTATAAATGCATAATTGGCATAGGCTCAAATTAAATTTTTTATGTTTTCATAACATAAAATCAGAAGTTCTGGAGTTGAGAAATTCTAGACTTTACCTTGAGTTGAGCTAGAAATGCTTTTTCGGAACACAATGTGGTCCAGACACTCAAATAATCCGTGATGCATATTTCGTACCCACGTTCTTGTGAAAACAAAAGGAAATATTGGGTTTCTTTAATTCTTTTCCACATTTTATTGATAAAACTTGTAATTTGTGAACTTGTTTTGTATTGTACACAACAATAATTTGCTTTGCTTATTTTCCCGTAACCGCGATGACACTGACAGTTAGATCAGATGTCGTCTTGACATTTGGTGAAAGTGTTGCTAACAGTCATTTAATGATTAATTTGAGAAACCACTTTAGTCGAGTTAACATTTGAGTTTACAAGTCAAGAATTACATTGTAATAAATAAAATTAGTTAATATATGTATGTAAATCATTAAAATTATAATTGTTGTTGTTGTATTGCAGTTGTAATCTTCGGTGATGCGTGTGCCTTTGCATTCCTGCGGGTAGGTAAGCTCTCGGTTCCGTCCCAGCACTCCCAGCTATGGTTGTTCTCATGGTCCGAAGCTAGAGCACGTGGAACACCGTCACCTCTTCCCACGTGGAATATGTCCATAGAATCATGTCATGAACTATCGCCAAAACCTATATCTGACCATTTCAACATACTCCAACATAGCCCAACTATGTTGGGGTCGGCTTTCACTTAAAACGGATAAAAAGGAGAAGGCTAGGCAGATAATAGCAAACGCTGCGCCAATCAGAAGTGAACATAGATACTACAAAAAGTCCTGACTCCTGACGTCTAGGAGGCGAGTTGGAGTTGCAGGGGCATAAAAGTTCCATAAACTTTTGGGATTTTCGTTCGCATGATATCTAAAAAACGGTGCGTCGTAGGATTTTTTTCTGAATTCCCAACCGTTTTCGAGCTACACGCTCCGGAAAGGGGAAAATAAAAGTTCTTGCTCACGCATTCTATATACCTACCCCCTTTTGGGCCATTCGTTGACTGAAAAATTTTGCTTCGTTTACGTGCGGCGTATTCACGCCATGTGCGGGTACTAGGTACTGACAGCAGTCTTTAAAAATAACTATTAAATGAAAGTATTTTAGTAGATACCTACACCTGGGAAAACAGTCAAATACCAACTGAAAAGGACGCATTTCCGAAAATCATCTTCCGCGACTTAGAATATTTGTTTTTCGTCCTAAATGTACAGCGATAAAAGTTGTGTTATCTATAATTCTACAGTACTTCCTTGTAATTTATGTGTGCTTTGACTGAATTATTCTGAATTAGGTACGTGACTGTCGGCAGTTTTGTAGGTTGTTTTCGTGATTTGTAGGTAGGTACTGAAACAAATACAAATTAGGTATTATCCTGCTAGAACCTCTTGTCCCCACTCCCCTGCATGCATATTATACATTTATTACAAGTTTTTACGTAGGTATATTAGATACCTACTCTACTCATATAGGTTTACTATTATAAAACTGGTGTTTAATATTATATCTACGAGTATCTACAATTTAATGAATTTTACGTGTAGGTATAGTTATTTGTTTACGTATTTTACTTAGATACCTACGGCCGATTTTGCAATCGTTAAAATAATAATTTCTGAGGTGTAAATGTGGAAGTTTTGTAGCTTTTTTAGAGAAAATTTGTCAAACTGTAGGTATATAACCGTTAAAATTAATCTGACGCTTAAAGAATAGTTACATAACAAAATATTATATTATTATTTGCCAAATATTAAAATGATTCCTAATAAACATAGTTCAGGGTCAACTTTTGTGCGTGTTTTTCCTGTTTCCCGTGTTTTTTTCCCGTTCGTCCCACTGGTGGGACGATCGAGAATTTAATAAATAATTTTTAATTTTAAATCCTACCCTCTCACCTAACTGATAACACTGTTTAAAACTTTGCTCCGTTAAATAAATAAATTTATAATATTTTTTCAAGCACAAAAGAAAATCCATACCTAAGCGTGTAATGTAGGTATAGAAGTTAGTAGGTAGGTACATACTTCCACTTGGCAAGTAAAATACATTGTGCACACTCGTAGGTATCAATTTATTGCACCGCAGTTTTCGTGTATCACGCTCGTAGATTTTTAAATCGTGGAGTTTCAAACATGTGGCAATGCGCTAAGAACCCTCTCCGCTTTCCGAAATACGTATTTTATAGCGAGGACGTGAAGAAATACCAATCTTCACTTCTATTTCAAGACTGCAGACAAGCACTGAGTATTTTTTGAAATCCAAAATTGGTCTGGATTTTACAGAATGTGGGTATTCAAAGGGTGGAGATTGGCTCATTTTGGGATGGTTTCAATTTAAAAAATATCCTAATAATATTTCGAAGCTAGCCACAGCGATGTTAGCTACTCGACAATTTAATTTCCCACGATTTAAAAATACCACTTTTGTGATGATATCTTTATATTGTGTTTTACCCTACACAGAAAACAAGAAGGAATGATGACTGCACGTAGTCAACAATAAGTCTAACAGTTGAGTAGATATTTAAAATCTTTATTGAGCAAAATATTTAAGTAAAATTTAAAGAATAACTAGCATAGCTATACTTATCCTATATACTATAACGAAAAGCTAAAAAGCAGTTCATCGAATTATTTTGTGTAGGTATGTACCTAGATGGTGATATCCCTACCTATTATATAAAAGTTACAGTGTTAATGCAGTTTTGTTGCTGAGCGTACTTAACATTTTTGTTAAAAAGTATAAATAATTACAAATCCCTACGCGAGCTTCTACGTTTCCGATAGTGTATTGAACATCTTGATTCCCAATATTTTCCACTAACATATTGCCTTTCTCTCATTGTGCACAGGATGGCTTATTGGAGGCTAGGCAAGCAATTAAACTTGATATGGCTGCTATCTGGTCAAAATATACAAGATTTACCAAATATCAAAACGATCATCTCTATCGGTACCTGTACCTACACTTCGCTACCTGGGGGGCTGTTCATTTATTACGTAAGACAATTTTGACCACTTTCTGACCCCCCCACCCTTTGCGTAAGAAAAAATAAGACATGGATGAACCCCCCCTCCCCCCTTTTTAATCTTACGTAAGATCAGTACCTATCTACCAAAATTGCAAAGAAAAAGTAGCAAAAAATTAAAAACTTGTAAGTTTTGTTTACTTTTATGATCTTACGGAAGAACAGGCTAAACCCCTCCCACGCCCACGTAAAAAAAAATAAGACTTCTTTGGACCCCCTCCCCCCTCAAATCATCTTACGTAATAATATGAATAGCCGCTAGCAGGTAGGTATCTTAAGGTGGGTATGTTCATTGATACAGTTTATACCTAGCTGTAGGTAAGCATCATTACATAGCCCATACCGACATAACAAAGACAACACTGAATTAATCTCGAGACGAGAACAACCAGAGATAATAATAGTATTATTATGTCTGTTGTACTCATCCGGACAGTGGCATGCCCGACACACGTAAACCGTCCCGGCCTTCATATTATGTCTCCGGTAGTTATATTCGTCAGGATAACGTCGTCCATAATTGCACACATACCCAAAACGTAGCCAGGCTACGGACGCTAAGAAGTCTACACCGGGCTCATGAAGAGCCCTATAGAAGCACCCGTGAAGCGAGCGGGGTGAGCCCCTTGTCCACTGTAATTACTATTATTAACTAGCTTTTGCCCCCTACCCTACTCCTACACTACTCCTACCCTACTCCTACCCTACTTCTACACTACTCGTACCCTACTCCTACCCTACTCCTACACTACTCCTACCCTACTCCTACCCTACTCCTACCCTACTCCTACACTACTCCTACCCTACTCCTACCCTACTTCTACACTACTCGTACCCTACTCCTACCCTACTCCTACACTACTCCTACCCTACTCCTACCCTACTCCTACCCTACTCCTACCCTACCCCCTACCCTACCCTACCCCGACACTACTCCTACACTACTCCTACCCTACTCTTACCCTATTCCTACACTACTTCTACCCTATTTTTAAAATTTTTCTCTGCGTAAGAACCATCCTCGTGCTTCAAGGAATAATAAATTAGCGAAATCGGTTCAGCTGTTCTCGAGATTTGCGCTTAGCAACACATTCAGCGATTCATTTTTATATTATAGATAGATTGTTATTATTACTACTAAAAAGATAGCTTCGCTGGTCTAGTGGTCGCAAGCGTTACTGCTGAGCATGAGGACCTGGGTCCGATTCCCAGCCTTTCAGGCCAGGTAAAAGGTTTTCCCGTCTGGATTTTTTTAGTAGCAGCCTGTAGTGTGGATTTATGCCCGGTTGATGGCATTTCGATAGTTATATTTCGCTAACTATGCTCGCCCCCTATCATATGCGGCCAAATATAATTAGCGAAATGTGGGTATACTACAGCCGATCGATTCTGTAAAAATCTCACCGTGAAAAGTTAGGCGAAGTGAGCTTAGAGTGAGGTGCCGGTCGATTCTGTAAAAATCTCACCGTGAAAACTCAAGTTGTGAAGTGAGCTTGATGTGAGTTGTCAGTAGTTTCAATCCCTAGCATTATTTGGAATGACAGCTCACTCCACGCTCACTTCACCTAAGTTTTCACGGTGAGATGGTTACAGAATCTCCTCTCCTAACTCTTAATCCTACTAATCCTACTAATATTATAAACGTGAAAGTTTGTATGGATGTATGGATGTTTGTTACTCTTTCACGCAAAAACTACTGAACGGATTTGGATGAAATTTGGCACACAGATGGTTTATAACCAGGATTAACATATAGGATACTTTTTATCCCGATATTCCCACGGGATCGAAACTTATGCGGGTGAAACCGCGGGGCGCAGCTAGTATTATAAATGCGAAAGTTTGTATGTATGGATGTATGGATGTTTGTTACTCTTTCACGCAAAAACTACTGAACAGATTTTGACGAAATTTAGCACACAGATAGTTTATAACCAGGATTAACATATAGGATACTTTTTATCCCGACATTCCCACGGGATCGAAACTTATGCGGGTGAAACCGCGGGGCGCAGCTAGTATATAATAATTATGTTAAGATTATATTTTAAGTCTTTGACATATCTCGGGACCCTGTGGTCCCGGACCTTTGGTAGGCGTACCAGGGGCCGAAGCCAACTTGCAGAGGCCCCTTAGACCATTTTAAATGACGAGAAGAATTAACGACTGAATGTGATGAATACTTAAATGTTCCTCCTTAACTTATTATCCTAAACAGACTGTAGGTAATGGTTGGAAGTAATCTGTAATCAACACGTTTAGATTACAGCAGGATATGCCGCTGATACAGATCGTTTCGGTATACTGGATTGGAATAATATATCAAGTGCGGACACAGCCGCGTATACGAGGACCGTGGAAGGGTGTGCAGGGTGGAATAAATGATGTCATTTATCAACTCCTATGTCGTATCGCAGGCTCGAATGACACCGACGTATGTGTTATTCGTATACAGGAACATACGGTAGGTTTGAAAAAAAAAAAATTACTGGAGGAATTCGTAACAGGTGTTGGCAGTAGCGACATTTCATGTGTGACAATGAATGAATGCGTTGTTACTACACACGGCTGGTAATGCTGAAATGAAATTTAACGTTGGAAAAGGTTTAGTTTGTTTGTTTTGAGTAATAGTTTGTGGAAGTGGCTATTTCCTTCGTTGTATTCAGCGGAGTAAGTAATCGCGTAGCACACGATAATTGCAATGGCTTTGATTTGACAAAATTCCTTGCGTTTTTTACGTAGTTGCGCAGATAACATTTTCGAACATAAATATGAAGCAATTGGATTAGCAATATCCTTCAAAATTATTCAGATCGTGATTGACAGTGTGTTACGGAATTAGGGTGCTGGTTGATATGTGAAAAAATGAATAAGATCAACTTTAGAGACGTACTTATTTACAGTATTGCATTACAAATTATTCCGTCTTCGTTCATATCGGGCTGCATATGCTAAGCAGTAAGTAGTATTATACCAGAAGTTCCCGAAGACACGACAAACGGTTCCGCAACTTATAATTAACCCATAATCTGCCGTCGAATACGAATCCTGTTCAAAGCCGAGAAAATACTAATGTAGGTAGGTACGTTGCACTTCCAAACTTCGTGCTGCACTGTTTGGGTATACCTGAAAAAGAAGTTTGGCCAAATACGAACAATCTCAAGCCAATTTACATCGTCGGATAAATAATAAAACCTAAAAGAGCCGAAACAATAAAAGGGAGTGTTGAAGTTAATTTGCGTAATCCTCCCAATAGCTTAACGAAGTTTTTTATTGCTTTCCTCGCTGCAATATAAATTCGTTAAATGGCGACGCTTAAAATTAAGACCGTGGTAACCGTCTACTGGTGTATGCCAAGGTCATAAAGCGGTCGAACAATGTGTACGATTTAACGGCAGGATCGTTTATTTATCTGCCGATAGCATCGTATAATGTGCCATCGAAAAACGCTTAGGTGTTAAAGAGAATTACAGGGGCCAAGTCGTATTGTTCTCCCTTTAAATTGATGTTGGGTACCGCAATTGGAACACCTCGACCTACCTGATAAGGTTGTAATTGCTTTTATGTCCTATGTGAGAAGATAACTGAACTAATCGTTTTAGACAAGACAAGAAACGTTTTGATGGGTCAGTGGGTCACGGCATGTTCGAGATTAATGGCATTGAAATTTAGACATGAGCGGAGTAGATTTGTCTGACGGGTTAATTAAAGAAAAAAATGTTTGAGAAGAGGACTTTAACATCTACGTAACATAATGTACTGGATTACTAAATAAATATACAACGTGTTTTTTTTGATATCCCATAACAGCTGTTCCCTACATTTATGTTCGTATAACTCGTCAAAATGTAGGGAACACCAGATTTTTGTTTCGCGATTTCGGGTTTGGTTCCATAGTAAAAGTTGTTCATAATGATGAGTACAATGGGATATAAATAAAATAAAAAACACGTTGTATAAAGAGGTACCTACTGGATGCGAAACAAATAAAATTGTTTAGATGTCTACCCAAGATTTTCAGTTCACATTTTCAATACAAACTTAAAATATGTTTAACAAAATACTTTGCTTATTCTAAGCAACAGGTACCTACCTACTAAACAATAAAAAAGGGAACCTATTAAACATGAGCGTTAAAGTGGCGTATTTGATAAAAACAAGACTTAAGCCAAATTGCTCCCAGACTACGAAATTGGTCTAGAAATTTAGTACAGCACGATCCCTGTTTTCGTTTCCCTAGGTCGGATAAGATTAGGAATTGAACTTTGAACGTATGAAAACGATTACAATCTCTGTTATTGGATGTGGTGTAAAGCGGCCCATGTGAACAGATTGGAATACGAAAATATATATTCTGTTTGCTGTGAGATAAATGTTATGATGATAGTTTTATTGAAAAATGTTTTGAGGAAAGATGTATTGATAATCTCACTGAGTGCTTTTTTGTTGGCGTTGACATTGTCGACTGTTATATACGGAGATTTGACATGATTGGAAAGAAAATTCTAGCTAAATATGAATACTAACTCGTTATTAGGGACCTAATCATTGATCCATAAAGCTTTGCAAGTAACTACCTAATATTTTGATAGAAAAAGTACCTTTTGTATTTACTAGATGTATTGGAATATGATCATAAACCTACCTCGTTGTTTCTAAACGATTCGCACGCGCGCTATAATGGCGTTTCTCAACGAACTTGTCCCTGTCAGTGGTAAACCACGCATTTTTGTTTTTTCTCAATGTCCATTCTGCTAACTATTTCTAATAAACTAGCTATAAATACTTTCTATCTTATTGTTTCATTACATTAAGATGGTCTTTGTTTCAACTGCGAGTAGGTACATCTTTGTAAGTTTTGAACCATTTCATCTTCACCAGAAACGCCTTTTTCTTATCTACAGCTTCGCTTTATCTTACGTCTTGACTCCGTACTATGAATTGCTACGGAGTTCGGCGATGCCCAAAGACCAACGATGCTTTGTTAATGTAACCTTTCCTCCTGCACGGGTCCGGACAAAGGCCGTTCATTTAGCTTTTACCAAGTAATCATTGAGTTGTAAAATGGGCGTTGGTGTTGACAAATTTAGTGTTAATCTGATATTTTTGGACCGCAAAATTTGCTTAATTGCGAATTGTGAATTCGAGCTACTAGAACTAGACTCTAGTACATACATCAGTAACCTTTAGAAGAGTTAAACTTATGAAAAAAGAATAAAAAACAGTCTTTTCTTCTAATCTGCATGGCGGTCAAATTAAACCCGCCCATATCCGGGAACCTACTGATTAGCATATTAAAGACATGTTGCTCTTCAACATGTCTTTAATATCTACCTACATAAGTAATTTATGTAATAAGTATAAATACAAATAAAAATACCAAAACAACATCGCGGCCATATAAACAAACGCAAAACTATTTACGGTGTAAAGAAACAGCAATGTAAAAAAAAAACCAGCGTAAATGTGCGGTTCTCTATTGGTTCTTTGTTCAGCAGAAATTATGGTATAATCTCGTTACAGAATAATATTGTGTGATTTTCCGTTGAAACACGACTTGGTCCGAAAACCCTCTGTCCGTAAACAACAAATATTTGAGCATTTATTGGGTTATTCAGTTTATTGAGCTGTTCAAAGTTAGTACTGTGTGTTTTTTATTGTTGTTTCATTCCCAGCTCTGATTCCACACTGTTTCATATTTTCTATTCTCGTAAATATTAGAACTGTTAATAGGGAAATAGGAACGACTCCCTTGTGTGTGATTTTTGATCATTATCTTCGCTTGGAGTGCGAAAAGTATTTTCACGAGTCATAAACTTTGTATGATAGAGGTTCTGATAATGTATGTGCATTATTTATTATCGTAATATATGTTTTTATTGTAGATGATAAGGATATTTATTTGAACTAGTGTTTTGGACATCAAAATATGTTATTTCGAGGACCTAGGTACTTATCTATACTTCTAAAAAGTACCTACTTGATGTTGAGAGACAAGTTTGAAAATATTCTAATCATTTTAAATTTCCAATAAGTATTTAAAAGCATTTCAAATTGATTTCAGGAATTGTGTAGATGTCCTGTTTCTAAGACTGTCATCAATATCCTGAAGCTGAAACTGAAATAAAATCAGATAATAATCAAACGGCAGACATTTTAGATGAAGAAGAGGCGATAGGAAAGCAGAATCTCTTTTAATTCTCGGCAATTTATCAAAGTCGGCGTAAGGCCGGCGGCGTAAACAAAGAGTTTTAATTAAACGACCGAACTGATTGCTTAATCGTGTCTAAAATGCTTCTACAGTACTTTTTTGGGTTTTTGGTGACTGTACCAAATTCCGTCGGCATACAAGCCTGTCCGTTGACTGTAAAAAGTAAATTCTTATTCCTGAGAATATAACATAACCCAGCAAACTGTTGGTATTTAAAAGAATCTCACTAAGCTCACAATAAGTTTGAATTTCTAGAATCAGAAATGCCGTATAACGTGACAATGCTGTCAGCATTATAGGCACTTTTCCTCTCGGCAACGATGCGGTCGAATTTTTTGATGTCGTATGAGTCTATACGTTTTTTATATACATACTTGTACATATTATTATTTTAAGACTGTTAGCTTTTAAAATATGTAAATAAATTCGTAAGTTATTTACTAGGGTTAGGTATTCACAAGCTAAGCGTAGGAGGAGCAATTACCACGACCACTTTAGCGCGAGAATTAATTCCGCGAGCAATTTCGACCGACTAAGACTGGCGTAACCGCAATCGCAATATTGGTAAGCACAATTAACCGAATAACACTATCCAAAGTTTTCCTTATCGGTACAAAATTTTCAGACGAAAATCCTCTCCTCAAAATTTGTTGAGAAACAAAATTTATTTCGCATTAATTCCGTTCCAATTCTTTTAATCTGACGCGACTGGGTTTTGTTCAAAATTTATTAACTCGTGTTGGTGGGTTATTAGCTGGTCCTGGAGTTACGATACGACCGTGCTTTCAAAATACTTAAATATATGTATACATACTTTTCACTATCCAATATTCGAATATTGCAAGAAAGTTCCTTTAGATAGAACTAGAACTTTATTAGAACCTGAAAATACGAGTTCATTTTTCAAAGACCCACCTGCGTTGAAATTGTGGTTTGATATTATAGCTTTCCTTCAAAATTATTTGAGTTTTAGTGCGCTATCCACATGCAAAATAAATGTTCCCCGAGTAGAATTGATTATGGCATCCCGCCAATGCTTCGTGGCACAGTTGGCGAATCCCTGTTTCACCCATTTATAAACGAGAGGTAGTGAGTGAGGTATTTTTCTGCGTGATCAGGTGAACCGTCCGTATTACTTTGGCACCTAGGTACGCATAGCAGGGACGTACGGAATACCCCCTGCCAAACATTTATCACGTTGTTCGTTTATTGCTTTTTTTCAGAACTGTGGGGCATTATAAACAATGAAGCGAAATGATACGAGCAAATTGAATTCGGTATTTTTTTGTCAATATATTCATTTCTGAATACGAGTATGCCTGAAATGCTGAATATGATTGTGTTCATTGTGTTGATGTTTTCGAAGACTACGGAAATGTTGGGCGCATGGAAATTAAGAAAAGCACTTCCACCTAACTTTAAGTTAGGTTGAAGTTGTGATTTAATTTAAGGGACTCGAAGTATTTGCGAAGTAAAGGCGTCGTATGCTCGAAGCATGAAATGGCTGTAAAGTTCTAAGACGATTTTATCTTTAAGCCTACTATTTTAAAGCTTTACTTACTTTAGTTGACAGATGGTTCTTTCAGCCAAATTACTATTTAATTTATAGGTTAGATACGTTTAGGTACTAATCCGATGATATTTCTAAACAGATACCTACTACGTTTACGTACGACAATGGCTAACATTTATGGAGCCGTAAGGAAAGTTCGATAGAATATCGAATCGTTCAAGCGGATATAGGTACCTACTCCTTTTTTTTGTTTGGGTGGGAAATCATCAAATAATTCTTTCACTCTAGGCGAGGCGGAGGGCGCTGTCAGACTTTTACTGACTAAAGGTTATAGCACATTACACCGGCACCGCAACTGCACAGCTGCAGCACGGCGTCGCCTCGAATTTAGGCTACGGCTAGCTGCCAGCGCGCTAACTACGCGTCGTCCGCAGGGTGCAAGCTCGCAGTCCGCGTGCCGGCCGCAACTTGTAAGCTCACAGTCCGCGCGGTGGCCACGAGGTGCAAGCTTGCTGTCACCGCGAACTCAATATTGTTATATATGGCATAATATGGCGGTGGAGCGCGGGCGACGCGCGACGGCGCAGTGACGTTGTTTCGCTGGCGACTCGGAGTCGGCGCGTAATAAGCATGCGGTCGACGCGCTGTAAGCACATGATCCACTCGCTTGCAGCACGCGGGCTGCGAGTCGAGTTGTATGGTAGCGGCAAATGCGCTGACTGCCCGCCGTTGGCTTTTTCGTATTGACGTTATGAAATATATTATACTACACACAATTTAATGCTCTAAATTGAATGACAAGTTAAATGCTGGTTTGGAGCGGTTCCGTTGCGGTGCCGGTATAATGTGCCATGACCTTTAAACCCACCCGTGTTCCTTCAGTTGCCTGTGCCAGGGGCCACGGTAACTACTCGGTACTTCGGTACTTTCGAATAGGTACCTACATCCCTAGGCATTTTATTCGTGCCTAAAAAAATTGTCTCTTGTAAAACTCTCTAACGAGATTACTATCTATAAGTATACTAAACCCTAGATTAGCAAATATTTGAAAAATGTAATAAATCCCAATACTTAGATCTTATTTAAAACGCCATTTTATTCAAGATAAATGATCCTTGGAAAAGAAAGTTCGCTCCTTAATCTCGATTCTTGATCGTATTAATCTTGGATTTGAAAGGGGAAATAACTTTGTTATTAGAATGTTCGACAATTCGTTTTATTAGATCTATAAAACATAATTTTCTTGACTGACTTAAAATATGAAATACTTATGTACTTTTCTAGTTAGAAATTAATTAGATTTAAGCTCAATATTAACACGTGTTTGTTTGTTTTAAAATTACCATAGGTACCTACCTACAAAATTTGGAATTTAATTCTGATTCTCAAAAGCGTTTCGCCGAAAAAAATTCCTTTCCCAAAAGTTGCGGTCATGCGGCAAAATTTTTTGTCCGAAAGGCATTTTCGCAAATTATAATTAAACGATTTCATTACAACAGAGAGACGAGCAAATAGCTACACCTGACCAATGCAAATGGCTCCCTAAATGGTTATTGTCATTGGGCATCATATTATGTTTTTGTGTCATTTTGCCGTACCAACACTGATTACTTGTACAAGCCTGGCATTACTCGGACTGATTCACAATGAGAATAACGAGTATATAACGAAAATGATTATTTTTGGGAAATCTTTGATGTAAATAAATATGAGTTTATGGAAAAATAACTTTATTTCTTACACAATAAAGTTAAGTTTACGCTACAACTTCAAAAATTTTTATAACTTTTTCAATCGTGCTAGTCACTCTGAAATCAACTTCATCACCATTAAAATAAAGTTGACATTTGTTTAACTTGAAATAACGTCAATTTGAAACATAAATAACATTTTAATATACTTAGGTACCTATAACATACGTATACTCACTCATTCACATGGCGGTTGGCAGTAACTGCAGAATGCCACCTGCTAGGACAAAAAGAAAGGTAAGGACCTTTCTTTTTGCTTCTTTTACGTTCATACATCGGCACATATTGATGCTTCATATTTTTAACCGACTTCGAAAAAGGAGCAGGTTCTCAATTCGGATGTTTGTTTTTTTTATGTTTGTTCGCGCATAACACCGTCGCTTGCAAACAGATTTGAAAAAAAAAAGTTGGAAATATTGTTGAAAAATTGTTGTGTATACTTCCCAAATGGTCCCATGAAAATTTTATCGAAATCGCGCGGCACACGCGGCGACAAGCGGTTTTTGAAAAATCAACAAATATCCAAAAAAAATATCGAAAAAAACTTTCTTACAAAAAAAAAAAACAACCGACTTCAATAACAACACTACAAAGTGAAAAATAACTTTAATTTCGGAAGTCGGTGGCGAAAAACGAAATACAAAAACCAAAGACACCGACTTCTGAAATTAAAGTTATTTTTGCACTTTGTAGTGTTTTTATGGAAGTCGGTTGTTTTTTCTAAAAAAAAAATCTGCTCAGCAATGTAAATAACGCAATGAATGTTGTGGAACAGCCAAAATTAAAGCCATTTCTACTGTTAGTGTGTTACGCAGTTACCCCGCTGGTCATACACACACGCCGGTTACGACTTTGTAAGTAAGTACTACGCACTTGACCTTACTAAAATAATAATTATAAAAAAAATATTAAGGTAATTTTGGAAAGTTCTGAAGCAGAAAACTTAAATAAAAAAAATATTGAGGTAATTTTGGAAAGTTCTGAAGCAGAAAACTTAAAACTTTCCCAACATTTATGCGTAGGTTCTAGGAACTAAAGCGTCTGCAAGTGTTTTTACACAGCCAATTATATTCGAAAGTCTTGTTAGCGACCGTTTCGAAGCCTTCAGCAAAATTTCATGAATGAAGGTGAAGAAAGTAAGGTACATTTACTTTTATAGATTTGTTTTGTTTTGTGTAAAAGTTTTATAACTTTATTTATCTGTGTAATACACTTTATGGCAACAGTTTAACGGTTTACGATTTCTTTTTGGCTCAATCTACGTCATGGGGTGTATTTGTCTGTGTGCAGCTAACTATTCTTTTTTGGTTACCAAATGTCTGCAATCACAAGTTTATTAGGTACCTATAGTTTCATCTTTCTCAGAGACTTATCGTTAAAGTGGTTATCTCTCTAGTGCTGTGTTGTGAAGCTGCTGCGGTTTTTTCTTTCTCCTGGACTTGCTGCCAATGTTAATAAATCTTAATTTTGAGAAGCAATTAGGTTCTGCCCACATTTAGAAAGAAAATAAGTAGATTTATTTGCGGCAAACATGACGCAGAGAAAGAACACAAAAAAGAACAAGATGGGGGATAATATGCGTCATAATCCACGCAAAACGGTGGTCGCTCAGCATAATGCTGCGACCGTATTTAAGACAGAGCCCCAGCGCTGGTTTTCAGGGACAGCCGGAGTTGATGTGATAACGTCAACCGGTGCAGTATACGATGAGATATATTTATAGCACAATAGGAAATAAAAAACCAAATAAATAGATAATACCCAGGCCTAAATAAGTTAGTTACCTAGTGTCATATAGAAGCAATCTATTTGCCAATTATTATCAGGCACAATTTCAAGTTTTTAGGAAACCCAAGTACGTACTCAACTTCAGTATCGAAACCACGCACTCAGCGAAGTCGGTGATGCTAATTTTCTCTAAACAACAAACACTCCTACAATTCCCACGTTGTGTCACAACCAAACCATATTTCCATTCCGCTAAAAGCACATTCGCTTAATCAGTACGTCCACAAACTAATTTGCGTTAACAAAACATGATGCATTGTCATTAAAATGACATTATTCAGCAGTTGTCAGCGATGTCAGCTAACGCGTTCGCTGATTCAAGCGATGCAGCGGCTGCAATCTGCTGGGCATAAACAAAACAGTATTCGTTATAGCTTTCACACATAGTCCGCTTATGGCAAAACAAAACATTATATAAATGAAATGGATTTAGAGTTGTTGCTGTTCTATGTTAAAGCAAATTAAATCTAGTATTTATTGGTGAATACGTTAATGTGTGTAAATTCAATGGCCTTTTAAATTGACTCTGTAAAGTAACTTTTATTATTCATTTGGGTAGATATATTGTACGGGCAAACGAAAGTTTAATAAGAAGTTTAACCTTTAGCGGCTATCTTAACTCAATTCGAAAACAAAACAAACATTTTATTAACAACTTTATTGAATAAAGTAAATGCTGCTTTATTGTCATAATATTTAGATATGGCTAGCTTCTGCCCGCGGCTTCGCCCACGTTGGCGTCGGTTTCATGGGGTTATTTTTTTGCGCGGAATCCTAATTGTTTTCTAAAATAAAAGTAGCCGTAGTCACTCTTTACAGCATCAGCTATCTGCCAGTGAAAGCCCCGTCAAGATCGATCCGGCCGTGTCGGAGATTAGGCCAAACAAACAGACAGACAGACAAAAATTGTTTTCTTGTTATAAGTAGGTACCGTATGTACTTTTATATGCAATTAGTAAAAAAATGTTACTTAGAAATTACAAACTGACACTAATTATGTATGTATAGAAGATTGCCACTATTCTGATACTGAAAAATATCCTGCATGGTAACTAAAACATAATTTCGCTGTAGATCTATTTGATTAAAGGGTCTCAGACATTGTTGTAGACCAGTTCAATGTCTCGGATGTTAGTATTACTGCTCGGTGGTTGATCCACGTCTAAGTTTGAACAGTACGTATTCGGATTCTAAACATAGTTCCTCAAATCGATAACGTGCAGGATCGCTGCCAAATAGAATATCAGACGAGACACTGCACTGTATATGGTTTTGAACTTTGAGACAGATTTGATTCAAAATTTAGATGCAACGTTGTTGCAGCGTTTGTATCTTAACTCTATACAAATAAATAAAATTATAATGTCTGTTTCAGAGAAAAACTGTGCTTCCTTACCCAAACCTTCGTCCCACTCGCTGAGGACCTCTCACCTGGACATGAGTTGCCTTGGATAACCTGGAAGTCTTTAAACGGACTCAGGTTTTCCGTACTCAGGTTGGCCGAAGCAAGGAAAACCTGTTCAGGTGGAAATTCATAGACGACTCCGCCTTGGAGTGTAAATGTGGTGCTGTTCCACAAACGATGGGACACTTAATATCGTGTCCTGCGTGTCCTGTCAGCTGCACGTTACAGGAACTGATGGGCGCTGGTGATGGCGCCAAACAAGTGGTCGAGTACATTTAGATTGCTATTGACACCCTAAGAAGAAAAGATAAATATTGTTGTTGAAAACAAAAAATATAAACTGCTTTGTTGGTTCACTCATTATACAGGGAGGCAGTGACATCGACGAGCATACTGAAGCCATGAATTCAGCACATAATTCTAGATCAGCGTAGAAATTTTTAGTCAGTTATCAAAAATAAAATCTAATCCTTCATAGAAAAGTGCAATACAATAAAACAGAAAAGCATTTTTTTGTTTTTATAACCAATCAAAAATTTCAACGGTTCAGAGTCATGTACTGAATCCGTGGTAACAGTTTGCGCGTCGATTTTCCTTCCACTCTGTATAATGAGTGAAGAACCAACAAACCAGTTTGCAGTTTCTGTTTTCAACAACAATATTTGTCTCTGTACCTGCCTGAAGATCTCGTGAGTAACTTTACAGTCCTACTTCTTCTTCGTGTTTTCATGAAGATTCGGCGCAGTACATTTTCATGGATAAACAGCCAAAGTAAGGTAAACAAACAAAAACTTAATCGAGTGCCAGCCCCTGGCCCCCGGCGGTAAACGTTTGGCACTTGTTTAGTCAAACAAATCTATTTGTGTGAGACCCACCTTCCGTTTAATCGTATTCTGTCATTTTACCTCTAAATGCATTTTCGTTATTCTTTAGGAAAGTTACTGACTAAATAACTAACCTGTCATTGACAATGACAACACATAGGTAAGTACTTATGGGACTTGGAAAAAGGTTGACCAACAAAAATATTGTGGGTTTCTTTCGTACTATAATCGATTCGCTTCAGGTTTGAATCTCGTTCACTCTGGATAATTTGTCATTTTCGGATAAAGGTTTGGAAATTCATAAAGAAGCATGAATTGAAGTACTTAACTATAAACATCAAATCAGGGTAATAAAAACCAATTAAGATAACTCTACAATTGCAGAGTATTGTTGTTGTTGTATTGTGTTGTAGTTGTGGAATTTGACACCTAAAAGTTAGAATAGTGGCTGGTGCATTATATTGCATCTTTGTTATTTAGACCTAATTTCTAAAACACGATGCGCATTGTAATTTTGACAACTTTCAGCTAAGCAAAGAATTCCACACCTTTTGTACCAATTGCAACTACGTTTCACCCCGCAAAGCTTTTATCTCCATCTTTATGCCTGCTTAACCCCCGGTTAAGTAAAGTAAAGTCGGGAGTGTTCTTGGCTAAATTTATGTCGAGGGCTTTTTAAATTTTAAATTTAATTATATTTTTTTTACACGGTGCGATTAAATTGCCTGTGATATACCATAAGTTGAAGCAACCATAACAGTTGCACCGGTCTAAATTTTATTTCAACGATGGAAGTCATATGTTGCTTCAATTTGTTTGTAAGCCACACTGCCACAGGCAAGAAACTTGCCTCGTGTAAATGGGGCTGTCTTTCACACAAATTGAAAAACAAAAGAGAACGCGGAAAACAAATGAAGTTCAACAAATATGTTTTTCAACAAAACTTTATGTAGCCCTTTACATCGAGCAACGGGTTATCAGTGATCGTGTAAGCGTGACGTACGACCATCGGCGTTAACACTCCGATGATATTGGCCCATAATGTTAGCTGTAAACGATCGTTTGTGGACACTGTTGAAATGACGTCATCTGTTACCCACATATTTGGAACGTATTATACCATTTATCGTTGTGACATGAAACAAGATGTAATTCTGGTTTACAATTGAAATGGGTGGAATTTATGTGGGACCTAGTTTTGGGTTCTTTTCAAGTGGTATTTTTTTATTAGAACTGTAACTTTAGCAGGTTTTCTAAAATTGGCATTTAGGTTTCTCTCAGAATTTAGCTGACAGTCATCATTCTCCGGCCCTTGTCCCAATTTATTTGGGGTCGGCGCAACATGTATGTTTCTTGGCACAGTGTGATATCAAAATAAAATAAAATCTATGGAACATTTTCTTGTATATTTCCTCAAGAAAAACACCCTCACTGTAAGAATTTGGTGGAATTTGTAATACGTGGATCTGTCAGTTATGACTTCGCCCAGTGGTGTACAAAATGCTTCCACAAATAATCCTCATCATACCATTATTTTGACTCAAAATCTGTTTACCCTATGTTGTCCTACTGCAGGACAAAGGCCTCCCTTTGTCCTTTTCACTCCTCTCTGTCTTGAGGTAGTAGGCGTCAAGCTCCCCCACCATCTTCTCCTGGGTCTGCCTCGATGTCACTGGACGTTTTCTGAGACCCACGCGGTGATAGATTTGGCCCATGAATCTTACGACATGCGGCAAACATGTCCAGCCCAGTACCACTTAAGCTTGGCTTTTTTTTGGGTGACGTTGGCGATCTGTTTCGGAGCGCAGCACTGTCGAAGACTAATCTGACTCGAAGAATGATGCATTCTATTGCAGTGGGACAACATAATATGCTATGATAAATGATTTTCTTTTGTAAGTAGGTTTGTACAAATACTTTTACACGTCAATCATATTTTAAAACATCTAGTTTTAAAATATGATTGACGTGTAAAAGTATGGTCGGCGGCGACGGAGGTCGGCGTTTCCTATCTGACTAGTCTGAGAAGAAAGGCCGAAACAAACTCAGAGGTCATAGTCTCTTTTAAAGTCCAGACATAATCTTGGTCAGATCATATGAAGACCATGCAGGTCGATGTCTGAGATGGTCTTTTGAGGAAAGAACCACACAGATTGAGAGGACCTGTCCAGTCAGTGCACGCATTTGTCAGAAATCGTGCAGCTCAACTCAAAACTTAAGGAGCTCCACGATTCGACGAGCAATACCAAAGAAAGGACATTTGGGTAGGCCACATTAATTACTCAAACTGCCAGACCATGGCCAAAACTAAGAGAACAGAGAGAAAAATAAAATATAATAAAAATAAAGTGACCCACATAGTCTTCACATTCACAATAATTAAAATAATAGAATACTTTACAAAGTAAGCAAATGTCATAGTATATATAAAATTCATTAATGTCAAAGTGTATACATAAAAAAAAACAACAACAAAACAGAAAAATAAGAACACTAATAAATAGGTAAAAAATTGGAAGCAGCTCAATCCCAAGCCTTTTTGTCCTCGATATAATCCTTAACGGTATAAAAGGCTTTCTGGCACAACTTACGTTTAATGAATGATTTGAATTTATTATGGCTTAGATCTTGAATGGGGCTTGGAACTTTATTATAAAAGCGTACCTATACATTGGCATCTGAACGAGCCACCTATTTTCTTGAGCCTTGTTGTAGGTACGACAAATTTGTGTTTGTTCCTAGTATTTATATCATGGATATCACTGTATTTTTTAAATAATTTTATGTTTTTATGGGCATATAAAAGATTTCATAAATATATTGAGAAGGCACAGTCATAACATTAATCTCTTTAAATTTGTCTCTGAGCGAGTGTCTCGGACTTAATTTATAAATTGATCGAACAGCTCGCTTCTGCAAAACAAAGATAGTCTGAATATCGGCGGCATTTCCCCACAATAGAATACCGTACGACATATCACATCATGAAAATAGCTAAAGTACACTAAGCGGGCTGTCTCTATATCAGTTAAATAACGAATTTTTCTAACAGCGTATGCTGCGGAACTTAGCTTTCTTGACAATTTATCTATATGTGGACCCTGTGGACACTGAAGCTTAGCATCCAAAGTTATGCCCAAGAATACTGTGCTGTCTTCAGGATTCAATTCTTCGCCCCTTATCAACACATTCGTGAGCACGTCGCAGGAAGAGTTAGGAAACTAGGATGGATATTTAAAACATTACGATATGTTTTCCCCACAAATACAAATAAAAAAGTAGGCGCTGAAAGAAATCTCCATAATGAAGTTTATGTGGCACTTGTGCAATCTGTAATAGTATACTGTATCCCCATAGTGCGGCAAAAACTAGATTTATCGAAGCTGAACGAGCACAACGAGCACTAATAAAACGAATGTACTTCAAAAAGAAAAGGTACCCAACTGAAAGTCTATACCACATGAGTGGCCTGCTTTCTGTTAGAAAACTTTACATCTCTCTCACAGTCCTAAAAAAACATAAGACCTTATAATGCAAACACAATATCAAAGAGACGGAAAGACATAATCGCTCTAATCCCTCAAACTAAAACCAAATTCGCTGCTCCATAATATGATAGACGTTCTGCTCAGCTATATAATAGGGTAAACAAAGAGATATACATATACGATAAAAAAATACATGAATGTAAAAAAATGGTAACAAATTGGTTAAAATCGTTAACGTATGATGACACTGAGGCGCTCTTACAACACATAGTTTAACCCATTCATTTCTCTCTACACACATACACACACTCACCCCCACACACACTCACCTACACATACATACACAAAACACACTCAACTTACCCCCCCATCCACATACACAATCACATGAATAATGTAAATTTAAATGTAAATTTAAATAAATTAAAATTGTTATGATTTGATTTGTACGAGTAAGGATTCTGTTCTATTGCTAAATTATCTAGCTATGAAAGAGTGGAGTATCCTAATACAGGCTTTTTCTTTGCTTAAAAGGAGGCTCCAATCATCACCTTGTTGTACTGTTTTGGTTATGAAATAAAAATATTTTTATTTTATTTATATTTTTTTTTATTATTCGTTTTCAACTGCCTAACGTGAGGTAGCGTAAACTTAATGCATTTGGTTTTTTTCTCGTTTAAAAGTAAATTATTAACATTGAACCAGTGGACTACTTTAGAGATTGCACTATTTACATCGTCAGTAACCAGCTGCTGACGTTTAAGTTTAAACAAAAGTGAAGTGTCATCGGCAAACAACACTATATTATGATTATCCTTTATGAGGTACGGTAAGTCATTTATATAAATAAGAAACAAGAAAGGAGCAAGAATTGAGGCCTGTGGGACTCCCATTGTTACTATAGATCCGAGAGATCTTTTTCCACTAACGACAACGCTCTGAATCCTCTTACTCAAGTATGAAGTAAGAAGATTCAGAGCAGTGTTCCGGATTCCGTAGTGGCGGAGTTTCCTGATTAACGTTTCGTGAAGAACGCAATCGAATGCCTTGGGCCAATCACAAAAGATGCCCAAGGCATCGCATATAAATATATCTTCCCCTGCATTATAAATATGTCCTAAAAGTTCATCAGTAGTCGAACGACCCCTTGTAAAACCGAACTGTTTGCTATTTAATAATTTGTGTTTATTAAAAAATCTTTGCATTTGGTCTAAAATTAGTTTCTCAAAAATTTTACTAAGGGTAGGTAGTACAGAAATTTGTAGGGTCTGATGTACTACCTGATTTAAACAAAGGTATTATTTTACTATTTTTCATGAGATCAGGAAACTCCCCATTGTCTGTACAACTATTAAAGATAACAGCTAGAGCAGGTGCCACAATGTCAATAATAGACTTAGCAACTTCTACAGAATTACCCCACAAATCTGCAGTCTTTTTAACATGTGTGAAAGGTTTTAATCATATCTCTACAGGTAATATGTTCAAAATGAAATTCCGAATCGCAACCATTAACATTTTCCTTAAGCAAAGACTCAGCAACAGAAGGTGATGAGTTTAGGGATTTAGTAGTTAAAACGGGAATATCTGAAAAGAAATTTTCAAATGCCTTGGCGACTTTGTGAGTCTGATTTTATTATGTTGTCATTAATAGACAGGCTGTAGTCAGTATTTCGGTTACTAGATCTATCCGATTCTAAAAATAAACAACGAAATAGACGCGCGTCTATTATAAAATTGCTTAAGTTACCTCAAAAGCTTTTCACTTGGTAATTTATGCGAGCGTCATTTAATTTGGATAAACTCAAACACACACAGGCAATGTGTTTAAACAAATATCAAAGTTCTTAACTAGGGGCGTTCGAGCGCGAGTTCAAATCATTCCACCAAGGTCGGTAAAAGTCATTTAACTTTTGAAAGAGAAAACAAAATTACGTTTTAGAACTTTTTAAATGAGCAATTCCTTGTTTTTTTGTTTGATAAGGTGTTTTGGAAGACAGATATTTCGTTAACAAAGTCTTTTTATTATCTTTTTTTAAGGTACGATCTTTTAAGACTCGGTAGGGTTTATAATTCAATCAACTCAGTCGAGCTGTCAACTGTTTCATAAAAGTGGTAAAGTTCTTGAGAGTAAAGCGAAAACCTGTAACTAAAATTTTAATTCGTGACGTAGAATCAGGCAATATATATATACTTATAAGAAATATTTCTATAAATTCAGACTACAAAGTTCACTTGGTAGTTTGTTATACATACACAAGTATTTGCTTAAAACAAGCACTTATCTGGAGGCAAGCCTGTATCTCTGCCAAGTTTATTATACAACGATAGCATTGTTCTAGATGATAATAATGAGAAAATTTTAATACAGATACAACACGGTATTCTGCTTACACTACGAAAGGGGAATTAATGGATAGCGGATGTGTTACGAAGATTATAATTCCAGTGTACGTTGAAACTCAGGCTTGGTAAATTATATTACATGCATGTGGATATCAAGATAACGTACTGAATAATGTTTATTATGTGCTTCCAGTGAAAGCTCGTTATGTGGGGTCTTAGTGAACCGTAAAAAGGCGGCCTTTCAACTCGCATACGATCGAAAATAACACCTAATAGGTGTTAGCAAAAAGGTTCGTGTACTAAAATCTAAGGGCCAGTTAACCCCTTTTTTAGTTCATCGTGTTTCAAAGAGAAAGAAGAAGAATGAAGTTTTTTATGAAAAATTGTTAATTATCAATCGGAAAAACGAGAAGAATCGTTATTTCTCGGATTTATTCATGTGATCTCATACTCCGCCAAGCTGGTACAGCTTTGCGAGGTCTTGGACTATTGCTTTCGAAAGCATAACAGATAACAGGTAGTTCAATTTACTGCACATTGCTCCATAGGTTCGAAAAATTTGTCTGCTCAACAACGTAAATAACGTAATGAATGTTGTCGAACTGTCAAAATGAAAGCCATTATTCCTACTGCTATGTGTTTATTTACGCAATTACCCCGCAGGTGGCCTATTCACTATTCGACAAGCTGTCGTGTTCCCAGAAAGAAAATAGCTGTCGTCTATTTGATTGAAACTGACAACATTTTCTGGTTTTGGATTTGTGGACAGAAGGATTTAAAAAATATACATTTTACTTAAGTATTTTCACTGAAGCCACTAGTAATGTCAACCAAACGTATTCACTTTTCGAATTCAGTGTTTTTTCCGGTCCTGCATGAATATTTCATACACTCAAGCGCATTAGCAACTAGGCAAATCCTTCGTTGCGCAAATAGTGGGTTTGTAGGTTTTTTGTAAGTTCTGGTATATTTCTTACTGCTTTGTTAATCTGCTTTTTCCTTTGCCTACTGAGTGCATTTTTGTTGTCTTAGTAGAATTCAGCCACTCGTTTTTTGTAACAAAGCAGGGATTTAAAGCTAGATTTAAAAACATGGCAGCATTATTGCTTTATATTTCCTGATTGCTAAATTGGTGCACTCTTCCTAAGGCCCTCAAACACACACGATTTTCTTGCCGTGAAAAACTATGGCTTATTCGCCGTGTGTAGGGTCGTCAGTATTGTATGGATCACTATGGAAGCTGTTTGACAGACACGTTTTTTCTACGACGCGGTTTATATGCCGTATTGGTCATAAGTTTATGTACCAAATAAATTGCCCTTTCTTAACTTATCAGTCTGTATGTATTAGGTACTTAATTGTTATAACTTGCAGACACGGTAACCGAGCATATATTATAGAGGGCGTGTATCGGCTTTACCACATTATAGTTAATAGCCCGCCGAGCCGGCGCCTATACGAGGAAATTTTTATGATACAGCCGCGGGCCATCAGCGTTAAACGTTAAAGTTCAGTAGGTTCATGTTGACGGTTAATTTATTGTTACAATGCTTTTGCTTCATAAAAAATAATGTAAACGTATGAAATAAATCCTTTATTCCACATTGAATTCTCTGAAATAATATCTCTTGTACGTAAATTAATGTAAATTCCTACCTCATTATAATTAGCTAGGTCGTTAGGCTTTAGACAGTAATTAAACTAAGTTGTTTGCTTACAAACGTACGTAATAAATTGTGTGAAGGAGTGAATACGTTTTGTTTTCAACTAGAATATAAAACATATGAACGTGACGTGCGTTAGGCCCTTTAACGGTTCGCCGTGTGTCTACTCTGTTTAGAAGGAGTTTTTGCCCAGTAGGACAAAATCCGCTTATAAAGATTGATTAAAACATAAATGCATAAACCTGGACGTGTCTGCTCCTACTTTCTACTCTGTTTAGAAGGTTTTGCCCAGTAGTGGGACTACATCCATTTAGCACGATATGACGTTGTATACTGTTGTGTGTGTTGTGTTGTGTTGTTGGAAGCAGTAGTGGCCCGGTGGTAACGGCCGCGACCCACCCAGGTTCGAACCCAGACAGGCGCTTTACTTTGTGTAAACTATTTCATCACCACTGCTCTCAAAACGGGTGATGGAAAGCATCGTGAGGAAATCAGCATGTCCTAGAACTAAACATTCGCAGACATGTGACATCTACTAACCCGCACTGGGCCCGCGTGGTGGATTACAACCCACAGAGAGGAGGTCTGTGTCCCAGCCGTGGAAACAATATATAACCTGAGGCAACGTAAATCAATATAGGTAGATGGTATTGTGTTTGGTTAAGCAATATGTGTCTGAGCTGGCAAATGTCCGGCTATCGTTCATGTGCACATACTGTTACAAAGATGAAAGTGAGTCTCCTTGATGGTTGATGGGTGGCCGTAAAGTACCCAGCTTACCTAAATAATTAAAATAAGAGACTAGCAGGCTGTGCCCGAAGCAACCCCTTATCGTATTTGATTAATTGTATTATCTGCACTATTCCACGTACCTCCTAATGAAGCAAACATAATATAAAAAACAAACAACAATAAACAATAACAACAACAAACAATACAATAACATTGTGTTAACAATAAAACCAATAAACAATATGTGACATAAAACAACAATAATAAGATATTTATTTTATTATGTAATTACCTATGTTTTATAAATAAACTTATGTATTCTTCTCTTCTCATATTCTTTAAATACCGCCGGAAAACATTAATTGAAACCGAAAAAAGACACGTATGGTACCCCATACGTGTCTTTTTCCGGTTTCAATTGCTGCATTTAAATGATAAACTGATTTGAGTTCAACTTGTATATTGAAAAGTAGAAATAACGTACAACATCCAAAAGTGATAAATGATCGAGACGCGGCGAATGCTATGCAACTACTGATCGCTAAATCAAATATGTACATATAACTTGAAAACCACTTAGCCGATTTAAGTGTGTACGAGCAAACGTTGATGTCAGCATAAAATCGATACAATTGATATGTATGGCTTTGCTTGTACATACTTAAATCGGTTAAGTGATTTTCATGTTATAAGTGCACTAACAAACAGACAGACAGGGAGACGTTGCCATACGTTTTATGATAAGTAAGGGAAGAAAAAGTATTCGGGAGTAGCTTGAAACCTAACTTGAGTAGATAACTTTTTGTCCAGAACATTTAAAACTTTTATTTACATAAAGGCTTTACCGACACATACATAATAAACCCAAAGTCTTTGTCATACTATAAATCTCGCATGTATCTAAATTATAGGAAAGCACGTAATTACCAATTAGCGGACTAGAAGATTATATAAAAAATAAATATATAAAAAGAAAGAAAATATGTACCTAATGATTGAATATATATACTACGTTATACTACTACGCTACGCTTACAATTGCTGGGTTTTTTATAATAACACTTTACATTTTATTAAAGAGAACGGGTTCCTTCGTTCAGTATTCTATACACTTAGGACACAAATGTCCATTATGTTAATATTCCGTGCAAATCTCTGTGAATCCAATCCGATAGAAAATGTAATGAAAAGAGTCCCGGACCACTACCGCTTTGTGCGACAAGCGCCTGAAGTAAAGGTCAACCCGCTGAATTTCATGCATTTAAAACTGAATATGTTGCACACGCTTCCATTTTGTTCGTTGAACTCATTTTTGTATTGATAAAGAATACCGGTTTGAAAGTATTTTATGCCCTGTCCATTAGTTTAACCGTTTTTTGATAGCTGTCTTAGAACGTACATATTCCAGATCACGTAAAAGTTAACTTTAAAATGCGTAGTAAAATAAATATATAAACAGCATATAATCTTATTGAATTATCTTATTTCTGGCTTCTTACAGGCATTAAAATACCGTACTTGTCGTGTGTAATGTATTGTATGTGGCTGCAATCACTACTTCCATCTGTCAAAAAACGGTTTACCTAATGGACAGGGTATAGTTGTTTATTTATGTTTTATTATTTATTTATTTAGAGAACCAACAGCGATACTTACAGTATGTTATAGAGTATGTGTATTATAGTATTGTATGGTTAATACGTTTCCTTGTATAACTAGGATAAATAGTTTAAAAAGAGGTTTTATGAGGCTTTTCCTATTGAGATCCCAGTTCATAGAGGTGATATATTTTTTAGATTAGCTAGTATTATTTTAGTAAATGGTGTATTATAAATCCTAGATCAAAAGAAAACATCTGATTTTTTTCTTTTACCCGTAGACGAAGTTTTGTTTTATTATCGATGAAGAATAGAATATAGTCCTCTAGACCGTATTTCGGGCATGGCAGCCTGTCTGTACATAGACTTGCTTTCGGCGCGGGATATATTATAGCGCACAAGTGTGTGCGCAGACAGAGGTGCACGCTCTCTTCACTCACTCTCACATTCCGATGGGACGGCAATTCGACAGAACGACTGAATCCGACTGAAGAGAAATCAGGCGCAGGGCCAACGGCTTAACGTGCTTTCCGAGCTAACTGCCCGGAGTTTGGAAGTTGGTGATGCTCATATCACCAACTTCCAAATCCAGTTACTAAAAAAATCCTAATGGAAAACCCAACACCACTTTGCCCAATGGGAATCAAACCCAAGAACCAAAGCTCAGCAGTCGAGCTTGCGACCACGAGACCAACGAGGCACTTACCTATAGAATGCTGAGATACATATGGTGTTACGTATATTGAAGTCTCTAACCTTGAATAGAATGTGTAGCCAACCGCACGCTAGCGGTTGGCTACACATTCTATTACATAGTCTATACATAACCCTTCCTTATTACAGATTGCTAATTTATAATGTGATCATTGTGTAGTAGGTATGAATGGCATAGGATCCGTATCCTACGAGTACTAATATTATAAACGCGAAAGTTTGTGAGGATGGATGAATGAACGTTTGTTACTTTTTCACGCAAAAACTACTGAACGGATTTGGATGAAATTTGGCAAACATATAGTTTATAATCAGGATTAAAACATAGGATACCTTTTATCTCGATATTCCAACGGGATCGAGACTTATGCGGGTGAAACCACGGCGCGCTGCTAGTTATAAATAAAATATTCACAACACGACACAACTATTAATTTTCATACAAATTAGCGCCCGTCCACATGTTGTGGTTGTGGTGTGGTTGCGGCACCGTGTGATCGGGCTCTTAAAGAGTTATTTTTCCTATGCGTTGGTAACATGTCACTACAGATTCCAATTACTTACATAAAAAATAGGTTCCAATCGATTCTGTAAAAATCTCACCGTGAAAAGTTAGGTGAAGTGAGCTCAGAGTGAGCTGCCAATAATGTCAATCCCTAGCATTTAGTTGGAACGACAGCTCACTCCACGCTCACTTTACCTAAGTTTTCACGGTGAGATGGTTACAGAATCGCACTGCTGGTGCACCTCTGGTTAAGATTCCCCTTTAAGGATTACTGGCGTGATGTTATGTTATGTATGTTGTGAATTGCACACCAAAACAATTCAATGGAAAGCACGCAACATTGTGCGGCGGCCCGGAAAAACCAGATGTGAATAAAAAATAAATGGTTTTATGTACTTATATTGGTACACTGGCTCTAAACAAAGCAAGTTTGATAACAGGTTCATTTAAAAATATCTGTTTGTTGTTTTTTGGTTCTAAAACATACGTCTGGTATAAATGATAGAGTTGGATTATCATTTTTTTATGGCAAAAGGCAGACCTTTGGCAATAGGCATACGTACCTACATTATGTATTACCTAGATACATACCTACTTATGCCTAAGCTTGGACCAAGTAGGACAATCACTGCCGGGGTAGCGGGATCGTCCGAAAGGATTACCGCTGCCCTGGAACACAAAGGGCTAAGGAAGGAACACGGGTGGGTTTTGGTCAGTAAGAGTCTGGCACTCCCTTCCGCTCCACCCAAAGCGGGGGTCATTTGATGATTTCCCATCCGCAAAAAAAAGTAGGACAATCAAAAATAGGTAACTGTTCTTAGTAATCAATTAATCAACTCAGCCTATCGCAGCCCACTGCCAGACATTGGCCTCGCCCACGCTGCACCACAACACCCTATCCTCCGCCTTCCGCATTCGGTCTGTCCCAGCCACCTTTTTAAGGTGGTCGTTCCATCTATCTGGTGGGCGTCCGACACTACGCTTGCCGATACGCCGTCTCCACTCTAGGACTCGTCTGCTCCATCGATCATCGGTCCTTCGACAAACATGGCCAGCCCAGTCGGTTACTCCGGTTCTTTTCCAGATCCCAGCCTCCAGGCCTCCAGGCATCCAGCCTTTCCCCGTCAGTCTTAAGGTCGTCGGTCCATCTAGCTAGCTGGAGGGCGTCCCACACAAAGCGGTATTCACTCCAGCAGCAGTGCGATTCTGTAACAATCTCACCGTGAAAACTTAGGTGAAGTGAGCGTGGAGTAAGCTGTCATTCCAACTAATGCTAGGGATTGACACTGTTGACAGCTCACTTCACCTAAGTTTTCACGGTGAGATTTTTACAGAATCGATCGACAGGATTCGAATACTCCACCGGCCATGGCCATACTCCACTGTCATTTCAGTTTGCTTACTCTGCACGCTTCATAGCAATAGCCAGATTAAAGATCTAAAAAATGCTGATGTTTAAATATTTTGTAATAATAAGCGATTCCAATACAAATTTGTTATATTATCTAAACAATGCCTGACTTACGAAATAATGACTGTATAAAAAATAGAAATAATAGACTGTCTAAGGCCCCGAATGATTAGATTGAAATTACTCAGAGTTCCAGAATTATAAAGCACAAAAAAAAACAATTAAGTCCTACACAACTAAAATGAGATCAGGCAGTAAAAACCAAATTGGATTCGGTATTTATTTATTTTATTCGTTCAAAAATGATTGTTTCAATTTCTATGCAGGTTCTATGCCTAAAGGTAATATTCGCATGTGTGTCAGTGCAACAATCACTTGTAGGAAAACTCCGCATGCATAAAGAATATGCCCAAAAAAGTATGCATAATCAGCCTATACTGTTCCCACTGGTGGGACACAGCCTCTTCTCGGCGAGAGGGAGTGGGTCGTAATCCACCACGCGGTTTCAGGGCGGGTTGGTAGATGTCACACATCTACGAATTTTTGGTTCTAGGTTGGTTTCCTTCACCGTTTTTGAGAGCAGTAATGATGAAATAATTTACACAAAGTGAAACGCCTGTCTAGCTTCGAACGTACGACCTACAACTCGTAGGTCGCGACTGTTACCACTGGGCCACCACTGCTCTAAAAATTATGATTGAACAAGTTTTAAATTACTTAAGTGTCTAAAAGTGTAGATAATGACAATAACGATATAAAGTACGTATTATTATGAAAACACACACATCTATTTAGGAAGATATTTAGGAATTAGTTTCTCAGTACGATATTGTACGGCACCGCTATTGTTTTATATCCACTAAATTCAATAATGAATCAGTACAACGTCGCAGCTTGTTTCCGAAGTAGAACATTTGTTTCAGAACACTGTAACACGGAAAATGTTCTGTGAAAGAGAAACACATTTAGGTCACCGTGCGAATTCTTTTATCGGTATTACGTTGGTTCCATTGCACTTTATTGGCATCAATATTGGTACACAAGCCTTTAAACGCATTAAATTATATAGTATAGAATGTATGAATTCTGAACGTTTTGCTAGTTTTAATGAAAATTTTGACGGCTTTTTCCGTGCCTACAAGTTTACTCCTGTATTTTCTCAGGGTATTATTCAACCGAGTAAACTTGTGACGTATAATATTATACGTCACTTATGGATTACGTCCTGTTTTTTTTCTTAACTAATATTATACCTACAGAGAAACTATTTGAAAAATTTAAACCGCAGAACATTAACTTGCAAAATCCGAGCTGTTACTAAGAAATTCCTAATGGAAAAGCTAATAACGCTTTGTCCGACCTAGGAAACGACCCCAGGACCCCACGCTCAGAAGTCACGCAAATAATACAAATACCAACTACGTAACTATGTAACTTTTCCTAATCCACCAGTGGACGTAAACATGTTTCTGGGATCCGGTCGCAAAAGGTCATATCTCTCTCCGATTGTATAAAACTCAATTTGTAACTAGTAAACCACAGTTAAGAAAAGACGTACCTTTATCGAGAACACACGACCTCTGAACGTAAGAAGGTCTGAAAGGCCAATAGCTTCCATTTTATTTTATTTGAGATATAAATAATTTACAGAAGACAACTAAAGAGCGTGTATTCGTAAAATGGTTGTTTAGACGAGAACAGCTGCTTTACTTTTAGAAAATACACAGTAAATGGTTTTTGAATAAGATATTTTTTGTGTTGACATCAGTGGAGCCTTTGCGATGTCATTTTTTTTTGTTTATTTGAAATTGCGTCTGGAGTATTTGTTTGTGACTTTTGCGTTTAAATGATGAGTCAAATAGGCGCACGTTTTTACAAATATAAATCTCCAGCAAATTTCGAAGTTGTTAGCAAAGAATAGGACCTTTTTTGCGTGTTTAGTAATGTTTAATTGTACATGCATTGCTTGGTTTAATCCCCTTTCCAAGTAGAAATTTAGAGGTCTCCTAATACTCGTACATATAAAACAGATGCATAGCCTGCGGCAGCCAGTTCATTCTCGTATATTTTGTTATGAATGAGATAAACTAATCAGGAGCTTATAACAATCCTAGATAATGGTGTAACATGTATATTATCTGCTGAGCTCAGCCTTCTACACAAAGGTACCTAGATAACGGTTTAGTCTAAGCTAAATTCACGTTAATCTTGTTCAAGTCAATGTTAATAGGTAATGTCACCCCCATGTAAAGGTAAATCGTAGATTAACTTACGACTTTTGATTAACTAATCACGATAGCTAACCTGTGATTTCGCAGCTGATTTGAGATTATTATCAGTCTTACAACCACCGAAGGCAAGTTTCCGAAGTTAAAAACGTTTAAAATCTAGTGGAAATCTTATCTCAGCGGCAATCAATGTCACAAATGTATGAAAATTAGAGGATTTTTTTACAGATTGAGATTTGATCAGAATGCGACTACATTTTGAACGTTTTTGGAAATTGCTCCTCAGATAATTATTCGAAACTAATAAACTAATCAGTCTTACAAAAACAGCAACCTAATTATTGCGTAACACATAATGACAATACCTTTCAATTTGACTATTAAACAATTTTCATCGCGTTATATATATGTAGGTACGTTATTCAGTAGACGAATTTTTCAAACATTCTGAAGCAACGAATTATGAATGTCTTTCAAAATCCTGCGGATTAGATTGTAAGTGTTACGCAGTGGGAGTGCTGATTGAAAGCAAGCGATTATTATTGTGACTGTGTAACGTGATTAGGCTGCGGGGGTAAGCTGGCTGAACTATAATCTTGTTCAACTCAATCTCAAAACTTAATGAGTTAAACCCAGAGAAGGTAAACAGTAGACTAGGCCTATAGATCAGGTAACCCGCCAGGTGTAGGTGCCTAGCCTCCGAGATTTATGAGTGAAATGCGGCCAGTG
Organism: Apamea crenata; assembly: GCA_949629185.1. Taxonomy (NCBI): domain Eukaryota; kingdom Metazoa; phylum Arthropoda; class Insecta; order Lepidoptera; family Noctuidae; genus Apamea; species Apamea crenata. Next base: position 8,336,621 of record OX451356.1, on the reverse strand, counting down.
AATATTCTATTGTTCTAAACTAGTATTTGATTAACTAACCTCCACGAGTATGAACTTGTGCTGTCGTTGTTCGGTATTAGGTTTCATAGAGAATTTGAAAGTCAAACAAAACGTTATAATTATGTGTATCTGTCCACGTGGTAGGTGCTTCAAATGTATTAACTTGGTTATTTTATGGGAGTGGCAGTAAATTGTGAAAATTTAAAGATAGCTTTGTGGTTGATGTCTCGTCTACCATAATTTTAACAAGGTGTCGTATGTGACACGCGCCGGCGCGTTTGTTAAGCTGGTTAATGGGCGTCATCTTTATACCTACCTAGCTATTTGCGCTTCCTACTAATGAGCTATTTTAATCACGATAACTTGCTAGTTTAATTAATACTTTTAGATGTTTTTCAGATTTTTTCACAACTTCTTTAATTCATTGGGCATTCTGTCTGCCTACATTGTAACAAAATTAGAAAGTTTCTTTTGCCCATTAAAAGTTTTTTTTAATCAGAAGGCCAATTCTCGTAATTTAAAACTTTCAAAGTCTAGCTAGTCGCAGTGTCATCTCGGCGAAAAATAAATGTCAAAAACTTGTCAAAATGTAGGGAAATTTGAGGTATTTTTGACAGATTGAGACAGACCAGACTGTGAACGTTCTTAAAATTACGAGAATTGTCCCTCAGAATTCAAAGTTTTCTTTTATTGGTTTAGAAAACTGGATGAGTTATGTAAATCGCCTGAATCCAATATACGAGTACATTTGATTACGAAACCAAAACAAAAATGTTTCGTCGAATAAACATAATGTAGAGGGGTCAGAGAAAGGGTACTATAAACATTCCATGAACATTACTTCGAAATAAACGATTCATGAACATTATTTTGTACTCAATTGCCTTAATATTTTGTGATTCATATAAGTGGATAATAAACTATGTAAATATTTAAGAAAATTTTACAAGCGATTGAGTTATGATAACAACTTTGATTTATTTAACGATGGCGGCAAACATTCTGGGGTCCAAATGTTTTATATGGATCGTTCCTGATACCATATACCCTTGATTTTGCCGCTCCAAGTCGGAAAAAAGGAAACATATTGCTCAAACGATACGACGAATGTGCCCACTGAATTTATATTAGACGTGTCTCCAGAATATCGTTACAGAAATTCAATAAAACACAGAATAAAGCCAATAATTCTTGTAAATGAATTTTCTATTGCAGTGCGTCTGAAATTCTTTGAAAATGGCTTTAGAATAATTTATTTTACACTGACAACTTGACAAACAACAAAGTCACAGACAGATACAGAATGTATTCTTTATCTAGCTAAAATTTGGCCCAGAATACATGCATTTTAAATGTACCTATGAATAAACAATAAACAATTTGGAAAAGATTGGACGTAAAGGAGAATCTTCCAAAAACACAAATCATCGGCCGTATTATTAAGTTTTGAAACACAATAACACATTCAAAGGCCCGTTATTCAGAACTAATACATTTCCTACGTCATGTTAAAAGCTTTTATTTCATCCTAGGCTCAAGTCTGAGCGTTTGGCTTTTTGAAATTGCCGTTATTACCTACCTTTACTTTCCTCGGTAGCGTGTGGCCTATATTTCATTCGAAGCCCTAAAGCATTACAACCCCTAGTCCCTTTCAATTCGCCTAATAGTCCACCTGAGGTTGGTTTCTTTTAAGTGAACGATAAAATTTTAGTATTTTATTTTATAAATGGTTTCAGATTTGTGCGGTTTGGTAATGCTATTAAGAGTGATAAGTTTGCTTGAATTGAAGCTCTTTATGATGTCATGGTATGTCGGGACTGAAATGACTGAAACATCAATTAATAGTGGTCAAATAGCATCAGCTGTTTTAATCAGACCATTAGTTCTCAACTCAGCTTATCGCAGTCCACTGCTGGACATAGGCCTCTCCCAGACTGCGCCACAACACCCTGTCCTCCGCCTTCCGCATCCAGTCTGTCCCAGCCACCTTCTTTAGGTCGTCCGTCCATCTAGCTGGAGGGCGTCCCACACTACGCTTGCCGATACGCGGTCTCTACTCCAGGACTCGTCTGCTCCACCGGCCATCGGTCCTTCGACAGACATGGCCAGCCCACTGCCACTTCAGTTTGCTTACTCTGCAAGCTATGTCGGTAACTCCGGTTCTTTTCGGGATAATTTCATTCCTAATTTTATACTTCAAAGATACTCCAAGCATAGCACTCTCCATACCGCTAGACTGTTAGATAGCCACTAGTAATTCTGCTAATAGGTGTGTAGTGAAATGCAAATGGCAATTGCAGTTGACTGGCAAAATGGCTTCCAATGAGCTGCTGCAATACAGCTTCTACCTACATGCAGTAACATAAACAAAATAGATTTCTAGCACAACAATCATAGTAAAATAGTCTCGTACCACGTATAATCTCCCGCACAGGCCTGCAGCACGCACAAATGTAGTAGACGCAGCTTAGTCTGTACTATAATACATAGATAACTGATACTGGTGTAGCCTTAACTATAAATAGTCGATAGACGACGCGACGCCGACTATCCAACTATGTAACGTATCCACACCAAACGTTCAAGATTTAATAGTTCGATATAACCCCTACCTATCGTAAAACGCAAGGTCTCTATCTCCTGTCCGTTAGTGCGCTTATAACTCGAGAACTATTACTTATGGACCATGTCAATTAGTTAGTGTTGTATTAGTTCAAGAAGGTGCAGCAGATTGCATGACAGTTGTTTTTTTTTTAATTTTGCACACCTATCTTTACAACAAAATCAGTTTTAAATTTTAAGTAATTCTGGACACACGAAAGAAACTTCGTCTGCCTAGCCTTTTCCCAGCTATGTTGGGGTAGGCTTCTAGTCTAACCGGTTGCAGCTGAATACCAGTATTTTACATGAAGCGACTGCCTATCTGACCTTCACAACCCAGTTACTCGGTAATACGATAGCCCTTGGTAAGACTGGTTGTCAGACTTTCGGGCTTCTGACGACCCGTAACGACTGCCATAGATCCACGATTGACAGCCGGGACCAACGGCTTAGCGTGCTTTCCGAGGCACGGAGGGGTGTTTAAATTTAAAGATGGTCACCCATCCACGGACCAACCACGGCAAGCGTAGCTTAACTTGATCGATCGACCCGCGCGGTTGTTATTACTTAGCCACAAGCCCCTCACACACGAAAGAGACAGTATAAATAAATTCGTTGGTACACGGAATATTGTTCAGTCCAGAAAACTGACATTGTACTCGTACAAGGCGGGCTACGAATCCGACACAATAGTTTTAGTAGGAAGGCAATCCGTTTGTACCATAAGGGCCTAAGCATTGACTTTCCCGTTTTGGGCCGGAAAGCTTTGAATAAGTTATACCTACAAGCTTAACTGAGAAACGAGAATTAGATACTTTGTTTATTATTTTCCCTTTCACAATGTTTTTGAGGGATGGTTCGAGGTGGCGGGCGCAGGAAAAGAGTTCCCTAAAACTTCGAGGAGGCCTTTTCCCAGCAGTGCGACAGTATAGGCTAAACAAAAAAAAAGAAAATCTACTCTTTACAATAAGGTATATCTCCAAGTTTTACATTGGTATTTTTCCGTATAGAAAAGTGGACCCCAATAAGGTACAATCATGATTTCCATAGATTTCTATCTGCGCTATTATTTCAGGATCCTATAGACAGTCCAATGTAAATAAACATATGTATGAAATCAGTTATCTCTTATCTCTCTCTTTATGCTCAGCATCATATGTCAACACGCTTATTATGTTAATAGCTTAGTATTGGAAATGTGCCTAATTAATTAAGGGTCTGGGACTCGAACTCTGCCTATCATAATAACGATGGTAAGATAAGACAACAGGCATATTGTTGAATAAGTTGGGTTATTGCGGCTGTCGAAGGACCAATAAGCGTTGTGTAATTCGGGAACGAATGTCATGTCGCCTGCACACAAGGGGGTAGGAAACAATTAAGGACTTACTTGGTGTTTTTGAATGTGCCGTGCTGATATGTAGACCGGCGCGGCGTCCAGTAACTTTTTGTTTCCCTGCTTCTTCCTGGTTTTGTGTCGGCCGACACTCGTACACTGGTTTTATTTTAAAGCGGTTTGGTATGTTTCGCGGCGAGAGCGCGTCGCGAAGCTAAGCGGTATAGCTTGAGATGCGGAGCGGGTGACTCTTCGATTACAAGTGAAGTTGAATCTCTGTCCCTCTGCTGGAGCGTCTTGATTCCACGTAGCCCGGAAACGGTTGTCGGTTGGCGCTTTCTCTTTCTGTCGCGTATGGACGTAATGATAGGGAGAGGGATAGATGGATAGGCATTTGGCGCCATGACAGAATAAAGCGGTTGACGTTTTCGTTCGGATATTTAATAGAGAGAAACTTGTAATATAAAAACTTGCGCAAGCATCCTGCCCGGGTTTGAGGATATGTAGTATTCTCAAAAAAAAAAGGGAAAGGAATTGCGTTAAAGCGGATTAAAAGAAAGAGAGAAAAGAAAACAATTGAAATATATTAATTACGACTAAAATTACGTGATATTAATTACGCGGTGAAATCATTGGGAAGGCAACGGGCAGAGTTTAACAATGGGTCGCTTGAAAGAGCCACTGCATGTCTTCACCATAGCAACGCGGGTTGTCCCATCTTTGCCGGGGAAAACCTCGGTGATTATGCCCATTGGCCAACGTAAAGGAGGGACATCATCTTGATGCATGAGAACCACTGCACCAATCCTAACATTGTCCACGGCATCCAACCATTTTTGCCTAACTTGTAAGTTATGTAAATATTCTATCCGCCATCTTCTCCAAAAGCTGCAAACCATTTGGTCAAGCAATTTTTTGCGGCAAGTTAGAGACTTCGTTGTTTCGGGAACGTTCACGACAGGCAACGAAGTCAACGGGGAAGCCATTATAAAGTGAGCGGGAGTAAGCGGTTCTGGGTAAGGATCCTCAGTCAGGACACAGAGCGGTCTCGAATTCAGAACTGCCTCAATTTCAGTGAGAACAGTCGAGAGTTCCTCATAGGTAAGAAGCTGAGAACCGATGACACGGTATAAATGAGTTTTAATAGATTTAATATTAGATTCCCACAACCCTCCAAAGTGGGGAGCGCGGGGTGGAATCATTTTCCACTTTATGCGGTAGCGGTTAGCAAGTAGTTCTTGCAGTTGAGCCTTGGCTTTAACACACACCAAAGTTACGTGTGCGTTGCCACTTGTGTCAGTAACATGTAAGTATATGACGCAGCCATATGCATTCAAGCTGGCATCAGCAAAACCTACTATATTTGTCACGCAACCCATAGTAACGGCTACATGACGCGGCAGTTTTAAAGAGGAAAGTAAAGGCAGTTGCTCTTTAAACTTTTGAAAGAGAAGTACAATAGAATCGGGTGGAGTTTCATCCCAATCTGTGTTTAATTTCCATAATTCCTTTATGAGTAATTTCGCGAATAAAACCACGGGAGCCACTAGACCCAGAACATCCCACAGACGGGCAACAGTGGAAAGTATGGAACGTTTAGTACAACTTTTATCCAAGTTAGATGTAGTAAAGGTGAAACAATCCTCGGAAGGAATCCATTTGAGTCCAAGAATCTTTAAGTTATCCCCGTCAGAAAAGTTAATAGAAGAGCGGTTGGAGTGTGGAATAGAATCCAGTAGTTCCAAGGAATTACTTGCCCACTTAGTAAGGTCAAAGCCCCCAGCCTTAAATAAGGCGATAAGTTCAGCGGAGAGAATCTTGGCTTCCTCCAGAGTGGAGGTCGAGTTAGCCAAGTCATCCATGTATAACTCATGCGAAGCGACAATGGATGCGCGCGGGAATCGATGTTTTTCATCCTCTGATAGTTGACGGACTGTCCGCATTGCTAAATATGGGCTGGGCTTAAGGCCAAACGCCACTCGGTTAAATTGAAATTCGCGAACAGGTTCAGCGGTATTAAACCGAAACAATATTTTCTGATATTTTCGATGCTCATCCATAACAGCAATTCGGAGATACATCTGTTTTATATCAGCTGTGACTGCAATAGGGAATAATCGGAAATTTAAAAGTAATAAAAATATGTCAGCCTGTAGATTAGGCCCTGTGTGTAACAAATCGTTCAATGACACGCCATTATGAGACTTGGCGCTCGCGTCAAGGACGATGCGAACTTTAGTAGTTTGTTTATCATTCCTAATAACAGGGTGATGCGGTATATAATAACCTACAGTCTGATCAGCAGCCCTAGGTGTAGTTTCAGTTAAATAATTTTGATTAAGGTATTCTTGGATTATTTCGTTATAACTAGCGCGCAAGGCAGGGTCGCGAAGCTTAGTTTTTTCCAAGTGAATAAAACGTCGATAAGCGACAGCATAAGAATTTCCGAGTGAATCTGGATTCTTACAAAATGGTAACGCAGTACAGTACCTACCGCTGGAGTCACGTGACACCGTAGAAACGTACAGCTGTTCACATTCCCGTTCAGCGGGACTCATAAAAGATTTTGAGGGTATTTCTTCAATGTTCCAGAATTTATGTAAAGATTCGTCTAACGACAGAAAACAATGAGAATCATCTATATTCAACGCGGTAGAAAAATATGAAGCGGTATTTAAATCAGCGATATTATTTTTATTATTAAACGAACTAGTGGGTACTTCGTTTTTATTATTAAATAAACTAGCGGGTACTTCACCCATAAGAATATAACCGAACACGGTTTCAATAGCGGATGGCGCGGTAGGTGAAATAATTTTATTGTTTAGTAATAAATATGGGAACAGCTTTGCCCCAAGAAGTAGTTCAACATCGCCAGGCACATGCCACAGGGGATCGGCCAGCGGTAATTTGAACAAATGTTGCACTGCAGAGGTATCAACAAAGTGAGATGGTAATTTGTCAGTTATGCAGTCAACCACAAGAGCGGTTATTTTAAAGGAATTATTTTTATTTTTAGCAGTAACTGTTATCTCAACGTAACCTATAATAGGCCGCGAAGAGGTTCCTACGCCTTTTATAAATGAATTTGAAAGCGGTATAATATTCAATTGAAGTCTCTTACAACAAGCTGACGTAATTATGTTGTTTTGCGAAGCGTTATCGATCAAACATCTTACAGAAACATATTTATTATATCTGTTGTCAACGTATACTTGTGCGGTCGACAGTAATACGGTTGTGCGCGGTAAATCTGTACCTACGCGTGAACATGCACACAGCGCCACCTGATGTGAATGCGTGGAACTAGGCACAGCGTCGCTCGATCCCGACCGTTGAGTAGTTTGCTCCAGATGTAAAAGCGAATGATGTTTCTTGTTACATGTCCTGCAAGTATGTATTGACCTACACTGCGAGGCCGTGTGTGTTGAGCTAAGACAGTTTACACATCCACGTTTGTTTTTAATAAAGTCCAAACGTGAATTGGCTGATAGTGCTTGAAATGTTGGACACATATAAAGCTTCCAATGATCACTTCCATTACAGTGTGAACAAGTTTGGTTATTGTCACAAGCAACAAAGGTATGCACCGTACTATCACGTGACTGATTACGATAATTATTTTTGTTCACTGATACAGTTCGAGACGAAACAATTCTATCCAATATTTTAACTTGCGATTTTATGAATTCAACGAAATCCGTATAAGTTGGAATCTCCTCCTCTCTCATATGCATCTCAAATAAATGTAAGGTAGCGGGGTCCAATTTTTTCAAAGCTAAATTTAATAGTATGAAATCCTTTAAGTCGTTAATTTTTAATTGTTCTAGTGCCGAAACAGACGCGTGAAAACTTTCAATAAAACTATTTAAAGAGGTGGAATTATTACTTGCAGGTTTAATGTTTAATATGTTAGACATGTAATGTGACCCTAGTGTTCGTTTATCTTGATACTTTTGAACCAAACTGTTCCAAATGGATTTATAATTTTCGCCCGATGGAATAATTCCGGCAGTAATTTGTAATGCGTTTCCTTTCAGATTACCCATTAAGTATTGCACTCGTTGAGAATCTGTAAGATTTATATTACTATGGATGTTTGACTTAAATGATTCGTAGAAAACAGGCCAGTTTTCAATCCTACCATCAAAAAATGGGATCTGAATTGGAGGTAGTTTGATCGAGTATTTAGATTGTTTCACGATATCACAAGTTGAGTCATCCGGTGACCTTGCAGACCTCGCGGCGACAAGTGAACGAACTCTTTCAACACGGGTGTAAACGCCGTCAAATGATATTTGACTGTTATAATCGATTGTATAATCAGGATTTATTTGTAAAGAATATGTATTTATTTTATCTAAGTTAGCACTAAATTCCTGACGAGTGATCGAGAGTATTTGAGTGTCCGCCATGAACGTTTCCGCCGAACGAAGCTCAATACTAATCGTATTTATTTTCTTTGAAGTTTCATACAATGACGATAAACGCTCAAAGATTGCTTGATTTTTAGCTTGAAGTAATTTTATCTTCATTTTTAGTTCTTCCATAATGGATTATTGTTGAAAATACAACGGATAAAAATTATTAAGTATAGCGGGTAGACTTACAACAAATATTTTTATTGTAAGTGAGTAAGAAGTAATTGATTATAAATAAGTTAGTAGGCAAGTTTGCCGAACTAACTCACGATAATAAGCGGTTTTTTAATATTGACCTATGCTATTGTAATGCAGCAGGAGCAATATTAAGTTGGCACAATGGTTCTCAATGAATATGTACCTAGCGGAATGAACGAACGTTAGTACGCGTTCGTTTAATATGGCGGTTTCACGAACTTAGGTATTTGCCTAAATTCTTAGGTATGGCACCTATGAATGCTGATTATTTGAATCCGACTCGAATGGACCAAAAACTTATGTTGAATAAGTTGGGTTATTGCGGCTGTCGAAGGACCAATAAGCGTTGTGTAATTCGGGAACGAATGTCATGTCGCCTGCACACAAGGGGGTAGGAAACAATTAAGGACTTACTTGGTGTTTTTGAATGTGCCGTGCTGATATGTAGACCGGCGCGGCGTCCAGTAACTTTTTGTTTCCCTGCTTCTTCCTGGTTTTGTGTCGGCCGACACTCGTACACTGGTTTTATTTTAAAGCGGTTTGGTATGTTTCGCGGCGAGAGCGCGTCGCGAAGCTAAGCGGTATAGCTTGAGATGCGGAGCGGGTGACTCTTCGATTACAAGTGAAGTTGAATCTCTGTCCCTCTGCTGGAGCGTCTTGATTCCACGTAGCCCGGAAACGGTTGTCGGTTGGCGCTTTCTCTTTCTGTCGCGTATGGACGTAATGATAGGGAGAGGGATAGATGGATAGGCATTTGGCGCCATGACAGAATAAAGCGGTTGACGTTTTCGTTCGGATATTTAATAGAGAGAAACTTGTAATATAAAAACTTGCGCAAGCACATATTTTAACCTACTTGATACCCAAATGAGACCAGAAATCCAAACTATTTGTTAAACGCTTACCTCTCCCCTTTCAATATTCTTTCAACAAAATGGAACTCCGAAATCCGCCTAAGCGCAGCCTACATTTTACATAGAAGGCGGGGTTGCGAAATAGTAGTTTATGCGAGAACCGTGTCGAGTTCCATATTCATGGTTGGCCCAACCTCCCTCCGGAAACAATATAGAGGCCCGATGCCAATTGTTATTGGTGTACAGGAACTGGGAGAGCTCGTATGAGTCTGTTACATTCTTTATTTAAACTCGAGTGTTAGTTGCCAGTGGTTTATTGGTGCAAATAGGTTGAGCTCGAAGTCCGGAACTTTATTGGAACTGACTTTTATTGAAAGAATAGGACAGTGGTTACTTTGAAATTGTGTTTGTCTGTGATGTTGATTTAGGGAATTAAAACACTGCTTGTCAGAGAAGCTGGTGATTTAAAAACAGCTCGTAAAGTTCGAGTGAGCGGTGGTGGACCAGTGGTAATGGCCGCAACTTACAAGTTGTAGGTCGTAGGTTCGAACCCAGACAGGCGCTTTACTTTGTGTAAATTATTTTATTACCACTTCTCTCAAAACGGTGAAGGAAAACATCGTGAGGAAACCGGCATGTCTTAGAACCAAAAATTCGAAGACATGAGTCATCTACCAACCCGCATTGGGCCCGTGTGATGGGTCACGGCTCATTCCGTCTCACCAAGAGGTGGCCTGTGTACCAGCACTGGGAACGTTATTGGCTGATTATGCTTATGCATGAATTTCTTCTTCTGACTAAACATGATATAGGTACATGAACATGAAAATGGTTTATTTCTAAATCGTCTTGTGTCAATCAATCAGCATGGGTGAACGCAGTATCTCTCTCTTGGCACAATTAATTTTACGCCAGCCACTCGAGAACCGTATCAATTATTTGCGGAAATCACCCAGTAGGATAGAGGAGAAACCATGTGTAAATAGGTTCAACGACCCACAAAACAGTCAACATGAGTCGACAGTCAAACACACCGATGGAGAAACAAACAAATATCGTAAGGTTTGTGTACCAAGCGATCCCTTAAATACAAACGTACCATTAGCTCCCCCAAATTCAAAATAAGGAAAAGGGGTAATATCAACAAAAGAGCTTTCGAACATCCCGATATTATAACGTATTACTTATGAGATTGGCGTACTTAAGTTAGCTCATTGGAGGATAAAAATATAACATATACTTAGAGGAAAATCAAGAGGCGGATGTGGAAACACACTGTTACATGACACAAGAGCGGATACTCTTACTGAGAGTTATACAGCTGAGATAAATGTATTACTTACCTAGGTAGGTAAGTAATCAATTTATCTCAGCTGTATAACTAACTAAACTAAAATAAATACGTTAACTTTAAAATGGGAGAAAGAACGCAAATAATAATAAAGCCATTTTTTGGTAAAAAAAACTACTCATATAAGGACCTCCTTATATGAGTAGTTTTTTTTTACCAAAAAATGGCTTTATTATTATTTGCGTTCTTTCTCCCATTTTAAAGTTAACGTATTTATTTAGCACCTAGTCGTTAACAACTTTTTTGATCTTCGTGTACAATACTGACTACTTAATCTAATATCGCGACATATTCGCCAAAATGTAAACAAATGTGAGTTTATTAAAAAATCATTTTTATAACTTTTTCAATAGTGCTTGTCACTCGGAATCAACTTAATTACGACTAAAATAAAATTGAAATTTGTTTAACTTGAAATAACGTCAATTTGAAAAAAAAATTGTAGCGGTATCTAAAACGCCACATGCGAACAACGCGTCATACTGACGTCACGCAAATCCTGCATCTCGCAAGCAGAGTTTACCGCGCAATTAGCATACATACAAACTTCCCGACATCAGTCGTGGGGTAATTGCCCGCCAGACACAACACCCGTCTGGTCGGAGGATCCTCCCTTTTCTATGGAGGATGAGTGAACTTTGCCCCTGTTCCTCATACCTCTAAATTTTAATATAGTAGGTATATACATTAAACGGCAGTGTTATTCGGGTTTTTCAATCTAGAATTGCTCAATAGCAGCCCGGAGTCTGGATTCGTCCCCGGTTGATGGCACACATGCCCCCTATTACATGGGACTAAAATATAACTGGCAAAATGTTGGTGTACTACAGGTCCACCTCTGGCTAACCCTTCGGGAAATACAAGCGCGATGTTATATTATGTTACATATACAGGGTGGCAGGGACACCGACGATTTTAACCGACGAAAAATTTCGACGCTATGGGGTTTAAACCCATGTGCTGAATCCATGGTTACAGTTTGCGCGTCGATGTCCCTGCCACCCTGTATGTTATAACATACGTCAAATCAGTGATATTTAATGTATGTAACTATGTGAAATAAATATAAGATGAAGGTTACATATATGTACACAGTAATCACACAAGATGAAATGGTGTGCTCAATCTTAAATTGCCCCAAATTAGTTATTCATTAAGTCTTCCAGAATTGTAGGACAATTTTGTAGGGCAAATAAAGAATTGGGGCGAAAACAAATCTTACTGAAGTTTTTGGTTCTTTGAGCCGAAAACAATAAAATTATATGCAAAAATTTTTATAGGATGTCCATGAAAAGCAAAAAGCCTGTTCTCGTGGATTGGGAAACGATTGCCAATTATTATTGGTGTCCACGTTTACTCGCTGAATTTCACAATTTCAGAACGTTCAGTTCATTCCGTTTTCTTTCACCGTAGTTTTTAATTTTCGTATGTATATTCATACAGATTGTTATATTGATAACATTATACGGATTTTGTACGGTGTTTTTCTATGCGTAGGTATGTGTGTGTTTTACAAAGCCCATCCCGTAAAAAGCAACCACACATTATGGTGTGTCCGTATGTCCATGACGCGGAACTTGTTTTGTGGTTTTGTACCTGTAAGCTGGATAATGAAGTGCAAAAAGTTTAATAATTTTACCATAGCTTAATACAAAATTTCAAACGAAAAAACTAAATTTTCAGTGGGTTTTTGGTTTTGTAACAAAATATTGAGAGTACATATAAAATGTAGAAAAAGCATTAGCATCAATCTGTAAATGTTATATATTTTAAGTCATACCTTCCTCTATGTCCATTAGACGTACGACTTTTCTCAGAAAACCTTAAGACAACACATTTGTGAAAGTCAGCTTACTCCTAATAAACACAAGTCCCGTAAACAAATGTTTACTCCCTGGAGACTGCCCCCTGTCTCTCACAGAAAGTGAAAGAGTACACATTTATTACGTAGATAGCCGAATAATGAAAACACAAGAAAATCCGGAAAAGAAATTGAATCATGTCATACAGCACAGGGAAAACATTCATTGAGCATTACCCATGAGAATAAAATTAAGGAGAGAATATGTATGAGTAAACAAAATATGAATACAAAACAAATACGAAAGCATGTTAGTGCCAATGGTAATATGATAAAGTATCTTGAAACAACTAAGAATTTATCCATTCAGCTTTTCTAGACGTTTTATCTCGCAGACTCGTATATAAGCAAAGTCTGCTAGTTTATATTGAAGGTTAGTGACGCGACGCAGCCGGCTGCCGGGCCCGCTGTATCCGTAATGTATTTCCACTAATACCGAAACTGTTCCCGAGTAGCGTGCGCCTTGTAAGAATATCACTTGAAAAAGGTTCGGGCGCAGATGTACGTTTACACAATACAATTGTTTCTCTCTCCATTTCGGGAGTTTGTTCTATTTCCATCGTCGCGTTGACATCGCGGTTCGCCTCTGGCGATATATTTCGAATTCCGGCGAAAAGTTCGCGACTAAATCGCGTCGACATTATGAAGCTTTTCAATGTATTATTCGAATGTTATCGCGAAAATATCTGGTTTATTACAGCGTGCGAATGCGAAGTGCTTACTTTGGGACGGTAAGAGAATTTTAATACCATCATTTTGTTGATATGATAAATATAAATAATGTTTTTATTTCTTTATGGTATCCGGTTGATGATGTGATCGGGGTTTTTTATTCTAAATGAATATCAACCAATTTTTATTCGCATTTTACCTAGGATTATCTCTCGTAAGAGAAATAATTCTTAACTAATGAAAGTAAATAAATAATGAAAAGTTACAGTTTGACACATGGATTAACTACTACACGTCAGATGTTTAGACTCCTAATAATTAAACGCCTATTGCTTAATAGCGCTAAGCGTTTCGTTAAGAATTCATGATCACTAATGGCTGAGCGTAGGTACTTACCGTGCGGTTTCAAAAGTAGGCTGCAAACCTGAATAAAAGAATCAATACCTATTTAATTTATTAAGATGTTGAGTTTGATAAAGCTACCGCCCCTGCATCCCACGGTTTATACAACTTGTCAAAACATAGAGATTTATTTATTATACGTAATTTTCATATTAATCTATTTTAAACATAAACCTTCCGGTATAAAAGGGGGGTCCTTTTATGCCGGAAGATTTATGTTTACAATAGCACTATATAGACTTTCAATCATAATATTACAGGCTATATTGTACCAAAATTTCAGCCAAATTGACCGAATGGCTTTTTCCTAACATTTTGTGCGGGGACCCATCTAAATTATTGTGAAACCACATCTAAATCCGCTGTGTAGTTAAGAAAAACAACGCAGTCACACAGAAAGACACGAAAAACGACTTTAATTCATAATACCTATGTATAAATAACAAAAATTAAAAGCCAAAGATTGACATCGAAAGTGACCAAACTCGATTAATTGGCCAGGCGTGAACACAGGCTAGAATAGATTCACAGTCACACTCGACCGGGCAAACAATGCAGGCTTTATGAAACAGAACTTGTAGGTCGGGGGCTAGCTTAGCCCTAATTTACAGAACAGGCAGTTGGACGCAATTGGAAACCACACAGTGCCACCGTTAATGCGAGACTCGTTGTATCAGAGTCCACACTCGAAGTAGTCTCTTGTGGGTAGAATATTTGTTAGGTGTGAATATTTTCAGGACGGTTAGTCGATTTCACGATAATGTCATTTCTCTCAGAGTATTAATATTTATTTGTAAAGACCCATGGTCCAACTTGTTGTATAGAGCAGTTGGACCACTGCCCCGGAATGGTTCGTTTAACGGCCGCCGTTTAGTTAAAAGGCTAAGCGGTTAGCTAAACGGCTAATTAAGCCAGTTGGCTGCGACATATACAAGATAACGCGTTATTAAGTCGCAGGTGAGGGGTTCGTGGCTAAATAATAATAGCCACACGGTTCGATCGAAGGTTAAGCGACGCTTACCGAGGTCGCTTTGTGGATGGGTGACGATACATTACATATCGAGACCCCTCAGTGCCTCGGAAAGCACGTTAAGCCATTGGTCCCGGCTTTCATTTGTAGCTCTTTGACGGTCGTTAAGGGTAGTCAGAAGCCTGACAGTCTAACAACTAGTCTCACCAAAGGGTATCAGATTATCCAGTAACGGGTAACGGGGTAAGTAAGCGGGATGTGGAGGTCAGATAGGAAGTCGCTCCATGGAAAATACTGGTATTCAGCTGCATCTGGTTAGACTGAAAACCGACCTCAACATAGTTGAAAAAGGCTACCGAAATAAACCGCTATTTTTTAATAGCGGTTTATTTCGGTGCTGAAACTTATTGGTGATTTGAGACTGTAACACGTTGCTTTTGAGTAGCGTAGCGTGGCGCTGTTTAGTTAGCATAAACTGGAGTAGATACATATTATTATGTAAGTATGTTATTATCAAGTAATAAGACTCATCTTTTTTGGTAACTACCAAAAATATGAGTTTTATATCCAGTAAAACAGCGTAATGTGTAAAAGATTTGCATATAAATAGAATAAGCTGAGACAAAATTGTGCTTCCAGTTGTCACCAAAAAAACTAAAAGAGTAATAAAAGCTTGTATTATCAGATTTGTCTTGTAACGTTTTTTAATGCTGTAGATATGTCTTGTATTCATTTTTATTTTTCAATTGTGTCGTAAATACATAGTGTACGTATCTAGTCTCAGCCAGTATTTTTTTTTAAATAATTGTAGACCAAATATAGGTACTTATTATGAAATAAATAAAAATAATCATGAATTTCTAACATAGCGTTCTTAAGAAATCGACGTGTAAAACACAGTCTTGAAACATGATTTTCTTAAGTTTTAATATTATTAAATAAATACATATATGGAAATAGTTTTATTGTTCGGCGATTAGGCTCGCCAAAAAATGTTACATCTATTAATGAAACGCATGTTGATTTATTCCCTAAGATCTCTAGATTACAGTGGTAGTAATAATTATACTTCGTGTTACGGGAATAGTGAAACATACGATCATAACCTAAAAATCGACCATTTTTTAATGATAAATTGGTTACCTTTTTAG
The DNA here is from genome assembly GCA_949629185.1 of Apamea crenata. NCBI lineage: Eukaryota > Metazoa > Arthropoda > Insecta > Lepidoptera > Noctuidae > Apamea > Apamea crenata. The sequence goes on along the minus strand of OX451356.1, from coordinate 8,320,804 downwards.
GGTTCCGTAGTCAACTAGGAACCCTTGTAGTTTCGCCATGTTCGTCTGTCTGTCTGTCTGTCTGTCCGCGGCTTAGCTCAAAAACTATTGGTACTAGAAAGTTGTAATTTGGCATGAGTGTACACGTTAATGATGCCAAAAAAGTGGTAAAATAAAATTTTGAAAAAAAAAAACAATTATTTAGGGTATCTCCCCTACATGTAAAGTGGGGATGATAATTTTTTTTTCGTCCTTCCCATAGTGTGGAATATCGTTGGATAGGTCTTTCAAAATATAAGGGGTTTGGATAAGTAAACCGTTTGTGACTTATCAAGCTTTAAAGTACCAATTTTCGTTAGAGTCAAGTGTCCCCCCCCTCTACCAACTAAACGGTTGTAGTTAGAAATTCAAATGTCATGGCAGTAGTACCTATATGTAAAGAAGTTTAAAGGAAAACTATCACACTTAAGTGGGCTTTACAAGTTTAGGAGTAATAGTCGACCAATTGTATTTGACTCGAAAATTTCGAACAACTCCATAGAATTCCTCAATTTAATTTTTTTGTGACGGGTGAGTAGTGTAGCTCTGTGTCCTGTATTTAAATTCAAAACACCGGCTATGACAAGTCTTATCCAAACTCCAAAAAAAAAAATTAAAACTTTCTGTGTTTTTGTTTCTTTCAGGTGAGGATTTGTATAGGAAGTCAAATTAGGTAGGTAGTCATGTTTGGCTTTTAGTTAGAGCATGGTGCGAAACTTTCAGTCAGCGAATACGACCCGCACTTGGCTGTTACAAAAACTACGGAACCCTACACTGCGCGTGGCCCGACACGCACTTGACCGGCTTTTTTAGGTTCAATACGATTAATAGACCTTACAAACATAGGGGGCCCAAAAAAAATATCTTTTTTAAATGGTTTATGTTATAAAGAGAAAGGCCTGACTATAAACTTTAAATAATATCTATCTACCAGCGTAAATCGTCAATAAAGGCTCTCGCAGACGTGACTCTAATAGAACAATTTCTATGAAAACTTCATGGAAATTGTTCTACCAGAATCGCGTCACACCGGCCGCGTCTCGCCTGATTGCCTTTATAAAATAAAACACTTTACTAACTAATAACACCAGATCATTAAAATTATTATCGTCGTATCGTAATTATTCGTCGTTGAACTTATACCTAAGAGTACATTATTCACACATTTAACTTACTATGAACAACTTACGTAGACGATACTTAGAACTTTTCGGTCGCTCAAAATGCTACTCATGTTAGAATACTGCATTACGATGGTACGAAGATTTTTAGAAAAACTGCAAATATTTTCATTAAACAAATATTTGGCGACTTGGAAATATTTGCTGAAGTTCTGCAAATACTCTAGATTGGTCGAGTCATCGTCAAGTAATTACATGGTCCTCGAGGGTCAATAACGCGAACCTCTCAATATTACGTCCTCCTTTTGTCATTATTTATACCTATGCCAACAAGTATTGTATGTTTTGTGCTCCAGTCAAATGTTTGCTACACGATTGCTTGCGTTGGTAAATATGTTATAATGTTCTATTGAACATTCTTTAATATTTATTTATAGTAATGGTACCTACAATTTTATCTTTACAAAGTTAACGTGTAATCGCTATCATCATCATAATTATCATTATAATCAGTCTATAACGTTCCCACTGCGACATAGACCTGCACGCTGTGAGAGGGAGTGGGCTATAATACGACATAGACCTGCACGCTGTGAGAGGGAGTGGGCTATAATACGACATAGACCTCCACGCTGTGAGAGGGAGTGGGCTATAATATGCCACACGGGCCCAGTCGGATTGGTGGATGTCACATGTTTTTGATGTTTTGGTTCTAGGACGTTTCCGATGTTTTCCTTCAATGTTTTGAGAGCAGTGGCGTTGAAATAAATTAGAAAGAAGAAAGAAACCATATATTTGTTACTTTGTAAAAATAATAATAATAATAATATATTTATTAGACCAAAAAGAATAAACAAGTTACACAATTTGTCTTAGCTACTTAAAATTATGCTTAAGAGTAAGTCAGTTACAATTGTGTCTAATTATTAGCATCTGCTGCCGAACTAGGCCTAAAGCCTGTGTTTCAGCACGCAGCGCCTCAAAGCCCTTGGACTGGGTATGCAACTATGAGCCTAATAACAAAAGGAAACAGTTTATTAAAATATGAACTTAGAATGGTATTTAATGTGTTGAGTACCTACCAAAAGAAAGAAATAAAAATAGGTTTATTTGTTACAGAAACACGTGCATACAAAAAAGATAATTAACTAGAATAATAAAGAAAAACAAAACAGATGTATAATCACGACCACGAACAGAAATAGTCGATAGCTGCACGTCAATTACACAAAATAAAGTGCCTACCTTGGCTCGGACTCACGACCTACGACACGTCGAGGCAGCTACCACTGCGCAATCATTGTTCTTCAGTCTACCTTTGCCCTTTCTCAAAAGTCCTTGAACACCCGAAAACCTCAATTCGTCTCAGTGATTTGACATATACGTAGGTAATTATATTGTCTCATATCATTACGCCCATCAATCACAGGGCTCCGATCGACATATCGTGTACCTAAATACACCCCTGAGATCCCCTTTCACTTGATTCGAATAGGATTACATATTCGATCAATCTTTGGTAAACCGCAAACTTTGTGGTTTTTCTTGTTTTTGGCGTTACTAATGGGAACTTATGGTTCACGCAAATACACACACACAGCAACACGTGGCACACTATAAAGTGCTGTTCCAACTTTCAATCATTATGTTACCGGACAAACCCAATTTTCGGACAAACTAGATTGTCCTCGGCCAAATTAGTTCGTCTAAAGCGGGTCAGGACAAACCACAATAGCTTATAGGGTGTGCAACGAATGTGCTTCCATCATTACTCCGAATTCTGCTAGCTTTCTCGTGTACCACCTCATTTTAACCAGTCACAGTGTATACACAGAATAGAATATTGTTTATTATGTACATCATAATGTATATGTGTGTTCCTTTTAATTTGCACTGAATGATGTGTATTGCATAATGCATTTACCTCGTTAGTTTAGTGGTCGCAAGCGCTATTGCTGAGGTCCTGGGTTCGATTTTCAAGTCGGGAAAAGTGTTATTGGGATTTTTCCATGTACATAGAATGAGCAGCCAGGAGTCTGGTTTTGTGCCCGGTTACTTTCTATTACATGAGACTTAAACATAACTGGCGAAATGTGGGTGTAATATATGGGCACCTCTGCCCGACCCTTCGGGAAATAAAGGCGTCATGAACTTTTGCTCTAAAAGGCCTATATTTCATTAAATTTCCGTGTCAAAACTTAATAGGTAGTGTACTCTCTGAAACTAGTATATTTCATAAGCTGTTCACGTTGTTCGTTATCAGTTCACGAGTCATTTCGTGCCCATCTCGACACTCTGGCGCACAGTGCAAGCCTTTATAGTGTAGGCGGGGAGCTCGCGTTATAATTTAAAATATCATCTAAATTGTTTTTATTGGTTGTTGTGTTTCTACATAATACATACAAATCTAGGCTTCATTCACTGACTGACCAGGCAAAGCCTAAACTGGTAGTCTAGAAGCAAGAGCCTTAAAAGGATTAAAAAGTGGATGGAAGTTTGCATGGAAGTTCGTTATTTTGTCGATGGGAAATACCGTCGGGCACATGGCTTGTTTACATAAAGAAAATATTTAGAACTTATTATTTTCGTAATTTCACTGTTTATCATTTAATTTAAACGCATTATGAGGTTTCGAATTTTATCTTTTACCTACGAAATCAATTGAATATAATTATTACCGTTACAATCGACACGATATGGGCTGTAAGAGGTTGTTGTTAATTATAATAATCAGTAACAAAGCCTGTAATCTAAAAGAAACGTACTTCATATTTCGATCAAAGGATTGTCATTTTCTAAACCACTGCAAAGTATTAAAATATCTTGATTCTTTCTTGATGAAACAGGACGCGAGCTCTGAGCCTATACCTCCACTTTATCGTACCACGCGCGAATGCTCTATTTAACTTGACACTTGCGTTTTAATAACTTGTTGTATAGTACATAATGTTAAACAACAATTTATCTAAGAACAATGTTGCTTAAACACCCTTTTACACACCACTACCGCCATGTACCACTGTTGGAGAAATGTACACTTTTTGTAAACGGTTTTATTATTTTAACATACGGTACTGTACGTCTGTAAAACGTTAAAGTGAAATCTTCATTATTTGGTTGTATTAATAGCATATAGCATAGCTCACAGAATAAGCAAGCTGAAGTGGCAATGGGCCGGCCATAATAGCCGTAGAACCGATGACCGTTGGGATAGACGTGTTCTTGAGTGGAGAGCGTGAATCGGTAAACGTAAGCCGTACCCCCCTCATGCTAGGTGGAGCGACGATCTTTGCAGGATAGCTGGTCTCAACTGGATGAGAGTTGTTGAAAATCGAGTTGAATGGCGTGCAATAGGAGAGGCCTATGTCCAGCAGTGGACTACTACAGGCTGATGATGATGATGAATAGCATCTACAAATGAATTATTAGTTCATTAAAATAAGAACAATACCTAGTTGTAAGAAAGGCTCAATTAACATTGCCGCGGAACGGGATGGAAATGGGAAACGATTTTTTGTAAAGAAAATATACGAAGCATAATAATAATAATATCCCTGGACATTTCACACAGCACCATTTGTCCCAAGCTAAGCAACCTAATGCTAAGCCTAATGAACTATATGTCAATATTGTCTAACGTAAATACGAGTTAAAAACCGGGCGCGCGTCCTCAGAAGAATTCTCGCGCATTCTTGGGAATTCCCGCGACTAAATAGCAGTTTATTTCTACGTTGTACGTTACATAATTGACGTATAGGTCATTATCCTTTAAAATTTTGTGAAGTGGTATGTACATCGTTCTGCGTCAATGTAAATAAATAATTGTGTCTTATACTTTCCAGGAAATAGAAATCTTACAAACATTTCTGTCTATATAGCTACTGGAGTAACACAGAAATATTTCAAACAAATTACGGCTTATACAGTCATAAATATTATCGAAGAAAATATACTTTTCTTTCCCAAATTGTAGTAGGCGAATGAATAGAGTTTACTCATCCAAATAATGAGCAAAAGTGCGTATCTAAGATGATATTAGCCTCTCTGAAAGACTACTATTATTAGCTGAAATGAGCAAAGTACGGCCCCCTTTATGCTGTCTATAAAGATATATTGAGGTCCAGGTATAATAAATAAGGGAATAAAATGTTGGTAGCATATATTTGAGCGTTTTGGTCGTGATGGTGATATTGATTACTATATTAAAAGGAACTAACATCTTTATCATCATTGTCCTTAACGATGTATCGAATTATGATTTTCTAATGATGATTTCTTAATCTAAACTAATCATAGAGTCTGTTTGTTTGAACGCGCTAATTTCTGCAACTACCAGTTGTATTTGAAAAATTATTTTTGGATTTAATAGCCTCCTCTTGAGTAAGGTTATTGGCTATTTAACATAACGCTACAACCCCCAGGAGCTGAGCAAAAAGTAAGAAAGAACGCCAAGCGAAAACGAGATATCAGCGCGGGCGGCGATGGGATGCGACGTGGTGGGAAATTTCACGTAGGCGAAGTTTTAAGTATGCGTTCTTTCTCGCTGATAATGATTGTGTCAAAACATCGAAGAATAAATAAATTCCTGTTGATATTACCTCATAAAACGGACTTTAGAGTATCGTTGAATTATTCGAGAATAAATGATCCGTCATATTCGATAGTACGCACCGCGATATATCAACGTATACATTTCCAGTTTCAGCTGAGCTCACATTGTATACGGCTTTTCGTACAGTGAAAAGTCAGCTTATACTGGAAATGTATAGCTTGTGTGTACTATCGTTATGTGATCTAAATCGTGTGTCATCAAAGTCATTCAAAGAATTTCACGGTTTTGTCAAATTCTTTGGATTTAATCGTAATCTCTGATCTGACGTCGACGTATTTTGTAAGATAAACCAAGCTGTTTTTTTGTAATGGATGAATGTTCGTTTTTATTAGGAGAATAATAATGTGAATCATTATCATGACATTTTATATACCTACTCTAAGGCTTTGTCTACCTTACGGTCTGATATATATCCGATGCATATCCAGCATGACGAATGCATGTATATTTAGAAATTATTCAATTACTGTTTTTGACGTATAGAATAGAAAACTTTTTATTGGACACCATACAAATTATAGAACATAAATATATAAAATTTTACATAGGGTGACACAATGGGCGGTTTATCGCTAAGAGCGATCTTCTAAAGACAACCTTTGGATGGATTAAAGTGATGAAGATGGTAACAATATGGCTGATAAACTACTTATATACAATTTTTTTTTGTAAATACATACATATTATAGATAGAAAAACACCCAGACTCGGAACAAATACATGTAGTTCATACAAATATTTGATCCGTGCGGGAATCGAACCCGCGACACGCAGCGCAGCAGTCAATCGCTTAATCGTGCCGTCGTGGATGCAAGCTCAGTCCATAGTATCCCTATTTAAAACTCCTAATTACAGTATCGTGCGAGTATCTATTTTCCTTCTCGTTTCATTGACAAAAACTCAAAGCATTTATTTCAAATAAACCAATTACAGGCACTTTTGAATTGTCAAGGGGTGCGTCAGTCAGAGAGATGAACCTAGTTGCCCAATCCAAAGCGTAGTAGGTACCTATGGAGACAAACGGGCAGGAAACCCCAAGGACACTCTTTTAAATCAAAATAATATGGTTACACAATATTGGTTACATCATTCGTATTGAAATTATGCATTTGAGATCGATGCAAAACGTTAAAAGCATTTGATATGACAATGAAATGGACGCTTGCAAAACCGGTAAAAGTTTTACGAGTATGTAGGTTACATTTTTGTAACTTGGTTCTACCTCTGGTAGAAATGACAGGAAAAATTAATACAAGTAACAAAAACTCAATAATAGGAGAGTCATGATTCATACCCAGATTTCGCAAAGATGCACGAAAACTGATTGAATGATATACAATCGCTGATATGAACTACTGCGACCAGTTTTGAGTTTCCTGCCCGCAAAATGAAGGTATCCTGTACTTAGATTTTCTAAAATGTTGACGTCAATATGACAAAAGTGAAGTTGGAAATGACAGCTCCGACACAAGTACCTTTGTATCAACTTAAACAGCTTAAATATTGTGAACTGAGACAGTCCCAGTAAGCCTCAATTCACAATGTTTATGTTGAAATAAATAATTTTGTATTGTATTTGTATTAAATGTTTTGTCTTTCAAAATCTCTCTGGATGTATTGATTCGATTACAAAAATTATTTCACTGATTGAAAGCTACACCATTGCCGAGTGCTATAGAATAAGTTTCTTCCACACGGACGAAGTTGCTGGCAGAAGCTAGTATATTGCCTAAAGTTCAGGTCGTCATAGCTGTTATGTACCTGTAGACTTAACAAAACTGTATAGTAATCTTACATCGCTAAATATGTTTATCCTAAATAATTAACGTAAACATTCTTTCTACAACATCCAGTACAAACCACAGCACGATTATAAACCTAAATGTTCACCACCCCAGTACAAAAGCGTGATATTACTTTATATAATTCAGAAGGCCGTCTAAAACAGGGATACTCAACCTGCGGTAAGCCTTTCTATGCGGCCCGCCGAGCTTTTATGTGCCACGAAACATAAAGTTAATTAAATATACAACTAAACTTATCCGGGGCGAACATAGGTCGAGCAGGAAGGTATGGTATCGCTTTATCCCAAAATTAGGTACGTGCCACGAAAATATTGCTTTTCAAAATCGTGCTACGTGGATAAACAGTTTTTTTTTAAATTTATTTAAATATTTATGTAAGTACACGCATATATAAACAGACAAAAAAAAATAGGTACACATGTGAAGCTTTTCTGAAAATAAAAATGATTGAACGTATTTTAGAGCAAATGAATAAACAAATGTGACAACCGCTCACAAAAATGCCCAGCACCTGAATATTTTTTTCTAAAATATGAATAAATTGTGAAAGGCGTTAACGTTAACTAACCAGACAAACTCTGTTCCCATACAATAAAACCTGTTATTTCCTTGGATAAAAAGATATTACATTTTAGAGCAGCTTTGAGGACCGTCTAACAAATATTTCTAAGACGCCAAAGAATTTCTGACGGGAGAGAAAACATTTACGGGTAGACACATGCTGGAATTTGCCAATTATTTTCCTTTTGAAGGATCTAGTGAACAGTCCCAGGAAAAATGTTAGACTTAAATTAAAAAGCCTGGAGACTTACTACCATATTTTAGTGAAATTAAAAGTAATTTCAAAGTTAATAAACCCACCGCCCTACGACTACGAGAACGTCTTTGCCACGTCTTTACTTAGAATCTTTTCTTACTACATGAGTACATACATAATATACACATGAGTTTTCATTACTTAGATATTTCTGTTTTTTGGAAAAATGTCGAACTTATTGCCTATCGTGTTATGAAATAAGCTTTTGTCAAGATTTAATAGAAAATGTATGATTGTTGTATGTGTGCCAGGAGGCAATATAGTGTCGAATGGCCGAATGTCATGATTTCTAAATAATAATAAGATTTGTTGATTTTAAATATAAAATTTAAAGTATGTGATTTGCATCAAATAATTTTTGTATCAGTGTATTCCTGAAGTTTAAAAGTATCATTAGCATTGACAGTAACCGTTATAGTACTGTGTAAAATGTCGACAGTAGATACTCTACAATAACATTCCGCTTTTATTCGCAAGCGATAAGAAAATCCAGCTAACATTATTCAATATTGAAATGAGGATAGAACAGATAAACAAACACACTTTAAACTTGAACTGCGTACGTGTGCAGAAACGAGACCCGAGACAGTTTACTTAACTAATTAGTGTTTCCAAGTAAACGCCTGAAGCTCTTTTACTGCTATCAGTACGTGACGTTCTTTACCATTGTGTGATCGAGTCACGAACGGAAAAAGAAAAGCATCCACATTTACTGATCACATAAGGAAACCTTATTCAGCAACCTTTTATACACAAGACTTTTCTCCAAAGCCCTCCAGAATACAACGAGATATAATAATGCTGAACAGTTTAATATTCCAGCAGACATATTAATATGCAGGAAAACGGACAATTTTTTTCTTTTTTCGTTATACATGGCTGAACACTATAAAGTTTGGGAGCACCCCAACCCAGATCTCCTTGTACAATTCATGCAACGTTGCCGAACGATAATACGATGCGATTATGATTAATTAAGTTACAGACGGTACCGTTTATAAGTTACTTATGATATTCGTTTAGATTTATGCGTAGCGTTCGCTTGTTACGTTTCATTGTTCCGAAGGAAATTTTCAATTTAATCACATTTCGTTGGCAGTTTACGACGCTCACGCATTCAAATGCGATACACTTAAGTACCACACGGTCTTAAATGGGCTCAAGGCAGCTAATAAAATAAGGATCGGGTGCGGGAGCTCGCAACGTCTTCGCTAAACACCTGTTTGTTATTCCGTATTTATTTTGCTGAGTTTCCGACTTTTTATTCGGAGCTTGTTCTTTCAATCTTCGGAAAGTTCCTCGTTGCTTGTTTTTTTCGCTGTCTCCGCTACTTCTAAGATACTTAAAGATACTTAAATTGCTTTTATTAATATAAACACCGTTTAAAAATCTAATAAAAAAGGGGAGCTCATCTCGCGGTATATACGGTATATATTTTGTAAATAGAAACATACCTTATTGCATGCCTAGTTGCATATTAACGAGATAATTGAAATTGAATACACTAACATTATCTGTTCTAGAAATTGATACCATAATTATTGCCAAAATAAAATTCAGTTTGAGTATTTTTCGTTTTCACTCTCCAGTTTAAAATAGGTTGAAATAAGAAATCATGAATATTTTAAAAGTAAATTATGAAAAAGAATCTTATAGAAATCTGTTGAATAAAGAAAGAGAGCTGAAGAGAAAAAGTTAAATTGGCTGCGTCATAATCTGGAGTAGCAGCAACTGTCGGCTAAAATAACAGAGCTATCCAATTTTAAATGGTGCAAAATATTCATCCAATTCAATAACATGTTTACCTACTAAAGGCTGATTTCACCAAAGTCAGATAACTTTTATCCGTGGAATAAATGTGACGTCTGACAGTTCTAGTATGGAGAAACTGTCACAAATTCAAAATTGATTCTCAGGATAAGACATTCTAGGAAAATTTTTTTGGCGAAATTTGCGCCAAGTGATATAAAATAAAATAAAAGTTTATTGAATACTATGAAAACATGAAACAGATTGTCAATCCGAAAGTCATATTATATCATAGCTACGGGTATGTATTGCGAAATGTATGTGTTTTGAGGGCTAATGCTTCAGCCATGATAAATACATTATAAGAAGATCAATATTGGACATAGAACATAATTAAAGATCCATATTATAACCACATTTCAACTAGATAGACACTACTAACTTCTGAAGCACTTATAGGTAAGGTTTTCTTCAATCAATGGACATCAATGCCTCACGTCCACGGAAAAGGTTACTGAATAAGATTTTTATCTGCCCGACCCAAAAATGTCTCGAAAATATGGCACAGACGTTAAGAAGGATGGAGTGGGCACATCTTCGCTCGTAAAGGGTGTAACCTCTCTAAAACTTTCAAAGGATGGTTTTAACGTTAATGTCCACCTGCGGGCATATTTCAATCCTTAATTTTGTTTGTGAGATTGTTTTTCTTTTGTTTTATGAAACAGTGAAACAGTTTTGTCGCCTCAATTTTGGTGAAATAGAGATTCAGTGTTTTCGAATATTTTAGCTAGGAATTCACTTCATAGCAGAAAAACACTTTAAAATATGTTTTTATTGTGAAACTGTGATCCCTATTGATTTTTACTAAAAACAAAATGTGTAGGTGTACATATCTTTATGAAAAAATGCGAATAGAAAATGAAGCAAACGTACACAGTAAATAATCCTCCAAAATCCTGGTGTCTGAAGACAAAATAAACTCAATGGAATGGGCACAATGCGATCAGATTTTTGATGAAGGCAAATTCACGTGAAAACCCCCCTTCTCACGAATTGTCACTTAAGACATATCATAGATACACATATTTTTAATGAAACTGACGTACCGTGTGCGTTTTGGGATATCTTTGTAGGGGTTTCAAAATTTTTACGTAACTCCAGAAGTTACACAAAGTTTGTTGTTTAACTAAAACCGAGACTACACGCCGCAGTATTCAAAAAGGTATGTGTACCGTACCGACCACGTCAAAGAGAAAGTTCGCATGTAATTTGTATAGGAGTGCACACTGACGGACATCGTCCGCCCAGACCAAGCTCCGCTATTACCAAATTGTTATGCAGCTACCAACAGAAGGTATACATTACTGTCTTGTAGTGTTCAGTTTGTTGGCAGTTGACGTAGCTTTAGTTTAACATGACATTACATGATGCCTGTATTCCCCGAAAAGGGAGACAGAGATGTTCACTATGTACAGCTGACTGCACGTAGGTGGTACACAGTGACTTTGAGCGGGCCATTTTTTGTGTTTTTTGTTTTCTTGGGTTAACCTTCAAAAGGCGCCTGGACTTTGGGGACAAAGACCAGGGAGTGTGGGATTCTTACCTCACTAAAACCACCCCGGTGGTCACCATCAGCATATGGAGGAGCCCTGTTACCTCTTAACACTTTGACTGTCCACAAAGTAGACACAATATTAAAACAATCAACCTGAATCATATGTGATTCATGGGACAGGGAATGGGTTAATAAACCAATCCGGAACCACCTTAGTGACATTGAGCTGGCCTAGCGTAGTAAGGTGTTCAGTATAAGAAGCCAGCTTTTAGTGGTTTTGTACCATTGACGTGCGGTCTTCTGTAAACCCGCATATCACCTGTATAAGTCTCATGTAGATAGCTAGATGGACCGTCGACCTTAAGAAGGTGGCTGGGACAGGCTGGATGCGGAAGGTTGAGGACAGGGTGCTATGGCGCAGCCTGGGAGAGACCTGTGTCCAGCAGTGGACTGCGCTGAATTGGACTAGGCTGAATTGATGAAGTCCCATGAACTGAAGGGCCTGCCAGGCTCAAATCCAGACCATCCGGAGTGCTATAAATAAATGAACATAAAGACCAGAAGACACTACAAATATGTCACAAAAACAGACTGCAAAGTCGCAGCCAAGCATTGTTGAATTCTCCTACTCAACACACACGTTTTGGATTTAAAAAATCTCTGTCCGTCTAGTATGTAAAAAGTTTAGTGTCGCATCGCACGGAAGGCTTTTTGGTTAAAATTATGATGTTAGCAAAGTATGCCCGCTTACGTATCCTGCAACCGTTATGGCACTTTAAAACAATTTTTGCATACAAGTTTTTGTACTTTTTTACCCAATTAGCATAAGTTCTGTTAGCAACACTGGGAATAAAATTATACTTAAGTTGGCTATTTATTCTACAAACGAAACATTGTTTGTATCTCTGTTTTAAAATAATGAAATTATGTTTTTGAATAATTAGCACTTACGGCTTTGTTAAAGTGGTGTAGATCCGTATGATATTAGTTTAAGTACTTTTATTATAATTTAGGATTTTAGGAATGAGTGAGCTCACATTATATAGGGAATTTAAAAAATACACCATTGCTGTTTAACATAGTCTGTTAGAATAAATATACAGAACGTTCTTACGTAAATAATATGTATAGGTAATATTTACTTTGATAAAAAAATCTGATTCTTCTGGCAATATTGAGAGATTTTAGGCTTCAGTTTTAAATGACATTTTTTTTTTTTAAACGTTGCCCCACACTATGAATTACTCCTGTATCGTGGGTGCGTTCACAAACATTTAAACTCACATACACAAACAGCCAGACCCGGAACAACTACCAATACAAAACGGCAATATAAATATTTGTTCCGTGCGGGAATCGAACCCGCGACACGCAGCGCAGCAGTTGATCGCTCAGCCACTGCGCCAACCGTGTCGGCATTGAATTATCTCTTTGGGAAATTAATATAAATTGCATTACTCAGTGTAGTAAAATATCACTTCTAATTCCAAGAAGGAACGAGTATTGAGCATCCTCATGCCACAATAAGCAAAATGAAAAACAATAAATTCTAATTATTTATGCTGACTTTCATAATTCATGAATTCCAAAAACAATTAGTTACAATAAGAATAAATTAAATATCCTGCGCCCATTATGATTTTGGTCAAATTTTCCTGTTTTCAATGTTTCATTATCCATTTATTGTATAAAATTTCCTTATTTTACATTAAATAATAAAGAAAATATCCTGAATTTTGTACGACAAAAAGCCTACTTTTTTGATTGAAATCGTTCAACAAATGTCCGTATATATCGTTGTATATAGTGATCTATATACAACGATACATAACGACGTTTGTAACAATGTCTTGATAGACATTGTTACCTCAACAGTGGCATTCAGACAATTCTATTTCCAATGTATCTCGATGGCCGATATGTTTCACCCAGGGGACTCGGACGCTACTACTGATCCTGATCAAATTACATATTTTATGAATCCTCTGAGAATTTTATTGGATCGCCTAACAAGACATTGGCTCGCTTACAGTACTTCTTTCTGAGGAATCAAATGACTCATCCATAAACACGTGGGTTTTTGTTACCTGGATAAATTCGGGTTTGTTATTTTGGGAGTTTTTTGTTTTTTCTTTGGGACAGAATGTTTTTTTGTTTTTGTGGAATGGCATCCCGCAGGTCCTTCTAGGAGGTGGTCGTCTGCGTAACCGGTCTTGCCTGTGGGTGCCTCAATAAATCAAGGCCTCCGGCCGGGACTTAAAAAACTTAAAAACTAAGCGACAACACGCTTGACTCGACCCCTTGTGCGGTAAAGACCCCAGCCAAGGGCGTCGCTAGTGAAGGGCAGCAAGGGACAGGTCGGATAGGAATTATTTAGGAATAAGTTTAAACCTACAGGCTCAGCGGCGGCGCGCGCTAGCTCGAGCAGGGGTCGGGGCGGACGGGGACAGAAAGTTAGTAAAGAACAACTAAGGAAATTGGGTTTTTACTCTAGGCATAAGAATACAACTTAATGAGAAAAAAAAATAACTTCATTAACCGTTCGTAATCCACGCGAGACACAATGGCTTTTTAATTGTTTCTATAATTACGGCATTCAACCGATTAAAATAATAAAAGCTATCATAATATTACCAAATCTAATCAAGTACAAAAAAAATGCATACTCTATGCAAATGTGGGTGTATTATTATACAGTGACTGTTTCTTTACAGAGAAAAGAGTTCGTTTGGGCATTGCTTCAGCCCATCTTATGGTCACCGGATGAGGGACTACTATTGTTTGTTAAGATTATAAATTGGATGTTTTATTCAGTTCCTTAGAATTTGTTGAATTTGAGAGAGTTGAAATAGTGGCTCGGATGCACCTATGCTTAACCCTTCGTGGAGTACAAGCGTGATATTATGTTATGTTACTGCAAAAGAGTATCAGGTAACATTTGTAAACTGTTAGATACCTATTTAACTACGGGCATCGATAGGTAGTAGGTAGGTATTGAAATATCACAGACTTTCCTACAAAGGTCAACATAAAATCTAAACTTAAATGTAGCGTCTTTATTGTAATAATAACTAGAGGCTTCAAGTAATTTACTTTTGCCTTTAATCAATGATGGAGGTCAAAATTCCTATCCAAAATAATTCCCAAAGTAGGTAATGTCGACAGGAACTGTAATGTCTACTGGTAATGTCTACAGAACGTTAGTTATATTCATTCAAAATGTATAGTATATGGATACTAACCCATTCGCACGAGCGTAAAAATATCGCGGCGGAATTTTTTCGCCTACTGGATTTTCAACTCTTTAGTGTTTAGCCGAGCATTGAGAATCGAACAAAGCATCTCCTCTCTCATCTCGAATCCCAGGATTTTCTACTCTCGGCAATAAATAGTGAGTTGAACGTCCAGTGCGCGAAAAAAAATCGCCGCTTGAAAAATGCGCATTTGCGTACCTAAGCTTTGTTTGGCCTTTAAAGGTGCCTACAGGTATGCTCAACAAGATCTGTCAGCATCTTACAGATTAGCCTGATTTTATCGATCGATCGATAAATATCGAGGTTGAAATCGCGCATCACTTCGTGATCTATAAACCAAAAATACGATGGCGATTGCTTACACATTTACTTGACTATTTTTAATCTTCAGGCGCCTATATATACACAAAATTATAACATTTAGGAGTTTTCCGGAAACCAACGTTAATGAAGTGGCGGTCTCTTGCAAAGAAAATGAGTTGCTGAAAGCAAAAGAAAAATGGAACCCTCAGAAACCGCAACAGTTGATATCGAGAACTGCAACCAACACCAACACCACTTACAAAGAGTCTACATTAAGAAAAGGCAAAGGAAAAGGGGAATGAAACCGCAAGCCAGGGGAAGCCACACCGAGTAAAATAACCTGGGGAATAAAATGGCGTTTAACTTTTACAATTTCTTCTTTATAATATTATTTTTTGCCACAACTTCATTCTTTTTCATTAGCTTATTTTGATTTTTTTATTATCCTAATGAAGGATTAAATAACGCATGATATGTAAACATCAGTATATTTGGCTATCAAAGTATTTATTCGTTCTTTGTTTTTAATATGTCAATCTCTTTGCTAAGTATATTCTAGTATTTAGATAATTTTAACATAACATAGTTTTTTATTATGAAAACGTATGAAAATGTTTTTACGGCATGATGTCTTGGTCTACTAACCCACTTTTCGAAAATGGGTAGGAAAATGTTACGGAAAAGCCTGAACGTGATAAAATCTCTATCTCTCGCGATTTCGCTAGCTTCCGAAGGGACCTACGTCTTCATAAAACTGAAAGTACCTAAATTATCTTTATAACCACGGCATGGTTCATCTGTGTGCTATTCAGAGATTTGAGAACGATAAAGTAAACAAACCTCTTCGCAAACAACGCTACTAAGGATTATTATTTATTCAAAAGGTCCTACACAGCTATCGTAATATTGAATTGAAGTAACTTCCCAATGTTTTTGGTGTCAGTTATGAACTTTGGCTACTGACAACTGACGCAATTTCAACTGAAACTTGGTGTTATTAAGCGGAGCGGTCTAGCGGAAGGGGCATTCACTTGGTTTGAGCGAAACATGCTACATTGCTTACACAAATTCATCAAAACTTTAAGTCAATCGGTTACAACTTACAACAAATTGCTGATTATGTGTTTCGGGAATCATTATATAAACATTTGGACGGAGTTTTGTAATAGTCGTGAGTTGGTATCCCAATATTCAATCTTTTCCCCAGCCTTTTCCCATCTGTATTGGGGTCAGCTTCCTGTCTCAAAGGAAGCAGCTGAAAGGTGTGTAGGATGGCTAGGTACCTACCTATAGTTTCGAAATTGCTTGGCTAATTTATCGCGTAATATAGGGATACTACGAGATAAATTTGCCAAGCAATTTCGAAACTATAGGTCTGTATGAAATAGCGAAAAATACTCGAATAAGTCTCGGGACCTATTTTGATAAGAACCAAAAATGCATCAATACATTTTTGATAATTCACTAGAGCCTGCAAATAATATGATTTAGGTATCTCATGTTAAAGTGAGTCTTCGAGTTCTATCAATGACATCAAAATTATTAAAAAAAAACACGAATAAACTGTAAAAAGACAACTTTGAGAGAGTTAAAGTTCATTCAATTCACGTTTTCAACGAAAAGATGACTTGAGAAACATAAACAGTATTAGACGTGAGAAATCAAAAAAAAAATGTTGCAAAAAAAATTAAAAAAAATCTCAATATCATTTCTTCCAAGGTAGCCTGAAAGCCGCCCATTGTATGTTTTAAAGTGTTCATTATATTTTTGGTTAAGTATTTTCTGGTGTACAATAAACAAATAATACTTATTAGATACACACACACACACACACATGTTACGGTCTGATTTTGGGTTAATCAAATCTTAATACGTGAGCAATGTTCATTCATCATTGTATTACTGTTAGCCCTCATTGTATCTCAGCTTGTAATATGAACGTCTTTGTAATATGTCGCTTGTTATATGTCGTGAAAAGCCGCCTACACGTCCTGACCTAGTTAGCAATGCTGTTACAACATGTTTTATGGCCGATTCCTATAATATATGGACCGTTCTTGGTTAAAATTAAGACTTGTATGACTTGTTGACTTGTGCTTGTACCAATAATGAAGGTAAGACTATAGCTTTGCATAGTAGCTATCACAGGGAAAATTAGGTTACGAATCTATTTAAGTTTGGCAATTAAAACTGCTACCATTGGTAAGCAAAACGATTTGTTTTTGTTTATAGGAACCGAGCATTAGACGTTTTTCAGTTATTTCCTGTTCGAATATATACATTTTTATTTAATCCTTAGATTAAGGACCGGTTGTTTCAAAAGGTTGGTTAACTTAACATACGTACGTCAAATAATAACGATTACATATTCGTTACTATTTGACGTACTTCAAGGTTATAATTGTAATTTGAAACAACGCTTTATTTTTGGTTTGGCGATAGTTAGCGCCATTTTTTACGTATACGCATGCGCCAAGTGGACGTGAAATAACCCGCCCTTAGTCGTTTTTATAAAGTAGTTTTTTCTTTTTGTGATTTACTGCATACATAGTTAAAATTCATTTGGAGTTAATGTTAGAGAATGCTTCAAATTTTATGGCCAGTTTTCGTATTGAAAGTCGTTTGTTTGATAATATGAATTAAAATTACTTGCATGCTCCTTTTGGCTGTCGACAAATTATTCAACCAATCACAGTAGCTTGACTATTTGTCACATTCATTTTGCGACAATTTTCGTTCGTCAAACTGACCCTTAACCAATGTTTATCATCATCTGCCTAGCCTTTTCTCAACTTTATTGGGGTCGGCTTCCAGTCTATCCGGATGCAGCTGAATACCAGTATTTTACATAAAGTGACTGCTAATCTAACCTCCACAACCCAGTTACTGGGAGATAGAATAAATACCCCTTGGCAAGACTAGCTGTCAAACTTAAGGGCTTCTGACGACCAGTAACGATTGCCAAAGTTTTGATATAAAGGTGGTCACCCATCCGCGGAACAACTGCGGCAAGCGTAACTTAGCCTGATCGATCAACACAAGCCCTAACCAGCCAACCACTGCCCTTAACCAATATTGTGCATTCTAGTTAATGCTAAGCAATTTCAATATTAAGTTTTTTTTCGCGCTATAAACTAGATCCAGACTTGGATGCAGATTGCAGCACAAAAAATTTGGGAAGTCAGTAAAATATACACTGACTTAAAAATAACCAATGAAGTAGGGCAAAATAATAAACCATTTATTTTAATTTGTGTTTGGCTTTATCTACGAATGTATTCCTCACATGATCTGAACAAGATTATATAGGGACATTAAAAGTGACCTCTGACTTTGTTCCAGCCTTTCTTCTCAGAGTAGAAGGATAGGAAACTTAAAAAAAATATCTATATAAATTCGGTAGACTTAAAAAAGTTTTTTCTGCTTAACCTTCCTTACAGAAATAAAATCATTTAGACAATTTAGACACGGGCTGGTGTCCTTTACAGCAAAATCGGGCCCAAATAAAACAGAAATACCAAACCGCTTTATATTATGCTACATTAATACTGAATTAGGCAGGAAACATTGTCCTTCTTAATCATTATAATTAGAGTAAAAACCTTTTGTGTCAGTCTCCGAGTTGATTTAGGACCGTTTCGTTTCAAGGCTTTGCTTTCAAGAGGCTCAAGTTAGCGATTAACTCCTACTCTCTTATTTGAGAGGCTTTACAAATTCTTATCAGGCCATTTAGGATGCCGCAGACGTTGCTTAATAAAGACTTTGTAAGTAGAGGTGCGTTTTACATTATGCTAAGTTCAGTATCTGCGTTTAGGCCAGTTTTTGCTGTTCAGAACGGAGCCTCTTACCAAATCAGATACGGGTAAACGACATAATTAGCTTCCTGAAAGTCTGTACATTAGAAAGCTTCACATTCTACTGCAGTTGCAACATACCAGGCATTGTCTTTTAGGGAGGAAGGACCAAGACATATTGACCATAGTGAGATAAGATAACGCCACTATCTACTGTCTTACTTAATTGAACTATCTGGACCGTCCGACTAGTTTCGAACTCGAACAGAAACTCAACTCAGTAAAATTACGTATTGTTTGCGAGTTGAACTTATCTTTTATTCCCGTTGGTCCCACTGCCGTCGTCCCACTGGTGGGTCACTCGGGAATTATATTAAATGTATTCCCGTTCGTTCTCCGTTCGTTCGTACTGATATTGTTAGTAACGAACGGGAATTTTCATTCGCATTAGTCCCACTACATAATTTGTACGTAGGTATCGAAATACTCGTACACATAACCTAAGCATGACAGTCAACTAAATATTTTGTTCTTCCTAAATCTAAAAATAATAATAAAAAATCAGTGTATAAAGCGGACAATTAAAACAAGTCTCTACAATAATCACAACTGATGTAACATAAGACACACGGTAAACTGTTTTTATTACCATTCAGTAGTTTCCTTTTAAATACCTACATTTTTATGATAAAAGAAGCAGTGTATCTAATTATTATATTAAGGGCTAATAGAGGGAGCGAATTTTAGACTCTTGTGTTGAGCAGCGGCATTATCGTCGCATCCCGCCAGAGCTTTGTATGTAATATTTAGTATAGGTAAAACTATCATAAACATTTTATATAAAACTATCATAAATAATGGCATGCAACTTACGCACTACCGAGATAAAAGTCAATACTCAATACTCAAAACTTTATTGCATTCCATATGTGTTACATAGATGGTATATACAAGGTAGGTAGTCCTATGTCCTAACCCAAGTCATGGTCTACCCATGTGCATTTCACTAAATCCTTGCAGCTGTTGTAACGTGAAAGAGTAACAAATAAAGAAACAAGCTCACTTTCGCATTTATTATAATAATATATTAGTAAGGATGATTAACAACTTCTCTGTCCAATGAGTCATATATGACCAATAGGAACGTATTGGAATAAGTTCATGAGTCACAGGTGACTCATTTCTCTATACAATTTGAGGCACATTTTTCGGTATGAACGTGACATGATATTTTTTTAAATCATACGTGGACGTATAGCAAAAAACCTTGTTTAAAATGATAAAAGAAAATTTCGCGATATTATAATGATGTTATTTAGCGTAACAATTAAAAAACCTTTGGACGTGGGGATTATCAAAATGAGTTGTATGGGGACAGGGAAGTTGTTAAGTGTTTCTTCACCATTAAAAAAACAGACTCATAATTTGAGTCTGTTTTTTGCAATGGGACGAGCAGGTATAAAAATAAAATAACTAAATAATTCCCGTTCGTCCCACTGATTTTGTTAGTGGGAATAAATTAAATATTATTTATTCGATTCCCGATCGTCAGCAAATGAATAAATAATACGGCAACGGAAATACACGGAACTTATCAGACTAAGAATTATAATGAAATGAAAGCAACACATGAAGTGATTTTTTGCTCCATTGGTGTAATGGCGATTGACGTATGGCGTTCCGGTGTGAGGATAAATAAATAAATAATATTTCCACTGCTTGGACACAGGCCTCCTCTCTTCGAGGATGAATGGGCTGTAATCTACCACACGGGTCCAGTGCGGGTTGGTAGATGTCACATGTCTTCGAATTTTTGGTTCTAGGACATGCAGGTTTCCTCACGATATTTTCCTTCAACGTTTTGAGAGCAGTGGTAATTAAATTAAATTAATTAAATTTATACTTAGTAAAGTGCCTGCCTGGGTTTGAACCCACGACCTACGACTCGTAAGTCGGATCAACACCGCTCTTAAGTCAAAGAAAGTTCAGTCTGAGTATTCAAAGACAGACTAATCGGTGCTGTTGTTTCTAGAAAAATAAACGTTTAAATAATACATAACTCTAGCGTTCATTTTAATATAACGTAAAGGGTTCAGAGATCTGCAACCTTTAATGAGTCAATTTGTTAAGCTTGTTGTTTTCGCAGGATGACAAACAAAAGCAGCTCGATAGCTGTGTTTTGACTTCGTTTTAATTAACATTATCTTTTAATGAAGTGTAATGTTTACCAACAATGGCCGAGGATAGTAACCCTTTATGTCGAATATCGAAGTTATTGCTCACTGAAGTCGATATTGGCATTTTTATTAGCTTATGAGTTTTCTATAAAAGGTAAATATTCACCCCATCCTACGTCCTACTACTATCCTACTAATATTATAAACGCGAAAGTTTTTAAGGATGGATGGATGAATGGATATTTGTTACTCTTTCACGCAAAACTACTGAACGGATTTGGATAAAATTTGCCACTCAGATAACCATCTGTGTGCCACGTGTTAAAATAAAATATATAAATCCTGGTTATAAACCTATAACCAGGATTTATATATTTTATTTCAGGATTTTATCCTGATATTCCCACGGGATGCAAAGTTATGCGGGGCGCAGCTAGTTATAAATAAACGCGTAAAGTTATTTTAGTTAACATACTTTTATAGAGGTTTAAGTTTGGCATACTTTATTACACATCAATACACCGTTAAATTTTGATCGTTTTAATCCTTAAAAGGGGTCATTGTACTCATCACTACGGGACCAACCCTGAAATCGTGAAAAAAAATCAGTTGATCCATAGATTTACATAATATTTATGTTCGTATAACTTGACATAATGTATGGATGAAGTCAAGGACTGAAGCTAGTTTATTAATAAAGGGGACAGCAAAAGTCGAATATTGAAGAACAAAAACAAAAAACTAACCCAACTTAGTAATCAGTAATATGCTTCACTTAAAATTGCCTATATTAATTCGCTACCTAAATAACTTTCAACAAGTCTCAGAATCCTACTATTACAAACCAGTACTCTCCAAGACCTCTGCAATGATTTAGACAAAACATACATATATATTACATACATATATTCACATGTCATGGGTACGTACATGTTTCCAATTCGGTAGCAACACAATAAATTATGACGCGGGTGCGGTTCGGGACAAAATTATGGGCAAAAAGGGTAAACAAACTAATCACAAGTAAACCCCAGTAACGATGTTTTAATTATGTGAATTTCTGAACAGATATATTTACTTTACACCGCATTATTTTGTGACCGCTTGACCGCTGTTATTTTCTCTAAAGCTTTGGGTTCGTAAGAAAGCGGGGAACGGTCACATAAACGGCTGTCAAAATCTTCCGAGCGTTTTTTGACAACTTACAATGCGGCGGACGAGAGAATGCGGCCTTGACACCTGTCAACTTCATACGCACGAATACGTGTTTTGCGAATTTGATATTTTATTAGCTACTAGGATTTGTCGCAATGACAAGTGTCAGGAACGCATTATCTCAACGGCCAGACTGTTATATTAAATACTGATACTCATTTAAAATTATTAATTTATTTACTCTTTTTAAACTAAATTGAAAGTCTTCTTGTTGGAAAAATGTTTATACTCGTTATCAGTATTTATGACAAATGATAAAGATAGTCAATTATAATAATAGCAGTGAACAAGTTTTAATTTTTTTATTTTTTTTTATTTTAACACTGTGCTATCACTAGGACCTTGATGAAGTTTGTACTCCTAACATTTTTGACACTGAATTTTGACATAATACCTACTATTAATTAGATATTCTATAATATTTTTTATTTGTTGACATCTCAGAATACAGAACAAACCAGAAGGAGCCTACAGCCGATAACGTACATATGCCGCTCACTGTGTCCAAAAACAATTCGCAACCCCCCGCATTCCTCATACTTCCCACCCGTACAGTGTTGCTAGCTTAGGGAGAGTTCGCTTATTGTAGGGTAAATTATTAAAATTCATGTTTCAAAATAATGCAATCCGAAACATGTCAGTCAGTATTAAAATAAAATAATATATATTCTATTGAAAAACCACATAGATATTACAATGCTGTTAAATCTATATACTTATCTACCTTATTTGGAAAAGAACCTTTTCGTAATTTAGTAAAACCACATTTTGTGTCTTAAAAACAATCATCTTGAAAATATTTAGAACAAATAACACTGCTTTTAGAAGGTTTCCAGATTTCATCTAACCGAGCTTGTCTTATAATTTTAATCCACTTTGCTCTTATAGTTTCATTAGCAGGGAACCTGAATTTATAAGTCTCTATATTAACACTAAAATATCTCAATAGGCTATTTCACACCATGTAAGAAGAAATATAAAAATGCATTTGTATGATAGATTTTGTAAGAAGTAAATATTTTGACATTAAATTAATGAATATTTTATAATAAAATCAAACGTTAAATTATTTACACGCATTTACTTTTTTTTATCAACCTTCAAAAAAATTAACCAATGAAAGTAGGGAAAAAATTCTAGCAAAACTGGCAACATTCACTAAATGGACTCGCCCAAATTGTTTACATTTTGAACAAGTAAAAATACTTCATTGTTTAAATAAAATGAGATGTATATGCGCTACTTACCCATGAAATGTGATCCCATCTTGTTTTTTTATTTTTCCAACTGCATTCTTGCAGGTGGGAACCACACAAGACGGCATTATTAAATAAAAACTGAAAAAATTTTTCGCGCGTAAGTCACACGGTGGTCACAGATAGACTAGTCCTCCAAATGTCAAACTACACTATTCGAGAGTAGTTTGTGTAGCTTCAGTCTATGGCGCGTTCGCGGTTTCTGGTTTGTTCTGTATTCTGAGGTTGACATATATTATACGAATTGACTCTCGAACAACACACAATACATACATACAAACAACAATACATACATTTCACATCAATTCTAATTAGGCTTTAATATCTATTGTTTCTGCATGTGATCATTTTATTTAATGTGTAATGTTCAACACAATGTAAATTGTTTATGAATAAATAAATGAATGAATGAATGAATACTGGTGAAAATTGCAGATTTCCATGACGGCCCTTATGATAATTAGTACGGAACCGTTCTTCTATGGAACTAGCTTAACCAATCACAACTTACAAATGACATGAAATTTCAGCGCAAAATCGATCAGAAACGGTATTACTATACCCGTATTCAAAACTTAGTCGAGATTAGCATAAAATCTGACGGATTTGAATCCAGAATCTAGCTTGAATAGGCTTTAGAATATTCTTCATCGTAGAACTAATTTTATTTATATTTCAGTTAGATCTTAACGGACGCCGAACAGTTTTGTTTTCCTAAATTGTTTCACGTGATATATTTATTAAAAAAGCAAAAACATTGTGACTTGAATTTTTTTGCTAGTTTTATCCTGGATAACCTACAGAAATTAATTAAAAGTTTCAAAGACTAACGAAACCTTGCTTGTTGAAAACTCATCACAATAGAAACGGTTTTATTTATGAACGTAATAAAGACTTACTTCGTGACTACACACAATATCAAAGAAAACTGTAACTACAAACGTTTTTCTAATCAAAATAATTGAGTAGGGCAAATGGAAAAGTAGGCTTTGTCATCGCAGTTCTTTTTACTTATGATTGTATTATACAATATACAAAAGGAAAAACTTTTGCTTTTGTATAACTTGCCGTTTTTTCCTCATTGCCTGAACGGAATGCTAAGCAATGTCAATTACCTACTTGTTCATTTGGTTCAGTTTGAAGCCAATAGTCTGTAATAACGATTGATTGTTCAATTGCGATAGAAAACATGTAATAAAGTTTGTTCACAGGGATTTTGTTGGTCAAAATCAAAATCAAAATCAAAAGTCATTTATTCAAATTAGGCTGAGAATCAGCACCCTTTGAACGTCAAAATTACAAAAGACAGTCCCCCAAAAACGCCCGCCCTTCACCACTTCCTAGTGCTATTGCTGGGAAGAAGAAGTGGCGCAACAAACTCCCCAGCAGCACAGCTGTCTGTTCAATTTAAAAAATACTTGAATGTACACAATACTAGGTACTTATGTTCGGTAATTAACATTACAAAACCAGAACATAAAACTTAATTATTTGCCATAATATGTCAGCTAGCCACGCCAATATACCAACAAATATAATAAAAACTATACGTACTCAAGCTAAAACATAATTAATTAAAATGTAAATAAAAAAACTTACTACCCAAATAAAAGCCTCCAGGCATAAAGGGCGTGACAGCTTACACATTTATGCATTGCTGGGTTCTGCAGTAAGCTAATTCTGGAGAAGGAACATAAACATTGTCTTGCGTTAAACTAGGGTGACCAACTACTCTTATCGTCTAAGTAGTCGTTGATAGAATAGTATGCCTTTGAACAAAGGTTGGATTTTAGTTGAGCTTTAAACGCATTAAAAGGCAAGTCTAGAAAAGAAGAGGGTATCTTGTTATAAAAGGTTATACCAAGCCCAACAAATGAGTTATGAACCTTATGAAGCCGGTGAAAGGGGGCACGTAGTTTGTCCTTATTTCTAGTGTTAACACTGTGAATATCGATGTTTACGCTATGAAAACGAACAATGAAAACAAGGCTAAAGCTTGAAATAACTTATTGAATGGCATTAGGTGCTTATTGAATTACTTGCTGCGCCCAGGACTAAACAAATATTTATCTTCTGTCCTTTTCTTAATGAAATAGAAAGAAAAAGATGCACTGAACTTAAATTTAGTTTAGTTTGAGAACAAGGGAAACGGCGCCAATGTCATCATATTCATTTAAATAAGCATAGAAACCATTGAAACTAACTAGTTTCAATGGTTTCTATGCTTATTTAAATGAACAAAATGTCACAAACTTGTGAGAGACTGATGTCTGCACTAGGAATACCTGCATAACAGACTACCAGAAAATCGCATATAATTCGTATTTAAATAAATACCTACCCGAGGACCTGCAGAGTAACAAATAGGTACGTGTTTGGCCAAGGACATTGGCCACCCAGATCACCTCTAACTAAAAAGGCTTACAGAATAATTTAAACAAAGAGTTTATAGTTTATTTCACTGCGCCAAAAACTAGTGTTCCCAAACTACATTTAGTCTTATACATTTTAAAAAGAATTAAAATATAAATGGGAATTTGTGTTTTGTAGCGAGAGACAAACAAAGCATAAGAAAAGAAAGAATGAACGGAATGAAATGTGAATTTAATTTTACAGTTGGCTGGACCTTGAATGACAAGGGTGTGTGTGGATGTGTCGCGGAGATATTGCAGATTCGGGCTTTTCTTAATGTTATTGTTGTGTCGTATGAGATTACGAGTACGTTCGCTTGTCCCGCGGGATAACACAATTTTATATTAACAAAATCTTTTCTCTCTCGCTCTTACATTTTCTCGGTACAGTTAATCAAATGTCAATCACTGTGTTGGATAACGTGAACGCGATATATCCACGTCGTGTTGGCTTTCTTGTGAACGTAAGGAAAGCATTACATTCTATTATAACACGTTGGGTTATTCATGATGTTTTCTTTGGCGTTTTAAGTTGGTGATAAATTGAGAGTAGGACGTGTGTGCAGTCAAGCGAGATGGCTGGAGATCAGTTTAAGTAGGTAGCAACCTACCGTGCCGCGTACTTTTTAAATTGACTAGTTTTATTTGTAAGCCTTTTATTGTATAACTACGATTTCTATAATACAGGTCCGCAATATTAGTATGCTTTAAGCTATTCCATATTTGACGAGTTCTTATTATGATTTACTAGCTTCTGCGGGCGGGTTCTGCCCGCGTGGAAGTCGGAAATTATCCCACGGGAATGTTCTACTGAGATAAAAAGTAGCCTTGTCGTTCCCTAGGATGCCATCTGTCTCGTTACCAATTTTATCGACATCCGTTCTGTGGTATAGGCCTTAACAGGTAACCTATAGACAGAGTTTCGAATTTATAATATTAGTACGGATTTTAGGTTTTTGAATGAAGTTCCTTAACGCGGTAGGAGTTGGCTGGTAGAAATCGTCACGTAAGGAAAAAGCGCCATGCAAACCCCACGCGACATTCTCTCTCTCTTTTTCTCTTTTTATTATAAGCGAGAGTGTGAGTATGTGCGAGTATTACGCAAGGAACTTCGTTCCTGACGGGGATATCCCGACCGCCCACGTTTTTTTCTTTGGGGTACACTCAAAGCCTATCAACTCGCAAATCGTTGTTTTATGTTTAAAAAGCTACAGATTTGAGCAGACCCTTACCATCTTTAAATATCTAAGTAAAATGCAGCTCGTAATATTTTCTTCTTGTAAAATTATTGTAAATTCAAAGTCGCAGGTAAGGAATAAAGAAAGATTAATACAAAGATTCTACTTTTAAGTCAGTGTGCAACGGACTGTAGCTTTTTACAATTTCCTAGACATTTATAATATTGTCTGTTGGACATTATTACTGCGACTCACGTAACTCTTTAGTATAATCCTTTGAGATGCTTTCTTTCTCTTTGCTGATTCCTTTTAGAGACAATAAATAAATTATATTACTTACGGACATTATTTATTTTCTTTTTGTCTTATCTTAGAAATATATAACTTAATAATGGATAATATTAATGTAACTCTGTTTGAGAAATCAGACTTTCGGTTACCGGTAGCCGATTCTTTTGTTACTGAAAATAGAACATTGTTATGCTTGTAAATTGAGTTTTTTTTTTTCCTTTTAAAAAACGTTGCCCCTCACTAGGAATTTCTCATGTGTCGTGGGTGCGTTTACAGACATATAAACTCACATACACAAACAGCCAGACCCGGAACAACTAATTGTAGGTCATACAAATATTTGTTCCGTGCGGGAATCGAACCCGCGACACGCAGCGCAGCAGTCAATCGCTTAACCACTGCGCCAACCGTGCCGTCGCAATCATGTAAAGAACAGCCCACGCGCTCTAGTTTACTCGTATCTTCGTAGCACGTTTGGCCTACGACGTAGCCATTTAGCTACGCCGGCTAAGAGCCACTCATATCCCATAACTAAAGCTTGCTACTAAAGTTACCTGAGAAACCGGTCCCGTCACATTATGCCGGCCGTCCATATAATTAGCTGTGACGGCCGTCATTTCACGGTCGTTATATGACGGCACCGCTTTCTTAGGAAATGCAAGCTTTATACGTATTATACAGCATAATATCAAAAAGTTCACGGTGTGGTACAGACCATCAAACTGAACTACTCCTTAAATAATGAGACGTCTCTGAATACATTTGGGTACCTACTCGAGGTACTGAAGTTTTGTATGGGATGGTTGATATTTTTTTCCCGATTACGATGTTGGTCCTATGGAGAAACTGAACACAGTTTGATGTTCTGTACCACACCCTTAAATTTGATCACACCTTTCTGACTCAAACAACTCTACAAATGTCAAACATATTGTTTGGTCGTTGGTAAATAAACTGGCAGTATTGAGTGTCGAGCCGAAACGTTGAAGTTTGTGATGTGCCGAACACGGCTCCCTGACCCCTTTCGGAGGCAGGTAACAACTTCTCAATTCAAGACGTGAATCCGTCGGAAACCGATGCACTTACTCGCGAGTATGAAGGCGGGACTAAACTTGAATGTCGTGTTTCAGTTCTTCACAGGTTTGTAGATAAAAGTTTTATGTTTTATACTTTTCTTCGCACGTCACAATAGGAAGCCGTCGCGCTGAATGTGTATTCTGTGAATGTAGAATGAATATGCATGGTTTGTTGTGAGAAACTAAACCTAAAGTAAACTTGGCGTGTAATAGGTATACTAAATAACCAAGAGTTGCATTTTTTTTTGTGGATGAGAAATAATCAAATGACCCCTCCCACTCTGGGTGGAGTGGAAGAGAGTGTCAGACTCTTACTGACTAAAACCCACCCGTGTTCCTTCCTTAGCCCTTTATGTTCCAGGGTAGCGGTAACCCTTTCGAACGATCCCACTACCCCGGCAGGCTTCGGCCCTATCGGGCCCCTTCATTTGCTGACATCTCTTTGAGGCGCGCGTGGAACACATACGCGCCGTCCGGCACGGGCACGGTACGGGTGAGGTCCCGCGGCGGCTGAGGCGTGAGGTTCTCACCCTCAGACTTCCCACCACCTCCTTTGCTAGCATGACTGCTTCGCAGAAGGAGGTGACTGCCTCCCACTCCCTCTCGTTGCCATTCAACGTGGCATTGCTGCCAGTTGTTTGGTCACGTTTCCGGATCACAGCGATGCGGACAAGTACTTCGACGCTTGACTGTCCTTTTGTTTTTGTATTTATTTGTATAGTTAGTCAGTTGGAACTTATTTAATGACTAACTAGTCATTAAATTTAGTTCCTAGAGTAAATTGTTACATGTAATTTTATTTCAATATTTTCTTCATATACCTATCATTATAATAATTTTAATACCCAATCGGCCCACTAAGATTGGTGATAAATTTAGCCACAAATACTTGAGGGGCTAATTTGGAACCACTGTGCAACCTTATTATTTTAATATAATATAAAAATGAAACAAAAAAAGATAAGAACATAAATTACATAAACACACACAGTACATAAATGGATAAAAAAACCAATCCCCATATTTCTTTTAGCACATTGCTATCTCAGTTTCGGCACCAAGAGGGTTATAAACGGAGACGTGACGTCATCGCTCCGTATCCGAAACGTGCTCAACACCTCATTCGGCCACAATTGATGCGAACGAAAAAATTACCTCTCATATCGTATAGGAGACGTAGCACGTTTTGTTGACTTTTCACATTATAAGATTTATCCGATGGTACTTAACTCCTGGCACTCCTGGAACTTAGTAAGGCAAAACTTCTTTTGTAGAAAAATCTACATGAATGTTCTTCATCCGCGAAGAATATAGTGTTTCAGGCTATAATAATAATATACGTTCGTCTATTGGTGATGTGGGTGGTCCCAAGGTGTTTCTCCTACACCCAGAAGATGGGAGTGCTGGATAAACGCAGTGCCTCCGACAGGGATCGTGTATCAACCCGCAAGCCTCAACTTTACATACCTACAACACAAACATAATGATTAGTTTTGAAATATTCAAAAATACTATGATTCCTCACTGCTCTTTAACGCGTACTGCTGTAGCGTACTGCTTTTTAAATTATAATTGATAACTTAAGTTTATTTTGTAAACTGGTTTTAGCAAGCGGTTTTACACGTCAAAATATTTAAAAAAAACTAGATGTCGTCTGTTTTTTTCTATCCGACTACACTGAAAAAAAATACCGAAACACTCACAGGTCATACGCTCTTTTAAGTTTGGAATAACTTTATGCATGCCATAAAAAGTTATGTACTGAAGAAGCTTATTTGAAAGTTTTAAAGCAATGCTTCAAATAACGTTGCCGCCGGTAGGGTAAGAAGCGCTATGTAGATGTTCCAAGATAAAAGAAGCGATCAAAGCTAGTATGCGAGTTCAATGTACTCACAAGAGCATGAATTTTACCCGATGGTATGTCGGTATACAGATACTTCAAGAAGCAAAGTAGTTAGCTTGTTCAAAAAGCTTGCATGTAGGTTCAATTATGGCGTTGTTGCACAAAAGTGGAAGTGGACTATACAAGCGCCAGTTTAAGTCCATGTAAACGATTTTTTGTCGAATCACGCGCCTCGAATCACGCGCCAATGAACGGAGTTTGCGTCAGAACTGTGTGGCGTCGAAGTGATTCAAAAGTATGTCAGACTCAGTGTCATACTTTTGAATCACTTCGACGCCACACAGTTCTGACGCGAACTCCGTTAATTAGTATTGAATTTCTGATTTTGATCATCCACTTTTGCTGTTGACTGTACATTAAATTGTATGTATTTCTGAAATAACTACATATTCATTGACTACAGTTATACGGTGAACTTTCTGTAAAATTTTATTTTGTCTACGTTAATAATTATGATACTTAAATCTGTATCGAATTATTTTTAAGAACCTTCATAGAAAAGTCATATAATTCAATTTAAATATCTTAAAAAAATAATAGACTAGACAAAAACCTTTAAAAAATAATAAGATACTAATATTATATAAACAGCTGGAAGTAAAATACGTAAATAAAAATGAACAGCGCACTCGAGGCAGCAGTTGAAATATAAACTGAATTTTAAGTAGACAGATAAGAAGGCGAGTTGCTTTATAAGAATGACTTTCTGTTCAGGTCCAATGATAAGGACTCGGTTAAATGGCTAATTAGGATTATGAAAGGCAAGTGAACAAACGAGATCCTAATCTCTTTCTCAGCAGGGACTAGCTTTTTGAGGGAAATTCTGCTTATTTAATTCAAACATAATTGTTTTAATAATCCGAGACTGCTTCGGCTAAAAAGAAATGTTGTCGAGTCGGCGTTGTCATTCACTTTGTACTAATAAATAAAATTACGTTTCATTTTAGCCCCTGTTTAGTAATAAAAGAATTTGAAGATAATTGTTTGAAGTTAATGAATAGACGTTTGTGAAGTCTTTGAGTTTTTATTTTAAATTTAATGTTAGTCTGTAAAGTGTGTATGTAGTAACTTAAAAAGCTTATTATTTTAATTTAGTCCAATTCGAAATTGCTGTCACAAGTGACGTTGAGGTCAGGTCACCCTTCTCAAGTTTTATGAACTTGAGCTGTCCTGTATCTAGTTAAAACCAACGAACCCAGAAGATTTAAATTATAATAATAAGTAAGATTTTTGTTCATGACTGTAACCCCGTAAACTCTAAATTTACATACCGCTACAATGAACGTCCAAATAGCCAAAATCACTTGGCATTGGTGATCGTTTAGGATTGCAATAAACGTCATAGCTGTCCATGTTCTTTATGTAATCTCTTTCTGAGTTTTTATGACACCCACGTTCTTAACTTTTTGATAAAACATAATGTTAGAAAGCTCTAAAGCAATCTATTAAAATAGTACGTATACTAGTAACCCGTTCTAAGTACGAATAGCGTCTCCTATCCGCGAGTATAAAAAGATTTCCCCGCAACGTTCCTTCCCGAGACGGAAGAACTTCTTTAACTATTTATGAGCCTTAAAGTATCTCGATAACGATGAAATCCGAGCAAATTACCTCTTATCTAGTTCCCCCTTTGTCGCGTGTCGTTTTTACGTTGTGAGCATAATACTATTATGAGTGGCGAAATGGGATGATAAACTTACTCGGTCTCTAGGTCACCCCAAATGTGGCGAATTGAGACAATTATCACAACCGAATCACAGTTTTACACTAAAGTTTTGGGTTTCTGACGCGAGCAACTGATAAGATCACACATATTGTGCGGATTTGAAACTCTGTCTGACGCTTAAGTTCCAAACTTTGGATCTGGTTTTCTGTGTTTCGGTTTTCAGGATCTCAAGTTTTCTCATTAACTAAAACGTTATTAAGACTGCCAAGTCTGGCAGTTTTAATCGCACAGTTTACCAGTTACCGCTAAGTCGTATGTCAAATATTTTCTCTTTACTTGAATGTGATCCGTTTTCAAGAAATTTTCTTTTTACCTCATTTGAACTTTATAAAATCTTTTTACCGCAGAATTCTAAACATAAAAGACTGAAGCTAGAAACTGTAGTTCACACCCACGAACTATAAATTTAAAATTAAGTTGAAGTTGAGATACTTCGCGAAGAAATTGCTATTTCGAGAGTGCAGTTTAATATTTAGAATGTTACAAGCTGTCGACCTCGAAAGCACTGTGGTGGATTCGGGAGACTTGGACAAGGAGGTTAAACTAATATTACCGACACAAAAACAACGCGACCACAGTGCTGAGGAAATTGATACTTATTATTTAAGCAGTAAAAAGTGGTTGATGGTATTTTTTCTGCGTTTTGACTTTTACAAGAAAATGCTGGAATGCAAATTGCTTTCATCATTTACTTCGCTTGATCAACGATCACAGTTGTTACACAATACAATTTCAAATCAAACCTAATTTGAAGTATTGATTGTTCATAATTTCTACATTTTCTGTGTCGGAGAAATCAATACATGTTCAGTTAGGAAATCATTACAGGTATTTCTATAAAAGTTAACTCTTCAATAAATCAGAATCTGTGACCCAACTCTAATCCGCCCGACGTAAACCACATTTTCTCAGCCCTAAAGCTACCTCCCAGCAAAAATATAGCCGAGTTTAGATAATTCATATCGCGAGGCGGTCTAAATATCGTTGTTTACATCTTGCTGGATAAATTCATAACTGGGGAAGGCTTATGTAAAACAGCAAGTGCCTAAATTCTTATGTCTCCATAGTACAAAAACTGAAGCTAAATAACTTTGTACTTTTAAGTCGTGGTTTTTATAAATGAAGGGTATATAAACCTAACAAGTCATATTTTTATGGACGTTGGCATGGCGTGGGTGACGTCAACCTGGCTTTTCTCGTGATAAGGGTCCGGTCAACCCGTGTAAACTCATAACAAAGAAAATATTTCAGATATCTATTACACGGTTCAAATGCTTACGAGAGATTTTTCCTACTGACGCTGTAAATAATGTGTAGCGTATCTATTTTCGTTACTTTCGAAGATAAAATCATGTCAATATGGCTTTCCTCAGAGGTCTAAAGTGACATCTAGTTACTTTATTGATAGGTATACGGGTTTATTATGAAGGCGATTCGAAGAGAATGTTGAGATTATTACATTTGGTTTGATACCTAATGTACCTTTTATTCGTTCATGAAATAGGATTAGGATTATTTCAATTCGTGATATTTTGACCTAATGTAAAATTAAAATTTTTCCGAATGTTCGTTTTTTAATAAATAAAAGTCTTTGCAGTGTAGTATTTAATGTATTTTTTTATAAACTCTCAAAACTTTAAAAACAACACGATATTCTCCTCAAATTCTTGGAACTCTGTAGTTACTAATTATGTACCTTAGAAGAAAAATATAACACACCGTGAATCCAGTTTCTCCTGAAAAAACACTAAGGACGTGCACTTTAATTAAATGTTTAATTGCAGCTTACCCCAGCGACACAGAATAGGTCGGTACAGAAGGTTGGGTCCATACAACGAGTGCAGACGCACGCACACACAGGATGCTTCACGTAAAATGAGTGCACGCAACAAGCACACTGGCGACTAAAGTTACCAGCCATCCAGATTTCCAGAAATATCCAGATTTTGGCCATCCGTCAGGCCCATGTCTTCCAAACTTTTAGAAATAAAGTTTTTTTTTTTATTAAAAAAGTTAGAATAGAAATAGAAATATTTTATCGTCCAGGTAATACAGTCGTCATGAGTGGCTTAAAATATTACCTACAGCTAGGTTACAAATCAATAATGATTTGTTAAGTATATACATGTATAGGTACCTAATGTGAGAATAATGTCTGGATTTTTAGTGAGGACTTTTCAAAATTCTAAATGGTGTAACTCTACTTGCATCTGGCATACGTTTGAGGAGAAAAAGAGAGTCTGGGAAGAGATCTACCTATGAAAGTACAGTTCTATATATGTATGCGTGTGCACTGGTTTTCACTCTTTGTAAGGAGAGCCTTCTGTAACCAACTATTTAGTGCCACAGCGAGTAGAAAAAGGTGAATATAAAGATAATTGCCAAGCGACGGTTCGTAAAGCCGGTGAGTTTAATCTAAGGAGCCTGGATTGTGCTATGATTGGCTCAGTAAGTACAGTTTATTAATTTGAAACCTGACTAGTTATTTCGAGAACTTAATCAAAGCGAAGTTATATTTACTTTTCATTTAGTAGCTCTGCAAACGATTGGCTGACATTAAAATTAGATATAATTTTCTTTAAATCGAAATGATATCTGGCGTTTTAACATTGGTCAATCAATGTAGTGGAATTGGAATTGTGGAGGTCATAAAGGCTCCATGTAAAATGCTGGTATTTAGCTGGGTCCGGTTAGACTGGAAGCCGACGCCAACATGTTGGGGTCAGCTTCCAGTCTAACCGGATGTATTTTACATGGAGTGACTGCCTAACTAACCTCCACAACACAGTTACTGGGTAATGCGATGGCCCTTAGTAAGTCTGGTTGTCAGATTTACGGGCTTCTTACTACCCGTAACGACTGTTAACCAACAGCTTAACGAGATTTCGAAGGACGGAGGGATCTTGCTATGTGAACATGGTCACTCATCCACAGACCAACCGCGGTGGGCTGTTATTCCATAAGCTGAAAGCCCCTAACCAATGTAGTGATGAATAATAATATCGTGGCCCATTCTCGATGGTTTACCGATCATTATTGGTATACTCTCGTGTTCGGGCTTATAACCAGGCGACGTTTTCAAAGCTTAGCAAAGTCATTTGATGTCTTACAAGCATACGGCTTAGCGTCCCAGATGTTCGCACAGCTCACCGTTACCAGCCAGTCCCTCAACCAGTCCATTTTCCCAAATATCCGTAAATAAGCTAAGGAGATGGCACAAAAGTTACTAGAATTTGTAATCTACAAGTACATATAATACCTAGTTGAGCGATCCACTTTGACTTTAAACGCGAAACTTAAAATGCAAACAGTTGAAGCAAGTTCAGAACGTTTCAAATACTGGATACGGCTGAAATTCTGCACGTAGACGGTAGAATCTTTGAAACCACGGCAGGCATATGACTCCTAAGGGAGAGAAGAAAATGTAAGTTCCATACAACTGAATTGGATTCCCATCGTGTTCCCACTGGGAAAAGCAGGACTTCAAGCGATGCTAGAACGCATTCGTACGATTGTACACTCGGGGAAAAAGTAAAAGGTAGTGGCAAATGCTGCAACGTAGAGAGCATTATAGATTAGCAGTTGAAAGAAATACTGTTCATTGGTTCTGAATTAGATGCTGACGTGCGGCAAAGGAAGGGTTGTTATGCTGTACCATTTTCGGTTACCTCAAGCCCAAAGGTATTTGATATTTGGAATAGTTAAGCATAGTTCACAATACCAGGCATTTAAGATACATTTGATTTAAAAGCATACTGTACACAGGCTCATTCAAAGCAAGGCTCAAGGCCTTCTTGTTGGCAAGATGTCTCTACTCGATAGATGATTTGTAATAATATTATCGCTCTGGTGTTTTATTGTATTATTATGAAATTTTTGTATTATTTTCGTATTAATAGCTATTAATTTATGTTTGCTTCATTTTTTTTTTCTATAAGCTAAATAATATTTTCTAATTGCAATTGAATTGAATGTCTCTTATATCTATTACTTATGATTCATGCTGGGTTATATTCGAACGCAATGTAAATTTATACTGAATAAATAATAAGTAAAGGATTTAAGTTTTTGTAGTAGTGTTGGTCAAGCACAAACCAAAAATGGCTAAAGCAACCAGAACATAATAAATGGTAATGGTAACTGATGGATCGTCTATGAGATCCTTATCCTCTTTCACTTTACTTTACTCCATTTCATGACGTCAGCAACTTGAAGGCAATAAACATATTGACATACTTAGTCTAATTAAATAATCGTGTCGTTGAGTTCAGTAACCCACCACTGTGTGAATAGTAAATAGGTACACCGTACACTCGCCTTACGCAAACAGGATTGTATTCAGCCCAGCAACCGGCTAGACTAATACCGCTTGCTTGTAGCGGAATAAGCACAACATACAATATTGGACACATCATGTAGTTACAGAATTTGGGTAGTGTCTGCGTGACCTACTTGGGGTTTGTGCAGACGTGACACACTTACACTCATTTGCCTAGCAATTTCCCAACTACGAGTATGTTAGGGTCGACTATTAAAGATCTACAAGTGACAGCCGGGATCAACGGCTTAACGTGCTTTCCGAGGCACGGAGGAGTCGCGATATGTAATGTATGGTCACCGATCAACGGACCGACCTCGGCAAGCGTAGCTTAACCTTCGACCGACCCGTGCGGCTGTTATTATTTAGCCACAATCCTCCCTTACACAGCTACACTACAGAGGCGAAAATGTCACCGGACAGTGGCTGGTTTGAATGGTCTCCGGTCATTTCAGCCGCTTGAAGTTACGTCAGCCACCAAATACTTAAGACTCAATAGTTTATTGGCTCAGTGGTAGTCTGTCCCTTCCGTGTATGTGTCGTCAATTGACCATACTATGAACGCGAATGCACACTGTACTATGTGTGAATGGAACTCGTCCGTCCTTATAAAATGTGGCTGGCCACATTTTTGTGGTGTGGTTGTGGCTCGTCCGAAAATACGCTTAGAACAGTCGAGCGCTTATTTCGATGGTAACATGACACTGCATTCTTATTTAAAGGGATGTGACAGCAATAAGAAAACGTTTTATTTAGATGACAGACGAAAACTGGGGCATAATTTTATTAAAATGCCTTCGTGTGAATAGGCAATAAAGTGCAAGTTTTATTGATGCTTGCGCGTCCACTGCTGGACATAAGCCTCCCCCAAGCACCGCCACCTCGACCGGTTCTGTGCTTCCCGCATCCAGCAGCTTCCTGTATCCTTCACAAGATCATCGCTTCACTTTGTGGGACTCCTTCCTACGCTACATCTTCCGGTACGAGGTCGCCACTCCAGAACCTTTCGTCCCCTTCGGCCATCTGTTCTGCGAGCAACGTGCCCCTGCCCACTGCCACTTAAGTTTGGCAATTCTTCGGGCAATGTTGGTTACCTACGGATCTCTTCATTTCTTATTCGATCATATAGGAAAACTCCAAATATTGCCCTTTGGGTGACTTTTAGTCTTCTAATTAGGTCCATTGTTCCTGATTTTTTTACCCCAGTAGCAGTCATTATTTTTATTGAAAAAAACAATACAACAAAGCTCAAAGGGTGCCCTTTGAGCTTTTGTTGTATTGTTTTCGTTTTGTGGACATTTCCATGAGTTTCTTGTTTTGATTGTGAGAGGACCCGTTAATTAATACGATGACAATAGTTGGACCTTAGTGAACTGGTGCGACGGTTCGTGGGTGTTCCGATAGTTTTTATCTTTTTTCCAAGTTGGTTTTAATTAATTGAACAGCTAAGTGCAATGGTGATTATTAAATTATAGTGATTATGTGGATAATAACACCACCATTCCCAAACACATTGTCCAACGCGTCACTTCCTATACAGCCTACGTGCTGTTACTGCTTTTTCAGATCATTCAACTAATATTATCAAAGGTTCATTTTGTGTAAATTATTACACTATTTTATTTCCTGGTTTTTTTTTTTTAAGGACATTGATTGATCATTTTATTATTGTAACAGGCATAGTTAGGTATGTCACCATTGTGACATACCTAACTATGCCTGTTACACAACCTACCTACCTGATGTATTAGTAGTTACTGTGATTAGGTATTTTTTCACCTTTTTATTTCAGTAAATTGGCTCGAAAGTTTTGATTTCACTATACTTTTCACTTTGTTTAGTCGATATTCTAGAACAAAGGGTAAAAAAGGAATTAAAACACTGTATTTGAGCAGTTGGTGAAATAAAAATACGGTCCGATATGTCTGATCTACGCTACAATAACATAAGGCGGAATCAATTACGGAGTCCAGTCGTAAAACTTCCTTAGGGCACGTTATGGGCACAGGGTCAAGGCATCTGCTTCTAATGGCCGACTTTTATTGCTATCTGTAATATCGACTTATGGCCGACATATTAATTTCACACCAATTTCGTAATGAAAGTGGATATAACCTTATATAATACCTATGTAAATTCTGTTTATGCTTGAGTTTAAATATATAATTATAATACCTATGTAGCTCGGGGAGCAATGTAACAGTGGACTGTATAAATAGGCAATGGTTTATTTATTTAAACTTTTCGCACAAAAAGGTACAAAGGCGGACTTAATGCCTAAGGCATTCTCTACCAGTCAACCAAGGGTGGTGAAGAGATTATTTAAATGGCAGGTGCTTTGGTTGAGAGGAACAAAGATAAAAAAAGCTCTTAAATCTAGTTACATAAATAGGTTATATACACATACATACTATTACTATAATACATATAATACTAAATCGTTTAGATTATTTTCGTTCTTATTATCAAAATAAACTTTCGGACAAACAATAAATTAAGTTTATTTGTATGACCTACAATTAGTTGTTCCGGGTCTGGCTGTTTGTGTATGTGAGTTTATATGTCTGTAAACGCACCCACGACACAGGAGAACTTCTGGTGTGGGGCAACGTTTTTTTTTTTAAAAAAAAAATGTTAGGACTTTATGACTATCGTCCGTCGCGATGGAGACCGTTGAAGCGAGTGGTCATCGGGCCGAGCCGTGCGCCGCGCGGAGCCTCAGCTTGCCGATGACGTGCTGATCACGCTGCCTGCGCGTGAAGAACGCGCGCAAGGTTCGTGTTGGCTTCGATTCCGAACAACCTATGTATATTCTGTTTAGGCTTGGAATCATGCTAGTCCCGCTCCATAGGTCAATCTAGAGTCTAGACAAAATAAAACTGGTGAGAAATTCCTGATAGAAAAGAGTTCTATCAGGGATTTCAACTAAAGGAAATAACACTTTGCCCGACCTGGGCATCGAACCCAAACCTAGCAGCAGCAGCAGTCAGCAGTAGCATTCGCGACCACTAAACCAACGAGGCAATGTATTTAAATTTTTATCTCTAAAATAAAATTCTTATTTATTTTGAGAGTTTAAAAAGTTTTGTTTAATTTAAATGGGATTGCTAATTATAATTGCAAAAGCGAAAAATAAAAACGCTCTTTGTTTTTATTTTGTAAAATGGTCTGACATAAAATACCTGCAGGCGATATGAAGGTCCTTGTATCCGAGCCTTTGAACGCAAAACCTTTTCAACTTTGATTGAAACCTATTTATACATAGTTGAAAGCGCTTACAGATACAAAATTACACACACAGACTTAATTATTTACTGTACCTATACTCCATGGTTTAGGTAATTAACTAAAGGTAAACAAATCGTAAAAAGGGTATTTTATAGATGACATTCTCTTGTTTAAAAATACGCTATAACCAAATTGAATTTATTTTCGATTTTTACGACAGTTTCCTCTTTAATTAGTGTGTTAAACTTTATCATTTATATTCTTAAACCACTCTTCGTAGATGTAACTGATTGAGAAGATTTATTTAGTTAGATTTATTATAATAATATATTATTTTATAATCTGTCTATTGCAAAGAGCCCAAAAAGACAGGTTCTCTAAGCCTTTGATAATAAACGAATTTGATAACGTTGCTAAATTGAAGAGTAGGTACAACTGTGACGTGGCTTGAGCGAGTGACAGATATTACATTTAGTTGGTTTCTTTTGTAAAGTATAAGTTTACTCAAAACATTGCTGGTTATCATGTGAAACTTTTGACGTATTCATTGAAAGTGCCTAATTATATTATAAAATAACGTTAAAAGTGCGTGGGAATAGGCAGTGTTGAAATTTCGGTATTTGTGCTTGTAGCCCTGTTCAGTTAATAAAATTATTTTAAAATTTGTAACAAAAGGTTTAGTACCCATGAAGTACGTGTTTTTTTTTTATTTACCTTTAGTTAACTACCTAAACCATAAGCACATTGGCAAGGAAACTATTATATTGACACAAAATGTCCAATAATCATCTATTCAAAACAGGTAGGTATTTTCATAATTATGTTCAGAACGGTCCTTTGTCTGACCAAATTCGATCACCATTTCCAAAGGAAACTCCAAGCTTTGTACAAGAAAGTTCTAGAACTAACCACTTGTTTGTTTCATCTCAATTCACGTAATCGCAGTTGGACAAACAAATAATTGGTCCACTCTGTTAAGATAGCACTCTGATAAATAAGTAAATAGAGAAGAGGAAAGGTGCAGTTAAACAAAGAGGATATACACGCACCTTATTTGGAAGTACTTTTAAACAATATTGTAAGTGTGCAGAGAAGTCAAATCTTTTACATGACACTTATAAGAGAATCTCAACCCCAAAATGATATTAACCACTTAATTTAAATGAAACATCACTCTTACAAGAGAATCTTAAGCCTAAAAAGTTAATAACCACTAATTATTAATTAATTAAAATGAAACATCACTCTTATTTCTTACTCTTAAGCCTTGAAAGTTATTACCTACATACATTAAGTATTTAATTATAGTTTAGTGGACTAGTTTTTATTTTTGTAACTTTTGCATGCCACTGATAAAATATGGCTGAACTAATTTCCCCACCATATACCCCATATAGCTTGCAGAGTAAGCACACCGAAGTGGCAGTGGGCTGGCCATGTTTGTCCAAGGACCGATGGCCGGTGGAGCAGACTTGGGGAGAGGAGTGGAGACCGCGTAATGTGCAAGCGTAGTGTGGGATGCCCCCAGCTAGATGGACGGACGACCTTAAGAAGGTTGCTGGGACGGACTGGATGTGGAAGGCCGAGGACAGGGTGTTGTGGCGCAGCCTTGGAGAGGCCTATATCCAGCAGCACCATATACCCACCCATCTTTGCAAAACAAAATATCTTTATCTTATCTTCAAAGAAATATTGCGACTGTAGAGGAAAAAATATCATTACTTTTTTCCATCTCACCTAACTCTTTGTTTGAATGTACTACAATGGGTAAGTAGGTACTTAATATCGTTCTTGGTATTTCTGTTACCATTGAATTGAATGGCAATGCAGCGCGATAATTGCGTAACACGCTAACAATAGCAATAGCTGTGATTTTAACAGTTCAACTATATTCATTTAGCTAGATGGACGGACGACCGCTAGGTGGCTGGGGCGGACTGGATGTGGTAGGCGGAGGACAGGGTGATGTGGCGCAGCCTGGGAGAGGACTATGTCCAGCAGTGGACTGCGATAGGCTGAGTTGATTCATTGAACTATATTCATTGAGTTATTTACGTTGTTGAGCAGACAAAGTTTTCTAACATGTGAAGCAATGTTTAGGCAATATCCTTCAAAATTATGCCGATTGTGATTAAAAGTGTGTACGCAATTAGGGTGCAGGTCTGAGTCAGAGGGTCTGTAATTTACTATCGAACCGAACGTGATGTTTCCAAGAAGTGAAATCATGGTCTTATTATCAAAGAGACTGACTCTATGTGAATTGGCTTCGGAGAAATCTGTAACTGTGCTCTGATTTTATGCTTACTTGATTTATGATTTGCTTGCTTTTTTTTTGATTTTCTTTTTTTTACCTACCTACTTAAATCAAAATACATAGGTACGAGTAAGGTATTTTTTGAGCTTATTTCTATTGTATATTGGAGCTGTGGTGGCCCAGTAGTATCAGCTCCAATTTGTGGGTAGAGTTATAAGGTTGTGAGCTTGAACCCAGACAGGCACTTTACTTTGTGTATTTAAGAGGAAATGCGGGCGGAAAGACTTTTGAAAATTAGGTACCTATTTGAAGAAACTATCGCTGTCGCTCTGCGAGCGCTCGGCGTCCGGCCGCCCAATAAGCGTGCGATAAGGACAACTGCAGATCCGACAGAATAGCCTAAGTAAAAAGTCACATTTTTGAGGTTTGGCTCTCGCCTATTTTCTCCACCAATATTGAACCAATTTAAAGATACTTCATAAACTGGATAAGAAGGATATATACTGTGTCGCCATGTTTTCTTTTTTTCATTAATAGTTGTCAAATTTGTACCCTAGGCCTCTGTTAACAGCGGTCTAAATAGGCAATTTTGAGCATTTTTTGAGGGTTCTAGTGCTTATAAAAATAATGTATTATCAAAAAGGAAAACATAGGGACATACAAGTAACTAACATTTATTATTCTGTAAAAAATCATAGCCATATGGTCATTAACCAGAAAGAAAACAGGTTAGAGCGTCTCTATAGAAAAAACACCACCCGCGTTTCCTCTTAATTTCATCACCACAGCTCTCAAAACGGTGAAGGATAATATTGTAAGGAAACCGGCATATCCTAAACTCAAAGACGTGTCATCCGTCAAACCGCATTGGGCTCGCGTGGTGGGTTATGACCCACTCCCTCACACAGAGAGGAGGCAGTGGGAACATTAGAGATTGCTTATGCTACGTTCGTTTCTTTGACCACACTTGCAAAATAAATACTTAAAACGTAAAATAAACTAGCATTCTCACTCAGTTCATAATTTCTTACCTTCCATTTCTCACAAAAAAACTGCAATAAAAAGTCTACCTAAATGCATTTTTTTCAGCGTGCTCATTACAGCTCAGTCTGATTTTCATTGTAAGAATTTTTCACAGTTATTTCATGCGCAGAAATGAATGCCGCAAGCTTTTAAGAATTGATTTGAAATAAAAGAAAGGTTTGGTTTTTTGTGGACACGTACGCTAACTTTAACACAGTGATCATGAATGTCATAAGTCATTTATTTCAAAACAATATACAATGTGTAGAAATTTTACTAGAGATAAGATGTCATTTAATCATTTATATAAGTAATACAATAATAAAAACAAAAATACATAGTTAAAAATA
Organism: Apamea crenata; assembly: GCA_949629185.1. NCBI lineage: Eukaryota > Metazoa > Arthropoda > Insecta > Lepidoptera > Noctuidae > Apamea > Apamea crenata. The sequence goes on along the minus strand of OX451356.1, from coordinate 8,277,370 downwards.
AAAAAAAAAACAATATTAAGTGTAAAAATTTCAAAATGCCATTTAAAATTAATTCCAATTAAAAAATTAATATCCAGAACGATAATATTACGATTGTCGCTTATCATCTAGGTACCTACTCATCGACACTGTAATAGCCCTTCCTCAATAAATATGTCTTCAATTTGTTTTTAAATAAGTTTGCGGTATTTATTTAAACTTTTAAATTCTACGGGAAGCTTGTTGTATAGAAATACTGATTGGTACCTAGGACTGTGATGAACCACGTTTATTTTCGGTTGGATTATGTTAGACAAGTCTTTCCTACGTGTATTAATTCTAACTTTTCGTTGGTCATCAGTTTCAGATTTGTGAAAGTTCTTAACAAAACTGGTTATCAGCACCAGTATACAAAGGCACTGTCAAAATATTTAGCCTAATGAAATGGTCTCTGCACGAATCCGTCTGTTTTAAGCGGAGCATTGTCCTTAAGGCTCTTTTTTGAGTTACAAATGCCGAGTGGATATTGTACTTATAGCTGTTGCCCCAAAACTCAATACTATACCTAAGCCTAGACTCAACCAAGGCAATGAACAATGTTAGTCACTTTATGCTAGTGCACTGTATACTCGATCACCATTATTCGCGTTGCTGAATTTTGGGCTAAAATTACAGGGTCAATTTAAATTAGTTAGCGAAATTTCGTAGACGAGGTGGGTATCGATAGGTATATAAACATGAAAAAACAAAAAGTATATGATTTGATGTGTTTTTTCAGGTCAGGCCTCGGGTAGAAAATTTCAAGTAACTACACTAGATCGATAATTATGTTCTTTGACAAAAAAAAAAACATTTTTTTTCTGTTTTGTCATGTTAGTGTTAGCTTTTGGTTTTAATGTAATTAAATGTTTGTGTGAATTATTTGACACTTTTTGCAATCGACTTCCGGTGCTCAATATACCGTCTCCGATTAGTTGACGGAAGTCGTTGCAAACTGTATTAAAATAATATTTAGTATTTTATTTCCGGAAGTTGCTTAGCACGCCACCTAGTGACCGTTTTTTTAATGTAAAAGGGTATAAAAGCACATGGCGGTGCATTTTAAAAGTTAGTTCCGTGTAGAATAAAAAGCTGAAACGTTACGCTGTTCGTTTTCTTGTCCCAATCCGTTCTGGTTTCTCATATCAGAAGTGGGATAGTACCTAATAAGTGCAAGTGAACTAACAATTAACAAGTTTTTAATCTAAAGCAACTTTTTTTTTTCTGTTTTATTGTGTTCTTCGTAAGCGTTAAAACAGACATTGTAGTAAACGTTACGACGTGTTTAAGTGGTGAACGTTAAACGGTACGGTGTGTTACTTTGGTGAACTGTAATATGCCCAAACGCACTCGTGGTGTGAGTAGTGACTCTTCGACAAGTGAATATTCGTATAGAGAGAGACATTCAAAACGACGAAGTGATAAAAAACATTCAAACTCTAGCAGTCGTACACGTACCCACAAAAGAAAAAAGAAATCTAGAAGATCACGCCGAACGAGGGAAAGCAGCAAAAGTTCGAATAGTAGAACCTTGAATGATGGGAGGTCATGTGAAACTCCAATGCGGCAACCAGGAGGCGAGGTTGCTTCTGTAGCGGTTGAAGATTGCCACGGTCCTGAACCGGGAATCGTAGAAGAAAACAGGAGATATACTGCAGCGACTGAACGAGAGGCAGTGCCAGGATCTTCAGGGGCTCCAGATGGAGGTTTGGAAAGTAACCCACTTAATCTTAATTTGCCAATCAATTTGCATGATTTAGTGAGCTTTATTTCTTCTCGTGTGAAACCTGATAATTCTTCATATTCTTCATTAAAATGTGACAAAAATATAATTCCTGAATTTGACCCATCCGTTAAAAATCAAAGAATAGATACATGGCTATCTAAAGTTAACGAATGTGCTCATATCTATGGTTGGTCTGATCAACAAACGACCCATTTTGCTTTGCCACGATTAGTAGGTCATGCCAAAAAATGGTATGAAGGGCTTAAAACTATAAAATATACGTGGTTAGAATGGCAACATAATTTAAAACGCGCATTTCCTTCTGACACTAATTATGGTGCCTTATTATTTGAAATGCTAGAAAAGAGATATAAAATAGGTGATTCGCTCGATGATTACTATTACGACAAAATGATTTTGTTGAATGCATGTGATATATCAGGCAAGAAAGCAGTAGATTGTATCATTTACGGTCTTGAGGACCGCACTATTAGAGCAGGAGCATCTTCAGCCCGTTTTGATCAACCGGAAGATTTATTAAAATATCTCAAAGACATGTGCCGTGACCAAAAAGAGTTGGTAGAAAAAAATAAATCAAAATCCTCTCTGTCCAATAATTCCACCATAATTTGTCATATTTGTAGTAAGAGTGGTCATCGTGCGAACCAATGCAGGCAATCAAACAATACTCCTTTAGTATGCTATAATTGTAAACAAACTGGCCATAGAGTTTCACAATGTTCAAAACCCATTATTAGATGCGAAAAATGTAAAAAATATGGACATAAAACTGAAGACTGTTTTTCAAATAAAAATAAAAAAGAACAAAATAATAACCAAGATAAACGGGTTTTAAGGACCACTACTAGTGATTTAGATAGTTCACAAAATAAATATTACAAAAATGCATCTATAAATAATAATTCTATTCAAGTTAAATGCTTTATCGACTTTGGTAGCCAATGCACACTTATTAGAGATACAGTAGCATATCAGTACAATTTAATAATTAGTGAAAGTTCCTTACCTGTCATTAAAGGGGTAGGAGAGACCCATATTGTACCCATAGGTAAAGCTGACATTTTATTGGCTATAGATGGAGTTGAGGCTGTGATCACTAGCTATGTTGTCGCATCCAACCAGTTACATGTACCCTTACTAGTTGGTCAAAATTTCACCGAACTACCAGATATTTTAGTTATTAAGACTAATAATAGTCTAGAGATTTTAAAACGCAACAATTTTTGTAGTGACATCTTGCCTGGTATTGAACATGAAGATAATGGTATTATCAAACTATACGTTTTCAAGGATTATATTGGTACTAACACAGACTTAATTAAATGTTATACTTCTGCAGTTGAGGACTCCACGGTATTTGTTTTAGGTAGCCATCGCAATTATAATAATTGTCAATATTGGATTAAAGAAGGGGTCTACAAAATAGTGGGTAACTGTTGTGATATTCCGATAATTATCTTAAGTGATGCAACGCTGCATTTAAAAAAGGATATGCTACTGGTTAGAGCGTACAGAATCGGTTATGATAATAATATCAAGGAATTAAATTGTTTTAAATTACAATCGAACTATAGTCCTTTTGAAGCTAGTGAGGTTAACATTAATTCAGAATTAACAAAAGAAGAAATTATTAAAGTACAAGGGTTAATATCAAAATATAGGACAAGTTTTGCTCAAAATCTCTCGGAATTGGGTTGCACTAATCTCAGTGAAATGGAAATTAAATTAACTGATAGCACCCCTGTGGTTTATAGGCCATATAGATTGAGTTTTAAAGAGCGAGAGATAGTACAAGAAATGGTTAGGGAACTGTTAGTACATGACATTATCGAGGAGTCTTCTTCGTGTTACGCTAGTCCGATCATACTCGTATCAAAGAAAACTGGGGGAAATCGCTTGTGTGTAGATTACCGAGCTTTGAATGGTCGAACTGTTAAGGACCACTTCCCACTGCCATTGATAGAAGATCAGTTGGACCAATTAAGTGGCTGTAAGTTCTTTACAACTTTAGATTTAATGAGTGGCTATTATCAGGTTCCTATAAAAAAGGAGAGCAGACACGTCACGGCTTTTGTTACGCCTGATGGTCTGTATCAATTTAAGAGGATGCCTTTTGGTCTGGCCAATGCGCCCTCTGTATTCCAAAGGACCATGAACCAAGCCCTTGGGTTAAATTCTGCTCAAGGGCCTACTAAAATTGGATCGGATAAGCCAGCTATTGCTTATATGGACGACCTGATAATACCATCGAAAAACTTTGAAGAAGGTATTAAAAAATTAGAGAAAACATTTAAATTGCTTAATGAAGCTAAATTAACTTTAAATATACAGAAATGTTATTTTTTTCAAACTTCTATTGATTATTTGGGGTACGAAATTACAAACGAGGGCATTAAACCGAGTAAAATTAAAATTGATGCTGTAAAAAACTTTCCAACGCCGCGAAATGTACACGAAGTCAGACAATTTATTGGTCTGGCTAGTTATTTTCGCAAATTCATAGAAAAATTTTCGATAATAGCAAGACCTTTAACTGATCTTACAAGAAAGAACTGTCCGTGGAGATGGGACAGCGAACAGGAAGTTGCTTTTCAGTCTCTTAAAGATAAATTAATAGAACGCCCTTTGTTAACTTTGTATAATCCAAATTATGTCACGGAATTACACACTGATGCGAGTAAGATTGGACTGGCAGGAATACTCTTGCAGAAAGAAGACAGTCACGCTCCTTTCAGGCCAGTTGCTTATTTTAGTCGAAAAACTACTATTGACGAACAAAAGTTTCACGCATATGATTTAGAAACGTTGGCAGTAGTAACTTCACTTCAGCGTTTTCGCGTATATTTACTCGGATTAAAATTCACAATAATCACGGACTGTAATGCCTTAAGGTCAACGTTTTCTAAACGAGACATTCTACCACGAATTGCTAGATGGTGGCTGGCCTTGCAAGAGTATGACTGTAACATCATGTATCGCCCTAATCATAGTATGACCCACGTAGACGCGTTGAGTAGAAACCCTCAAGAAAATTGCAATACAAATGAAGTAGATTCGTTAAGAGTTTTAAATATTACACAAGACGATTGGTTACTCAGTGTTCAACTAACAGATCCTAAAATATGTTTTATTAAAGATGTACTAAATGATCCAAAGTACGAAGATATTATTGATATTAAACAAAATTTTGTTTTTCAACATAACCGGCTGTTTAGAAAAGTTAATGGTGAATTAAAATGGGTAGTTCCAAAAGGAGCCAGGTGGCAAATATGTAAGCAAAATCATGATGACATCGGGCATTTTTCAGTTGATAAGACTTTATCTAAAATTCAAAAAGATTTTTGGTTCTCAAAGATGAAAAAGTTTATTACAAAATATGTCAAGTCTTGCTTACATTGTGCATATGGTAAAATGCCTGCGGGAAAAAAAGAAGGTTTTTTACATCCAATAACAAAAACCGATATTCCCTTTGAAACGGTTCATATTGATCACCTGGGCCCCTTTGTAAAAAGTTCAAGGGGTAATGCTTACTTACTTGTTATTGTTGACGGGTATACTAAGTTTTGTGTTTTAAAACCTTTGCGCAATTTAAGGTCAAGTCTAACTATTAGAGCATTATACGATGTTTTTACAACATTTGGCTATCCGAAACGTTTGATCTCCGATCGAGGCACCTCATTTACCTCTGAAGAGTTCCGAAAGTTTTGCGAAAAAAACCACGTTAAGCACGTTTTGAACGCTGTCGCCTCGCCTCGAGCCAATGGCCAGGTGGAGCGCTACAATCGGACAGTGTTAGACGCGTTAACTTCATATACCGACAAATTAGGGGAGACCAAATGGGATTCTGAGCTGGGTAATATTCAATGGGGGTTAAATAATACACTTAATAAAGGTATAGGGAAAACCCCATCAGAAGCTCTGTTTGGTCGAAATTTAATCCATAATAGTGAGAATATTATGAATGAAATATTTTTAGACACCAGGCAGTTAGATAGGGATATTAATGAAATAAGAACCGAAGTTAGCGAACACATATCGAAAGACCAACGTACACAGAAAGATAGATTTGATAAGACACGTAAGGAAGCTAAGATATATGCAATAGGGGATTTGGTAAAAATTCAAAAACAGATAGGTCATAATGAAGGCCAGAGTAAAAAACTATTACCTGTATACTCGGGTCCCTACAGAATTTCAAAAGTTTTAGATAATGATAGGTATGAAGTCTCAAGCATACCAGGGTCTAACATTGGTAAAAAGCAGTATTGTAATATTTGGGCTGTTGATCAGATACAGCCGTGGATTAGCACAAGTATTAATGAAATAAGTTCAGAATCTGAGTCTGAAAAAGAATCATCAAGTTAATTAGGTAGAGGTTAAATGAAACACATTAATTGTAGAGTATTTAATTGGTTATAGGTTATACAAATGGACAATTGTTTTATAAGTTTATGATTTACTCATGTCTTCAATTATGGTTGACCTGAAAGAATAAAAAAAAAAATAATAATAATAATAAAGAGAATAACTTAATATGATATGATTGATCAATGATTTTTATGATTAAGTTGTAGTTTGAAAGCGAAGAGGAAATGTGAATTAAATATGTTATTTTGTTAGAAGTTATTCTGTGTTAGAAATAATAAAGATAAATGTAATGATTTAATCGAAACTCAAATTATTAGTATAAACTGGTGCTACTTTAGTTACTTAAAATGAAAATATATAAGAGAAAAAAGAAATATGGATGATTAGGAGATGGAAGTCGTGGGGTGGTTGGCTTGATAGATAAGTTTTGATGAAGCTCACGTAGAGTGGTCAACCGCCAGCGAAGTCCCACGGTGCATTTCCCACCTAAAGCATTACCCTCATTGGAAGTCGTACAGTGGCTGGAAAGTGAGAGAGCTTGACCAGTGTAGCTTGCGGTGCAATGTGTGGCAAATGCCGAATGTGATGTCACTCATTGGAAGTCGTACAGTGGCTGGCAAGTGAGAGAACTTGACCAGGGAAGCTTGCGGTGCAATGTGTAACCTGTGCAGAATGTGATGTCACTCATTGGAAGTCGTACAGTGGCTGGCAAGTGAGAGAGCTTGACCAGGGAAGCTTGCGGTGCAATGTGTAACATGTGCAGAATGTGATGTCACTCATTGGAAGTCGTACAGTGGCTGGCAAGTGAGAGAGCTTGACCAGGGAAGCTTGCGGTGCAATGTGTAACATGTGCAGAATGTGATGTCACTCATTGGAAGTCGTACAGTGGCTGGCAAGTGAGAGAGCTTGACCAGAGAAGCTTGCGGTGCAATGTGTGGCATGTGCAGAATGTGAGGTCACTCATTGGAAGTCGTGTGGCGGCTGACAGGCGAGAGTGCTTGATCAGTGAAGCTTACGGTGCAAGTAGTGACGGATGTAAATTAATATTAAGGTAATAATTAAGGTTTAATATTAAGGTTCTCTATAATATTGAATCGCCATAGTGTTTGTGTGATTTATAGTTTGAGGACAAACTTAATGTCAGGAAGGCCGAATGTTAGCTTTTGGTTTTAATGTAATTAAATGTTTGTGTGAATTATTTGACACTTTTTGCAATCGACTTCCGGTGCTCAATATACCGTCTCCGATTAGTTGACGGAAGTCGTTGCAAACTGTATTAAAATAATATTTAGTATTTTATTTCCGGAAGTTGCTTAGCACGCCACCTAGTGACCGTTTTTTTAATGTAAAAGGGTATAAAAGCACATGGCGGTGCATTTTAAAAGTTAGTTCCGTGTAGAATAAAAAGCTGAAACGTTACGCTGTTCGTTTTCTTGTCCCAATCCGTTCTGGTTTCTCATATTAGTTATTACGATATACGATACCCATCACGTCTGCGTTATTTCGCTACCAAATTTTTTTGACCCTGTATTTAAAAATGTACTTTTTATGAGTTATTTTTGCCATCGACGCGCTCAGAAAAGGAACTCCTTATAACTATTATATATATTATATACATCACCTGCCTACCCTTTTCCCAACTATGGTCTATCTATGGCCTATGGTCGGCTTCCAGTCTAGCTGGATGCAGCTCAATACCAGTATTTTACATGGAGTAACTGCCAATCTAACCTCCACAACCAAGTTACTGGGTAATACGATACCCCTTGGTACTGTCAGACTTTCAGGCGTTTGACTACCCGTAACGACTGTCAAAGATCCACGAATGACAGCCTGGACCAACCGCTCTGCGTGCTTCCAAGGCACAGAGGGGTCTTGGTATGTAAAAATGGTCCCCTAGCCACAGACCAACCGTGGGAAGCGTAGCTTAACCTGATCGATTGATCTGTGAGGAGTTATTATTTAGCCACGGGTGCCTCCATCATTATTATAACAGCCGGTTGAAATTCACAACAACTAAGCACAACGTAATATCTTAATTCTCCAATTTATGAAAGAAATAGATAGGCCCACTCACGTTCAGCAAAATATAATACGTACTTAATATTAAATGTTTCCCTTAAGCTACGGTTTCCTAAAAGAGCGGTGACCACCCACATAGCGTCCGCAATTCACCGGTTAATGACGTCACTGAAACGTTTCCTACGAAAGTAAGTTGGTGTGGTTCTCAAGAGAGCGCTTTTGACTCGTACAAAACAAGGTTTTTCTGATCCAGTTATTGAATTAAGAACCCAACTGATAGAGAAATGCAGTTCTTTATACAAAAATGACATATAGTTCGGTGCTAAGTTGTCATTTTAGTATTAAGAACTTTGCCTAAATCGAAACAAAGTTCGAAATACAAGTACTGGCTCAATAGTTTAGGCTAGAACTAAAGTTAGGTTTCGTTTTGTAATAAGACGGGTAGAGTCAAACTCTGCTGCCCAAAGATTTGCCCTCACCGTACTTATACCCTGTCCATTAGGTAAACCGTTTTTTTTATTGACACACGTACGGTATTTATAATGTCTGTAAGAAACCATAAATATGATAAGGTAAATATATTTATTTTATTACTCATTTTAAAGTTAACTTTTACGTAATCGGGAATATTTACGTTCTAAGACAGCTGTCAAAAAACGGTTAACCTAATGGACAGGATATAGTCAAGTGAAAAAGTGTTCATACTGAGAAGAGAAGTTCACACATTATTATGAGTATTAGCGTTTCCATGACAATCAAGACAACTCACGGCGTCATTGTCTGTCACTGTCAGAGGTGTCAAAACGAAACAGAAACGCGACTATCTTTTGACGCGGTGGGGCACCAGTATCTAGCGACTTTAATCTTTGCCGCTGTCATCATTTTCATGACAGCCGTCATTGTGGCCGTTATGTGCGGTCTCCGCTTTTCTAGGTAGCTTCCATAGCTTTAGCGTACAAAATAGTTCGGTATCATTAAATCAATGTAAAAAACATACATATTAAACACAATACAATATGTAAACTGCCTTATATTATTGAATTATCTTATTTATGGATTCTTACAAACATTATACTTAATACCGTACGTGTATCAATCAATGTATTGTGTTTTGCTGCAATCACTGGTACCATCTGAGAAAAAACGGTTTACCTAATAGACAGGGTATAATGCTTTTTCTTACTGTCTGTTTGTACGTCATGTGTGTGTCTGTACGTAGACGTAGTACGCTTGACATGACGTGACGTCTTATCACTTATGTACGTAATGTACGTCATCCGCGCCCCTTGTGCTGCGTAAGTTTCCTTCCAAAGAACTAATAAAAGGCAAGTTACCTTCTATCGGATCTTTCCGTTACTTACCGTTTCTCGTAAATTATCTCACTATCTCCATTTTCAAATTTCATCAGGCGAAAGCACTCAACTCGATCTTCTCTGTACCCTCGTTACAAGTGTCTTACTAAAGGGCTGCGTCTACACTTCGTTTTGTGACGTCACTGGTTACTTACCTACTACAAGGATGTTTAACTTCCTACATTAGTGGATTGAAGTCATCGTATGCACACAACCAGATGCTACGGAATTTACCAAATGGATATACCTAGTGAGTCCCGTTGAAGGCACTCTGAGTTAATTGATGCGAGCGACAATATTAATTCGCAGAAGTTCTTTTGCAGAATTTATAATAATATAGATAAGAAAAAATTGTATTTATTTGTTATTTGCTCAACACATACCTGTACCTACAAGAATAAAATGCAACTTAAAAAATAAAGAATCAAATATTTGGAATAGTAATGATTTTTAATGACTTATTTCAAGTCAAAATAATATTAAGAATCAGCATTGCCATCCAACGTGGTAATGCTGTCAGCCTTTTGGGCCCTTCTCTCATTGACAGCAATGCGGACGAATTTTTTGAAGCCCAATGAGCTCCTGCCTTTTTCTTTATTTTTTTATTATATACTTGTAGGTATATAATATACCTAGGAGGTATATATAGGAGGGAGGGGCTTGTGGCTAAGTAATAACAGCCGCACGGATCGATCAGGTTAAGCTACGCTTGCCGCGGTTGGTCCGTGGATGGGTGACCATTTTCACATACCAAGTCCCCTCCGTGCCTCGGAAAGCACGTTAAGCCGTTGGTCCCGGCTGTCATTCGTCGATCTTTGACAGTCGTTACGGGTCGTCAGTAGCCCGAAAGTCTGACAACCAGTCTTACCAAGGGGTATCGTATTACCCAGTAACTGGGTTGTGGAGGTCAGATAGGCAGTCGCTTCATGTAAAATACTGGTATTCAGCTGCATCTGGTTAGACTGGAAGCCGACCCCAACATAGTTGGGAAAAAGGCTAGGCAGATGATGACTTGTAGGTATATAATATATATATTTCAGTGTTAGCTTGTTAAAATTGTATTTAATGTGTTGAGTACCTATAAAGTAAATGTGAATTAGCAAACAATTATAAATTATAATGGTCAATAGTAAGAAACTATACCTAATACTTACTTGTAGACGTCATACCTTTTGAGTACCACTATTTTAGTCATTTATGTCAAATTAGACAGCTCATTTTCCTCCTACTTAACTTGAACTCTACAAGTTAGGTAGATATACGTATATCTCTCGGAAGAATAAGTATTGATATTCTAATAGAAAGGTACTCAATGTTTGAATAATAGACACAGGGGCATGTAAAGAACTCGCCATGCGAGAGTAATAAGGAAGGTCGTATTATTTTAGTATAACGTTAGAATAAAGAATTGTTATGGGTTGTCAGTCAACAGACCACTTTGAGTGAAATAAGAATTATTTCTTTCTACTCGTTATAGAAATAAAAAGGAAAAATATTAAATGTTTCCATAAAATTTCGCTATTTTGGTCATTGATTGCCATTGTTATAAAAACAATAATAGGCAATTTTATTGAAATTTATTCGAAAACAAAATTCGTTTAAATGAAATCAGTAATTCAAGCAAGAGGATTTAAATTTAAGCGCGAATTTTCTGTAATTTTTTTTCGTTTTCACGATTTTCGCGCTAAACCAATTTAGATGAAAGGCAGAGAAGTAGGTGAACATCTGAAGTAGAAAATTAAAAAAGTTCATACGCAAGTGAAAGCCCTGGCAGTACTTCTATGAAATAAACATTACACACGCCATGTTAACGACAGCTTTAAAAAACTGCAAACGAGGTATTTAAATTAAAATACTTCAATTTTAAAGCTCATGGGCAGCCAACTCATTTGAAAGTTTTTTCATTACTAGCACAGTGTAAATGAGGGCCGTGGTTCTGTGAATGTGTTCAGTGTAACCAAAACCACTCCGAATTTAGGCGCTCCAAATAAAATTAGCATTTTTCTCGCGTTAGCTAAAGGGTCGACCACTTTTAGGGGCTGATTCAGACTTCAGACCAATGAGAATGCACATGGAAAATAATCTTCTTGCGACCGAATTTTTTTCGCAAGAAAAACTAAGTAAATAAACTCAATTGACTACATAAATAAAAGCCTTACGATTTCAAATAAATATTGTCACCATCATTTTATTTGATCCTTTCAGCATTCTGTCTGTTAAAGAACCCATTCTCCCTCCACGTCAAGCAATATTTATTTTAACATGTCCAACCTCTCGAATATGTTGATATAGTGAAATTGATCGGCTACTTAGCAAAGTATCGGGTGGAGTAAAACAAGTGGGGGAACAACAATATGTCAAACAAGTGGGAGACAAACAAGTAGGTACCAACAGACTTACAGAAGTCCTACGACTTCGTCTAAAGTCTAGGTGTATGCTCGCCTAAATTGATTGAAGCCGAAGCCCCTTGTGAGTATAGACAAAGTTAATTTATAAGTAGCAAAGTTCTTGTCTGTAGTTTGAGTGTGAAGTAAGACGAAGGTGTGGGAACATGCCCTGAAGTGTTCTTCATCTTAGTCTTTAAAACAGGCGTGAGTTTCATCTTAGTACTTTAGCTTTTACTAGCAATTTCTCTGTATTTATTTACTCCAAATAATGAACTAATTATTTTGTTACTAGGCAGGCGTTTACACGTTCATAGCAAGAAGCATTCCTGTTATAGGTCTGGACACACCTTTACGTAACAAACAAGATTACACATTTTTCAGTCCAAAAAATACGTACGGAAGTATCATCTCTTGCTCTGCCGGTCCCCCGTCCGGATGTAGGGGCGAGGGCACAGAGGTGATCATAGCCGTCGGAAATCCAAAGTTGAACATCGAACCGGTAAATATACCGAACCGATAGGCGAAAGGGTACACGCGAATAGCTTTACAAAATGGCCGACTTATATCAATGACAGAAACGGGATATTGATGTTTTAATTTCGGGCACGTTCGTACAAATTGAAATGAAGTTCTAGAAAAGAAATAGGTGTGTCAGTATGTTAATTAAAACGTAACAGAGTCAGTATTTTTAACTATGGAAATAATGAAAGACAAACTTTAATTTAAAGAACTAAGAAATTAATTGAAACAAGGCTGAGTGGACTCTACGACACTAACATTTCATGAATGGGTTAATTTAGTAGATCGGTACCTACTGTTTTTTAAACGAAAGCGAATTTTGACTTACTTTCGTCGCTACAGTTTTTCGGATCGATACAGATGTTGTTAAAGGAAGATACTCCAGTCTTTCATCGTTTTCGAACACTCACGGATCTGTTTGGTCTCGGAGACCAATGGTCCTATCTTCAAACTTTTTCGTATTGTCAAATTCAAGTCAAAGTGAAAGCATTTATTTCAAATAGGCACATAAGAGGCAGTTTTGAACGTCAAAAATTATAGAAAAATAGAATTGATTCTAGTCGTCCCTTCCAAATGGTAGTTTTCGTATGGAGAAGACCATTCTTCTCCATAGGTTTTTTTTTATGTACGAAACTCCACCTACTCTTTTATTTTCAGGCGTGATGCTACTTATAAGCATGCAAATATCAGTAGTACTCATCTACTTACTGCGAATAATTCCATGTACAATCATCTTGTAGAATCTGCAACGCTCGTAAAAGATGAAGCCGTCTTATTAGAGTCGTTAAGGAAACTCATTACTCATTCAATTATGTTGATTTCGTGTCTGATGTATTTTTTCTCCTGTGCTGACTCGAAACTTGAAGTGAATTGGTGGTTCTATTTGCTTGTTGTGTTACTAGTTTATCTTAACTCTTTTTGTTCTTAATACGATACAAGTATTTTATTTTATTTTACCCTACTTGATTTCGAAAGTTGATGATTCGATTTTTATTATATCGAACATGGTGTGTCGATAATTCAGTTGTACGATGTTTTATTCGTTAGTTTCGTCAGTTGATTATATAAAAAAAGGTATGACAGTTTCGGCTTTTGAGGGTATCAGGCGATTGGCTAGCAACCGGACACTGATATTGTCTACGTTATCTTTGGCCCATTCCACAGCTAAACGTGGTGAATTTGTTACCTGTCTACCTCGTTTTACGAAAATAGACGTGAAGATATGTATGGTATTTAATGTATTTCCTTAACGTGTATAATGTAAAATAAGATTATTAATTAAATGTCACGGACACCACAACAGTAGGCGTTTCGAACCGACATACTATCGAACTAATAAATTAGCGAACTAATGAGCAATCGCTGTAGGGTTTTGGCAACAGGATTTTTCGCACAAACGTTACATCGCACCAATAAAGCATCGATGGAATAAAACATCGTACAACTGAATTATCGACACACCATGTTCGATATAATAAAAATCGAATCATCAACTTTCGAAATCAAGTAGGGAACCCAATCAGACACAATAGTTACTAAGTTTTTAACATGATGATGGCCAAATTACAAGTTTTCAAATATAGAATAACAACTAACTATGTACTAGGTAGCAGACAATGTTACTTTTGCATACTTCATATTCGTATATAATGCAAGGGCTATGTTATCTTGTCGAAGAAGTGATTGTAAAGAGCCTTCTTTAATTTGGGCACACTAGTATTAAAGAGATCTATGTCAACTCCCTGGCAGGTTTCATTATACATACGGCTTCATTATACATACGCTGTATGCGCTTTTGCTGAGCATGGGGTCTTGGGTTCGACGCACAGGTCATGCAAAGTGTAATTGGGTTTTTTGATCGGGAATTCCTAAATTAAGTAGTAGCTCGGAGTCCTGATTTGTGTCCGCTTGATGGCAGTAGGTTAGCCCCCTTTTATATGGGACTTAAACAAAACTGGCGGAATGTGGCTTTACTACAGATAAACACATCAACTAACCTTTCAGAATTACAGACGTGATGTTATGTTATGTATACTTGTATCGTATTAAGAACAAAAGAAAGAAAGAAAAACAGGATTATCTGTCACAAAAACACGTGCATACAAAAACTCGAGTAGGTTTACCTACTCGAGTTTTTGTATGCACGTGTTTTTTCAGAAAAATAAAAATAAAATAGATTTTCATATAGGTAACCACGTGCACAATACAAAAATAGTCGGCAGCTGCACGTCATAATGGTGACAAGAAGGTTTCCACTCAGCATGATGCTGTGCTATGGGGCCACAGCACAGCGCCGATATACGTTGCGAGTTGCGAGTGTCAAGCTTACGGAAAACTTGTGTAGAAATATAAAAACTTTGTATTAAATATTTTGTATCCCATCAATTTATTAACCGACCTCTTTTTTGTTCAGTTTCATTTCAGTCCAGTGTAACCAATATTCTTCTTTTCACAAAAATACAAAATGATAAAATTTCAAAATGTTTGGACTATTTATGTAATTCATTCATGAAAAATACCTCGCAATATTGCCGGTGTGGTACAAACCGTTCGCTGATTATTTTACTCCCGCAGAAAATATTGAACGAGAGACGCAAAAATGCAAATATTTGAATTGTCGACGCGGCAAGGATCAACTTCTCGCCATATTTCATTATAATGTATTTGTAAAGTTTCATCTTTCGTTTGCCGTTAGGGCTCAGAAGCTGTTCTCTTCAAGTTTCTTCTCTAAAATAACAATATGACTGTCACGCAATTTGTCGCCCAGTCATTTTGATAAATGAACGAATAAAATACAAGTTACAATACTTTTCCAGTCACACTTGGCAGCTGACAGCGTTATAACTCAATCACTGGGGAATAAATCAAACAAACGGATAGATTTCTTATTTTATTTTATACAAGCTTTTAACCGTGACGTCGTTCGGGGGGAAATGTTGTTTCTCTTCTTGCTGTATTGCAGTTACACAAACAAAGTTATGTTATTTATCTGCCAAATAAACTCCATCAGCTGTAACGTCGCTGGGAAATAATGCAGGAGGCTACGGTTGTTTGTCTAACTACTTACTGTGGTTCGAACTGGATTGGGTACTATCATTCTTCTCTTCTACAAAAGTTAGCAAAGCAAGTAGAAACAATAAAGTAGGTACATCATTCAGACAGTAAAGTTTTGATTCAAAACAAAATTTCAGAAGGCAAATTCCTGTAATTTAAAAACGTTCAAAGCCTAGTCGCAATCTCATGTCAGCAACAATCAATGTCAAAAAATTAAGGTATATTTGACAGATTGAGACTGAGATCAGATTGTGAACGTTCTTAAAATTACGATAAGGGTCTGATCTGAAGTCACAATGCTAAGAAATATTGACGGCACGGTTGGCGTAGTGGTTAAGCGATTGAATGCTGCACTGCGTGTCGCGGGTTCGATTCCCGCACGGAACAAATATTTGTATGACCTACAATTAGTTGTTCCGGGTCTGGCTGTTTGTGTATGTGAGTTCATATGTCTGTAAACGCACCCACGACACAGGAGAAATTCCTAGTGTGGGGCAACGTTTTTTTTTAAAAAAAATAAAAAAAATATACCTACCTTTCACTTGTAAGATAAAATAAGTGGCAAAAGTGTTTTAAAATCATAGAAAACTCACTTGCAAGTTAGGAATCAGGCTTGTCTTTCAATCACTGTCTGCACCGTCAAATGCGTAATAAACCACTGTCCATCGCCACAGGCTTATGCAAAAGGTTACCAGAGTGGTGTGTAGACGTGCAGACTTGACGGCGACAACGTTCGTCGAAAGACAATTTGTTTCCGATTTAACGAACCGACCTATGCATCTCAAAGATAGTGGCTGCCGCTGGCTATTTTACCGCCCCAAGTGGTTGATTTAAATGGGATTTGACCGCCGTCGCTACCTTACCCTCGGTTCCCCAAAAGCCCTAGGCCTGGCCAGTAAATCTGTTGCTAAATCTCATATACAAGCTGTTATATTTGGTGGATAAAAATATCAACAACAGTCAAATGAATTGACTTTAAATTCAACCGCAAATTAAATAGATTGGCTGCCCTTGACTTATTGCAATGAGATCAAAATGCAAAATATAGATATTAAAGAAGGTGATAAATTATTTTCAGATAATAAGGAGAAGGCTGGTTCGATGTGGCGCGGGAAAAGAGTGCCTGGAAGGATTTGGGGAGGCCTTTGCCCAGCATTGAGACAGTATAAGCTAATAAAAATAAAAAAAGGAAGGAATTTTTTATTGTTCTTCTAATACGCTTAAAGGTAAATAAACAAATCTTAGCTCTGATCTTAGTTACTGCCATTTTACTTAAATTAGCAGATTTTCAAGAAATTAAGTCTTCTTATGGCTTTGTGGCAGAATCAGTTCCTTGAAAAACTCTTTATTTACTCCAGTGAAGAAAGTTTCCTGTTTTGTATTACTTGAATTTTGTACATACATAATAAAGTCTTGTCTCGGTGTGGCCAGGGGCGACTCTTTTACGTCATAAGTACTTACTGAAAGGTCGCTTTGCCCCAGGATATAGGTAAAGCCGGAATAAGGAAACTTACTATTGCATTCATAACACAATAAACTTATTTTCTTTGTGAAACAAAGTCATTTCAATAGCGCTTTATGTTAATAACACTGTGTAGAATGTTAAAGTTGGTGATTTACAAGGGTTTCTCCGTAAGCACTGTTCTTTTTTCTTTTCTTGTAAGTGACAAAAGGGAATTGTGTTTCTCTGCGCACATTGTATTTGATTAGACAGAGAGATAAATCTCGGGGGAGACAGTGTTTCGGGATTAAGTATTGGCTTACCGAGCTGTCCACTACAGATAAGGGATAAACGGTATGATGTAACAAATTTATTTATTTATTTATTTATTTATTTATTTATTTAGGCAAACCAACTAAATACACACAAAAACATTCAAGTACATATCATTTACAAATACAATAGCATTGCATGCATCTAAATTAAAGGTGAGCACAGCACTTTATTGAAATCTCGCTATACAATAATAATTAACAAAAAGATGGATAACAATGTAATTAGAACTAATATCGATAATCTCTTATACTTAAAACCAATTTGAATTAGATAAGATTAAATAAGATTGGATTAAATTAAATTGTATTAAATTAAATAAGATTGAGTTAAATAAAAAACAAAAAAAATATAGTAAAAAACACACAAAACAAAGAAGAAAAAAAAAAAAAAATTGAGCAAAAGTTTACATATTATTGAGCACTCTCTTAAACTTAGTAAAACTGGTAAATACAAAGTATCTGACCTCTTAACTACGAACAGAATATAGAGAATGCTTACTTTTACTCACTGCCTTGTGACTTTTGTTAGGTGCTTAGAGAAAAACATTACGTAAATACAATAAAATTATGGAAATATTATGTTGGAAATTAAAATAAACAGCCTATTTAAAAAAAAAAGTAAATAATGTAAACGGAAAGGTGCATGTGTGGTGTCTATGATGAACACTATCATAGGCTACTGATGTAAATTCTAATTGATTCAAAGGTGCGTAAAGACAAAATCAATGATCATTCTACTGCCTTTATCCCAATTCATTTGCGGTCAACGCAACATGTTTTTTCAACAACATCTCTATTAATCGCTAGAAGAAGAAAAAGAAGACAAAATCAATATTACCTACCAATGAAAAACTTTTTTTAAATTAGACTTTAAGAATATTTAGTGAGACAGATAGAAATACTCTTCATTATTTTTTTTTTACTAGCCTACGCTGGGCAAAGGCTTTCCTCCACTCCTTTGATATTTCGCGAGCCCGCGCGTCCTCCTTCCTGTTTTGACGGCACCTATCCAGCTCGCCACGCCATCTCTTACGTGGTCTGTCATTATTTACCAAAAACAAATTACAAATAAGAACATTATTAGTTGTTGACACAAATTGTGTGTCATTTAAACGTAAATCGAGGTGAAAGAGAGTGCAACATTTGACAGCCTTCAGTTTCTGCAATAGAGCTTTAATATTTAACTCCCAGTCTACCTAGTGCACGTGATAAATGCATGTATTAAAACACCTAGGTTTCTAGAATCTACTGTGGGGCTATAAGTTCGCAACACTTGCTCATAAGTTATTTGCATACAGCCACTATGTATGTGTGTGTCGTATGCATACAATACAGCGGAGGAAAAATATTAAGAACGAAGTACGAACTCTTGGTTCTTTCTGGAAAAAAGAGAGGTAAATCGGGGATTGAAAGAAGTATGGTCTGTTTCTAAACTATCTGGTGAAAGTGTAAACAAACCCTGTTCAGGTTCCTAGGTTCGCTAAAGAAAACTAGTAACACATTCATCTGTATTTAGAAGGTTCCAACTTTATACACCTATCACTACTTTTTCCAACAATGTTATTAAATTGTTTTTAAAAAATATCGACAGAAAATAGAGTTTATAAAATTAACCTCAATGGTCAAATGATTTTTTTTTTTAAGTATTTCTAATCTATCTATCAAAGCAATCAATTTTAAAGTCAACAAACAACCACAAACACACATCAACACAAAACAAACAAACAAACCTCAAAAACTGACATGCTGTCTGATAAACTCTGTTACTCTCTGTCACTTTACCAGATGAACGGCATCAACATTCAGGCTTATGGTATGTGACAGAGAGAAAAAATCAATATCAGAAAAAATATCGTCGAGTACTAAAGTGGTTTCACAAATTCTTCGAAAAGTCTAAAGTCATGTAAAATGGCTTACAAGCTTAAGAAATTGCCTTGTTTTTTGTAACGCAATTCCCAGCTAAGTAACTATGGTATGTGGATTCATTATACGACTCCGTGCTCAATATCTAATAAAGTTTGCATCAGCTGTATCTCGGCAAAGCCTTTAAGGATAAGGTTTTATTCATCTTGCTTATACGCTCATTAGCAACCACTCCTGTATAGAGTTTCTTGTTTTATTACTGAACAGCTTCCTTGGTTGAGGTATGATATAAAGCTGCTTTGAGAGGCTTATCTGCGAGCGGGGTAAGTAAAAGCGCAAGTTGGCAACACGTCTTAGAGTTCAGTAGAGAGAGCAACGGAAAATAGTTCTTTTGTTACTTTATTTAAAATTGGTACTGTAGGAAAGGTACTTTAATGATACTGTCTAACTGTAAAATACTGTTTATAATATTATATCGCGTATTATTAGGATCTTTAAATTCATTAATACATTATACATTTTATATTAGATGGGCAAAGATCGTCGTCACTCATTGGACTGATGCAGGGCGTACATAACCAGAGATCGCACAAGACAGGGAGGTTTGGGAAGAAAAATGGGAGGCCTTTGACCAGCATTGGGCCACAATATGTCAGCTAAACTGACTCCTATTTTATTTCTGCCCTCTAAATTCGTATTGGCGTTTATCTAATAATTTTATGCCATTATCAATTACTCAAAAAGGTTGCATGCCACAAACTATGCAAGTCAGTATCTCTTCAGTACTCTAGTCAAGGACATACTTACCTAAAACCTCGAAAATACAAACGGGTTGTAAATAATAGGTTAATGGAAATTGGGTCAATGATCAATTGATATTCGGATCGGAATAATGTCTTGAAAATTTTGTTAGATAATCTTACACAATAAGGGCTGATAAAAC
This sequence comes from Apamea crenata, assembly GCA_949629185.1. Lineage (NCBI taxonomy): Eukaryota > Metazoa > Arthropoda > Insecta > Lepidoptera > Noctuidae > Apamea > Apamea crenata. Next base: position 8,257,321 of record OX451356.1, on the reverse strand, counting down.
TCCACTTGTAAACAATTCTGTTCAAGGTTTACCAAAAACTCGTTCAAAGGGAACTCATCCCACAAAATATTTCCCTATCCATCTGATTTGATTACACGAATGAAATCACCGTATTTTTACCCTACGCCATCCGCAATTCACAACGATGACAACCGACTCTATGAGAAATATGTATTTAGACACAAAAAACTGTCGTAAAAAATATGTCCCGTCTACAGCAATGCGATACACTGTTTATTTATCGTGCGTCATATTTTGCGGTTGTTGGGTTATGCCAAGGAACATGCCCTATTTGTTCGGGAAAATTCTCGTAGACGAAAAATACCGCCGGTTTTTTATTAAAAAGACAGACACCTGAAATACTGGAGTACGGCCAAAAGTGAATCGCATATTGATATTGACGTGTTAAAGCTACATAGATATACACATAACAATCATTAAATGAGGAGTAAAGAAAGCTTTAATAGTACTTACTTACTTCTTCAGATTTGGAATATTATTTAGAAGTTGGTGAAACCGCACTGTGTACCTAATGGCAAAGTGCCAATCGTACTATCTATTAGCACAACTATTACCCTTTCCTTTGCCGTCTTTTACGACATGTACCGGATGGTAAGCAGCTGAAATTGATTTATTTATTGGCACACAAAGCAAAACAGACTCCAACAGCACCGGTCTAAACCTAAAAAGTTACTTAGTTCTTGTTAATTCAAAACAACTTTGACTGGTTTTTAAATATTCATCGGTTGTGGTAGAGTGGTTCCAAGCTCATTCAAAACAAGTCCCTATGAAAGCATAAAAGCGCTGCTACCTTCCAAAACTTGAATTACAAACAAAAACTAATTAAAACTTCTTTCTTTGCATCACACAAATCCACAGGATGACGACAGGTACAGGCAGATGTCCGGGGAACACGTTTATGGGAAATCACTTTCGCCGAAGTTTCCCCATTTGCCAAGTATCGAAAGGCAATAAACTTCGTATTAAGTCTGCCTATCAACAAATTGGTTGTAGGTACGAAGCGCTACCTGATTCTCAACAGTTCTCGTTGATTAATCAGCTGCAAATCAGAAAACATAATTTGGACGATCAGAATTAACTCAGTTTCGGAATTTTAATTTCCGTTAGTAAATCTTAAAAAACCCTATTATTATCCTAGAATACAGTGTGGCGATTAGGTTATCATATTAATGTAAACCACGTATTGTACATACACGTATTTTAAACATAGACAATTAAAATAATGATTAAGAATGAACATTCTAGTCGTGGGACCTTTTTTCGTTTTAGTATTCAACAACATTAAACTTAATTAAAATTGTAATAACCGCTGTACGACTTAGGGCTGATTTTTCCAACACCAGATAATTTTTGACAGTTCTTCTATACAAAATCTGTCAGACGTCAATTTTATTCCACGATAAAAATTATCTATCGATTAAAAAATCAGTCCTTAATGTGATAACCTAATGGCCACTCTGTATAGCGCTTTTCCACTCTGAGATACAAAACAGAACTAATGTTAGCAGTATACCTTGACGACTATTAAACGGCTTCTAATTTATCTAAACTGAGGTCCAAACCGCCTTTCACTGTTTGTCGTAGGCTCTTAGTAAATCAAAGATTCGGAAATACCTGTTTCCTTTTAAGCCTGATTTACAAGTTTCCAGTCTTGTAAACTGCTTTTGACGTATAAAGTGATGGCTAAAGCGGGTAACTAACTCCTTTTGAGTCTCAGTCGATAAATCAGTAGCCTAGTCGTTCTTTTGTTTCTAGTGTTTATCAGTGGAAACTTGTGGCCTTCAAATACCTACATATTGTTTAAGAACACTGTTTATATTAGCTGTAAGTTTCCCGAATAGAAATAAAATAAAAGTGATTGCCAACATTACACACTACACATACTACACACACACATACACACACACACACATACCACACTACATATACTTCTTTTCACTAATAATCTGTGAGACCATCGCACTACTCTAAACATAATTAACATAGTTCAATTATCATGGCAATTACTTAGTTATGAATAATAATAACCAAAAATTTATTTATGCTTACTGCTTGTAAATAGTCATAAAATAAATATGCTCAAATGTTGCGCATTTACATCCCTTGTAGAGGCTTATGGGTACGTAGCTATAAATTGTAATATAGAGAAAAAACATTATGAAGTTTAAAACGTTGCTTCATTTCATTGCCTGTTTAATTACCTAGATATAGTCATGTTTTCTAGGTAATGAAAATAAATCAATGTTGGGCACAATTTTGGCTGAAACACATCCCGCGCCAATAGGTAGTAGGCCAATTCCCGTAATTATAAACGTTCAAAATCCAGTCGTAATCTCATCTCAGCGACAATCAATGTCAAAAACTTGTCAAAAATGTAGGGAAATTACAGGTATTTTTGACAGATTGAGACTGAGATCAGAGTGTAAGCGTTCTTAAAATTACGAGAGTTGCCCCTCAGATAGTTGCCCCGAACAAGGACATGATAAGTCCAGGAACAGGGTACAACATTTTGAGCTAAGGTACTGCCAGAGAGTAGCCCTGGCCACTGACCCACACAAAAAATTACAGACGTGTACTTCACCGCACACTATCAGAGAGTTGTCCTGACCTAATGTGCGGTGCTCACACTAGTGTCCCAAATCACATACTTTCAATTCTACATTTAGTAGTCAAGTTTAAAATGACTGCAAATCTTATTAATATTTGGAAGTCGACACTTGACCGAAATGAATCAAACAGGATATCGAGTTACTTAGTGGTGGGAAAAATTACGGGAAAAAATAGACCGAACTATTATATCGTTCTCTAGAACCTTTTATGTTGTGATTCGATTCTTGGAACTGTTTTGGAAGAAAATAGATATTTCCTGTTAACTGATAAGAAGTAATTCTATATAAGGTTTCGACAATAAACCTCTTTCGAGAATTTAGGTACACCGTGTTTTTACTTATCACTGTTGGTTGTGCCGAGGGTAAAAGATGAGTATAATGGAACGTGAGGCTTCTTCTTTCATTGCACCTACGCAACAGAAATAAAGAAATGCCTGATAAAATTTCCGAGAATCTAGTGCGAAGAGGTTATCATGAAACGTAAGGCTTAATTTGGACCCGGGTGGTCCATGGTGGGTGCTGAAGCTGCTGGACCGGAAGCTCCTCCTAGAAGCCGCGACGGCCTGGGTGTCACCACCGGACAGGCCTGCTGACATCAACGACAAGGTGGAGTGGTTTCGGGAGGCCATGTCCGAAATATAATGCGACGTGGCAATTCCATGTGACATCTTTTTTTTTCTCTTGTTTTTTACATGCTAATTTTATTTGATTCCAAACCTTTAAATTTGTCTCTAGTATTTGGTATGGTGCAGATATTATTAGATTTATTCACTTTGTTTTATGTTCTCCAAGATACGTTTTAATAACAAACCGAGTAATAATTTTAACCTGTAAGTTTGCCCTTACTGTTATTATTATCAGTACCTACGCTAAGTATTTTTATATGGTAATCTGTGGATAACGTCGTGAATAGTGTATTTGTTAATTATATTTTTTTAGTACTCCAATCATGTGTAATATTTAATATACTGCTGTTTGTTGTCCATATTAATAAAATAAAATAAAAATCTACCAACCCTGGGCCCGCGTGGTGGATTACCGCCCACTTCCTCTCGCCAAGGGCTTGGCGTGGAGGCTTATGTCCGAGCAATGGGAACATTATAGGCACGTGTTGAGGTGTGTGTTTTATACGATCACAAATTCGTTTAATAATATCACCTTAAGTTCCATACGTAAGCGAGCCTTCCAGACTAGCTCAATTCTGTAGCGGTATCCCCTAATTCGGCATTAAACACATAGGATACGTTAACGTAGATATAAGGACTATTACGAAGCGCGCCAACCCGGAAAACCGAAATTACGTAAACGCTACATTGAATTTTCCTATAATCGGCAGAGAGGCTTCCTCCAGATAGATGTTTGATGGCACATGTCATTTGCCACTTATATACGGTATAACACGTCTTAAACTTAATAAAGGTGCTATTGTAGTTCGAGAAATATATTGAAAGCGGTGGTTGAGAATGCGGGACTGGTTGAAATTGTAATAAATTTTGATCATTAGGCGACTGAGTTTTATTGAAAATTATACAAAACCTGATGTGTTCCTAACGGAACTAGTAGTTCACTTATGTACAACAGGTAAATATGTATCAGACTGAAGTACAAAGGTTCTCATTTCATATTCTCATCTGAATATGCTTTCACACAAAGCCTTTATCCTGAGCGCTTGTTCTATTAAATTTGTTTTTAATCTATTATTCCTGTGTAACTTCTGCTTTTCAGTAGTTTATTATTTATCCATACATCTATATCTATTATATGCAAGTTAATATAATTGAAGACTCTGTAATATCAAAATTCTGCTTTTTACTAAATGCTAACTATACTAACAACAAATCAAATTAAAAAAAAATTGTCCGTATATCTGTCTGTGTCTCAAAAGAAGAAAAAGCAATGGTGCAGGAGTGGTACGAGTACCTTCACCGTCTCTAAGCGACATATTAGTGACATCCACGTAAACGAAGTCACGGGCTATTCATAGAATTCTTACCCAAATGTAATAAACTGGTGAAATGTAAGGTAACTAATTAAAAACGACCAATCCAAAAGTGAATTAACTTCGCTATAACAGACTGAAATGATATTCATCTAATAAAATAATAATAATATACATTTATTTCAGAACTGTCAATTCCATATAATGTTAGTAACAAAGGTCCTAAAAAAACTATGTTAGTACTATGTTAGTAAAATAAGGGGTAAATCTATGACCTTAGTACATTTCCTCCATATCACTAAAAACATACTGGCAGACAGATCGGTATAGCAAGGCAGGGTCTGCCTAATTGCCGTCAGTCGGGTCACTTTATATCATTAATGGTGCCATGGCGGGGACACGAATTACACCCGCCGTATATGAAATTTCCATGTAATTGGGATCCTTCGATATTTTGGGAAGCTGAGAGTTTATTTTTTTTAAATAAATACAAGATTGACATTGCGAAACCGTCAACTGATACAATATCAATTATATCAGTCAATATTTAGTTTCTAGTTATACTGAATTCCAAGCTCATTAAGGCAGTATCATTACATCAGATAACACGACAATGGCGTCGATTCCCTTGTTGATAAACTAAACTAAATTTAAGTTCAGTGCATCTTTTTCTTTCTATTTCATTAGGAAAAGGACAGAAGTTAAATATTAGTTTAATCCTGTCAAATTAGTCAGCGCCTTACGTAAATTGACGTATTTTTAGTTGCCATGTTTTTAATCAGGTCTAAAATGTTATGGAGTATCTTAATTTGACAGGACTAAACTAATATTTATCTTCTGTCCTTTTCTTAATGAAATAGAAAGAAAAAGATGCACTGAACTTAAATTTCGTTTAGTTTTTGAATAAGGGAATCGGCGCCATAATAGCCATCAAGCCCCATACGTCTAAAATACGATACGAAAGTATAGGAAAATAATAAAGCAGTTAATGATGACATCAAAAAAAAAACAAAGGAAATTTCCCGGCCACAATTAAACCAATCCGTTGCAGTCTTATATCTATACAAATAAACAAAATGGAATCCGTAAGGTTTTTTATGCGTCCGTCACGGCAAGCGTGTAAAATATATTGCTGTAACTGGAACAACAATGGCTTGTTTTCGTAAAATATATGACGATTTATTCGCCATGGACGGTACAAATATTTACCGAGGGATTACAAAACACCGTAACGAGCAAATGTACATAAATCATGATCCAAAGTTCTGCGGAATATTTGTCATGGTGAGCAAAAAAATATTTGGGAAGTGGTTAAAAGTTTTGTCATATTCAAATAAAATTGTTTATTTTGTAAATTGGTTTTTAAGGTTATTTTCGTGTTAACTCTTCTAGCTTGAGGCGTTTCTAAACTTTCAGTAATAAGAAACACGGGAACAAGAAGACGATAAAAGGCAGAGCCAACGGTTATGGCAGTACAAGGCCGTTTCAGGCAATGGAAATAGGTATGTATCCAGAACGATGAACTTATAATTATTATGTTGTGTGGAAAATCTTTGAAATGGCTTTCAAATTAAATTCCATTAATAATTACATTTGGTATGATTATAATATATGATTATGATGCCAAATTAAATTGATTACCTATAGATAATTGAATAATATTATTATGTATATTATAAATAATCCAATTGCTCTGATTATAATCAGAGTAACCGAATTTCCTTATACATTCAACCCTAATGTCTTCGTAAGGCACTTTAGTAGGTTGAAAGCAGAAAATAGCGTTGTATCCAACAATAAGAATCCTAGCTTTTGGAATGGTTGGATTTGATGATCCTTTTTACGTTGTTATACAATGAAAGCCTCGTTTTAGGAGTATCGGGTAGAAAAGCGATGAATGATGGATGATGAACTATCGCCGTGAAATATGTTTGTACATTGAGTGGTAAGGATCGTCTGTGTATAGTTACTAACTGATAAAAAAATGCCTAAGCCTGCCTATAGGATACTGGCCTGTGATAGTAGTAGCGGTAGTGGTGACAATTATGATATGACGTCGTATCCTAACCAAGGAGTCGCGCGAATACTCGATTCCTATTCATAATGTCACTCATTTACATAAATCTGACAATGGAATATTGAGGGTTATATACGAGGTAAACTATTTCTTCGTGTATACGAATCAAGGCAAGGCAATCAATATTCCAGCTAAAATAACACTTATCTATTCCTTTGTTGTCGTTTTGTAATAATTTATGAATAATTAATCATTTGTAATCTGGTTAAATTTTAAATTATAAATGCCTGAAATAAAAATGATTTTGTTTGTTCGGAAAACCGGAAAGCGCGCATAGCCCCTTTGTATACGGCACGGTTTCTTTATGGTACGGCGTATAAACCTCGACATAGAAAAAAATGTCACTGTCAAACCGTGCCTACACACGACGAAGAAATCGCCGTTTTTCACGGCAAGAAAAACGTGTGTGTGTGTGTTCACGCGACGATCACTTTTGGTAGGACATGGCCTGAGAAACTCGTTGCGAAGAGTGTATGGACCATTCAATGTTTCTTCTGAAGTAGGTTGCTTGGGGATATATTCTTTTGGACTGCTTCAAAGTAACACAAAAATCTGTTGCGACAAACCCTGTAATCGCCAAGTTTTTTTTTAAACCTGAATAAGGGAGGATTAACCCTTTTTTGCTACATTTAGCTATGAAATTGGTAAATAAAAATAAATTGTCATCCTATTTATTTCGTACCTCCACGGTTGTGTGTACAAATGGTAATCCATTCGCGCATACATCACGCGCTGTTTTATGTCGTACGGTTCTGTTTTGTGGTCATTTGTCACGCGACATGTTTCATCATTCTTGTACACTGTAATGTACGTTATAGGTACCGGATTACGTCCATAGGTACAACATTTTGGACTTAAATCATTTTTATGTAAAAATTGCTTTATTGCTCGAAAACATGTGAAGAAGATTAGGTAATGTTTTTGTACAGTTCTGTGCTGAAGAATTTTTTTATGAGAATCTAATCTAGCAGTTGAAGATGTGGCACATTGGCATCATTATGACACAAAATCAGATTAAGAACCCCAGAAACTTAACAGTATCGGTAAATCTTGCCGAAATTCACCACGGTGGCGGTTTCGCGTTCTCAGCCACAAAACCACGGAACTAAATATACAAAAAGAAATAAATGTCTGGAAAATAGATACAAAAAGTAACATTTCCTTAGCTGTGAAGCCACGGTTTCGAATAAAGGCGTCATAAAAGGTATACAGAAAAAGTTCCCACTCTAAGCCTAAAATAATGCTGTGAAAGCAGAAACATTCCCTCGGGAAGGGAATCCAACCCTGTTTATACACAAAAAACGAACTCACATTTGTTGCGACCGTATCTCCTTTCAAACGTAATGAAAATATATCCGTGATGGGTGTACACTATTAAGTACCCATTGATGTTTTTAAGTGGTAAGTATGTTTGAGAAAAACCACTACTAAGCTACAGAGCCTACAGCGTGGCACTTTAATGGCGACATTAATTTAGCACACGTATACGTTTTCGCGTTTTCGATTTATTATTTTCAATTTTCTAAAATGGTATCTTGGAGAAACTTGTACTTAAAGAACTGTAGCGCAGGGGTCATTTTCCCTCCGGCGCGATCTCATGGCGGAATGGAAGGCGCGACTATCGCAACCCAGCGCAGGGCACGCCGCAATAGCGGCGATAAGACCCCTCTTTGAGGAGTGGCTAGAGAGGCGTCACGGCGTTCTCACCTTTCGCCTGACGCAGGTCCTCTCCGGACACGGATGTTTCGGGAGGTTCCTGCACATCATCAGGCGGGAGGAGACGCCCGGGTGTCACCACTGCCAGGATCGCCCAGAGGACACCATACGGTGGCGGTCTGCCCTGCTTGGGCGGGGCCCCGCCGTGTCCTCGTAGAGGCGATCGGCAACGGCGGCGGCCTCTCGCGTCCGGCCCTGGTGCAAGCCATGGTCCGGGGCGAGAGGGAGTGGGAGGCAGTCACCTCCTTCTGCGAAGCAGTCATGCTAGCGAAGGAGGTGGCTGAGAGGCTGAGGGAGAACACCTCACGCCTCAGCCGCCGCGGGAGACGCTCCGGGCGTCGGGAGCCGCGTGACGACTCCCGGCCACCGTAGGCGCGAGCCTGCGGGCGGTGAGTAATGGGTAGCTCACCGTCCGATCAGGACCAGGCCCGTGCCGGACGGCGCGTTGTGTTCCACGCGCGCCTCAAAGAGATGTCAGCAGAGGACGGGGCCCAATAGGGCCGAAGCCTGCCAGGGCGGCGGGATCATCCGAAAGGTTAACCGCTGCCCTGGAACAGAAAGGGCTAAGGAAGGAACACGGGTGGGTTTGAGTCAGTAAAAGTCTGACACTCCCTTCCGCTCCACCCAGAGCGGGAGGGGTCATTTGATGATATCCAATCCACAAAAAAAAAAAAATGGGTCATTTTCCGGGGTCACAGATGATTACTGGCCACTAGCCCTACCCATGTGTTACGTAAAATCATAGCGCTATAACACTTTCCTGCTAATTTCTTACATAGGACTTCACGATTTTTATTTCATGTTCGTTTTATCTGATGTATGTATCTGGTCTATTTTGTGTCTTTTAGTTTGTGCCAAATAAATATATTTTCTCTCTTTCTTTCTATTGTAGCGACATCTATACTAATATTATAAAGAGATAAAAATTGTTTGTTTGTTTGTATGTATGTCGGGGGTAATCTCCGAAGTTAATGATCCAATTCTAAAAATTTTTTCACTTGTAGAAAGCTACATTATGTGTGAATGCTATAGGCTATAAAATATGTTTACATGATGCATTTTCGCTATCACAACTTTTGTGTAGCAAGAGTAAGAGTCTTTTGACTATGTGAATGTCTTTTTTCTTTTTTTATTATTATTATTTTGTATTTGTAATTTGCGTTTTGTTTATGCAGAATAAAATATTTTTCTTTCTTTCTTCTTTCTTAAATCTTATTTGTATACGTTTTCTTTAAAGTCTGCAAATAATTGAGATGTCCATAAGACCGACTAGTGTCCATAAGACAGGCAGTGTTAACTTGTTTGCCAAACAAGCAAAAGTCTTTTGTCAAAAATAAACTTAAAACAGCCATTACAAAGAACTAGCAGAAGACAGAATTGTGTAGAAAAGGGAGATGGAGGTCTTTGTCCTACAGTGGGACAATACATGCTAGTTAAATTAGATTAGATTAGCCATTACAACAGGATTCATAACAAAACAACACAAATTCAGTGAAGCTGTAGAGGAAAAATCGTTTAATTTAGATAATATGTTGAATGGAAGCAATAAAATCTTTTTTCCATCATGTCAGCAACTGTCAGGCTGGTCAGAATAACTCATTTATTTGATTACATACGTTGATTAACTCGAGCACCTTTTTTAATAGATGGTACGTGATTGATATTTCCGGCAACGTGTTGTCAGTACACTCCTTATCTCCCACGTGCCAACAATGCCAACCCTTATCAAAATAAAAAAACGACTCGTTTAATTTCCCCTCATGTTTTAAAGCCCTTAAAAAAACATCAAGTCTAATGAGCCTTTGTTTATATGGTCCTTCCAACCCTCTGAAATAAAGTAATTTTTAATTACAACAAAAGTCTCAGAATTAGCTCTTTTGGTTTCAGGATTACTCTTAAAATAAAAAACAACATGGTTTGATTAAAAACGTGTCAAATCCAGCTTTTTAAATAATGCACATGTACCTACCTAAATGTCCATTTGATACAAATGCTTAAAAATTTAATTACATAGCAAACATTGGCTGTTGATGGTTCACTTTGATAAATTAAATAATTGCAGCAAAAATACAATAGCATTATTTAATAAATAATATTAATAATAGTTATTTCAAATATTTGTAATATGGGATTAATTTTACTACAAATTGGTACTGAAACTACATACAACGGATATTAAATTAGGGGTAATTAATTTTTACGACGGCTATTTAAACATTAGGGAGGTTATATGGTCAGACGAAAACAAAAAAAAACGGGCAGTAATTTAATTTTTTGACGGTACCAGAGCCATAAAATACCACCACCACCACCACCACTTGTTGTGCGTGTTATGAGTAAGGTTCAGATAAATGATACGCGAAACGGTTTAATACTGAAATTGTTAATATATTTACTATAGGTTAAATACAACTCTGATTGCTTACTATAGTATGTGTGGACGTGGCAGGGCGATGGTATGTAAACGACTGCAAGTGGATTGTTACTGATCTTCTTGATGTAAGAAGAGACTTCCTTCTTGATTTCCTCGAAACGGGGTTCGCTGTATGGGGGCTCAGCGGAGTCCATTATGTTGACGCCCACAATCAGCTGCTTGACACCGAGTGTGAATGCGAGCAGAGCCTGCTCACGAGTCTGTCCGTTCTTAGAGATACCAGCCTCAAACTCACCGGTACCAGCGGCGACGAGGAGCACGGCGCAGTCAGCTTGGGTTTTGTTTTTTTTGGCGATTTGTTGTCTGTGGGAAATTGTGCTGGTGGTTTCCCGCGGCACAATTTCCCACCGATGATGACTGTACCGCCTCTAGTTTTCCGCAGGCTTCTGCTTTTTGGAGCAATTGCACGGCGACTCGCACGCCCGCGCGCTTTCCATTAACGGAAATGGTGTCTGCATAACCAGTCTGGGGAACTCGGTGTGCGGCGCGGTCTTGACGGGCTCCTGGTCCTGTAGCGCTCCTGCTGCAATCGTCGCCCTCTCCATTCTTGTCCCGGGTTCCCGTCACGCTTCCTGATCTCGCTTATTTCTCCGCGCAACTCCTTCATTTCCACGGATAGTGCGCTGAGATGCTTGGCCAAATCCGTCTTCGTGTCGCAAGTCAATTCCGATGTGCTCGGTGCTATTGACGCAAATTCACCGGTGCCCATGTTCTCCATGACTCTGTCTGCCGTTGCAGCGAGGTCTTCCAATTTCGTGGCGGTCACTGTTAGGACCGCCCGCACGCCCGGGGGTAAACGATTCAACCACAACATTTTTAGTGGCTCGTCCGTCACGTTGCAATTCTTGGCTAGGACCGCCATCGCCCTATACAGCTGCGATGGTTTCTGTGTCCCAAGGACCATCTCTCCCATCAGCCTCTAGAACTGCTTGTCCACGCTTTCCTTATAAATCGCCACTAAACGCTTTTTAACCGCTGCGTACTTGCCTGACTCTGGCGGGGCTTCGATTAAATCGGTAACTTGCCGCACTGTGTTCTTTTTTTTTCCGGGATGGAAAATCTTCATGGATGTCCGCCGTCCTGGGGCGGGCGGCGGGGTCTGTCAGACTCTTACTGACTAAAAAACCACCCCGGTGTTCCATCTCACACCTACGCTGGGGGTCGCGGGAACGTACGATCCTTCCGCAACCCCCGACTGGTGCCTCCTCGGGTCATGGGTGAGGTGTGGAGGAGTGAGGTGTTAGACTCCCCCCGCGACGTCTAAGAGGGGCGCGCGTGGAACACTACGCGCCGTCACCTCGGGTCCTGATGTGTGGGGGGCAACGGACGTCCCCGAGTCCGTCACCCCTGGACCCATTAAGGGGGGCTTTTTTTTTTTTGTGGATGGGAAATCATCAAATGACCCCTCCCGCTCTGGGTGGAGCGGAAGGGAGTGTCAGACTTTTACTGACTAAAACCCACCCGTGTTCCTTCTTTAGCCCTTTCTGTTCCAGGGCAGCGGTTAACCTTTCGGATGATCCCGCCGCCCTGGCAGGCTTCGGCCCTATCGGGCCCTGTCCTCTGCTGACATCTCTTTGAGGCGCGCGTGGAACCGGTGGAACTTTAGGGGGGCTGGAAGAGGGCATTGTCCGCCCTCCGCCGACGCCCGGTGCGCCTGCTGCGGGCCGGGTGAGTGGACGAGATCTCCCTCTCTCTTTCCGCAGCCTCCTTCTGCGAGACGACCGTTTCGCATAAGGAAACCACCGCGTCCCAGAACTCTTCGTTGCAACCATCGACTTGACCACGGCCGGCAGCGACAGGTCACTGCCTACTTCTGAGATGAGCGCACGGCGCGGCTCCTTCCAGGCGGCACACTCTGCCAGCGTATGCCGCGCCGTGTCCTCCCGGCAGTCGACGCAGTGGTGACACCGGGCGTCCGGCTCCCTGTTTATGCGACACAGGTACTTCCCGAAGCAACCAAGCTCCGAGAGCACCTGCATCACCCGGAACGACAGGGAGCCGTGCCTCCTCCCGAGCCAGCGCTCGAGCACCGGCCGGATCGCCTCGATGGTGACGAGGCCAGCGGTAGGGCGTGTAAGCCTGACCCGCCATTCCGCCACCAGGACCTGGCGAAGCTGAGACCGACGCAGCTCCATGTGTCGCTGCATCGGTCGCTCACCCATGGCGCCCTCGCTTCCTTGGGCCACCGATACAATGACGCGAGTACTTTCGCCTCGAGGTCCCAGGGCGGGGATCCAGCCAGTACGCAGGCCGCCTCGTAGGAGATCGTGCGATATCCCGATGACTCTGACGGCCATCGCTCTCTGCGGTTTCCGCAGTATTGCGATACTGCCGGCCGTCAGGGCAGAGGCCCACACCGGGGCCCCATACAGGGCCATCGATCGCACGATCCCCACATAGAGCTGCCTACAGGCAGCGCTCGGGCCCCCCACATTGGGAAGCAGCGTTGATAGCGCCCCAGCTGCGTCCAACAACTTGGGCGCCAGCCGCTGGAAGTGGGGGCCGAAGTCCCACCGGCTGTCGAGCACCAATCCCAGGTACTTCATGGTAGACTCGACAGCGATCCGAGCCCCCCCGACCACGATGTGTGAGCCGGGTGGCGGCCCCCGCCGAGGGCCATGAAACACCATGGCCTGTGACTTGCTGAGGGCCACCTCTAGGCCTAGGCGACGTATGCGGCCACGGCACACGGTGGTGGGCCGCACTGTGTCCTGGGTCAACCTGGCGATTGCTATGTTGAATAACTCCGCGTCTCCCTGCTTCTGAGGTGCCATAATAGCCTCGAACTGACTGAACCATGATTTAGACGTTTCTGTCCAAAAATCTGGTATCTTTGTCTGCACCGATACTGCTGCTACTCCAGTGGCAGCTGCCTGGGCAGCCGCCACCTTTCCAGCGGTCGTTGGGGTAGTCATCATAGCAGCTTCACTGGTTTCGAGACTATTCACTGCACTTGGACCCGCGCGGTATTCAAACGCGCCCTTGCCACGTCGCCACTGAGTCGCTTACGGCGCAAAAAATAAATAAAAAGAAAACTCGAAACTATTGTCTGTAAACGTTCCGGGTCACCACTTGTTGTGCGTGTTATGAGTAAGGTCCAGATAAATGATACGCGAAACGGTTTTATACTGAAATTGTTAATATATTTAATGAAGGTTAAATACAACTCTGATTGCTTACTATAGTACATATGTGTGGACGTGGCAAGGCGATGGTATGTAAACGACTGGCGAGCACAGCGCTCGAGTTCTTTTACTATATCAAAAATGCGATTCAACAATCGCGTCGCTAAGGCCGCTACATACTGCTTAATTATTTATTTAATGATTCATTTTATTTTTTATTTTTTTATTTGTTATGACTCATTTTTGTTTAGTTTTCTGCTCAGTTTTTACTGCCGAACTTGCTAAAACACATGCATTTTGTTATTTATAATTTACCTACCAAAACTGCAATAAAGAACTGTCGCTTTAAATCTATGCCTTACATTAATATTAACTTTAGACGAAATTGATATCGGTTACCGAACAATTATTAATGTCAGGATTATTGGCAGCATTTTAATGATACCCGGGAAAACACCACATTATGATTTACCTACAAATTGAGGTGGTTATACGAACAAAATAAATAATTGAAATTACAACCTCATTGAAAATGGCACTGTAATTTTATCTTAAAAGTATTATTTACGTTTACAAATGAGTTCGATAACACATTAGTAACGTTTTGTAGGTACTTACTAATGGGTCCGATTCCGATTTAATTGTTCGAGAACAATTTAAATACTATCTACTCAGGAACTATTCTCGAAATGTAGGTATACCTACATCCATACTTACTAATTAGTACCTATTATAAATGCGAAAATTAATTCTATCTGTCACCTTTTGACGCCGCAAGCACAGGCCGAAGCTGGGAATGAAGCTAAGTACGTTCAGCTTCGCTCATGTAGCTACCGCGGGTTTGCACTCCGCGAACTATGACCCAAAGTTTGAAAAGACGTGGTACCTACAACCCGATTCAAACTTTATGGCGGCTTCGAAGAGCGCTACTCGCTGCGCAGTACCTCACCCCTCACCCCCTCTGACAGGTAAATTTGTTACAGCGCAGTGACTCGCCTCATGTTCCGAGTAAAGGTTGAATCGGGCTATACATGAGCGCAGTTTAACGAACTTAGCTTCGTTCCTGCTGGTGTGGCCTGCGCTTTAACCACTGAACCGAAAGTTATGAGATTTGACAGACAGTCAGAGTAGGACTTGGAGCAAGACATAAGATACTTCTTATCCTGGATATTTGTATTAAAAATGATGAAATATATAAAAAAAAAACGGAGACAACGTCGCAGGCAACAGCTATATGAATTGAAAAAGCATGGACTAATAAGATAAGTACTTAATTGTTCTTAACGCTATTTCTTTATTAGCTTCATTCACTAGACAAACGTCTACTAGACATCAAATTCGAAGAAGGAAACGTAATAAGTAAAAGTGGAAGAAACTAAAGTGATTGATTTGTAAAAGTTGTGTGAGCGATCACAGCAACCAGTTGTCAGGAAACAGTGAAACACTGAAGCTTTATTGGATCACTGGCCAGCAGGAAAATAATCTCGACCAAGTTAGAAGGACACTTATTCAGTAAATAAAAAATGGCCGAAGTTTTGATGAGGCACTTTTGTCAAGTTTAGGGAAAAATCTATCGAATGATCAGGCATTTTACTCTGTAAGATTATTATTTTATTCCTATTTTTAGGGCAAAGAATCAGCATTGCCAAACAACATGGCAATTTATGTTTTTGGCACCTTTTCCCATTGACAGGAAAGCGGACGAATTTATTGATGGCCAATGAGTTTTTCCCTTTTTAATATAGCTTTAGCGTTAGCTTGCACCTTATAGACTATCGTTATATCCTACATTGTATCTAAAATATTGAAGCTTTTATTTTATAGGTTTAAAAGTGATTTCTTTGATTATTAACTCACATACCTACCAAATTATTAAGGTACATGACCGTTCAAACTCCTTTGGCTCCACGTTCAAACATCTTATCATAAACGAGCAGAAATGATTGCCTGTACTACCTACTTACCTGACGACTGACCTATTCTAAAGCGGCGTTTCCCTCCCGGCGTTTCCACAGACATCCACGTTATGAATTCCTTTTGTAGTTACCTTTCATTTACTGCCTCCATGACCACACCATGATTTCATTCCGCTAAACCAATTTGCCCTAAATCATTTCCATTAAACGAACTAAGTGCAAGATAAACTGGAAGTTACTAGAGTCTGCAAACCCTGTTCGGATTTCATAAATAGCATAAGTACTTGTTTGAAATTAGATCGGCTAAAACTGCCGTAAAACAAAGAGAAGTAGCTTAGTGTGGTTAAACAGAATAATAAGTATACAAAATGCTCCTGTTAAAGCTAGTTGGATTTTTAAACGAGACCATATTTTGTTTTATAAAAAGTTTCCTAAGAAAATTAGTACCTACCCTACCCTATAACTGACTGAGATGTTTTTATTTTCTACGTTTTTAAAATCTCCTCGGACGACTTGCAGGCAAAAACCTAATGAAGATAATACATAAAATTATGACGAAGTATTTGCTCGTAAATTTTTAATATGCCTATTTAATGTTGTTTTAATTAGAACCTCGCTAACTAAACGTAAGTTTAGTACCTACCCATATATAAATATTTTTCCTAATATTTCCACGAAGCGTGTTATAACTTTTAAAAACTAAACGGAAAATTTATGTTTACGATGGAAAATGTCGAGAAAATAATCGAATAGAATAGAATACTCTTTATTAAGTACACCATATAAATTACAGACATAAGTATAGAAATTTTACAGTGACACAATTCGCTAAGAGCGATCTTTTAAAGACAACCTTTGGATGGATTAAAAAGGGGGAGGAGAGACAAATACTGTAAGTAGTCTGTGGTGTACCATTTACAAAATACAATAAATACATACATCCTGACTAATATTATAAATGCGAAAGTAAGTTTATTTGTTTGTTACGCTTTCACGTCAAAACGACTGAACGGATTTAGATGAAATTTGGCACATGGATAGACCATGACCTGGAAAAGGACATAGGCTGCGTTTCAACCTGAATCGCAGACAAAGTCGCGGGCAACAGCTAGTAAAGTAAAAATTAGCTTGAAGTTTTTTTTTACTTCCTACCCAAATATTTTAGTACCTTATTTGGTTTAGAATTTATAAATGATAGCTTCTGCCCGTGATTTTGTCCGCGTGAAATTTATTGTTCTCCCGACCCACCCCGTCACATTACATAGCCCCGATACTACTCCGTTTTCGCTTTCTTCGCGTTCTTTCAGACATTTTCTTATTGTTGCTCGCCTCCTAAGTGCTCTAGCGTGATGTTTAATAAAGCCTATGACCCTTTCTCCGGAATTGAGCTATCAAATGCAAAAATATTTGATCAAGTCCGATCGGTTTTTTCAGGGATGAACGCGTTTAAACAAATAAAGTCTTCACCTTTATTATTAGTAAAGATTGATAGCATTTAAGTGTCACTTCATGGACATTTTCTTGTAATGTTACAAGGGACCTATAAATAACTGTCATCCTAGAACTCAGTCGCAATTGGACTGCCAAAACCTTGTATTTATTTAGTGTCAATCTCTCTCCGTTCTCGCTGAATTCATTTTATGTAGTGGCAATTTCAATGTTCCGGAAAGCCGCCGGGTATGACAGGGTTGGCACTTTCCAAAGAATTTAAGATATTATTCATCCCTTTTGGCTAATCCACAAAGTTGGAGATTAGCGTTGCGTGGAATTTAAACAGCAATCAGCGATAAGTGAACTAGAAAGTACTAAAAGTTTAAAGTGACGATTATTCACAGTCATCAACTGACTTCGTCGAAAACTCTTCGAACCTTTAAAGTAGAAATCAAAGTCGAACAAAAGACGACTTCCTAGAAGACTAAATTCAATTCAATTCTCACAAGTGCAACGTAAAAATACACACGCTCGTACTTACTAAAGTTTAAGAGAGTAATCAGTAGAATCTTGCTACTTCTCTTAAATCAGAATCCGGCTGCAAGTTGACTTACTTACGTACTACCTACTTATGGGATGAGTCGTCCTTGAGTACCCAAACCGACTTTTTCACCCCGATTCCATTTAAAACAAATTGACAGAAAAGTCGATCACATTAAAAAACATTGGTAATGAGCTAGCTTATCTTGAGTCTCGGAGCTATAAAAATTGATGAAGCCTCCACAAGCGCCCCTCTAACTTCCTTTAATAGGAACGATAATTGAAAACTTCAGTTTAATCTGAGTCTTGCGTAAATTGAAACTTGGTGAAGCAGAAGACAGATAATTATATGGAATTATGAAAAACCACTGATTTGGTAACTTCTTTCGCGTGAAACGAATCGTTTATACTGAAGTAAATAGAGCTGGAGTGCTTACTTAGTAGTATTCAACTCTGGGTGGTCTAAAACTTGTTACCGTTACCGTGTTGGACCGTCCATCCATAGGTTTAGGCACGTAGACATCTTTACATAATAATAATAAAGTTTATTCACAGAAAAAAATGTACATTATTTCACAAATTAAGTGCTTAGTCTACAGTTACTGTACACAAAAGTATTAGCATTTGGGGCCGAACTAGGCATGGCCTGTATTTCAGCCGTCAACATCGATCCCCCTGAGTTACATATAAGTGTTGAACTTATGTATTGTAATGAGCTCATGTTTAAATGTACGTGCCTAATATAATATAGAAAAAAGAAATGAATTTACGTGCTAAGCTACTATGACAACGGCGGGGTAGAACCAATGTCTTTCATTTTGACAGCTCAACAACATTCATTGCTTAATTACGTTATATATCCTTAGAAATTATTGAGATTGTGATTGATAGTGTGTTACGCAATTAGGGTGCTGGACATACATATCCTAGGAGCGATTCTGACAAGTGATCTAAGTTAGAAGTAGGTAGATTTTTTAGATTATTGTGCTACATATCTAGATTCATAAGTTTTGAAGAAGGGATCATGTAGTTTCATCATCAGGGATGCTATACATGTTATATTTAGAATGTACCTTCAATTTTCAGTTCCTTTCAAGAACGGTTGACTAAGGGCTGATTTTTCAATCGACAGATAATTTTATTCGTGGAGTAAATTGACGTCTGACAGTTTTTGTATGGAAGAACTGTCAAAAATTCAAAATTATTCCTCCCATAAAATTATCTGGCGTTGGAAAAATCAGCCTCATTCATAAAAATGTGATATTATTTTCAAGAAATCGTAATAAAGTATCTCATTATGATGATACGCTTAAATGAAACAAATAACCATAAATAATATCTCTCCGGTATTTAGTAACTGAAAGCTATAAAATCAGAAGTATCCCTTAAAATTTATTAAGTCGAAAATCCTTCCTTGGATTTTGTTGATTTTCCTGGGGTAGCTATTACCGAGAAACTTTTTCCATTATGCGAACAGAAAACGATGTTAAACGGAACGATTGTGGTCATTTGGACAAAACTCCCCCCTCGAATTTAAGATCCTGAATAATTTGATTAAGGTTCCAAGCCTTGGAAACCAGAATATCTTATGAGTTCGTTCGTCAATCCGTCAGTTTTACGACTGGGATTCTTGAAAATAAAACACCTTTTACATTGCAAGGATTTTCGTCACCGGTTCCTTGTGATATTATTATAATAAGTTTATCTGTCCCCACAAAGTTATTTTAAATTAAAATCACTTCCTTTACTAAAATAGCGCCTATGAAATTGGTAACAATTGAAAACCTTGAAGTGAGTGACTTTATAAAGCTGTGGTTGAACGTTGAATCCGTTTTTCTATAAAAGTATGACATAATGGACCATAAATTTTCTTTACAGGTACTCGTACATGGTAGCAGCTCCAAAAATGTTCTTGATTAATGTTCTGAAAGAGTAATGAATTGTTCAACGAAAGCGCACTCGTGCTCGGAATAAAAAGAATTTGCAATCTATTGAATATAATATTCTGGGAACTAGCCGCTTGCTTGAAATGCACTGCCTTGTCATAATAATATTATTTTTATAATCTTATCATAGTGCTTATAAGCAATTAAGTTTTTGTGTGTACGACACGCGACATGCGTCAACAACAACTGTTCAATGGCCTTTGTCGTCGACGCTAGTAGCTCGTGTGTATGAGAACTAAGCGTTGGGGTCAAAACACAGTGTTTGAGGCGCAGTGTAAATAAATAAAATAAAAATGTGCATTCACTTCTCTCTTCTCTAAGGTATTTCCACTTAATTTAGTCAATCTCTAATACAATCACTGAAAGAGCTATCGACGATACTTGGAACCTAAAGCAGAATTGCTTATAAAACCACAACACTGTGGTTACTATTCCATCGTAAAATAACGCAAGAGAAACGAAGGAAAACACTTCAGTAATCTAATAAAATTATGTTATATTAACCAAAACTCCTTGTCCACTAAGAATTTATAAGTATTTTAATTAAGCTTCAACGCAGGACCAATATTTTGTTTGGCCACACCATCAATATTAAATGTTGTTGGGATAGTTCAAAACTTTGTACCGCGAAAGTGGCTGAAGACGTCGATTATTTAATATCTACTGTTTATTTTTCGCCTCAACGAATTCAGAAATGTTGTTTTTAGATAGCATTTTAAATAGCGGCCCGGCTGCTATTTAAAATGCTAAACTGAACTTAAACTCAACTACGAGCAGTGGTGACCCAGTGGTAACGAACGCGACTTACGAGTTGTAAGTCCTAAGTTCGAATTCAGACAGGCACTTTACATTATGTAAATTATTTCATAACCACTGCTTTTAAAACGGTGAAGGAAATCATCGTGAGCAAACTGACATGTTCTAGAACCAAACATTCGAAGACATGTGAGTGACATCTACCAACCCACACTGGGCCCACGTGGTGGATTACGGCCCACTAGCTCTCACCAAGAGGAGGCCTGTGTCCCAGCAGAACAAAACGGAATATTATATATATAGGCTGCAACTGGTAAAATCTGGGTGTACTATAGATAGGGTGAACCTCTGCCTAACCCGTCGAGGAATACAGGCGTAATGTTATGTTTTGTGTTATTTTAATAGAATAGAGGCAAATATTTTCAGGCAAACTAATTTGTTTTTACCCACATTTTTTCGAGCGGATCAGCCCGCAGTTTTAATGTCAAAACATGTAAGTGTGTACCTATTATTATGTATGCTTGCTACGGTGTTTATGCAGAAGGCCAATTCTCGGAATTTAAAACGTTCAAAATCTAGTCACAGTCTCATCTCGGCGACAAACAAATGTCAAAAACTTGTCAAAATGTAGGGAAATTTGAAGTATTTTTGACAGATTGAGACTGAGACCAGACTGTGAACGTTCCTCAAATTACGAGAATTGCCCCTCAGATCAATCATTTATAATATAATTTGTGATATGACAACTGTCATTGCAATATTTCTCGGAACCCTGGCATATTTACCTATTCACTAATAATATATCATAACTTGACCATAATTTGTGTATTTAATCGACCGCATGTAATGAATTTCAGGAAATTTTATGAACGTGCGTTAAAATTACAGAGGAGTGTTTGAACGTTGAATTTCGTTAAAATAAAATATTCTAGTACCTAGAATACTGTAGCATAAAATCCCTTAAATAGCTGCCGGGGCGGTGCTTGAAGCTTTATTTGCCTGTAATTTCTAAGCCATTCGGTTACGTAGGAATCTAATGAAAATTAGGTAGGTAGAGATCTTCGGGGCAATTCTCGTAATTTTAAGAACGTTCACAGTCTGATCTCGGGTTCAATCTGTTAAAAATACCTCTAATTTCCCTACATTTTTGACAAGTTTTTGACAGTGATTGTCATTGAGATGGTCGATGAGATCAATTACGGAAATCGGCCTTATTTTGCCTTTTAAAGGACGTTAACCCAAAAGATGGAGACGGTTTGTAAAATCTTAACTCCCATTTTCGCAGATTGTTATTATAACCTGATATTTTACGGCTATATATTAGACCTACGAATTTTAGGTAGGATCAAGCGAAGGGCATTGTTAAGGAGAACGCAGACATGGCATTTAATCTATCGACGAAAAAATATTCTTATACGATCACAGATTACCGTCTCTTACTTACTTTGCTAAAGAATGACTTATATCTAGAATTAATCTTACCTAATTCTAGACATAAATCATTCTTTAGCTAATCACATGAATTTGTATGATGTATCATGACCATCATGATACATCATACAAATGTAATCAGTTAATACTATGTATCAATAAACCACGGTTCAGAAATTATACAAGTCAGTAGATACTTATAGGAAAACTGAAACCACCCATACACTAGTGATTTTTATAGGGAAATCCGGGGCAATGCGGGCGCCAGGGTAAGATGGACACCCCCTCTGCTTCGCAGAATAATAAACTGAGATATTCACTGTCTATGCGCTGTTTGCTGCCAAGCCTGCATGCGCCTTTACGGAAAGCGTGTATTCGAAGTTTCGTAAGAGATACCTACAAACATAGTCAATTACGTGTTTTTCTCTGCCTTTTTATGGCTTCACCGTCGTAAACTCGGATCTTTCCTAGCCTAATTAAAAAAAGTTTGTTTTTCGTTTCCAAAAGGATTGGATGCCATTCTTTATGGAACTCTTTTCAGTGCATTTTAATGAGCACAAAACTCCTTTTTGTTGGATTTCCTTTGGCAACCAATCACAATTTTTGCTCCATTGCTTTTTTTTATTCTATGACTAAAGTAAAGGTACTATGTAGATAGATACGTGCGTACTAATGTAAACGGCAAATTTTCTTGTACAATCTGACTCAAACCTCCCGAACACGTGATTAGATTAATAAAATAATAATGCTCAACAAAGTGAGTGAAACCCTCCTTGTTCCATCAAACAGGGAACACAATGCCTTGTCCACAACAATAAAAAATACTTAGACAGAGCTTCTAAAGTGGGCCAGACAAAAGGTACAGCGAGGCGGGTCAAGCGTGGGGCAAGAGTTTTATCGGGTATCGGGTCAATTATTGTCGATAAGCATATTTTCCTCCTTACATCGTTTTTTAGGGTTCCGTACCTCGAAAGGAAAAAACGGAACCCTTATAGGATCACTTTGTTGTCCGTCCGTCTGTCTGTCCAGACCCTTTTTCTCAAGAACGCGTGGAGGTATCAAGCTGGAATGTATATCAAATACTCAAGTCTACTGACCCTTGGAGCTGTAAAAAAATCAAACTTCTAAGCCAACGCAATCAAAAGATCCAACCGTTTATGCCGCAAATTTTCGACACTCGCAAGGGAATCAAAACCTACAGGGTACTTCCCGTGAACTCAGAATCTTGATATTTGGTACGAAGCAACGTCTTACAGCACAGAAAGGAAACATTGCGAAATCCGTAAATTTTTAGTTACATCATATAATAAAAATATTTTTAATAATTTTAAATTGTACGGAACCCTCGGTGCGCGAGTCCGACACGCACTTGCCTGGTTTTTACCATGGTGAGGGTTGTATTTTTTAAATATATTTTTGCTCCTTTGTCTTTTCGCTTCCATATTCGAAGGCGTCTTTGGCGGAACGAATATGATAGGTGTAACGTATGAGACTTCACCCCCAATTTGGTCCCAACCCACCTTTTTCCTGGTTTATTATTGTTGTAAGTAGCTGTGGAGAGGAAAATAATATTAAGCAATATGTCAGTCACATTAATAATACCAGCTTATTATTATTCCACTGCAGGGCAAGGGCTTCAAGACGGGTTGGCGATTTGAAACACGCTCGGCTGCAATTCAGGAGGTCTACTCCGAAGTAGTATCGGCCGAATGTTCGTCCGTTTCCTACTACGAAGTTACTATTTGGTTCGGTCGGTCTCGATCCTACACTCCTACACTCTTTCGAATATTGATTATGGTCCCGACCCAACTGAGCCGATCCGAACTTTTTTCGCATTTTTCATTAATATTCGGTTCGGCCATGTGTCAGTCCGATCCGAACATTTGCACTTTGCACTTCGGAATAGACCCCCTGGATTGAAGGACAAAATTAACTTCTCAGTAGAAAAAAGAACTTTTAATAGAGTAGTGGACCGATTTGAATTAAACACAGACTACATGATAATTCAAGAGAGATTGAAGAACAAACTTAACTTTGAAGTTGATATCTTAATATATATAATTCTTCTGTACAAGTGTTTGTCACCTAACTCCTCCAGAACGGCTGGACCGATTTGGATGAAATTTTGTGTGTATATTTCAATGGGTTCCTGGGTGGTTTAAAAATACAAGTGGACCCGAAAGGTGGCGCTGCTGTCGGTATATGATGACTCAACCTGGCAGGACGACCAATTTTTGGATTTTTCTCTTTACTTGAACTAGACCTTGCTTCTCGACAAACTTGATGCTTGAGGTCAACGGGTACCAGCCAGCCAGTATTTTACATGGAGCAACTGCCTATCTGACCTCCACAACCCAGCTACTGAGTAATACGATACCCCTTGGTAGACTGGTTGTCAAACTTTCGGGCTACTGACGACCCGAAACGATGCAACGTATCCTCAGTTAATCAATGAGATAAGGCGGTGACAATTCCAGTTAGTAGAAGGTTCGCGAAACAAAGGGGTTGATTGTGGATTGAAACACTGTAATTTGGGGTTTATATGGAGCTGACGTCTTTTAGCTGATAAGTAATAAGATGCGATTTCATTATTTGATATTATATACCGTCAAATCTCATTTCAACTTGTATTAGTGCTTGTAATGGCAATCATGTCATTTGCTTTAAATAGTTTTTTTTTTATTATTCTGTTTATCTTTTCTATAGATTCTTTTATATTTTGTGAATGCGGGAACGTTGTAGGCCTTGTTCAGGTTCAGTTCAAAACCAGCGTCAGGCACTAGTTGTCTGGCATTTTTGCTGAACTGAGCCTTTTTAGTGGAGCCGTGAGGCACACTTTCCTGCTAATTTCTTACATAATATATGTTTTATACTTTCTACTTGTTTTCTTTATTAGTTGCTATCTGATGTATGTATCTGATGTATTGTGTGTCTTTTGGTATGTGCTAAATAAATGTATTATTCTTTCTTGTCGGTAGACTGTAGATCTCTAGACCCTTTTTTATTTTATTAAGTACTTAGTACTTATTGACAGGTCTACACTATACACCACCTCCCATACCTATTAACACTGTAATTTGAAAGCATTGTAAATGCCAATTATTTTTAAAAGATTAACCGTGGAGTTCCTTGCCGGCTCTTCTCCATAGGAAACGACCAATTGGCACCGTACACCTACCTTCGTAAGTGCCCGTGTAGGCTTATGTGCAATAAAATATTTTGATTTTGATAATGCTTATGCACTCGTCACAATCGAACATTTAAATTTTTATAGTTTTTTTTTTGTTATTCAAACCCTGAATTGACGTAATAAAAGAAATAACCAAGTGATAACTGCCAATTTGGTTAAGTTATAAGCTCCAACACAGATAACGCACAAAAATCCAGCAATGCCGTTACACCATCCAGCCAATAATAATATAATATCCCTGGACATCAGCACAGTGCTTATGTGTGTGCTTGTGTTGTGCTTGTGTTGCCAATCGCCAAAAATTCTGCAATGCCGTTACACCATCCAGCCAATCGCCAAAAATCCTGCAATGCCGTTACACCATCCAGCCAATCGCCAAAAATCTCAACACGCTGTCAAGAATTTCGCATTCGCGCAAACAATAAACACAAGACAGTTTTAGGGTTCGATCTGCTTTGAGATAACCTCAACAATTCGAGCCGTACCTTCGTCAAACTAAGGACACCGCAATAACGCTGACATTGGAATTTATGTCCGCCTCAGGCCCCCCTTATCCTGCTGAAATGGTCACTTTGACTAAAGTATCTGTCATTCGGAATAATACTAAGGACTTGAGACACGACTAAGGCATACTAATTCCGTAGATAGGTACAGCACGTCATATACATAATCCGTTTAGTGTACTGGAACTGACAGGGGCTTATTAAATCTATTCAGAAGACGCGCTTGAGTCGTAATCTTAATTGGGAGTACCAATAGATGTGTTTAAAGGACAATAGGCATTTTGCCAGCATCGCGTCAGACGTGATCTTAACGCCAGAATCCGTCAATCTGTATGTTTGGTTGAATAGCTTTTCTTCTCATTCATAGATATAACCTCTACAGCTAACGTTTGGTTTTTCGATCCGTAGTTAAACTCAAACAATTGTTAAAAATAGTAACTAATTGTTAAATTTTTTCAAAATGTATTTTTCGATCAATTTTTAGTTTATCTAATGGTCGCTAATGGTTAAATTATTTCACCATTAGCAATGATATTACAGCATTAGATAAACAATTCATTAAACAAAACATTTGCAAAAAATTAACCATTGGTTACTATTTTTAACAATTGGTTCAGTTTAACCCGGCGCAAATGACGTTAATATAAAAATCGAGTAACTGAATAATTATTTATTATACAAGAGTTTATTGTATGTAGTAAAAAAGAAATAAATCCAAATATTTTATAATTCAAATCAAATCAAAAGTCATTTATTCAAATTAGGCTGAGAATCAGCACTTTTTGAACGTCAAAATTACAAAAGACAGTCCCCCAAAAACGCCCGCCCCTCACAACTTCCTAGTGCTATCGCTGGGAAGAAGTGGCGTAACAAACTCCCCAGCAGCACAGCTGTCTGTTCATTTAGAAAACACTTAATTGTATACAATACTAGGTACCTATGTTCAGTAATTAACATTACAAGACCAGAACATAAGATTAAATTATTTGCCATATGTCAGCTAGCCACGCCAATATACCAACAAATATAATAAAAACTATACGTACTCAAGCTAAAAAATAATTAATTAAAATTAAAATGTAAATCAAAACTTACTAACCAAATAAAAGCCTCCAGGCATAAAGGGCGTGACAGCTTACATATTTATGCATTGCTGGGTTCTGTTCACATAGCTGTCACTTGAAGTCACAAATGATAAACTAAGACCATCGACGTAAAATAAGTTAATAACAATAACCTGTCAGTAAGCTTATTCTGGAGAAAGAACATAAGCATTGTCTTGCGTTAAATTAGGGCGACTAATTGAGCTTTAAACGCATTATAAGGCAAGTCTAGCAAAGAAGAGGGTATCTTGTTATAAAAGGTTATACCAAGCCCAACAAATGAGTTATGAACCTTATGTAGCCGGTGAGAGGGGACACGTAGTTTGTCCTTATTTCAAGTGTTAACACTATGAATATCACTGTTTTTAGTGTACAAGTGTAAATTTTGCCTAATATATAAGATGTTGGCAAAGATGAATTGTGATGCAACCGTGAGAATACCAATATCTTTAAAAAAATCTCTTAGAGAAACTCTGGCCAGCTGGTAAATTGCTCGAACAGCTCGTTTTTGAGGGACAAATATATATTATTACAAACTTTTACTAGCTTTCTTAATAGCGCATGCAAAATCAACTCTGATAACATCACATTAATATTTTTTGAATTTTTGTTAAATTATTCTAAATAATAATATAAATTAATAATCGTACATAATAAAATAGAGAACAAACAATCTTCTTATCTTAGTAATAGTAACAAATGAGTCTTCTACTTCCTCTCTTAAGGAGGAAGTAGAAAACTGCATACACACGTCCATAATACGTCACACGACATAGAACTACTGCTATTATTGCAGTACGGAATCAAATGATCTGGGCACATGCAAAAATGGCATGCATAACAAGTATTAGACGTCTTTTTATCCCTTTGAGACGGTCATATTTGACATCTTCTGTGAGTTCCTGGAACCTTCAGGGGACCTCCCCCGAAGGTTTCTAAGTGGGGTCACTCGTAAAACCGGCGATTCTTTCGCGCAACTGTTGAAGCAGCATTTGACCCTTCTTCGTCAGACCCCGACTCTTCTAACACAACAAATATTCTCTCAGGGTGGTCTATCAGTGCCATATTTAACAAAAACTTAAAAAGAACAAGGTGAATTGACATGTAAATGACCTAATAAAAGTATGTCAAAAAAATACTACGCCAGCGATGACGCTAAGTCATATTTACCCGTTTTGAGTTGGTGCACGTAAATCTCGCTATGTATGCGGCGTTACACTTAGCATACTTGCGGTTCGGTTAGAAGGATCGTATCTCCAGCTAAACAAACGCTAAAATTGCACGATCGGCGTAAAAAAGAATAATGACAGATTTAAGTCGCCTCGGGTCAGTATGTCTCAGCGTCATTGGCGCCGGGTTAACTACGGATCAAAAAACCGGCCCTGAGTATGATACGAGGCAAAGGTCACAGGTAATTTGAATAAACTGCGTTGTGTACCACGACCATGGTATATATAAAAAAACGGGTTGCACTTCGGGAGTGCCGGCAGAAGTGAAAACTTGAATATTAACGTTGTGCATTTTTGATATTTTGGAATGCGGTCTACTCTCCCTCCGTCTTACGAATTTTCGATCGATTCACGTGTCCTGACGCGAGCTCCGTCTTACGAATTTTCGATCAGGTCACGTGTCCTGACGCGTGTTTAACATTTTTTACCCATCACAACAAAAGTGCACAACGCCGCTAAAGAAGTTTTCACTTCCAAAATGAAAAAAAAAACAAATTATTAATATTTTTATAGGTTTCAAAATGTTATAAAGTAACAATTTTAACATCAAAGTCGCGACTTTACTATTATATTTGTTTCATGACCCAAAGCGAATGAGGAAAGCCGTAGACTTACCCGAATTTTTCCTCACCTTGGTACACTGCACGAAGGGTCCGTCAATCAGGCTTAAAAGGCTTTTCCGGGACTTTCGCCTGTAATCACTTATTCGTCTCATCTGTCTATTAGTACGGCCTTGATCCTGAAAGAAGGTGTACATAGAAACAGGAAAAGTTTATTTAATAAATGACTAAGATAACTAGATTACTTAAATGTTAATTATCTAAGTACATACAATAAGCTCCTTACTTAGGTAAGAGATAAAAGTAAATAAAACGGTTTGGCTTTTACTTTCAAAGAAGGCAGACAAAACATTACTATTTCCGTTTCCTAAATACGTTTAGTAAGACAATTCGATTATTGTTTTTGGACTAACAAGCGAGAGTAGTTAAGCGCTCAGGAAATTGTATTCAATTTCGCAATGTCATTTGGCATTAGACCAAATTGAGACTTACAGAGACTGTTCGTTTCGTAAAGACTATAACAGCTCTCAAACATACCGAGGATACCAATAAGTGAACATAGAGCCAATAGGGTGTAACGTTGTTGGGTGTTATAGAGAATTTAATTTACCAACACCAAATATTAGCTTCTGACCACATTTAAAAGAAAAAGAAATATTCATGTTATAAAATAAAACACAATAGAATAGAATACTCTTTATAGCACCATATAAATAACCATAACCATAAAAACCATACATCACCGTCCAAAACA
This sequence comes from Apamea crenata, assembly GCA_949629185.1. NCBI lineage: Eukaryota > Metazoa > Arthropoda > Insecta > Lepidoptera > Noctuidae > Apamea > Apamea crenata. The sequence continues at coordinate 8,228,041 of OX451356.1, read as the reverse complement.
ACTAAACAACCAACCATACAACCAACCGAACCAACCATACAAACCAACCATATAAATAAAATATTGAGATTTTAATTGACAATATGAATGGCTACATGAAACACTCCTCGATTGGGGGGTGCTCTGCCGAGCAGGTGAGGGCGGGCGCTCTCCGTCCTGACTCCCACGGGGATGCAAGCCATCACGGTGAGCTGGCCCGTGTCGGTGGCCCAAAAACTAGCCGGGGAGGACCGAAGGCTCCTGGTGGGCTGGGTTTCCACGCAGGTGAAACTGCTGGAGCCCAGACCTCTGAGGTGCTTTCGCTGCCATGTGGGCAGCCACGTGGGTGCTAAATGCACCTCAGAGGTGGACCGCAGCAGTCTATGTTTCCGTTGTGGTCAGCCCGGTTACAAGGCTGGCTCGTGCAACGCCATGCCGCACTGCTATGCATGTGCGGCAGGGGCAGGGGCAGGGGCAAGCCCTCCGCCACCGCCGTCACCGCCGCAGCCGCCGCCACCACTGCTACCGTGGCCGCCGCCGCATACACCGTGGCTGGGCCCTCACAGGGGGATCGGGAGGGGGCTGATATGGAGTGCCAATAATGGCCCCATTACGCCTCCTCCAGGCGAACATCAACAACTGCACCTCCGCTCGTCCTCGGGGACTTCAATGCCAAGAATGTGGTTTTGGGTTCCCGGCATACGGACACACGGGGCAGAATGGTGGAGGACTGGGCTCTGGAGACAGGCCTGGTTGTCCTAAGCCGGGGTTCGGTCCCAACATGCGTGCGGATGCGGGCTGAATCAGTGGTGGACATCTCGTTCGCCAGCCCCGCTCTGTCGCCGCATGTCATCCTCTGGCGTGTCTTGGAGGAGGTCACACCTATTCCGGCCACCAGTACATCCGGTTCGACGTCTCCGCCCAGACCTCGAGCGCGCCGGTCCGACAGGCCCTGGGTGGTCCGCGGTGGGCGCTGAAGCAGCTGGACCGGGAGCTCCTCCTGGAAGCTTCGATCGTGCAGGCCTGGGTGTCACTACCGAACAAGCCTTCTGACATCAACGACGAGGCGGAGTGGTCCGGTATCACCGGATGCCGACCTACCTCTGTCGCACTGTCGAGGCCTATATGACGGACAGGGCCGTCATCTAACCCGGTCACCGGAGAGAGTGGAACTGGCGAGAGATGTAGTGCGGTGTCTCACAGGGATCGGTCCTGGGGCCGCACCTGGGGGATATCGGGTACAACTGGGTGCTGCGCGCCGACCTCACTAGCGGCGTCAGCGTGGTTTGCTACGCTGACGACACGCTGGTCCTGGCGCAGGTGAGGTCGCACCAGGCGGCGGCTGAAGCAGCGACACGCGGGGTTACGACAATCGTCGAGAGGATCCGGCAATTGGGACTCGAGGTGGCATTGCACAAGCCTGAGGCCATGTGTTTTCATGGACCTAAATAACGGCGGGGGGGGGGGGGGTTCACATCGGCGTCGAGCTGATGATGAAGTACCTGGGACTCATCCTCGACAGCCGGTGGAACTTCGTGGAGCACTTCCGACTTTGGTTCCCAGACTGGAGCGGCCTGCCCAATCTAGGAGGACCAAGGCCGCGAGCCTCCTTGCCGGATTGCCGCCATGGGATCTGGAGGCCAAAGTCGGAAGTGGCGAGAGGAGGCAAAACTCTGGGGGCGGAACTCTGCTGCCGCGAGAAATCACGGTACAGCAGACAGAGCTCCGGCCGGATCTCATAGCGGGATGGAGAGTGAAATTGTCGGAACCCAGTGCTGGGCACGCTACAATAGCGGCGATAAGTCTCCTCTTTGTGGAGTGGCTAGAGAGGCGCCACGGCGCCCTCACCTTCCGCCTGACGCAGGTCCTCACCCGACACGGTTGTTTCGGGAGGTTCCTGTTCAGGACAAAGCGAGGGGAAACGCCAGGGTGTCACCACTGTGTGGATCGCCTGGAGGACACGGTGGAGCATACGGTGGAGGTTTGCCCGGTTTGGGCGGAGCACCGCCGTGTCCTCGTGGCTGCGATCTCTCGCGTCCGGCCCTGGTCCAGGCCATGGTACGGAGCGAGAGTGAATGGGAGGCCGTCACCTCCTTCTGCGAAGCAGTAATGATCGCGAAGGAGGAGGCGGAGTGCGTGAAGGAGAGGCATTCTCTGCGCCCTCACGCCCCTAGCCGCTGCAGGAGACGCCCTGGACGGGAGTCAAGAGCCGACTCCCGGCCACCGTAGGCGCGGGCTTGCGGACGGCGAGCAATGGGCAGCTCGCCGCCTGGTATGGACCAGGCCCGGGTCGACGGCGCGTTGTGTTCCACGCGCGCCTCAAAGAGATGTCAGCACGAACTGACGAGGTCCGCCAGGGCCGATGCCGCTGGGTCTGCGGGTTGTTCGAAAGAGATACCGTGGCCCCTGGCACAGGAACCGAAGGAACACGGGTGGATTTTAGTCAGTAAAAGTCTGACACGCCCTTCCGCTCAGCCCAGAGCGGGAGAGGTCATTTGATGACTTCCCACCCATTCTAGCCTGTGTTCACGGCTGGCCAATTAATCGAGTTTGGTCACTTTCGATGTCAATCTTTGGCTTTTAATTTTTGTTATTTATACATACGTATTATGAATTAAAGTCGCTTTTCGTGTCTTTCTGTGTGCCTGCGTTGTTTTTCTTAACTGCACAGCGGATTTAGATGTGGTTTCACAATAATTTAGATGGGTCCCCGCACAAAATGTTAGGAAAAAGCCGTTCGGTCAATTTGGCTGAAATTTTGGTATAATATAGCCTGTAATATTATGATTGAAAGTCTATAATATAGTGCTATTGTAAACATAAATCTTCCGGTATAAATTGACGCCCCTTTTATACCGGAAGGTTTATGTTTAAAATAGATTAATATGAAAATTACGTATAATAAAGAAATCTCTATGTTTTGACAAGTTGTATAAACCGTGGGATGCAGGGGCGGTAGCTTTATCCAACTCAACATCTTAATAAATTAAATAGGTATTGATTCTTTTATTCACGTTTGCAGCCTACTTTTGAAAACCGCACGGTAAGTACGCTCAGCCATTAGTGATCATGAATTCATAACGAAACGCTTAGCGCTATTAAGCAATAGGCGTTTAATTATTAGGAGTCTAAATATCTGACGTGTAGTGGTTAATCCATGTGTCAAACTGGAACTTCTCATTATTTATTTACTTTCATTAGTTAAGAATTATTTCTCTTACGAGAGATAATCCTTGGTAAAATTCGAATAAAAATTGGTTGATATTCATTTAGAATAAAAAACTCCGATCACATCATCAACCGGATACCATAAAGAAATAAAAACGTTATTTATATTTATCATATCAACAAAATGATGGTATTAAAATTCTCTTACCGTCCCAAAGTAAGCACTTCGCATTCGCACGCTGTAATAAACCAGATATTTTCGCGATAACATTCGAATAATACATTGAAAAGCTTCATAACGTCGACGCGATTTAGTCGCGAACTTTTCGCCGGAATTCGAAATATATCGCCAGAGGCGAACCGCGATGTCAACGCGACGACGGAAATAGAACAAACTCCCGAAATGGAGAGAGAAACAATTGTATTGTGTAAACGTACATCTGCGCCCGAACCTTTTTCAAGTGATATTCTTACAAGGCGCACGTGTTAGATTTTAAAGTATATATATTTATATACTAGAAGTATATGTACCTAAATAACAAGCTTTGAATGTCAGAATGGTTACTAACTGTGTATGGATTTCTGATGAATATGGTTTACAAGGAAAAGGGTTTTATGAATTAAAGCACAGAATGACAAGGATAAACATTTATTGAATTTTTAGGCTTGTCAGTAATAAATCAGAGAAACTAGTCGTCCGTTCGTAAAACTAGGTCATCATGGAGAAGAAGGACAAGAAACTCCATGGAAACAGTATTGAAATATTCTATCAACATATTATCGAAATCTTTAATCACAATTAATTCTATCTTTTGTACAACGGTCCAAGAGGACTCAACATAATAGCAACATAATAACAATAGCTAGAAATATTGACCATAATAACATGATTTATACAATAACATAGTAAACAATAATTAAGGTATAATATCAAATTACTTAATTTACTCAATATTCATAGATACTATTTGTTTATTATGTTCACACAATATTTTAAGGAAAGCACAACATAATTTTACTATATTTATCCATTTAAATCATATTAATAATAGTATACATCATCATTTTCCTGCCCTTATCCCATGTTACTTGGGGTCGGCGCAACACGTTTTCTTCTTCCATTCTCCCCTGTCAACCGTCACGCTATCATTCACTCCCTTCTCTTTCATATCATTCCTCACACAATCCATCCATCTTTTCTTCGGCCTTCCTCTCCCTCTCCATCCATCAACATGTATATTCATCACTCTTTTAGTCACATGCGTTTCGTCCCTTCTCATCACATGCCCATACCAAGCTAAACGATTTCCTTTCAACTTTTCTGTCACTGGCGCCACTTTCAAACTTCCTCTTATATACTCATTTCTTACTTTATCCATTCTCGTCACTCCACACATGCATCTCAACATTCTCATCTCCGCTGCATGCAATCTTCTTTCATCCGTCTTCTTCACAGCCCAGCATTCAGACCCATACAGTACGACAGGCCTTATCACAGACTTATAAATTTTCCCCTTTAACTTGAGGGGCATCCGTGGGTCGCAAGTTGTTCCTGTGACCTGTCGCCATTTCATCCATCCTGAGTTGATCCGATGCGTTACGTCTCGGTCTACTTCGCCATCTCCTTGGACAAGCGACCCGAGGTACCGAAAGTCGGAGCAGATCGATAAGGGCGTTCCGGCGAGAGATATGGGCCAAGGACTGGAGAGACCGCCAAAATCGCAAAACAGATACTCCGTTTTGGTCTGACTTACTCTCAGGCCAACGGTCTCGAGTCTTTCCCACCACCCTTCCAATCTGCTCTGGACCTCTAAGCCGTTCTCGGCAACCAGCACAATGTCATCGGCGAACAGCATACACCATGGAGCCTCCTCTTGGATATCCGATGTAAGAGCATCCATTATCAGCACGAAGAGGTACGGGCTGAGTGCTGAACCCTGGTGCAAGCCGACAGATAATAGTATACCAACGATAAAATAAGGAACAGGAAAAGTACTTAACTGGTAGTCCGCTCGGTTCCACAACTCGACTCAGAATGCCCCCACAAGGTTTTTTTTTTTTTTTTTGTGTATGGCATCTCGTAGTTGACCTTAAAGGTCATAACTACTTAACCGGACTATCCTGTGGATGCCTTAAGTAAACTTAAAGCCTCCAGCCAGGGCTTAAAAACTAACTAGAATTAAGCGACTGCACGCTAAGGGCACCCCCTGTGGGGTACGGACCTCGGCTTAGGTCGTCGCTGGGAGAGGGCAGCAAAGGGACAGGCTGGATCGAATCGGGCCCCCACAAGGCGTTGGGCTCTCGCTTTTATAGGCAGTCGCAAACAACTGACGTCATCGAACCATCAGTTCAGAGAATACGTATACAAAATTGATCAATTAAACTACTCTTTGCTTAATTAAAGCGATATAAATGTATTGAATAAACTGTAATTGTAAAATAAATAGTGTAAAAGTGGTTTTAACAATGATTTTATGATTTGAATTACAACCGAATCAACTTTCGGAATCAAGGTTATCTTAATTTCACTTAAATAATTAAAAATATAATGCTAAAAATTATAAAAATATTAGTAGATATAACACGGCCATTCTGATATGTACTTTGTTCTCGAAGTACACTTTGTTAAAACAATTTATTTTATAAATTATTCTTGCTTTTTTTTTTTTTTTTTTGCTCACTAGTCATAAAACATAACATAAACAAACTTAACAGTTACTTATCTGTTTAAATTAATTTACATATAACATGGTCATTCTGCTCTGTAATTAATCCTTGAAGTACATTTGGCACAGCCACAGGCACAGCCATTTTTTTATTTTATTTATTGTATGTAAAGAGAGAAGAGAAGAGTATGTAAAGAGTATTTTAAAAAATTAGATATTTTAACTGTTCCAAGTTTGTATGTTTTAGTTTTACTCAGCCACTTTGCAAAATACATACACGAATATGAATCACAAGAAGAACGTGAACTTAGAGAGAAAACTAGAAGAAAAGTTATAAAAAATAAAATTGCACCTAAGTTTGGTATTGTTAAACATTGCTCTAAATACCAGGCAGTAGAATTATTTAATGGGTTGCCTACTGAATTAAGATCATTAATTTACAAAGGTACTCTATTCAAAGCTAAACTTTTTATACCTACCGTTATTTACGACATTTATATTTAAGATTATTAAATTTTTATTTAAGTTTTGAATTTTAAAGAATAGATTTATAATACAAAATTTGACATGATAATATTTACAGTAATTTTATAAATAAACTGCTTCAATTGTATTGACATTCTATTGAATTTTTTTTAACTTTCTGTTGACATAAATTCCTGATTTTATTATTAATCTTTACTGTTTGATTTTTATGTTTTATTGGTTTACTGTTTTATTAATGTTTACTGTTTGATTTTTATGTTTTAAAGGTTTAAATTGTAATAAATTAATGAATTTTTATGTGAATGAATAAATGAAAAATGAATGAAATTGCCACAGGCACAGCTACGCACAGCCACAGGCATTTTTTTTTTTTTTTTTTTTTTTACCTCCACAGGCACAGCTACGCACAGCCACAGGAGTTTTTTTTTTTTTTTTAGCCACAGGCACAGCTACGCACAGCCACAGGCATATTCTTTTTGTTTTTTTTTTTTTACCTCCACAGGCACAGCTACGCACAGCCACAGGAGTTTTTTTTTTTTTTTTTTTAGCCACAGGCACAGCTACGCACAGCCACAGGCATATTCTTTTTGTTTTTTTTTTACCTCCACAGGCACAGCCACAGGAGTTTTATTTTTTTATAGCCACAGGCACAGCTACGCACAGCCACAGGCTTTTTATATAATTAAATATAAAAATATGTACATATAATACCTATATATACATATAATAATACATATTTTAAATTATTTGTTTTTAATGTTTATTATTATTTATATCATTATTATTATCTATTTTAAATATTATTATTATTTATTTTAGATATTTAGAGACTTAAATATTGTTTTCCATAATAGCATTTCATTTTTTTTTTTTTTATTTGTTCAAAATGTATATCGCAGAGTTTGGAATTTTTATATATTAAAAACCACAGAAGCCTTTGATGGCTTATATATGGCTAGTGAGTTCGGAAAATGTTCTTATCTAATATAGGTATGTACTACAAAGAAACAAATTTAGACGCTGAGTTTGTAAGTTATACATTCAAATAATATTTTAAATATTTACTTTTTATATAATAGATAAATATTAATTAAAAATGGTAGTAAATGTATCAAACTAAAGTACATATTCATAGTTTGTTATTTGCAGAAAATGTTTTTTTAATAAACATTTTGCTTTTTTGGGGTTACAGAGGTATTTATTTTGTATGTCCGTAGGAAGTTCGTTTATTATTTTTGGTAGTATGTAGGTGTATGTTCTCATACCATATGTATTGTTACATCTAGGCAAGGTAAAGGTTTTTATATTAGCTAAAGTTCTTAATTTAGGATGACGTATTCTTGTAACTAAATTATTTATATTGATATATTCGTCTTTTAGTATTGATAGTGTTGTCATGTTTTGTATTGGCAATATGTTGCAGTAATGAAATAGTTCAGAGTAATCATTTTGGTATTTTGTTTTGATTTTAAGTGGTACAATGTTTTTGAGGATTGTTTGTTGTAGTTTGTAGATTTTATCTAAATTAGTTTTATATGTTCTCCCATAGCTACTGAGACCATAACTAATTATGGAATCAGCTAGGGCTAGGTATAGCAGTCTTAAGGTTTTATATGGCATTTTATGTTTAAGTACAATTATTCGACCCAGGATAGATCTTAGTCTATCACATATATAGTTAATGTGTGGTACCCAATTATGTTTCTTATTTCAGTTGCTCAGAGCCAACTTTTTTACCAACGTATCTAAATATATCTTAGTAACTTCTGCTATAGAAAAACGTTAAGTACTTAAAACATTTATCAAATAATTCAAATAACTTATCGCTCGGTCAATCTGACAACATTATTGAAAACTATTCAACAAACATTTCCTGTTAACATATTAACAAACTTCTAACATGGCCATTCGGACAAGCACTTTGCTTTTAAAATTTGATTCTAATTTCGATTATGATTTTGTATCTTACTTAATGTTTTGTTTTTTTTTTTGTTTCTAATTAATTTTTCTATCTTCACTACGACTAAAAATCTTGTTAAAACGTAATATTTAAGAAGCAATTTTTTATGTAAGTGCTGTGTACGCCTGTAAATGACTAATTCACCATAACTCAATGCTTATGTTATTTTTTATTATGTTAATGTTTCTAGTGAATAGGTCGTTGGTGTACCTATCAAAATAAATAAATAAATAAAATACATTAGATACCTTTTTTCTACATTTGTAATTTACTTTTGTTTTGCCAAGTGCCTAGACGTGTCAAGTCCCGTCCACCTGCTGCTAGCGGGACAGACTTGCACCAAGCAAATGACCGTCCAGTGGAAACAAATTTTAGGTACCTACATGATATCTTAAAAACATTTTTGTAAATAAGTAATTTCAATATTATCTCTACAGCACAATCAATAATTAGAGATCAGATAAAACGAAATGATTAATGGGATGTTTTGAACCACATTTCATTGTAATTACGATTAAAGATAGATTGATAGATGTTTTAAGTACTTCATAGTGTGTCTTAATCTCAAAATTAAATGAGGGTATCCTACTCCCAAAAATAATTTATAAGCAAATACATATAGCTTAACATCAGGAATCACTAAATTCCACTTTTGAACATTATACTAATCTTTTATATTATTGTATTCTCAAATAAAACGTTGCCCCACACCAGGAATCCCTCCTGTGTCGTGGGTGCGTCCACAGACACAAACTCACATACACATACAGCCAGACCCAGAACAACCAATTGTAGGCCATACAAATATTTGTTCCGTGCGGGAATCGAACCCGTGACACGCAGCGCAGCAGTCAATCGCTTAACCACTGTGCCAACCGTGCCGCCATAAATTATATTTTAAAGCAATTGGATCAGTGATTATCACGTGATTAACATAGTCAAAACTGTTCGTCTTTTATAAGCCAAGTGTGAACCAAATGTTTAATACTAATTATCTAAATGTATTTTGCAATATGTAAACTTTCAATGTAATCATCTTATCCAATTTCATTTCATTTTGATGTAAAAGAGCCTCTAAGGGCCTTACCGACTTCAGATACTTCTTACTGCCGGAAAGCTTCTCAATATTCTTACAGCAGATTGAGATTCCGTATTTTCAAAGCTCATACAGTAATAAGCAGCTCCGCAGCTTCAACGTCAGAGGCGGCAGCGTGATGTCATCATTATGGTGCGAGTGGAGTCAGTGACCCACCGACCAACGGCTTCCAAAAGATCTTCAAAAGCTCCAACATCAATCATGAAAATAGCAAAATAAAAAATGCATTAGTATGTGGTTTTATTAGCCTGTGAACTAATCCCACTTCTGATGTTAGATTTTAAAGTATATATATTTATATACTAGAAGTATATGTACCTAAATAACAAGCTTTGAATGTCAGAATGGTTACTAACTGTGTATGGATTTCTGATGAATATGGTTTACAAGGAAAAGGGTTTTATGAATTAAAGCACAGAATGACAAGGATAAACATTTATTGAATTTTTAGGCTTGTCAGTAATAAATCAGAGAAACTAGTCGTCCGTTCGTAAAACTAGGTCATCATGGAGAAGAAGGACAAGAAACTCCATGGAAACAGTATTGAAATATTCTATCAACATATTATCGAAATCTTTAATCACAATTAATTCTATCTTTTGTACAACGGTCCAAGAGGACTCAACATAATAGCAACATAATAACAATAGCTAGAAATATTGACCATAATAACATGATTTATACAATAACATAGTAAACAATAATTAAGGTATAATATCAAATTACTTAATTTACTCAATATTCATAGATACTATTTGTTTATTATGTTCACACAATATTTTAAGGAAAGCACAACATAATTTTACTATATTTATCCATTTAAATCATATTAATAATAGTATACCAACGATAAAATAAGGAACAGGAAAAGTACTTAACTGGTAGTCCGCTCGGTTCCACAACTCGACTCAGAATGCCCCCACAAGGCGTTGGGCTCTCGCTTTTATAGGCAGTCGCAAACAACTGACGTCATCGAACCATCAGTTCAGAGAATACGTATACAAAATTGATCAATTAAACTACTCTTTGCTTAATTAAAGCTATATAAATGTATTGAATAAACTGTAATTGTAAAATAAATAGTGTAAAAGTGGTTTTAACAATGATTTTATGATTTGAATTACAACCGAATCAACTTTCGGAATCAAGGTTATCTTAATTTCACTTAAATAATTAAAAATATAATGCTAAAAATTATAAAAATATTAGTAGATATAACACACGCTACTCGGGAACAGTTTCGGTATTAGTGGAAATACATTACGGATACAGCGGGCCCGGCAGCCGGCTGCGTCGCGTCACTAACCTCCAATATAAACTAGCAGACTTGCTCATACATACGAGTCTGCGAGATAAAACGTCTAGAATAGCTGAGTGGATAAATTCTTAGTTGTTTCAAGATATTTTATCATATTACCATTGGCACTAACATGCTTTCGTATTTGTTTTGTATTCATATTTTTTTTACTCATACATATCCAGTTGGCTGTGACATATATATATGATAGCGTCGTGTACGGACAGCCATTAAAATACTAGTGCTGTGATTTTCTGGTTATCATAAGTGATTTTAGTTTGTAACTATACTTTTAGGAAGCGTCGTGGAGAACGGGCTTAGGTTTGTTTATATTTTACAAGGAGTTCTGTGTAAACGAGTTTTTTTTTAATGATACATTATAAATAATGTGGTTTGCTGAAGATACCTGAGATATCCAAATGATATTTTATAGATCGAAAGTACTTATACGACACAAAACGTTCTTCGACAAAAGATTTTTTATACATACTCATAAAGTTTGGGGATATTTTCACAAAAAGAACTTTAATTAAGTAACAGCTGAAAGCTACTCATTAAGAAGATGGTAGGCGGGAGAGTGACCAATCACTGTCACTTTTTGCGCCGCATTTTTAGCGTATCTGTATTTTATATCAACTAAATATTATCTCCAAGGCTGCATCGATCGTGGATATCAGTCACATAATAATGTAGGTACCTACTACCCTTCGCTCAACAATAGCAGATTAAGGATTATAAGAAAAACACATCGCTCACGTGTCCGCGATTGCATATTATAGGTTGATTATAAACGGTAACTTTACACATATAAAGTTTATTATCGATTGCATAATTTGATAATATATTTACTACTTTGATTGACAAGTTTTTGACATTTGTTTGTCGCCGAGATGAGACTGCGACTAGATTTTGAACGTTTTATATTACAAGAATTGGCCTTCAGATGTATGAACGTAAACGAAGCAAAAGGAGTAAGGATCGCAGCAGGTGACCTTCTGTAGTTTCTACCTACCCTCATGAGAAGAAGGCATGAGTTTATGTATATATAAAAGTGGTCTGACTAATGAAAACTTCAGCCCTTAGATAAGTGATAAGGGTGATTTTCCTCTGTGTGTGAAGTATGGGAATTAATGCCCGGTCCCTCTTTTTATGATACTTAGATGACCTTTGCCTTACAGTACGTAAGACACATCCACTGATTAAGTACTTAACAGAATAAAATTCGCTCCAAGCTGTTATCCAACTAACTTATAAATAGCAAACGAACTTAAATTGCATTGCGGAGCTATCGGTTCCCATTCAATGGAGAGCGGTTGCACTGAATCGCCTTCGCGTCACCGCTTCTATCATAAATCGTTAAAAGTTTATCAAAACCGATGCAGTTACCGTCGTATCGTTCTCGAATGTTCCACTGGATGTTGTTCGAAATATATTTCGTAGCGTAATGTTTGTTCTTTATAATGTTTCGTATTATTTATTCGTTTAGGGTTGAAGTCAAATGTGTTCGGCTTTGTTTGTTTGGATTTATTAAGCGCGGGGATGGCTTTAAATATTATTTTGCTCAAGATAAATGAATATTTGTTAACCTAAATTGAAAATAAAGCAAAATTTGTTGTTCAGCAATGTATTTCTGAAGTGTATTAATTCAGAACGCCTGTCTCTAAATTCCACGAAGGCGCAAAATTCACAATCTTCAAAAAAAAATAATTCAAAGTTTGTATGGATGGATGTTTGATACTATTTCACGCAAAAACTCCTGAACGGATTTGGATGGCACACAGATGGTTCATAACTAGGATTATCATACTTTTACTGACTATCCCGATATTCCTACGGGATCGAAACTTGTGCGGGTGAAACCGCAGGGCGCAGCTAGTTTTCTATAATTCTACTTCGTTTCAATGTAAATTCAAATTAACTTGGTCAAGGAGAGTAACACAACATAAATATGGTGGATCAGCAATATGCGAAATGTCACTTTGACAATGACATTTGATTGAAGTGTCTATTTATTATCTGCGATAAAAAAACAACACACGAATTCCGAAAACACTTGGGTTTCGTTATAATAATAAAATAAGACTAAAGACCCCGAAACACATCCAATTCAACACGCACGAACACCACGATTCAAAGACAATTGACAAAGTCAAAGAAAGACGTGACTTCTCGAAACTTAAAACTGTCAAAGTCGTCAAACGTCATGTCAATTAATACAACTGTCATGGCTGCCCTAAAAAAAGAGGTTAAGTTATTAGACAACTTCCCAAACGATAATTTCTGTACCCTTCTTCAAATTAATTTGTTTGTATTTTTATGAATACATAAGTACATAGAAAATATAACTAAAAAGTATGACAATAAAATTGAAATTTCATCGGCAACGATGCCGCGGTATCCTTAGGCATGCTGCGACGTCCTTTGGCATCATCATTGTAATTTTAATTTTATAAGTTATATTTCTATTCGTCGCTTAAAAATCTCTTGCCGTGCCGTGCCGCCAGTGGGCGCCAGCCCTTAATTGAAGATAAAGCAAAATATGTTTAGCAATTTATGTCTAAAATGTCTTAATTCAGGACACCTGTCTCTAAATTCCACGAAGGAGCAAAATTCACAATTTTCAAATATAATGTACTCACTATTTTCAGCTATGTGTACATAAGTTATGACTACAAGATAATTATTCGCAGAATACCCTCGTCTAGACACGTAATTTTGGCCCAGATAAGACACTAATTCGTCCAATTAAACACGGCGTTCCAGTTTAACGCACCTTATCCAGTTTAGCACACATTTGGTCCAGAAAAAACAGAGTTTAAACAAATATGTTGTACAGCATACAGCGCCTCTCGTATACATTCAGGTAACCAAGATCCCATCTTTGTTTATGGCAACTATTTTGTTCTGTAGTTCCAGCTTAAACTTTTATGTCCAAACCGTAGTAGAATATTTGCAAACTCCTCCTGGAACCCGTCGCTCTGCTGCGAAAGTATTCCGGAATTTTGTATTATGTGGTTCCGGTCTTTGACGTACGTCATATGAACTAAGAGATGTTTATTAGGGTGGGGGCACATCTGCCGGATGATGCGCAACTTTGTTAGCTTTCAGTTAGTGCGCTCGACGCACTGACGCATCATCGGCTGACTGCGTAGGGTTGAATGTTTTATTATATTAATAATTACTCTTGGTTAATAATAATAATATATAATTTTAAGTCTAATTGTATAACTAGTATAACTACACTATTGTATTAGGTAAGCCTGTGATGATAATGTATGTGGGTTTTAAAATAAATAAATAATCTATTTGTTCGTTCTGGCGTTATGCGACCAACGATACGCGATGCATCTTCCGTCAGATGTGCGACCACCGTTAAACTGATTATGCTTATGCTCAAGCAGTTGAGCATGAGCGTAAACAGCCTATAAGGTTCCCACTGCTGGGAGACAGGTCTTCTCGCGTGAGAGGGATTGGGCCGTAATACCAATGCCGGTTGATAGATGTCACATGTCTTCGATTTTTTGGTTTTAAGACGTGCCAGTTTCTTTACGATGTTTTCCTTCGCCGTTTTGAGAGCAGTGGTGATGCATTCATTTACACAAATTAAAGCGCTTGTTGTGTTCGAACGTAAGACCTATAACGTGCCAGTCGTGGACATTACCACTGGGCCTATATGGGCTATATAAATGAACGTCTAAGTTTATATCCAGTTTATGATGATAGCTATAAATATACTATTTTAATTAACTGAGTCTCTCAAAACGTCTGACGTTACTATGCTCCTTTAAACTTCAAATTAATGTGGCTCTTCATTTAGAGAGACATTGAACTTCACTCTCTTAGGTATATGACTAAGTAGTATGTTAATGGAAAATTATGTTCACGAAAATCAGAGCCTCATATATTACAATAATTTAAGTTCAATGGCGTCGCCCGACACGTATAAAGGGGTCGGAATGAGGGTCACAATAACTTAATTAAAGAGACTTCGTTAGGGATGGAAAATTGATGACTAACTAACAACTTGAATGTTAAGTGAGTAGTTGACGCGAGGGCTGCCTCCGAGCTAAAAATGAGGTCACCTTTGACTATTATTTATTGAGAACCTTTCATATTAAATTGTCGGATCATTGTTGAAATTTTGCACTCGAAATTTCGCTTTGTCGGTGCCTCGCCATCGTTGAATAGGGATATGATTGTTAACTGCCGTTTCTTGATATTGGTACTTATAGGTAATATAAATGGATTGGCATTCATACCTTGTTTGCGTGAATTGTATCTTAAGCGCTATTTTCAGTTTAGTTACTAAATTAACTGTGTTTGTCGATAAATTTTACGAAAATATTTTTTTAATATTTGTAAATATGTGAGCACCATGTATCTATCACATAGTTGATTTACCTGCTTTATTTTTAATTCTTTTTACGTTTTGAGAATTTTATTCTATAATGTGTCTTCACTTAAATAATATAATTTTATAGGTAGGTATAATGAATGTACCTATACAAAATATTGCCAAACATTTAAAAGAGTAACGGTTGAGTTTCTTGCCCATTCTTCTCCATCCGAAACTACCTTTTGGAAGGGGCGACTAAAATCAATTCTATTTTTTGTATTTTTTACGCATACAAGTTCTTTTTATGTGCCTATTTAAAATAAATGATTTGACTTTGACATTAGTAATTCTTAAAAGTATAATATTATACTAATAGAATAAACAGAGCTCTTGATGTTGCCGATTGATTCACTCAGAGGTCGATTTTTCTGTAGCTTAGTACTTAGTACGAGTTCTTTAGCATTTTAAAACGGCATATGGGTTAGTTCATCGATCAATGTCGTTAAAAATACGACTTATATGAATCGAGTCTGAAAATATTTAGTTCAGATTAATGCCTATATACTTTGTACTATTTTGAAATGTAAATGACAACCTAACCAAGAAAAATATTGCAAATCAACAGCCTTAATATCTCGGTTAGTTAGGTAGGTAGTAACATAACATCACGTCTGTAATTCCCTGAAGGGCTAAGCAGAGGTGTACCTTAGCATTTACACCCACATAGATAATGATATTTATTTTATTTTCATCTTGTTGGGGTGGCTTACAGCTAAAAATACAAAATCAATAGTGAGGTTATTCACGACGAGCCATTTACAAGCCTCCACAAAAAGCAATAGAGTATAGTTGTACAATTTTGAAATTAAGGATTATAATGAGATAATTATGTCACTTCAAAATTTAATATTAGTTATCGCAGATCACGCACAGGAGAAATGGGTAAAGCCGAAACAAAGCAATTACCTACTTTAAACATGAAATCGGCATAATTATTTTTTAATAAAGAATCTATTGGCTGTAAGTACCTAAGTACAGACGCCAGCACATCAAGCTACAACAATCTGTCAAATTTCTTTAATAGATTTTCAACTTTATCACTAAAGCATCAGGTTCAAGGTTGTTTGGGAAAATTTGACACTTTCGGGTAGCCTCGCTTGATGTGCTGGTAAGTATATAATTATTTAATAACATATTTTTCAAATACATTAATAGACTGACTGTTTAATAAGACAGCTAAGAAATCTATTATTTATGTGAAGTAAGGCCTGAGGTTTAATAAATGTCTGAAGCACTGAATATTCAATTTTTGTTGACATATCAACGTTGGGTAGAAGAAATCTGAAATGGACAAATAGATTCAAACGTCAATTTGAATTATAAGATTGAACGATATATTAGGGATAAACTATTCAAGTTTCTTCATTCTTTTGTTGTGTAAAAAAGTAAGGGACCTCATTTGTGAGGGGCGGAGGCTTGCCGGCTTAAATCAAATGATGCTTCAAGTTGGCGAATTGATTGGCAGCACCATTTATGGATTTATTAGGTAAGTTTTCCAAAAACAGAATTGGGAACTGAAGCTGTTTTATGATACAAACTTGAAGGTTCCAACTTTCGCCCAGAGGACACGGTGGAGCACACGGTGGAGGTCTGCCCTGCTTGGGCGGAGCCCCGCCGTGTCCTCGTAGAGGCGATCGGCAACGGCGGCGACCTCTCGCGTCCGGCCCTGGTGCAAGCCATGGTCCGGGGCGAGAGGGAGTGGGAGGCAGTCACCTCCTTCTGCGAAGCAGTCATGCTAGCGAAGGAGGTGGCGGGGAGACGGAAAGAACCTCACGCCTCAGCCGCCGCGGGAGACGCTCCGGGCGTCGGGAGCCGCGTGACGACTCCCGGCCACCGTAGGCGCGGGCCTGCGGGCGGTGAGTAATCGGTAGCTCACCGTCCGATCAGGACCAGGCCCCTGCCGGACGGCGCGTTGTGTTCCACGCGCGCCTCAAAGAGATGTCAGCAGAGGACGGGGCCCTATAGGGCCGAAGCCTGCCAGGGCGGCGGTATCATCCGAAAGGTTAACCGCTGCCCTGGAACAGAAAGGGCTAAGGAAGGAACACGGGTGGGTTTTAGTCAGTAAAAGTCTGACACTCCCTTCCGCTCCACCCAGAGCGGGAGGGGTCATTTGATGATTTCCCATCCACAAAAAAAAAAAAAAAAGGTACCAACTTGAAGGCACAAACTGGAAGGTAGGTAGGTGTGCATTCTTTCTACCCTCACCTACGGAGCGCAAACAACGTCTCTTACACGAACGAAGTATAATAGGTGTCAAACTCACAGACCGCATTAAGAACTCTATATACTTCGTTCCAAAACTCAAATAGCGGACGGTAGCCGCACAGCTGCTGGACTAAAGTGGAACTGGGCTGGCCATATCTGTCGCATGTCGGAGCAGAATATGCAAAAGCTACCACTCAGTGGATCCCTAATGGCAGGAAACGACTGTGCGGCAGGCCCAGAAAGAGATGGTGGGATGAGCTGGACTCCTTAAAGGATTGGCCCACAATCGTAGTAGACCGGGAAAGGGGGATAGAGGGAAGTGAGGCCTTTGCCCTGCAGTGCTGCTTATTTATTATAAGCCTGTGTTGTAATAAATAAGTACCTAACATCGATACAATTCTCACCTCTCTATAGCTTCAAGTCAGTGTATTATTAAGCAAAACAAACCTTAAATTCAACATTCCGAAATGTTAATGGCTCGTAGTGCAAATAAATCAAGCTTCAGGACTGTCCTATTGTTTCCATCGGCGCGCCTTCCGGTGATCTATCAAAGAACTCGCTAATTACGGGCGTGCGTGCGTGTTGATTGATTATGAGCCTTAAGAACATTGGGGTTAGCGCCACTAATCCTGTTTGTTTATTCAATTTTCTTTAGAACTGTCGAAACAATTGTTCTGTTGTTAAAGCGTGTTGTGGTTGGAACTTTTTGAATGGATTACTGGAATTTTAGCGGTAAGTTTTTGGAGGCACTTTTACCTGTAAACGGAGGATACTTCAGTATGGATATTGACCAAGATGTTTGTAGGGATTGGTATTGAGTTACGCACTTCCATCTCAAACATTAACTAATTACCTACTACTACTGCAATCTGAAGGAATATGACACTGCTTTTGGTTCCCTGGATAGGTATTTAGAATAATAGTTAGTTTAGTTAGGTAATTAATATTTTTATAGCACTGTGTGACCCGCACATAAGTCACGCTTTTCTGTGACTTATGTAGTCCATTTATACACAGAAAAGCCAGACTTTTGTGCGGGTTTAGGTCACACGTATCGTAATGTACTAAGAAACAACCCATCTCAACATTATCACTAACATCTATTTAATGCACAAAACTTTATAACATATAATGTGCACCTACAAGACATCTGCAACCAACCTCGATCATATCCATCGTCACTAGGTCAACCCCTAAATCCACCCTAAACTTAATTGGACTTTTCGACCCCAAAGAAGAACTTTATATTTTATCTATTTCTTATCGCCATCACTCGGGCAATAACAATATTACACGGCAAACTTTGAACGTAACATTATATTTTACGCCCTTACCCCTAATAAAGGTAACCGTTTCTTTTTTAGGTTATTTTCATGTCGTAAACCCTTCAGCGGCATCAAGAAACACTAATTTTATAGCTCTTTTTGTATGTACCTACTTAGCGCGAAGTTTTAGGGTCGATCGCGAGCGATTACGCCTAACGATGATGACGTCATAAAATGAGTATGTTCCTCGGTCCCTTATTATGCCAGTACCTTATCTACCGCTGTCAGTGGCCAGTTATTAATAACAGGCATTATTACCACCGTGTTATGTCATTTGTTATTGTTCGCTGAATTGATTATTTAGATAGGTACTTAGAACTAACCCAACTTCAGCTGTGATAAAGGACTGGTAATTATTTCGGTGTTCGTACCTACCTATGTTTGTATATACCTAGTCTGATGCAAGGAGATTGTTTACATAATTCAGATATGGTTGGATTTTCGCAAATACCTACTGATTTTAATTGAAATTTGCATAAATCACGTGTGTTTTTGCAGATATTTTCAATATTTCCCGTATAGTAAATTCCGCTATATATTAAAAACGCGTAATGTTTACGTATTTTTGCTTTTGGGAGATTTATTTGTAGATATAGATATTATTCAAATGATAATATTCATTAACCAAATTTCTTTTGAAATAGGTAGTCCAATTTCCACATTACCTACGTATTCTCCAGTTAAATCTGTTTATTATTTCACAACTTCTGTATAACTTCGTGCGTGTGCGTACCGTGTGGATGGCAAAAATAGCACGAAAGTTAGTTAGTTATAGGCCAACCGCTGAACTAAGACGTTGCCTGAGGTAACTCCGCGGTGCGGGAAGGGTGATACTTGTCACAAGTTGACGAATCACTGAGCTGTCGTATCACGTCACCACACCCCTCCCGCACGGCGCTGCTACCTCTGGCAACGTCTCAGTTAAGCGGTTGGCCTATAGTTAATAGCGCGTATGTTTGGCCCAAAATCAGCAGCCCTGTATAACTTAGCTGTAGTTTATAAACAAGTATTTTCGTGGCTGATTATACGACGGAAGGTGTGCGGTAACTACCGGCCCAATTTAGAACATCAATCATTTAGAAAAGGGACGCTTATCGATTACTGTGACGCGAGCCGTCGAGCCGTCGAGCACCCTTCGCACACATTATAAGGGATTCAATCATTGTTGGCCTTTCCTGTTTGTTTCTATTTCGTCGCTGAACATAACAAATTATTTGAATAGGAACATTTAGTCATCATTCTACGTACTACATAGATCATTTTACGTACATACACTGCTGCTACTAGGATATCTTGGCCCTCGAATGACTCTGACAAGTGGCGCTGTTGGTCAACATTTGTGCAATCGTTTTATGAAATCTATTGAAAAAACAAGATGGCGGTATTCGTTGCGACTTTGGCCACGTGTTAAAACAACTTTGTAGCGCTCTAATGGATACACTAATCGATCATTTTACAACTTCAAACTGACTCGATCCTGTCAGATCTAAAATTTCTATACTTACTACTACACTGAGTGCCTTCCAACGACCACTATCAGATTAATACCTCTTGGCAGGCACAGGAGTTGACTACTGCCCAAATTCATTTCGTTATCCACAACTAATCAGGTACGGTCGACCTTTTACCTACTTGCCCTGACCACACGAAACAAATTCTAGGTAAATATTGGTAAAATGCTGATCCATGTATCAAGCCACATTTGCAACTCCGACCTCCCTTTAATATCTTTTCATAATCAAGATTCTCTAATGAGGAAATCAGCAACGTTATTAAAGATAAAGGTGCGAATACACGCCCCAAGCAACCCGAGCCACGTTTTGGAATGTGTTGGGTAATGGGTATTACAGATTCCAATCATCCGCTAAATAGCATTGTGTAGTCGCCCTTCGCCCACAAATATCATTATAGCGCAAACCGATTTTCCTTAATCGCCGGTAAAGACTTCTGCGATAAACAGGTTTTTGTCGCCTGGAGCACTTTCTGACACGCAATTTCAGATTTCAACTAGTCGGTGTGAACCTATCAGTTTTGTCGCACAACTAATCACGTAGAAGCGGTGATCAAGCGCCGTTTTGCACTGCTGTACATACGCTGGAGCGTTTGCACTGGTTTAAGCGCGTTCACGCGGTGGCATTCTGCACGGTTATTCGACTACGCGAACGATCGCACGGCTCTGCATTTAAGCGCTATCACGTACGGTATAGCTGAGTGGCCGGATAGATCAGGCCGGCAAATGTAATCTCCTGGACGACGCACTGAGGTACGTAAACATGACGCAGGGTGTTAACGTAGCAGCGATAAGCGCGTAATCGTATGCAGTGAGAAAGGGTACAGAACTACAAAAAAACTTGACAAAACACTTATTACCTGTTAGCTTCCGACATAGCGGCAGGCCCAGACGGAGATGGCGGTATGAGCTGGACTCCTTCAACATGAACTGGTGCTTAGCTGCTTTAAATAGACATAAGTGGAAAGAGAGTAGGGGTGCCTTTGCCCTGCAGTGGGACATTAAGAGCTAAAAAAAAAAATATCATGGTCTTTCTTCGCAATCAGTCAAAGGTCAAAATGTACATTATTAAAAGCATGTTTTAATAATAATATTCTGCCCGCGACTTAATTCGCGTGAAAATCGTAAGATGCAAAATAAATACTGAAATAACAACCACATTCATATAACTTTCTTGGCCCACCGCGTCGCGTCGCGTCGCTCGCCCGCGATATCACTTCGTTTTCGCTTAGCGTTCTTTGTGATTTAGCAAAATGTGAAATAGCCTATAACCTTCACCAATAATTGGGCTCTCAAATGCAAAAAGAATTTTTCAAATCCGGAAGTTCCAGAGATTAACGAGATTAATTAAAGAGATTTAGAAAAAAATAAAATAAAAAACAACTCTTCAGCAGTGCGATTCTGTAACCATCTCACCGTGAAAACTTAGGTGAAGTGAGCGTGGAGAGAGCTGTCATACCAACGAATGCTAGGGATGTAGACTATTGACAGCTCACTCTAAGCTCACTGCACTTAACTTTTCACGGTGAGATTTTTACAGAATCGATCGGCTGCTTTACTATATTTATTTGTATATAGATATAGACTTACTTCAAGGTTAAAAATAGATAACATATACACTTGGAAAATTCAGGGAATCTGGTTTACCATACAGTCTACATAAGTACCTATCTACATATTAGTCATAATACGTGATTGGACATCCGTTCCAGTCTTTATCAAACACGTAGACGAGATCAAGATAATATCCAAAAACAGTATATACACATTCTTCTGATAACTTATCAATTTGTATTAAACAGAAATCAAGGACCTTAGAAACATAAAACATTTATAAATAAAACACAACGTATCGGTTTTTCCGTAAATGCGCTTATATCTTCTTTGTTATCATTTTATAAAGTTACTGCTAGTTTCCTTTTGTAAATCACTGAATATATAGTAATGTAATATTATTACCTATTAATAATAATTTATTAAGCACTTGAAAATTTAAAAAAGGCTTTGTTATACTTACAGCATGTCCTAGAACCTAAAATTCGAAGACATGTGACATCTACCAACGCGCACTGGGCCCCGTGGTAGATTACAGCCAACTCCGTCTCGAAGAAAGGAGGCTTGAGTCCCAACAACAGGATCATTATACACACTACACAATATTCTTTATTAATTATAAATAAGAGAAAGTAACAATCATTTTTTTTTTCTTTTTTAGAATAGAATACTCTTTATTGTACACCATACAAATTACAGAACATAAATATATTTTTTTTACAAGGGGTGACACAATGGGCGGTCTTATCGCTAAAAGCGATCTTTTAAAGACAACCTTTGGATGGATTAAAATTAAGGAGAGACACATATAGTAGGTAGTTTGTGGTGCACCATTTACATTATACAATTAATATATTTACGTTACATCCTCAAGATTGAATAATAACTATGTAGAGTCCATTTCACGAAAGAAGTCGCGCGGCAACAAGTTGAACTAATTATTATTATACAGTTAGCAACATTCCTACTACCCTCTACCTCAGACACCTTTGTCTATTTAAGATTGTGCATTTTATTAGCCAGTGCCTGTAATATTATGATGTCGAGATAAATAAATCAATCAATATGTATGATTTCACTATTTCATTTTTTTTTTCACTATTTCATTTATTTGCACTTCAAGACACAAACATCAGGGTAGCCCTGGCTCTTGTACTAGGGGGTCCTATATCACAAGAGCCAGACCTCTCAATTTACAGAGAATATTATAATAATATAGAATCGCGATAGACAAAAATGAGATTCGTTATAATTATGGCATGCATTAGAGGATAAGTTTATAATTAATAATATAAAACATAGAAAAGAAAAAAAAAACAAGTAATGATGATAGAAAAGTTTACATTTTTTTTTTAAATTAAGTTACCACTGCGTTCTTTTCAGAGTCTGGAATTATTCATGAACCTTTTAGTGTAAAGTACCAAGAACAGATATTTTTAGCTCTTTTAAAACAGCCATGCTAAAACACTAAATCCACATGTTACTAAATAAACAATACAACGTTGTTTTCAGAACTACCGGCCCTTTCTGCTTTATGTTCATGCAAATGCAAGTACTTACATTTTCAGAAAAGCCAGATTCGTAAATGAAGACCTTGATACATTTTTGAATGTTTTGAAGCGACGGTGCACTTTCTAAAATAGGTATAAATATAATATGTCCATTTGAATATTTTTTCGTCGGTACGAAAAGTATACACCAGCTTCGACGTCATTTATGTGTTGCTAGCTGAGAGATGAGACGCGCATTTTACGACCTTCATGCCACTGACAATCGAATACGGAATTTATGATGTAGGTACACTTGAGGAAACTTACATCTTACCAGTTTGAGTACAAAATCCCGTGCCCACGATGACCATATCTGTTTTCGCCCCTTTTGAGTCGACCAATAAAACATAGTAAATAAGTCTAAGTTCATATGACCGCGCGGGAACTATGTACTAACCGCGCGTTTCAAGATCGAACTAAATAGTGTTTATCATCTACAATTCTATGTACAATAACGCGCGCTAGCGCGCGGGACAGCGCGGCGAGCTCCGTCCCTCCTCTGCTAAACCTCTGCTAATTTGTATCGATAGTTTTACTTGAAACATATCGATACAAAAAGTCCCCCCCACCCAATACCTTGAACAAAACAGTACATCATCCCATCACTAAATAAATATTTTACGTGCCGTTAGGGAACTGATAACCATATTGAAACTATTTCTCCGAACCGCACGTTACAAAATTTTGTTGAAATCAGTGCTCTAAGTAAAATACCTCCTCCTCCACAAACAAATACAAAGAATTAAAAAGAGGACAAATATAATTAAATAATGACCTAATGACTCATTTACCCTTATGCCAATATGTCCAAAACAATAGGTAAACTTGGGTATTTGATATTTAAAATAAAATTTCTAGGTTAGGTACGGCGAGTTAATTCATTCCAGGGTCACAGTAATGGTCGTTGAGCGACGTAAGCGTTCATTGTATACAGGCCTTATTCATTTACGTATCTCGTTTTATATTCACACAAAAAAGGCCAACAGCAATGTTTCATGGTTATTTAGAAGAATTTAAAGTGGGTTAGGCTTTTGACCTGCATTCTAAATGTTTCAGGTATTCGAGGTTTTTGGAAGGATCATTACATACAGCTTAATCAGCCTATAATGATTCCCATTGCTGGGAAACAGGCCTCCTCTCTGTGAGACGGAGTGGGCAGTAATCTACTACGTGGGCCCAGTGCGGGTTGGTGGATGTCACATGTCTTCGAATTTTTGGTTCTAGGACATACCGGTTTCTTCACGATGTTTTCCTTCACCATTTTGAGAGTAGTGGTGACGCATCAGGCATTAGTTAAACAAAAACGAATCCAATTTTATGTAATTCGGTATTTTACATGTAGGTAGGCATGTACAGTCAACAGCAAAAGTAGATGATCAAAATCAGAAATTTAATACTAATGAACGGAGTTTGCGTCAGAACTGTGTGGCGTCGAAGTGATTCAAAAGTATGTCAGACTCAGTGTCATACTTTTGAATCACTTCGACGCCACACAGTTCTGACGCGAACTCCGTTAATTAGTATTGAATTTCTGATTTTGATCATCTACTTTTGCTGTTGACTGTACTCAGTGGTTTAGTTATGCAATGTATTAATGAGACGCACCAAAGTAAACAAACACAAGTACAAACTTGTAAATAAGAGGCCAAAAAACTCACTAAAAGTCACTCGGGAATGAAATCAAAAGTTTTATTTTTGTTTTCCGGAAGAAGCCTCATCAAGCTGTCAGTTACCGAAAGACTTCATTTTGGGTAAAGACGACGAATTTCTTACGAAAAAAAGTCTTAATTTTGTTGTTCATGACTTAGTTCATGAATACCAATTACCGGAGATAACGTAGGTTTGTGGTGGGTTCGAACTTGGAACACAGTTCGTTGTGTGATTCAAACTTTAATTAAGCATTTGTCAAATTCTATAAAAAAAAGATCTCAGTACAGAATAGCTGTGTCCTAAAGCGATTTTGGCTATACAATATGTAATTTTGATGATCAAAAGTGCTAATTCTAAGCCTAGTTTGAATAACTGGCCATTGATTTTATTTATTTTTTAGTATCTCTAACAATTTATTTTCAAAGGGACAAATAATAAACTTAATTTGATGGCCACCATTTTTTACAGCTTCTGAATCTAGTAATAGCAATGTTATGTATATTATTTGCATACATTTTTGACCTAGCTTGCGAAAACCATTTAAATAACCTGGTGACTCGAGAACGTTGATGCTTGACAACTTGACGCAACCGACATACGTTGATACCGTACGTTCCAATTTCACGTTATAATTATACGTGACGTCGATGTCAATACTCAATATCTGTTGGTGACAAGATAAAAAATACTTTATTAACTTCTACTGAACCAGTTAAGAGAAGTTACAAAACAAAAAATAAATGTAAACAAGGGTGATAAAATTGGGCGTTGAATCAATCTGCCTAGGTTTTTCCCAGCTGTATTGGAGTCGGCTTCCAGTCTAACCGGAATGCATTTGAATGCCAGTATTTGGCATGGAGTGATTGCCTATCTGACCTCCACAACCCAGTTACTGGGTAATACGATATCCCTTAGTAACGACTGGTTGTCAGACTTTCAAGCTTCTGACTATCCGTAAAGGCTGTCAAAGATCTACGAATTGCAGAGACCAACGGCTTAACGTACTTTCCGAGGCACGGAGGGATTTCGCTATGTAAAGATGGTCACCCATCCACTGACAGACCTCGGCCAGCGTAGCTTAACCTGATCGATCGACCATTGTGACTGTTATTACTTAGCCACGAGACACTTAAAGTTGGGCGTTGAATGTGTGCCTAAAATCTGCTATTAGAAGACGAATCTCAATCAATAAATGCCTTTCACTGTCCACTGATGCTCTAAAGTTTGAGTTTACACGATTGCTTTTTGTCTACTTCTCTAACGGTGCATTAAACTCTCGGGAAGTTGGAAGACGATCCAGTATTTTCATTCATTACACTACAAAACTTTCCCGCGATAAGTTTTGTAAAAAAAACAACTAAAAAAGTTTGCGGTGCTGTAATAACTGCCTTATAAAAACTGTTTTTATTTAAAAATGTACAGTTTTAAAAACAAAATCTGTGTCTGAACATCCAATCATCTGTACAAAGCTACAAAAAAACTGCCAAAAGAATGAATGAATAAATTAAATGCATACATAAGATGATACAACCATTGGACCACTGCGTTTGTCATCAAAACTTACTTAAATAAAAGAGGAATAACATCAAAAAAAAAATTTCGAAGAATAAGCAGTGAAGTAAGAGGTTCTTTACAAAAGCCAGGTATAAAGTATTATTTACAGCTATTTAACTTTGGACTTTACGGACGTCTTTGCCCTGCGACGATACAGGCTGGTTATTTTCTTCTCTTCTCAATTTTAATAATGCTGTTTGTTTTATCTTATCAGACTTTATATTCACTAATAGCTTTTCTAACTTCAGTCTAGACAGTTTCTCAAAAGTTGTTGTTAACATCTTTAGTGTGAATGCGTCTTGCAGTTGAGTAGTCCTTTACTTCTAACTTTTGAATACATTTACCTAAGCAAAAGTTCACAGACTATCCGCGTTAAACCTTTTACATATCAATCTTCCCGTGATAGCTCTTCCTTTAGAACTGTTTGAATAATATCACAATTTTTCAACTAAACTAATTCTGAATAAAGGTAATCGATCAATGCTTCGAGAGCAGAACTTTGTAAGTTTGTTTGTTTGAAGGTTTGGCGCTAAAACTTTTAAAAGATTCTGGTTGGCATCAAAGCAAAAGTTACAAAGCCTTCAGATCGGTCGTCTGACGTCTCTACTTATATACACTTTTGGTCGGTAATACGAAACTCGTGAGAAGAATACAGGCTCGTCTCAAATGCTCCGATCTGAAAGGCGACCCCTTATTTAGCTGAAGGGGAAAGGGTCTATTTGTCGTAAATCATCTCTCGTTATGTTTTCAATTTAAGTTCTGCTGTACGATTGACTTAACAAATTTAAGTGAAGATAAAGCGCTTTGTAAGTCTGGTTTCGGCTAATTTGCAAACAAAGATTAGTCATCTTTGTGTGAAATAATTTGATCTTCTTAGACTTCTCAAACTATGCTTGTAGGTATTTTTTTGATAGAATTTATCGTCCGTGTTTGATTTAGGGTGAAAATGAATTAAAAATCGAGCCTTAAATAAGCATTTTAGTCTAATAATTTCACTCTGATATCTTATGATGTTTTTTGCTTTTTGCTCTTTGTTAATTTACTTCTATAATTTATTTGTGAAGATTTTTAATCGGCGCGGGACTATTTTGTAAGTAAATCTTCTATGCAATAAATAATTTACAATTTATGTTGGTTGTACGTGAATTTGAATACAAAACCTTAGAAGGCATTATGTTTCAGAAGATAACGTTGAAGGTCGGGTTATAAAGGACACATATGCCCAAAACGACGTCTGTGGGTCAGATTAAAGTAAATTTACCGGTACATTTTAGGATGTCAAGTCAGATACAACCTGCGTTAACGTTAATGCTGTACTTGATTAATGTTAAGTTAATATTCAGAAGAGCTTTTTGGGTTGTAATAAAGACATTAATAAGTTGTTGTGTTGACATTAATAAATGAAAAGGGAAGAATTGAATATTATTCTTACTTGTAAAATACAATTATGTAACTTGGTAATCTGTTTTATAACATTTGTCTGAAAAAGTTTACCTTAGAACTATCAATGGCTGCCATACCTACGCATAGATTTATTTATAGCTAATTAAAACGGTACAACATTAATTACATTAATGAACATAGAGACAATAATTACGTTTGCAAAAATTATGTTATAAATAATTTAATTTAAAAGAAACGTGAAACAGTGGAACACCAGACATATACGCATAATTTTACTCCATTCATCCGCAAACTCATCACATTCACGGTTGGCAGTCAGAAGATAAACGTATATGGAACGTACGGCTATAACGAACGGTAAATCAATTTGTCAAAACAACAACCACACTTGCTGTAATCTCAAGTTGAAGTCAATTAAAAAGCAACCCAATAAATACATAAATTACATACGTTGTTTATTGCACCTGGGTTGTGGAGGTCAGATAGACAGTCGCTTCTTGTAAAGTACAGGTATTCGGCTGATATTTAGGTGCATCCGGTTAGACTGGAAACCAACGCCAACATAGTTGGGAAAAGATTAGGCATATGATGAAGGCACGTAGGATACGGACTGCTATTAAAATTATACAATAAAGTTTATTTGGAACAACTTAAGTTTGCAATTTATAAAGGAAAACGAAGAAGCCACAAAATGAAAACACTGCACAGCTGTCAACGCCCAACTCAAAATATATACAAAGACATTGTTCCAGACCTCCCAAAGAAAGTTCCCAATGAATACTAGTGCTGAAACTCATTCATTGGTGACTTAAGACTGTAACACGTTGCTGTTGAGCAGCGTCTTGGACGATGCGATGGGCCTTACTGTTTAGTTAGCACAAACTAGAGTAGATACATATTATGTTAGTATGTTATTATCACAGTAATAAGGCTCATATTTTTTGGTAGTTATATCCAGTAAAACAACGCAATATGTAAAATTTGCATATAAATAGAATAAGCCGAGAGAAAATTGGGTTCCCAGTTGTCACCAAAAAAACTTTATTCGTTTGCATTCTTAAAGAGTAATAAAAACTTAATATCAGAATTGTTTTGTAGCATTTTAATGCTGTAGATATGTTTTATATCCAATTTTATTTTCTTACTGTACGTTTAAGGTTAGTAAGTATATAATCTCAGATAGACTTTTTGAAAAGGGCTACGCGGATAGATTTTGACACGATGTTTATTTTATATTACTTATTATTTATTTGGGAAAACAAACAGTGACACATTACATTTTAAAGGAAGAAATACAAAAAGATACGGCCAAATGTGTAACCAACAACATTTTCCACGGAATACACATAAAAAATAATATTTTTTACAAATCATGCTATTTAAACTAAAACCTACAAACTACAACAATTCAAGTTATGAAAACATTTCTTGTGTTAAATAGTAAAACAAAAGTAAATTTAGCAAACAAAGCAAAAACTCAGAAGGCATGCAAATCTTAATCAATATTAAAATGACTATTGACCAGTGTTTTGAGTACAATATTTTTGAAACTACCAGCAAAGAGCAAACATATCGATATGATGGAATTGTTTGTTGTAATTATTATTAGTAAGTCGCCGCAGGGGTGCCGCATACCTGAGTTACTCCGACAAGAGGTAACTGAAAACAGCGGCCGTGTGCGCACCCCGCGACTTACTGTCGTTCTAGGAACTATGTAACTTATTTTATTCCTTCATTTAATTTGTTTTATTCTCGAAGAAAGCTGCGTCAAAGCAGGCTACAAACAATAGCCAATAATGTTCCTTTGACATACATTGACGGATCAAGCTTGAATTGCACGATTGATTGACGTCTTGAATACAAACGGAGCAGTGGACGCCAAAATTGCGATGGCTTGAGCATTGATTGATAGATAGATTCAGTTGCTTTGTTTCGGTGCACACTGCTATTACATAGATAGTGGTAGATGTAAAGGGTATCGTGTTACACAATAACTTGGTTGTGGATGTCAGATAGGCACTGTAGGCAGGCGCTTCATATAAAATACTGGTATTCAGCTGTATCCTGTTAGACTGGAAGCTGACCCCAACACAGTTGAGATAGTGGTAGACAACTTAAGACATCGATGTTACGTTAGTTTAAAGGATTTATACTAAGCATATATCATTAGTATTGTGTCCGCAACTCCGGCTTTTTATATTCCTAACTTAAGAAATGCGGAGTTTCCATACAAACTTTCATCCCTTATATCACCTCCTTTCGGATTATTTTTGAGACGAAAAGTAGCCTATGTCCTTCATCAGGATGCCATGTAGTTTGGGCGTGAAAAAGCAACATACAGACAGACAGAGTTACTTTCGAATTTATAATATTAGTATGGATTAATTTTGTGTTTCATTTTCTTTCAAAATATTTTACTCTTATCACTTCTGTGCGCTACTGTACACATTTATTACCTTTATAGCAAAAATACAATATAAATAAATAATTATTTATTTCAGGAAGTTATTCCCATATTAAGCACAACTTATCAAATATAAATATACTTAAAAACCTTACACATTAAAACCATTGCATTAAAAATAAATAGTTAAAACAAAGTTATGGTTATTAAGTTAATATGTGCCACTTGCCTAATACAATCATATCGGAGTTGTCAATTGGCCCACAAATAAATAAACGTCGTGCGATTCTCCTGCAGAAAAAAATAACTATTTAAAAGTGTCGATTCACCCGTTTTGGAGAGATAATTCGTGCAAATCAACCAATAAGCCGCAACTCTACATAAAAGCGCGTTTTTTGCGTACGGAAGCATAGACACCACTTTAAAAGTAACAAAACAGTACATAAATGTTGAAGAAGAAAAAGGAATACACTTCATCGGAGTTTTGTAATTTATGGTCAAAGATTTTAATGTTCAATTAATTTGGTTTGGTTTTTCGGTTCATACTTTGTTATTCTATAATAATAATAATAATATCCCTGGACATTTCACACAGCACCATTTGTCCCAAGCTAAGCAACCTAATGCTTGTGTTATGGTAACAAGATGGCTGATAAACTACTTATATACAATTTTTTTTTGTTGTAAATACATACATATTATAGATAGAAAAACACCCAGACTCGGAACAAATACATGTAGGTCATACAAATATTTGTTCCGTGCGGGAATCGAACCCGCGACACGCAGCGCAGCAGTCAATCGCTTAACCACTGCGCCAACCGTGTCGTCAAACGTGTCGTCTATAGATGTGTAGCTATTATCGAATCGGTGAATTTATGTGCATTTTAATCATAGAGTTTAAAGAGAAAGAAACCTTTAATTGAAACTGAGCTAGTATTAATGTTTCAGCCAGTTAAATAGCCATAACCATTTTACAGTAAGTCTGCATCGAATGAGTTCTTCAAATCTCTCTATTCTGTCGGGGCTAGTCATTGACCCAGTTTCAGCAATTGATCCTCATAATGATGCCTGTGAGCTAACTTTATGGGGTACTTCTTGTTGAACCATCTTCAAGTTTCCACCAATATCCTGAATGCAGATTAATATTGAAGATGTTTTCATTAGACGGAAGTTGTTCGACCGTCGACGTTGCTGCCCTCCGTCGTTTACTCTTGAAGATTATTGGATATATGTAGTTTATTACAGTACCTAGGTACATAATCTATGTATATATAAATCAATTGATGTTCGTTTGTCTGGCTAAAACTCGAGAACAGCTGGGCCGATTTAGCTGATTTTGGTTTTGAAATGTTTGTCGTAATCCAGGGAAGGTTTAAACGGTCAGAAAATATGGAAAAAGGAGTAGGGTAGGAAGGAGTAGGTTAGGAGTAGGGTAGGAGTAGGTTAGGAGTAGGGATAAGTAGGGTAGGAGTAGTGTAGGAGTAGGGTAGGAGTAGAGTAGGAGTAGGGTAGGAGTAATGTAGGAGTAGGGTAGGGGTAGGGTAGGGGATAGGACACCACGCGAACGAAGTAGCGCCGGGCAGCTAGAAATAATTTATACATGGCAAAACAACGTTTGCCGGGTCAGCTAGTGGTATATAAAATTCTCGTGTCGCAATGCTTGTTACCAAACTCATCCGAAACTGCAGGACCGATTTGTATTTAAGATCAAACTAAGACGGTCACGAGCCGTGTAAAAATAAAAAAAGTCAGAAATAGCACTAAGTGAAAATGAAGTAGTAGCGCGGGCTGGCGATGCGATGCGACGAGGCATCAAGGGAACAAGAAATTTCACGTACTATTTCAACGCTTCAACTGCTTCAATGATATTTTGGCGCGCCACAATCGGTAGTAACACGGCCATCGTATTTGTTAAATTTCAATTTCTGTAACCGTTTCACAAATTTTTACTCACAACGCCTCCTGTCAAACTCATTCAGGCGCAAAAAGATCACTCTATGTATGGTTTATTATACCAGACAGCAGATAGTAAAATATTTACGTTCTATCCATTTAAACCATATAAAAAAAACATAAAAATGTACAAAACAGACACAAAAATAATAAATCAAACTGCAATATTATCGTGATGGTTTCGTTTGTGACATTAATAAAAACGAATATTTTCATTCAGCACCAAAAATGAAATTGGCTCATTTTTGTTCAAATAAATTCCGGTTTTCATTTCTGTATAAAAAAAAAAGAAAATCACAAGAGTGGTTTGCAAAGGCAAAGAATAGAATAGAATTGAAAAAGGTAAAGTAAGGTCATAAACATGCCAGCTAGGGCGGCAGGATCGTCCGAAAGGGTTACCGCTGCTCTGGAACAGAAAGGGCTAAGGAAGGAACACGGGTGGGTTTTAGTCAGTAAGAGTCTGACACTCCCTTCCGCTCCACCCAGAGCGGGAGGGGTCATTTGATGATTTCCCTTCCAAAAAAAAAGGGGTCATAAACATCAACAGCATCTTTGCTTAAAGCCCTTTCACAGTAATTTTACCTCTGATTTTGCATCACTGTCCAAATCACACTGATCTTTATTTTCATTCGCATAAGGTTGCAAATAGGTTGCTGTTGTAGTGTAAAATAACTGTGAACGTACTTTACCACTGCGGGTATTCGGTATATTATGTTTCTCATCAAAAAGAGGTAGGGATCATCTAATGTAAAACTGCACGCCACTCCACTTAAAAGACTTTAAAGCTGCTTCCAGACTACGCTATAATATAATAGCATATAGTATATAGTGCTCATAGCACAACAATATCGCTCACCATACATTGTTATGGACACGTTCACACTGTACTGTACAGACTGTACTATACATATACTATTGGCTTACTATTAAAATTAATACGAGGTCTTTCTTTGCTATACTATATGGCACATATAGTAGTATATAGTATAGCGTAATCTGAAAGCAGCTTAAACCTATTGGCCTTGCCTTGGTCCGCCATTTGGTTTTTTTTTTCAAAATGGCGTCGCACCTTAATACCAGAGATAGAGAACATAATTATAGAGGAACAAAAAAGTTTGATCCCCTTTCTATACAAATATTTGAAATGTGTAAGCAACAAGCAGTGGGCGTGCATTTTAAATTAGACGATCTCTACCTAACTAAAATACTATTCTTAAAGCTTCATCCTTACCTACTAAGTAATTCAGTTCATTTTAAAACAAAAACGGTTTTTACGGACACAATTTTCAAAATGAAAAAGATAAAAACAGTGGCATAAAGTTTTGATGGATAAGAAAAATCCTCTTTAGTTAGGTGCGGTCTGAGTTAATTAGTCTCTGGGGCATCATAACTTGCCAAATGAGTGTCATTTGCCACGTGCAATATAAAATAGTTTAATGAAGCCATATATAAAAAAAGTTTTTGTTACCAAAATTTTGCAGAAGTTTTGAGATATAAAAAAGGGAGAAGGTACATGAAAAATAAGGCAACAAAAACTTTGAATTTTTCCATTACCTAAAATTCTTCTGGAACTAAAATTATTTAAGTTTTTTTCCTTTATATACTTGCCAGCAGGTCAAGTTACCCGAAACTGTCAAATTTTCCCAATCAACCTTGAACCTTAATGCTTTAGCGATAAAGTTGAAAATCTACTAAAGAAATTTGACAGATTGTAGTACTCGTATCTTGATGTGCTGGCGTCTGTACATAATATATTCTGTGTATGTATTTTAGTGTTACATTGTGAATTGTACTTAAGATTTTTTAACAAGCATGTAAATAAATACACAAGTTCCAAAAAAAAAAACAATATTATTTAACATGGAAACAAAATTACAGACACAATTGTCGAGGGTGATATAGCTGTCATCCATTGGAAAATAACACCAAAATAACAGTTTTTCATCTGAAAAAGTGTGCAATTTATGTAAGTATTCTGTCATCTATACTAATAATAAAGCTGAAGGGTTTGTTTGTATGTTGTTTTATCGCGTCGGATTTGAAAAAATCTTTTTTGTGTTTGACAGCCCAATTCTTGAGGGAGGCTATAGGCTATTTAATATCACGCTATGACACTTAGGAGCCGTGCAAAAAGAAAAAAAAGTCAGAAAGATCGCTAAGCAAAAAATCGTAGTGAAAGCATGGGCAGGTAATGCGATGCGAAGGGTCGGTTAGGAGAACAATTTCACGCGGACGAAGTCGCGGGCATAAGCTAGTTTAAATATATAGAGCAAAAGTGAATCACTCATTTAATCTTTGTTGCTGAGTAGGTATACAACCTAGCTCGGAAACTGCTATAAAATAAAGTGAAACATTACTTCCTACTGCTAAATAATGGTGAGTGCTTGCAACAACAGAGTTACGAGGTTTATTTTATTAATTGAAAGGAAATGTTAGCTGTCTATTAAAAGAGAAGTACCTGGGTTTTAATGGAAGTCAGGGCCTGGGTCTTAGTGGGGTATGAATGAAAAAGCCAGTGATTTTACGAATGTTGCTGTTGAAGTAGATATCCTGTGTTCGCATTTTAGTTTCCAAAAATGTAAACAAATACGTGTTTTTGAAAAAAATACTTTAATACAAACACATAAAGTTCAGTTGGCGCTACAAGTTTAAACATTTTTATGACTTTTCAATAGTGCTAGTCATTCTGGAATCAACTTAATTTGCACTTGTCAATCAGGATTCCTTTAAAGTGTGTAATAGCGTTTTTACAAAACCATTACGATTTTTGCATCGAAACTAAAAAAAAAATTACATTGATATGGAGCGACGACATCACTTGACAAGAGAAGAGATGATGAGCGCCGTTGGAATGTTGGAAGCTGGTTCCAGGCAACGTATTGTGACTGTCGCTCTTGGCACTACATAGAGCATCGGCCCATGATGCCTCTGGACACGCTATCGCATCACGGGTAGCGTGGCCGAGCGACATGAAGGATGATCTCGCATCACCACTCGCAGACAGGACCGGTACATCCAAAATACTGCTCGACGGATTCGTACCATGACCGCCATGATGTTGGCTACGAGGCTCCACAGCTCTTCAGGTTTGCTGATAAGAGAACAAGCCATCCGAAATCGTTTACGTGAAGTGGGTCTGCGTGCCGAAGGCCGCTGAGAGTTCCATCTATAGCACCCCGCAATAGTAGGGCCCGTTTACAATGGGCTCGCGAACACAGAAATTGGAAGGAAGAAGACTGGCGTTGTGTTTGCTTTTCCAATGAATCTCGTTTCGGTATGAGGCCGGATACAAGTTGTACTAGAGTATGGAGGACCTGATGGATGCCGTGCATACCCCACAACAACTATTTGACTTGTTAGAAAGGACGTGGTTGGCCATTCCTCAAAGTAACTTTGATGAACTGATTTTAAGCATGCCAAATCGCTGTGATTGTGTGATCCGTGTCAATGGTGGAAACACGGATTATTAATTTTTTTATCTTCACAATAAAAAATTAAAAAATCCTCATTTTTGCTTTTTTTGCCATTTAATTGACGACATTAACTTAGGTTAATTTCTCACAATTTGCAAAAATTGCAATTTTTCTTAATTTTTACAAAATATAGGGATAAGTTGTTAACTTAAACATAGGAATTAAAGTAAGAAGCCAGTCTGGAAGACTAGATTTGGTAAATATGAATTGGATAATTTTGTATAGTTAATAATGTAGTTGATCCCTAGACACTTTTAATTTGATATGTGTATATTTTGAATAACGTTGTGTTCTGATAAAAAGATATCGGCTACGAGAGTAGCAGTGGCTACGTCACGACAGCTACGCCGTAGTCTCGTAGCATGTGTTGGACGTAAAAGGCTATTACAATTAAATGTATTGCTATAGCTGTTAAAACAAATATATAACACCACCACGATCGTTAGGTTTCCTTTTATGCAATTTGAAGTGCTTAGCGATTTGGCACAGAATTATCAAGTAATTTTTCATGGAATTATTTATTTTATTTATGCCTATCACAATGTTCTTTGAACATCAATTTTTTTCGACATATTATGGTTTGTTTTTGCAAAGCTCTAGCGCAGCTGAATGCCCAGTGCCCGTCACATCCACGCAAAACGTCATTATTCATGGTGCTCTAACGTTCTATGAAATTGGACCTATTACTTTGAGAAGACCTTAAACAGTATTCTGTATCTGCAGAGACGGGCCATGTTTAACATTATCCGTTTTACATATACACGTGTCGTATTTCGATCCGAGTGCAGAGTATTACAAGGGGTAATCTACTTTAGCTGCTGGGAACTTCGAACAAGCGTTCTACGAGGTAAAGGGTATATGTATATTGTTCGGAAGTGGATAGTGGGCTTGTTGGTAGGTATTTACAAACCCCAAGTGGGCATTTTTTTATGCCTTCTTTTTGTAATGTTGATTAAAAAGGTAACTGTGTAGGTATATTTATTTATTGATTGTTGACTTGATCACGTTTGCAACTCTGAAAGTACCTACCTACACGTGTGAGTATGTCTTGGGGTAATTGCTTCAACTTTTGAAGGAAACGTAGTACGCGACACACTGTGTACGACTTAGATACTAAGATAAAGTAAATAAAATCATAGCTTAGCTTAACTTAACTTTTTTTCGACGACATGTTTTAGTTTGTTGTTAGTTTAAGTGAAGTTAGACCCTTTGTACACACGTTTTTTCTCCGTGAAAAATAAGGGTTATACGCCTTGGATAGGCACGGTTCGTCAGTGTTTTATGGAACACCATGGGGACACGTTTTCTCTACGGCGAGGTGTAAACGCGGTACTGTTATGAAACCGTGCTGTGTACTTAGGTCTTAGGATATAATAAGATATTGTTATTTTTATTTATTAACTAGGTATAAGTTGTTATTTATGTACGGTCACCAAAGGAGATAAGTAACCAGGGCCATCGGATATAGTCGAAGTTTGGCAAGAAACTGATGGATGTTTTCGAATGAAATTTAATTTCATTAATAGAACACAAACAGTTTATTTATCAAATTAAATTTCATTCAAAAATATCCAACGGTTTCTTACTAAACTTCAACTATATCCGATGCCCTGGTTACTTATCTCTTTTGCCGACTACATATCATTTTAACTCTGAATAAAAATAATGATTTTGACTTTTTAATTAAAAAAAACTATCACATTTTCAGGAGTTCATAAATGTTCGTGATTTTCATCATCATCATCATCATCATAATCAGCCCACCCCCCACTGTGTTCCCACTGTTGGGACACAGGCCTCCTCTCTTCGAGAGGCAGTGGGCTATAATCTGCCACGCAGGCCCAGTGCGGGTTGGTTGATGTCACATGTCTTCGAATTTTTGGTTCTAAGACATGTGACATGTTTCCTCACGATGTGTTCCGAGATGCCAAGATTTTAAGAAAGAGTAATAAATAACTTCTCTAACAAACCTGTTAACAACC
This sequence comes from Apamea crenata, assembly GCA_949629185.1. Lineage (NCBI taxonomy): Eukaryota > Metazoa > Arthropoda > Insecta > Lepidoptera > Noctuidae > Apamea > Apamea crenata. Next base: position 8,190,426 of record OX451356.1, on the reverse strand, counting down.
AAAATTAATTACAAACGGAACAGTCTTAATCTGTACTAACGCTCGCTAAAGGCGCCTTACAAAATGAAGGTAGCTACAGATTACACAGGACGAGGTCCTTTACTCGTATCCGTGTGCTATCTCCCGTGAAAATTATAGCCATGAGAAGAATTGCAACTCACACACCTGACGCCACGCGTAAAAGTAAACTTAACACTTTATGAATGTTGCCGTGAAACATTAGTGAAGATAAGGTGTACGATTTTCTAGAGATAAAAATAATTATAAAAGTAAGGTTAATTCAAGGCGTTTCATACTAAATATTTATAATTTTATTACTGTACCACGAGCTAAACACATATTCACAAGAGGCGCAATTCTCGTAATTTTAATTTTAAGAACGTTCACAGTCTGATCTCAGTCTCAATCAGTCAAAAATACCTCTAATTTGGGGCACAATGATTGTCGCTGAGATGAGATTATGACTAGATTTTGAACGTTTTTAATTATGGGAATTGGGATTCAGATTTTTTGAATAACAAGATTTCTAGTGATACAGCTATGCGATAATGGCTTTGGTTAGTAAAATCAACTATATTAAACGTCCTGGTGCCGCCGTATTATGACCGTTTAATGCCAAAATGATCCCAATGTAAGAGAGAGACGGAACTATATATGACTGTTAGCACCATACCTTTTTCGTGCTGGAATCATGATCGCATTAATACTTCGTAATACGGCCCCTGTCCGGGGCGTGGTAATATTTTCGTGTCTTCAAAATTATATGTATTGGAATGGACTATCTATCAACATTAACCGGATGGATTAGCTAGAGTTAAACTAGAAAACGTGTAAATTATGAGATTTTCAGATTAAATTCCTCGTTTTTTAGGCATATCCCGCTTTCAAGCTTTCCCAGCAACACGAACGCGAACATTAACGAGCATACCTTGCTAAGGGCCAGGAGTCGAGCGGAACCGCGTCAAATTTCTTGTAAATGTTGAATGCTTTCTCCTTTACACGCTAAGCGTCCCTAATTGGTAATTCGTGAAGCCAAAAGACGTGTTAGGGAAAAGATCTCTTCCTGAAAGATAAGGAGTCGAATCGTGTGAAATGTTCTGTAATAAATGTCTGTACTTTGGGAAAATGCTGATTACTTTTTAGATTACAATGGTCGTGTTCGTGATTAGGTTTGCAATGTCTCCTTTGAAGGTTGGGTAATATTGTGTTATATCTTGTAATTCTCACCTCTTATAGAATAAAACAAAACTGAGCCCAAAGGGGCAATTCTCGTAATCCCTTAAATTGACAGAGTGTAGCCGGCTGGACATTAATAAAAAAAAAAATTGTAAGCGAGTCTGTTGATTATACCAACATTTTTTTTATTCTGGTAACTCCACAATAGGGTAAGTACTTGGTAGAAAAATAAATTAGATGCCTGGCAACATCAAAATATGTCAAAAATCAAAATGATGTCGAAGCAACGGTCGGTTAATGCGACACAGGTAAGTTTTTGAATATTTTTTAATATATGGAATGATTTATATGGGTCGGCTATGCATTATATATTATTTCAAAGTGACGATTTATTATATGGTACCAAATAATAACCCAGTACTGTTTCAATAACGTTGTGAATTGCACTTAAAACTAGTTGTCCAGTATACTTCACACTGCCAATTGCTCGCAATACTATCACTGTTTTTGTTTGGGAAGCGGGTTGGACATTGCCAACTAATTAGTATTTTGGTTTTGTATGGGTTGCATGTATCAAATGAGCTTTTTCCTTTTGTTTTAGCGATTGATTCGCTCCCGCACGAATAGGCTAGTTGCTTTGATACCGCCTGAACATGCATGCTCCGATTCCAGTGACGCTTCGTCTACCGAAGAACTTGAAATTACCAATAAAACTTCGAACAACCACGATTCTTCGGATGAAAGCAGCTTGATATCAATAGATTCGGCCTTAGAGGCACTGAATATTTTAGAATCTTCCGAAGATGAAATTACAGATAACAATGCAATTAATCTACCACTCACACCAATATTACAAAATGTTTTTCCGTCTCAAAATGAACCAAATTACGATGCCATCCCTTCTATAAGTTCTTTACCATCACTTAGTTCAGTGCAAACTGACCAACCGACCATTGACACATGTTCCACTAGAAAACGTAAAAAAGCGCAGAAAAAGAAAGTGGTCTCAAAAAAAGTTAAAACATCTAAGAAGTTTGTTCTGAGTTACAAGTGGAAGAAGGAATTATTTTTTCATCGGGCTGAAGTTGATGAATATACGCCGCTGATGCCGAGTGAAGACGAACAACAACCTCTTTCGTTCTTTTATCGTTTTTTTTCACCGAATATAATTAAAGATATAGTAGATCAATCAAATCTGTACTCTGTTCAGGTAAAAGGAAGATCCATACAACTTACTCAAGAAGAGTTTGTAACTTTTCTTGCCATACAAATTTTAATGGGTGTTGTACATATGCCTAGCTACACTGATTATTGGAGCCAAAGGCTTAGATTTACAAATATTGCCGATCTCATGCCACTAAAGCGATACCAAACAATTAGACGTTACATACATTTTATCGATAACAATTTAGACGACGGTGATAGATACTTCAAAGTTCGGCCAGTAGTGGAAAAAATTAGGCAAAACTGCCTGAAGATGTACGAGGAACAAAATTTTAGTATTGATGAGATGATGATTCCTTATAAAGGGACCAAGGCGGGAAACAGAAGACAATATATACAAAATAAACCAAATAAGTGGGGTTTCAAAAATTTCGTTCGCGCGGGAGCTTCAGGCTTAATCTATGATTTTATTTTATATGGAGGGGAGGATACATTTAGAAATTATACTTTTACACAGGATGAGATTTCTATAGGTTTGGGAGGGCTAGTTGTTCTTGCTTTGTGTAAAACGATTCGCCAGAAACCTGCAAATGTATATTGTGATAACTTTTTTACTTCACCTGAGCTCGTATACATGTTGCGTGAAAACTACGGAATATTTTGCACTGGTACTATAAGAGGAAACCGACTAAGAGGCTGTGAGAGTGTACTTCCTTCTGATAAAGACCTAAAAAAGAAACCACGAGGCACTTTCGCACAAGGAGTTTGTAACCAAAATAAACTGGCAGTGGTAAAGTGGTTAGACAATAAATGTGTTACCCTTATCAGTTCCTGTGTCGATGCTCACCCCGTGGATAAAATAAAACGTTACAGCAAAGAAAATAAAGCCAGGATTGATGTCGACTGCCCTAAGATAGTCAAAAACTATAATAAAAATATGGGTGGGGTCGACTTGGCTGATATGCTAATATCCCTTTACAAGATCCCTCTAAAAACACGAAGATGGTATCTTTCTATTTTTGCCCAGTTGATTGATATTAGTATCAATAATGCATGGCTTTTGTATCGACAAAATAAATATAAGGAAAAGCCGTTGAAAGAGTTCAGGTTAGATATATTTGAAAGTCTTGTGAAAAAAGGAAAACCAGTCAAAGAACGGAGTGATATTACGGGAGATATAAAAGAAGACAGAAAAATTAAGAAACCTGTGGTAGCAAGACCGATTGAAGATATACGCTATGATCAAGTAGGGCATTTTCCCGATTCGTATAGCTATGGGAGATGTCGTTACTGTAAGGATGGTAAAACAAACGTTATATGTATTAAATGTAACCAAAGACTATGTTTTGTCGCAGGAAAAAGAAATTGTTTTTTGAATTTTCATCAAAAATAAACATAATTAATACTTAAAATATTTTTTTCATTTATCTTCCCAATATTAAATTTATCTTAGTAAACTTGGCACTGTCCAGTATATTGCACATACATTCCAGCCTGTTAATCGTTATGTATTTGGCAATGTCCAGTATACTTCACATATAATTTTCAGAAAACTGAAAGACTCAGATTTTTATTTCTATTTTTTACCATGTCTATGAAGTGCTAGAAATTGACTCATGGTGTCAAATATGCAATTTTATTATTTTGATTGTTCTGCCAATTAAAGGGTTAAGAACGTTCTCAGTCTGGTCTCAGTCGCAATGTGTCAAAAATAAATTTCAATTTCCATACATTTTTGACAAATTTTTGACATTTCTTTGTCGCGGACATGAGACTGCGACTAGATTTTGAACTTTTTAAGTTCAGTGGTAGTCCATTGTATTGGTTCCGATTTATGGATTGTGAGTTCGAACCCAGGCTTTACTTTGTTGTATTTAATTTCATCAAGATTGCTCAAAACGGTGAAGGAAAACATCATAAGAAAACTGGCACTTCCTGGCACAGCCAATAATTCGAAGACATGTGATAACCACCAACCCGCTCTAGGTCCGCGTGTTGGATAATGGCCCACTTCCTTCCGTCATACATAAGTGTCACAGACAGGAGGCTTGTCTCCCAGCAGTGCCCTTTAAGTAGCATTTCCAATTCTTCATACATCAGTTTGAGTTTGGTTTTGTGTCTGTGGGCACTCACAGACACAAAACCAAACTCAAACTACACGTATTAATCAGGAATTCGTGGTATACAATGAATGAGTTACAAATATCATCGTATTTAAATTGAGTTTAAAATGAATGCAACTCGCAGATAAATGTGATAGCAATAAAATATAGGTACCTACATTCTGAATAATTAAGGGCCACAGCAAAGTGTGCTATTACACTAAATCATGTCATGAATTCCTAGTAGGAAGACCGAAGAAACGATGGATGGACTGTGTGAATGATGATATGGTTAGAAAGTGACTACCGAGATGACGACTAATAGAGAAGTATGGAAGAAAAAGACATGTTGCGCCGACACCAAATAAATGGCACTAAGGGACAGGATAAGGCAGGAGATTGACGTGGTTACGGATTCCTACAATAGGTTGGTAATTCAGGTGCAATTTGACAGTTTCCGGAAACTTTAATGTTTTTAAGACTTCAGGCTACTTAATTTCAGTCGAATATCAAAAACAATGCACTAAATGGTAATTGTTTAAACAAATAGATAATAATTTGAGCATTAGCAATGATATTATGTCATTAGATAAACTAAAAATTGATATAAAAACACATATTGCACTTTAACCATTGCTGAAGAACATGGTTTGTTGTATAATACAAATAAGAGTGAGTGCATGGTCTTTCGGGCCAGGGGGGGGGTGTCCTGGTTACTTGCCGGCAATTAAGCTCAACGGGTGCCGACTGAATAGAGTTGATACGTTTAAGTATCTAGGACATTTATTAACCTCTGACCTGAAAGATAATGCTGATATTGAAAGGGAACGTAGGGCGCTGTCTGTTCGTGCGAATATGATTGCTCGCAGATTTTCTCGGTGTTCGAGGGGCGTCAAAATAGCACTATTCAGGGCATTTTGTACGTCCTTTTATACTGGCAGTCTGTGGATGGATTACACGCAGAAACAGTACAGTGCTCTACGCGTCCAATACAACAACGCGTTTAGAGTACTCTTGGGGCTGCCTCGCTTCTGTAGCGCGTCGGGGATGTTTGCCGAGGCGCGTGTGGATTGTTTCCACACAATCATGCGCAAGCGGTGCACATCCCTGCTGCGTAGGGTGCGGAGCAGCGGCAACAATATCCTGAGCGCTTTTGCGGAACGTTTCGACTGTCAGTACGTGAACCACTGTTGTATGGTTCACGTACTGACTAATGTTAAGATATTATTTTGATTATGTTTTAAATATTTTTTATTTTTTTTTGACATTTTATGATTTTATTATTTGAATTTTATTTTGAGAAGTTTAATGATTTTTGGTATTAACTAACATAATTTTAAGATCTTTGTTACTAACAACTATGGACATGTAATATTTAGTCTGCAATAAATGGAATTATTATTATTATTATTTCCTTTATTTTAATATACACCATATAAATTATATTTTTAAATATTAGAATATAAAAATTATAAAAACATTAAAAAATATAAAAAATAGTAGCCCACCGGTATCGGGAACAGGGTCCAAGCTACCGGCGGTCAGGGCTCCAGAGAGAGGAACCTCCTGACGATGCGAGCCGTGTCCAGAAGTACCGCTTTCTGAATCAAGCCCTTGATCCAGCTGCCCAACGAGAGCCTCCTCAGGTGTTGGTCGAGGCTCTTGGCTATTAAGCCATTGGCTGTCACGACTATCGGCACAATGATCGCTGAGTCCACATCCCACATGTCGACAACCTCGCGAGCCAAGTCAAGATACTTGATTTGTTTATCTTTCTCGGCCTTCACGAGGTTCTCATCATGCGGGACGGTTATGTCAACAATCATTGCGCGCCGCTCTATTATTATTATGTCGTTTATTTATTTCGTTTTCTTATTTCAATACATTTTTAAATATTAGTATAAAAAAAAAACATTTAAAAATATAAAAAAATAGTGATCCACCGGTGTCGGGAGCAGGGTCCAAGCTACCGATGGTTAGGGCTCCAGAGACAGAAACCTCCTCACAATGCGAGCCGTATCGAGGAGTACTGCCTTCTGAATCAGGCCTTTGATCCAACCGCCTAACGAGAGCCTCGATAGATGTTGATCGAGGCTTTCAGCCATCAGGCCATTGGCCGATACGACAATCGGCACAATGATAGTCGAGCTCACATTCCACATGTCAACAACCTCGTGTGCTAAGTCAAGATATTTGATTTGCTTATCTTTCTCAGCTTTCACGAGGTTCCCGTCATGCGGAATGGTAACATCGACAATCATTGCGCGGCGCACTAATCGATCTATCACCACTATATCAGGTTTGTTGGCGACAACAGTCCTGTCAGTGATGATAGATCGATCCCAGTACAACGTGACATGGTCATTTTCGAGAACTGGGTCGGGCACATACTTGTAATATGGTACCTCAGAGTCGACAAGTTTATATTTCAAAGCAAGTTGCTGGTGAATAATCCTGGCGACTTGGTTATGCCTGTGTAAGTACTCGCTGTTAGCCAGACGAGAACAACCAGAGATAATATGTCTGATGGACTCACCCGGATGGTGGCATGCCCGACACACGTCAACCGTCCCGTCCTTCATAATATATCTCCGGTAGTTATTCGTCAAGATAACTTCGTCCATAATTGCACAGACAAAACCTTCAGTTTCCCCGAAGAGGTCACCAAAACGTAGCCAGGATACGGACGCTAAGAAATCTACACCGGGCTCATGAAGAGCCCGATAGAAGCGCCCGTGAAGCTCCTTGCTTTGCCATACCTTCTTGCGGTCATCGGTAGTAAGTACTACAGGTTTGCGCCAGTTCTCTTTCGCCATGGAGAGCGGGGTGAGCCCCTTGTCCACTGCGACCACATCACGGTGCATACCCACTTCGGCTTTTAAAAAATATTCCCTGAGACTGCACACCTCGCGGTTGTGGAGGGTCTTCGCATTTAAAAAGCCTCGACCCCCACATTTCCGCGGGATATACAGTCTCATCACCGATGATCGTGGGTGATGCATCCGGTTTGCGGTCAGCAGTGTACGGACCCTTCTATCCAGGGCGTCGAGTTCAGTCTGAGTCCATTTGAGTATGCCGAAAGAGTACATCAAAACCGGCATGACCCAACCATTGAAGGCGCGCACCTTATTTCCGCCCGAAAGAAGACTAATTAATACCTTCTTCAGGCGACAAAAGAAGCGCTCCTTCAACGATTGCTTCATGTCAGCATCGTTGATGCCTAACGCTTCCGACATACCCAAATACTTATAGCTTTCGGATGAGGAGAGGGATCTAAGGTGTATGGAATCCGAAAGTGGAATTCCCTCAGATTCCATAATCTCCCCCCCCTTTACATGCATGACTGCACATTTGTCCACACCAAATTCCATCCTGATGGCACTACTGAAAGTTTCAGTTACCTTCAGTAGCTCCATCAGATGCAATTTGCTGGGGGCAAAGAGTTTCAAATCATCCATGTAGAGGAGGTGAGATATGACCTGACCACCTCTCTTCAACCGGTAGCCTAGACCTGAGTCCTCCAGCAGTGTGCTTAGAGGATTCAGGGCTAAGCAGAACCAAAGTGGACTCAAACTGTCACCCTGAAATATTCCCCGCTTAATCCATACAGGTTCATCATTCCCCTGGATCTGTCGACACCCTGGATAGCGAAGGACCGTCTTCCATTGCCCCATACACGACTCAAGAAAGGTGCGTAGAGTTGCATCTATCTTGTACAACTCCAGCACCTTCATGAGCCATGTATGTGGCACCGAGTCGTAGGCCTTCTTATAATCTATCCAACATGTCGACATATCCTTGCGGGATCGGCGAACCTGTTGGCTAATGGCCATGTCTATGAGGAGTAGCTCCTTAGTACCGCGGGACCCATTCCTACATCCATTTTGAGAGGCAGACATAATCGAGTGACTGTCAATGTGTGTGTTAATTTTCACTCTCAAAATGGATGTAAGAAGTTTATAAACCGTCGACAAACACGTGATCGGTCTATAATTCTTGGGTTCCGCGGGACTACCTGACTTATGGAGCAGGTGGGTAACGCCTGTTGTTAGAAACTGTGGTAGCGACCCAGACTCTAAGGATGACTGGAACTGAGATGCCAGGCAAGTGTGTGAACTAATTAGCCATTTTAACCAAAAGTTATGCAGTCCGTCCGGTCCCGGTGATTTCCAATTCGGTAACGGACGGACTGCTCTGGCTACGTCTAATGGCGTAATTAGTACTGGTTCCATTTCTGGTATAGTTCCACACACTCGCTCGACATCCCGCATCCAACCACCCTCAGTGTGACAGACGGGCACCGACCAGATGCTGCGCCAGAATGCACTCGTGGTGGCATCATCCGGGCGGCACACGTCCGTCACGTTTTGTTCAGGTCGCTCCCAAGCTCTATATACCCACCTCTCATCGCTCTGGAACATACGATTCTGCGTGTACCGATCAACTCGCCGCTTATACCGCCGAATACGACTCGCCCATGCACAAACTTTCTGCTTCAGGAAGTCGATGCGCTCTGTGACATTGGACATGTATTCCCGAGGGCTGATTCCAGTCCCCGAAAATGCCTGTCTTACAAAGCGCATCACTCGTGGTCGTGTATTGCCCTCCCTGAAGCAGTATAGTTTGCCGATGAGTACCCTGGCCCCATCGATACGACGCTCGATTCTGCACTGCCAGGCTGGTACGGCTGGTTTTGGTCGAGTAGCTACGTCACAATTTGGAAACTTGACGTTAGCTAAACGACATGCCGCCACAGCCGCGCAATACAGGATCGAGTGTGTATCAACGAGATCCTCGCTGCTCTCAAAGAAATTCTTGAGCTGCGAGTCCAAGGCACACACCAACGCCCTATTTTTTTTGTGCATAGGTAGCCGTGGTATTCGGGGTCTAAGTTCGGTTGGAGTTGACCTATACTCGCGAAACGCATCCTCCAGTGCGCTCCTCAGTCGGACGTTGCACTGGCTACTTACTGCGTCAACCCTATCATCATCTTCTTCAACATGATTGGACCGCGGCAGAATGGCATCAATAGACGACGCTTGTGCCGCGGTTTGTGTCAGAGTCGAGACGATTTGGTTGCTCAGTACCTCTGAGCGCAGCCTATCAAGTGCGATGTCGTCCAACCTGTGATTGCGTTGGATGACCCGCACCTGATCCGACAGTCGTTGGGCCGAGACGTTGACGGTTGGTTCTAGTTCCTGGAACAGAGACAGTAACCTATCACGGTACGCAGTGAGGTTAGTTCCCCCCTCTGTAGACCCGTAGTATGCGCGCATGACGTTCTCGTTCATAGACTGAGTCCATCTCATGCGCTGCACACAACCACCAACCACTATTCACGTTTGGCAGACCCACTTACAAATGGACTTATTAAAACTTAGTAAACGAATAACATTTTGTATGGTTTATTATCTTCAATTATGATACGAGTTATTTATTACAATAATAATAGTGTTTTATTAACATAGCTTTCGTAGAAGCGATCATGACCTTCAAAATTAAACGCAGCCAAGTTTAAAGTTTCTCACTTATTATTATTATTATTAGTTACTATTTTTTAACAATTGGTAAAAATAGTAGATAACTAATGGTTATTATTGGCAAAATGTGTTTTTGTACAATTGTTATTTTATCCAATGGTCAAATAATTAACTATTAGGTAACACCAACTTTGGGTGATTAAATTTCCAAAACCTTTGATCCGTAGTTAACTCAACCAATTGTTAAAAATAGTACCTAATGGTAAAATTTTTGCAAAATGTGTTTTTGGATCAATTTATAGTTTATCTAATGATATAATATCATTAAGTATTAGTTAAAAAATTAACCATTCATTACTATTTTTAACAATTGGTTGAGTTAACTACGGATCAAAAAACCGGCCCTTACCCATACTTACCTAAACTATTAAATCATCAAAACTCATTTGAAACATTCCATTAGAAAGCACAGCAGATAAAGGAAATTGTTAATAAGCAAGCATATTTTTTAGTCACCCAACGTTAACATCGTTGATTACATTCCATTTCATATCCCTTCATTTTCCATTTAGAAATTGAAATGTAAATAATGTTAGAGTACTCTTGTGGCAGTCTTCTTGGTAGATAGATGAACGTTTGGCTATATCACTTAAACAATTTGAAACTGGCGTTTTCCCGCGGTTCACCCGCGTTGAGGTTGGAAATTATCCCACTGGAACGTACTACCGGGATTATAGGTATTATTTGCCCTAAAATCAAGTCATGGTCTATCTCAATTTGCCTAGATCGGCCTATAGTCTAATCGGATGCAGCTTTATACCAGTATTTTACATGGAGTGACTGCCTATCTGACGTTCACAACCCAGTCACTGGGTAACACGATACCCAGACTAGTGGTCAGATTTTTTGGGCTTCTGACTACCTGTAACAACTGTCAAAGATCTACGAATAGCAGCTGTGACCAACGGCTTAACTGGTTAGTTACCCATCCACGAACCGACCGCGTCAAGCGTAGCTTAATCTTCGATTGACCCGTGTGGCTGTTATTATTTCCTCACGAGCTCCTAGGCTAAATTTTATCGAAACCCGCTCCGCCAGTAAGGCTTGAAAATGTAACAGACAGGCAGACAGACAGATTTACTTTTGCAAATATAAGAATAACTAGGAAAAGGTAGGTAAGTACGGTCCTTACCAGGCTGAAAACTATGGTTTTCCAACCTCACGCCAGGGGCAGATAATCAGAAGTCTAATCACTGGTAATTTTCCGAAAGCTTTTAATTGTCTATTTATTTATTTTATTATTTATGTACACACAGTAAAATACATAGAGATATGACATAGTTGTTCATGTACCTACTTACCTGAATAATTTATCGATGTCGTTGTTGCGACGACCTATTCGTTGCGAACGACGATATTCACGACTCATCAGTCATAATAGGGTAACGATCGTTACCTAATATCATTGTTATTAAATATTGATCAAGGGACAGGGGCTGGATTAAAATCATAACATTTTTAAACAAACAAATCTGCCACATTCAGTTTTCACCGTCATACATAAGTGTCACAAAAGGTTCATATCCGCCAAGTAACTGCGGACGATATAAAGCTGAAACAAGGAGATATTCAAAGGGCTTGCCCGCAGCGGTTCTAAGATTTACCAAATATGTATGCACATTAATTAGTCGGTTTACCTCCAGAGAGACACAATACATAAACTATGCCCTTTGACCCGTATGGGACATAGGATTTATGATGGGGATTTATAGGGATTTCCTCAAAACAGGTAGCCGAGGTATTGTAAGGGAAAAATGTTGCTTACCCCGGAGTATTTTTTTCTACACACATATTTTATTTTTGTAAAGCCTTTTCGTAACCTCTTTTGTATTATATATACCATATATTTTCCCTAAATGATTATAATATTTTTAATACTCATAAACGGATTAAATGTTTAAACCGACATGAAACCCCGGAATCCGCCATGGGGATTTAGGATAATTATTTTTAATATTTATAACATTCCCATTACGTTTTCTAATAACGTGAAAGGCTGACTGTAATAGCCTGCCTTAATAATTATCTCATTGAAGCGTCTTTGCAAAACATTGTTAGGGTTGTTCTCAAATATTTGCTCGGAAATTATTTTCGGTAAATATTAGCTGTCTTTACATCGAGTTTATGTACACAAATAGGTACAAGTTCTGAAACGCCTCAAAGACTTGACTGTGCGATGAGGCGGGGTGTGACATGATTAAGTAATTGCCTGCACTTTATGTGCTAAGTTCTGGTGGATTGATCAAAGTGAGGGCGAATTAGCACGCTCGTGTGACACGGTGTCGAATAAACACATACAACACTTTATAGCTAGTGTTTACTGTCGCAGTTTTATTTACACCTCCTAAACGCCTGGTAGATAAAGTAAGGTAGACATCATTTTCTATTTAATGCGCTTTTAACTACAGTGACAATTATTGTTTCAACGAGTTGAATATTAATTCCATCTGTGTGGTTCTTCCCTCAAAATACCATTTCAGACACCAATTTACATGGTCTTTACATGATCTGACTTAAAGATACTGTGGGTTTATTTCGACCTTTCTTCTCAGAGTAGTCAGATAGGAAACGCCGACCTAGCCCAGTTTTTTTTTAATGATTGACGTGTAAAGCCTGCTTACAGAAATAAATAATTCAATCTTACTTCTTACTATAATATTATAAACGCGAAAGTTTGTGAGGATGGATGAATGTTTGTTACTAAACGGATTTTAATGAAACTGTACACTATTATAGCATCGTAATAACACATAGAATATTTTATATCCCTATATTCCTACGGGACCAACACTTATGCGGGTGAAACCGCGGGGCGGTGCTAGTTTAAAAATAAAATAATATCTAATTAGGAGAGTGGCACGTCGAGCTAAAAACTCATTCCATGATTATTTCTAGTTTTAACCCCGAGGGTTATCACTGCTCATACACTAACACATAAAACAGAAAATATGAAAGCTTTTAAGGAGAAACCTAGGCACTAAATTAGACATGAGCTTACTTCGCACTTAGCTCTGAATAATTAAGATTAACTTTAATATAAACAAAGTAGACTTTTAATTAATCTGTCGCGAACAACACTAGAAATTCACTCAGCCTGGAATTAGGTGAATTTATAATACATAAGGTGGGGACACTGTTGTCGGCGGAGTCACGTCGCACGGGGCTCATAAATGGGGACTGTACACCCATTTACTGTAAGAACTTGCTCTGTGGTTTTGTTATTTAACAGAATAGTAGAGCCATAGCACTGTAAGTGCACCAAATGGACGGTAATGGCATAGCTGTGTGCTTTGTCGCGTTATAAATTTGTAAAAATGCTTCGTTGTCGCTGTGAGTTTAATATTTAGATGTAGGTATTTTAATCTTGTAAGCTTTGTAATTATGCCAGAATGATTAAGATTTATACAATGTGGAGACAACAATACGAAAATAAATGAAAACACTCGATATACTAACGCCTAAGAGTGTTTTGGAACTATCAAATAAACTCTAGCTTCGAAATTTATAAAGTGGTTTTTTCAAACAAACTAAATAGTAGTGACGGGAGTTATGTTTCGGCGGTCGGGATTTTAATTAAAAAAATATTTATTTATTACAATATTAATTTAATTATAAAAATACAGGATATTAAGCTGATGGCTGATGCAAGACTGAATACAATGCAAAGAAAAATAATTCTATTGAATTTCCGGTAAATGCATAGTTGCAATACGACGCATGCTGGCGGTGGCTGCAAGCTCAGCGTAAACGCGTGTTACGATGAGTTAACTCCTCCCTCCATAAGATAGAAGCAACTCTTGCTTCTGGCGGCGTCCGCGCTGCCCTTTGTGTCCTCCGGGGGGTTCTTAGTTTTCCATTGATACAGCTTCCAGGATGCTGCAGCGACCAGTAGGATATATAGGATGATTGTGTTCCAGCTAGGTGTAGCTGCTATGATGTGCCAATTATCTTCTTCTGGTACGGATATGTCGCCTGCCTTGTTGATCAGTTCATGGATGCTGTCTAGTGAGATGTCTTCTAGTTGGAGTTCGTATTGTATTGATTGTTCTGCGACTTGAAACTGCTCTGGTAACGGTATGACTTCGTTGATGACGACCGTGTCAGTGTGAGATCGCAGTGTCTTGTTCATGATGTTCATCTGGCAATCTTCTGTGAGTGCAACGAGATGAATTCCAGATAGCTTCTTGTAGTCTGTCTTGGTGTTACATTGCGTTTTGGTGACTTCGTCTTCTCTGAGGACTAGTAGCCAGTTGTTGTCTCCGATCTTCTGAACTTTCCCTCTTCTTAAGTTCATCTTAGCGTGAGTGCAATTAGCTGGGCGATGCTGGATGAGTGATAGTATGCAGTCATCTGTATCTTCAATTCTTCTGGTGTCGAGGAGCTTGCAGAGCTGGGTGTTATCGGTCAGTGGCCGACAGTCTTCTTCCAGGTAAGCGTACTCATCGTTACCAAGTGCTAGGTATTTGGATTTAGGGATGATAGTAAGGTTATTTTTATTCGGGATTGAATAAAGGTGGATAAGGTCAAATGTTTTTGGGTTAATTGAGGGGATTTCGAGGATAAAATTAACCGAGTGTTCTGTGCTGTAAGCTTTAACTTTAATTGACTTCTCTATCCTGTATATGTTACTAATACTAATACTAGCTACTGGTTTAAACAAAAACATATTTTCTAAGTTTCTTAGCTCTTCTATTAGATTCTGAGGGCTTATAATACTAGGATGCATGGTGCCCATCTGAGCAAAAGTCATCGCATCTTCTAATAACATTAACCTATCTAAAATTATCTGTAAACTAAAATCTATCTATCTGTATGTAAATATCTAAGAAATGTAAATGGTTAGATAAGTCGTTGGAATTATTAGTAATATTTTGTAATAAACTAACCAAATGTTTCTGATTATTGTTTAACTTTGTTAACTGTTTACTGAACTCGTCTATTGTATTATGTGCTAATACTAAGGATTTCCTTTGTGAATCCTGGACGTTTTTAACTCTGTTTTTAATGTTTAAGATTTCTTCTTCGAATTTAACTGCATCCTCGTGGTCGAGGTTTCCTGTGATAGACTTAACGACAGTACCTAATCCATCTAAAAGACCGCGTCGCTTTCTAACTCGCGGCGTTAGAAACATTATCTTCTTCGCTATAATACTAAGGCTATATTCTATTTGATTTCTATACGTTTTATGTAAATCTCCAGATGCTGTATTCTCAGCATTTTTCGTGCTTGCATATAGAGCCATCAATTGGGTTGATGTAAAGTGCAGATTGGTGATGTTGTAAACGCAAGCAAGGCTAAAGTAGTTGTCTTGTTTAAGGAGTTGACCTTGCTTTAGAAGGAGGATCCCATTGTCATTATCTACATGGGTAATGGTTACGGTTGCTGTTGCGTTGAGCACGACGGCCCCTGCGATGAAGGTCCTGCAACAAGATGAGGCCTCCGTAGTAGCTTGAAGTGAACCCTAATGGACTTAGAATTTGGATGGTTACCTATTATTTCAGCCACGTTATTTGGGTGAAGGTGTATAATTTTGTATGGCCCTTTGAAGACTGGCTTCGTTTTGTCACTGCGTGCTGACTTTGCTACCTGTTTATAGACAGTTTCACCTACCTTGAATTTCATTTCTTCTGCTTCTTGGTTACGTTTAGCAATCACCTGCTCCTTGTTTTTGGATAAGTGTGCAGCGATGCACTCTTGAACTGCCTCTGCATTGGCACGATGCTTAATAACATAGTCCTGGTAAAATTCTTTTGGGTAGTATAACTCCAATGGGTTTCTGGATGCTGTGTGTCCGAATAGTAACTCATGAGGTGTATAATCGGTTGCCGAATGGATAGCGTTATTGTATGCTATAATAGAGTACTTCATGATTAGGTGTATAGGGTCATCTTTGTTAGTCATTCTTTGTATCCTAATTATTTCAGCTAGGGTAGAGTGCAAACGTTCAATAGGGGAGTTGGAATTAGGATTATAGGGCGTTGTAAAGTGTATATGGATATTATGTAGTGCGCATATTTCTTTAATAACATCGTTGTCAAATTTAGTATCTGAATCGGTGGTTATTTTATTCGGTAGGCCTAACACTGAGAAAATGTTTAGTAATGCTTCAGCTATATGTACACTGCTGCATGCTGTTAGTTGGACTGCCTGGGCGTATTAAGAGAAGTTATCAATAACTGTAAGGAACGTTCCGCCTCCGGTTGAATATAGGTCCATAAATATGTGATCCATCGGTTTGCGGGGTGTATCGGTTATAGCTAAAGGTGGTTTAAGAGGATTGCGTTCGTATTTAGATTTCAAACAAGTGTCGCATTGATTAACGAAGCTTTGAATGGTAAGGAGCATATTTGGCCAATGATAATTTCTGTGCAACTGCTTGTATGTCTCCTGGATACCACGGTGAACAGTTTTACCTTCGTGATATTTCTTAATCAACTCTTGTTGTTCAGGTTTGTTTTCTACTAGAGTTACGCGTGTTGTATACATTTAAGTAGCTTAGGGCCTCTGTCGTTAAATATTGTTGTGTAGACTCTAGAAAAGGCATGGTATAATTCTTCACTATAAAAGTAACAATGGAATACACGGTCAGCGATGGTGTGTTCTTTAAGGAATCTAACTATCTCAGACTCTGTATTGTTTATTGGGATAAAGACATCTTTTATAGCTACTTTTGAGTTAGTGGATCTGTTATCTACTCTATACGTAGATCCGGGCGTTGACCTAACATGGAACTGTTTCAACTGCCTATCAATAGCGTCTGAAATTATGGGTATGCCTTTGGCTTCGTTGTCAGGCTGTGTATGTCTTGTAGACACTAATTCAGATTCGGCTGACACTATACTCATACTATCTGTACCTATGTGAGATTCGGGAATGCTTGGGTTTTGTGATTGTATATTTTCATTGGGTGCTACTGTGTCTATTTGATTTTCGGCTTCCCTACGTGCATTTTCGAATATTCTATTAATTATCTCATCATCTTCGTTATCATCTAAATTAACAGCTAGAGAGTCGACACTACCATGGAAGATTTTAACACGTGATAGAGCGTCTGCGTTAGTATTTTGACGACCCTTCTTGTATACAACCTTATAGTCGTATTCCGAGAGTTTTAAACGCCATCTGGTTAGTTCATGTCCTAAGAAGTTAACCTGTTTTTGTAGAAACTGTGATTTGTCTAACTGAATCTTTAGGTTGTGTGTTTTGAATCGATCGAATACTTGCTTTAATTTTTCTATATGTTGCTGCAATGACGTAGATATTATTATTACGTCATCTAGATAGGTGTAAACATTATCTATGCCTCTCAATATATGATCCATTAGTCTTTGAAACGTACTTGGTGCATTTTTAAGACCGAAGGGCATTCTAAGAAACTCATAATGTCCTCGTTCAGTAGTAAATGCGGTTTTTTCAATATCATTAGGGTGCATTTCCACTTGGTGATAACCACTAGCAAGGTCTAAGGTTGTGAAGTAATGTGCTCGTCCTAATCTATCTAGTATGTCATGTATGTTTGGTAAGGGGTATTTATCTTCAATGATACGATCGTTGAGTCGTCTGTAATCGATTACAAGTCTCCATTTGACGTTGCCTGAGGAGTCGGGCTTTTTGGGTACGATATGCACGGGACATGACCAAGGAGATATGCTCTCTCGCACGATACCTTGCTGAAGGAGCTTATCTACTTGTTTACGAATTTCTTCGCGTTGTTGAGGAGCTTGTCTGTAACTACGTACGAAAACTGGTGTATTATCGCTTAATCTGAGCTCGTGTTTAACAGCGTGTGTAAAAGTGAGTGGTATATCCTCTGCATAGAACAAGTCCCTATACTGATAACATAACCGGGTAATTTCGCGCCTTTCTTCTTCGTTCATATGATCTGTACGGATTTTCTGAAGGTTTTCATTTAATATTTTGTCAATGTTAGTTTGAACCTGTATTGTATTAATATCATGATTATCATTTATGTTGGCCTTGACTAATGTCTCTAATTCAATTGAGGGGTTAAGTGGGATACACTTTTTGTGATCGCTATGATTAATTACTGATGTTTTAAAAGAACCTTTTGTAACGTTAACTATAGCTGCTGGGGACATTAAACCATCTGACCAGATTAAATCGTCGTGAAGGTATTGTCCATCTAAGTAATTTGTTTTTACTTTGACTATCTTTTCGCATCTGGGTTCGATACTTATCTTTTGAGGTGGAGAACTAAAGTGTATTGGTATTTCCGCTGTAGATGTACGTAAAACATTATTATTTAAATCAATGTTACTTTTTAGTTTTTGCAGAAGGTCAATTCCGATAAGACCTTTATATTTAGGATCGAAGTCGAATATTAGGAACTTATGTGTTATCTCGGTATTAAACGCAGGAGGTAAGGGAAGGTAAACTACCTTGTCGTGAACTGATGAACTGTGTGCCGTATTAATTTGAAAAGGTTCTGTTTCTACGCAGTACTCAAATATAGTGCCTGCAATTACGTCAGTTGCTATAGTTGAATGACTGGCCCCTGTATCTAATAGAAACTTACCGTCAAACTCTGGAAGTATTATGTACGGTAAATATTTCTTAGTTTGGAAATTTATTGAAACTAGGTCTGGCTGTCTCGGTTGGTGTCCAAGGTAAAATCCTGGTCACCACCTACCTCTTGTTCGTCCATGGTTGCATTCGGCTCGACCGATATGCCATTAGCGTCTGTGACATCGTTAAAGAGACCTATATCACTGGGTCCCGGTTGATCTTGAGTGGCCATCTGAATTGGAATGTAGAACAACTGCTGAGCGAACTGTGGTTTTTCTGGCTTACCTGCCGTACGCATTGTGACGTCCGATGATACTGGTGTGGGAACCGGTGGTTTTGGAATGTTAGGTTGATTCCTAAAGTTATTAGAACCATTTGGTCTAGAGTTACCTGATGCTGGTCTGGACTTCCAGGGCAATACGGACTGTACCCATTGTTGGCGTTGCTCGGGGGTCATATTATTTTGTTGAGGTAGAAAGTTTTGCGAGGGGATAATAAAGCCAGGTGCAAATGGGTTTACTGTATTACGGATGGAGTTATTATTGCCTGGTTGTTTAGATAACTCCTTTGGCTTTGCTTGTGACGTTGAAGGATTAATGTAATTAGCTCTATTATATGAAAGTCTAGCTTCTTCTTGTCTAGCCGCTATGATGGCTGCTTCGAAGGTGTCTGGTTTAGCGATTCGAACGCCCAACGAGACGTGGAAGTCTAACTGGTTTATATACTGTTCAATAACCATCTTTTCGTAATACGATTTATTACCATGCTCCCCTACAGAATACAGAGTATCCAACAGCTCACGGAGGCGTTTGCCGAAGCTTTCGGCATCTTCTGCCTTAGACTTACGCACTCGCGTTAGCTCCTGCATTACTTGTATTTCGTTTCGTGGTTCGCCAAGGCGCCTAGTTAATGCGTTCTTAATTGATGACCATGAATATAGGTGACCTTCGTACGCTATTGCGTCTATGGCTGGACCACTGAGCCTACTTTTAATTAAGCAGATGAATGCTGGGTGCGAGCGATCTGTCTCAGAAGTTAACTGTAATAAGTTTTCTACTTCCCTAATATAATAATTGAGTAATTTAGGATTGCCATCATATCTTGGCATTAAATCTGCGATTAGTTTGTACGGTCTATAGTTGGCATCGTAATCCCTGAGCGACATTGTTTTTCTGTAGCTTGCCTGCCTAGTGGCGCTTGACGTAGAACAATAGAGGTGTCAAATTAAACACTTGGAATTTACTCGTGGGATACTTAACGCTACTTATTATAATTTTGCGGTTGCCTACTGCGATTTTAGCTTATAGACAGACACACATAGATTAACATAAAATACACAAATTAAAATAAGGCAGGAAATCGAGCAAGGACACTTGGTAAATAAGAGCACTTACCAAAGCAGCCACTGCATCTCCTGTCGAGTCGAGTCTCGGCCAGCGCAGCTTCCTCCAATTCTCCGGAGATGTATCCCGATGACCGTAGAGGTGTCCGACCGCGCGATAGGTTCTTTGTAGATCGCGAAAGAACGATTTGAGAACCGTCGCTCTTAAGATGAAGAGTTAGATTCGATCTTAGAACGTCGCGATCCTACCGACTGCGCCAGTTATGTTTCGGCGGTCGGGATTTTAATTAAAAAAATATTTATTTATTACAATATTAATTTAATTATAAAAATACAGGATATTAAGCTGATGGCTGATGCAAGACTGAATACAATGCAAAGAAAAATAATTCTATTGAATTTCCGGTAAATGCATAGTTGCAATACGACGCATGCTGGCGGTGGCTGCAAGCTCAGCGTAAACGCGTGTTACGATGAGTTAACTCGGGCCAACTATGGTTTTTGACAATTTTGGACTAGCTATAGTAATTTCACCAGCACCCTAATTGGGTAACACACCATCAATCTCAATCTGAATCATTTTGAAGGATATTGCTAATCCATCGCTTATGTTCGAAAAAAAATGTCTGCTCAAAAACGTAAATAACGCAATGAATGTTGTTGAACTGTCAAAATGAAAGCGAATGCTACTGATAGTGTGTTACGCAACTACCCCACTGATCGTTCGATCCATGCGACTGTAATAACTTGACCACAAGCCCCACCTGAGGTTTTCCCTAAGTCCATGAGCTAGGTATTCTTAACATGAGGTTATCTGATTGTGTAGTACAATCAGATAACCTCATGTTAAGAATACCCTTACAATGTTGAATAGAATAGAATACTCGTTACTATATCATATAGATTACAGATAATATATAAATATAGACATTTTACAATGGGTGTTCTTATCGCTAAGAGCGATCTTTTAAAGGCCACCTTTGGATGGATTCAAAAGGGGAAGAAGAGACAAATACTGGAGATAGTCTATGGTGTACCATTTACTTATTTGTAATAATAATTATTTATTATTACAATAAATATATACATAAAGTATATTATAATAATAAACATGAAACAAGAGCAAAGAAAATAATAATGTAATGATGATGTTTAAGGAGAGAGGAAGTGCTTTTTAACTATAATTTTAAAAGCGGACGAAGATTGAGCATGCCTTACCGACACGAGCAAGTCATTTCATAACCGTACTGCTAGAACAGTAAAAGATTTGCCATAAAAACTGGTGAAATACATCGGTATCTCTAGTCTCAGGTCTATTGATCTGAGACTAGAGATATCTGACATGAGAGTGAGACAGATTGAGTTTCTGAACACTGACTTAAGAAAAATCTTTGCTGAAATAGATTACTTGGTCGAATTCCTATTGATAACTTATCTAATGACGTCGAAAAAGGATATTGGAGGTGCAAATTGTACTGTCCAGACATTATAGTCAGCCAGATTGTGTGAAAATCCGTGACCACGATGTCAGGCCTAAAAGTGGCAGGCACCGTTTTTTATGCTCGAAACTATAAAAATATTATAAAATACCGCACGCCCTTAGCATTTTATACTATCTGTTTTAAACATTCAACCACAGTTACAGGGTCTGACAGTAGTAGTGGAGACTCAATTACTTCTCTCTCAGACCGTTCGTTCACAAAAGGATTCAATTACGATGCACTTTACAGTGAAATGTGGAATACATGCATGTGAAACCTCAACAAATTAATGTTGATGTTTCATGTACTAGTCAATACGTTTTAGAGAGAGTTCTCTTTATTTTCTAGAGAGAGTTCTCTGAGTTTGTTTCGGCCTTTCTTCCGTCTACCTACTACGTTTTGGAATGGGCAACTTGCTTCATATTTCTGACTGGCCGTCTCCTGGACAATTAAAATGTGCCTGTAAATGGTTTAATTGAAATAAACGCTTCAGTTTGATTTCTTCGCAGAGTAGTCAGACAGGAAACGCCGACTAATCTAGTTTAGATTCTAGTTAAGATTAAGATATTGTATCTTCGTCTTATCTCCTGTAGCCTTGTAACGCGCCCATTTTCAGCAATTACGCTTGGCTGCATGCGGACAGCGTCCGCAGTTTCACGTTGACCACGCCCTGCTTTCAGCATACCTACCCACAGCCTTCAGCATCTCTTCCCGCATTAAATGACGACATGACATAACGCTCCAGGGGCACAAAAGTTACATGAAAGTAGTGAAAATGATTTTCACAAGAAAAAAAAAACGATTACGGATAGTAATCTCTAAAGCTATTACGTTTCAAAACGACGTACCTGCGACCAAATGAGTTTTTTCCTTCTTATTCCAAAATGCTTTTGATTTAAAGATTTATTTGTTTTTTCGTATGTACAAGAAGTTGGTATAGTCAGCTTGTTCCCTAGACTTTGTTGAGTAGTGTATTTATGAAGTACATAATAAAAAATATTCTATTCTAGTCTGAAATCAGTAATACCGTATATAGTATCGATGAATCGAAGAGAAAATTAATTATTTAAATTAATTTCTGGCTCCAAACCAGAATTTAAATAATTAATTTAAAAAAATATATTTTTATTGAATTTTAAACAAGTAATCCTTTCTGTATTGTCCAATGTCCAGAGCGAATTATTCTTTAAAACCTTCCAACTCAAAATCTATTAACAAAAACCGGGCAAATAAAATATTAAGTGCCCTTTAGGTATCATTTTTGTTTTTAATTCAGTCGATTTGCACCGTCATTTAGGCCAGTGACTTGTTTGGCCCAGTTTCATTTAATTATTTACGGCTAACGACCTTTATTAACAACGTTATGAAGATTTACGATCGGCAAACTCAATCGCCAATGTATTAATAAATCATTAATCGGATGTAAACTGTGTGACGGAATCGATTCCTTGTTGTACTCGTAAGTACTCGGTCGCTGTGGAACTTAGTTGTAGTTCGGTGTCGATTACTTCCCTGTTCCATGCTTGGGGATTGCGTTAATTTAAGTCAGCGACTATTTATCTACCTTGTGGTTTATGAAAAAATGGATATTATTGTTGATATTATACATTCTATTGAAATATTGTCATGTTTTATAAAGTAGCTGTGAATGAATGAATCTACTTTTTAATTTTATTTGATTTTACTTTTTTCTCAGTGTGTTAAATTTGGAACATAGTGAAAAGAGTTTTTAGTAGGATTTAAGATTTTTATTCAGTAGGATATTGTGCGTTGTCTGTCATCGCTAGGTTAACAAAAGGTTATTTAACAACGAAACAAGGATTTTTGAAAATTCTGTTTGGAATGGAAGTACGTCATTTTTGCCTTAGAAGTGCCATCGAGCATGTAACAAAAAAATAAAAAAAACAGGTTCCATATTAATGCTATCTAATGACTCTTAGTTAAAAAAAACTTTAATTTATTATAAGATTAGAATTTGAGCAATAGCCATTACTGCTAGCACTACCATTCCAGCTTGGAAAGTGGGTGCTCCACCTGGAGCGGGCGTTGTAGTTGTAGTCGCAGGTGACGTCACTGGTGACGTCGTCTGTGGAGCCTCTGTTGAGGGCTCAGGCCCAAGATCAGGTATAGGACGGGCGATAACATTATCTAACCATGTAGTGTAGTTGGAGACACGGGTAAACAGTTGAGGTCTTCTAGAGACCTCTGAGCAGTTACTGGGTTGGATAAGAATACCTGCCAGGCTACCGTGGCAGACTAACGGGCCGCCTTCGTCACCCTGGAAAAAAAAAATTGTAATCACTCCTCAATAAAACAAAGTCGCTTTTCGTGTATGTGTGTGACCGTTTAGTAAATCTCCTAAGCTACGCGATGGATTTTGAATAAATTTTCACCACCATTTAGGACATTTATTCTGCTACCAGAATAAATGTCCTAAATGGTTTACATGTAGAGTACAATCCCGATATCTTGACGTGTGTCTATTGCACCAGTGAGATGCAGGGGCAACTCTTTTTCTCCCACTTAACATACCATAATTTTACGCTAGTGTGTCCCCAGAAGAGAGAGCCTATTAAAAATCCAGCCTCAGAGCAGGGCTACTACTGAGAAATTCTTATGGAAAAAACCAAATTTC
This sequence comes from Apamea crenata, assembly GCA_949629185.1. Classification (NCBI taxonomy): domain Eukaryota; kingdom Metazoa; phylum Arthropoda; class Insecta; order Lepidoptera; family Noctuidae; genus Apamea; species Apamea crenata. Next base: position 8,166,459 of record OX451356.1, on the reverse strand, counting down.
ACTTCATCCGTCTCCTACTCCTCCTGGGTTTGATCATCTACCCAAGTCCTCATGCTCAGTAGTTCCCCAGCAGCACATACCAACGAGGCATTCCCCGACCAGTCTATTCTATAAAATGTCTGCATGAAAACTTAGGTGAAGTGAGCTGCCACACCATACTAGAGATTGACACTAGTGACAGCTTACTTCACCTGTGCGTTCGCGATGAGATCTGCTGTTAACAAAAAGGTCTTACCGAGCATCCGGCAGCTCCTTCTATTATTCCGGCGCCAGGAGCCCAAGCGCACAGCATGGTCGGTAATAACGATGAACTGACCATTAAAGCGCACATGTTTTGATACACCGTCAACATTTGTGAGTACATCAACTGCGTGCTCGTCTATAACAAATGATTAAAATATAATGAAATTGTCGGGTCTAACAACCGAAAAGGGTCATTAGAGTTATTGTTATGGATAACTTTTACTATGGGACCAAAAGTGAAATCGCGGGAGAAAAGTAAGTTGTTGTGTAGTATTTTAGTTGAGTTAATAGGCCAAAATACATAAAAATAATAATATTCAAATGCATGATTTAATAGCATTTATGGTGACCTTATTGGTGATGTTCTTAAGAAAAGTCAGGCGCATAGTAGTCGCAACCGGCGTGCGTGTATGAACATAAACGAGGTGAAAAGAGTATGTAAGGATCGTTACAAGTGGCGTTCTGCAGTTTCTGCGTACCCATGGAAAGAAAGCGTGAGTTTATTTATGTATGTATGATAAAAAAAACACATTAAAGACACAGACAAATTAATAGATTTACGGACAGACTTTTTTTTCCCGAAGTAAAAGTTGTGCACACTTAAAAATAATGAAGACAATTACCTCTTTTCGGGTTATCTGTTATTTCAATTGCAACTTGTTTATTAATCTAAATGAGATAAAGGAAAAAAAAAACTTACAGTAGGTGATGAGCCCTGCGCCCCCCACCCGGAAAGAGTACATGATACTGGTTCTGTGTACGAGCTCAGGTCTGTAACCGACAACTGTGCCACAGTGTTGCTTAAGAACGGTGTGCCAAGCTGAAATATATTGATTCAAAGAAGTTATCATAGATACCTAATCGATGTCTTTAGACTTAACAGCAATTCAATAAAGCAAACAAATTACGTACAATAATAACAGCAATATCGTCAGAAAACCGGTTACTGGGAAGAGGAAAGCTCATATTATACTCCGGGTGTATGGCGATTTTAGCAATACGCCGAATGCGATCATCCGAAGTGTCGGTAAGAACCACTGAACCAGCGAACACTCTGTATTCAGCTGGGTTGATTGGCGATAAGGGCCTGGAAAACAGTCTTAGTGTTAACGATTTGGGATCTGTAAATAATTTATTGTTTTATGGCTTCAACGCAATCTCTTCAGTGCTCAATCTAGCTGAAGCAATACTAAAGCCCTGTCGTATTTTCGGTAGCATTTACAGGGGAACCACATTTTTCTCATTTTCATGTCACCACAAGACCCACGGCTAGTATTCATTATTATTATTATTTATTTTATTTTATTCATTTATTATTATTATTATTAATTACAACGGTTATACACCAGTAACAGTAATTAATTAATTTCTATGTATTATATAAATTACAATTTCGTCTGGATAGGCAGGTACAGCGTTAATATTAAAAAAAAAAATACATTACGTTAGGTTACAAATTATTAGGACATGCAATTATTCATATACAATTTCTTTCACAAAAACTCGATCATAATACATGATTTGGTTGAATCTGTTGGTCAACACGTCGCAATCGGGTAGGTCAAAAATAAGGGCATTGATTGCGCTTCTCATGCGACAAAGCGGGGAATGCGCACGGGACACCGTGCGGCACAGTGCAGTCGCGAACAGTCTGTGCCGGTTAGACTGGTGGCGTAGGTAATTGTCAGGGACATAAAATGTGCATAGTATGTTGTGCAATTCTGGGGAGTCAATTACATTCCGTAAAATTTTCAGTGCAGTGATGATCTGCGTTCGAGACCACCTGTCAGCTAAGGAGTTATATCCTAGAATACCTAGTCAAAAATCCGTGGGGTACATACATGAATAGTACCCGTGGTTTCTCTTATACAAGTAGCGTAGGAAGGCTTATTGAACTTTTTCAACTACTAGGCTGTATGTTCATTCATATATATTAGGTACTCCAAACACAAGCTGCAAATTCTAATTTACTTCTGACAAGGGAATTATACAATATTTTAATGATGCTAGGGTTACGGAAGTCACGTGCATTACGTAAGACAAAACCCAGTCGTCTGTAAGACTCGACAGCCACTAATAGTATACATCATCGAGAAATACGCAAGGAAAGTTTGTCGAGCTTTTCAAAATACCAGCGACATCACAATCATCATCAACCTACCGTGGTAAACTGCTGGACCTCTCCAAGCGCTGTTTATTTCGATTCTCGGCAACCAGCATCATATTGGGCCGAAATTACGTCGCGCTTTGACGTAAGTATAAAGTTCTGAAGGGCAGGCCCGCGACTATGCAACGTCTTATTTACATTTTGTTTAGGTGTGCCATAGCAGCCGACTACGTCAAAACGTACATATATATTGCGCCAATGTTCAGCGACGGAAATTCAGCATATGCAACCCATCCATCCCATCCCATGTTTCAAATCAATATTTTATCTACATAGTCTTTTTAGGTGTAAAGACTATCTAGCCTTAAATATTGGTAGTTTAGTTGACTGATCAGATTGCGTCCGACGTAAAGTATCTGCTCATTCATTTTCAGAAGCTCTTAGAACTCCTCATTCTTCATAAAACTATTATAATACTGATCAATATAATTACCGATCGACGTCATTCGTTGGTCGGCTTTCGAACTCGAGAGTGCAAGATGCAGCTGTCACTGCATGCTGTAACGTAACCAATGCTCCCCCGCATCTGTGTCCTCTAGTGACACTATCTATTTGACTTAATCGTTGCAACGAAATCTGAAAGAAAATCAACATAGCATATTGTTTGACTACTTTTCTGTATATATGTAGCTAACTTTTTTATATTCTCTTTGAGGGGCTATAATGTACACTCGCTCCTTTTTGTTTAACCAAACTTTAGAAGTAGATATCTCTTACCAAACATGGTATACAAAATCATAATAATTACCATATATGGGAACTGGTTTTCCTTAGCAGGTGATCCATTAAGTATTCTGTTTGTCCCTTCAGCATATAAAGAGCTTGTGCGTGTCGCTGTTAATCAAAATAAAAATAATTCTTTTACGAAAGTTATGCAAGAAAAATAAGACGGTATACTGTGTCGGGGCGCTCCTTAGCGCGCCTAATAGTTTTCTATACATGTCTATGTATTTTTTAAGTAAAAATTAATGTTTTATAAGCCTGCTGTGCAAGAGATTATTGATGGAGAGTGCTCGGTATTAGATTTTTCAATAAATTACGAAGTGAACCGTATAGGTACACTTAAACCACGCGGAACTTTAACCCTGCATCCTAACCGAAAGCGACTGTCGCACGAATACGAGAGTGTTTACCTGAATAACAACGTACACACGCGACTTGACAGGTCACGTGATTTTGTCATATTCATATTTATAAAAGAGCGCGACGAGCGCAAACTGTGCGACAGTCGCGTACTTCCGCGACAGTCGTTTTCAGTCAGAGCTCTCTGTTGACGCGGACACGTGTTCGGGTTCCCCTCATTGACATATGAGCGTGACGATCGTTTTGGTTAGGACTCGGGGTAACGGTCTGGCGTCGCGGCGGTTCGATTTTCAAGGAAATGTCACTATTACGACGATTCGACGGATGTATGGAAATACAGCCGGACCGGTCTGTAAAATTCCGTGTTGTGTACAAGTGGCCTCGAGGGACTTGATGATATTAATAGTTAGAAATAAAATACTTATTATCTAAAATGCTTACCAGAAAAAACAATCACAGAGAGATACAAAAACTTGTCCATTTTTTATGAGTATTCACAAATATTTATAAAACGAATTCAAATAACTTTATTATCAAGCAAAATACTGTTACCTGCTTCCACACATATTGTTGATTGAGCTATGTTGCAAATTTTGCCTTTATCATTTAGATATAGATAATAATTAATCATATCTATATGTTTATCTTATATTATTATACGAATAAGGTTATATTAAAAAAAACCGGTCAAGTGCGTGTCGGGCCACGCGCAGTGTAGGGTTCCGTAGTTTATGTAACAGTCAAGTGCGGGTCGTATTCGCTGACTGAAAGTTTCGTACCATGTTCTAACTAAAAGCCAAACATACCTACCTACCTAATTTGATTTCCTATACAAATCCTCACCTGGTCCGACAATTTTGCACAGAAAGTTTTTTTTTTTTTTTGAGATTTGGATAAGACTTGTCATAACCGGTGTTTTGAATTTAAATACAGGACACAGAGCTACACTACTCACTCGTCACAAAAAAATAAAATTTAGGAATTCTATGGAGTTCGAAATTTTCGAGTCAAATACAATTGGTCGACTATTACTCGTAAACTTGTAAAGCCCACTTAAGTGTGATAGTTTTCTTTTAAACTTCGTTACCTATATATAGGTGCTACTGCCGTGACATTTGAATTTCTAACTACAACCGTTTAGTTGGTAGAGGGGGGGGGACACTTGACTCTAAAGAAAATTGGTACATTCAAGCTTGATAGGTCACGAACGGTTTACTTATGCAAAAAACGGTCTTTCGAAACCCCTAATATTTATGAAAGACCTATCCAACGATACTATGGGAAGGACAAAAAAAAAATTATCATCCCCACTTTACATGTAGGGGAGGTACCCTAAATAATTGAATTTTCCAAAATTTTATTTAACCACTCTTTCGGCGTCGTTAACGTGTATACTCATGCCAAATTACAATTTTCTAGTACCAATAGTTTTTGAGCTAAGCCGCGGACAGACAAACAGACAGATAGACGGACATGGCGAAACTATAAGGGTTCCTAGTTGACTACGGAACCCTAAAAACGATTAATACACCTTTAAAAAGTTGTTTTTAAAGGTTTCGTACATAAATCGTTTAACCAAAAATATGGTAACAGACTTTTAAAATGAACATGCAGGTATTATATACGGTACTTTTATAGATATTACAAATTTAAAAAAAAAAATCTGTCTGTCCTTTTGTTCCGGCTAATCTCCGAAACGGCTCGACCGATTTTGGCAGGACTTTCACTAGCAGATAGTTGATATTCAATTAATTAATTCGTTTCCGAGCAAAAAAATTAAAAAAAATCCAAGAAATGGAATCGACATGGAAGCGAACGAAATTACGGGCACAAGTCAAAAATAGGAATAATAAGGTAGTGCTGTAAAAAGAATTAGATATAAATAGATTATAAATGAATCTATTTATTTATTAAAACGTACAGCGACAGTATAATTATAATATAATAATAATTTACTTATTTTCACTTCAAGACTAGCCCTGGCTCTTGTAGTAGGAGTTTCTGTAATATATACATTTTATTATAACTTTAGCATAAATGGTTTTATCGGGTATTGGCTACCTCTACCCGCTCAGCTGCCTTCTCACATTTGCAACCTACCTCTAGGTCACAGATTAACTACAATTGTTCCACAATGATCGATGCTCTGCGATGCTTCTCGACTCTTCGTGGTACTGTCCGTTCATCGCAATTTCGAATACTATCTGCGGATTTGGACAGGTACAGTCAATCAAAGAGATTTATATCCAGCACCCCAATTGCGTAACACACAATCAATCGGAATCTGAATCATTTTGAAGCAAATTGCTAATCCATTGCTTCATAAGTTCGAAAAATTTGTCTGCTCAACTTGTAAATAACGCAATGAATGTTGTTAAACTGTCAAAATGAAACCGATTCCGATTGATCGTTTGTTATGCAATTAGGTTGCTGGTTGTTAACTTGCAACTACTTTTTAGCTTGTTAATATGCCGAGAAGTCAAAGCTTTTACATCGCTCTTTTCCCATTCTCTTCCACTATTTTTTATACTCCTGCTCCACCTATGTTAATGTTAATGTCTGTGTCAAAACGCGCATTAGTTATGGCGTTAAAAAACCACGTTTACTGAGTCGCTGCATTTCATAAATCATTACGTTCTAACGTCACCAAAAATGCCACATCTCTGTTGACATATTTAAATATCATAAGCATGACGACGCAGGGATGAGAAAAAAAACGAAAGATATCATGGTACACCCCCACCTTAATTGCGTAACACACTATCAATCACAATCTGAATCATTTTGAAAGATATTGGATATTCATTTATGTTCGAAAAATGTGTCTGCTCAACTCGGTAAATAACGTAATGAATGTTGTTGAACTGTCAAAATGAAAGCCATTCCTGCTGTTGGTTTGTAAGGCCCTTTGTACACACACGTTTTTCTAACTATGAAAAACGCCGTGTGTAGGCATGATCGTCAATGTTGTTGGATCACTATGGAAGCTTGTTGATACACACGTTTTTTCTTCGGGGCGGTTTCTACGCCATGTGTGGACACGGTTCTTCAGTGTTGTATGGATCACTATGAAAGCTTCTTACAGACACGTTTTTTCTTTGGCACGGTTTATACACCGTGTGTAGACACTGTTCTTCTGTATTGTATGGACGGCTCTGTCGCAAAATGACCACTTCTCAAAATGACTACTGGTAGCAAAATGTCCCTTTCGATCACTATGGCAGCTCACGGTCGCCTCACGAAGCAGGTTCTCCGTCTAAATAAACTAAAGCTGCGTACAGTTACTGCAGCTTTAACTGGCCATGGGTCATTTAACAAACACCTCTATGTCTTAGGAGTAACAGACAGTCCGCTGTGCAGGGCCTGCATGGAGGATGACGAGACAGCGGCGCATGTGCTGCTAAACTGCCCGGTGGTCGCCACGTACAGGGCAAAGTACTTCGGTAACCCAGGTACCCTACGTGAGACGGTCAGTAACATCAAGGCATTGCTGGCCTTCCTTGAGGAGCTGGGGTGGATCGAATGATCGATTTTCCTACCCGTACGCAAAATACGCGCATTGTCGTGGAGTTGCGGACAGCAGCCCGTATTACCTATTACCTATTACCACTATGGCAGCTTGTTGACGGGCACGTTTTTTCTAGATACGCCGCAGCGTAAAAAATATATTAATAATAAAAAAATATATATTAATAATAACAAAAAATAATAATAATATATTATAATAAAAATATAATAATCAAAAATAATAATAATAAACAAATAATATAAATATATTATTAATAATATATTAATACATAAATTCTATAACGAATATAAAATATAAGTATATTATTTTTAATATATTATATTAGTAGTAGGATAACACATTAACATAAAGTGCGTGTGTTAGATATTTCATTTTGATATAACTATAATATTAGAATATTGTTTGTTGGATAATGACATCCGTCACATTTTAGAAGTACCTAATTTGACTAGATATTGTATTTACAAAAAACAACAGTCTTAACTTGTAAAAAAAACACTTAAATGTTATTACTATAAATGATTAAGTAATATTTGATTATACTTGTACTATATCTTAGATTTTATAGTGGTATTTTTATATAATAGGTTGTTTCAAATGATTAGCACAATACTGTCGGTCGATGTTGATATACTTTTTGATGTCTAAGAATTAAGAACCAACTGTTATTAAATTGATTAATTACGTTATAATGTTTTAAAACTGTTTCACTACATAAGATTTGTTTATTATTATCTGTGTTAGAAGATATTAAGCCAAAATATTCAGGTTCAAAATGGCGGTAGATGTTTTTACGTACAAGACGTTGGTAGTGTATAAAAAGGATTGTAACGACGCCGACGTTATCAAGGCAAGTTTCTTGGTAGATGTTCAGTTTGTTAGTTCTAGTGCTGTTGTTATGTGGAATGGATCGACCAGATGTTATTTAAGTTATTTAATTTGATATTATACCCTAATTATTGCATAAGACTAGGTATGTTGTTGTGTAAAGTCATGTTATGGCCAATATTCCTAGCTATTGTTATTATGTTGCTATTATTTTGAGTTCTCTTGGACCGTTGTCCAAGAGATAGAATTAATTGTTTTTAAAGATAACGATAATTTATGACAACGTAAGAAAGATATTGATAGAATACTTTTATACTGTTTCCACGGAATTTCTTGTCCTTCTTCTCCGTGATGACCTAGATTTACGAACGGACGACTAGTTTTCTGATTAATTACTGACAAGACTAAAAATTCAATAAATGTTTAGCCTTGTCTGTCTGTGCTTTAATTCATAAAACCCTTTTCCCTGTAAACCATATTCATCAGAAATCCATACACAGTTAGTAACCATTCTGACATTCAAAGCTTGTTATTTAGGTACATATACTACTATATATATACTTAACTTACTTATTTACTTATATATATATATACTTAATAATCTAACACGTGCATGCACTTTCCTGTAAGGCGTGACTGGACATGCCTTGCCCAGGAGGGCCGTGTTGGCAACACCGAGTTCTACTTCAAGCGTTGGCAGTGCAGTTTATTTGAACATCCCGCCATTATTTTTCTCAAGCCGCGAAACGCGTTTGATTTTGAGATTGTTATTATTTTCGGATTAATATTACGTTTACATAAATAGATAATAGAGCTGAACAGTTATCATTTTTGAATTCAAGAACCTCAAACAATTTAGTAAGGTAAGCTTTAGGTATACTGTGAGGTGAAATAAATTAAGATAAATCCGGTCAGTTTTTATGATTAGTGCGTTTTTTTATACTTGATTTGGTTGTTTTTGTCGAAAGCTTTTTTTTTCCAAATAAAAATAATTATGACTGTTAGAGCTTATAATTTATCTAATTGGCCTTTATTCACTTACAACTAGTTAATGCTAAGAGCTTTCAATCACACAGGCGCGGCAGGCTGACTTTCAAGTATTGATAGCCATCCATTAAAACCCTTTCCAATAAAGATTATTACACATTTAGAGACCCGCAGAGCTTGGTATCAGATAAGTTAAAAAAAAAAGTTCGTATCCGTACCAACATAATCCGTTAGAGGTTGCTTTTTAGGGTTCCGTAGCCAAATGTCGGACCACGCACAGTGAAGGGTTCCGTAGTTGGAATGATTTTTTACGCATGCGCAGGATTTTATAGACCGCTTTGTGAATTATTCTGCAGTATATTATTCCCAATTCAACTACTGGACCCCAAAACAGAGTTGTCTCTAGGTTTAGATAACCTCTTTGCCACTGTCATTTTAGCTCACTCACTTAATCTGAATTTCAGCGATTAGTACACCCAATATAGGTACCTAAGGTCCATTCAAATTTATGTTTCCAATTGATGTTATTATTTTCAAGGTATACTAATCTATAATATCAACTTTATTTTAGTGGTAATTAAGTTTATTTCAGAGTGACTAGTACTATTAAAAAAAGGTATAATATTTTTTAAAGTTGGAGTGTTAACTGAACTAAATTGTGAAATGATTTTTTCGTACGACTTGTTTACCAAAAAACTAAACATTAGGTAATTTTTATTTATTGATATTTATTATTAATGTTTAATTTGTGTGATATGCGTCGAACACTTTGCCTCAAAGATATCCTTGCAGACATATTAACATTCGGCATATCAGTGAGTTAACAAATCAATGCAAGATTAAATATACGAAATATTTCACAAGAATCCTGATAAAAAATAATATCAAGATCATTTTATAATAAATTATTGTAAAGCTGTTAACGGTGCGTGGAAACAATACAAAATGGAAAAGGAAATACTAAATCAAGGAACATTATTTACTGAACAAGAAAGGAGAGGTATCGAAATTTATTTTTGAGAGGTTTACCTAAATTGTAAAATTTTGGGGTAAGACGGGTATTATAAAGACGATCGAAGAGATAACGATCTTTAGGCTTGATGACTATGGAAAGACGTGGTGGCCTAATGAACTATCAAGTGCCCTGTATCATTGCTTGCAAAATAATATCGAGTTCACTAATGTTGAGAGTCTCAGACTAATGGCTGACGGTTGTTCCGAAAAGAATAAAAAATCTACAACAATAGGAATTATTTACAAATGGTGGATCAGCAATGCTCCTCAGACAATTAAAATATTGAGCTCATTTTCCCAGTGACAGGAAATTCGTTTATACTCCCGGATAGTGTATCTGGTGTTGCTGAAACGGAAATAAAGAAGAGAATTAACATTTAATACAAACACGAGAGTATGTTGATATAATCAAAAAGCATGCCACTGTTTTTCTTTTGAAATAAGTATGTGACTGGAAGACTACAATTAAAGAAGTGCAAAAAGGAACACAGGCTCTGCATTTTTGCATGGGGCTAATTTTTTCAAGATTGAAACGAATAGCCGAGGAGTGATGGTAAGACGTGAGCCATTTTACCAGTGATACCAGCACTCGTCGCTCCATCACCAAACCAGGGAAATTTGTTTCAGACATATTAATATGTCCAGCAGTGCCTGTGATAAAAAAGTTAAAATAAAAAGACAAAACTATGACATTTGATAAGTGGCTGAGAAAGCATAATGGAAGACAATGGATGCAACGTGAGAATCTTAACTATTATAAAACTGTCATAGAACGCAACATACATGACACTATTTATAAAGAAATGATTGAAGAAAAGTTGTTGTGCGAAGTTGCAAGCAGCTAGTGGCAATATTTACGTCACAGGATCAAAATACAATGCCAAAGAAGGTTTCATGCCTTTGCCAAAGTTCTCAGCCAATCTCTGCTAGTGCGGCATCGGTGCTGAGACATAGAAGTGCAAGGCGCCGGCTGCTAAAACCAGTAAAGTGGATGAGGACGGTTTAACCTTGGTTGAGAGCTAGAGAATCAGTAGCTACTTGTTGAAATTTGTAAAATCCAGTCCACTTCCATTCACAAAAAGTCAAATCCACACTTCTTATAAAAAATAGGCTTATGCAACATTACGTCGGGTTTATCTGTATGGGTCTCTGTATCTTCCAGAAATACTTTTATTTTTATGGGAAATTAATAATCTAGAACCTTAAATTAAACTATTTCTAGTGTCCTAAGTTTCCTGGGAGAGGATAGTATGAAGGTACATAAAACTCATCAATTAGTGAAAAAGTGTTCTTGGCCAATTTGGAAAATTACCTCCTGAGATATCAAAAGGCCTCATACGTACTTGGTAGCAACTGGGTACCAGAAACCTTTTAAAAGGGCGCGTATGAAGAACGTGAACAACAATTTTCTACGCTGTGTCTAGTATCTAGTTCGTAAAATAGCGGTGATAACGTTTTGTTCGTTCATAAATAAGATTAGATTATTTTTATTGGTAAATATATTATAACGATAAAGCTAAAATAAGTAACAGAACTCGGCTAACTATTTTGCAGTATGTAACGTTATTTTGTGCTACAATAATATTTTTTTGTTTTTCGTTATTTGCATTTTGAAAAGATGGACCAGTTTTTGTTTTTATTTGTGATTGCCTTGTGTGGTAAGGATTTCAAATAGTTATAATTATTTAATTTAAAAAAAAATTGTATCATCACTGACATGCGGGCACTATGTATTGTTTTCAGACGAAAATGTGCGCCCTTCCGAGAAGAGAGTTTTATTTTTATACTAGCTTCTTCCCGTACATAAAATATATCCTATAGAATCGCATCGCCCTCCTGATATTAGGTACTTTGAGTTCTTTCTGAGCAGTGGTGGCCCTGTGGTAACGGCCTTGCGCGTTGTAAATCGCAGGTTCGAACCCGTAAAGCGCCTGTCTCGCTTTACTTAGTGTAAATTATTTTATCACCACTGCTCTCAAAACGGCGAAGGAAAACATCGTGTGCAAGCATGTCCTAGAACCAAAAATTCGAAGATTATGTGACATCATTTGGCGCCAGTGGTGGACGCTGGAGGGCAGGTAGACGTCGCGTACTTCGACTTTCGGAAGGCTTTTGATATGGTGGATAATGACATTCTATTAACTAAATTTGCTACGGTTGGTTTTACACCTCATTTGTTCTTTTCGAGTTACCTAAGTAAGCGCCGGCAATACGTTGAGTATGCCGGGCACAAATCTAAACCATTTCATACGTTTTCTGGGGTAAGCCAGGGCAGTAATTTGGGTCCACTGGAATTCATTATTATGGTTAATGATCTCCCTGGGGTCGTGAGCAGTGCGAGGTGTATGCTATTTGCAGATGATCTTAAAGTATTTATCTCGGTAGCGGGCGCCTCGGACTTTGAGCGCCTTCAGATAGATCTCGATAAGGTGGGACAGTGGAGCCAGGAAAACAAACTGGTCTTCAATGTGACCAAATGTTGCGTGATGACGTACGCGCGCGTCCCGCTGCACAATCAGTATGAGATGGACGGCACAGTGATGCCGCGTGTCACATATGCGTGATCTTGGGGTTCATATGGTAGCCGAGTTGACGTTTCGCACTCATATTATGGACTTGTGTAGCAAATCCTTCAGAAATTTGGGTTTTATATTGAGACAATATACGGATTTTAAAAGTGTAGCAGTGGTAAAAATTCTTTATAATGCCTTAGTTCGTAGTCATCTCGAGACAAGTGCCATTATATGGAATCCGCATGAACACAAATATATTCTAATGGTTGAAAAGATACAAAATAAATTCACGAGGTAGTTATATTTGAAGCAATATGGGGTTTACCCATTCTACCCGTTGATGTATCTGGGTCTGTTTGTGCTGGGCATGGTCGGGTACACTAGGCTGGCGGCTAGGGGGGACGACGCGTTAGTAAAGTACGAGGCGAGGGTGCTGCGCGGGCTGGTGCACCACCCAGACGTGCTGGAGGCGCTGCGGCTGCGTGTCCCGAACGGGTATGTGGGGGCGCGCCGCCGCCCCGCTTTGTTAGATGTGCCATTGATGTGGACGAATTTACTCATGTTTGCTCCTTTGTCAAGGGCCGCACGGATTATAAATAATATGCCGTCGGAAGATGTGTTCGATAGCCTGCCGAAATTTGTGTTGGGAGCACAAATGTGCATTGAAGGCGGCATAATATTGTAATTTTTAGATATTATTAAATTGTGGTTGAATTTTATGTTTGTGTAGTTTAAAGATAGTTTTATTAAGTGTGTATAGCATCGTCTTGGAATACTATAAGATGTTGCACTTATTGAGGTGAATAAATAAAAATAAAAACATAAAAAATCTACTAACCCGCACTGGGCTCGCGTGGTGAATTATGGCCCAATACCTCTCACAGAGAGGAGACCTGTGTCCCAGCAGTGGGAACATTATAGGCTGATTATGTATGTTTTTCTGACTACTCAGTATTGTAGCGTGATTTTAAATAGGCTGTATTTTTCCTTGAGTATCGGGCTATCAAATCCGACCGGTAGTTTCAGAGATTAGCGCGTTCAAACCAACTCTTTAGCTTTATTGTTGTTATAGATAGATAGATATAGATAAATATATTTAAATAGACACTACCTACATAAACAAACTCAAGTAATAATAATAAATATTAATGTTATTTTGTCATAGTAGGTACTAACCCACGGCCATTACGCCAACCGGCTATAAGTATTTTTAATAATAATATTGTATTTTCTCTGTAAGTGATTGTAAATCTTTTGAGAAAATACGTGTCTAAAACCATAAACGATATTGGGCGTATGGAAAGTATAACAAACATTGATTTATATTCTTCAATTCTTTATATTTTCATTTCTTCAATCCGTATGACAGAACCTCACTCAAGACTCACGCATACCTTAAAACAAGTTTGAAGCTATTTGATTGGTTGAAATTGAAACACGTCTTGAGTGAAGGTTTGCATTATGGGCCTTAAGCTATCTACTTTAGCGTTTGTAGTCTATGTTTATTGCTCAGTGACCATTTGTATTACAAAAGGTCTTGATAATTATATGTACATATAAGATATTGAATTGAAAGAAAGAGGTGCTTGTGGCTAAGTAATAACAGCCGCAGATCGATCAAGTTAAGCTACGCTTGCCGCGGTTGGTCCGTGGATGGGTGACTATATTGACATACCAAAACCCCTCCGTGCCTCGGAAAGCACGTTAAGCCGTTGGTCCTGGCTGTCATTCGTGGATCTTTGACGCCCGAAAGTCTGACATCCAGTCTTACCAAGGGCTTTTGTATTACCCAGTAACTGGGTGTGGAAGTCAGATAGGCAGTCCCTCCATGTAAAATACTGGTACTCAGCTGCATCCGGTTAGACTGGAAGCCAACCCCAACATAATTGGGAAAAGGCTAGGCAGATGATAATTGAATTAGAAGAAAGAAAAAAATACGTTTATTTGCAGTAAACATGACGTAGAGAAAGAAAACTAATACAAAAATTACACTTAGTGCAATCATGAGACGCACACCGCACCTTGTATATATTCGTCATTTGATTGAAGTATATCATATTGTCACTATATTTCTGTGTTTCTATGTTTTTCTTTTTGTATATTGGCACTTTGTTTTGATTATAGTCGTGTAATTTGTTATCATTTAATTGTAGTTGTTGATGTTTTATCTTTATCTACAAATAGACGTCAAATATGCGTCTCATCCACGCAAAACGGCCATCGCGTCGAATCATCAAATTCAAGTAATGTATCACATATTAATACATTATTGCACAAGTGCGACTTTATCTGAAACTGGGTTAATTAGACCAAACGAACATAGAACTACATCAAGAGCATTCAATATATTCTATTTAATTGATACGCTTTAATGCAGAATTAGAAAAATATGTACGTAAATAACAATTAATACCTAATTAATTAATATAACAAAGTTATAGCCATCAGACGGTGGCGACCCCGTCAAGGCCGCGAAAAGTAGGGAGAGCGCACCGCAATACCGGCACTCCTCTCCCACCGCGGCCTCCAATCCTCAGCCGCGATGCCTCTCATACGACATCGCGGCCCGCCTCAGTTGCGATGTCGCCCAAGCGGCACCGCAACCTACGCCGCTACGTCGCCGCGTCGTCGGCTTAGTGGCAAAGCCGTCCTGACGAGCGGCCCCTCCTCGGGTTCCTCTTGGCTTCACTGTGGCTCCCCAAGCCACGGCTACTGAGCCCCCCCCCGCCTCGACAATGGGGGACGTTAACAAAGTTACATCCTAACCTAACCAAAACTATTTACAAACTAAAATAAAGCGTCGAAAAATTAATCCGCATCTCTGTCGACTGGTAATGTACCCAAGAGACTGGCGGCATTACCATGTCATATGGCAATGGCCAAAGTAAAAGCCAGCCCTTGGGTCACGGGAAGTGTCAACCAGCCGTTTCAAGAAAAGAAGAGAATGGGGAAGACTGGGGATAGAATGTGTATTTGCTCGTTTGCTCTAAACCCCCTTTATTTTTATCTTGCAATTTTTGTATACTTATTGTTGTTGTTGTGTTGAACAGGCACACGTGCAAGCTCTTTAAAAGCTGAAGGGGCAAACAGAATATTAGAAGGAACGCCTGCAAATGTAACCCAGTTTCCATATATGGTAAATATATATTTTTAGTACAGCCGAGGAAAATCCATACCAACTTATAAACGTTGGCAAAGGTTTAGTACCTTCGGGTAAATTTATTTATAAACGTTGCTTAAAGTTACGTAGGTTACGAACGACTGCTTAACCATTTTTAAACGTCTTTTAAATTTAGGCAAAGTGATGATTGTAAAAAATAATACTTGGTCTTAATTAGAGCTGATTTTTCAATCATCCTTATGAGTTTTAGGTATCTACTGGCTTATAAAATAAATGTGAATGTTTGCGTTATTTTCTATACAAAAAGGTGCCAGTCTTTTATTTATTCCTAAAAAATCTGCCATTAAGTAAACGACAAAAATGTTACAGATCCAAATTCACTGTGATCACTGCGCACACACCGGTGAAACAAACATGTTGATTTTGTTTTAGGTGTCGTTGCAAAACACAAGTGAAATACAAGATTACACAAGAGGACACCGATGCGGGGGAGCGTTGGTTACCTTACAGCACGCAGTGACCGCTGCATCTTGCAATTTCTTTGAAGTCAATGGGTCAGTCTGGTTAAACCTGGTATTTTATGAACCTTTTGTAACAAAGATGAGTATTGGATGACGGTGAAGCCTCTAATTGAGTGTTTCTTTTTTAAATTTAAATTGTCTGTGGTCACAAGGTTGCCATGAAAATTACAAAGAGAATAATATTTACTAGTTTAGTTACTTCTTTTTCTTGTGCAAATGTGTACCTTTTACTATAGGGGAAATGGAACGTCCTCATAGTTTCGGTTAACGGTTTCAAGTATGACTTTGCCTTGACTATGCGACTGCGTCAAAATTACCAATCAAGTGAAAAATGACTCCTTTTGAAAAATCACTCCTCAATTTATTTTATTGAGCATAATACGTTAACATTAAAACTGTTCCGCAGGGTCTTCATGCCAATCAACCCGGCACAATTCAGGGTGTTTTCTGGTGAAGTTAATCTTATTGGCGACGTTTCTACCCATCACTCTCGGTCTATAGACAGAATCACCCCACACCCCAAGTATTTTACTAGTACTCCGTTTGTGAATAATATCGCTGTTATCTTCGTGAGTAATGTTTGTTTATAATTTATCATCACAACAAGAAGACAGTGCAACGTGATTTTGCATAATGTACACTATGAGTATTACGATTAACATAATATCTGAGTTTAATATTTATTTTGTTATTTGGGGAAAAATCTAGTAGCCTATATCATCGCGTTCATTCTGTTCGGCGAAGCCGAATGCGTCATCGCGGCGACAGAGGGCGTGTTCGGGTTTTCCGGACAAATAAGTGACAAATGAACGCGACGATCGCGTATTTGCGCTTATATTAGGACACGGGGTACGAAGCGACCAAGTCCTATTTATACTATTTACTGTCTCTGGTTGCAAATAATAGCATTATTTCGTGATAGTAGTTTAAATACAATACGCACTTTTACCTGACGTGAAGATACTACTAAGCGTTCATCTTTTACAGCTCACTTCTGAATTTTCATCGACCACAAGTACACCAGTGCCACTGCCGATCACGGACGCTGGCGTTACCCACCTAACTCCTTGTTATGTTTCTGGCTGGGGAGCCCAAAATGCTACAGCTACTGTAAGTTATATTACATATAAAAAAAATAAAAGTTTAAATTGAAAATGGAAAATCGAAAAATATTTTCCTCATAAGCTCCGTGAGTCTGACTAGCACATATTTTAAATTTTTGTATAGTCGACCTGTACTGCTTCACCATTTTTGAAAAAAATTGAAAAATGAAACTTCACGAAAGCTGAAATTTATTACTGACGCAGGCAAATAGAGCGGAGGTCCTTGACAAGAGGCAATCGCTTTCGTAGAGTTTCATCTATCAATTAATCAACTCAGCCCATCGCAGCCCACTGCTGGACATAGGCCTCTCCCAGGCTGCGCCCCAACACCCTGTCGGAGGACAGGGTGTTGGGGCGCAGCCTGGGAGAGGCCACTTTCCGTATCCAGTTGGTCCCAGTCCAGGTGGTTGGACCTTCTTTAGGTCGTCCGTCTATCTAGCTGGGGGGCGCCCCACACTACGGTTGCCAATACGCGGTTTCCACTCCAGGATTCGTCTGCTCCACCGGCTATCGGTCCTTCGACAAACATGGCCAGCCCACTACCACTTCAGTTTGCTTACTCTGCGCGCTATGTCGGTAACTCCGGTTCTTTTCCGGATAATTTTATTCCTGATTTTATCCATCAAAGAGACTCCGAGCATAGCTCGCTCCATATCGCGATGAGCGACCTTGAATTTGTGGACCAGCCCGACTGTCAGTGGCCACGTTTCGGCGCCATATGTCATGACGGGGAGGACGCACTGGTAGAAAGAATGTCACTATTTCTAGGCACTCTGGTCGTTTTATGACGTTCAATGTGATATCAACCTTATGGTGGTAAAGTAGTTGCGGGGTCAAACAAACGTGCCTTATCACTCATTCGTTTTTTTTCGTTACAGGCCAGTATACAGTTGATGCATATACCACAGTGGGTGCCAGACGAAGTTGCTTGCCGTGCATATTACTATGATCGACTAAATATAGTAGATAGCATGATTTGCTCGTGGGGTGTACAACAGACGCCATTTTCAGGATGCACGGTAATAACTGTATAATATTGTATTCATGTAATTTCTCAGTTGCTGCCCGGAGTTTGGAAGTTAGTGGTGGGACACCCCCATGCCTCAGAAATCACGTAAAGCCTTTTGATCTTGCGCCTGATCTAGCCTCGGTCGTGTCGGTTTGCCATTCCATCGGACTATGAGGGTGAGGAAAGAGTATGTGTGTTAACACAGGTGCAGAGTGCACTACTGAATTGTGTGTTCATGTGTTCTATAATATCTTGAAATTCGGTCGGGAGAATCAAAAATGCTGCTGTCACCTAATCAAAACTAAAAGTGGTGCGACGTTGCAATGCTTTTAAATGTATTTAGGTTCAATAACCAAGAACTAAGTTTACACCCCAAAAGTTGTTGTTTACGTTGCTACGATAATCTAAACAGACGAAACATGACCAGCAAAAATTCAATATTATTTACTTTATTTCCAGGGCGACTTAGGCAACCCGTTAGTATGCAGCGGTTATTTGAACGGTATTCTAATTCGACACAAAAACTGCACAGTCTCTGCAGACCCAGAAGTGTATACCCGGATCTCCAGCTTCAGCGCATGGATAAATACTACAACCACTCCAGCCGCAGCATCCACTTTCCAACCAGGAATAGTGCTAGCAGTGATCGCTATAATAGCTCAAATTATAACCGCCAATGTCATAAATTGTCATAATTTTTGAACTAAGAGATATTAAATCATATTTATACAGATCCTATGTCTTAATTTTTTTGGTTTTCAAATTTAATTATTCACGATCACGATAAAATTTTATCACTTGTACGAGTATATTTTCCTTCCTGATCTTAAATACTTAATCGTAGGCAACAAATATATACCGACTAGGCGCAAGCCATAACCAGGAAGAATTTGATGATTATGATTAGATAAAACTTTTTAAAATAAAACTAGTTAATCTAATCTGTTTTATTTTTAGTGAGTAATGACATAAAAAAAACGATAAGATAGGTAAGGTAAACTGTGGGTAAGTACCTATATTATTGTGAAATAATAAAAATTTTCAATATCATCTTTAGATGAACAGAAAAGTGTAGGGGATGACGGTATTCCACCCGTGTTCATAAAAAGATGTGCGAAAGCGCTGGCGTTGCCCCTCAATCTTATTTATAACAGGTCTCTTAAAGACGGTATTTTCCCTGAGCATTGGAAAAAGGCACTGGCGGTGCCTATTTAAAGCTGGAGAAAGGAATTTAGTATTCAATTACAGACCCATTTCTATTTTGGTCATCTTTGGCAAAGTATTTGAAAAGCTCATAACCAACCGTCTTTCATCGCATGTTAAACACCTTCTCACCAGCCATCAACACGGACTACTAATCTAATGTGCTACTTGTTGTCTCTATCAGAGTGTTTGGATAAACGTATTCCTGTCGACACCATATACACTGACTTTAGTAAGGGGTTCGATAAGGTAGATCATTCTCTTCATATAGCTAAACTTCAGCACTTGGGTATAGGAGGATCAATGCTAGAGTGGTTTCAGTCTTACCTCAGTGACGGTATTCAGAAGTTGTTATGAGAGGCCATCATTCAAAGCCTTTTCAAGCTACATCAGGGGTTCCGCAAGGTTCCCATTTAGGCCCAATCCTCTTCAACATTTTCATAAACGACATCACGCTCTGCTTTAGGCATTCACAATTCTATCTTTTTGCCGACGACATGAAAATAATTATTAGCCTTATTGCAGAAAGATCTGAATAGACTGACAAACTGGTGCAAAACGAACAAAATGCTTCGTAGCCGCTATCTTGGATTTTTATTTTTACTGCACTTAGTTTTCAGCACATTCGAAAACCATCAAATCGAAGAATCGAGCCAGAACTTTGTAGAATAACCGTAAGCCGGAACTTAGGACCCTGGAAATGACGTCCAGAGACGGCCTACAGTCATCTCCGCTGATCGTAACACCAAAGCATAAGCAAAGCGAGATGTACTAGTGCGCTAACCACCCCTTCATTAGCGCACTAGTGTACAGTGGCGGTTAGAAGCGGAGTGATATTGTCACGAAGAAATAGATTGACACTTTTGTTTAACTTACGACCTTCTTCTAATGAGTAATTTCTATACTCTATAGTATAGGTAACACACACACTCTATACACACACTCTCACATTCGTTTGCAATTACTTTGAATAATCACGCTATTGACTACAGTCCCTTGTCATGTTCACTTATTCGTAAAAGTTTATGATTATACCCACAGAAATCTAAATAAACAAATTATAAGGTAGACGGATGCAGATAACTTACGAGTCACTAAAATATCAGAACGTTATTTGTGTTTGGATGGTTGTTATAACTACTTGTTATTGTAGATTAGTGATGTGTGTTTAATCTCCCATACCATCCTCTTTCTCTCATAAAATTAAAGCTCACACTTGTCCCCCTCATCAGTCAGTAGGTTGTAACTGTCTTGCTCTTAGCACAGTCCCCAATATTAAGTACCTGGGAGTGATTATTGATGAAAAACTTAGCTGGCACGCGCATATAGAGGCACTCTGCACTAGAATCAGAAGATTAATATATATTTTTAAAGAACTCAGGCACTCCGCTAATTCTGAAACTCTGACTCTTGTGTACCTCAGCCTTTGTCAGTCTATAATTATGTACTGCATACCGGTGTGGGGCGGCACTTACAAAACCGCAATGCTCCCTGCAGAACGTGCACAACGAGCGGTTCTTAAAGTGATGCTTTTTAAACCCAGAGACTACCCTACTGATCATTTATATTATGAGGCCGAAGTTCTCACAGTAAGGCAACTATATGTCCTTCGTTCAGTTCTGTGGAGACACTCCAACCTTCCATTGGATAAAAATATGCTTTTAAGGCGCCATGATTTCCCTATATGTAAAACAAACCCCTGTCGTTTTGCATTTACAAGTCGACAATTTTTGGCTCAAGGTTCACGCATGTATACTAAAATAAATAAAATTATTCCGCTGTACAGACATACGTTACATGAAATTAAAAATAAATTAAGAGAATGGCTCATAACCTTAACATTTGATGAAACAGAAAATATATTGGCTATAGCATCATAACTGTGTCATAACTTTATCAAACCTACATTGAAAGAAAGCTTATCAAACACTCACACTTCACTTACACACCTCCCTACACACCAACTACACTAGATCCACAACCACAATCATTCACTCCACTCCATTTGCTGTGTTAACAACCACTGTAACCAAAAAGTCACGGTTGTATTATATCAATTGAAGCCGCAAAATCTCGACTCGACTCCTAAGATACAGGTGTGCGTACCTAGTTTAGGAGCCCGGAAAACTGACAAGAATTTTAAACTTGGTAGTACAACCCACTGTTTCCATATGCTATGTACTGTGTTATACATTATAGATTGTTTTATCGGCACCTCTAAATACGTATTAAACTTATGTATCTCGTTACATAGCTAATTAGATGACGATGTCTTTCGCGTAATTTGTACGCTTAACGCCAAAAGATTTACAGGTGAAGCTCGACCTGAAGCACCTGGCCGCAACGTCGTTAAAAAGATGCCCATCCCTATGGATGGGCATCTTTTTAACGACGTTTGACGATTTGTCTATACAAATGACGGCACGGTTGGCGCAGTGGTTAAGCGATTGACTGCTGCGCTGCGAGTCGCTGGTTCGATTCCCGCACGGAACAAATATTTGTATGACCTACAATTAGTTGTTCCGGGTCTGGCTGTTTGTGTATGTGAATTTATATGTCTGTAAACGCACCCACGACACAGGAGAAATTCCTAGTGTGGGAAAACGTTTTTTAAAAAAAAAAAAAAAACACCCATGTCTCCACTAGTCCAACGCTTACTCTAGGATACATAATTATCCAGTAGGCTCTTAAATCCTACCCTTTCCTACGGGCACGTCTTCCCTACAATTACCGCGCCCCCCGGTCTACTCCTTGATATGCAGTGGTTTTTTTTCCCGAGCCAGCGCTTGAACATCGGCCGGACCGCCTCGATGGTGACGAGGCCAGCGGTAGGGCGTGTAAGCCTGTCCCGCCAATCCGCCATACGTACGTAGACCTACTACATCTAATTTTTGCCATTAATCATCATCATCATCTGGGTAACCTTTTCACAACTATGTTGGGGTCGGCTTCCAGTCTTACCGGATTTACCTGGATACATTTTTCCATGAATACAATTAGCAAAATTGATGGAGACAAAGCCCAACTCGTTTTACACATTTGTTAGAAAAAAAATTACAATCGATTCACTTGATTGTTCCCTAGGTTTTCTTTGACTTACAAAAACCTTAACCATACTTATAGTCACCTAACCCGGTCACCGGGGAGAGTGGAATCGGCGAGAGATGTCGTGTGGTGTCCCACAGGGATCGGCCCTGGGGCCGCATCTGTGGGACATCGGGTACGACTGGGTGCTGTGCGTCGACCTCCCTAGCGGCGTCAGCGTGGTTTGCTACGCTGACGACACGCTGGTTCTGGTACAGAAGGAGTCGCACCAGGCGGCGGCTGAAGCAGCGACACGCAGAGTTGCGACAATCGTCGAGAGGGGATCCTCTCGATGATTGTCGCAACTCTGCGTGTCCCAATTGCCGGATGGCAATTGGGGCTCGAGGTGTCCCTGTACTAGTCCGAGGCCATGTGTTTTCATGGTACTCGGGACGCGCCACCTTCGGGTTTCCAAATAACGGTAGGAGGGGTTCACGTCGGCGTCGAGTCAAAGATGAAACACCTGGGACTCGTCCTCGTGGAACTTCGGGGAGTATTTCCGACGTTTGGCTCCAAAATTGGAGCGGGCCGGGGCTGCCTTGAGGCGGCTCCTGTCCAATCTAGGGGGTCCAAATGCCTTCTTCCGGAGGCTCTATGTGGGGGTCGTGCGGTCTGTGGCCCTTTACGGGACACCGGTGTGGGCGCGTTCCTTTCGGCGGCGACCTGCCCGCCGGTCGAACGCGTCCCAAATGTTCATGGCCGTCCGGCTATTCCGGGATACCGCACAGTCTCCGCTGAGGCGGCGAGCCTCCTTGCCTGATTACCACCATGAGAACTAGAGGCCAAAGTCCTTGCCCACATAATGGGAGTAGCGAGAGGAGGCAAAACGCTAGGGCGTAACTGCGCTGCCGCGAGAAATCACGGCACAGCGGACAGAGCTCCGGCGGGATCTCATGGCGGCATGGAGAGTGCGATTATCGCAATCCTGTGTGCAACGCCACAATTGCGGCTATAAGTCCCCTCTTTGAGGAGTGTCCTCACCGGACACGGTTGTTTCGGGAGGTTAATGTTTAGGTTAAGGCGGGAGGAAACGCCAGGATGTCACCACTGTGTGGATCGCCCGGAGGACACGGTGGAGCATACGGTGGTAGTATGTCCGGCTTGGGTGGAACACCGCCGCGTCGGTGGCGGCGATCTCTCACGCCAGCCCTTGTCCAGGCCGACGCGAGAGTAGTGTCCAGGACGAAGCGAGAGTGCATGGGAAGCCGTCACCTCCTTCTGCGAAGCAGTAATGCTCGCAAAGGAGGAGGCGGAGCGCGTGAGGGAGAGGCAATATCTGCGCCCTCATGCCCCTTGTCACCGCAGGAGACGCCCTGGACGTCGGGAGTCAACAGCCGACTCCCGGCCACCATAGGCGTGGGCTTGCGGGCGGCGAGCAATGGGCAGCTCGCCATCTGGTAAGGACCAGGCCCGGGTCGACGGTGCGTTGTGTTCCACGCGCGCCTCAAAGAGATGTCAGCACGAACTGACGGGGTCCGCTAGGGCCAATGCCTAACAGGGCAGCGGGTTGTTCGAAAGAGATACCGTGGCCCCTGGCACAAGCAACTGAAGGAACATACTTGGGTTGTTGTCAGTAAAAGTCTGACACGCCCTCCCGCTCTGCCCAGAGGGGGAGAAGTCATATGATAAAAAAGGGGGGTTATGGCTGATCTTTGCGTTATGCTCGTGAACGGGTGCTGCTTGTGGTGACTGGTCGTCTTGCTAACCATAGTTTTATTGTTGTTATTAGTATTGACTTATTTATTTATTTTACTTCGATGGTCCTAGTTTATCATTTGTGACTTCAAGTGACAGCTATACGAACAGAACACAGCAATGCATAAATATGTAAGCTGTCACGCCCTTTATGCCTTGAGTACGTATAGTTTTATTATATTTGTTGGTATATTGGCGTGTCTAGCTGACATAAGGCAAATAATTTAATGGCCTGTGTCTTGTAATGTTAATTACTTGACATACCTAGTATTGTATAGAATATAATACCAGCAAAGGATTCAAATTGGCTGATATGACGTGTTAATAAACTACTGCCAGCGACCAAATCAGCGACTGTCATTTGTCTGTACCTTTAATTTAAAATAAAAAAAAACAAGTTCTGAATAAAAATAATATAATTTCTCTAAAATTCTAAAATGTTTTATTTAAAAATATTGGTTGTTATAATTTGAACAATAGCGATCACTGCTAACACTGCCATCCCAGGTTGGAAAGTGGATGCTCCTGCCGTGACATTTATCCATGGGGAAAAGCTGGAGACCCGGGTATACACTTCCGGTTGCAGATTGTTCGGGTTTGAGCAGTCGTGACCGTTGAGAGTGAGAATACCGTTGAGGTTACCGTTGCATACTAACGGGTTGCCTGAGTCGCCCTGAAAATAACGTAAATTATAATGATAATGTAATTCTCTAAATGTACTTTAAAATTTAAAATCATATGTACCCTACAAATCTCAATTCCTTTAAAAAAAATAAAAATCTAATATCTCGTAAATTAAGCTGTATATGTAAATGATTTTTATGTAAAACTTTAGTTGTACAAAAATTTATAGTAGTTTGTGTAAATCAATACGAAACAGGTAGTTACCTATAAGTATTCATAAGGATCACTTAGTTCAGAAAGTTTAAAAACATTGAATTACGCATAACTTTTTAACAAAAGGTATTTAATTTATGAGATTAATTGTACAGACATATTCGGAACAACCTAACCTAAACCTTATTACAACAATCTCTCAGACAAAATGGTGTCTGTACTGAGTGATCCAATGATACTATCATAGATACCTGGAATTAGCTTTAAATGCCTTGATGGTTTTAAAAAATATTCTGATAAATTGTTAACAAATTTTTGAGATACCTACTCGTATCAATTTAGTTAGTAGAGTAAGTTTTTGTTGAGATTTGGCTCATAGCCGTTTTTGCAAAATATCTGAATTGAGTGATCCACACTTTGGGCAATAACTGAAGACCCTTGAGAGTGACATTTTTTATGATATGATATTTGACTATTTTTGACTACAATCACAGTCATTTTGTCACGAAATAAAAAAAGATCACTCAATCCAAATGCACATTGTAATTTTCCCTTCCTCTTGTTAAGCTTTGACAAATTTTGGAGAGTATTTAATTATTGACATGGATATTTAGTGGTATAATAAATATTACGACAGGGCACGTCTCAAAGTTACATAACTTTGAGACGTGCCCTGTCATAATATAATAAGAATAATTTGTTGAATTGCGTCACATGTTATAGTACTGCTATTGGGGGCCAACCACAATCTATTGGAGGAGCAATAATAGTAATACAAATAAGTTATTACCAAGCATGAAGAAGAAAGGCTTGTTGCCAATGCGCAGATCATGTTATTTTGTATATTGATTGTAGTGGCGCCAATGACACCCGCAGCTGTGAAATAATTTTGGCACACGGGCTGCACTATCGCCGTCTTCTGTAAGTGCATCAACTGCATACTGGGCTAAAAACAAAAGGAAGCGGATAAATAGGGTTGAATTTTAACAAAAATCAACTGCGTGAAAAAATGTCCTGTCATAGTTACAATGACAGGCAGGTGTAAGTTTTGTCACTAGCTTTCGCAGTGCGAAACAAAATGTAACACAACTATTATTTGGGTAAGAAAACCAAAAATATTGCTATTTTCTAGCTAAAGTATACCAATTGCAGGCTCCAGAGTTAATAATGGTTTTTAACTTGAGAAATGATACTTACATTATTTGTGTTGTTTTGGGATCCCCAGCCTGACGACGTGCAAATCGGTCCTTGCATTGTGGTGGCGTCGTCAGTCGACGTCGACAGAGGCACCACTGATACTGTGTTAATTGGGAACGCAGTGGTCAGCTGAAACAGGTAAGATGTTTAGCTTATCTCCCACAATCCTCTCACGCTTAACAACCGAACTTCGCGAATATTGTGATGTTTAAGTTGATGACATGTATTATGTGATTTCATATTTTGACGGTGACAAAATAATTGACTTGACTACACGGCTGGCGCAGTAGCTGAGCGATCTACTGCTGCGCTGCGTGTCGCGGGTTCGATTCCCGCACGGAACAAATATTTGTATTGCCTCCAGGTAGTTGTTCCGGGTCTGGCTGTTTCTGTATGTGAGTTTAAATGTTTGTAAGCGCACCCACGATACAGGAGTAATTCCTTGTGTGGGGCACCGTTTAAAAAATAAACTGAGACTCAGCTCGGAGAGCTATTAAAAGAAAACATAGTTTAACTATCATTAGTACAATTTCCCATCATTTTCTAATTAAAAAAAAAAATGCGGCAAAAATTTTACTCACGGTAATAACTGCAATATCATTGACATGCGGGGTACCCGGACTGTAGTTGGGGTGTACGGTAAAGCGTTCTACGGTACGATGGCGATCAGCAGAAGCGTCGTTGGTAAGAACCGCTGCACCAGCGAACACTCGGTATTCGTTCGGGGCAATAAGCGTGTGTGCCCTAAAAAACAGTGTTAATGTAAACGTTTTTGGCTCTGTACAATAAATTAGATTTTGGTTGAAAACCACTCGGAAACAAAGAAAATGTCCTCAATGCTGCACCCGGCAAAGAGTAAAAGTCGGCTATCAATTTTTCTCTTATTTACGCATAAAATAATACGCATAAGTATGCTTTGGTTTTAATTGTTCCGTAGTCAATAAGGAACCCATACAGTTTCGCCATGTCCATTCTTCGTCTGTCTGTCCGCGGCTTAGCTCAGAGATTCTTACTTGGGACTAGAAAGCTATAGATATACAGGGTGGAATTTTGTAATGCCACCTGAAGGGAAAGTACTCTTAATACTGTAGATAGAAAATTTTACTCAAAGGAAACATTCCTTTATTTTTTAATAGAAAGAAAACTGCATTCAAAGATTTTCAAAAATTCGCTTGCCACACCCGGGAATCGAACCGACTAAAATCTGTAAAAATTACAACCTGTAGGTACTTTTATTGCATCGATTGTTAGGATCAATAATTATAAGAATGAAATCTGGATTATAAATTCAATGAGTCAAGTTAAAGCTCTTTAACTCAAAGATCCATCTGTTTACTCATGTTAGTAAATAATAATTATCATTGACGTCATTTATCCATTAAAATGACGAATTACTATTTAGATAAGACAATAAAATTGCAATTTGCACGTGTTTGTAATGCAGACTCCTTTCTTAGATGCGAAATAACTGCGTGTATGAGGTAGTTTAAATATGGAATGTTAATTTGAAAATATTGTCATATTTGTTGTTCACATTTGATTGTTTTTACAAATCATAAATTGTCTGACGAAAGCAACTTCAGCAATAACGGCATGTACAATCGCCGCAATAACCACTATTGGTCTCGAGTGAATCCTGTTCGTGTTCATGAAACTAACAATCAAGTAAGATTTTCTTTCAACGTTTGGTGCGGAATTATGAGAAATATGGTTGTATTAGTCCACGTGTACGAAGGTCATTTAAACACTGTCAAGTATCTTGAAATATTGGATCTCTTAAGAAATGAGTTAAAGGTTTTCCCCGAGCAAGAGCGAAACCAAATAATTCTACAGCAAGATGGTGCTCCAGCCCTTAGCAGCAGAATCACTACTGCCATTAATTAAATTAATAACCATTTTAATACCTGGATTGGTACAAACGGCACAATCAGATGGCCTGCGAGATCACCAGATCTCACCCCTTTAGATTTTTTTGTGGGGATATGTGAAAAATCAAATTTACATTAAATCTTATGCGAATGTAAACGAGTTGAGAGTTGAAGTTCAGAATACGATTTATAACATTCACCACAACACGTTATTAAAGTTTACTAGAAATTAATTCGTTAGAAGAATACATTTGTGTATCCAAAATGGAGCCCATTTCGAGCAACTAATTAGCTAATTTACAATTTTTTGTAAATAATTAAAATAATTTAAGATTTCATGGTTTTCCCATCATTTAATTTATCAAGTTTGTTAGAGAGATTTCATCCTTATAATTTGATCAATGCAATAAAAGTACAGGGTGTATGTTTTACAGATTTTAGTCGGTTCGATTCCCGGGTGTGGCAAGCGAATTTTCGAAAATCTTTGAATGCAGTTTTCTTTCTGTTTTCTTTGAGTAAAATTTTCTATCTACAGTATTAAGAGTACTTTCCCTTCAGGTGGCATTACAAAATTCCACCCTGTATATGTATGTATATTAATTATATATATTAATTGGCAGCTTTCCGTTTGCGAAATATTAAGCTTTAAAGTGTATTTTCAACCGACTTCTAAAAAAAGGAGGAGGTTCTCAATTCGGATGTTTCTATTTTTTTTTTATGTTTGTTCGCGCATAACTCCGTCGCTTGCCAACCGATTTGAAAAAATCTTTTTTTTTGTTGGAAAGGGTACAATACTTCCCAAATGGTCCTATGAAAATTTTATCGTAATCGGATAAGCGGTTTTTGAAAAATCAACAAAAATCAAAAAAATTATCGCAACAAAAAAGTGAAAAATAAAAACTTTTTTACAAAAAAAAAACCGACTTCCATAAAAACACTACAAAGTGAAAAATTTAATTTCGGAAGTCGGTGGCGAAAAACGAAATACAAAAACCAAAGACACCGACTTCCGAAATTAAAGTAATTTTTCACTTTGTAGTGTTTTTGTGGAAGTCGGTTGTTTTTTTTTTTTTTTTTTAAGTTTTTTTTTGTTAGAATCAACGTGTGTGTGTGTGTCCCTGCTGGCGAAATGGTTGTTTTTAGGTATGTGAAAAAATTCACGACTTATAACAAAAACTTAAAAAGGAAAACTATCACAGATGAGTAGCAACTTACATTTGCAGTTCGAATGTGTAGGTTTTTTAACTTCAATGTTAAGTTTGTTCTTGGAATAAATTCATTAACGATGGAACCCTTCATTGGCGTGATCTGACACGCACTTGGCCGGTTTTTGGCATTAATTTGTAATACTGACAAAAATTTACACTAGATACTGACCCATTTCCGCTGTTGTAAAGGCAAGATGCAGATGTCACTGCATGTCTTAGCGTAACCAATGCTCCTCCGCATCTGTGACCTCTTGTGTAATTGGTTACTTGACTTAATTGTTGCAAGGAAATCTAAAAGAATATGAAAACATTATGGGTTACTTATTTCGTAATACTGAAAAACATTAGGTATTTGTAGTAACGTGAACCTATAAGTATTATTTTCAGATTTCAGGATTGATCCCATATTATAAGTTGGTCGTAGAGATGAGTACAATGTCCCCTTTTCAATGAACAAAAACTATTACCGTTGTAATGTTTTGGTTCCTCTTGGTCACAGAAAAAAAAAATATAATTACCATATATTTTAACTGTTCGTCAGTTGCAGGCGATCCTCCTTGTATTCTGTTTGTCCTTTCAACATTTAAAGAGCTTGATGTGCCTGTTCATTAAATTGATAATAATATTAATATAAATACGATATATTATGTGATAAGTCGAACTTATTAGAATAAGATTCGTCCTGCACGCACCAAAGAAGAAACGTGACAAAAATACCTTTGAAATATTTTTAGTATATTTTATTTTTAATTTACTAGCCTACGCTGTCCCACTCCTGGCCACAGGGCTCCCTCCACTCCTTCTATCTTTCCACAAAGCAGTTTTTGACGGAACCTGTTCAGCACGTCCGGCCATCTTATATAGGTATTTTGAAAAAAATATTAAAACTTGTATCAAATCTTTACCGCATAGAGCAATCACAACTAAAATCATCAAATTGTTCATTTTTTAGGTGCGGAAAGTAATATAGGTTTAAAAAACAAGATTAGATGACTGTCGTACAACACTATGGAACACACTACTACTAGATGACTAAATTATATTGCTAATCTACGCTACGTTACGTTGGCTGCGTTATATAGGTATCTATAATCTTATCTAATTAGGGGCGTAGGAAAAAATAGTTTTATCAGATATCGGGTAAATGGATAAAACTCGCACAGTGTTTTCGGCAGGAATGGGCAACAAGCTTCATCTTTATGACTGACCGACTTCTTGGCAATTTAAAAGTAATTGATTAAATTCAAATAAATGCCTTGAGTTTAAGTTCGCTTGTTGACAACAGAACGAACAATTGTGTATATTTAAAGTTGTCAAAAAATAAAAGGCCCGTTTTGACATTGACAGTTCTAGTAGTTAATAAATATCAAATTCGCAAAACACGTATTCGTTTGTATGAAAGTGACAGGTGTCAAGAACGCATTCTCAAATGTCAAAACCTTTCAGTTTATAAAAACGAAATAGTTTTAGAATTTTGTTCAATGATGAAAATCTTCTGTCAAGTCGTATCGCGTGTATAGCACACACTGTAATTTTTGGTTAAAAAATGTTTGACACTTGAATGATGTTTTACGTATTTTTGTCAATTTCCCAGAATTAGTCACTCAATACAACTTTTCTCTAAACTCTCAAATTGTATGGCCTTCATTGATATTTCTTTGGGTACCTAATACTTGAACAAACCTTTCGATGTAACCAAATTCTCTAAAACATCAAACAGAAGTTATAGGAAGAAGTCAAGCGTAGTGTCTTACGACCCCAGCTAGATGGACCAACGATCTTAAAACGGTCGCTGACACAGACTGAATGCAGAAAGCGGAAGACAGAGTGCTGTGGTGTAGCTTGGGCCCTCCCAAGCTATACACCAACACTCCTATGTCCAGCTGTGGACTGCGATAGGCCGAGTTAATTATGTTGTTTGCCAATGAAGAATAGTGACAAAAAAACGGGTTGCACTCCGGGAGTGCCGGCAGAAGTGAAAACTTGAATATTAACGTTGTGCATTTTTGATATTTTGAAATGCGGTCTACTCTTCCTCCGTCTTACGAATTTTCGATCAGTTCACGTGTCCTGACGCGAGCTTAAAATTTTTTACCCGTCACAACAAAAGTGCACAACGCCGCTAAAGAAGTTTTCCCTTCAAAAATGCCTTATATTAAATATAATATATAATATGTAATTTATATTTCAATTTTTCAAATATAAATTACATTCTGTTTTGAAAAAAATAACACTTCTTGGTTTTTCCACCAAGAATTTGTTAGTAGTAGCGGTCCGGAGTCTGGTTTCATGCCCGGTCGACGGTAATAGGCCCACCCCTATTACATGCAACTTAAACATAGCTGGCAAAATGTGAGTTCACTGGTACACCTCTGCTAACCCTTCGGAGATTACAGGCGTGAAGTTATGTTTATTGTTATGTAATAACACTTGTATCAAATTCTTACCGCAAAGAGCAATCACAAATAAAATCACAAAGTTGTTCATTTTTATGTGCGGAGAC
This sequence comes from Apamea crenata, assembly GCA_949629185.1. Classification (NCBI taxonomy): domain Eukaryota; kingdom Metazoa; phylum Arthropoda; class Insecta; order Lepidoptera; family Noctuidae; genus Apamea; species Apamea crenata. The sequence goes on along the minus strand of OX451356.1, from coordinate 8,134,746 downwards.
TACTACTAGGTTCAAAAAACAAGTTTAGATGACTGTAGGAACAACACTATGGAACGCACTGCTATGTGATGACTGATTTATATTGCTAATCTTCGCCTGCATTATAAAGGTTTCGACAATCTTATCTAATTAAGGGACAGTCACCAAAAGCGATAAGTAACCAGGGTCGTCGGATATAGTTGATGTTTAGTAAGAAACCGATGGAGGTTTTCAAATATTGATAAATGAACTGTTGGTTTTCTATTAATCCATCCATAAAATCCATCGGTTTCTTACTAAACTTCAACTACATCTGACGACACTGGTTCTTTTTTTTTTTTTGGTTCTTTATCTGCTTTGGTGATCGTACGTGACCGTACGCAACAGTAGGTATTTTTATCGGCAAATTACAATTTATTTTAAGATACCGTGTGTAAAGGGATAAAACCCGCACATAAGTGGGTCGTTTCTTCTAGAGGTTTAGGTTCATGGCTTGTTGACAATAGACACGAATCGTAAAAAAATACATAGAAAAACAGTGCAAATCACTTATTGATAGATCAAGTCACCGGGAATCAATCAACTGGTACTCATATCAGCAACTTAGCAGGGGATACTGGTTTCTAAAAATAAAACGTATGTAAGAGGAGAAAATAAGAATGAGCGAAATGTAATGAACGTTATGATGTGTACGTACAGGCACAGTTTTAAGTGAATTTATCGCGATTTAGCGCTCCATAGTTCGTCGGCATTTAAATACAAAATAGTTTATTTCTTTAACAAGCTTTGTACTACATAGCTGGTGATAGAAGTGTCCTTCTAAGAAATTAAATGCCTGTTAATATAAACACACACACTCCACTCTTCCACAACTTACATTTACGTAACGTACATTCATATATATTTATGATAGATCTGCCTAGCTCACAAACATCAGGATATAAAAGGCCATTTGCAATAATGAGAGCATTTTCCATCTTCCTATTAGTTCATTACTTTTGCGCCACTCTATATATTTGTTACAATGCGCGGCAAGAAGTGGCAAAATTATAAAATTTTTCTAATTATGTGGAGTGACGAGAATGGATAAAGTAAGAAATGAGTATATAAGAGGAAGTTTGAAAGTGGCGCCAGTGACAGAAAAGTTGAAAGGAAATCGTTTGGCTTGGTATGGGCATGTGATGAGAAGGGACGAAACGCATGTGACTAAAAGAGTGATGAATATACATACACATGATGATGAATATACATGGCGAAATCTTGATATCACGGAAGCCTTTCTGAGTGAGTAATGAAAAATGACATCATTCTGAATGTGATAACGTTTGCAAATTATGTTATCTTTAAAAATTTTGCTAAATACCTACCTATTCAGTTTTGTTTTACTTTTTCGTAATTACAACTACTAACCCATTAGAGACTAGCGTTGCCTTAAGGAAACGTAAGTAGTCAATTAAATTTCCATATTTTATATAAAAAACTATGGACTATTATTAAGCCATCCTTCGTTATAGAGAACCCATAGCGAGATATACATCATTGATAAGAAACAATCTGAAGAAACCCATGTGAATAGAAATGTTGATGGATGGAGAGGAAGGCCAAAGAAAATATGGATTTATTGTGTGAGGGTGTATATGTAAGAGAAGGGAGTGAAAGATCGGGTGGCGGTTGATGGTGAGAATGGAGGAAGAAAACGTGCAAGTAACATAACACAAGGATAGAAAGATGATAATGATTAGAAGCAATCTGAGATCAGTGATTTTTAAGTTAGTTTGCTGGGAGTGGTGATTTCACTATTGGATGTCATAAATTCTACAGAAATGGAGAACAAAAAATTGAGAGTCACATTATTTTTATCATGTGTGGCCACCCGGCTAGTTCACCTAGGTGGACCATGGGAAATTATTTTTTCCACAGTCCACCAGAAAGTCCATAATTATTATGTTTTCTAGGTGGACTATGGGAAATTATTTTTCCCATAGTTCACCAGAAAGTCCATACTATGTTTTTATTGTAGTATTACGAAATAATAATAGTAATATTAAATTGTAAAGGCAGCGTGAAAATGTTACAATCTATTTATTAGTATCTCATTATACATTATACTATATTAACTAGCTTCTGCCCGCGGCTTCGCCCGCGTGGATGTCGGAACTTATCCCACGGGAACGTGCTACCAGGATAAAAAGTATGTGCTTCCCCAGGATGCCATCTATCTCTTTGCCAAATCAGAAGTTCAGTGGTTTAGGCGTGAAAATGTAACATACAGTTTCATGTTCAAATCCTCCCCTAAAAACCGAATTACCCCTTTTTGCCCCGTCAGGGGTCAATTTTCAACCACTTTACATACTTATTATTAATTATTTTCTGTCGAAAGTATTAATACTGAGTTTCGAGTTAATCGGACCGCGCATTCAATTTCTTCCACACAAACTTCAACACCCCTATATCTCCCTTTGAGGGGTAGTTTGAAAAACTTATAATGATAAACTTTATTACTTACTTAGGCAAGTATTGTTGCCAAGTTTCAAGTTTATTAACTAAATTAATAAGATTTTTCATTTAACTGTATCCCCGCTTTTCACCCACACAGGGGTGGAATTTAAAAAAATTCATAACTTGACTCAAAGATTATTTATACCAATTTTATAATTAATCAAGCCACTTATTATAATCCTCCCCTGTAAAATTAACTACCCCTTTTCACCCCGTTAGGGGTAGATTTTCGAAAAACCCTCATAGGTGTTATTATTTATTTTTAGTCTTAAGTACACACACTGAGTTTCGAGTTAATTGGACCGCGCGTTCAAATTCTTCCACACAAACTTTAGCACCCCTATATCCCCTTCGAGGGGTAGTTTTGAAAAACTAATAATGATAAACTTTATTGCTTACTTAGGCGAGTATTCACGCCAATTTTCAAGATTATTAACCTAACGAATAAGATTTTTCATATAAACTGTATCCCCGCTTTTCACCCCCACAGGGGTGGAATTTTGAAAAATCATTCGGGATGTGTTCATAACTTAACTCAAAGATTATTTATACCAATTTTCGAGTTAATCAAACCACGCTGGAAAATCCTCCCCTGTAAAATTGACTACCCCTGTTTAGGCCGTCAGGGGTAGATTTTAGAAAAACCCTGATACACATTATTCTTTTCTTTCAATTATAGGTATAAATACTGAGTTTCGATCAAATCGAACCGCGCGCTAAAATTCTTCCATACAAACTTTGAAACCCCCCAATCCCCTTTTAGGAGGTAGTTTATAAAAACTAAAAATTCCCAACTTCATTATTTACTTAGATAAGTATTCGTGCCAAGTTTCAAGTTTATTAACTCAAGGAATAAGATTTTCCATACAAACAAAATCCCCCCATTTCACCCTCTTAGGGGTGGAATTTCGAAAAACCCCTTCTTAGTGGATACCTACTCTTCACGAAGAATACACTCTCCAAATTTCATGTCTCTAAGACCAGCGGTTTAGGCTGTGCGTTGATGTCTCAGTCAGTCAGTCAGTCAGTCAGGACTTTGAATTTTATATATATAGATAAAATTATAATGCTTGCGTTTTGCCGTCCAAAATTGAAATAAAATTAAAATTCTATGTGTTGCGTGATATTAGCGGACTTTTTAAAAAGCCAGTTCTTCCCCGGATACAAGTAGCATCTGAATACCAGTTATGTAGTCATTATTTTCGATGTCCATTTTTCTCCTTTGTGAAATTAGATTTTAAATTTCAAACAGAACATTTAATAGTCCGAGTAGAATAGTCGTGTTTTGATTTATTTTTTTGGTCAGTTTAGAATGAAAACCCTATAATACGTTATTTGTTCTATGCCTTTCCACAAAAACTGATAAAATTTTGCTAAAATACTTATGTTTACAGAAACTGTCAACGTACGAGTACTTAAAAAAATTCTTCATTGTCAATTCGCAGCCTTCCTTTTTTAGTTCTATTGAAACAAATAGAATTAAGCGGCTGCTATTGTCACTGGCATAAAGCTTTATGGCGTCAACGCAAATCATTAAAACTAAATTCAAAAGGCCAAACGAGGATAATCGGTCTCACTGCAGCTCTTCCACTTTTACCAGCTGAAGCTTTGTTATGATGGCTATGGGTATATGAAAAAGGGAGATCTGCCACCAGAAAGTCCATAATAATTATGGACTTTCTGGTGGACTATGGGAAAAATAATTTCCCATAGTCTACCTAGGTGAACTAGATGGGTGGACCATGGGCAGTAAACGATTTTTATTTTACGTTGTTTATTTCTTTTTGGACCGAAGTTCCTTATCGCGGTTTGCGGTAGGAGTTAACTGGTAGGATTTTTTAATAAAAAAAAATATATATTTATTTACTCTAAGCATACAAATATCCTTACAGGCTAAGCGATATTGTAGCACACTTACAATTAACCATACATAGTTCAAGTTAGTTGTTTTTAGCATAGCAAATTGTATACGTAGCTATTCTTGTGAATTCACCCAAAGCGCAACAGAATATATCTAAGTCCTCAGCAATGAGGTTGAGACTGCGGAGCGCACTCGTGAGCGGCGCCTCGCGCAGTAAGTTAGTTCACGCGCGCGGTTCCACCAGCAACCGCGGCTGAAGACGTCGACCCACGTACCCGTCAGGCACGACTAGCTCCACCCTTCGGAATATATCCGCATTGTGTATCTTCCCTCTAATTATCTTAAAGATATAAGTCACTAGTGTGAGTTGCCTCCTGACCCTTAGTTCATTATATCCGACCATTCCCAAGACAACTATAGCTGGATACATCAATGGATAAAATGGATATAAGTACCCCGTATTCCCTCATATCTAATACATTTATTTTGTACTCGCTCCAACATGAGACTATACCTACTTAGTTTCATGTGGAGCCCAGATAACTGCGTAAGATTCTAGTTGGCTTCTTATTAAAGCATTATATAATGCCGTTATAGCTTTAATATTTGGTAAGCCTTTAACCATTCTAAGCACAAATCCTAAGTTTCTATTTATACTTTTTTGCATACCTTAACTATATGATCACGAAATGTGAGGCCAGTGGTGAAAAAACTCCCAAGTCCCTGACTTCAGTGGCCCTATCCGTCGGCACCCCGTCGACCATATAAGTATGCGTAATGGGTTCGTGCGTAAATCATACCTGCGTAACGAAAAAGCTCTATCCGCCCTCCATATGAATTTCGAAATATAGTACCTATTGATAGTTTTCGAGGGCGCTAAAGTTTTCGAGGGCGCTAAAGCCGCTTATGAAGTCCCAATGAAAATTCAAGATGGCGGCTGCGAAAATTAAAAAAAATCGTCTAGAAAAGAAGAAAGAAAAAAAATCGTGGAAGAAAAAAAAATCCAAATGAAAATTCAAGATAGTAGTAGGTATTCGATGGATCGGTATTAAAAACGCGTATTATATTCACACTTTATGTCTGTCTGTCTCTTTCTATTGTATACGAGAGTGTGTGCGTGCAGGTTCAGCTAGACGGACCTTGAAAAAGTACCTGGGACATACTAAATGCGGAAGCTGGAGGACAGGGTGTTGTAGCGCTGCTTGAGATATATAGAGGATATATATATATAGGATATATAGAGATATCAGCAGAGGGTTCAAATTGGCTGAATTGATATTGTTAATAACCAAGTGCCAGCGACCGAAATGGGGGATTGCCATGTCTATACCTTCAATTTGAAACTCTTTAGTAAAGTAGACTGAACATAATAGACATTAAAATAAAACCAATTTCTCAATAAAAATAATATAATTTCTCTAAAATTCAAAAATATCTTAATTAAAACCATTGGTGGTTATAATTTGAACAATAGCGATCAATGCTAACACTGCCGCTCCAGGTTGGAAAATGAATGCTCCGCTTGGAATGGGTGTAGTTGCGGGTGGAGTTGCGGGTGTAGTTGCGGGTGTAGTTGTAGGCGTTATTGTCGTTGACGTCGTCGTCAGTGTAGTCTGACCGGTTGTACTGTTTATCCATATGGCGAACCTGGAGACCCGAGTATACACTTCCGGTTGCTGACCGATCGCGCTGGAGCAGTCGTGGCCGTTGAAAATGAAAATACCGTTGAGGTTACCGTTGCATACTAACGGGTTGCCTGAGTCGCCCTGAAAATAACATGAATTATAATGATAATCTAATTCTCTTTTCCTCTTGTTACGATTTTTTGTGAATTTTGTATCTAAAAGACAATTTTTGGAGAGTATTACTGACAAGGATAATAAATTTTAGGACATGAAACGTCTCAAAAGTGATAAGTAATAATTTGTCTAATTCTGTCTTTACACGTTAGTGCTGCTATTAAATGACAACCACGATCTATTTGGAGGATCATTAATCATTAATAGTAATACAAAGAAGTTATTACCGAGCATGAAGAAGAAGAGGTTGCTGTCGTTGCGCAGACCATGGTATCTTGTATAGTGAGTGTCGTGTTGGCTATGGCGCCTGGCATGGTATACAAAAATTCACACACGGCCTGCTCTAACACAGACTTCCGGAAGTACATCAACTGCGTACTGGGCTAAAAACAAAAGGAAGCGGATTAATAGGGTAGAATTTGTCAGATTTTTCGCTAGCTAAATAATACACAACTATTTGGGTACATTTGGTTTCGCATCGCAACTGTGAACTTATCGTCTTTGTCAGATGCTATCGTGCACGGGCAGTATCACTAGGTAAACATTACGGAAATGAAAAGAACAACAAAAATATTTGCTATCTTCTAGCTATTAGCTATTTTTTATCCATCCAAAGGTTATCTTTAAAAGATCGCTCTTAGCGATAAGACCGCCCATTGTGTCACCCTTTATAAAATTTTATATATTGTATTTATGTTCTGTAACCTGTATGGTGTACAATAAATAGTATTCTATTCCATTCTATTCTATTCTAGCAAAAGTATACATATTACCGGACCCAGAATATATAGTGGTTTTTAACATGTGTAATGTAACTTACAGAATGTGTGTTGTTTTGAGATCCCCAGCCGGACGACGTGCAAATCCGTCCTTGCGATGTGGTGGCGTCGTTAGTCGACAGTGGTACCGTAGATACTGCGTTACTTGGGAATGCTGTTGTCAGCTGAAATGAGCAAGAGATTTAGCTTCGTAGGTACTGCAGTAATATTGTTCGATGGGCTTCGCGAATATTGTGATATTTCATATTTAGTTAAGATGGCATAGAAGTTTAGATGAGAACTGAGGACTCAGCTTGGAGAGCTACATATTTGTGACGTTGATAATTTTCAGAATGCACAAACTTAAAAGAAAACACAGTTTACCTATCATTACTATACTCTGTAATGAGGAATGCCTGAAACAAGGAAATCATTTTCTTAAAAAAAAATTAATGCTGTAAAAATTTTACTCACGGTAATAACTGCAATATCATTGACATACGGGGTGCCCGGGCTGTAGTTGGGGTGTACGGTAAAGTTGGCCACAGTACGATGGCGATCAGCAGAAGAGTCGTTGGTAAGAACCACTGCACCAGCGAACACCCGGTATTCAGTCGGGGCAATAAGCGTATGTGCCCTGAAAAACAGTGGTTATGTTAACGTTTTTAGCTCTGTACAATAAATTAGATTTTGTTTGAAACCGTTCGGAAACGAAGAAAATCTCCTCAATGCTGCACCCGGCACCGGCTACCACTTTTTCCTCTTATTTTGTATAAGATAAGAGTATGCTTTGGAATTTAGGGTTCCGTAGTCCAGTGTTTTTCAACGTGTGGGTCGCGACCCCCTAGGGGGTCGCCAAGCCTCTTTAATGGGGCCGCCATTTCTTTAAAAGTATAGGAGGTTCAAACACTCCAGAGCTTCAATGGTTGATTGTGGGAATTCTATTTTTCTGATTAACCAAAAGATACCCAAGGTGACAGACTTGAATTCCTAGTTAGAAGCAGCGGGAGTCGAAAAATATTTTCCGTACTAAAGGGGCCACGCCATGAAAAAGGTTGAAAAACACTGCCATAGTCAATAAGGAACCTTTATAGTTTCGCCATGTCCGTTCGTCTGTCTGTCCGCGGCTTGGCTCAGATATTGTAACTAAGTATTAGAAAGCTGTAACTTGGCATGGGTATAATTATAATTACGCTGACATAGTGGGATGGTAAAATTAAAAAAAAAAATTGGGTATATTGCCTACACGTAGGGATGTTTTTTTTCTTGTCTATCGCATGGTGTGGGGTTTCGGCTGTTCAAACATATTGCGGGCGTGGAAGAACTATTTTAAAGCACTGTGTGACCCTAAACCCGCACTTTTGTCACGGTTTACTGTGACTTAAATTTTTACTTTTGTGACTTTAGTGCGGGTTAATGTCACACGAGGTATAGGTAAAATAGTATACGATACGTATTACCTAAGTTAGTCTACATATTAATTTCTCTCCAATTTTTCGTGCAGTGATGAACTACTTATGTCACACGTTTCGTAATGTACTCTTTCTATTCAGCTTTCCGCTTGCAAAATATTAAGCTTTAAAGCGCAATTTTTTGTTAGAACTAATATGTCCCCCCAGCAGGCAAAATGGTTGTTTTAGGTTATGTGAAAAAAATCATGGCAGTAGTATATAAACGAAGTCAAAAGGAAAAATATCACAGCTAAGTACTGTAGGCTTCACCAGTTAATGAGTAATATTTGACCCACATACATTTGCAGTTGGAATGTATAGGAGAATATTTTTTTTACTTCAATGCTAATTTTGTTTTTGGAATAAATTCATCCCAACTACGGAACCCTTTTTGGCATGGTCTGACAAAATTACCACGAGATACTGACCCATTTACGTTGTTGTAAAGGCAAGATGCAGATGTCACTGCATGTCTTAGCGTAACCAATGCTCCTCCGCATCTGTGACCTCTTGTGTAGTTGGTTACTTGACTTAATTGTTGCACAGATATCTAAAAGAATATAAAAACGTATGGGTTATTTCGCTTCAGTTTTAGGGTTCCGCACCACAAGGGTGTAAACGGTTAGCGGTTTGCACATTTCAGGATTGATCCCATACTATAAGTTTTTTGTTACGATAAGTACAAGCTCAAATTGTAAAGGGTCCCCTTTTCAATGAACTAAAACTAGTATAGTTGTATTGTTTTGACTCATCCTGATCATAGAAAAAAAAAAAAATTACCATATATGGGAACTGGTTTTCGTTTGCAGGCAATCCTCCTCTTATTCTGTTTGTCCTTTCAATATTTTATGAGCTTGATGTGCCTGTTTATTAAATGGATAATAATATTAATATACTAGCTTCGCCCCGCGGTTTCACCCGCATAAGTTTTGATCACGTGGGAATATCGGGATAAAAAGTACATATTCTATATGTTAATCCTGGTTATAAACCATCTGTGTGCAACGTTTCATCCAAATCCGTTCAGTAGTTTTTGCGTGAAAGAGTAACAAACATCCATCCATCTTTTATGAGTAAAGTGTTTGCGGTGCATAAAAGCGTCAATGTGTGAAAGACACCTCTCCTTTTAGATGAAGCGAAAAATCTAACAACATGTTCTCTTGTACTCGTAGCTGTTTAGTTAGCATGCTAAATAATTGTTTGGGTCGGCACATTCGATGTAGCAGTATTTGCATATTATGTTGAACAACAAAGCTGTCCCGAAGCAATTAGGTACTACAAGATACTTATGCGGGCTTTATACATGTGCTTCATCCATCCATACAAACTTTCACGTTTATAATATTAAGGCAGCAACAATATATTGCGTGATAAGTCAATCTTATTAGGATGAGATCCGTTTTGTGCCAATGTGAGATGTAACAGTGAAGAACAGTGACAAAAATCCCTTATAAGAAATGATGTATTTCGGAAAAATAATAACACTTGTATCAAATCCTTACCACATAGAGCAATCACAAATAAAATCACAACGTTGTTCATTTTTAGGTGCGGAGACTAATAAAGGCTCAAAAGACAAGTTCAAATGACTGTCGTACAATACTTTGGAACACACTACTGCTAGGTGACTGATATATATCGCTAATCTTGGGCTTCATTATATGATAAACTCGAATGACAATACCTAACGACTTTATCATGAATCGTCATAATGATGTCCATGAAATTACTGTATGTACTTACCTAGAAATGATTGTTACGACTGGTCTGACTAGTTGTGGTGACTGAACTGGTAGTGATAGGTTTTAATAAATATGTCACCTCTACTGATATCCAGTCGTATTACCAACCTACTTGAGGACAAGACAACGAAAAGGCGTTATTATAAAATAATTAAACAAAGTAGCCTATTTCCTTCTGCAGGTGCAAAGACTACGTGATATATGTATTTGGTTGGACGCTTGGTTAGCGTCTCCTAAGAAAAAGCCTTGGCAAAAACGTCTGACTGAGATAGATATATGACAAACAAAGGGATTATATATTGGGATATCATTTTAGCATTTTAAAGCACGAAATATTAAATTAAATAGATGTAGATAAAATAGATCGATAATAGGGGACTTCGTCGGTTTTTATTGTTAATAATATTGTTTTGTAAGTCCCGGAGATAAGATTAAAGGTAATTTTGTCTGCAAAAATAATTGATAATGGCCTTTCATTCTGTCCAAAGAATTTTGATCATACACTGTCATAATATATGTATATTTTTGTGCGCAGAAGTCTCAACGGACAAATTGAATTGTTTAATCTTACATTTCCAAAGTCGGCGGAGCACCGCTTCACGCTTTTTGGGGCATAATCAACCTATAACGTGAGGGGATGCTTTTTGGGGATTTATATATTTATTATAGGATATAATTATAATATTTATATGTTATTATATTTTGTATTTATATTTGTAAATTAACTCCTCTACACACGCTTCGCTACTACTCGCTCACTTACTCATTCTTGCTTCTGTTACTAAAATCACTACCACCCGCGGTAGTTATATATACTAAATGACAACTAGTGCCACAGGATAAGATCAGAAATAAAAATATCCGGAAATGAACTGGAGTTAGGGGCATAGCCTTCAGAGTAAGCAAGCTGAAGTGAAGCAGACGAGGTTTGGAGTGAAAACAGCGTATCGGCATGCGTAATAACAGCAATATCATTGACAAACGGGGTACCCAGCCTGTAGTCGGGGTGTACGGTAAAGTTTGACACAGTGCGATGGCGATCAGCTGAAGCGTCGTTGGTAAGAACCGCTATACCAGCGAACACCCGGTATTCATTCGGGGCAATGAGCGTGTGTACCCTGAAAAACAGGGTAGGTAAATGTGTTTGTCCACCGCAACCGTCCGGGACGTCACTGAGAACGAGATGACGGCGCTGAAGTAGCTTTACATACATTTACTATGACCGCGTGTCTACCGCACGTCCGTCACCCGAGCATTGTCATCCCAGCCGCCGAAGTTTCAAGTAGTTTGGCGCTACCACTTGAACTCGGTCCGAGATTGTGACGATGTGCCTACAATACTAAAAAAAATTGATCTTAGGGGCAGTTCTCGTGATTTTAAGAACGTTTACAGTCTGATCTCAGTATTAATCTGTCAAAAATACTTCCTATTTCCCTACATTTTTGACAAGTTTTTGAAATTGATTATCACTGAGTCATCTCAGTGACAATCAATGTCAAAAACTTGTCAAAAAATCTAAAATTAAAATCGTTCGTTAATAGGGTAGATGCCTGGGTAAAAAAATAATAATTATATTTAGTCCGTCAGTTAGAAAATCGGAAAATAATGGACACGTATTTTTTCTTTTGTCAATCAAACAAAAACTTACAACCTAATGCGCGTCTAAATTTGGGAGTGGGAGGTCGTGACGTTACGCCATGCTAAAAATTGTAGCAAGGCGTGAAGTCACGCGGAAGTTTAACGGGCGATATCTTCATAATTTTTTATATAATTGACAAAAGAAAAAATACGGGTCTAATATTTTTTGATAATCTAATTGACGGACTAATTCGATTTTTTTAGGCATCTAGCCTATTACGGGAACTGGCCGTCAGGTCCTCCACCCGTCGTTTTTTTTGTCTTTCATAATATACTGAACTACAGATATCGGTCGCAGTAGACAAACGATCGCTGACGCCAGGACGTCACGTTTGGTTCGAGTAATCTCATTTCTCGGTGACATACTGGTGGAATATGATTTATTCAAATCAACTATTTTTACCATATATGGGGCTGGCCTATTTTTTGGCCAAAGAATCAGCATTGCCATACAACGTGGCAATGCTGCCAACCCTTTGGGCACGTTTCCTATTGACAGCGATGCGGACGAATTTTTTGATGCCCTTTGATTATTTCCCCTCCTTTTTATATACTTGTACATATTATTATTTGGATCCTGCCGTTTTGCCGAAAAGATTTTGCCAAAATTTCACTACCCAAACAAATTTTAGCAACCTTTTTTTATGCCAATGCAAGTTTTGGAATGATTTTAGTACGCACATTTTCATTTGGTCAAATTTTTACTTGGCAGAATATTATCAAGAATAATGTCATTTAGGCATTTGGTTTTTAATCAAATGATTTATTACAGCAAACAATCTTAAGACAATAAAATGTTTGGTCAAATGATTTGTTATGGCGAAAAATATAAAGGCAAAAATAAGATTTTTTGGGAATTATATAATTAAAAAATGCAATTTTATTTGAATATAATCATTTATTTATTACAACATAATATGTGTAACTTACAATTTTAAATGTTTTGCAATTGACATTATCAATTTAATTTCGGAGAATTCAGACTTGTGTTGCAGAATTCGATTAATTCTGTCGTTTTTATCCATATACTTTTTTTTCCTTTTTTTTGTGGCGGTTCACCTGATAGTATAATCTCAATGTCAGCTAAATTTGATGAAACTTCATTTATTAGTTCTTAGCGATAGGTACACTCCACGGTGTTGTTTATCATTGAGAATGTTTATTCTACGATGCCACGCCTCAGTAACTATTTAGTAATCTGTGCCTCAGCAGAGTTTGAAGTTCTAGGTATTTGCTTTTCGTTTACAACATGGCAACTCCAAAAACTTAATGGATACTTCGGTTGTGTATTCAAGCGGCCGGCGAGTGCCAGACAGTGCGACTAGATTATATAGGAAAAAAAATAAGGAAAAAAAAAGAGATTATTGTTAGCAGGCTATCAAGAACCGAACTAAAACGAAGTTAATAAAAAAAATGGTTAGGTTAGGTTAGGTTAAAACTGTGACCTCCTATGCACGAGCCGATTGAGCGAAGCGAGCGGTGCCGCGGCAGCGACCGGCGAGTTCCAGAAACGACTAGATTATAAAGAAAAAAATATATGGAAAAAAAGAGATTATTTTTAGCAGGCGGTCGAGAACCAAACTAGTTAGACGAGGTTATTTATTAAAAAAATGCTTAGGTTAGGTTAGGTTAAAACTTTGACCTCCTACGCGCGAGCCATTTTTTTTGTCATTGACTAAGCAATTGACTGAATAGAAATTTTAAATTGAAAACTGACGATCTAAATATTTGGCAAATTTTATTTTGCGTAAAATGAGTTATTCCAACTGAAATATTTGACTACATAGAAATTGGTAAAAGTACTAGTTGGTAAACAAGGAATTGTTTAAACGTTCACTTGCCAAACATTAGGTTTGCGTTACGATTATTTGTGGAGAGATTTTTTGCTAGGTAATAATTTGGCAAATTTTATTGACCCATTAGGTATTATTATTATTTTAAGACTGTTAGCTTTTTACTTTATGTAAATATTTTTAACATTAATTATTTTTGCAAATTCGTTCACTATCGTCGTTCGTTCGTTCATTATTAGTTGTAGTATGGAAACATTATTTTACGGTGAACTATCTAGTCTAGAATACGATTAAAGGTCCAAGTATAGAGCTTATACCGTGGTCTATAAAGTTTAGCGCTCCATTATAGTTCATTTATGTTAGATCTGTCTAGTTCACAAATATCAAAGACATAAAATATCAGCATTTTGCATCTGCCTATTATTTTTGCACCAATACGCGGAAGTGGCAAAATTATAAAACAATATTCTAACATTTATTAATATTGTCATGTATAAAATATTTCTAACTAGGTTTTTTTTCGCGGGGTTTCCTTTAAAAGGCTCCTGGTCTTTGGGGAAAAAGATCAGGGAGTGTGGGTGTGGGTGGTGTTCTTACCCACTAAAACTACCCGGTAATCACCATCAGCACATGGAGGGGGTCCCGTTTCCTGCTAACTAGGACCCTATCTACTAAGTTTTGTTATACTATTTCGGAAATATAACTATTAACTTTCTGAGCTAGAGATGTAGCTACATGCATCTTTTAATGATGTAGAGTACTTTTTTACCGTCGCTATCCTAACCTAGCCTTTTTCCAACTATATTGGAACTCTGTACGTTGGGTGGGCTCCCAGTCCTTCGGTCCACCCGGTCACTGAACACTGTATTTGTGCATAGAATAAAGATTTAGATGCATATTTACTTTAATGTCTACTGTATAAAACATTGTTCATTCAGAAAATATTTTTTTACATAAAACAGATCCAAAAACAAGAAGAGATAATTTTCTAATTGAAAATAAAACCTTATATCTCCAATAAAAATAAAATAGTATCATCGAAGCGAGAGAAACATCTTATTGCGTTTTTTTGTTACACATTCGTATGCTGATATCAGACCCGTAATAAAAATAAATGGGATCTCGGCTGATCTAAATATTAGGATACAAATTCAAGTGAACCAAATAGATCTTTCCACATACATAAACTATTCTACAATCGATGAAACGTTCCGTTGGGTTTCTTTTTAGAACTCTTTGCAACGTTGGAATGCTACTGTTTATTTTATTGAGCTTGCAGGAGCTTGTATCTCGTGTTGTAAAGAATATTCGTCGATCGAATCTTTTGCCCATTGACGTTACAGAAGTATATAGATATTTGATCCGATGATATTAAAGTTTCTGCTGTCAAAACGGTGAAGGAACATCCACCAACCCGCACTGGGCCTGCGTGGTGGATTATGGCCCACTCCCTCTCACCAAGAGGAGGCCGGTGTCCCACAGCAGTGGGAACGTATAGGGTGATTCTGCTTATGCTTAATATTAAAGTTTCAAGATAATCTCATAAGTGTTGGGCATATTAATGTAAGTACCTACAATGTAAGAACTTTACTAGTATCTATGTGACAAAAATATAGGAACAATAATACTGATCTTTCATCTAGAAATAACTTCACTGAAATTGCTTGAATCGCAGCAAGGAAACAGATACGCATAAACCTTAAAATCTCGCTACTGAACCCATTTAGAGGATTATTGCAGAAAACTGCGGTCGCTCACGTTAACGTACGATACGAACGAACGAGCGTGGTCGTATACAGAGGCTGTGCCATGCCTAAGTTAAATTGGATGCATTCACATTATTCGCACTCTGTACTACTTTAAACGAAATTCGGAAAGTATCTTTAAATTGAGCCCCTAGGTTCTTGCGGTTTACTGCTTTTTATAATATGTTATTGAAATTACTTCGTTGTTGGTCTAATGGTCTCAAGCGCCAATGGATTTTTTAAAGTGTTATCAGGTTCTTCCATCAGGAATTTCTCAGTAGCCACCCGGAGTCTAAACTGCTATGACATTTGGCCAGATAGGGTCAGTTCACACCGAGACGCGATGCGACGCGACGCTGCGCGCACACTTTAAAAGAGTGACTCAAAATATACTTTATTTTCTACACGAAAAGGTACACATTGCATTGTGAGAGTTCAGAATACGTTACGCCGTGCAGCGCTGCGCCTCGTGATGCCGCGCTGCGCAGCAAGACGCCGCGCGGCGCAGCTAGACGCCGCGCGGCGCAGCTAGACGCCGCGCGGCGCAGCTAGACGTGTCTACATTCGCTGCGTCGTGTTGCCAACGATATTACGATGCGCCTCGCGGCGTTGCAATGCGTCACGCGGTGGCACGCGGCGCAGCGCGAAATCACTGGCCTCTTCCAGTATCGTCGCGTCGCGTCGCGTCTCGGTGTGAACTGACCCTTGTGGTTAATTCGTTACCTGGAAAAATATGGATGCAATTGTACATAGGTGCACCTTTGCCAAACACTTCGGGATTACAGGCATGATGTAATGTTATAATGTAGTTGAAATGAGGCGCGGAACTGGCTGAAAAGGATGGAAATCAGTAACGTCACACTACGTGATTTCCTAATTGATAAAATCAAATGACAATGACGACTTAATCATTGATCGTCATACTAATATCAATAGCATAATTATTATGTATCATTTACCTAGAAATAATTACAATAACCAGTCAATGATAGATTTTAACAAATATTGTCACCCCACTAGTATCCGGCAGCAAAACCTACCTACTCGAAGACAAGACAATAAAAAGACAGTATTATATTATTATTATTACTTAGCTGTTGTCCGCGTTGTGTGTTTTTTTCAGTACCTAGTATCCAGAATGAAAAGGAGCCTATTGCCTGCTTTATGTCCCAAACTATCTGTTTCATAACGATCAATTCAGTGGTAGGGGATACAGATAGACTTTCGCATGTTATAGTATTAAGTACCTATAAAATTAAATTTGCTATACAATATGGGCAGCGAACCCATGCAGAATTTCCAGCACTCACGCTAGCGGCCACTTCAATAACGAGGCAGTCATATTTTACATTTAATGCGTTCATTGGGTATATACATGAGAAAAAATCTGTGATAAAAAGTTAGAGAGACAGATAGATCAAAAAGAAATGGTAGAGAAGCCTCTGGGGAAAAACCCTCTGGGGGTTTTTGAGCAAGCATATGTAGGGCAAAAAGTTGATAGCTGAGCTGAGTAGGTGCGGTATGACGAGAGAACACCAAACATTTCTTTGAAAATTTTCAGATATCAAAACTCACAAAAACGAACTATCCCTGAGAATTGGGGGCGATATCAGTAACGATTTCGAGCGCAGAGATTCGTAACTACAATAAAACCTTGAATTGAAAAGTGTTACAACGCGACGTAAACAACTCGTTAGTCGTTTTCGTTAATGGTAGAAAGTTGGTAAGCTATACTTTCTACCTTTACCTTTGCCAGCTTTATGAAACAATTTTGACTGGCATATTCTGTGAATATCTTTATAAACATTGGTAGTTCGTTGGATAGGAAGAGGAGAATATTTTTCAAATAATTGGTTTGCTGGTGTCATAGTAAAATGTTTAAATAATCAACTTTGTTTAAGGCGAACTCCGACTATGTTTACATGTTACTTAACTTTGAATCATTAATTTTAAGTTTGATATTTGATTCGGCTTCTGAATCGGCAAATATTGACAAAAAGGTCAGCTTCAAATTCAAATGGCAATCAAAGCTACTCTGTTCGTTGACTTAGAAATAAATGCGAAATTATAACCAATTTGCGTTTTCAATGATTCTTATCATTGAAAATTCGTTATATTTCCCGAAAGGCAATTTTATTGCCATTAATCCGTCAGATAGTTATATATTCACTATCAGGGCATGTACGGAATGCACGGAATAACTTTTATTCACCCTGAATATCCAAAATTATCCAAATCTGATCAAAAGTTGTTATATTTAGGGAAAGCTCACAATTTCTTCATCAGATTTGCCTATTTAAGTCATTATGGGTTAGGTCCCACACGATCATACCAAAATCAACGGCTCTGAAGATTAGTTTATTTTTGGTTCAGTTTCAAAATCTGCCAGCGGACTCCTGACCACGGGGCTCCTATAGATCTACAATTTTTCAAATATATTCTCGGTGTTCCTAAAGTGATTCTATTAGGATTCCATCTCTCATTTGAAGCACGAAATATTAAAGATAAGGGGATATTGATAGATAATAGCGGCCTTTTTCCTCGGTTTATATCGTTAATATCCGTTTGATAAGTCCCGGAGTAAGATAAGATTAAAGGTAATTTTGTTGTAATCGATATATAATGTGCAATAACGCCGTCCTAAATATTTGGACTGTACACTGTCATAGAATAATTATTATTGTACGCAGTAGTCTAAACTGCGCCACGGACAATGATCATGAACACTAAGTCACAGTAGGTTAACAAATTCAAGTTACATTAAAGTACATCCTTCGGACCAAACTGTGCTTTAAAACATGGTACATTATATAGTCTTATTATTAGAATAATAATTTGACATGTTTCGCCACTAACGGTCATACAAATATTTAAACAAATGATTATTAAACAAAACAATAAAATTAAAAACTAATAATATTGTATTATTATTTTTATTATTTAAACAATTTTAACTCATTCAAAATTAACCTTGCCTATCGCAGTCCATTGCTGGACATAGGCCTTTGCCAGGCTGCGCCACAACATCCTGTCCTCCGCCTTCCACATCCAGTCCGTTCCAGCCACTTTCTCACATTTTCTTCTTTTGTTTATTTCTCTTCTTTCTTTGAACTTATTCATTTGTTAATATTGTTATTATGACATGTCTATAACACTGGTTAGAAAAGTTTAATGTTTTTGTATTGTACATACACGTACGTTAGGTAGGTCACCTGGCAAGGCGCAGTGATAGCAGGTGGTGTAAGGCCGTGACAGAGTGGCGTGTAAGGACTGGAAGCCGGGCAGACGACATTGTTCCCGTCGTGGGTAAAACCCGGATGAAGCTGGCACAGGAGCGTGAGGATCGGCATAAGAAAAGAGAGCCATAACAGTGGGCGAAGTCGGGCTGTAGAGGATGATGATGCTCTTAGTTATGAGATGTAAACCCTATCTTTATACTAGTGATAATTTCAATCAAACATAATAATATAATCCTACTAATATTATAAATGCGAAAGTTTGTATGTATGGATGTATGGATGTTTGTTACTCTTTCACGCAAAAACTACTGAACAGATTTTGACGAAATTTAGCACACAGATAGTTTATAACCAGGATTAACATATAGGATACTTTTTATCCCGACATTCCCACGGGATCGAAACTTATGCGGGTGAAACCGCGGGGCGCAGCTAGTACAATATAAGTCTGACATCGTCAACCCATCTTGAGCAAGCGTGGTCATCAATGCTCGTGCCTTATAGTAAGAGAAGGGGCCTTTGCCCTGCAGTGGAACAGTATTATGCTGATATGTTATTATTTTTTGAACCAACCAGCTTTTGTGGCTGTACATACATATCTACCTACTAGCGAGAGCCAATTCGCAGCGACAGCCGCTCTCTTGGCATCGTCGATCGACTCAACCGCAGGTATACGTAGATATAGTAACACTAGGGCAGTAAAAACTGCTTACAGAGCAGTGTGGGTCATCTGCTGTGGTAATACACTCTATGTATTGCTAGGTACCTACATGATATCATCCATATAAAGCACGTTGCCAGTTTTCTGTCCATGTCATATTACAGAAGGACAAACTTTAAATTATGTAAAACCCTAGGTTCTTTAGGTATTCTCTTCAAAAACACTCGCGTAAACAATGACGTCACTTAGCAAGATCATAAACCGTTTTCATGGTAAGCAACATGTTTTGTGTGCAAAAATGTTGCTATCAAGTTTTTGTGTAATAACGTACATTTTGCTTACCACGAATTAAACCATGCGGTCTACACAGTGACTAGACAATGTTAATCAGGTGCAATGCTAATCACTCGGTCGGCCGATATTCCTAATTCATATGGCCATAACGGCAACTTGCTGTGCAAATGGCTCATATGTATAACAATAGATGTTTGACTGGACCGTATGATTAATGTAATACCAAAAACATATGGACGATACTGCAGTAGATGATACAATAATTTTAAATATTATAAAAACCCGACTGAAATTAAAAAGTTCACAAAGATCTCCTTTTTGTTTTCAACTTAACCTTTTAGTGTGCTATATACGTTAAGGCTTGAGGATGTGTTCTTATTTTGAAACCCCTTAAGGCCATGGTACCATTTTTTTCTCTTTACAATACTTATTGACTTCTCAAATCCGTCATTTTGATTTTTTATAGAAACAACCTAGACCATCGCACGACCGCGGTGGGTCCATAGACACCTCGTGTATTCAAATACATCCAGACGTCTGGATGCTTCAAGGGTGTAAATAATTCGATAAATACAAAGATACGCGCTAAGCTAACCTATCTTGGCTATCAAAGGCAGAAATACCTAAACATTTGCGTTTTCTTTATTATGACTGCTGTGAAATTTTGGTGTCATTTATCTTAGAAAAACAGCGTTAACAAAGATATTATTCACATAAATTATGAGTCATGAATCATATATTCAAATTCGTTGAACGAATTTCGTAGATGTCATGTATACCTACAACAATACCTATCAGATATCCTGAAAATAGTACAAAGGTCTAATAAAATATCCTTCGAATAGCCAAACTGTTCGACCCGACAGATTCATCTCGTTGCTATAATAACAGGTTATTCATATGCATTACATGACAAAATTAACCGCATCGCGTATGCTAAGATCGTGTGGCGTTTGGTACATATACGAACATGTATATTATGGTACACCAAATGTATGTGTATATGTAGAACGCGGTGAGTGCATATGTAAGTTACAGTATTTAGCTGACGCTCTTGCTAAGTACTGCAGCTTCGAGACTGCTTTTTATGCAAAACTAAAGCCACGTTTCCACAACAGTGATGTGAGAAGCCTTGCGCTGTATACACGTTGGAGCACTGGTGCCATGCCGAGACGAGACGTCATGAACGTAGAAATTAACTTGCACAAAATAAGATGCATGTTTCCGTAACATTTTTAGCCTAGCGAACATTACACGTGTCGCCGAACACTACGATAAAATCTTAATCTAAAGGAATTGCCAATTATTATATCAATTATATATTTTACGCGTTAGATTATTATTAGTTGGGGTGACAACAATGAGCCAATTTTGGATAAGAACGTAGAGAATTTAATATGAATCAAATGACAGCAATTAGAAGCCGTGCGCCCGATGGGATTTCCCATTGCCAAAAATTATGAGCATCCATACAAACTTTCACCCCCTTTTTAACCCCATTACACATTTTCAAAAATCCTTACTTAATGTGCAGAACTTGTGGTGGAGAACTTGTTGTGCAGAATTTTCGGCACCTAGACCCAGCGGTTTAAAATGTGCGTTGTCTGTCAGTGAATTTAAGATTCTTATGGAGTAGAATTCAAGGTCACTCAGCACGCTATGGAGCGAGCTATGCTCGGAGTCTCTTTGAAGGATAAAATCAGGAATGAAATTATCCGGAAAAGAACCGGAGTTACTGATATAGCTTGCAGAGTAAGCATACTGAAGTAGTAGTGAGCTGAGCATGTCTGTCGAAGGACCAATGGCCGCTGGAGCAGACGAATCCTGGGGGTCTACTACGAAGTAGCATCGGCCGAATGTTCGGCCGTTTCCTGCTACGAAGTTACTATTTTGCTCGGTCGGTTCCGATCCTACACTCCCACACTCTTTCGTATATTGACTATGGTCCCGACCCAACTGAGCCAATCCGAACTTTTTTCGCATTTTTCAATAATATTCGGTTCGGCCACGTGTCGGTCCGATCCGAACATTCGCACTTTGCACTTCGGAGTAGACCCCCTGGAGTGGAGACCGCGTATCGGTAAGCTTAGTGTGGGACGCCCCCCAGCTAGATGGACGGACGACCTAAAGAAGGTGGCTGGGGTAGACTGGATGCGGGAGGATAGAGTGTTGTGGCGCAGTCTGGGAGAGGCCTATGTCCAGGAGTGGACTGCGATAGGCTGAGTTGATTGATTGATTGAGTAGAATACTCAAAGTTAGGCAATATTACATTGATTACATATGGTGAAGATGACTGGAACAACTCAAAAGACCGGCCCGCATTGAATAGAAAACATGTATTAGGAGAGCGTAAAGAGGAGAGGTATCCATTTCCAGGTACTGTTAAAGTATCGAGAAGTTAGCCCGTTCTAAAGAATACATTCCTAGGAGAGACTATATTGTCTTGAACTTTGAAGGTCAGCAGTCATTATAACAGCACCGCTCCGACACAGCAAATAACACTTGTTACTGAAGTTAGGATTTTAAATGCAAAAGCAAAGCAAAAGCTTATGAGTTATTTTAACAGGTTAATTAATATTTTTACTAAAAATTATCGACTACGAAAAAAAAAAGACGGAATCGAAGTCATTTTTTCGGTAAAAAATTGTGTATTTATTTAAAAAAAAACTAGTGTAAGTCCATAAATTATCCCCATAGGACGACTTTTTAAATCATTATTTGTAATCTACTACATAAATAAATTCACAATTTTTTACCGAAAAAATGACTTCGATTCCGTCTTTTTCTCGTTTATATATATATAATAGTTTATATATATATAATATTTTAAGTGCAAAACTGTTTACTAACAATTTATGGATCTCATAGTTGTCCGAAATAAAATTATTTATTATTATTATTTCACTATTATCTAATATTTTTTAACAATCAACAACCAATTGTTAAAAATAGTAAGTAGGTAATGGTAAAATTTTTGCAAAATCTGTTTTTTGATCAATTTTTGGTTTATCTAATTTTTTTTTTATGCGTACACTAGGAATTTCTTGTGTATCGTGGTTGCGTTTACAAACATTTAAACTCACACACACAAACAGCCAGACCCGGAACAACTACTTGTAGGTCTTACAAATATTTGTTCCGTGCGGGAATCGAGCCCGCGACACGCAGCGCAGCAGTCAATCGCTTAACCACTGCGCCAACCGTGCCGTAATGATATAATATCATAGATTACAGGGACAACGGGAATACAGGTCAATGCTAATGGTCAAATAATTTACTATTAGTTAAAAAAATAACCATTAGTGATTAGATAAACTAATAATTGATCAAACATCTCATTTTGCAAAAAAATTACTATTAGTTACTGTTTTTAACAATTGGTTGAGTTTAAATACGGATCAAAAAACCCGCCCGAAGTTTACCTACTGACGTAGCGTCAGTTAGTTAGTTTAAGGAAGGCTAGGTACAGTGGCGGTTAGAAGACGAGTGGCATTGTCACGAAGAAATAGATTGACACTTTTGTTTAACTTACGAACTTCTACTAATGAGTAATTTCTATACTCTATAGTATAGGTTACACACAGACTCTATTCACACACTCTATACACACACTCTCACATTCGTTTGCAATTACTTTGAATAATCACGCTATTGACTACAGTTCCTTGTCATGTTCACTTATTCGTAAAAAATTATGATTATACCCACAGAAATCTAAATAAACAA
Organism: Apamea crenata; assembly: GCA_949629185.1. Taxonomy (NCBI): domain Eukaryota; kingdom Metazoa; phylum Arthropoda; class Insecta; order Lepidoptera; family Noctuidae; genus Apamea; species Apamea crenata. The sequence continues at coordinate 8,111,561 of OX451356.1, read as the reverse complement.
ATTATAAGGTAGACGGATGCAGATAACTTACGAGTCATTCACCGCGACTAAAATATCAGAACGTTATTTGTTTTTGGATGGTTGTTATACTTGTTATTGTAGATAAGTGATGTGTGTTTAATCTATTAGCAGTGTTGTAGTTCATTTTGAAATGCAAGGTAATTTAAGTATTGAGAAGAACCCAATGGCCTGGCACGCGACGATGGGAAGAGACCAGACGGAATGACCATAATGCCCTGGAAGTTAGGCAGAGCTTTGGTGTGGGATGCAACATGTGTCGACACCCTTGCGCCATCCCATCTTCCTAGCACGGTGGGCTGTGCTGGAGCAGCTGCTGCTGGTGCAGAAAACCTCAAACGGCGAAAATATTCCAACCTGATTGGGAATTATATTCGAGCCGTTTGGGGTTGAAACACTAGGGCCATGGGGTCCGAGTGCCCACTTGGTTTTTCGAGATATCGCCAAGCGGTTAGTCGACTCTTCACATGACCAGAGGGCTGGCCTGTTTCTTGGCCAAAGAATTAGTATCGCCATACAACGTGGCAATGCTGCCAGCCTGTTAGGCACTGTTCCTGTTGACAGCGATGCGGACGAATTTTTTGATGCCCTATGATTTTTTGCTTATTTTTTCCCGTGTACATATCATTATTTTAATATTCGCTTATATAAAAATTACTTAAACGAAATAAAATATTTACAGTATTGAGATGAAAGCAGATATATTATCGCGCTGCGTAAAAGTGGACTTAAATTATATCACAGAAATTTGATGAAACCGGACTGAGTGAGTATTATGATTTAATTATTTTATCGATTGTTTTTCTAATTAAAGTATAACTGCTGATCCTTTTATTTATTTTTTTAAACGTTTTATATTTATCATAAAGCTTAAATAGAAGAAAAGAAAATTAATGATGAATATAACATTAAGTATAATAATAATAGATATAATATGTAACATTTCTATTTTCAAAATAATTTGGTTTCAAATTGGTAATATTCGTATTTTGCTAGTAGCCTAACAGTACTCTTTTTTTGTTTTAGAGAAATACTTATGTGAATCAGAGGGTCCCAAGATATCAGGAAGCCTTGCCAGTCGAAAGCGAAGTGGAAGGCCTCAGCTAGTCAGTGAATATGAAACAAGTGGTTTCATACCAACGAGATATTTTGCCGAATTATTCGACACATCTTTACGAACTATTCGCCGTGCAAACCGTTCGCCCATTTTTGATTGAATAACATAAACAAGACCTTTACATTTTGCAATACAGCGATGGGAAGCACGGAATGAGAGACCTGATGAGCAGTTGACGTTGCATGGAAATATGGGAACATTTAAGAGGAACAGATATCATCATCTGCCTAGCCTTTTCCCAACTTTGTTGGGGTCGGCTTCCAGTCTAACCGGAAGAGAGGAACAGATATATGTTTCAATATTGTTGGATTCATGCGCCAGTGTTTACTTGATAGCATTGACAATAATGGGGGATATACAAAGTATTAAGTTATAAATTACAAATGGATTTTAGTTTAAAATAATATTGTGTCATATCCGTAATAAGGATTATTTTGAGGTTAAGCTTCAATCTTCTTTTCATAATGAAAATGAATACTTAAGCTTTAACCGCAATAAGTCCTAATAAATACGATTTGTTAACTTTGACGTTTGAGATAGGCAACTAAAGTTAAAACGAACGAACTGGCAGTGAAAGTAGTACTTCTGAGTAATTTAATTGTATTGTGACAAGGAGTCCGCACTTTTCTTTATTTACGTGGGTAGATGTGCTAGTTGTTAAAGAGTACCTGCTTTACTTCAATAAATTGTTCTTTATGAGAAAATTTAACTGTTTTAACTAGACGTTTATTTATTTGTGGTTTATAAAATTATAACGAATAAACAATTTGAAATCACTTATAGAACATTTTTATTTTTAACCCTATATTACAATTACAATATAATAATTTATTATTCTCATTTATTTATCTATCAAATAATAAAAAAAAACTGATAAAGATTATTGTTCGAAAAGAAAAATAAAAGTCACATCTCGAGAGTGGAATCCAGACCTCTGCGTTCATTGATCCAACACGTAAGACTATTAGCTATCGGTACTTGATATAACCATTTGAATTTTAGCAATGGTATGAACCAACCAAGGTCATGCGGAGTGAACGAAAAAATATCGTTCACTGGTCATGCGTAATTACGTATGATTTTGGTTTCGTTCGACGCCAGCTAGTATGCGAATTCTGAGGTGTGCGTTCTGTCACTGTGTTGATATATCACTTATACACACAGACGTAGGTACGGCCTTTACCGCGTGTTCACAGCAATACAGTCCATAAGCTGCTAATGAATTAATGACCGATGGTAGGTTGTCTTGCAGTAGGACAATGCTAGAAATGAATAGTAGGTACGTAACGTATACTCTGGTACCTATAATATACTTATTTTCTATGCCAATTTTAAATTGGCAATTATTTACTCCAGCAGCTTGTGAACAGGTCCGATACAATAACGCATCGAGGATGCTGCTGAGGCTCCCTCCATTTTGCAGCGCGTCCGCCATGTTTATGGAGGCACGCACAGCTGGTTTCGCGGCGATCTTACGCATGAAAGCGGTGTCACTGCTGCACAGAATGCATGTGAGTAGAAACAGCATCCTGAGTGTGATAGTGGACAGGTATGACTGTCCGTTATTCAAAAATTGTATGCGATTACGTATGAACTAACATAGTTTTAAACATTTTTATACTAAAAAAAATGTTGTTGTAGGGTTCTCTGAAATAGAAAAAAAAGAAAGAAATAAAAATAAATAAATGAAATTATGCAATGATTCATAGAACCTATGATACATTTGTAAAATATATAGTTCCTCTTAAGATAATCGTCATCGTAATCCTGATGATGATTGGAAGTGTGATAATGAACGGAAAACTATTTTCTAAGACAACGTGAGTCACTGGTTTCTTATCGGAACAGGAAAACGCGCGCCAAATGTTTTTCGTCGGTGGTACAAAATTTTCGATAAATACTTTTCGATAATATTTGATAGCATAATACTCTGCAAGATAAGATAGTGTTGTTCATTTGTTTCGATTTAATGCCCTGACTGACTCACTCCTATTACAGCTGTGTGTCATCTGGGTTTTGTCTTAACATTCTGATTAGATTTCAAATTATGGAAAAGATTTTGTGCTTTTTTGTACTCGCTGTTTGCGGTAAGTGATTTGTTCTCATTTTTTTTTTTGGAATTCGTTAAGATAGCAATTAATGACCTTACTACGACTTGCCATACATAAAGTACCTACATACGTACCTAATCATTATATATTTAATTAACTGACTCCAACTAATAATATTTTTTTTCGAAATATTGTTTTCTTTTGCCTCAAAATATAGATTTTGCGGCTTGGGGCGGACATGAAAAAAAATCTTATTTGTTGAAGTTAGAATATTCTAATTTTCATAGTTAAGGGCTCACTGACAAAGTATTTTTGGGAACGTTTTGTAAGGAATAACTACTTTCAGGTTACTTCATGTTAAATTGTATTCAACCTATGTAAATGAATTTAGCAGCTGGAAACAGTATAATTTTCCAATTAACTGGTCAACAAAATAATCATTTTCTGTTCTTTTCTTCAACAGCTGCAAGCGCTTTACCCCACCAGCCAGAGAGCCGTATCACAGGCGGATATCTTGCAAATGAAAAAGACTTTCCATATGCTGTAAGTAGTTTTACGATCTCAGTAACATCTATTACAATTTATTATTAAATTACTATATTCGTATTTAATGGATCATCTAGTATTGCACACTTTAACTAAAGAACAAAAGCTTTTTACGGCCCCTTGGATAACTCGAAATGAAAATCCCTTTTATTTTGACAAGTGTGTTACGTATTATGCTCACTGTCAGTACTTGTAAAAACTTATTATATTCCACTACGTACCTGGATTAATAGTCTTATTGAAAAAAAAATACTAGGGTGTTGAATGTTGATGATTCAGTTTTATTTTTACCCGCACCTACCACGTAGGTAAGGGATAAATAACGATTACATTTATCAAGAACATTATCGATTTAAAAACAGATTAGCACAAACAAGAAAACCGCATTAAGAGCGGTTTTCTATAGTCTTTCCAACAAAAATAAAACAAAACAGAGCTTTCTAAAAAAATATTTCAATGAGTAGAAATCGAGTTGGTATAAGATTTTTAGTAATAAAATACTACTAAGATTAAAATATTAAGAAACACTACTTTATGTTTTATTATTCTTTTCTTTTGGCATTGCAATCTTAATCGCACAATCAAATATTTAGTAAACTCGGTGGTATCAGTTTGCTTCTATCCATGACTAAGCTTCAAGGCTTGCGACTGCGTCATAGCAGATTAGATTCTGAAAAAAAAATCAATGACAGATTCATTGATATGTACCCACTGATATGAGTAAATGGATGTTTTATCTCACGAAGATGGGTTGGTCTTGATTATGTGTGTAGAAATGCACGTGCTGATTGTTTCTATGTGCGCAAGCTTGTGAGTGCTCAGTATTAGCAGGATACCTTTACACTCACAGCAACAATGTGCACGTGCATCCACAAATCTATACAGAACATTACTTCTGTCCCGGTTTCGTGAGACAAAACATCTATACCGGAGGTTTTGAAACCGGTCCTGAAGCAATACAATTGAACTTTATTGGAAATTGAACGCGATATTTGAGTGTCGTGTAAAAACGCATTTAATAGCACACACATTATTATTTCCTGCCGACAAACTGTCACGCAGTTTGGCAGGTTTATGAAATGTGTACAAGTGTTTGGTCCAAAATAAATTATTTATTTATTTTATTGATGCACTTTTTAATCCTGTGGATCACCACAAAACTACTAAATAATCAATAATAGCAAAAATCTGGGACGATTTTTGAATTTATCCAAAAAGTCATACATTTTGTCTCGTTAACAATTTTTGGCATTGAAATATAATGATGTAAAAAGAGTATTTCATACATACTTACCCATTTACTGAAATTATATGTCGTAAGTGTATAGGTACCTGGATTACTTGCTACCATAGAAATGTAAAATATCTATGGTTGTTACCGTCTGGTAAAAAAATGGTTATTTATTAGGTGTACGGTTGCATCACAATTCATCCTTGCCAACATTTTATATATTAGGCAAAATTTACACTTGTACACTAAAAATAGTGATATTCACAGTGTTAACACTAGAAATAAGGACAAACTACGTGCCCCCTTTCACCGGCTTCATAAGGTTCACAACTCATTTGTTGGGCTTGGTATAACCTTTTATAACAAGATACCCTCTTCTTTTCTAGACTTGCCTTTTAATGCGTTTAAAGCTCAACTAAAATCCAACCTTTGTTCAAAGGCATACTATTCCATCAACGACTACTTAGACGATAAGAATAGTTGGTCACCCTAGTTTAACGCAAGACAATGTTTATGTTCCTTCTCCAGAATTAGCTTACTGCCAGGTCTTAGAACCCAGCAATGCATAAATGTGTAAGCTGTCACGCCCTTTATGCCTGGAGGCTTTTATTTGGCTAGTAAGTTTTTTTATTTACATTTTAATTAATTATTTTTTAGCTTGAGCACGTATAGTTTTTATTATATTTGTTGGTATATTGGCGTGGCTAGCTGACATATTATGGCAAATAATTAAATTTTATGTTCTGGCTTTGTAATGTTAATTACCGAACATAAGCACCTAGTATTGTATAGAAGCAAGTATTTTTTTTAAATTGAACAGACAGCTGTGCTGCTGGGGAGTTTGTTGCGCCACTTCTTCTTCCCAGCGATAGCACTAGGAAGTGGTGAAGGGCGGGCGTTTTTGGGGGACTGTCTTTTGTAATTTTGACGTTCAAAAAGTGCTGATTCTCAGCCTAATTTGAATAAATGACTTTTGATTTTGATTTTGATTTTGGTGAACGGATTAAAAGCTCTTGCCGTAGAATTTGTCATTTTATTTCAGCTTATAAATTAATTTCTCATTAATAATACTCATTTGATACTTCAAATGAGTATTATTATTGAGAAATTAATTTATAAGTTTCATTATTTTTGATGAAAAATTGAAAATTTTAAAATATCGAAATGAGAATGATTCATTCTATGCTGCAGAAATTATTTGTACCAGAACTTAAAATTCATAGTACTTAATCACTAAATCCATTGTTGTTTACATCTTTGGAGAAATTCTGCACCGGCTATACCTTCACAATAATTATCATCATTAATTTCATTGTTCGAATAACAAACAACAAAGGCCACGCCAGGTGTTGTGACAAAGGTGCACGACGCACATATCGAATTAAAAGATAAATAATCACTCTTTTTAAATATTATACAGGTGATAATCTTATGATTAATTACCTATTCATGTAGATGTTGAAAGCCTCATAAAACCTTTTAAGATTGCAAGGACATAAAGACATTGGATTTCCCCAACTCGGACGATGACCAAGTGGGGTGCGATTTGTACCTGACATAAACTAGCACCTACTTGAAAAATAAAAGGATAATGATTAATTTACATATCAGGATTTAATGAAAGGTAACTTCATCTTTGTTACGTGGGTTTGACGTAAGTGACTAGCCGCAAGTTCCAAAGTAGAGTAGGTTTTGACTTTTGTCGTGTGGCGACAGGTCGCATGCGGCGGGTAGCCAAAAGCGACCGTGAAAATGCTCAGTCGCAGGCGTTCACCCGCCGCATAAAGGTCGACATTATGATGCAAAATCAGTCACCTGCGATTTTTATCGAACGGTGTAAATGGGGTGGCGATTCGGCTTGTGAGGCGATTCGGTAAGCGACCAACCACGCGGCGAAAATTGACCTAATGTAAATCCACCATTAGGTTAAAGCTGTTCAAAGTCGTACAAATTTGAAACGCTTTGAAAACGATTGCCTTCAGGATAAGTCTCCCTTGTCCTCCCATAGTACCTACAGTACTACCTAGTTACTACTTACCTAGTTTGTACCAGAGTAGCATGGCACTAAAAAGAAGAGGCCTAATACAGGAGGTCTACTCACTATGCACGATGTCCGTAGTTTCTGTCGATGTTACGGGAGATTCCTAATCCTTATAACCGACGGACATAAAATTAGTTTGGGGCCCGAATTAAGTATGAATGACTACACAATTTGACAGGTGTCCTTACTCCCGATATGTTTTTGCCCGTCCGAAAAAGTTAATTAATATGTACATGTGTCCGAAATATCGATCTACTTTCGGATGGGCCCGTATCTTCGTTGATGTACTCAGAGAGTAGGTCCCCAGCAGTGGATACAATAAAGCTGTCTTTGATTACGATGAGGACATTCAACGATTTTCACAATACGATTTTTACAAAACATAAAAAAGATACAGAACATTAGCAGCTTATCATCTATAGAAAATTGTGAGAGCTAATGGGTCATAGCAGTAGTATGTGTGGCGTTGGGCCAACTGCCTGCCACCATGATTTAATTGCCTGGTTCCTGTTACAACAACAAATGATTTGGCTTATCAATGGTGTTTTACTACGCATTTATTGCTCAGCTAAGCTTAGTTTTCCTGTGAAAGCTGTTAATGTCTCTCAGTCTAATGCACGTTTTCTGTACCAATAGGCGACACCTACAGGAAATCCCGCTGTAGGGTTTTCAACGCTTGGCACAGCGATAAAAGTTTAGGTTGCTATCACCAGATAAGATAATACATTAAAATCAATGGTAGATTATTATGCTAATTTAAAAAAAATATCGCACAGTCACGTGTTGATAATTAACAAACGTGACTTTTTGTAGATTACGCATTCAATGATAGATAAACTGTAAATCACAAAAACAATATCTTTCAATAATGCTATTAATAATTCTCTCTGAATGTTGTTTTTTTGGAAAAACGTGATAAAAATTTGCTGAAATATACTACGCAACTAAAATAAGGAATGAACGAGAAGGGGATATTTTTCCACTTCAGCTGTGATACCACATAATATTATAATATTACAGTTTCAAACGTTTGAACTGAACACTATAACGTTTTTATTAACTATTAGTTCACCTATATCATAAAAAAATAATGTGGGATACAGGATTCCCAATATATTTTTTTTAATCGGAATGTGGCATCACACCTGAAGTATTATAAAAAGTGATTTAAAATTCAACACACAAAGTCGTACACCACCTTGTTATCCCAGCATGTTATTTATAGAGAATATCCCAAAGGCCAAACATACTATCTTCATTCCATAACTGAATATAGATAGTTCATACACTTTATCTCATCGCTAGTTAGAAATCTATATATATAAAATTCAAAGTCCTGACTGACTAGTCAGTCAGTCAGGACTTTGAATTACTGACTGACTGACTGACTGACTGAGACATCAACGCACAGCCTAAACCGCTGGTCCTAGAGACATGAAATTTGGAGGGTGTATTCTTCGTGAAGAGTAGGTATCCACTAAGAAAGGGTTTTTAGAAATTCCACCCCTAAGAGGGTGAAATGCAGGGATTTTGTTTGTATGAAAAATCTTATTCCTTGAGTTAATAAACTTGAAACTTGGCACGGATACTTATCTAAGTAAATTATGAAGTTGGGCATTTTTTGTTTTTATAAACTACCCCCTCAAAGGGGATTGGGGGGTTTCAAAGTTTGTATGGAAGAATTTTAGCGCGCGGTCCGATTTAATCGAAACTCAGTATTAATAACTAAAATTAAAAGGAAAGAATAATGTGTATCAGGGTTTTTCGAAAATCTACCCCTGATGGCCGGAAAAGGGGTAGTCAATTTTACAGGGGAGAATTTTACAGCGTGGCTTGATTAACTCGAAAATTGGTATAAATAATCTTTGAGTCAAGTTATGAACACATCCCAAATGATTTTTCAAAATTCCACCCCTGTGGGGGTGAAAAGCGGGGATACAGTTTATATGAAAAATCTTATTCGTTAGGTTAATAATCTTGAAAATTGGCATGAATACTCGCTAAGTAAGCAATAAAGTTTATAATTATTAGTTTTTCAAAACTACCCCTCAAAGGGGATATAGGGGTGTTAAAGTTTGTGTGGAAGAATTTCAACGCGCGGTCCGATTAACTTGAAACTCAGTGTACTGTGTGTGTACTTAAGACTAAAAATAAATATTAACACGTATGAGGGTTTTTCAAAAATCTACCCCTAACGGGGTGAAAAGGGGTAGTTAATTTTACAGGGGAGGTTTATATAAGTGGCTTGATTAATTATAAAATTGGTATAAATAATCTTTGAGACAGGTTATGAATTTTTTAAAATTCCACCCCTGTGGGGGTGAAAAGCGATACAGTTTATATGAAAAATCTTATTGATTTAGTTAATAAACTTGAAACTTGGCAACAATACTGGCCTAAGTAAGTAATAAAGTTTATCATTATAAGATTTTCAAACTACCCCTCAAAGGGGTGTTGAAGTTTGTGTGGAAGAAATTGAATGCGCGTTCCGATTAACTCGAAACTCAGTATTGATACTTTCGACAGAAAATAATTAATAATAAGTATGTAAAGTGGTCGAAAATTGACCCCTGACGGGGCAAAAAGGGGTAACTCGGTTTTTAGGTGAGGATTTGAACTTGAAACTGTATGTTACATTTTCACGCCTAAACCACTGAACTTCTGATTTGGCAAAGAGATAGATGGCATCCTGGGGAAGCACATACTTTTTATCCTGGTAGCACGTTACCGTGGGATAACTTCCGACATCCACGCGGGCGAAGCCGCGGGCAGAAGCTAGTCAAACTACAAAACTACTTTGTCGGTAACACAACATACATACAAACACACATGAAGGCACGATTTCTTCCCATAGGGGTAGGCACAAACTACAAAACGCACCGGCTAGGATCCTTACGTGTGTACATACTACTTTTAATCCCTTTACTTTTTTCCCTATACATTCATACTCATACACGCACACCGGCCATTTGCGAGTACTACGCACCTGACCTTTCTGAAGAAAATCTCCAATGGGTCCACTCCCAGCGTTTCCATTCAAATCTGCTCTGAAAACCTTTGTTAGTTTGCAGTTTCGAGTACTGTTTAGTATTCGCAACCGGTGACCTTTCTAAAGAACAACATCACTATATCTGACACAATAATTACAACAACTTTATCTTGTAGGTTTCCATACAGCAAATAAATCAATTGACTCACTTTACAAGGGGTCATCGATGTGGAGGAGTTCTGATAACATTACAGCATGTATTGACAACAGCTTCTTGCGCTTTCACATACAGCACTGGGTAAGTAATAATTATATTTTCAATAGTTATGAACAGTTGAATTTGAATCTTATTGGCTTGTGTAATGGTGCATAATTCTCATATTATTAAAGTGGATAACGTTTCTTTCTTGTAAAATTTATTGGAATTCAGTAATGTTGTGTATTTTTTTTTATGAAATTTGGCAATTGCTTGGCACTGAATATTTAGTTTTAGGAGTTAAAAAGCACTTAAAACCGTCCAAGTGCTATTTTTATATCTTAAACTGTAGCTACACCTAATTTATTATTACGATCCATATTCAATCTTATCAGTGCAATATAGAGCGATATTTCATCATATCCTTTAGTAATGTTGATAAATTAATCGAAACAGCGAAATATTTTCCGGCTATTAGTGACGTTGCCAACTTTCAGAATGCAAAGCCTAAGTATCATTTTTGTCTGGCCCCTACATGCTTTTGGCTTTTTTTTTTAGATTGCCTGTTTCCAATTTGCTAATAAATTATCAGCTATTAGCCATTAGTCAATAATATTAACACAATTGACTTCCATATTCTCAGTTACCTTACAACTAAGCTACGTCGATGACAAAACTGAGTTCGAAGTAATAAATCTTGTAGCGTCTCTAATAAACTTAGCGCAGATTCTCAGAACTTATCTGATTAACTTACGGATATATCTATTTCTACTTGTTTAAGCGTTCAGTTATCTTATATATCAGATTAGTACGTTGTACTCGAATGATACATTAACTGATAGGACATCAAACTATTATATACCTACACTTAGATTTTCCTGTTTTCATTATTCTTTCTTTCAAGTTATAGAACTTTTTATTTACATACCTACATAAATTTCTATGTAAAAAAATTCTATATAAATTTATATAAGACATACATAAATTACATACGTTTCTCCTGAATTTAGAGAACGCCACCTGTTACGATCTTTACATACTTCTTTTGCTTCGTTTACGTACATATAACTGGTCATACACGCGCGCCGATTAAACCACTTACGTATTATTTAACCACTTTTATGTTGTTTGTGTTCCCAAGTTAGCCAGTCTCGAAGAAACGTACCTACCATTGTAACTTAATTTCCTACAATAATTTTATTAATAATCTCACATTAGGACAGCCCCAGCGCCAATCGTTCCGGCTGACTACAGGGTGTTTGCTGGTTCTGTCGTTCTTACCAACGACAGTTTTACTGAACGAGTTCGGCTTATACAAAACGTCACTGTACATCCTGATTACACTGGTCCCCCTGCAATGGCCAACGATATTGCTATTCTGACTGTAAGTATAGTTTTTATTTTTGTTATCCTTTTTTGTACGCATGTGATGAGAAGGGACGAAACGCATGTGACTAAAAGAGTGATGAATATACATGTTGATGGATGGAGAGGATGGAGGGGGAGAGGAAGGCCGAAGAAAAAATGGATGGATTGTGTGAGGAATGATATAAAAGAGAAGGGAGTGAATGATAGCGTGACGGTTGACAGGGGAGAATGGAAGAAGAAAACGTGTTGCGCCGGACCCAAGTAACATGGGATAAGGGCAGGAAGATGATGATCCTTTTTTATGTCCCGCTGCAGCTGTTGGGCAAAGGCCTCCAATTTTTCCTTCGCAACCTGTCTTGGGCGATATCTGGCCTTGTTGACCCTGCAAACCTTATTAAATCGTTACACTTTGCTGTGGTCTACCTCGACGGCGATGACCCTCAGGCCAGAGAAAAAACAGTCAGGCTGAAGTGGGACACGTCGCGTCGGACACGTCGCGCGAACGCACCCGAAGAGATGGGCAAAGATCGTCACTCAATATTAAATAAGAAAAATAAAAATCTTCGTCTATTTAAGGCCAAAACACATCTGACGGAATTAACGTTACGTCGCCGCTCATCCGTAACGTATAATTTTCTCTAGAAAATTAAGTAACGCACCTTCGGATAAATATGGTTCTACGGTGTAGTACGAAATGGAATAAAAAAATATAGTGAAAGTATTTATGTAATCGATTTTTTTCAGTTTTTTATGTAGGTACATTAGGCTGCACATCAGGGTGTAACATCAGCCAGTATAACCTGGTCTCTTGGTCTGTTGAAACTCCGTACTACGCTAGGTCAGCACAACACTTTGACCTTGATGTGGTAGCAAACTTTTGTTTTACAGCAGTGATGTGCAACAATAGTATTACACTACCGATATTCTTAACACGTCAGAAGGCGAATTCCTGTAATTAAAAACAATTAAATTCTTGTCGCAATCTCATCTCTCTCTATAAAAGCGTAAAATAATAGGTATTTTTGACAGACTGAGTCTGAATGCGAATGCTTTTAAAAATGCAGGAATTGACCCCCTGTGTGTGTTGACCACTGATTGTGGCATGTATTATAGACTAGTGTATAATCTGAATGTTCATTTCAGCTCACCACCCCATTCAACAGCACGTTAGTAGACGTAACTCCTCTGACAGTGCCTCCCGAAAGCTTCCGGCCTGCCGAAAACGCACAGTGTGTTGTCGTTGGATGGGGAAGTCAAAACTCGTCGTCCACTGTAAGTATTGTACCATCAATACCTATCATTTATTTGCAACTAGCTGTGCCCGTGATTTCGTTCGAGTGCATGTCGGAAAATAAATTGGATTTTATTGGTTTTATTTTTGTTGCGCGGATACCTAATTGATTTTCAAAAATAAAACCTAATTTTCACCTTATTAACATCAGCGATCTGTCAGTGAAAGTCCCGTCAAAATCGGCCCAATCGTTTCGGAGATCAGCCGGAACGAACAGACAGACAGTCAAAAAAAAATGTTTTTTGTTATAAGTATTACAAACAGACACTTTATTGTTTGTTTTTTTTTTTTGTTTTTATAGGTGCACATGGTAGGTACCTACATTAGGTACCTACTTAATACCTTATGATAATTATGTTAAATGAGTTATTTTTTATTTATGTAAATAAACTAAAGTTTATTTATTATTATAACACTTCAGTGCTTGAAAATGATGCTCTGAGGCAAATTCCCAGGTCTTGTTTACCATTTTTCTAATAAGATCCTATTAGGTTATTCGGCTGATAAACAAAACCTAACACGCCTACAATACCTGAAGAGTTAAGTAGAGGTGTATATAGAGTACACTAAAATTTTGCCATTTATATTTTTACGTCCCGTGTAATTGGGGGCAATCCGGCCTGTTCCGGCTGATAATTTCTTGTAAATTACGTTTAGTTTTAGAATTCATCAGGTAGATAGAGTCCAATGTCCGCTCGAACGCTGTGAGACAGACCCTTAGCCGCAAGAAGATGGATGCTAATAATTTGTTTATTTATTATTTCCTCAGGCAAGTGTAAATCAGAGGTATGCAAACAAGTACATCTCCAGTCAACACATTTGCACGCTCCAATACAATATAATGCAAGGAGGCCCAAATATTTTACCGTCTATGCTTTGCGCGATGTCCTTCGATATTATATCTACTGGATGCATTGTAAGTACTAACATTAAAATACAACGTTTTTTACCACAATTTCATAGATCTCTGTTATTACGGGTATTCAGAACCCGGAAGTTTGATAATCATTCTTACCAAGGGGTATCGTGTTACCCAGTAACTGGGTTGTGGAGGTCAGATAGTCAGTCACTCTATACAAAATACTGATATAATATATTCAGCTGCATCTGGTTACACTGAAAGTCAACCCAAACACATTTTGGAAAAGACTAGGTTAGTGGTGCTGACTTACCTGTATTGTAGTTCAAAAAAAGATATCAAAACAACAATGCTTATGTAAGATGGGAGTGATGGATTTAAAAAAAAACTTATTCCGTGACATTTATATTATACCAGCAACCCGCCCCTCCTTCCACCACCACCACCACCACCACCTATCGGGAGTGCCACCTATCGGGTCCAAAACTATCCTTCAAGCTGGAACCAACCTTACCAATTCACAAAATTTCATTGAAATCGTTTCAGTGGTTTCGTGATTTTTATATTAATATGTAAATAGGCGTTGTTATAATTTTGGATGTTGTGAAGAGCAAATCCCACGGATTTTGTCTTTAGCCCTTATTTCATGCCAATTATTTGGGGATCAGAACTTTCCTCCGAAAATGTGACGTATGTGTGGTGGGAGCATAAAACCTACGTTCTCTGATGTTTTACAAAGCCCTTTTCTTGCATTCGTTTTATTCATATTTAGTACTGCCACGTACTGCTATATACAGAGTAGCGATTAAGTTATGACATTAAATAAGTACAGTGGTTATTACAAGTCGTTATCAGTCTGTTAAAATAATTAAAAAAAAACTGAAAACTGAATTTTTTGAACAATATAAATAGCGTAAAAATGGGTAAAATTGGAAATATTAACCCTTGATAATAAGGCACTAGACACGCGCGGGGCGATGGCATCAACAATTAAACACAAACTTTATGGTATTAGTACCAAATAATCACAAATTAAGTTTAATATTGTTAAATAATAAACGAAAAAGAAGTCCCACGGCTTTAATGACAATTATTATTAACTTTATGTTTAAATACGTAATGTAGAATACGTGGTTTTAATTAATGTGATAACCTAATCGCATAACTGTACCTATATCCTAATTGTTCATATAGTTTAAAGGCTTGTTTTAAAAACGATGTAAAGGAGAATGGGTGATTTTTTCTGATTCACTTCTTTCATTGTTTGTACTTAGATTTGTTAAATATTATTGAATATAAATCACACGTGATAAAATTGTAAGCATGTTTGCCTTTTTTCAAGCATGTTGAGTCTTCTGAGTTCATCTCATCTAACCATTTTTAACTTTTAACTAATATTGATAATAATTTAACACGGAGCGACTGACTATTTCACAGTTATTACGAATACAAACACACCCATAATTACGAATTGCCAAATAACCACTAGGCATTACTGGCTTTTAGTCATATTAAGTGAATGTTACTAAAAAATATACTGTTTTTACCAGGGTGACTTTGGCAACGGATTAGTCTGCAACGGAGGTCTGGCGGGTATTCTGTCAATGAGTAACAACTGCTCTCCTAATTCGTACCCCGAAGTCTATACCCGGGTCGCTAACTACACCACTTGGATAAGGTCCGTCACTGGAGGAGCCTCTAGCTTCCAACCAGGACTTGCTGTACTGATTATGTTCGCTGTAGTCCAACTTATAACAGCTAAGATCATTAGTTAAGGATTTAAGTTGCTTCTACAAAAAAATGTTTTACAATTTATTCCATTATACCTACTTGTTATTGCGAACAAAAATTAATGGAAACATAACAAATACAAAAGTTACTATTGTCACCGAGCTATTCTTTATTCGCGATTATTTTATGTGAAACATGTTCATAAAAGTTTTTTGTTTTATTATGAAGTAATGGTTGCTCTATTATTTATTTGACCCAGTTAACACTGGTAATATAGCTGTAGTCAGTGGCTATTTCTTAAATTCAGAATAACGTAATATTTGTACAAGTTTTTTAAATAAATATTTCTTACATTATTTAGATTTTGTATTTAATTCCCTGTAAGCTTAGATTGTTCGTGTACCTATCTAAATTAATATCTATTACAGTAATAATGGGGGCTTTGATAGCAATATCATGCTTCACAACACGCTTGTAAACATTTGAATATTCAGTTACCACAGACCTGTTCCAAAATAAATGAATTAATACGTTCTCTATCTCTCACATTTTTTTTGTAACTTAGTGGTTCCGGCTTTTATAAATTGGACATTTATGAATGAAACAATAGGTTTTACAAATATACCATAAAAAGTTCATCGATGTCTGTTACGGGAAAAACAAAATGCCAGTGAAAATAAGCTTGCACAGTAATAAAAAAACGGCTGGAAACCCGTTTCAGAGACGAAACCTATCGCGGAAAATTTGGCACGTCATTAAGGAGTTGACAGGCATTTCGCGAGTAGGTAACTCGACGAACATTCCACGAGTGATATGTACAAAATATACAAAAGTTATCGCCCATTAAGGTAAGCGCGTTTGAGGTCCAATTTACTTGCAAAGTAACTAAAAGGTTAAGGGTGTTATAAATTTTGAGCGCGTTCATTAACGCCACACGGATCCTCCGCCCCGGCTTTTAGCTTGCGACACATGTTGGAATTTCGTAATAAGATTTCCTTAATTTAAGATCTCAAACATACATATGTAGATTCATCGACGGAATTCCAGAATCAACACCTGTTAGTGGAATAAGCTACGTAAATTGGAACTTCGTGTTAATTCGTTGAATTGAAAATTTGGAATACTGCTACACAGGATATTAAATTAATGAAATCATATTTACCTCTTGAAATTGTAATATTGGGTTGAATAGCTGAAATTCTCTTTGAAATTTGCTGTATTTGTTACATGGCGGTATTTCGCTTTTATGCCCATGTTAGTAGGTACATAATTTAATAATTCAAATTATATTTTGTCGAGGAGTACTTAATATGATGGTAGCATGAAATTAATAAATAATTTAATCACCTGTAGAAGAAATTCGCATTTTAATGTGCGTTTTATAATTTCTGATTAGACTATATTATCGTGGACGTCCACGTAAGCTTACGCTACGGGTCCACGTCCATAAAATATATGGAAACACGTGCACGCTATAACGTTATCGTGGACGGGAAAAAAAGCGACTTTATATATTATTTCCATAAATTTAATTCCCTGTTTTGACGTGATGCCGTGGACGTCTACGATAATACCGTCACGATAGAAATTATAAAAGCGCAAAAGCTTCTTATCTATTCTTATAAACATATAAAATCAAACCCACCTGCATTGTTGGCTTAACACATGGTGCTTATGCCACTGATTTTTCTAGGGCGTCACGTCACCACCATTTATTATTGTAATTCTGGTCGACACTGTATACAATCTACCGACTTAGGAAGCTTTGTGTTTACTGCCGTCAGTGCGTGTGCCCTTTTTTCATGAAATGAAAGTACCTACCATTGAGCAGTATTTATTTTCTTGATGTTGGTGCAGGAAACTTTTCAATTTTAGATTATATTTTCTCAAAGAGGTGAGAATAAATAGAGTATCTAATTTATAACGCTGCATGTACACGCAGAAAATACAATCGAATTATAGTATTATCATATATTCTACTGTATGTATGATAATGTATAGTTTTCATTGTTAATTAATACTTATAGGAAAACTATTAAATAGTTTTACCTACAAATAACTCACAACATAAAGTAGACTCTTAAAACCCCACTCTTAAAACAAAAATACACTTCAAAATGCACACAAATAATTCTCAAAAGTTTTAGAATAGACATCAATATCCATTTAGATTGGATCTCAGCAGTCTTCAGGCATCTGTGGATATTATGCCCCGTTTCCAGAGCTACGCTAAGGGAGCATGGTTTATGAACCAGAAACATAAAAGTAACGAGGCTATTAAGTCCAAACCGTTGCACTCGGTCAGACATGGCTTTATTTGAATGTTTAAAAAAAAAAATTCCCTACCTTCGTATTTAAGCCGTGAATTTGTAAACGCATTTACTATCACGTTGTGAATGTGAGAAGGGTCGAGGTGTGTGGGGGGGTGAGGGGTGTGATGTTATAATAGCCATACGGGTCGATCGATCAGGATAAGCCGCTGTCCGTGGATGGGTGACCAACTTTACATACCGAAAGCGTACCTTGGAAAGCACGTTAAGCCGTTGTCAGCCGTCCCGGCTGTCATTTGTGGATCTTTGACAGTCGTTACGGCTAGTCAGTAGCCCGGAAGTCTAAAAACCAGTCTTATCGTAGGGTGTCGTATTACCCAGTAACTGGGTTGTAGATGTTAGGCAGTCGCTCCATGTAAAATACTGGTATTCAGCTGCATCCGGTAAGACTGGAAGCCGACCCCTATATAGTTGCGAAAAGGCTTGGCAGCTTGATTGATTCACTGTCATGTTAGTTTACTACCATTAAGCGCTTTGTTATCTTGATTATGTTTGCAATGTTAAGTTTGCAGCTTATTTAATTATTTCGCTTAACTCCAGCGAAATATATTGATGTTCTCAATCATAAATTCTACATAGTAATTTGCAATAAAAATGTTTTTCTATTTAGTTTTACGTTCTTCTCGTTTGTTTTCATTGTATCTGTTGCTTTAGTCTTGGTAATACCAATATTAATTTGTAACATTAATAATATACATATATTATCGCCTGAACGATGTTTACTTCGAAACGAGGCCTGAGGAGACGAGTATAAAATATCCCCATCAATGAATATTCAAGTTATCCAGTTACAAGTATCATTAGCTAGAATATTTCACCGAGCGTTATAAATTACATGAATTAATTAGTGGAAATACTGTTAGCTACAGGTGCTGGTGACACAATTATGAATACAATAGTGAGCGTTATCGCTGCGTCCGACAACACTTTAACTACCCCAGCGGAAGATGATAAAATATTGCATAATCAACGGCTGGGTAAGACAACCGCATTTACCTTTAAACACAACATTTCCCTCTCCGGGAGGTAATTCCACCTAAACAAAGCTAACGTTGATTCGCTTCCCTCTTGAAGGAATCTGCAAATCTCCGCCACGGTAAGGCTCCCGTTCACTCCCGGGAAATAAAAGATTACTCTATGTGAATAACTCTTCGGAGCTGGAGTCGGCGATGTTTTTCAAGAGGCACGATAATCTCCTCCATTATTCTTTTAGTGAATTTACTTTGTTGATATTGCGTTTGAATTCAAGAGTTGATGCTTTAAGGTTTTATCTAATTGCGCTAATCAATCAAAAGTTTTGTTGGCGATAGACGAAATGTTGTACTTACGGGAGATTTTTCAAGCGTCAGATAACTTTTATCCGGACAATAAATATGGTGGTTTGATATATTTTCTATACAAAAGCTGTCATACCGCAGTTTTTATTCATCAGCTAAAAGTTATCTGAAGATTGAAAAAACGGCCCTTAATTTTGTGACAACTCAAATATCCATTCACGTCATTGAAATGTACAATAAGGGAGGTGCTTAAAGTAGACCACCTAATTTTGAAACTACAGATTGGTACAATAAAAGTTATGAAACAAATGGACCTTGGGCAATCGTACCTACACCAATAGTTAAATTGGCAATATAGACACAATAGGCTGGAACCTAGCATAAACATTAACTACCTAATTAAAAGTAATTTAACTGGAAAATTGTGACTCAGGTAAATTCAAACTGTAAGCTATTTTTTATCGTTATTTTGATACTTCTCAAGGGGCAACATCAACTATAGGTACTCGTACTTCTCGACTTACCAGAACAGGTAAAATAAGAAGTATAGAATGTCCCAGAGGTCCAAGGCAATTTTAAGGGTTTCCTAATTGGGTCAATATCAGAATCTGTTACGTGATCTTGAAGAGGTGATTGGTCCAATTACTTTACGGGGTTAAAAAGCTACTGCAAAGATGTTCTTTTATCACCGAAGGTCGGGACCTAATTTTATAATTATGTAAAATCGAAACGGATTTTTTTGTTGTAAAATTTGAATTGAAACAAAAAAAAAGCTTATAATGAATAAGTAATTCATCGATATAATTATTTTATTTTAGTAATAATATTTTTTGATAATTTTAAAGAAAACCGGTTTAAGCAAAACAATATGTGAAACTCTCATTTATTCAGTAACAATATAAGTACTACGTAATTAAAACGTGTCATGTAGAAAATTGTATCAAAAATTTACCGAGAGCATAGCGGTAATATCCAGCGAGCTTAAATTACTAGCCATGAGCCTTAAAGTTTTACGGTTCATTTAGATCGTATTAACACCCCAGCCGCTTTCGAGGGACGACTAACATTACCTCCGCCGCAGATTAGGACTTTGTCACAGAATATGTTTACGGAGAAGGGTAGTTTAAAATATAGTTAGTTAATTACTTTTTTGTTTAAATATTTCATAGTGAAAAAAAATGGTGCCATTAATGGAATAGATTAGGACAGAGGTGTCGCTCGTCCAGGAGCGTTCGAAATTGGTGTTGAAAGTGGAATACCTCAAAAATATACTAGACTATGACTAGAGAGAAAATGAACGGGTGAGGGCCACAATGTCATATTTTATTTATATCGTAGGAAAAGTACAAATCCATAGCTTAATCTTTAAATTAATTATTCAAAGGACAGTGGGAAACAAATGTATGGGGTCTGGGCCCATCCTTCAATTACTATTGAAGGATGGGCCCAGACCCCATACATAATCCATCCATAGCAGTGTTAATAAACCAGGTACCTAATTGGAGAGGCTTAATCCCCTAATAACAGAAGTTTATACACGTTGATGGTACCTCGGATTTACATCTCATTTACGACGGTTAAAATACATTAAACGAGCCAAATAAGGGCAATAGGGTCGGAGGATGATAGAATTTGTTACAAGTTTATAGCAAGATTTGCAATTTTGCTACCGTTGAGCCTAGAGCAGTTACCTTTTAAGGAGGACCTAATACTTTGTTACGGCTGGTTGAAACTATTTACACGGAGTTAGCATGGACCAGTTTATAGGATATTGACCATTATCTGACTAAAGGTCGGAGTTATTTGATTATATCGACAACATTAACAACTGCTGTTGTAGTTATAATCGGGTGATTATGAGATTAGAAATAATTTTGATAGACTGATGGAATAGTAGGCCTTTTTTGATCTATAGGTCTGTAGGTACGTGTTTTTACTATGCCAATTCTTTGTCATCATCAATAACCAGTTTGTTGTTCTTCTGTAAGCCCGCCTGTAGTGAACCTACATTAATCACAGAGAATGCCTGCGCCACGTTGCATAAAGTTGGCACGCGATCATCGCCGCTGTTCACTTATATTGCAGTTTTATTACCACTTTCCACGTCCCAATATTTCACTTCCTACTTTTTTAACATACGCCGTCAATGACAAAACTACTTTATGAAAGCAATCAAAAGTTTTATCTCTATATAAAGTGGGCACATTAACGGCATATGTCAAAATAAACTATTCTATCTCTTGTCCCCACTTAAGTAGGGTGGGGAAAAAATAATAGTGTCGTAAATTCATAAATGACACTTTTGGAGTACACTAGCAAACTTTTTCCTAACTTTAAGGTCACAATAAAAGTGTCACATTGAAGGCTGGTGGTAATTTATTGAGGGTAAAATAAACATGTGAAGTGCGAATAAGAAGTTCTGAAGTGGGACTTGACTTTATTAGTTGGATGCTTTTTTTGCACTATGTAGGAAATAATTGAGTAGAAAGTTACATACAGACGATCTATTCTGTAAGAAACTCACCGTGGAAACTTAGGTGAAGTGAGCTTGAAGTGAGCTGTCATTCCACCTGATGCTAGGGATTGACATTATAGACAACTCACTTTACCTAAGACTTCACGGTGAGATTTTTACAGAATAGCATCGCAGATCAAAAGCGAAGATTTTCCTATTACAAACAAAATGGGATTCCCTTTAAGACTCCCTAGTAATTAATGATAGGTCGTTGGACTAAAACAGAATAACAATAAGCTAGATAATGCTTACACGAGTAACTCAGTGACTAGGGTGTCATAAGTGACAAATTGTAATCAACTAAAATCTGCTAATAAAACACGTACTTGGAGTTAATTGCATTGTTGTGTCTCGAGACTATTTTTGGTGAATATGTATATTATAGTGTTGCATGCAACAAAAATCAAAACAACTTCTTGGGAATCGATCAATAATAGCAGTAGAAACATTATAAGTACCTATGTTACCGTACAGAGTGCATTTGTGAGAAAAAGTGCTATTCGCGGTGGCTCTTTAGTTCTTGTTTCAAACAAGTTGAAATGTAAACAACGTTTAGATTTAGTTAATCTTTCAATCGAGCGCACTATAGAGTTGTCTTGTGTTGAACTTGAGCGATATGTTATAATTTGCGTTTATCGACCCCCCTCTGGGGATTTTATTAGTTTCGAATCGGTAATGGAAGATACTCTCAATAGGTTAAAATCAAATAACAAAACTATTATTTTATGTGGAGATTTCAATATTAATATTTTAGATGTTACTCCATTAAGTATTAGACTTCTCAATCTTTTGAGGTCTTATAATTTAATTAACTTGTTTTTTGAACCTACTAGGATCACAGCTTCTTCGTCAACTTGTCTTGATAATATATTTAGTGATTGTGAGGCCAAAAATAAATTAGTGTTAACTGACTTAACGTCCGACCACTGTGGTTTATTAGCTAGCTTCCCCATGCCATTACATAAAAAGCCACATAAACTTGAATGCAGGCCTTATACAGCTAGTCGTTGCAAAATGTTTAAAAATAATATAGCTCATAGAATTACACCATCGATAGTAGAACACGAGAATCCTAATGAAATTTATGGTGCCCTTTTTGATGTTGTGCAAAAAGAATACCAATCCACTTTCAAGACCAAAACTATTAACATTAATGGATCCTCTGTTGGCTTTAACCAATGGGCTACTCCCGGTATTTATAAAAGTAGAGCGAGACTATACGAGTTATATGGTTTGAAAAAATACAGGTTTGATACTCCCTTCCTAGAGTATGTCAAAACTTATTCAAAATTATTCAAAAAGATTAGTGCTTTTGCTAAATCAAAATTTTTAGGCGATACGATAAAAAATTCTACTAATAAAGTAAAAACCACTTGGAAAATTATTAATAATGAAACGGGAAAATCGGTTAAACAAGAAAAACTACTTGAGATTATGGTCGACAACAAATTAGTTAACAAAGCAGCTGACGTAGCTGAGGCATTTAATGAGTTTTTTGCCAACATACCGATAACTACGACTCGCTCCTTAAATTCGTCCTCGTCTAAAGCTGAAAACCTTTTGCACAGTAGTGTACCTAAATGTAGTCCCTTATTTAGTTTCGAACATGTAACCCCGCGTGATGTAGTTAATGTTTTTAATACACTTAAGTCTAAAAACACCGGTGATTATTGGGGCATCTCCACTAAACTTATAAGTAATATAATAGACATCGTAGCCCCCTATCTAGCTGTTACTTTTAATAAATGTGTTGATTTAGGAACTTTTCCTGACCTCATGAAGAGTAGTAAAGTCATACCATTATTTAAATCAGGTAATAAGAATGACGTTGGCAATTTCAGGCCTATTTCTATCTTACCTGCATTTAGCAAAATATTTGAAAAGTTAATACTCAAGCAGCTGCTAAGACATTTTAATTTAAATAGCCTCCTCCATAATGAGCAATATGGCTTTACAAAAGGTCGTTCAACTACAGATGCGGGTGTTGCTCTGTTGAGACACATATTTGACGCATGGGAGAAATCACAGAATGCTATTGGAGTTTTCTGTGATCTCTCCAAAGCCTTTGATTGCGTGCACCATGACACGCTTTTGCGTAAATTACGTCATTACGGTGTCCAAAACGAAGCTCTCAACGTAGTTATTTCGTATTTACATAATAGGGTCCAATGTGTAGATGTTAATGGTGTGAAATCATCCGGGCTACCAGTTCAGTTAGGTGTTCCGCAAGGCTCAATACTGGGTCCATTCTTGTTCTTAGTTTACATTAATGATTTACCATTCCATTTGACGGGCATCTGTGATGTTGTACTGTTTGCAGATGATACCTCTCTTATTTTTAAAGTAGACAGGAATAGACAAGATTTTGACGACGTAAACAGTGCACTCTCAATAGTTACAGATTGGTTTACGTCAAATAACTTAGTTCTCAATGCCAAGAAAACCAAATGTGTAAAGTTCGCCTTACCGAATGTTAGAAACCTAGGACCCAACATCGTCTTAGATAAAGAGGTGCTTGAAACTGTAGGCTCGGCAATTTTTCTAGGACTAACAGTAGATGCCAAACTTCAGTGGGGACCTCATATATCAAGTCTAGCAGGAAGGCTCAGTTCGGCTGCCTACGCCGTCAGGAAAGTAAGACAATATACTGACGTTGATACAGCTCGTTTAGTCTATTTTAGTTATTTTCACAGCGTTATGTCCTACGGTATTCTGCTGTGGGGCAAAGCCGCTGATATACAAAATATATTTGTCCTTCAAAAGCGAGCTGTTCGAGCAATTTACCAGCTAGGTGCCAGAGTTTCTCTAAGAGATTTCTTTAAAGATATTGGTATTCTCACGGTTGCATCACAATTCATCCTTGCCAACATTTTATATATTAGGCAAAATTTACACTTGTACACTAAAAATAGTGATATTCACAGTGTTAACACTAGAAATAAGGACAAACTACGTGCCCCCTTTCACCGGCTTCATAAGGTTCATAACTCATTTGTTGGGCTTGGTATAACCTTTTATAACAAGATACCCTCTTCTTTTCTAGACTTGCCTTTTAATGCGTTTAAAGCTCAACTAAAATCCAACCTTTGTTCAAAGGCATACTATTCTATCAACGACTACTTAGACGATAAGAATAGTTGGTCACCCTAGTTTAACGCAAGACAATGTTTATGTTCCTTCTCCAGAATTAGCTTACTGCAGAACCCAGCAATGCATAAATGTGTAAGCTGTCACGCCCTTTATGCCTGGAGGCTTTTATTTGGGTAGTAAGTTTTTTTATTTACATTTTAATTAATTATGTTTTAGCTTGAGTACGTATAGTTTTTATTATATTTGTTGGTATATTGGCGTGGCTAGCTGACATATTATGGCTAATAATTAAATTTTATGTTCTGGTTTTGTAATGTTAATTACCGAACATAAGTACCTACCTAGTATTGTATACATTCAAGTATTTTTTTAAATTGAACAGACAGCTGTGCTGCTGGGGAGTTTGTTGCGCCACTTCTTCTTCCCAGCAATAGCACTAGGAAGTGGTGAAGGGCGGGCGTTTTTGGGGGACTGTCTTTTGTAATTTTGACGTTCAAAAAGTGCTGATTCTCAGCCTAATTTGAATAAATGACTTTTGATTTTGATTATGTGAAAGAAGACGGCATTCGCGAGCATGCGTATTATTATCTAGGCGACATCAGAACATACATCATACATCAAAATACGCCAAAAGCTAGATATCCACTCCCAAAATAAGTTTAAATGTAAAAAAAAATACTTAAAACTCTTCTACTTACCCTAGATTACGACGAGACAGAAACACTGGTAAAACCCTCATCCACATAGAACTCTAATATAATCACCATACAAACTACACACACGCCCAGACACTATCACACATACACCATCACTCACACACACCATATCACACTTTCCCTCCCAAAAACTCACTCACTTTCTCCCACACATACACACTACTCACGCACGCGTGCTCACATGTACAGAAATTATTGCTACACATTTGGTTCACCGAATTATTGGAAATTGTTACAACGGACGAAGGGATGCCTCCTATAATACAGGACTTTCCTAGACTTTCCTAATACATGAAGTGAGCTTAGAGTGAGCTGTGAATAGTGTCAATCCCTAACATTAATTGAAATGACCGCTCACTCCACGCTTACTTCACCTAAGTTTTCACGGTGAGTTTCTTACAGAATAGATCGGCTGTATGTTACTTTCTATATACTCAATTATTTCCTACATAGTGTAAAGAAAGCATCCAATTATTATTATTATTATTTATGTCACAGTTTTTTTTCTTTTTTCTCTCAGATCAGAATGCAGTAATGAAGAAAAAAATAAACTAGGTAGTCACATACATATAGGTACCGTAGAATTCACCAGCAACACATTACCATCAAGTACTAGTACATTACAGTACATTCGGCACAGTAATCAAGTCACCCGCGGGAAATACGCTCAAATCCAGCGGTTCACAAACTTGTTTGACTTACGACCCCTTTACTTCTCAAAAAATAATATATTCCTAAGAGTTCTCCGGGGAAATCTATTGTATACTACAAATAGAACGTGAGTGGGAAAGCGAGTCTATGATTACTAATTTCCTAGTTTTTATAGGAGTTCTCGTTTTGTGAAGTTTGTGTTGTTATTTTTATAGGTTAAAGTATGACTGAATTTAGTGAACGTACTCTGTTTCAATATTTATCTCAAACAACTTTATCTACTCGTATTACTGCACACGCTTCTGTAACCAGACACGATACAAACTCCCGTGAAGCGCTTTGTAAAACATGAGTTGAGTGCGTTAGTTTTGTAGATCTACTATAATCTCAGTGTGTTTTTCGTCAAGTCAATACCCGACGTCATTTACTTTGAGCTCCACACACATAGAGCCGGTAGGTAGTGTATCACCGCGGTCGATCAATGGGCCAAATTAAATTTACTGCCGCAAGCCCACCAGATCGTCGTAACGATGCAGCGGCCGCCATTTATTGCCAATAAATATTTTTTACTAGCAGCTTTTACAGGACCCCGTATCGTCTTTCAAGAGGATCTTACACCCAGTATTATTTCATAACTGATATTTTATTACGGTAACGTCAGTTCTACGATATAACATTTAATTTGTTCTTGTTATTTCGGTTTCGGGTTGGGTATGACAGATTTTATGATGCTCGTCTCATTTGGACATTTGACCTTTTACTCAAAATTAATAACTTTGCCATCCGCTGAGATATTATTGGGCCGATCAATAACAAGCTCTTGTATCAGAGAATTCCTTTATACTTTAGTTTAACTTTTGAGTATAACCACAAAGTTCTAAGCTGCTGTAACAACAAAATATGAAACTAAATAGAAATTAAACTGAGATCAAGTATTTAAATACAAAACAAGAACTGTGTTGGATGTTTTATCGTCCGTCAGAACAGCTGTAGACTTGGTATTACATCTAACATAGCATTACGCTTGTAATCCCCGAAGGGGTAGGCAGAGGTGTATGTAGGGTATATCACCTTAAAGGGATACTTACAGCCAAGAGAGTACCTAGTCGAATTCAAGTCAAAAAACTCTTTGTATTTGGACATCCTTTATTGTGTTACCGTTCACCGTTTTTTTAGGAAACCAAAGTTTTAGTGAAAGAAAGAAAGAATAAAAAAATAGAGTTTCTTTAATATCTTCAGTTGTACACAAAACACTTATCTATCCACTATGCAGCATTGCAACAAAGGAAATGTGATTTCGATGAACTCGGGCACCCAAAGTAAGATTTTTTTTTTTTTTGGATGGGAAATCATCAAGTGACCCCTCCCGCTCTGGGTGGAGCGGAAGGGAGTGTCAGACTCTTACTGCTCCTTCCTTAGCCCTTTCTGTTCCAGGGCAGCGGTAACCCTTTCGGACGATCCCGCCGCCCTGACAGGACCCAAAGTAAGATTTAACTTGTGTTTAGGGTGCCAGGTTATTTTCTGGAAAATAACGTTTATTTGGACACAAAAACACACAAAATTCAAATAACAATATAAAAAAGTGAAAATAATGTTTTAACTACATAGTGTGGGCCTGAGGCGCCAAAGGGCTTAATTTCAGCATTAATGCCAGACGCTGGTTTTCTAATGAACCTTTAGGGACAAATGATGGGAGTACAAACAGTTTCAACATACCTAATTCATAATTTATAGACTTAATACATAACAATAAAGTTGAAGAGTTTGCTTGTTTTTTTGTTTGTTTGAACGCGCCAGTCTCTGGGTGAGCAACGGAGTCGACTATTTTGTGTATGATGTAAACGTAATATTATCGGATAATGTGTATCACCTATTCACAACGCGGAAATACCGCGTGACGGCATTTCCTTTGATTAGAACATAGTCATGATAATTAATTGCAAAATCGACACGATTGATCGTAATAACATTCCAATATAGCTCTTATCTACCTGTATCACCTATAGTAACACCCCTATTTCACCAGTTATGTCTAAGTCCCATGTAATTTGGGGTGAGCCATATTACATGGGACTACTATTTACTATTTTATTACTTATGATACAAGTATTATTTTTGCTAAATAATAACAGCCGCACTGGTCGATCGATAGGGTAAAGCTACGCATGCCGCGATTGGTGTGTGGATGGGTGATCATCTGTTCATGTTGAGACCCCGTCATCAGACCCCTGTCATTCGTGCATCTTTGACAGTCGTTACGGTTAGTCAGAAGCCCGAAAATCTGACAACCAGTCTTACCTCTAGGTACGACCGTCACGTCACGACACGTTGTATTACCCAGTGACTGGGTTGTGGAGGTCAGATAGGCAGTCGCTCCATGTAAAATACTGGTATTCAGATGCATCCGGTTAGACTGGAAGCCGACCCCAACATAGTTGGGAAAGGCTAGGCAGAAGATGATTTACTGCAATATTAGAAGCTATATTTATTTTAGACTAGCTTCTGCCTGCGACTTCGAAATAAAATTTGTATTCGTTTGTAAGGGAATTTAGAATAGTGTTGTTTTTAGACTTTTTCAGGCATTTTTTTATTTTTTTCTCTGCGTAAGAACCATCCTCGTACTTCAAGGAATATTCTAAAAAAAGAATTAGCGAAATTGGCTCCGCTAGTCTCAAGATTTGCGCTTAGCAACACATTCAGCGATTCATTTTTATATTACAGAGGATGGGTTGATACATTATAACGAATTTTGTTTGTACATTTTCTTTTGACATCATAATAATTGACTGGGTAATATAATAGCCTATTAAAACGTGACAACAAAGGGTTTCTTCCTTCGAAGCTATATTTATATACAGGGAGTTTTTACCCTTGCGATTTTGTTAGTGTGAATTTTATGAACCCCTTTGCAAAACCCTTTGATAAAATAATCCGGATGTCGTAAATTATTTGCTATGGAAGTTTAAGCTGGTGGTATAAATATGACCATGGTGAATATAATTAGATGACCCTGTTGAGTTTGATTAGATTGACCTACATTACTTTTTTCTGTAAATATTTGAATAAATGGCGGTTTTTCTACGTTAACCGTAACAAATAAACACGTATACAAACATTATGCACGTAAATTCACGTCATTTAGTAAACCGCGCGTCAATCGTAAGTCAAAGTCAAAGTATTTATTCGTGTGCTTTTTGGTGATACAGCAGGTCTTACAGTTAATTTATGGAAACTCAAAAAGTTACCCATTGGGCATACACTCTTTAACGTCTAAAAAGCAAGATTGTCTATATATCTATACTTATAATAAAGCTGAAGAGTTTGTGTGTTTGAACGCGCTTATCTCCGGAAATACCTACCAGTCGGATTTGAAAAATTATTTTTTATTTGATAGCCCAATTGTTGAGTAAGGCTATATAACATCACGAAATGACCTTTAGTAGCTAAGCCAAAAGATGAAAAGTCAGAACGAAGTAATAGCGCAGGTAGGCGATGCGATGCGACGGGGTGTGTCGCCGGAATAAAAACATTCTAGCAATATTATAAATGAGATAGTTTGGATGTCTGTTACTCAATCACGCAAAAACGGCTGACCGGATTCAAATATGACACACAGATAGTTTAAAATCTGGATTAAAACATAGGATACTTTGAGCCCCGTAAGTACGTTCCCGTGGGATATCCCACATCCATGTAGGCGAAGCCGCGGGAAAAACTAGTGTGTGAAGCATGTTTCAACCATTTCAGACAAAAAATAACATTTTCTAATCATCAATATTCTTACTTGCAATCTAAATAAGAATTAGATTAGAATATAATTAGTATTATGCATAGTGTATTTATATAAACTTCGACGCGTACCCAAAATATTTGTAGATCCATGGGTTAGGTTAAGTTATTTTTAGAGGGGTGGCGCTCCAAAAGTGGGTTGACCGACATAGAGAAAGGCAAATTTTGATAACATAATGAAACATTCATGAAACATAAATTTATAAAGCAAGAATTCAGCATAAATTAAAATAGACAATTTTATTTTGGTATGACCGCAACTGAGAAGGAGTTAAGTTCTCGTAGGAATGTAACATGCGTTATTTAGTATTAGTTTCATAATGTTTTTTATTTAAGATTTTCCTACACGCATAAAATAAACACTGATAGATTATTCATTTTATTATTGAGAGCATTGGTGGCCAAGTGGTAACGGCTCTGACTTACGAGTTGTAGGTCATGGGTTCGAACCCAGACAGGCGCTTTACTTTGTTAATTCATTTCATCACCATTGCTCTCAAAAACGGTGAAGGAAAACATCGTGAGGAAACCGGCATGTCCTAGGACAAAAAAATCGAAGACATGTGTCTTACCAACCCGCACTGGGCCCGCGTGGTGGATTACGGTCCCTTCCCTCTCACAGAGAGGAGGCCTGTGTCCCAGAAGTGGGAACGTTATAGGCTTATGCTATTCATTTTCATAACTTGCTGTACTAACCTAAATAAGTTTGTATATTTTATAGGACCTACTACCCGCGGGTTTTGGTGTATTACGGTACTCGGATTTTGAAAATTAAATTGATATACTCAGAAGGCCAATTCCCGTAATTAAAAGCGTTCAAAATCTACTCGAAATCTAATCTCAGCAACAATTAATGTCAAAAACGTCAAAAATGAAGGGAAATTAGAGGTATTTTTGACAGATTGAGACTGTGAACGTTCTTAAAATTACGAGAATTGCTCCTCCGGTTTTTATATGAAAACAGTTATTTTTCTCTTTCAGCAGTCGTCGCTGTGCCTTTGTTTGTGCCTTTATTTAGAAACATACAGGAAAGGGAAGTGACAGCGATAACGTCAGTGCAGCGCTGCAGCGCTGTATTGTCCGCGACGCGCTTTCATAAGGACGCTTCCATGATAACGGGAAGAAGACTCGGACAAACTTCGTGCTTTAGATGTTTTATCAGAATAGGATCTTGTTCATAACTATAATTGTTATTATTTTGGTATGAATATTTATTAAAACTGTACGCACAAGTAAAAAAAAGTACTTTACGGGCGGACTTAATGCTTAATGCCTGAGGCATTTTCTGCCCTAGAGTGATGCAGAGACAAAACATGGCAGGTACACCATACGGGATTAAAAGCTCGGAAATGACTATAAAATACATGAATGAATACTGTTAAATAGATACATACAATATCTTTTTTTCTGCAGATTTCATTTTCTACTTAAAAAGCCAGAAAACGTAGGAGTTTTTCCGTGAGTTTTGATGTCATAACTTGCGACGCCCACACAAAATAAAGAGCAAAATAGAGCTGAGGGAAAACTAAAACGTTTCCACAAACATACATAAATAATAGCAGAATGTTATTATTATCGTACGCACATGTGGGTAATTAACAGGAAAATATTACTCTAAGCAACTTTATTCGAAGATGAGTATAAGCTTTATGTATGTACGAGTATGTTTTGTATATTAGTCCAATCAATAATGGAGTTATATAGTGCGTGAGCTGGGACCTAAGCGATTCGTTCAGAAACTTGTTCAGAGTGTCTAGGAAGTGAACATACTAAAAGTCCTGACGTCTAGGAGGTGAGCCGGAGTGGGGGAGACACACAAAGTTCCCACTTTTGGGTTTTTCGCATATATCTCAAAAACGGGGCGTCGGCGGCCAAATGACACCTCATAAAATTCTCTACAACTGTCATTCAAAATACACTTTGAAGTAATTACGGCTATTCACCGTATGACGCGCAGAATTTTAGTCGAACCTACTCAATACTCAATTTTTTATTGCATTCCATAATTATGTATTACCTAAATGGTACTTATAACAAATTAAAAGATAATTATGGTCAGGCCCAGCAACATACTACCTATCTTCATGTTAACCCCGGTACAGAAATGAGAAACCTATCCAAGTCCACAGTTGAACTATGTCTGCTTCAAATGGCCATACCTAATGGCTGCAATACATCACCTTGAAGTCAGGCCAAGATCCAATTAAATCCGGTCAAGCAGAGACCCAAATGTTGTGTGATATTGTCTAGTGACCTTTTTTGTTAGAAGGTCTAATAAAACTGGGGTTCCACTATGAATTTGAAGTGAAGCAAAACACTATCTCTCTCCTTAAACATGATTTATGTTCTTTGCTCTTTCTTCACGATTATTATTGTGTATATCTGTATGCTGGGCTCCTTTAATAAAGATTAGTCCTACAGCTCTGCACCCTAATTGCGTAACACACGATCAATCGGAATCGGTTTCATTTTGACAGTTCAACAACATTCATTGCGTTTTTTACGTTGTTGAGCAGACACATGACACATTTTTTGAACATATATGAAGCCATGGATTAGCAATATCCTTCAAAATGATTCAGATTGAGATTGATTGTGTGTTACGCAATTAGGGTGCTGAACAGAGAGAGGTGGAAGGAGAGTAAAGAGGACTTTGCCCAGCAGTGGGACATTAATGGCTAATAAAAAATAAAAATATCTGTATATATAGGTATAGTAATATAAAAAAGCTGCAGAGTTTCTTTGTTTAAACACGCTAATCTCTGGAACTACCAGCTGGATTTGAAAAATTCGCATTTGCATTTGATAGCCCAATTCCTGAGGAAGGTTAACCTCATTATAAGTTATTACTAACATCACGCCACGACTTTAAAGGGCCGAGCATCAAGCAAAAAAGTCATAAAAAACGCTAAGCGAAAATGAAGAACGCGCGGGCGGGTTATGAGATGCGACGACAAAAAATTACCCGGACAAAGTTGCAGGCAGAGGTTGAGTATATTTATATTGTTGAGTATATGTTTTATGTATGTATTGTATATGTAAATAGTACACCACAGATTACCTACAGTGTCTCATTGTTTCTTCTCTCTCCTAAAATACATTCAAAAGTGTCTGTAAAAGATCGCTATTAGCGAATAGACCGCCCATTGTGTCACCCTATGTATAATTTCTACATTCATATCAGTAACTTTTATGGTGTACTTAATAAAGAGTATTTTATTTTATTCTGAAACTTACGTCTGGTCTTATTTAAAACAGTGTACAATCTTACGTTTAGTTAGGTTATTACTTTAACCGATTGGTTTTCCTAATGTCTCGATAGATGGCGTTGTTCATTTAGCACTCTCCGCTGAATCGCGGTGACACGATTCTCCGTAAAAACATGACCTCTTCGTGTACATTAAAATAAATTGCCTTCGTTTAAGTAAACATTGGCTTTTTATTCAAACAGAAACAGTCATGCAATACAGTGTATGTATATACACAAAAAGCGTAAAATATGTATGTCATAAGTTTGGTTTCGCCAGCCATTAAGGTTCTGTGTAAGACTGCTCCATACTTAACTTTTAACTTGTTTTATGCAATTTACTAGAAAATGTTGGGCCATAAAAGGATGAGAATGCTAACTGGGATGTGTGGTACACGAATGGATAGAATGAGAAATAAGTACATAAGAGGAAGTCTGAAAGTGGCAGCGGTAACTGAAAAGTTTTGTGCAAATCGATTGTCATGGTATGGGCATGTGATACGGAGGAATGAGGAAAATTTCGAGAGGGGAAGACCAAAGAGACGATGGATAGACTGTGTGAATGATGATATGGCTAGAAAGGGGTGTCTACCGAGATGACGACTAATAGAGAAGTATGGAAGAAAAAGACATGTTGCGCCGAACACAAATAAATTGGGAGAAGGGCAGGAGAATGATGACAAACAAAATATTTCATCTAAATTGAATAATTACACATGCATGACATAACGTGGCTAAAGAATGACTAGGAAGCAAGAAAAATATTTTATTCTGCACAAACAAAACGCACAATTACAACAAAAAAATAATAAAAAGACACATGGTCAAAAGACTCGTACTCAAGCATAAAAATATTGACACCTTTGTCTTTTGCTTGATGTCAAGGCTTATAAGTTAGTCCAGTCATTACGTCGGAAAAATCGGCTTCGAAAAGAAAATGAACCGAGAAAGCCAAATTTTGGATATTACGTGGGGGGTGGCTAGAAAAGCTTAAGTTCAAATTGTCGACCAAAATAACCTTGTGCAATTTCCGCCATCTTGAAAAAACCCTTAAATTCAGTTTTTTCATCATAACTCGGTTCCCCGTTGAGATACAATTTTTTTTATAGAATACTTTTTTGTTGCTCTTTTCACGATCTACAATTAAGGTCCCATAAATAAATAAATAAATTAAAAAAAATTTAAATAAATAAAAAATAAAAAAAATTGAATAAATAAATTTCATGTATTTGATTTCTAATTTGGCTGGTTTATGAATTTTTTTTTTACTGCAATAATTCCCTGAACCATTTTCCATCCATTTTGACGTGTGGATACAACCGAGCGAGCGGCTAAATGAAAACCGGGCACAGTTTTACTGACTTTGTGGCGCGCTGGAGGTCGTAATTTTTGTCGGAAATGAAAAATAAAAAAACGAATTTGTAGGTCTGGACACGCTCTACAAGTTTTATTTCAAACATTTTTCGATATCTTCCACCAGAAAGAAGTAAATAGCGAATTTAAGGGTTTTTTCAAGATGGCGGAAATTCTCCTGTGTCGTGGGTGCGTTTACAGACATATAAACTCACATACACAAACAGCCAGACCAGGAACAACTAATTGTAGGCCATACAAATATTTGTTCCGTGCGGGAATCGAACCCGCGACACGCAACTCAGCAGTCAATCGCTTAACCACTGCGCCAACCGTGCCGTCAACTATATCAATATTATATCAATTCAAGATAATTACAAAGATGAAGATAATAATTATTCGAGGCACGTACTTACTTCGATGTGCGCGCAGCTTAATGTATCGATGCGTGACGATCCTTATCTGGACTGTTCACTTCGCTCGTATGTAGTGCATCTTTTGTGTAGACTTTTCCAATGGAACTTTTAAACAAAATGTTTAAATAATTCGTACAAGTTAACTACAAAGAGGTTAACGGCCTATTTCACAGTATCAAGACGTACTACCCAATCCTATAATTAAATGGGAAATACCTACATAAATAAAATAATAAGCATAATCAGCCATTAACGTTCCCACTGCTAGGTAACACAGGCCTCCTCTTCGTGAGAGGTAATGGGCCGTAATCCATCACGGGGCCCAGTGTGGGGTGGTAGATGTCACATGTTATCGAATTTTTGGTTCTAGGACATGCCAGTTTCCTCACGATTTTTTCCTTTACCGTTTTAGAGAGCAGCACTGATCAAAATAAATTACACGATAGTGACCCTATCTTTTTAAAACTCTCTCTATGTTATAATAATAATAATAATAATATAATATCCCTGGACATTTCACACAGCACCATTTGTCCCAAGCTAAGCAACCTAATGCTTGTGTTATGGTAACAAGATGGCTGATAAACTACTTATATACATTTTTTTTTTTTTTTTGTAAATACATACATATTATAGATAGAAAAACACCCAGACTCGGAACAAATACATGTAGGTCATACAAATATTTGTTCCGTGCGGGAATCGAACCCGCGACACGCAGCGCAGCAGTCAATCGCTTAACCACTGCGCCAACCGTGCCGTCAAGTGTTATTTAGCTTAATAACTTAGAGAGAGTTTTAAAAACATACCTTATCTTTTTAAAACTCTCTCTATGTTATTTAGCTGACAACAAACGATCATGCATGAAGTGCTCATCAAGTCATTGAATTGTTCGAACTATGTTAACTACTAACTATAATAGATGAAAGACGTGCTTTTGAATTGCACATTTCGACTTCGTCTTCAACTGTGAAGTTCTTCAGAGCTGCTCATAGTTGAATTACAGTGGTATGTTGACTGCATACCAAATTCCATCAACTTTGTGGTAACTTGATCCTTCAGAATACAACACTTCTTCAAGAAAATAAATTTCTTCAGGGAAACATCTGATTCCCTGAAAATTACATAGATTTATTTTCTTGAAGAACTGTACCGATAATGCACTGTACACATACTCGTACATATAACAGTAGGCCAATTCTCGTAATTTAAAACGTTCAAAATCTAGACGCAACGCAGTCTCATCTCGGCGACAAACAAAAGTCAAAAACTTGTCAAAATGTAGAGAAATTAGAGGTATTTTTGACAGATTGAGACTGAGATCAGATTGTGAACTTTCTTAAAATTATGAGAATTGCCCTCTGTACTGATACCGTATATTGGATTAAGATAGCTCCAGGCCATGACAGCCTTATATATATAGATTTATACATTTAAAGCAATCTATAGTTGCCCGAGAGTCTGGAGTCACTACAAATTGCTATTTACAAAGGAAACAAATGAATACTTTGACTTTATTTCCCAAACTGAGTCGTTTACCGTGAAAAGACTACGATTCGTAGCGCAGTGCTACGCCGTAGCGCAGTGCTACGCCGTAGCGCTACGCGTAGCGTAACCATAAGAACACGTTGGTGTTTTATTATTGACTTATTCTTATAAATTCTATTGCGATTTTTACAAAAAGCAATATTATGCAAACGAACGATAAAAACAATGTCGACTTAATTAAGGTCTGTCAATAATTAAATGCCTAATTAAATTGTCAAATTGTAAAAAACATTATTGTATTTATTTGTCACTTTGTCACTAAAAAAGTTTTTGGATTGGTTTATAACAATAATTCCAGGTAATGCATGTTGCGTTTTATAGCATTGCGCCAATAATATCGGTAGTTTAGTTTTATTACCTAGAACCACTTTTTATATGTATCTTTTCACGTCATTTCGCAGACCACAAATTCCGTCTCATAAAATGGCTCACAGCTATTGTTATACCAGTACGAATAGACACGAACCACCATCGCCTCCGTCTACTTCCTTATACGAATAGATTGTAAGAACACAATGACGGCCCGTACCGTAATGAGTAACCACAAACCACCATTCATTATTATTTTTAATTTACTTTCAGGCTGTTTTCTGTTGTAATGAAAGAAAGAAACAAAAAATATTTATTCTGAAGAAATAAAAACTCATTAAAAAAGAAAATTAAATACAAAAGACACACGCTAATACAAAGTACCCAAAAGCCTTAGCCATAATTGAAAAATGAAAAATCCTTTGAATGATTCTTTTCTCAAATTGTAATAATGTAAGTATCTCCAGATAACAAAAATATTTATACTACATAAACTCATCAGGCACAAAATCATCTTATATCTAATCACAAGAGAGGTCAAAGCGCTCGAAGCAACAAAAACTTAGGGGTCGGAAACGAATCCGGCTCGAAGTACCAGAAAATGTAAAGGACGTGCGCTTTAATGATAAAAGGTTATGAGCCTAACGGGTTTAATGATCTCTTTTCAGCGACTTTTTTTTACATATTTGAGTCTCAAACAGATGTGAGATGGATAAACATAACGGTTCGTTGACCGTTTTGTTAATAAAAATGAAAAACATATTGATGCGTCGGAAGCATTGGTCGTCTTTTGTTCACGATATAATTATCATAATGCTGAAAATGATAAAATTGGTACTTTATGATTGGACCAAACTTTATACTTGATACATCGAGTAATTTTCGTTTGACCGCTTGTAGTCGAAATTCCCTCAGTCGGCCAATTTTTTGTTTAAATAAATATTTAAGCAACCTGTGGCCAAAAAACTGTGTAAACATGAATAGGTAGGTAACCTGTATTTACTTTTGCGAATTTATTTCATATCTCCCGTACGTTAAAAGCGGAATAAATCTGCAGCTGACATTAACGTCCATAAAATGGTATTGACAAGTTATTTAAGCATCCATGGGTTATTTGAATTCAAGCCCCCAGGGTAACACTTTGCGGTAATGATAGATTTAATGCAACAGAGAAATTATATAGAAATGTAATACCTACTCCTATCTCGGTTTTAATTGTTAATTTTGACATAATACTATACTTACTTTACTTCCGAATGACGGTCCTCTTTACCTCCGACATGACGAATTAGGATTTAATTTAGGAGAATAAAGAACAAGAAACATTTGGGGTTCTCAACGTGCTCTTTATTTTTCGTTGGTTGTAAAAGTGTTAGGGCCATTAAAACACAGTTAATCATTTCAAAAGTGGAAAATGTTTTTTTAAAATAAATAAACTCACCCCTTCTTCCTATAGGGGTAGGGAGATTTGTTCATTCAGCTAGAAAGTGGTTTGTTGGTGTTGGAAAATAATAAAGTATGAAACCATTAGCAAACTCGTCTGGTTGCGAATCCAGTATTGCCGTCGGCATCGCAATATATTTCAACCACAAGCCGGCTCATCGTCAACGGAAGCAATAGTGCCATTATTTGCTACCCAACAGAAGCGGATGCAATTATGTTTCCAATCACGATCTTGTAAAATAGAGTTCAGAAATATAGTCCGAGAAATTTTATACAGATTATACACTATGAACTATTTTTACAACCACTTTTAAATCGAGGAATCTCTTCCAGCATACTTCCTACATACAGCATACTACTACATAGGAGAGTAAATAAAAAGGGAGGTAGACACACATTACAAATGAATATGCAGATAACTAAAATAATTAAATTCTAAAGGCATAAAAGAAAACCGTGACTGACTGATCAACACATAGCTCAAAGCACAGAAGGGTTTGGGCTGAAATTTGGGAAACATATATTTATTGTGACGTAGCATCCATTGAAAAGGTTGTTGTTTGGTTGTTTTTGAAAATTTGACCATTAAGAGGGTGAAAAGGGGGATTTCTTGGGTTAGGGGGAAATGAAAAATTGTATGAAAAATTTATTCCTTGACTCAATAAACTTTAAACCTGACACGAATACTTATCTAACTAAATTATAAAGTTTGTCATTATTTTGTATTAAACACAAATATTAAGTAACCAAACGAAATTGAGCGCTTAGAAATAAAAATTAATTTAAACATGAGCTCTGTTTATCGCAATGCAGGCTCGAATTGTATTATAGAAACTCGTACATGCTGTAAAGGTATATAACAAATTACTGGACGCCTTAAAAGATTACCTTTGACTATGTTTTTTAAAAAGGCAATGGTTAAAAGAAAAAGGCTTTTACGATCTAAATGAATACCTACTTGTGAAGGAAACTGAAAATATATAATATTGGTATATACCTTATAATAATTAATTAATGTTTTTACTAAATCAACCCTGACATTATAATAGTAATGACATTATCAATTTATAATTATTTATACATTCTTAATCTGACATTATATTAAACTTTATCTCTTGAATATAAATTTGACATCAATTATTAAATTGGTTTCTTAAAAATCCTTATGCACGAGCTCTTATTTATTTCTGCTGATTTCTTTTTAAATTTAATTAAAATATTAACATTGTGCATGATAAAATTAAATATTTTCACACCTTATATTATAATATGTAATGCTAGAATATAAAGGGGCTATTATAGTTTTAAGATAATGCAAATAGATTAATTTCCATTTGACAACGCTTGTAAGAGTAGAAGAGAAAATAAAATACATAAAATAAAAATTACTTATTTAAATATAAACATACAATATGAGAATAAATTTACATACATTTATACTTTTGAAATAAATACAAATAAAATTAATAATTAATATTTTTTTTAATTATAATGAAATTTAAATAATAATCACATAATTAAAGGCATAGTGGAAGGATAGTGTTCTTTCACGCTTCTTTTAAATACTGCAACAGTTTGGCAGTCCCAAATGTCAAGTGGAAGTGAATTCCACAACCAAACCGCATGTACAACGAAGAAGTAGGAGTAGAAGTCTAGTGAGTGGGGAGGGGATTTGAAGAGATTTCTAAGATGTGACCTGCAAGGAGCAACAAAAGGAAGGAAGGAAATATGGCGGCGTTTTAGAGTTATGAAGGAAATAGCAGACATATTATCCGACAGTTCCTACGAAGTCAAATAGGGAGCCACTTGAGTATCTTGCGAAAGTTTGAAACGTGATCATACTTTTTAAGGTTGAAAACAAAACGAATACAGATATTTGGCAAACGCTCAAGTTTGGTTAAAAGCTCCTCGGTATTCAAATAACAGTCCTCAGCGTAGTCTATTATGAGTTAAATCAGAGTTTGACCAAGGGAGATTTTGGTGTTCAAGGACAAGAAAGGAGGCATTTCAACGAATGAAACAAGTGGTAGAGCACTTTGTGGCTGACTCAAGCAACATGTGAAATCCACGATTTTTAACCGGGTTTGCGTATTCTATGTGAACTTTCTTTAAGCAGAGTGGAGACAGCGACGCAAGATCCAGCTTATGCCACATATACATACCTGCCGCCGATAATTATGGC
This sequence comes from Apamea crenata, assembly GCA_949629185.1. Classification (NCBI taxonomy): domain Eukaryota; kingdom Metazoa; phylum Arthropoda; class Insecta; order Lepidoptera; family Noctuidae; genus Apamea; species Apamea crenata. The sequence continues at coordinate 8,071,257 of OX451356.1, read as the reverse complement.
CTGAGATTTCTTTGGGTGGATCTGCAGTCAAAAAGCGACCGCGACCACTTGCTCGTCAAATCTAGGTTCATAGCAGACACGGCGGCATCCGTATCTTGCGTTAATAAGTGAATGTAAAATAACAATTTATTTATTTACTAGCTGCGCCCCGCGGTTTGACCCGCATAAGTTTCGATCCCGTGGGGATATCGGGATAAAAAGTATCCTATATGTTAATCCTGGTTACAATCAACAATCATCTGTGTGCCAAATTTCAACCAAATCCGTTCAGTCGTTTTTGCGTGAAATAGTAACAAACATCCATCCATCCATCCATACATACTTTCAGATTTATAATATTAGTTGAAAGTAGAATTCAGACAAAAATCCATAATTGTTAGTTAGAAAAATTATCTCACAAACTATGTTAGTACAGACAAATTACAAAAAGGTCGAGACCGGGTTAGGAATTTTGGGTAAGGGGGTAATATGGGCTTGCTAATATTAAAAGTAAGTGAAAGTTTAATATTATAGTTTTATACACATCCAGAATAAAGTATCTAAATGATGGTTAAAGCAACATCAAAATCCGTTGCGTAGTTTACATCAACAACACGGTCATATAAACATACACGAAAGGCGACTTTACTTTATAATATGTATGGATAACTTAGACATTTTTACCAGTCGTGCCATTGTACATAGATGGTTAGATACATCAATTAATGGTTGATTTGAATTATTTCTGTGGACATGCTAGGATATAGACCAATTCAGATGATGCAAATTGTATTACGGATTTATTGCATAGATCTGCTTCAATATCACAAAGCTGCAATAAACTTACTTGCTTAAGCGCCATACTGCGAATTTTCTGCACCTAGAAACTGTGGGGAATAGTAGCATTTTTCTTCAAGTACGGACGCTTATCGAATGTCAGGTACCATTAAAGCTACTCTGCTGTGCAGCTACAAAATGTTCCGGATAACTGCTGCTATACTCGTTTCAACCAGTGCTAGATTTTACGTGGAGATACAAATCGTAAATCGTACATTTTAAGGACGTTGGAACTTTTATTGACATATCGAGTGCAGTAGGTTACCTGACAGTGTCAGCATTATATTATGTAGATTTTCTTCTCCATTATTAAAAATCCTCTTTTGAACCTGAGAATTAATCACAAATTCATATAAAGATGTTGACAATACAACAAAGAGGCGTCGTAAATATCCAAAGCTATGGTCTCAAAAAAGAGCGGTGACAGCCACATGCAGCCGCAATGTCCAAATATAAAGTGTTTTTTGACACCTTTATGTCAAATGCTGGTGTAAATGACAGGTTTTTCATGACGTCCGTTATAAATATGATGGAAACGCTCTTCTCAAACGTAACTAAAAGCAAACCAGTCAGAAAGTACCATCCGAAAGCTGACGTATTTATTAACTCACGTGACAAATGTTCACGGAAACAGCCCCAAAATGTGTCATTTAATTCCAAACATATGGTTCCCCCTTTGAAATTTTAAACATGTTTGTAGAACGAAGACATCGCAAACGAACGGGAGTTAGGAAGAATTTTGACAAAGTGACGTCAGACTTTCTGTAAGAGGGTACGAGTTTGTCGAGAATATATTAATTCGTAATTTTGCTATAAAATTGCCTCCTTACCCTACTATTCATCTTTTCTTTTTACTATTTACTGATATCCTTATTATAAAATTAAAATAAATAATAAAATTTATTTCCACAAAAGCTTCATGTACAATGAAATGTGTTTGGAGCCTCCTTTTAGGCAATTAATGCTTGTGTTAGGAGACTCCGCTCTTCCATATCTTAGATGTAGTGTTACAGATAAATACCTTGCTATTCCTATCATCAATATTCTAACATCTTGAGTATGTATCATGTGGTAAGAAGCGTGGTGTGCTTTAATTTGGTGTGGTGTGTGTGTAAGATATAGTGTGGTTTGTGTGGTGCGGTGTGTGGTGTGGTGTGATGTAGCGTGGTGTGGTTTAGCGAGTGTGGTGTACAGTAGTGTAGTGTGTGGAGTAGAGTGAGGTGTGTATCGTTATGGTGTGTGAAATATATTACTCATGATATACCAGAAGAGCTCCGTATCCTCATAAGTAAGACACTTAATCCAGTTCATCAAAAGTTTTTTAACTGAATTGTGTTAAAGGTTCGCTTTTAAAACCAATCGATTGTTCTTTTTGTTCACACAGGTACTTAGGGACCTACTTTTGGAATGTCATCGGTTGATGCCAATCCATTAATCATATCGATGAAATATGACTTGATGATTCTTTACCTATGACTGGACAGAATATTTTTGGTAGGCCATCAAGAAATTGCTAACCAATGGTCGTTTTCTCTAGTGAATTTTTGAAATATGATTTGACATTTTAATATATTTATATGATAAGTTACCCAGCAATGCTTTGTCAGAAATACTTACTTAGGTACTCGGTCAGCTGAACGAATTTCGCATTTTGATGCATATTCACGCCAAGTAAGAATTAGCTTGAAATTCCTGGCGATCAGGCTCCTGTATCCCTCCAGAATACTGCAGCTACGAGTGATTAAACTTCTCAAGGAAATAATAACACAAACATCTTTCCAATGTCGTATATTCAGTTTCAATTTTACCGTACAATGACAATACGAACGTTAATTTAATATCACAGTCCAAAAAGATTACGTGTAACAACTTACATTGGAAATAATCTTAGCTAAGAATTTACAGTGATTACAATACATGAAGATTAAAAATCTTCCGAACAGTATGTACAGTTTCTGCTGATGACCCTCATACAACACGAGACACAAATTGAGTATCAACCAACAAAATATTTATTGTAAAATAAAAATATCGTATGCTATTTAAACATTCGAAACAAAAGACAAAGCTAAGTTATACTGAGTTTTCCAATACTTCGTCACCAAGAAATATTTACATAACCGTAGCTTAGGACTTTATTCAGGTATCGCCGATGTGGGCAATAAGTCAGTCAGGCTCAAGTGGGATTCACGGGGACACGTCTGTTGGATGTCTCGGGGACTCGGGAAAGATGGGGTAGGGTCGGCACGCAGTCGCACGAATGGTTTTAGCTTGCGTAGATATTTATATCTTCATTTTATATAAACCTCAATATGTTTTGCTATGAAATCTTTGAGCACAACTAGAATATTTTCCATCTGTCTTTGATGGACGCTGAGTTTATATTACCTATCGCTAAATAAAATACTTTTTTTGGTAAGTGATTAACATTAAAATTCTAGTGAAGCTAGTCGAACGTTAGAGTCGACGTGTCGAGATCATTATGACGATTTTTTTACCTTTTGGCTACAAAATTATAAGAACAATAACAAATAATGTCATAAATATATACAGAACTTCATACTTTGCAAAAAACTAATGAAAACAATATTCAGATGTAATTGTTAGTATGAGAGCCACCAAATACAAAGGTTTTATCAATAAACGGGTTGATAAAGAGGGATGCCATATGGCCACATTTATGAAATTGATATTTTTTATTGTTTAACATACATACATAGTTATAAATTTTCACTAACTAGTATTCAGTTCTCATCAAATGGTCATTTTCACAGCCAGCTCACTGCTACCTGTGGAACAAAAAGAAAAGGTTGAAATAGAAATTGAAAATGAACGAAAGGACCAGAGATGGCGAAATACAAACTATTTGTAAAATATTATTTATATAAAACGCCATAAACAAATTATGTTAAGGTGGTCTTTAAAAGATCGCTCTTAGCAATAAGACTGTTCATTGCGGCACCCTTTGTAATATTCCACATTTATATCTGTTATTTATATGGTGTCATAAGACAGAGAGTATTCTATTCTATAAAACAATAATTTCATTTTTACAATATCGTGATAAAAATTAAAAAAAAAAAAACGTTTTACAAAATTCATGTTGTAAAATCATGTTGAAGACTCTTCAATGATTTGTATTACTCAGTCCGAAACAATTTTCAATACAAGGAATTTGCATTCCTTTAGAAAATTATTCGAAATTTTGTGTCAAGCGAAAATTTTCAATAAGTTTTTGCCAAACTGGGCTTCGTAATATAATATTAAACGTCTGTCTATATATCGTCAACTATGTACTAAGTTCAAATCCGCACTTCAATTTCGGTTAACATGCTCAGCCAATAAGCTGCTCACAATGTATTATCAGCGAACCATTGCCTGCCACTACAACGTACATGCCAATAACGCATTCTGAACCCAACCAATGAGATAGTTAAGACCACAAGTAGCTCACTGTCACTGTAGTAGGTCACTGTTTGAGCATCAGACCACTGTCATAATCGAATCAATTAATCACTTTAATCAGCCTTCCACTGTTACTGGGGTCCTTCGCTGATTTGATCATAATGAGTTCCTGTGTATCAATGCGTTCAGAGCAAGTTTTGATATTAATATGGATAATTAAACTGTTTAAAAAATATGACGCGCTTGGTAGCCCGAAATTCTTTACTTACTAATTACTAGTTTATGTAGTAGTGGCAATATCGTTATACTGTCCTGTCCTTAACCGTTTTAATTTGGGACTGGCGAAGACTTCTAATACGTTTCTCTATCCTCGCATCTCATTTCTACGAGACGTCCTGTCAGTGCACTTTCTACCTAACCATATTATCTTTCACACAAACCATTCATCTTTTCTTTGGTCCGTCTTTTCTTCTAAACATCTACATTCACATTCAACACTTTTCTTGTCACATGCCCCTCATTACTCTGCATCATATGTCCACGAACTATTTTAGCCAGTAAAAAGTTTGAAATATAAAGTTAGCACTCGGTAGTAAACGGCTTCACCAGCTGGAAATTGGGATTACCTACGAGAGCGCGACGTGATTAGATTTCCAAACAGCGTGCTGACTAGTTTGATCTGTTTCTGTAACTAGGTATAAACAAAAACTCCACTAGTTATCGCTTCAAATACATTATATTATGAAATCTAGTGTAAAGGGAGTGCTTTTGAACTGAATTGGGTGACAAAATAAAAATAGCTTAAAATCAAGTCATTTATTTGTTTTTCATTCATCATCATTTGTCATCATTTGTTGGTGTTAGTCATTATTATTATTATTTTTTTAATAATACATAGGATCCCGGGGTTTTAAACTAGAGTTAATGGAAACAAAAGTCGCAAAAGTCGTTTTTATTTTACACGCGATTTATTATATTCGCATACTTAGGTGTACCGAAACAACATAACGTCTTCATCGTAACCAGCCTGACATATAAATATGTTTTAACAACATCTTACGCAACGGCTGAGTATGTCAAATGTCAAACGTGATTTTGTTCCGGGTTCCAGTAATTAATGGTCCCTGTAGCTCGGCTAAACGGTACGTGAGTTATGACCGAGCGACAGACGGATGGATGGACGCGGCCACAAACAATAATCTTCTAAGGGTTTCCATTTTCCGATTAATTCCAGCTAACAGAGTTTCAACTTGGGAGTTAAAGTTCAGCCGGTTTGGATAACTTGTTTGTTACATTTAGTGAGAGGACCTAGATAGTTCTTGCTCGTGATTCTAAGTTTAGATTCCATAACATAATTACTTTTGTGAGTTGAAAGTTATAAGTAGATTACAAATTGTGTTTACTGAGGGAAGGATAACTGATTCTCTTTGGTTTCACAAAAAATAAAAAATAAATCACTCTAGAATATTTGCTACAAGTGATCGGGAGCAGAAAAAATTAATAAAATATATAAAAATTTTACCATAACAACAGCTAAAACCCTACTAAGACCGAGCCTGAATTTCCTCAAACTTTTCCTTGATATTAATAAGAACAAAAATGTTCTTTGTCTCGCTCAATATTTGACCAAGAGCCGACAGATGAACAAATTTAAATCGACATGAAGGGAAAGGTAATACCGTGCTCGGGCTACAAGGTAGCCATGAACCCAACCTGAATGAAGGTCATGTCTCATGTTCCAAAAACATTATTCACCCAAAAAGACAAATGTTTTCATAACCTGGGAAATATGATTAATATACGTTCTTTTTTTTTCTTTTCTTTCCCATGTCGGAGGAGAAATGGGCGGAATGGAAAAACGACAACGTGGCAAGGCCGGAAAGAGATGTCGGGATGAGCTGGACTCCTTCTTAACGGACTGGCCCAAAATTGCAGGAGACCGGTTAAAACGGAAAGAGGGAAGGGAGCCGTTCGCTCTGCAGTGGGACAGCACTGGCTTAAAATAATAATGACGTTCTTTGTAACAGCTTTTAATGAAACAGTTCAAAAGTATATGAAAAATCAATAGACGTACTTTTTTCAGAGTCTGCCGTGCGCATTCATTACGAATGGACGCTAACGAGGTCTCGGTAGCGGGGGCATTGACCCCTGCGCTCGCGCCGGAACGAAAAAGTGAAGTGGCACGTAATATTGTGAAATGTAGTCAATGTAACATTGTAATTAGTGAAGTTTTGTCCTTTATACAAAACAAAATTGATATTATGGACAATCAGAGTCTTATACAGATATGCAAAAGTGGGTTTTCTGAGGAAGACGTAGCATGTGCAAAGAAACTATTGCATCAAGCCATTCCAAGCAGCAAGCGTTTAATCAACAGAAAATGCAAAGGCAAATCTGAGAGGGAGTTGGCTGATATTATAGACCTTTTCAAGCAAACAGACCCAGAACTCGTACCAGTATTCGTTGCTCGTGACTTGCAGAAACTACCTCCGCTTACTTTCGATCATGTAGATGTAACGAATTTATTAAAAAACATCATAATACTGCAATCGGAGATTAAGTGTATTAAAGATAGCTATGCAACTAGAAGTCTTGTGGAGGAATTATATAATAGAAAAAGTGAGTCTCATCACCTAGAACACTCGTCTACGGAAACTTCAGAGACCAATGTTAATAAACGAAGAGGTGCTTTCACACTAGATGAGAGCACCTGCATAGATTTATGTGATAGCAATAGTAACAAACCTCACAATTACCTGCAGAGTACGGAAATAATAACGAACGACGGTATAAAGACGCAAAAAAGTAAGTCATTGAGTGCAAGGTCAACGACCGATGCCCTCGCAGTAGGTGAGGGTACCAAGCAACGTGTGACGTCACATTCGTCACCGCTCGCTCTCTCTCGCACTGTCACCTCAGGCACGCCCCTCTCACTCGCGCATAAAGTGGCGTGTGCGCAGCGCATGGAGGCCACGATAGCAACTGCGGTTCCGAAAAGTCGTAATGAAGTAAATGAGGCCTGCGTTCTTTTGCAGCACCGGGCGATTCATGACACAACTTGTGCTAATTTGCCAAATGGGGATTTATGCTTGGATTCATGTGAGGCGGATAAGTCTTGGGCAAATATTGTGAAGGATGGACAGTGGAAAAAGGTAGAACATCGGAAGAGGAATAAATCCACAAATAGATTTATTGGTAATCAGGGGAAGGGTGCAATTATTCCCGACAATAAGTTTAAGGGTGCAGACATAAAAATCCCTTTTTATATTTACAATGTGGATAAGGCAGCCACCACTAAGGACATAGCGGATTATGTGTTCAGTAAGACACAAGTAAGGATATCGCCTGAGAAAATTAACATGAAGAAACACAAAGGGTATGAGGCCTACAAATTTTTAATACCTAGAGTGAAACTACCAGTTTTTATGGATGAAAATGTATGGCCAGAGGGTGTGTCTTTCCGGCAATTTATTGAATTTAAAAAAGCCGCTAATGGATAAGCCGGTTAAGTTAATAAGTTTTAATTGTAAATGTGTTGTGACGTCAGTTGATTGTATCAGACGACTGTGCGCCACTGCTGACATTATAGCACTGCAGGAGACGTGGCTGTTGCCTCATGACCTGGCTTTTTTGGGAAACATACACAATGACTTTGCCTTCACCGGAAACTCAGCAGTGGATACGGGAGCAGGAGTACTTCGCGGTCGACCATACGGAGGTGTAGCACTACTGTGGCGGAAGAGTCTGTTCTCGATGGTTAGTGTTATTCAGTGCAATAGTGTTCGTATTGCGGCAATGAAAGTGATATTACGCGACAGAGAGATGCTAGTTTTTTCGGTGTATATGCCTACTAACTCCTGTGATAATCTTACCGAGTTTACTGACTGCTTAAGTGAAATTGCGGCTATAATTGACAGTAGTAATATAGAAACAGTATTTATGTTAGGTGACTATAACGCACATGCTGGTGAGTTATTCCATAGTGAATTACTTAAGATCTGTGAGGAGCAACAATGGGCATGTGCAGATATTGAGTGCCTGCCTAGTGACTCATACACTTTCGTGAGTGACGCGCACGGGTGTAGGCGCTGGCTTGACCACTGCATTACTACTGAGGCTGCGCGTCAGACACTCGTAAATGTTAAGGTACTGTACGATATATATTGGTCAGATCATATGCCTATAGAGGTAGAATGTAATTTAAATTTAATTACACCTAATATAATATTACCTAAACCTAACTGTAATAACATTGTTTGGGGGCACCGTGATTCAAGTCAGATAAATATATATAAGGAATTGTGTAATGCGGGTCTGCGAGAAGTAGATTTTCCGCACGAGTTTAGTCAATGTGCAGACACTCATTGTAGGAATGCAAATCACTATATTGTTCTGGATGATTTGTACAACAACATAATAGGTATTCTCCAACAGTCTGCTGAGTGTAGTGCGACGGCAAATAAGCCCCGAACGTTTAAACCTGTACCTGGGTGGAATAAGCTTGTTAAAATAGCTCACGAGGAGGCTCGACTGGCTTTTCAAGGTTGGCAGCTATGTGGTAAACCTGATGCAGGTATTGAATATAATAGAATGCGTAATACACGAAGAATTTTCAAAAGTAAATTAAAATGGTGTCGTAATAATGAAAAACAAATAAAACTAGATTTAATAGCTAAAAATCATAAATGTAAGGATTTTGGAAATTTCTGGAAAAACTCGAACAAGCTGAACCCTAGGTCGAACCTCCCCGTGAGTGTTGGTGGTGAACATAGCCCCACGCAAATTGCAAATATGTTTGTAGACCAATTTAAAGTAAGGCCCTTGGCAAGTCCTACAGTTAATCATGTGACGCAGACGGTGACTGACGCTGATGTGAGCATGAAGCTGGGAGTGACTTTCTCTGCTAAAGATATCGTGAAAGTGATTAATAATATGGTTAGGGGTAAGTCCCCAGGACATGATCACCTCAGTGTTGAGCACCTTAGGTATGCTGGTTTTCACTTGTCGAGAGTTTTGGCGATGTTTTTTAGACTGTGCATAAGTCATTCTTATCTACCTAGTGCACTTATGAGAACCGTAGTTGTACCTATAGTAAAAAATAAAACCGGTGATGCTGCAGATCCCACCAACTATAGACCCATATCCCTAGCAACTATCACAGCTAAGGTGCTGGACAGTCTGCTGGATGCATATATGGCCCCTAGGATTACTCTGCACGAAGCACAATTTGGTTTCAGGCCTGGGTTATCCACAGAAAGTGCCATCATGTGTCTTAAGCGGACTGTCCGGTACTATACGGATAGGAAGACACCTGTAAATGCGTGCTTCTTAGACTTGTCCAGGGCTTTCGATCTCGTGTCTTATGACCTTCTGTGGGCTAAGCTTGGGAATGAGAAGGAAGTAGAAACTGAGGTTACCTCTTTGCTAAAATTTTGGTATGAAAACCAAATAAACAATGTTAGGTGGGCGGGGACTCTGTCCGAGGAATATAAATTGGAATGTGGGGTGAGGCAGGGGGGGATCTCATCCCCGCGCCTCTTCAATTTGTATATTAACCAGCTGATTGTTGAGCTCAGCAGTACTGGCATCGGCTGTCATGTTGATGGTATTGCTATGAACAACATCAGCTATGCGGACGATATGGTTTTGCTGAGCCCATCGATCAGTGCGTTGAGACGTTTGTTGAAGGTCTGTGAGGATTACGCGGTGGCTCAAGGGCTTAGGTATAATGTCGCTAAGAGTGAGTTTCTTGTTTTTAAAGTTGGCGCCAGAAGAGACTTGAATGTGCCGTGCATCTCGTTAGCAAGTATGCCCTTGAAGCGAGTTTCAAAATTCAAATACCTGGGTCATTGGGTCACCGAGGACCTTTGTGATGACCTAGACATAGAGAGGGAGCGCAGGGCGCTGTCTGTTCGAAGTAATATGCTGGCCCGCAGGTTTGCACGGTGTACTTTTGAGGTTAAAATGACGCTATTTAGAGCCTATTGTCAGACTTTCTACACCTGCAGCCTCTGGGTCAAGTATACGCAGAAGGCATACAGCGCTCTGCGTGTACAATATAACAATGCCTTCAGAATGCTTGTGGGGCTGCCGCGGTTTTGCAGCGCGTCGGGTATGTTTGCGGATGCGAGGGTGGATGATTTTTATGCCATCATTCGTAAGCGATGCGCTTCTCTCCGTCACAGAACACGCGTCAGCTCCCATAGCATGTTGAGGGCATTGAGTGACCGGTGGGACTGTCCGATGCTTGGCCGGTGGGTGAGACTGCACACACAGGTCGGCGATAGATAGTTTGTTTATATTGTTTTGTAGTTTTCATTTTATGTTTTTATTTTATATTTTTCTTTGAGATTGTATGTGTTACTAACATTAGTTAATTAAGTAATTTATGTATTTACTAACATTATGGACTGCAAGGTCTGCAATAAAAGTTTATTATTATTATTATTATTATAAAGATTATTCCAATGTAGCAAAACTTTCTAAAACTCCTAAAGAAACACTACAATAGAAAATTCGTAAAGTATGGAAGGTTTAACCCTTATTTTGCCTTTATACATTTTAGCACAATCTAATTTCCATAACTTGATAGAATATAAAGTACGAGTAGTGGTGTGTAGTGATATAATATATAACATTGCACAAACCTTTTCATAAAAGAGTATCACAATATTCTAGTTGCTTCAAGTAACTTAGTTTCTTATACTCTCGTGTGTAAATCTTAACAATGCAATTCAACGCATTGTATACTAAGTTTCAAGTTGTCGAGAAAGCTGTCGTCAGTTTCATTTTACTAAAGAATGTATAACATATTTCAAACAAAGTGCCCTGGGGAATGGCGTCAGAAATTATAACAATGTAAAATGTTCTCATATAGCATGCTCCAAACTAAATTGCAGTTGCTAATGAAGACCGAATGAGATTTTCCGGAAAATCTGGAGTGAAGCCAAAAATTTCTAATGTCAGTACTGACATGAGTGGAAATTCGAAATGTATGCTTTATTCCTGCTGATTTATTCGTGAGAATTATTTTGAAATACAGCAAAACGTTATATGATGGAGAAATACGAATTGTTTCTGCGGATAGTTTTCCAGTGTCGAAACTATTATAATATCTACACACCCTTTGTTTGAAAGTTGGAATACTTACCACAATAGTTTTGACTTTTGAAGCTAGAAGTCTGTTTCATGAAAGTAAATACGAGCAAAGTAAATTGTTAACTAAAGTAATTTGGTTATCCCGTCCATTTGCCTAATTGGAATAACATGAAACGATTTCATTCGTTATATCCTCCTATACGGTTTCATTCGTGAAATAGAAAGCAAACATGCCTATTTCCATTTAAGAAATAAGTTTAAGAAAATGTATTCTACATTTGTCCTCCCGGGGAGTAGGATACGTGTTTATTTCCTACCAATAGTGTCTCGCCCGCAGTTTATACCGTTTCTATAAATACAGAAGCGGACATTTTAGAATTGGAATCTATTTCTTATTCTTCTCTACGACCTGCAATAAAATCGCAAATTCTATAACCCAAGGGAGATATTTGAAACCCCTAGGAGTCTGAAACGGTCAGGGTTTCGTACGTGGTTTAATTATTTTGCAGACATTAGGTTCTAGTTCAGGGAAAGTTGGCAGAGTGTCAGTTATTTATTTACGAGTATTTAGAGCCATTCAAAAAACTGTCTGATAAGAAAAACTTAAATGAGTTTTGTGGTGTAAAGTAACGAAGTTTCCTTAGTAACTTCATAATTTTGAGCACTTTATATTAATAAGAGAAAAAGAGGTAAACGTAGCCTGTTAAAATTTACATAATTAATTACATTTTTTGTCGAGTCCTTGTGCCTCAAACTACCATTACAGACACAGTAATGTGTCGGGCACATGCCGCACAACATAATTAGCTGTGTCTTTTGTGACTTCCTGTGCTCTAGTTTGTACGAGGCATAAGACAATAATAAATGATGTTGGATTTTCAACGCTCGGCGTATCGCCAAACGTTAAAAATTCAACAGCACGCTTTAGTCAGGAATGAATTTAGGTGTCGCCTAGGGTATAGTGAAATCGGGCATTACATTCTTACACTACGCGGCTCTTGGACCTGAAACTGTCTAATTAACGAAAGACGTGTTTTATAATTTTTGTTTGTGGGCAAGCAAGCATAAAATCCCAATTGAAATTCATGAGAATCAATGCCGTAGCTAGTCCTGAAGGAATACGCAATGTTTTCAGTGAAAGTCATAAATCTGCAAAGTATCCAGGCGAAAACATAGATACCTACGTACGTAGAAAAGATTACAATAGGTACCTATATTTTATAAAAACGATTAAACATACAACCGACGCAGCTGGCATGCCGAGGTAGCATATTTAAGCCATGTCATAAAAAGATACCGCTTTTATTTCAGTCGCAAATCACTGAAAAAGGACCAACCCTTTTTTCTTTGTGTTCCATTTTCATGTCTTTATATTCCATGAAACTAAAGGAGATTATTACTTTACGTAATGGCATTAATTAGTAAGTCATTGTAATGTAACTAAAGTATCAATTAGAATAATGTCGTGAGCTTTATACATATTTTTTTTCAGTAAACCTTTTGCTGTTGTCCCACTGTTGGGCAAAGGTCCCATATTTTTCCAGGTTTTTGTGCTGTGCTTTCACAGTTCAATCGGTCAAGAACGAGTCCAAATCGTCACGTCACCGTTTCTAAGGCCAGCCTAGGACAGCGCCCGTCTTATCGAAAAAATATCGTGAATGCGCTCCTTAAAATTTGACCTGGTTATCTGGTACATATTTTATGGAAAAGTCTAAGAACTGATTTTCCAACGCCAGACTATACGTTATTGGAGGAATCATTTTGAAATTTTGACAGTTCTTTCATACAAAAACTGTCGGATGTCAATTTTATTCGACGAATAAAAATTATCTGTCGATTGAAGATCAGCCCTTACTAACGGAGTCTTTAAGGTAAAACATAAGCTAAGACTTGTTTTTCGACTGTTTGACTTACACAGGGTGGCAGGGACGTCGACGCGCAAACTATAACCATGAATTCAGCACATGATTCTAGAAAAAACAGACTTTTTATAGAAAAGTGCAATATACCTACGCGGTCGAAATGTATGGAAGAGCAATTTTTTTTTAAAATAACGACGAAAAATTTCAACGGAAGGGTGTCCAGAATCATGTTCTGATCTGGTAATAGGCTGCGCGTCCATGTCCCTTCCGCAGCGGGTGAACGATTAGCGGTTTCGTAAAACAGCTTGAAATGAAACGTCAGAATACAGATTTTAGTTCTTAATTTTGTCGCTCGTGGCTCTGTGTATCGTAGCAACAATAATGGCGTCCGAAAAAGAAATAAATAAAACGAGTAATACGAGTAAAAATTACATTAACTCAAGTGAAAACAGTGACTTTAGGGACAATATTAATTAAAAGTTATCACAATTTTATGAAAGACGCTCATTGTGAGTGCAGGTAGGTAAGCCATTCTGCATTACGTCTAAACGTCGGTAGCAGTTTTGTAAAACGTAGTGCAATGACAATACGGCTGAAAGTTGTTCAGTTGTTCAACATAACGGTGCTGTTTTGTAAAACAGCAGATTCTACAATCCATCTGCGACATCAATACCAAATATCCTACCTCTGTTTTTACATTACAAAGCAGTTAATTTGCATGATAATCGAATCTAATAGTCTCATTACCTGCAATCCTAATTAAGCATAAACATTAGTTAGTATTCCTACGTAGAACTCTCTCGGGATTTGAGTACCTACCTATATAAATATTGTATCGGTGAAACGTAAAACCAACGTTTGTTTCATTATTATAATTATTCTAATGTTAAAAAGGGTCTGAATAGACAATCAGGTAATTAGGTGTTTAAATAATGAAAATGAAAGTCATAATATCACGCCTTTAATTATTGAAGGGGAAAGCAGACGTTTTTATTACACCCACATTGCACTAGTTATTTTATTGTATTTTAATTAACTGAGCACAAACCCTGATCCTATTAGTAAACCTACCTTAAGTTAAAATACCGGAGGGCCTGGACAAAGTGGCATTCTATCACCAATATAAAATATATAACGATGATGGAAAAGTCACAAACGTTGGATTGACATCGGCTACCAAAAACTGATATCAATCATGTTGAAAGTTGTTGTAAAATGTTTTGACAGTGATTGCCACTTGTCCAGAGCGTCTGGTTGCTACAATTTTTTGTAGTGGATAACCCTATTACCGAGCCCAGGTCAAGGATCGTTCGTCGTCGATGAGCTCCCTGAAATAGGGTTGAGCTACACGATGACTGATGCATGCATGCCGTCGGCTGGGACAGGTCAAATCAAAGCTACAATGGCTCTAAGTTTGTTTCAGCATTTCTTCTCAGGGATCCGTCACCTAGGGAATGCCATCTAGTTTTCAAAATATTGACGTGTAAAAGTGTCTTAAAATATTTACTTACAAAAAAACATAAAACATATAAACGTTTAATTTCATATCGATCACACAATATTCAGGAAATTCAAAATGGCGACTGTAGCTACGACTTTATTCAAGTAAACAATTCATAATCGGCGTCTATATTGTAATTATGTTTTGAGAATGCTCCCCGAATTAAAGCTATTACGGAGTTTGTCCCCCGAGGCTCGATTTACATAGAACAAGGTACTTAAGAACTAGTATTGGTATTAGCTGACTACTTCGCAAACACATTTCATAGAGAATAATTCAATATGACAATAATCAATGTGGTATTTTCAACATTGTTTTTGGTAATTATTTTATTAAGTAGGCATTAAAAAAAGGAACTAATCGATTTTTTCTTTAAGTTTGAAAATAAACCATTTACCGAAAATGAAAGCTAGGTTATTTTCGCATCGACTACTTATTGTTAACAATCATAAATTCAACCTTTTCCCTGTAGAGATGGGATCAAACGACTGATCACCACGTGTTTCATTCAAAATTCTTACATATTCGTTCATACATCTTCACCGTACACGTGCGCCATGCGACTTCTAGGTACACACCTGACCTTTTTAAGGGTATGCCAATTATAATAAGGTCAGTATAAGTCTTTCAAAGGTGATGCCCCCTGGCACTTGAACATCCATCTTATTAACTCCTTATATAATTCGCATAAATAGATAAAATCCCCCATAGTCTTTTGAATTTTATTTATCATAATTCATGATGAATCAAATCATAATTGTAGCTACTCGTATATAGCGAAATATATATCAAAAGAAGACGCAATAAAAAAAAAACAATAAACTCTTATCGTAGATTTTGTTATCGTTTTCGAATTAGATTCAACAAAATCAATTAAATGATAAATTATTTTGTTTTGTAAGTAGCTCTTTACAAACACTTTTACACGTCAATCATATTTTAAAACTAGATGAGGTTGGCGTTTCAAAGGCCGAAATAAACTCAGAGGTCACAGTCTCTTTTAAAGTCCAGACATAATCTTGGTCAAATCATTGAAGACCATGCAGGTCGATGTCTGAGATGATCTTTTGAGGAAAGAACCACACAGATTGAGAGGACTTGTCCAGTCAGTGCACGCATTTGTCAGAAATCGTCCAGCTCAACTCAAAACTTAAGGAGCTCGACGATTCGACGAACAATACCAAAGAATGGACATTTGGGTAGGCCACATTAATTACTCAAACTGCCAGACCATGACAAAAACTAAGAGAACAGAGAGAAAAATAAAATATAATAAAAATAACCCACATGGTCTTCACATTCACAATAATTAAAATAATAGAATACTTTACAAAGTAAGCAAATGTCATAGTATGTATAAAATTCATTAATGTTAAAGAAAAACAACAACAAAACAGAAAAATAAGAACACTGAATAGGTAAAAAATTGGAAGCAGCTCAATCCCAAGCCTTTTTGTCCTCGATATAATCCTTAACGGTATAAAAGGCTTTCTGGCACAACTTACGTTTAATGAATGATTTGAATTTATTAAGGTCTAGATCTTGAAAGGGGCTTGGAACTTTATTATAAAAGCGTATACATTGGCATCTGAACGAACCACCTATTTTCTTGAGCCTTGTTGAATTCAGGTCAGTCACTGAATAATTACATTAAACAAAAACGAAACGCCTAAAGACCGAAAAAAAGATCGAAACCTAAATTAAATGATCTCAATTTTGCTAGTTATACTTATGCTTTTATCACAAAATTCAAACTTTAAAACAAAAGTAAAAAAAAACCTTTTTTTATTATTACCTTGGATACAAAGCATGTAGATCAGGATGCACAGGCACGTGTCTTGATCGAGGTGACATGGCGGCCGCGGCGTTGATCATTCGTATGCGTGCGCGCAGCCTCTCGTACTGCTCCGGTTGATACTGCGCTGCTATTGTCACCGTGGCCCCTGAGTACTGCTTGAGTTTACGGGAAAAAAAGAATGTCATTATATCGTAATTACTATAAAAAATAGCATACAATTAGCAGAATACATTAAATTTTAATAACTCGTCACAGAATTGTTATCCAATTAAAGAGCATGTCGAGTGAATGAGGTTTGTAACGTTAAAATCGAATTATTTATATGGAAATAAGTGTAATGATTATTATATTGAACAGTTTATAATTTGGTATCACCATATTTTACCACTAGACACAGCAATTACAGGTAAAATCAAAAAACTAAATAACACAAATTATCAAAACCAAAACGTTACGCTCTCAAAATGTTCAAAATAGGTACTACATATGTATAACTACATTACATATGTAACGAGTGTAGGTAGTTCATTAAAGTTCAAGAAAACTCAGGACATTAAAAAAACAACATTTGAGACAAATTCTCCAAAACATTAAATCTGGCTGGTTCAAGTTAATAATGTTGAATATGACCAAAATATCAAATAGATACCTTCAACGCAGCAGCGGCTTGTTCATGCGTAGCCCTTGTAAGGTCCCTTCCATCGACACTCAGTATCCTGTCGCCTCTATGTAGCATCCCATAGGCAGCGCCACCCACGGAAACGCCCGATACGAACACTCCGCAAGCGTCCTCGTCCGTACTCCCCTCCACTTCTCCCCCCAGTCCGCCGACGATGTCCATGCCGAGACGAGAACCCGAGCGGACGAGACGGACCATGCGGACACATCTGTGAGATGGGAATTTGAAGTTATTCGGCGTTTATTGGGGACAAAATTTTGAAACATGAAGAATTTTGGGTAGATTTTGAAGTAAATTGGAAGCAAGGAAATACAGGAAGCGATACAAATAGGATCGAAATCATTTGAAATATTCTGGTAAAGGACAAGTTCCAGTTTGGATAAAACTACTTCTGGAAAATAGAGTCTCTTAAAAGCATAGAAATGCAAAATCTGCTGGAACAGGAGTCTGGTTTGAATAAAAAATTGAAATTAATTTTTAACTAAAGATTTGCAAAAGTTGAGGAATTACGAGTTCCAAAGACGTATTCAGCGGTTTTGCAGCAATAGCAAAGGAAGCGAAAGTTTCAATGTCCGTAAGTTATTGTCATTGTTCCGTAGTTGGCGACATGATTAATATAATAATTCTTACCAGCATTTGTGGTAAGCCCTTAATTGAAAATCTTATTTGTTAAAACATTTGCCTTGGAACGGAGTTTCGAAAAGAGCGTTTTTAATTCCAAAAAACCATGTATTGCGTGTATTAGCATAATCAGTCTATAATGTTCCCACGGCTGGGACACAGACCTCTCGGCAAGAGGGAGTGAGCCGTAATCGACCACGCGGGCCCAGTGCGGGTTGGTAGTTGTTACATGTCTTTGAATTGTTGGTTGTAGGACATGCCGGTTTCCTAACGATGTTTTTCGTCACCGTTTTAAGAGTTGTGGTGTTGAAATAAATTAGGATATAATAAAGCGCCTGTCTAAGTTCGAAACCTACAACCTATAACTTGTAAGTCGCGGGCCACCAGTGCTGTAAATGTATCAATTTATTACCAAGTCAACGAAGCTACACCCATAAATTCGTAAATATTTATAATTGCCGGAAGCGATGGCAAATCTAAAATACATAAAGCGCGAAAAAGAGCTCAGTTTTCTAAGAAAAACTATGATTAAATAAAGTAAAATAACACAAGGCAATTCTGCTGCCAAAACAAGTCTGGCTAAAAGATTTAACGTCTTGTAGTTTCAGGATTAGTGCCAAAAATTGACTCGTTAAAGTGATAACTGAAAAATGTTACGATAAAAATACACTTAACAGAATATGTAAGGTAGCTTTGAAAGAATAAGTAAGACACTGCAATACGTATTACTTAAGGAATATTATGGAGAGTGAGAGGTAAAAGGCGATTAAGAGTCAAGGAAAAAGTGCGAAAATATTTGTCGAAAGCTTCTAAAGGTAAATAAATATAAAACATATCAGAGCAGCGGTGTTACAACCATTTAATCTAAACCCGAATTAAGGATAAAAAATATCATCTGCATAATACGATGTCTGTCTCAAAAAGATACTTTATGATAACGGAATTTTTGGGTTGAGAAATTCATGTAATAAATCTTCCGCACAAAATGTAGGTTACCTTGAAAGCGAATGTAGTAAGGGTCAACGTTACCTCGGTATTTCACTTGGCTCCTCTTCTAATAGCTCGTGAAGCGTTGAGCACGATGTGGCTTGTGTTTTAGCTACACAAAGAACATATTGATTCATGGTTTTGTTTACTTGTTTATTTACCTCTAATTTCTCTTTTACTTTGTTATTTTCTGTAATCAATTCTAAATTGTGTTCACATTAAATGTTTTTAACATTATCACTATGGATTTTAACGTAGGTCTTCTTTGTGTTATAACAACAGTTATTGATTTTCATCACATATTAATGTACTTTGCATGTTAGAAAGTCTTATTCCAGTTTTGGGAATTGAAGACTTGCAGTAATTATTATAATTGTTATTACTATAGAGTTAATATAATAGATGTTGTACATACTTGAATATAGTGGAGCGGTCTTAGCGACTGGTGGAACGGAGCTGCCAGCGGATAGGACAATTAGCGTTACTTGATCCCCTGTACTCCTTAACGCAGACACAGCATGGGCATGCGTTGAACCAATTAGTGATGTTTCTATACCCTTCAAATAGAAAATATATTTATAGAATGTCGTTTTGTTTATTATTTGATTGGAACAAATACTTTTGGGTACTGTTACTACAGTTTTTATGCGTGTCCTTTCTGCTTAGAGGGATGGGCTAGGTAGTCCGCGAAATTCAAATTTTCTTACGTTTTTTGCAATATGCAGGTCAATGTCAGGTTGCATGTTACTGACCGTTACAAATATGACTTTACAGAATTATAATCATTAAAAACATCAATGCAATCCTCTATGGACTTATAATCCTAATTATATTTCATGAAATAGTCATTCAATAGGATCGCTGCCCCCTTAATATATTATTTCCATTCTCATGCCCATAACATACATCTCAATCAACCATCAACTGAATATTTATCATATTATCCTTCACACAATCCATCTATCATTTCATCGGTCATCCTCTATTGTTATAGCCATACGGTTCATTTTTATTTTATTCAATACTTACATCTTTATCTCTAACAGCCAAAATTTTATCGCCTAATCTTAATCTGCCATCATGGTGGGCTGCGCCACCAACAGCAATATGGGATACAAAGATCCCTCCACCACCCGCTGCGTCGTCCGCTCCGCCAGCTATTCCAAGGCCTAGTCCTCGAACACCTCGCCACAATGTAACTACTCTAGGCCGGCGAGCTCGACGAACACGCTGATAGAAAAAAAAAATGTTGATCATTAGGAATAATATTATTTACTTTATATTTCTATTAAAATTTATATGGATGGATGGAGCTGTCCAGATGGCTACACATTGGTCTGAATAAATTTGTTGTCAAATCAAAACGTACAGAAGAAACATAATAATAAAATTGATAGTAGTGTCTCGTAATTATAAGCTATGGCTATTCAGAAAAACAAATAGCTGTATGCGCAACTATTTTATACAAAAGCTAAAACTACTTATAAATCATTATAATATCCACGGTTCTATAGGAATAAACGCTTACAATATCTTTCGCTTTCAATTGTTTTCTTTAGAAGTTTACTTAGATCAACAATTCTAATTTTTGTGGTACTAGTTTTTCTTGACTAGATTGCGTGCCTAATCTCGTTATTTTAAGAAAACACGCTTAGTAATATTTTCTAGCTTCGTGCTAGAAAATATTACTAAGCGTGTTTTCTGGTTTTTGGTGCATCCAAGTTTGATATTTATTTTAGTAACTAGCTCATTTATTATTTTGGAAACCTATTATCATAGCTTGATAAGAGATTATGGCTTGATTCTTAACATTTTTGTTATTGGTTTTGATAAAATTAAATTCAGCGCTGCTGGTAATGTTTGCTTCAGCGATTTTTCAACTGGCGCGACGCCAACCTTCCTTCGTCAGCTGACTAGCATCAGGTATTACAACTGTTGTTGCAGATACTGTATCTTTTGTATATTCAGTATTGTTTTATAATTAATTCCGAGAAAGTAGACGCTGTTTTATTGTAAAGTAATTCTATATGTACTAATAATAAAGCTGAAGAGTTTGAACGCGCTAATATCTGGAACTACATGTCGGATTTTAAAAAAAATGCATTTGATAGCTCAATTCTTGAGGAAGACTATAGGCTATATTACATCACGCTATGACCTTTAGAAGCCGAGCAGATTGAAAAACGTCAAAAATAACGCTAAGCGAAGTGTACGATAGTACGGTTAGTTGACTATAATTCAAAGGTTTTAATTTGTTTAAATCCAGCTTTTCTGTCTAACAATAGTTTAAGAATTCATAGTTTTCTCTTTAGATATACTTTTTAGAATGGCCAAAAGTTTAATAAAAATATAATAAAATACCTAAGTACATGAAGATATTGAATTTCAGCACCGTTTACGAATTTTTTGCTTTCCATTAATTGGATAAAGTTTGCGTACCTTATTGTTATTTATTTAACATATACATAACTGATCCTGTAGGTTTTTACGTGAACGATTTTTTAAACAAACACATTTTTTAAACAACAAACCCGTTTTTCTGTGTTATTAATTCGTGCCAACACGAGTTAATACGGAAACATTTATAAGCCATAATTAAACATATAAGTACCTAAGCCATAATTATCTTCTCAATCTGAACTAGTTTTACATCTTTGCCAACAAAAATCCCATTAACACAGATACAAGCCAAAGCAAACTACGTCTTCGTAGAATTTCACAGGGATCTCGTAAACAACAGCGCGCGCCAATCTCGCAGTCACACCATTAGTGAGCGACAAAAGTGCTAGTGAAGCGAAGTATAAAGCAACCAATTAAACAAGAGCATTTTAAAGAAAGAGCAAGCGATGCTGAACTTACTAATCTAACGACGCTCCCGGCTTTTTGAAGAGCGTCAACTGCGACTGAATGTGGCGCCCCTTCCACGGAAATGTCGTTTACCTGCACAAAATATGGGTTTAAAGATATTTGGCATTGTATAAATTTTGTCAGAAGCAGCATTTTTATTCAACGCACGTTTTTGTGACGCATGTTTACCCCCAACTTGCTATTTTTTTTTGTGTGTTTGTTCTTTTTTATGCGTCATGTTTGCCGCAAATAAATGTATTATCTTTCTTTCTTTTTCTTTCTATTCAAATATTTGCGCAATTCGTCAAAAACAATATTATCTTTGTGATGTATTTCGTCTTGAATGTAATTGAATCACAATTATTTCGGTAGGTATTCATTGAAGTGTGATTGACATCGGAACGGACGAAACAAATGACACCAAATTTAATTTACTCAACAATGTTGTTTGTGACAAAATGGTACCTTTTAATAGTACCTACCTATTAAAGCTGATTTAATTTTAATTTCTATGTCTAAACATGTCTGGCTATATTGACAACTAGCTTCATATTCCTGACTATAGTTGTAAATAAAACGTTTTAAACGTAGTAAATAGCACAACCAGATTTATTTTTGTGTGGAGTTGTATGCAATGAACATTAATTGTCGATGTAATCGCTAAACATAACATTGATTCAGTAAACATAGCGTGACAAATCAAACCAGTTAATTTAACAAATCCACTAAAGAGTGTCAATTTTATGATTTTAGGTAAAGGATCAATTCGAAGACATGTGACATCTATCAACCCGCACGGGGCCCGCTTGGTAGATTCCGGCGCACTTCCTCTCACCGAGAGGAGGCCTGTGTCCCAGCAGTTGGAACATTATAGGCTGCGTATGCTTATGGATGTGTATGTACAGAATCTAGTGTTCCTTTTTGCCGCTGCTGAAAAATACCTTTAATCATTCTTAAAATTGAAAGGAAGACTTAAGATCAAAACGTTGTAGACTGGATTCAGTTTTTGTATGCAAGTACGAATGTTAAATAAATAAAGAAGGAAAGAAAGTACATATTTTATTATATATTTTTTTTTTTATTAAATAAACGTATTTTCTTCTGTTTGATGTATCGTGTCTTTAATAAAGACACAAGACATAAGATAAAAACAAAAAATAAAGTCCGGTGTAAGAAATTAGCAGAAAAGTGCCTCACGACTGCGCCAAAAAGGCCCAGTGTAAATGTTATTAGTTGGTAGGCATCTCTTTTTAATAGATAAACTACTATACATTCACAAATCCATCTCACATCTGCCTTCGAAAGTACGAATATTAGCTTTGTACATACCAAAGAAGAAGCGAAGAATAAGCAACAAAAATGCGATGACCATTAGGGCTTTACTGTAATCCATTAGTTGGGTCATTCATTGAATGAGTCGTTAGTGTAAACACATTTATTTTGACCCAACTAAACGAAGATTGCTGAAGGGTGCCTTTTATTACCTACAATTTTACAAGTCCACTACTAATAACTTACAGTTGGTTAACGACAGCAGTGCCGCAGAGCGTCCATACATTTGATAGAAGAAATGTCAAAGTGACATTTCACCTGTCAAATATATGACGTTGAACCACTGTAAAGCTACGGTTCCCTAGCGGTGACCGCGACATAGCGTCTGCAATTTACTTACTTTGAATGATGTCACTTTTATTGACATACTTTTAGACGTTATTTATTGAAGTAAGTTGGTGTTGTCATAAAGAGCGTTTTTTGACACCGAAAAGTCAAAGTCCAACCCTGCTGCCATAATTTACATGGCAGCAGTCACTGCGGCTGTTATGTGGCGCCCACCGCTCTTTCATGAAACCGTAGCTTTACTAACTTACAGACGGTCAGCGGTAGCGTTCCCGCAGAGAAGAGAAATGTCACTTTGACATTTCTCCTGTCAAATTAATATGGGCGTAGTTGAAACACTGTAAGTAGGTAGTTACACTGTGCTATTACTATACTTACCTGCAACAAACACGTCTCTACAATCTATCTAATAAACTAGTTAGTACTGGTACATAATTACAGTGTAATCTGCAATAGTTTAAACACTATAATAACAATATTGGGGCAGGATCTTATCTACCAGGACAATTTATTAGGTACCTCACTCAGTAGGGAATTACTGCCAGAGTGACGTCATTGGAAAACTGAGCTCAGTAAAACAATTAATTGTTATTTACTGTGGAAATAACAATAATTGAGATTTATTTCAATCGATAGAATAATAATAGTTAATTTAGCCTGTACAATACAGATATTACAATTTCATTCGATGAATACAAAGTTAATTATTATTTTATTAAAACTATTAGTTCATTATTAGTTTATTGAAGGTACGTTTAATTAAAAACTGATAGGTACAGACACCAGCAGGCTAAGCTACCCGAAACTGTTAAATTTTCCCAATCAACCTTGAACCTTAATGCTTTAGCGATAAAGTTGAAAATCTATTAAAGAAATTTGACAGATTATAGTAGCTTGATGTACTGGCGTCTGAATTTGTTGTGAGTTTTAGGTTTTCATTCCATAGAGATGACTTAGAATTGTATCGGTTCGTTGACATAGCTGTACATCACTATCATACCTACTCGGCTAAAGTGCTAATTTTACTAAAGTCAGATATCGTTTATCCGTTCAATCAACTTGGCGTCTGACAGTTCTAGTACAAAAAAAAAACAACTGTCAATAATTCAACTTTTATTCTCACTTTATGACAACAGGCTGATTTTTTAATCGACAGATAATTTTTATTCGTGAACTTTTGACAGTTCTTCCACACAAAATCTGTCACACGTTAATTTTATTTTACGAATAAAAATTATCTGTCGATCGAAAAATCAGCTCTTATTCTGGGTATAAAAGCTTGATGAAATTCGCCCAATAAGTTAAAGGCGCATACTCTATAAGAAAATAATAGAATATAGAAATATGCGTATTATAAATCTGCAAAATCTTGTAGGATTTATGAAAATACACAAAATATTTCTTAACTGAGTAATACTAATAAAGTAACAATCCCAGGTTTACGCTATAATTTATCATTAAGAATCTAATTTTGTGGTCTACGAATTTTAGTACTCCTCGGTTTAATTAAAATTTTAAGTGCGTCTCAGTAAAGTTCAATATACCCTAGGGGTACTACGGTAAGGTCAAACTCGCACTTGACCAGACTTGGCTATTGTTCAATTAACATAATAATAATAATCAGTCTATAACGTTCCCACTGCTGGGAGATAGGCCTCCTCTCAGTGGAAAGGAGTGAGCCAGAAATTATATAATTATGAAATTGCTAATTTAACAATACGTTAAATTAGCAATTTCATAATTATATAATTTCATAACTAATATTATAAAAGGATGGATGGATGTTTGTTACTCTTTCACGCAAAAACTCCTGAACGGATTTTTGTGTAACTCTACAATAATGTAGCTTAGGTATACTACTGTACTGTACTATGTAGCTTGTACAACAAAATAGCACATAGAATACTTTTTATCCGGATATTCCCGCACGGGATCGACATTTATGCGGGTGAAACCGTGGGGCGCTGCTAGTCCTTTCATAATATTAAAATATCAACAGTTTAGATCAGATTTACACTGAAACTGCTCCGAAAATTAACCTTTACGATGTTAGTTCGACACTTAATAGCCATGGCGGAGCTTAGCTACAGTTACATAAAGTACGGCTATTCACTTTAATCTGTTGCTGTTAATCTGGCCCTTTAATGCTTCTCGTTCCATCATAATTCTCTTTGAAACACCCGGAGAGTTTTATCATTTATTTATGAAGGCGAAGAGTTTATAATCAGATTGAAAACAAGGTACGAAAACAGCACCCTAATTTCGTAACACATTTTTAATTAGAATCTGAATCATTTTGAAGGATATCGCTAATCCATTGCTTCAAATGTATGTTCGAAAGATTTGTCTGCTCAACAACGTAAATAACGCAATGAATGTTGTTGAACTGTCAAAATGGAAGCCATTGCTACTCTTAGGGCTGATTTTTCCATCGCCAGATAACTTTATTCGGGGAATAAAATTGACGTTTGACAGTTTTTGTATGAAATAACTGTCAAAATTTCAAAATTATTCCTCGAATAAAGTTATCAGATGATTGAAAAATCAGCCCTTAGTGTATTACGTAATTACTCTTCAGGTATTTGGAGGTTCATGAAAATATTAAAATGAACCTGTCATATCAAATATTCGACCTTACGCAGAATTTCATTAAAGAAGAAAACTTTAGGGAATGTAATTTAAGTTACTTCCATGAGGAGTATTTTAAATAGCTTAAACAAGGTGAAAAATAAAGTTTTCAGGCGCATATTTTCTGGGAGGAAATTCTTTTTTATGCCAGAAAATGTTACATGACATCTTATAAAATTGGATACAGGGGATGACATAATTTATTGGGGCCTTATCATTTTTCCATTAAGTATTTCCCGTTCTGTTCCTTTGTTCATTGCGGAAATAAGCGGTACCGAGTATACCTATTCCCGGGATATTGATCCTGACAATTAGATTATTTATTAAAAACTCGCCGTAAGAGAGATTTAAATGAATGAGTTCCTTGCGAAACTGGAGAATAATGTTTATTTACCGTAGATAGAATGAATAGTAACTCATTTTGTGCATTGGTTACTAAGAATTAGCTTGGATAGTGGATACTGAATTTGTTATACTAAGGGCTGATTTTTCAATCATCTGACAACTTTATTCGAGGAATAATTTTATAATTTTGACAGTTAGTTCATACAAAAACCGTCAAACGTCAATTTTATTCCACGAATAAAAATTATCTAATTAATACAGAAATAGGATATTCTTAATTCTATTAAACCTAAAGCTATAAGGTAAAGACCAACCATCAAAATTCTGTACCTGTATTCTTAATTTAATTCAAGAATTCTTCCCCTTGTTCTTAAAAAGCCTTATTATAATTCTAAACATGTTTCTCCACCAATTGTAGACCATTGTTAGTTTGAATCCAATTCTTTCAATAGCTTAGGTATTTCATTTTTATGGAGGAAAGTTTCTGGTATTGCGCGGAGCGAGGTCACAGATAATATTCTATGTACACCTGCGGGGTAATTACGTAACACAGTAACAATGGCTTTTATTTAGACAGTCCAACAACATTCATTGCTTTATTGATGTTGTTGAGTAAACAAATTTTTCGAACATATGAAGCAATGTATTAGCAATATCCTTCAAAATTATTCAGACTGTGATCCTAGTTGCGGGGACTTATTGTGAATTGAGACTTTTTCGCCATTTCTTTTCAGGGGCCAGTGTTATATTATGTCAACTCCATATGGCTTATTATTTTTTAAGCGTGACATTTCTTGTAAAAGTGATTCTGATATTCTATTTACAGAATAAACAATTTCAATTCATTTTATTTGACATAATATTATATTACTTTTGTACTACTAGTTTTATGATATCCTATATAAATTAGAAAAATAATGTGAAAACCACAGGCGACAGTGGCTATCATCATTCTCCTGCCCTTACCGGTATCGAACAACAGGATTGAAGTAAAGCTTATCAGAGAAATTGAAACTAAATAAAAGCTTTTTCTTCGATAAAATTCAGATACAATTTACTCGAACTTGATTCGAAACTATTTGTTAAGTTCCAAATCTGTGGCACGTGGACGAGATAAGGGTGACTGCCCATACTAATTTGCTACAAGTTTACGCTAAGGTTACTGATCCGTCTGCCTACCTATGTTTAACATATTATGGTCATCCGTTGCCTCTACAAATTTACATACACACCGAAGTTACTAGGTGGTCTATTTTTAGCTGTGAACCACAGGCTTTTACGAAGATTCATGAAAAGGTTTGAGGTCGATATAAAATATTTTACAATTGAATTTTATAGATAGACAAGTGACATTCAGGACACTTTTCAACGCTATAATGGTTTCAGTTTCTTTGTTAATTATTTAATGCTAAGAAGAAATACCAGTAGAAAGAACAATGTGTGTAAAAGTATTTTTTATTTGCGTAGTTAATAAAAAAACATTGTGACTACTACAAATAGAATGACAAAAATAGTACCCTCATTTTGGGCATCGCAGCCGTCGAAACAGTTAAGAAGATTCTGGCCATATGAAATAGGTTGATATGATTTATGTTTTGAGAGACACTCGCTTCTCGATTTATTGCCCACTTTCATGAATTATTGGTCGCACACTACTCACTTGTAATAAAATATCTCCTATTTGCAATCTTCCATCTTTTAACGCCGCTCCTCCGACTGCTAGTCGAGTTATGCTGACATCACAGCCAGTCTCCCCGCCGGCTATGCTCAAGCCGAGCCCGCTTGCACCCCGTTCCAACGTCACATCAGCTGTCTCCCACACGGCTTCGCTGTCTGTATCCGAAGGACACTGCCAACAATGACGTATTGTGAGATGAGTGAGAAATGTATTGTGTTGGTGTGAAATAGTGCGTTTGTGAATTGTTCGTAGTATGATGATGCATGTTATTGTGTTGGGACAAGTTATGCACTGTACGGGATAAGTAAATACTTCTAGAAACTTTAAACGGTTATGTGTCTAGAATCATGTACTGAAATCATAGTAATAGTTTGCGCGTCGATTTTGATACCCTGTATTTTATAGAATCAAAATAGATGATTAAAATCGAAACAAAACTACATCAAAACATATAAGAATCGAAATAAATAAATGGAAAACAAAACAGAGGGCCTACAAAACTCTTAAGGACTGTTACTGTTTCCTTATCCCAATCCCAAATAACCGAATAAGGGAACTAAACCAATAAAATAACCTCTGAAACTTAACTAAAACACGCTAAATAGAACAGGGTGGGAACTTATAGTTAGTTATTGGGTTATAAAGCTGTAGGTTATAGGTAACGTTGAACGATAGTTAAAGCTTGAATTTTTTTTTTGTACCCACTGGAATAAAAGCAGGTAATGTTTTCTTAGTTAGGTACAATAATTTATAGATTACCTAATTTAATTAATTGCACAAAATAAGAACATTTCAAATAATGCTGTCGTGTAGCTTGGGTGTTTTCAGTAGGAGTTATTCGTAATTAAAACAAAAGATAGTAGTATTTTATCACATAATCATGCAAAAACAAAAATGTTGCTTTTCTAAAAAAATCTAATCATATATAAAAACATGTAAGGTCAAGGTCGTATATTAACGTCAAATATAAATTAAACTGCTTATATGTAACGACGTTCCCAGTCTGTGTCCGAAAATTAAATCAAATATATCCAATAATTTCAAAGATTGGCAAAATCAATAGTCATAGACCTTCGGAAGGCGTACGAGGGGCCGAAGCCAACTCGCAGAGGCCCGTTAGACGTTTTTAATGGAGTGAGGCACCAGCAGACGATTATCGCACTATGCAAGTACACCCAAGGACCACCCCAGTTTGGTGTAGGACAATGGATCATGGACTGTCACCCATTATTCTATTTAGTTTGTTAAAAAAAACACTTTTCAAGGTTAGGAATTATTTGATAGTTACTAGATACTGCATACTGGATTGGCATTGCCAGTGTTTTCGTTTATTGCCGCCACATTGCATAACGTCAATAGGTACATATTTTTAATCAGTTAACGAAGAGCCTTGGAATATCAACACCTCTACGGCCCTGGAGTGGGGTAGATTACGGGAAACAGCGACATTTTCCTCTTAGATAAATTGTCAATTATAGAGCGAGATCGGGTGGGTTTTGATAAATGTGTTAACATTTCCATATTTTTGCGTCAAACATTTTTGATGTTCGTAGCAAGTAAGATAGCAATAAAAAGATAGCAAATAATAAAACAAAGCTATTTTGGCTAACCCATTTCATATTAATAAATGCGAAACGTTGTTATCGGATACCCATTGCTTGATAAATCAAAAAGTTCGTTTAGTATCGATGTTAAGAAAATAGCACAAGTATGGAACTATCTGGCCTGGAGTTCAGAGTTTAGACTTCAGATCTCCCACAAATTACAAAATTATGACGAAATACCTGTCAACTTAAATATGTAGAATGTAATTTGTGGAGATAAATAAACATCATTTTACTTTATATACACTCTAGAGTTCGAAAACAATGTTTGTCTAAAATTCCTTCCGGTAGCTTCCCACAATCCTTTGATTAGGTTGCCCCAGTGTGTAGGTAGAAAAATTAAAAGAGAAAATACACCGTATTTTTTTTCTTTCCTAGGTTTTTATCTGAGAAACATTTAATAAGATAGTGAGTGGCTTGAACAACTGAAACCAACTACTAAGTCATTGACCCTCCAATCGACATCGCTGTCCCTTCAAGTTTGAATGGCGTAGGCTCCGACGGATGTAAGCGCCCGAAGTTCAATCGAACAATCTGGCGAGACCGAAAGTTTTCGCACTCCAAAGGGTAATTTGTGTTCAATTCGACCGTATGATTTAGGCCATTTTAGGTAAAATATAGGACATCTAGGTACGTTTACAGACTAACATTGATCGAAGGGTCGTAACGACTACAGAATTTCAGTGAAACATTCTCCAGTTTTCGTGTTTCAAGTAGGGTGAAAAAAAGCGGGTTCGCAAAAGCGAAGTAGAGTCCTCTTACTTCATATGTCCTACCCGCAATGCATAGCAGTGCCGCAGCACTAGTAGCACACTGTGTAACTAGGCTCACCTACAAACTTAAAAAGCTTTAAGTCGCACCTACACACGTTATGCCTACGTGCGGGTTCTGTTTGTGGTATCGCAAGGGTAAAACGTGACTATGAGTGGAATTACCCGTAAAACCTGTTGTGAGCCAAGGCTCTTTATAATGGTCTGTTAATAAACAAAAGCGAAGTAAATCCCTGCGTATGTAACATGTATTGCGTGTCTGAACACACAATACATATAATAAGCTCTGATTAATTACACGATTCTGAACCACTGATGGTTCAGAACCATAATTAATTAATCAGCGCTCGAATATACATACACATTCCAGTGTTGGAATAAGTTTAAAATATTCAGCGCAAAGCATTTGCGGCCTGGTCCCAATAATAACTTTTAAATAGTGAAATCCGTGAGTGATCGGGAAGGATTAAAACCCAATACGCGTGACCGCCACCGACAAAATTCAATATGGCTTGACGAATTTTCGTACTGAACTGGGGAGTGCTGAAAATGGACGTGAAACTTTCATCAGTTTTTAAAACCACCGAGCGTGCATATTTTGTTGTCAAACGTACTAGCAGAAGCGAACTGGTAAACTTTATAATTGGGTAGATGGATATGGTGAAACAAAAATGGGTTAGTGGAAAATTTTGTGCTGACACGAAAATTATTGAAATAAATATTAACGCAGCAAAAAAAAGCCTGGTGATGTACCAAACAGCTCAATTGGACCCTAACTGATGTACCAATAAGACGTGAAAAATAAAAGTTACAAACCGACACTGTGAAATTGTGGATGCTTCCGTTTTCCAAGAAAAAGACGGAAATGATTACTAACATCTGAGTGAATTGAATCACGGCGTATTGCGGGTACATTCTCAGCTTCCGAGTGTTCTGTATTTAGAGGTTTACAAATGTTCCTTCGAGGAAACCGCTTGTGGCTTTGTAAGATTTCCTTCCTTAACTTGTGGGTGTTAAGGTTATTTAGAAAATGCTTCCAAATATTTTAAGTCAGGATGATTGCTCTGGTTATAAGTTACATCGCTTCATATATGCGTTATGAAATACTGTTACTAAGATAATTATGATAGTATTTAGTGCCGTATACAAAGTGGCAGGGACGTCGACGAGCAACCAGAGGGACAATTCTCGTACTTTTAAGAACGTTTACAGTCTGATCTCAGTCTCACTCAAAAATACCTCGAGTTTCTCTACATTTTTGATTAGTTTTACACATTTATTGTCGCTCAGCTGACAGTGTGACTAGATTTTGAACGTTTTTAATTACGGGAACGAAAAATTAAATTGAAATTGAATGAACGAATTGATGATGATTGAAATTGAAAATGAATGAATGAATTGATGATGATTGAATTGATTGAATGAATTGAAATTTTTCGTCGGTTATTTAAGTTGTCCCTGCCTGTATATTATTCTTAAACAAAAGTTGCTGTGTAAAGTACGTACAAACCTTAAGCACTGTTTTGATGAAGCTAAACGTCGCCATAATCACATATTAAGCCTGCGCCTCACTTACACGCGCCTCGTCAAGTCTCTAACTAACAAAGCTTCGCTTAAAACTGAGAGTAAACTTAACTTGATGTTTGCTGTCAGTTAGCTAAGTTTAAATCGTTATCAAGAGGAGGTAGTGTACGAGTATATAGATTAACTCCTTGTTCAAAAACAGCTTACAACTAAACTCGTGTTTTAGATCTGACCCTGTTACCTCATTGAGATAAATATGACGAGGACCAGTGGACAAGTTCAGAGAGCTTATAAATCATCGAGTTTAAAAAAAAATGCGGTTTTTATTCACTAAGGTACTCGTACACCAACAGTATCTGCGTATAATATAACTTAAATACTATAACAGCAGCTAACAATAACCTCGGAGTTACACAGTCACCAATTACAGGTTAACCATTAATCTTAGGGCAAATTTTTCCAACGCCAGATTTTTGACAGGTCATCCATACAAAAACTGCCAGACTTCAATATTATTGAATAAAAATAATTATCTGTCGATTGAAAAATCAGTCCTTAGAAACATAAATTTTGCATTTTAAGTTTATATTTATACGAAATTTTTATTTGCGAAATATACGTAGGTAAACCTAGTGATAACACATTATAATATTAAAACTGAAGGTCCTAGAATTTAGAAATTATGGCAAAATACTTCATAAGCTTAGAAAACTCAGTAATTATATAACAAACATCTCTACATCCTTTTGTATCCACTTTCATATCGCAGTTATGATAGAAGAGATTTCTTTACAAATAAGCATCACCTTTGTACATATTTTCTGTTCTTTTTTCTTGTCCCTTTACACATTTGTGTCGTGCATAAATCGTTTAATAAATATTTTTCAACTAGCTGAAGTGATAGGATTTTGTGCCAAAATGCGTTCGAAGTTTTGTCAACGATGACTACATTACTTAGTTACCAGTAGGTTTACTTAGTTACTAATGAAGAGGATTTATTATTATCATGAACTAGCTTCTGCCCGCGACTTCGTCCGCGTGAATTTTCCGACCCCAACCCACCGTATCTCATCCTTTATTTTCGCTTGGCGTCCTTTCTGTTTTTTTTCTTTTTCCCAGCTCCTGAAGGTCATTTTAATTAGCCTAAAATCTTCCTTGCAAAAATTTTTTTTCAAATCCAATTACTGAAAGTTCCAGAAATCAGTGTGTTCAAACAAAAACCTACTCTCCAGCTTTTTTGGATCTACTGGTAGTTCGACAGATGCTTAAGCGCTTTCTAAAAAAAAAACTCCATTATGTATTTTTACTATAGATAAACAGTAAGTAGCTAAGAAAATATACGAAAATAGAAAATACCAAGAGATAAAAGTGGTATGTTTTTGATTACGTCCCCAACCGTAACCCATTTTACTCCCTAATTCCAAGTGTTATTGGCTAGGCCTCACTTACAAAACAAAAAACACGAAACACAGCATTCCCCTGATTAAAAACCACAAGAACTAAAAGCAAAGCAGAAAAGCTGAATCAAACGAATTGTTACAAGCAATTTCATTACACTTTCAACACTCAAAAACACCTCGAATTTCTCTACATTTTTGATTAGTTTTACACATTGATTGTCGCTCAGCTGACAGTGTGACTAGATTTTGAACGTTTTTAATTACGGGAACGAAAAATGAAATTGAAATTGAATTGATGATGATTGAAATTGAAAATGAATGAATGAATTGAGGATGATTGAATTGATTGAATGAATTGAAATTTTTCGTCGGTTATTTAAGTTGTCCCCGCCTGTATATTATTCTTAAGCAAAAGTTGCTGTGTAAAGTACGTACAAACCTTAAGCACTGTTTTGATGAAGCTAAACGTCGCCATAATCACATATTAAGCCTGCGCCTCACTTACACGCGCCTCGTCAAGTCTCTAACTAACAAAGCTTCGCTTAAAACTGAGAGTAAACTTAACTTGATGTTTGCTGTCAGTTAGCTAAGTTTAAATCGTTATCAAGAGGAGGTAGTGTACGAGTATATAGATTAACTCCTTGTTCAAAATCAGCTTACAACTAAACTCGTGTTTTAGATCTGACCCTGTTACCTCATTGAGATAAGATGACGAGGACCAGTGGACAAGTTCAGAGAGCTTATAAATCATCGAGTTTAAAAAAATAAGCGGTTTTTACGGCGGCTGCGTATAATATAACTTCAATGATATAACAGCAGCTAACAATAACCTCGGAGTTACACAATCACCAATTACAGGTTATCCAATAATCTTAGGGCAAATTTTTCCAACGCCAGATTTTTGACAGGTCATCCATACAAAAACTGCCAGACGTCAATATTATTGAATAAAAATAATTTTATTATCTGTCGATTGAAAAATCAGTCCTTAGAAACATACATTTTGCCTTTTAAGTATATATTTATGCGAAACTTGGATTTTTTATTTGCGAAATATACGTAAACCTAGTGATAACATATTATAATATTAAAACTAAAGGTCCTAGAATTTAGAAATTATGGCAAAATACTTCATAAGCTTAGAAAACTCAGTAATTATATAACAAACATCTCTACATCCTTTTGTATCCACTTTCATATCGCAGTTATGATAGAAGAGATTTCTTTACAAATAAGCATCACCTTTGTACATATTTTCTGTTCTTTTTTCTTGTCCCTTTACACATTTGTGTCATGCATAAATCGTTTAATAAATATTTTTCAACTAGCTGAAGTGATAGGATTTTGTGCCAAAGTGCGTTCGAAGTTTTGTCAACGATGACTACATTACTTAGTTACCAGTAGGTTTACTTAGTTACCAATGAAGAGGATTTATTATTATCATGAACTAACTTCTGCCCGCGACTTCGTCCGCGTGAATTTTCCGACCCCAACCCACCGTATCTCATCCTTTATTTTCGCTTGGCGTCCTTTCTGTTTTTTTTCTTTTTCCCAGCTCCTGAAGGTCATTTTAATTAGCCTAAAATCTTCCTTGCAAAAATATTTTTTCAAATCCAATTACTGAAAGTTCCAGAAATCAGTGTGTTCAAACAAAAACCTACTCTCCAGCTTTTTTGGATCTACTGGTAGTTCGACAGATGCTTAAGCGCTTTCCAAAAAAAAAAACTCTATTATGTATTTTTACTATAGATAAACAGTAAGTAGCTAAGAAAATATACGAAAATAGAAAATACCAAGAGATAAAAGTGGTATGTTTTTGATTACGTCCCCAACCGTAACCCATTTTACTCCCCAATTCCAAGTGTTATTGGCTAGGCCTCGCTTACAAAACAAAAAACACGAAACACAGCATTCCCCTGATTAAAAACAACAAGAACTAAAAGCAAAGCAGAAAAGCTGAATCAAACGAATTGTTACAAGCAATTTCATTACACTTTCCTCTTATAGACGCTCACAAAATGTATCCAGTTCTTCGCGTTATTTCGTAAAAAACCTTTATCACGCCATCATATTTACGTAATAAAATATAATGCCTGACTCTAAGCGGTATAATGTACGAAGTGGGTCTGGCTCATTACATGCCTTAAAAAACATGAAGCCTTTTTTCAGTTAAAGCCGAAGATTTAAATCGTTAGATGAGCCCGACCGCGTCAAAAGATAGACGTTTTTCTGTTTTGTTTTGACATGTCTGACACACACTGACGCAGTGAGTTTACTTGATCATGGAAAGGCTATTTATTAATGTGTGAGCTTACTCTTCTCAGTCAGTCAGTCAGTCAGTTCATCATCATATGCCTAGCCTTTGCCGAACCATGTTGGGGTCAGCTTCCAGTCTAACTGGATGCAGCTAAATACCAGTATTTTATATGAAGCGACTGCCCTCCACAACCTAGTTACTGGATAATACGATACGCTTGATACGACTGGTTGTCAGATTTTCGGGCTTCTGAAGACCAGGAACGACTACGTATGGAAACTTTATCGCGTGACAAAGGAAGGTGAGGGCAAATCTAGTTATTAAAATATTTGGTCAATGCTTTATTGGTTTACCATTTGAACGAGTAATAGAGTATTCATCTTTGTTCCAATTACTTTTTTCACTATGAATTACACCTACCTATTCTGATTTGTATAACAAATCACAAGATGACAAGAAGTCATCCCCAAATGCTAACCTCATCGGCAAGTGTCAAGGAATTCCTTTATGAAATATTCATTTTGAAACGAGTGAATAGAAACGCTATATTCGTTCGCCAAATAAAAATATACCTTTATAGAATGAACGTACGATAGTACATAATATCTGGTTGAATCTGTTGTGCCAAAATATTTTGTAGGCAGCGAAAAAGTGATAAAGGAAGTGCTTTTGGCAAAAACCTGGGTCGCACTTTGCTAGTCGGAGGTGAAAATATTTTTAAACAATGAAAAATATCGCTTCCGCTCTGAAGTTTTTCAAAGGGAAACGGGGTTTAGAAAACGGTAACGATTTTCGCACGGTAAAATGTAATAAGATGCAAATTGTATACTTAAATTAAACACTTGCTGCTTTTTCTTGTTTTTTCATATAATTTGGAAAACTTCGAAAACAAGGAAAAGATTTCCATGAATTTTGGCTCCCTATCGAATAAAACTCAATTAGAAAATTATTGGTGGTATTTTTTCTTTTGCATTTAGATAATATGGATGGACTGGAAAGGATGTTGCTACATTGGTAGGTAGGTACCTAAGTACAGTATTTTTTTTGGATGTATGATATTATTATTTATTTCTTTACGTCTTACTTATTAAATACATTTTAAATATTGTTATAAATAACAAGAAAAACATTTAAAAATATAAAAAATAGTAGTACGCCGGTATCGGGAGCAGAGTGCAAGCTACCGGGGTGGTTCGGGCTCCAGAGACAGAAACCTCCTCACAATGCGAGCCGTGTTAAGGAGTACTGCCTTCTGAATCAGGCCCTTGATCCAACCGCCTAACGATATAACTATTATTCATTATTATTACTAACTATGAAATTAAGCATCAAACCGGTCCGGCCCGACTGGTCCAGTCCGTTCATTGAACCCCCAAGCACCTCCATGATGCTTGGGGGAGGCCAATGTGGATTTTTTTCGGCAGAAAAGATGATGAAAATAACAGACTAATATTTCGTAACAAAATAAAACTATCTTTCTAGTAACATCTTAAAATAAAGTTCAGGTGTGACTTATCATTAACTTCCAAGTTTCTTGTTTCTGAGCCAAGAAAACAAAAGAGAATATTAAAATAAGTAAAATTTGAAGACAAGCAAACGCTACGAGTCGCTAGACACGTTGGCAACGCTAAGACGAACTCAGTAAGTAACACTTTAGAAATATTTTTCAAGTAACAGGTTGGTAAATGTATAACTTAGCAACATAACTGTTTATTTTTAAGTCTGGCTGTTTTACGTAACATATTACAAAATAGAAGAAAAATAAATGTTGGTTGGTTAAATAATAACTTCTCTTATGCTTGAGTTCTTCAACGTTGAAGGCGATGATGATCAATCTTGATTGTACTGATATAAAACAGATATATCAAACACACGTTTTTTTTTTGTTTTTGTGTGAATATTGTGTGCCTTGCCTGGGTTAAATACATGTATTTTCTTGTTTTTTTCTATACAGGTTGGCAGGGATATCGACGCACAACCTGTTACCATGGTTTTAGAACATGATTCTGAAGCGAAACTGAAATTTTCCGTAGGGTATAAAAAAAATATACTTTTACATGCATACTGACCGTGCACTTTTCTATGAAACAGAATTTTCTCTTTTATTACCGGCGAAACGTGTCTATTCTAGGGACTCTAAAATCATGTACCTACTGAGTTCATGGTTACTGTTTTCGCGTCGATGTCCTCACCCTGTATAGAAACATCTAAAATAATAATATGACCTGAGTGGATTACCTTTCATTCTGTATTGAGACCCACGCAGTGCACAAAAAACATAGAGGTACATTCAACTTCATAACGTCGGCTGAGTTGGATTTCTATACGGCTATAGGCAATTCAGTGTAGTAACCAGTGTGTGTGTAGTTTGACGGCACGGTTGGCGCAGTGGTTAAGCGATTGACTGCTGCGCTGCGTGTCGCGGGTTCGATTCCCGCACGGAACAAATATTTGTATGACCTACAATTAGTTGTTCCGGGTCTGGCTGTTTGTGTATGTGAGTTTATATGTATGTAAACGCACCCACGACACAGGAGAAATTCCTAGTGTGGGGCAACGTTTTTTTAAAAAAAGAAAAGAAAGAAAGAAAGAACCGATTAAAGCCTTTATAGGCTATGTCGAACCATAGAGCCGATTGGTAGGGCGGATAATATCGAGCACGAAATTTCGCGTGGCAAATGCTAGCTAGAAATTCTCACAATTATACAACCAGCCAATATTATTTGTCCTGTAAATCTACGAGTAAATAATGGAAAACCGAATTTCGTAGAGAAAATTGGGTTGTATTTATTTACCAATCTAATTTGATTGATTGAACAAATATTTAATTACAAAGTGGGTTTGAAGAACGCACAAATGTAAATTACAATTATGTTCATGTCCGGGGAAAACGAGTTTGTTTCCCCAAGGACGTGTCAAAGGCGTATCAAGGGCACTGAAGCGTTCTACCAGAGATCTCGGTGCCCTTCTTATGTGATTAAGTCGGTATAAGTCCGACCCTCTGCCTTCCGGACACGGAGTGTATCCATATGGATTTCCACAGGAAAAAGATAATAATTTCGTCAGTCAGTAGTAATCATTCCAATAAATAACACACGAAACGAAACATTTTCAATTTATTTATCGACTACCATTCAATTCTGAGCTTCAGAAAATATTCACAACCACACTAGCGGCAATGCGAGAAAGGTTACTGAGAATTTTCCACGTGTCAGAAAATTCTAGAAAAATGCGATTTTCCTGTAGGTATACATTTTTACAAACAAATTGGGAGAAACAAGATTTAATTTGGATATACTGATCTTTTTGTTACACGCATAAAGAGAATCTGGCTTTATTACTCGGTCAATATAATGTTGTATTAAAAATGCGGCTTTGTTATTCAGCGTAGTCTTATTCATACTGTAACAATTACTATCGTAGGTACAGTCAACAGCAAAAGTAGATGATCAAAATCAGAAATTTAGAAACTCCGTTAATTAGTATTGAATTTCTGATTTTGATCATCTACTTTTGCTGTTGACTATACCCAATGTCTGTCTTAAGGCGAATTTTGCGATCAGTTTTTTAGAGGTATTTATGGAATATTGACACAGAATTGTATCTAATTTTATACAGAAAATGACAATAATGTTAGTAGTGTTTAGAAGGAAGACATTTTCTCACTGACACCAGTGATTTAATTTAAAAAAATATGAGTGCCTAATTGCACCTGTTTTCCTGCAGCCCTATCTTCAACCGTTGTCGTCCGATGACGTTCGATAACTAGGTACTCCAAAAAGTTTAAATATTAATTCGATAAAACGAGATCGGCTGACTACGTAAGAGCATAGTTCCGCCGATGACGGATTCGGTGTATGTCTTGAGTAACGGTCAATTTTAGATACTTAAATGTATAATAAAAGACGCGTTCCATGTTTTTATTAACTCGATGCAAACCGCACAGTTCATATCATCTATTATGCAGTCATAGTGCGCGAAATGTTGTTGCATTGCCTCCAAAAGCATAAACACAATAATTTGCATATCAAAATAATACATATCAGTGACAGACTTCCCACCTACACAAACATATTGGCAACTTGAGCTGCGGTTTCGACTGCTGATTTCAATATGTCGCATTTCTATGTAATTATGGATGGATATAAATACACGCAGCTAATGTATATTCAAATTTTATTTATGTTTCAAATTGACGTAATTTCAAGTTAAATAGATATCAATTTTATTTTAATGTAATTTTAGTTGATTTCAGAGTGACAAGCACTATTGAAAAAGTTATGAAAATGTTTGAAGTTGTTGCGAAAATGAACTTTATTGTGTTGGAGTTAAAGTTATTTTACCGTAAACTCATATTTGTTTACATTTTTGGCGAATATGTCGCCATATTAGATTAGTCTATTTGTTATGAGAACTGTGAAGTATAGGCTTTCGTGTTAAAACAATGCAAAAGGTTTATTATTTTACACGGGAAAGAGAGTATGGAGGCCTTTATCCAGCAGTAGAACATTAATGGCCCAACAAAAAAAAAAAAAATGAGGATGCGGTGCAAAATAATTGCAAAACTGTGCAAAACGTTAGGATTTAGCAGTACTGTACGTAATTTCAACATCAACCACAAGAAAAGTTTATGTGAATACTATGCGTTACTAGCCGCCTCTTTAAAATAAACCAATCAGATGTTTGATTGTTATTGGTTTAATATAAAAGCCTAGAGAGAGAGAATAAATGGGTCTTCCCATCTATATCTATACTAATAATAAATCTGAAGAGTTTGTTTGTTTGTTTGAACGCGCTAATCTCTGGAAAATGGAAGTCGGAATTCAAAACAAATTTGCATTTGATAGTCCAATTCTTGAGGAAGAGGGTATTTAATATCGCGCTATGGCCTTTAGGAGCAGAGCAAAAAAAAAAAACCAGCCAAGTGCGAGTCGGACTCGCGCACCGAGGGTTCCGTACAATTTAAAATTATTAAAAATATTTGTACTATATGATGTAACTAAAAATTTACGGTTTTCGCAATTTTTCCTTTATCCGTGCTATAAGACGTTGCTTCGTACCAAATTTCAAGATTCTGAGTTCACGGGAAGTACCCTGTAGGTTTTCATTCCCTTGCGAGTGTCGAAAATTTGCGGAAATTTGCAGCATAAACGGCTGTATCTTTTGATTACGTTAACTTAGAAGTTTGATTTTTTCACAGCTTGAAGGGTCAGTAGATTTGAGTATTTGATATAAATTCTAGCTTGATACCTTTACGCGTTCCTGAGAAAAAGGGTCTTGACAGACAGACGGACGGACGGACGGACAACAAGGTGATCCTATAAGGGTTCCGTTTTTTTCCTTTCAACACTTGAACGCTAAGCAAAAACAAACGGAGTAATAGGGCGGGCAGGTAATGCGATTTGACGGGGTGAGTCTGGGGAATAAGAAATTTCACGCGGACGAAGTCACGGACAGAAGCTAGTTTGTTATAATTAGCATGACAGGCAGGACATCTTCCTCCCAAATTAAGAAGAAGGCAACAAACTCCCTAGCAACACAGTTATGTCTATTAGGCTTATGTTTCAGTTTTTTTTTTAATTTTTTAAATGACGCGATCCCGCCTGATAGAAAGCAGTGATGCAATCGTTGATGGTAAAGCGCACTAATTTATTATGAGCCTATTCACTCTAGCCTTGAAGACACTTAAATTATAATCGGACAGGAAGACCGCTGCAGGCAAATTGTTCCAGTCCTTCGATGTACGCGGTATAAACGACGAGGCAAAACGCTTCGTCCGGATCGCGGCGGTGTCAACAACGTAAGGGTGGACACTCGCCGTACGACGGGTTGTCCGATGATAGAACGGTGATGGCGGAATTAAGTCATGTAATTCCCGCGCACACTCTGCAGAATGCATCCTGTAGAATACCAAAAGGCTGGCTAGCGAGTAATAGTTCTCAATACTCAATATTTATTCGCAATCCACAATGTTAACTTAGGTGGTAGGGGTAGGTACTGGTAGTATCATTACAATGTGTTTATTTTGTGAATAGAAACCGGCACATGTCTTCCAGCGTAATTGCATAACAAACACACACTTTCAATCACAATCTGAATAATTTAAATGTAATACATTATATAGCTAATCCATTCCTTCACGTGTTCGAAAAATTTGTCTGTTCAGCAACGCAATTAATGT
The DNA here is from genome assembly GCA_949629185.1 of Apamea crenata. Taxonomy (NCBI): domain Eukaryota; kingdom Metazoa; phylum Arthropoda; class Insecta; order Lepidoptera; family Noctuidae; genus Apamea; species Apamea crenata. Next base: position 8,029,639 of record OX451356.1, on the reverse strand, counting down.
TGTTCAACTGTCAAAATGAAAGTCATTGCTACTTTTATTTTGTTACACAATTACCCCGGTGACATGGATAGAATAAACTCACAATTTTATGATGGAAATTGTTTGTCATTAATAATCACAAGTAGAGACTGTTCCTTTAGTATAAAAATCAATATGTTCAGACTTCAGCAAAAATAGATGTTAGGTATATGTAGGTCAGATTAACAGTTTCTCGGAGATACAATAATCCATCCAGCTATTTTAAGCGCGAAAGGCGTAGGCTTGTGTAACGTTAGTTTCATTATATTAACTACGTTCGTTTATAAATTATCATTAATAGACGTTCTTTGAATGAAAATGTATAACCTTCATCATAACTTTACCCGAATATTGCATGGATTTATAACATTGTATGCCTACTAATTTTGATTTTTTAAATTTGAGGTAGGTCTTCCCCCAGCTGTGTTTTTCTTTCTTAGGCTTTACTGTCCGAATAGCCTGAGAAAAAAAAATAGGTAATGTACGGTCACCAAAGGAGATAAATAATCAGGGTCGTCGGATATAGTTGAAGTTTAGTAAGAAACGGATTTATATTTTCGGATAAAATTTTATGTAAGTAATAGAAAACAAACATTACATTTATCACACTAAATTTCATTCGAAAACATCCATCGGTTTCTTACTAAACTTGAACTATATCCGACAACCCTGGTTACTTATTTCCTTTGGTGACTGTACATGCCAAACCTATTTTTGGTATTCTCAAATTAAAACCGCAGCAGCGTAATGCAACCAAAAATGTTCGAATGATAATTTAAATCACAGTAATTTAACCCTAATAGAAAAACCCAGATCAGTTTAAAACACCGTAGAATAAACCACAACAATAGAAACTGAAATCCTATAAAACCAATTCAAAGCCCAAGGACACAGCAACAGCAATACTGTCACAAAGTAACCAATAACGACGTGTTAACGGAACCATTATTACTACCCGTAGCTAGAGGAAATCGAAAAACGTTAAGGTTAGACAAGCTAGTGCGACAAAACAAAGCACGATATGTTTTGTCGTGATAATATTGTGGGTCAAACCTGGTAGCTAGCCGCTTGCCGACCACTTCCTGGGCTGTTAGTCGACTGCTCTCGCCCGCACTCGTAGTTCCCGACGTTTGCTGTGGACAAAGCCGATTGTTAGTAAAGTTCGCTTTAGGAAATGTTTGACCTGCAATAATATATTATGCATAGTATTGTAAGAATTAATAAAAACAAATGGGGGTGAAAATGTCTTGGAAAAAAAAATGTCTATTGCAGAGTAGTTTTCGTTACCTACCATATTGTGTGTGGGTATTATTTTAGTTACACCGAAATATCAGATGATTGACAAGGTAATTATCGTAAAGTCTGTGAAGTGAGACGGTTCGACGCATAGAAATTTCTTCCTTATATCTATGGTTCGACGTCAAAAGCTTTTCGCTTCTACGTAAAACACCAACTGTTTAATTGAATGTAAAATCACATAATAACGATATCCTGGTTCGACATTATTTTCTCGTTGTCGAGATTACCCGTTTGTAATATTCATGATCCATGGCCCATTGTGGGCCCACCTGTTCCCGGAACGGCTTTTATGCAGGGTGACTGGTAATTTGACGTATTCCTTTCAGGACGCAACAGTGGGACCCATTCGCAACAATTAAGCATCCCATAATGCCTCGACGAAAATTCATGGGATTCGAAAAATACCCAATTTTTATGTATTTTTGAAAATTCCCCAGAATTAAAATAAAATTAAAATATCACTTTTTCATAAACTCTCAAATTGAATGGCCTTCCATTGGGTACCTAATACTTTAAGAAAACCTTTTGATGTTACCAAATTCTCAACATCAAACAGTTAAAAGTTATAGGAAGAAATTTACTAACCATTTTCATAAATCATCTATATACACGAACTTTGACGCAAGTTATATCAAAATATTACAATGACATTAAGCGTAAAAATTACGGGGAAGACACCTTCATTTAATCAGCTATGTAACGAGGTACAAAAGTTTAATAAATATTTAGAGGTGCCGATGAAACCGTCGATAATTATTCATTTCTTTACTATTTGCAAGTTTAATAAAAACTGTAAATGACAAAAACCGCATCACAATCAGCAGTTTAGAAGAACAACGCGGTCACACAGACATACCTACACGAAATTAATTTATAATGTGTAGAAAGCAGCGGAGCAGTGGTGGCCCGGTAGAAAAAACTTTTTGTAAATAATTTCACCACTGCTCTCAAAACGGTGAAGAAAAATAATGTGAGGAAACCGGCGTGACCTAGAACTAGAAAGAAAGAAAATACATTTATTTGCGGAAAACATGACGCATAAAAAAAAGCAACTAAAAAATAGAAGAGATGTGACATCCACACTGGGCCCGAATTCAAGATTACGGCTCCCTCTCTCTCAAAGCGCAGTTCATTACATTTTGTGTATGCTATACTATAGTTAGGTATAGAAGCTGTAGTATAAAGAGCAGACAGCTATTACATAAAAAAGACGATCAAAGCACAATTAAAAACCGGCAAAGTGCGAGTCGGACTAGCACACCGAGGGTTCCGTACAATTAAAATTTACGATGTATGACGTATTAAAAAAAAACTACCTACTAGAGCTCGTTCAAACCAATTTTCGATGGAAGTTTATCATTCCCTTATTTTAGAAGTTACAGGGGGGGGGGGGGCACATATTTTACCACTTTGGAAGTGTCTCTCGCGCAAACTATTCAGTTTAGAAAAAAAATGATTATAGAAACCTCAATATCATTTTTGAAGAACTATCCATATATACCCCCCACACGTATGGGTTTGATGAAATTTTTTTTTTGAATTTCAGTTCTAAGTATGGGGAACCCCCAAAATTTATTGTTTTATTTCTATTTTTGTGTGAAAATCTTAATGCGGTTCACAGAATACATCTACTTACCAAGTTTCAACAGTATAGTTCTTATAGTTTCGGAAAAAAGTGGCTGTGACATACGGACGGACAGACAGACAGACATGACGAATCCATAATGGTTCCGTTTTAGCCATTTGGCTACGGAACCCTGAAAATGAAAACTGCTCGTCTTTCACGCCACATAAGCACGACCCAGGGACATTGCTACGCCGACAATTGCTAAGTACGTGGCGGACAACATAACCGCTAACATTGTAAATGCAAAACTAAGTTGTTTGATCTAGTTTCTGAACTAGGTTGTTACTATTTCATCGTTTATCCCACATGACACAGATTCTGCTTTAAATGTAGGTAAGTCTGAGTAGTTTGGCTCGGTAAAACAAATAGAAGTTCTTGAGATATAGGGCGACTGGTAATTGTTACCGATACTTAAACACATGATTTTACTTATCATATTAAACAACTTTCCCAAAGAAACGATTTTTTTAATTAACCATGCGCATGACCCAAATCACCCCAATAGTGCCGCGCGCACGATCCATACGGTTGTTTAATGAAAGAAAAAGAATATCATCATCATCTGCCCAGCCTTTTCCGAACCATGTCGGGGTCGGCTTACAGCTGGAAGCAGTTGAAAAGTAGTATTTTACATGGAGCGACTGCCTATCTGACCTCCACAACCCAGTTGCTGGGTAATACGATACCCCTTGGTAAGACTGGTTGTCAGACTTTCGGGCTTCTGACGACCCGTAACGATTCTCAAAGATCCACGAATGGCAACCGGGACCAACAGCTTTACGTGCTTTCCGAGGCAAGCGCAGCTTAACCTGATCGATTGACCCGTTCTGCTGTTAATTCTTATCCACAAGCCCCTCCAAGAAAGAAAAATAATATTGTATGTTAAAAGTGGAATAGCTTTGTTTGTAAAAAGGGATTAGTAACTAAATTAAATTGCAGCTCATGGTACGCCATGAGCTGCAATTTATATATACTCAATATTCTATTGGGGTGATTGGGGTCATCAGCCTCAGCCTATAACGTTCCCATTGCTAGGACACAGGCCTCCTCTCAGTGAGAGGGAGTGGGCAATAATCCACCACGCGGGCCCAGTGCGGGATTGGGGTCATGCGTTTCGTAATTTTTTTTTTTAAATCTTTGTGAAAGTTGTTTAATAATAAATGTTATTTTTAGAAAAAAACACATTTAAAGTTCACAGAACAATTTTCCAACTAAAAATGAACATTACAGAAAAAAGTCTATCGTTGGTCCCTGTACCAATTAAAGAAAATCATTGTATCACAGACACCAGATCAATCTCATGAGTACAATCATGTATTACTATTTACTAGTCACCCTATGTATAACAGTGCTCATAATAAAAGGAAAGAAGATACATACCAATATTTCAAAATCTCACATTAGTAGACGACAAAGTGTGACCCAGATCAAGAAAAAGCGGTGTGGATTAAACTACGATTCGTAATGTGGCAACCCGAAGTTTCCCGCTGCAGAATTTATTATTTTTTCACCAAGTCGACACGAGAGACTGGACACACGTGTGTCCAGATGACGAAATAATAAGTGATATTTTGCGTTTCACCAACTGGACACAACTGGTTGGTGAAACTCAAAATATCACTTATTATTTCGTCATCTGGACACGCCAAGATTTTTACGCGTGTCACAGAGTGAAACTTAAATTAAATCACTTTTATGTTATCGCCAACTCAATTCACCCAGTTGTTTTGCAAAAAAACAGGGTACAGTCAGGTTAATAATCGCCTCGTTCATTGAATTAATGAACAAGATGATTTGATGAAAAAGCTGAAAAGAGCGTACAATTCTGTTTTGTATTAAGTTTCAACTGTTCTATTGGGCAGCAAAGCATAAATAGTTGCAATAATGTTCGTATGCTATTTCATACTCCCAATGTCGACATGAATCGTGAATAGCTGATGAAAGTTTCTAACGCATGTTTTAAACGTTCCGTCACAGAAGAATCTTTTTGAATGTGAAACAATTTCTCTCATGTTAATATGGTGAGCAAAAACGAGAATACGTTGATCTCCGATGCGATCCGCAAGCAAGATATCATATAACTGCTCAGGTACAACGAAAGAAAGTAGAAAGACTTTTATAGTATTTCTAATAACTATATGAAATATTTTGCTGTACGTGCTTTTTAAAACAGGCAGTTCCGTAGAATAGAATATAGAATAGAATAAATACTCTTTATTGTACACCATACAAGTTACAGAACATAAATATAATATATACAATTTTACAAAGGGTGACACAATGGGCGGTCTTATCGCTAAGAGCGATCTTAAAGACAACCTTTGGATGGATTAAAAAATTAAGGAGATACAAATATACTAGGTAGTATGTAGTGCACCATTTACATTATACTATTAATACATACATATAATAATAAACATGAAACAATAGCAAAGAAAAAAAAAGAAAAAAAAATAGAATAATAATAATATAATAATGATGATGGTTAAGGAGAGAGGAAGTGCTTTTTTATCATAATTTTGAAAGCGGACCAAGATTGAGCATGCCTTACCGACACGGGCAAGTCATTCCATAACCGTACTGCTTTAACAGTAAAAGATTTGTCAAAGAAACTGGTGGAATGCATCGGCATCTCTAGTCTCAGGTTTTCCGATGACCTCAGATATCTATTATGTGTGTCATGAAGGAACTTGAAACGTTCCTAAAACCCCCTCTTGGTTTTAGGATTAAACAAAATACTGTAGAGCTGAAATAAGATATGAGAATTACAGCGAAGACGTATAGGAAGCCACTTGAGCTTTGTACGAAATTCAGAAATGTGATCATATTTGCGCAGGCCAAAAATGAATCTTATGCAAAAGTTTTGAAGTCGCTCAAGTTTATCTAGTTGTGCCTCAGTTAGATCTGGATAACTGACATCAGCGTAGTCAAGGATGGGAAGTAAAAGAGATTCTGCAAGCGCAGTTTTAGTGGCAGTTGGAAGAAAGTTCCGTAGATCCTTTATATAAATTATACATTTGAGAAATGCTTAAATTAGCCTCCAAATATTGTCTTATAATAGTTGAACAGCAGTAGTGGGCCTCTACCGCAAGGAAAGACTTAATATGCGCTCGCACTTCATTTAACTTCTCTTCTGAAGTTCGCCTACATTTAGTAAGCAAGCAAGCTTTGCAAGTTAGTATAGGAGTGGAATGAGAGAGAGAGAGAGAGCGATCTTTCAAGGTTAAAAAGTCATTGCGTTTAACCTTGAAAAATACAAAAATATATTTTTATTCGATTCCGTACTAGTAGAATTTATACGATAACAAAAAAAAAAAACATTTTTTGGGGTCAACGACCGGTGTTAGTGTTACTTGAAGTATTCGTTGAGAAAATCAGTTTTTTGTGTTATCGTGTTTAGATATTGATAACCATTCTGTGAAGTTCATAAAAAAAAAAAAATTAAATGGTATTTCAAGTAACTGACCCAACTATCTCTTTCTATTAGGATCTACTATTTTATCTAATTAAAAAATCTTTTCAAGTTTTTTTTTCTGTTTAATCATGCTTAGATATCGAAACCCATCACGTCGGCGAAATTTTGCTAGATAATTTAATTTCACTCTGTATAGTGCCAATTAGACGACGACGGCGCAGGTTGTCAGTAAAAAGTTTGAAAAAAGCTCTCAAGTTGTATGAAAGTTATTTTTAGCGTAATTTATTAAGAAACGACGACGATGAATTTAAAGATTAACATAATTAAAGTCTTTGAATATACCAATCTACGACGTTACACTACAAATACTAATTGAGCACGTGAATGGATGGGTATACGTGGTAATCAAAAAGACTCCATAGTGCGTTGGGAAAATCATAACTCCCTGCCTTACGAACATGATGGTGCCGATTTTGATATATAATAATTGTTATGCGAAAATCTGACAGCTTACTGAGTCTAAATTAAAAAGTTATAATAAAAGATGTGATAACTCATAAATAGTTGTCATCTTCTTTCAAATACAATATGCAGTTTGGTACTTTCATGCTTGCAATTTCATACTTAAAGATATACGTAGTGTTTATGATAACAAGTAGTTCGAAATATCATGTTTGTCATGTAGGAAATGTTATAGGTATAAATAACAATCTGCTCAAAGGATAAGCCTTGAAGTTTTACGATTTTCTTACCAAGATGAAAAGAAAATATAGCCCAATAACTACTGAAAGTTAAGTAATATTCATGTTTTGACAAGCACGAAAACCACCCCTGTGTTGGTGCTTGTCAAAACACGAATATTACTTAACTTATCGATATATAACCGTGTATTTAAATCATCTGTCATAAACGTAAAAATCGAATAATCGTTTTCGTTTTCGTAATAATCGTATCGTTTCGATCTATCAAGGTGCAAAAAGTAAAGAAAAACATGAAGATTTGACGCGCGATAAAAGGTTCCTGAAATATATGACGTCATACGCACAAACCTCATAGAAGCGGCACATCGATAGTAACTCTGTCTATTGGTCTGTCCGTCTGAACCGATCGATATGAAATTTGAGAGATAAATGCAGCCCAGGACCTGGAGACAGAGCCGTGTCAAGGCGTGAGCAAAGAGAGCCACCGCCCCGGGCGCCTTTGCCGTCAAAATCATCTCGAAGATAGTCAAGTAGGGGCCTAGCTGCCACCTTATCAGCCGTATCAATGATACGGGGACCCTAAGTTATAAATTAAGGCCCCTGGCGCGTGGAAGCAAAAATTCGTATTTTTTGTCTCCAAAACCGACATGGTTTTCCGACACTCCTATTGAAAAGTAGGAAATTAAAGAAATATGTTTTGGCTAAAGATTATTAAGGTTTCTTTACTAAACAATCACTCGTGTAGGAGATTGTGTTTATTGGAATAGAAATAAAAATACTTAATAAGATAATAATATGAATACCTAACGAATGAAGCTAAAAAATCAGCACCCTAATTGCGTAACACGATCAATCGGAATCGGTTTCATTTTGACAGTTCAACAACATTCATTGCGTTATTTACGTTGTTGTGCAGACACATGACACATTTTTTGAACATATGAAGCAATTGATTAGCAGATATCCTTCAAAATGATTCAGATTGAGATTGATTGTGTGTTACTCAATTAGGGTGCAGGTTTAAGTATGGACATACCGGTGTTTGACATAAACTAGCGAAACGTACCAGGGTTTAAAAAAAATCGCTTAGAACATGCCAACTTCACATCATGTTCACGTCACGTCGTGGCATTGGCAGCCATCTTAAACCTCATACTCTACGCTGATTGGTCATTGTGGACGTGCTTGACTTTGAAATGATCGATTTTTTATTTTATTTAAGGAGTGCTTTTATTATTTATTATTTACCATTTATGTACACACATATATAAATAGACAATGAAAAACAGAACAGAAAAAATAGGTACAGAGGTGATGCTTATTTCATGAGAAATCTCTTCCAGCATACCTTAGATAGGACAACAGAGATGTAGACAGCGTCTTGTGCGTGTGTGTGTTTTAGTGTTTTTAATGCCTTAATATATGGCCCACTCCCTCTCATTGAGAGGAGGCCTGTGTCCCAGCAGTGGGAACATTATAGGCTGATTATACTAATGCCTTGATTTGGAATACACAAAAATGCATTTTTTTTTTTCAAATTTGACCCTTTTCACAGTTCAATTTCGAGTAGGAAAAATAACTAGTGATATTTAAACTACACAAATACGAGTATTTTATATTAAAATACAAAAGTTAACCTCTCGTATCTATCAATTTACTTCTTGTTCAAAGAATTTCATAATTTTAATAATTCATAATTGTGATTTATAACGGGCGTCGTCCTCGTCTGAGTTTCATTGTAAGTGGTTTCATTAAAAGTATCTAATATTAGCCACAGAATAAAATGGATTTTGTCATGATATTTTATTACTGGAGGTGATATTTTATTTTCGGCTGAAACTTTTTCACTTTATAAGAAAATTGTGGTTTAACGTTTTTTTTTTTGGAGTTTCTCAATTATTTTTGGGAACCTCTTGGAAACTATTGTAGTTGCATAAAATAGCCCTAAATACAGGGCGTTAGGCGGAGGGTTAGCCAAATAAGCGGGATTCGTGGGTAGTCTCATTTAAAAGAAATGTTACAGGTGTTAAAAGAAAAATTATTTGAAAATCTTAATAGAACTAGACAAAAAGTGTACAAAAAAAATAGTGAACCTTTAGGGTCTTCAAACTAAATATCTATTTCCTAAATGGGTCTACCTACAAATCACAATTGTTTGGCTAATCTCCGCCTAACTATTGAGTACTAAAAAAAAATATTTATAGAGAAATCAATATCTTCGAGAAGAATTTTTATACATACTATATATGAATTAAAGTCGCTTTTCGTGTCTGTCTGTGTGGCCGCGTTGTTCTTCTGAACTGCGCAACGGTATTTCGATGTGGTTTTCACCATCATTTAGAGAATTTATTCCGGAAGATTTATGTAGGTATGTATACATTAATATTAAACCGACATAAAATAAAGTAATCTCGATGTTTGTTTTTGTTTTGTCAAGTCGTAAAAGCTGTGTCAAGCAGGGGTAACTTTAATATAAAATAGTAAAAAGTTAATTAGTTAACACTTTGACACCTAAATTTTTTTTGCACAAAAACATGTTATTCAATAGTTTTGTAAGTAACAACTAAGTATTTTTATTTAAGTAAGTCGCAATCGCCCTCGACGGGGTCTTTGCTTCGGAGGTTCATTAAAATATGCTTGTTATACCGAGCAGCGACGACCGATAGAAAGTATTTTGTTCTTTTATTTATTGTTCGTACTTTGTAGTAAAGGTCTTATGTCAGCTTAGTCAGTACGAGAAAGGTCAGTAGGGGGGACATGCACATTAAACAGTAATTAATTAGTTAAATAAGAGTATTGTTTAAATTTTACATGCCTAGTTAATCATTCTAGTTTAGAAGTTGGTGGTGTGATACCCCCGTGCCTCGGAAAGCACGAAAAGCGGTTGGTCCTGCACCTGACCTCTCCCCGGTCGTGTCGGATTGCCATCCCATCGGGCTATGAGAGTAAAGGACCCGAGATTGCGCACACACTTGTGCAATATAATATCTCCTGCGCACCTGGCTAATCTCCGTCGAGATGGGCCATCGTGACCGAAAGGTTGCATATTAGAAAATCAAAACTTTCCTGAGCAAATTTCAAAAGAACAACGTACAAATCAACAAAGTTTAAAATAACGATGGTCATTTGATCAAAAGTTCAGCTGACCAAAGTCTGGAATATCAATGTTTAAATTATTTATTACAGTATTGACCAAATCGTTTAAAGGTCAAAATGGATTACTGGATAAATTATTCATTATCAAATGGATTAACTGAAAAAGGTAAAAATAATATTAATATTAGCGAATAGCGCCTGTCTGATACAGAAAGCCTTTGCACAACATTACCGGTTTGCTAATACAAATAATATAGGCGTTACAATAATACCTACGTACAATAATAATAAGGCATAGTCGACGAAGCCGCGCATCGCGGGGCCCCTATTTCTGTCTGCAGGGTTTAAAGGAACCTAACACGGAACCTAACACGAACCTACCCGACCTTCCCGAGCTCGCTTCGCTCGCTCTTGCATCCTAAGTTCTCATTGCCTTTTTACTAAATCGAGATGTGTTAGACCTTGGGGCACCCCGACTCTTGGAAAAAGTGATTCAGAATCCTAATTTACACGTACATATCAACTAAAAAAGGAAAATATAGCTAGAACACAAAATCATGCAGAAGCATGGCACAATATTAAATACTTAATTTTTAAGGTAATTTGGTAGGTACTTATATTTACATCTAGCAAATTTATTCAGTCGTCATTTGTGATTATGTAATTTGATTAGTAATGATTTGATATTTTAAAATTACATCAAGCAACTTTTGATCAGTCGTTCATTTGATGACATCACATACATTGGGATAAAACATTCGGTTATTTAAATTTTGTTATTTCGTTTATTGTTCTTTTGAAATTTGCTCGAGAAAGTTTTGATTTTCTAATATGCAACCGACCGAAATTGGTCGGAGGGATTATCTATATTAAAAATGAAACCCGTTTTCGGTTGTCGTGACATAACATGAAAACGGCTTGACCGATTTGGCTGATTTTTTTTTTAGAATATTCCTTGAAGTACGAGGATGGTTCTTACGCTGAGAAAAATTTAAAAAATAGGGTAGGAGTAGGTTGGGAGTAGGGTAGAAGTAGGGTAGGAGTAGTGTAGGAGTAGTGTAGGAGTAGTGTAGGAGTAGGGTAGGGAGTAGGGTAGGGGGTAGGGTAGGAATAGGGTAGGAGTAGTGTAGGAGTAGGGTAGGAGTAGAGTAGGAGTAGGGTAGGAGTAGGGTAGGAGTATGGTAGGAGTAGGGTAGGGGGTAGGGTAGGAATAGGGTAGGAGTAGTGTAGAAGTAGAGTAGGAGTATGGAGTATGGTGGGGTATGGAGTATGGAGTATGGTGGAGTAGGGTAGTAGGGTAGGAGTATGGTAGGAGTAGGGTATAGGAGTTGGGTAGGAGTAGTGTAGGAGTAGGGTAGGAGTAGGGTAGGGGGTAGGGTAGGAGTATTGTAGGAGTAGGGTAGGAGTAGGGTAGGAGTAGTGTAGGAGTAGAGTAGGGGGTAGTAGGAGTAGGGTAAGAGTAGTGTAGGAGTAGGGTAGGGCTAGGGTAGGAGTAGGGTAGGAGTAGTGTAGGAGTAGGGTAGTAATAGGGTAGGAGTAGTGTAGGAGTAGGGTAGGAGTAGGTTAGGGGGTAGGGTAGGAGTAGGGTAAGAGTAGGGTAGGAGTAGGGTAGGGCGTAGGGTAGGAGTAGGGTCCGCAGGAGTAGGGTAGGAGTAGGGTAGGGGGTATGGTAGGAATAGGGTAGGAGTAGTGTAGGAGTAGGGTAGGAGTAGGGTAGGAGTAGGGTAGGAGTAGGGTAGGAGTAGTGTAGGAGTAGGGTAGGAGTAGGTTAGGAGCAGGGTAGGAGTAGTGTAGGAGTAGGGTAGGAGTAGGGTAGGGGGTAGGGTAGGAGTAGTGTAGGAGTAGGGTAGGAGTAGTGTAGGAGTAGGGTAGGAGTGGGGTAGGGGGTAGGACACCACGCTAACGAAGTAGCGCCGGGCACCTAGAAATAATTTATATGGCAAAACAACGTTTGCCGGGTCAGCTAGTTTATTATAAATTATGATTCAGAACCGATCAAAAATTTCAAAAAACATTGGTTATTAAAAAAAAATTGCTGTTCCATAAATTTTGATCGCGTAGGTATTGCACTTGTCTATGAAACAGCAGATTTTTTTTTTGATAACTGATGGAAAATTTCTACGCTAGACTCATGTGCTGAATTCATGGTTTCAATTTGCGCGTCGATGTCTCCCTGCCACCCAGTATAGTAAGCAGACCGTATTCATGAAACGAAAATTAATTTAGAAATGGCATGGAACCTAGTTAAACAAAGTATGTATGTATGGTCAATCAAAGGAACACTATGCGTGAGTTCTGCTCGTGAGAAACCGATAATTGTCAGTGAATGGTGTGTTACCTATCAGAATTCTAATATTAATATTCTTGCTGTGTTTCATGAACCTTCTAAGGTCGCTCGGTTATCTCCTCTACGCCTGAACCCATCCGATGATCTTGAAATCGTCTCAGTGCAAATTTCACCAACGAAACTAAACGACCACCTTACAACTAAACCGCGTTCAAGAGCTATCAGTGTTACCATTGTTGTGGAATATTGACACTGACAGTTCTTGAACGCGATGATATGTATACTGATCGCGTTCAACCTCATTTACCTAGCGAAATTCGCCCTTATTGTCCTACCATTCATGTCGATCTATGTAGTTACTCCTCGCTCGACGTGTCATTTTCTCCTATCTGCATACATAAACTGTCAATCGTTTACTGTCAATTGTTTACTTCACCTGCCATCCCCATGCATAGTCTAAGAAAATTAATATCGAAAGCACCTCTATAATAAATAAGTATTGTATTAAAGCTCGTTGTAATTATTAAATTAAACCCGAGCTTTATACCATGCTAATTTATTCGATACTAGGTATTACCTAACAGAGGTTAATTAGGTTCGTTTCATAGATGGATACTGATATTTAGGTTTAGTCACCATCACTTTTAGTCATCTGTATATATACTGCTGTACTAATTTATTAATAGCAGTGGCAAACCAGGACAAAATTCAAATTCAAATTTATTTATTTGTACACATAGGTATAATGTAGCGGTACATGATGGTATAAAATAAAAATAAATATTTTGTGTCACTATAGCTTGCAAGGTGTACAAATATTGCTCACCCATTAGGTAATGGGTGTACAGTAAGGCCTATAAAGTCATAAAAATACTGCTAAATAACAGTTACATAAATCTTTAGCAAAATATAAATAAAGAAACTTTACAAAAAACATAATAAACAAAGAAAATAGTATAATAAAACAAGGAATTATAAAACAAATATTAGGTACACAAAAAATATTAAAATAACAAAATTCTTAAACAAATATTATAAACTAAACTTATGAACTATAGTAAGAAATTTGGATTTTATATTTCGCCTAAATATTCATTAGTCGTATAATATGCTTTATGTATTAGGATTTTTCGAAACTATGGAGTGTTTTTTTGAAAGGGTTTAAGTCTTTTTACACTTTTATAGATTTAGGTTATTATAAATTGTAAGCAAGAAGTCTACGAAACCCATGCACTCCAGATTGTTCTTAAGAAAATGTTTTCCATCGAGACTTTTGGTCAATGCATGCCAAATTCAGAGAAAGTAATAGGTAATGTTTTTTCGTAGCCCACTTGTCCATGGACAGCAATTTACTTTAACTCAAGCAAGTAACTCCTGCTCAGCAGGATCCCGGACTCGTAATACTTGATAAAAAGGTACAAAAAACTGTTCCACTTTCACGATATAAGGTGAGATTTATGTCGCATTACACAGTATATACACGGATAAACGAGGGAAATGGAAAATAGCCGGGGCTAGAAGTACGTACCTATATAGAATTAGAGGGAGAGAGAAAAGACTAGCACCTATTTCTTGTTTCATTCAGTAGGCCCTTCATAATCCTTGCATGTTCAAAGTGGCAGTCAAAACTAATGGCAAAATGTAGATAAGGTTGCCTATCTATAGTTCAACATTGAATTGTTCAATTTATTTGCGTTATTCAGACTGAAGTGAACCGTGTGATCGGTGATATTTTGAAACCGTGTGCATAATACTGTAACATAAATCGCACGGTATTTTGCAGGGGATTTGTGCGCATTACCTACATTATACAGGGTGACTTTTAATTTGTCCTTCAAGGACGTGATAATGTAACCCTTTTGCAACAATTAAGCACCCCATGAAGCCTAGGCGAAAATTCATGGGTTTCGAAAAATCCCTTCTTTTATTTATGTGCCAGAATTCGTAACTAAATATCCCTTTTCTTTAAATTCTCAAATTGAAAGGCCTTCATTGCTGTTCCATTGGGTACGTAATACTTTAAAAAACCTTTCGACGTATCCAAATATTCTAAAACATCAAACAGTTAAAAGTTAGAGGAAGAAATTTATTAATCATTTTCAAAAATCAATTCCTCACGTGAACTTTTACACCTTTATCTCAAAATTTTACTATGGCATTAAGACTATACCGGTATAGTATTTACTGGATTTATCGAAGAAATAAAATGTATAGGTAGTAGAATTCATTAATTGAATCAATTCTGATTCCTATAATGGATTTCAATTGTAAATATTGTGACTGATTTTTATAAACAAACTAGCAACCCACCCCTGCTTCGCACGGTTCTTACGACTTGACAAAACATCGATATTTCTTTTATTATGTTTAAGTCTTATATTAATGTTTTATTAATTTATTCATAAATATACTTTGTTGTAAAATACTGGTATTCAGCTGCATCCGGTTAGACTGGAAGCCGACCCCAACATATGTAGTTGGGAAAAGGCTGAGCAGATGATGATATACTTTACTGTACACCACATAAATACATGACATAAAAAATACATCAAACACTACAAAGTATACAATGGGCGGCCTTATCGCTTCCTGCGATTTCTTCCAGGCAACCTTGGAATGGACAGTGATTTTCCTAGACATAAAATGGGACTGTGGTTGATGCAACTATTATGTTTAAGTTTACAATACACTAAAATAGATATAAAAAATACATATCTAAAATAATAGATACATACATACTAAATATATAAGTAGTCGTAGCAGTAACGAAAATAAATGAAGGCTGTAGATAATTATATTATTATCAGCCTGTGATATCCCACTGCTGGGCAAAAGCCTCCCTACTCTCTTTCCAGTTCTCTCTGTTCAAAGGTGCCAAGGACCAGTTCTTATTGAAGGAGTCCAGCTCATCCCGCCATCTCCGTCTGGGCCTGCCGCGATGTTGCTTGCCATAATTGCAGATTATTAATAATTGTAGGTTGATTATTAACTATATTGTTTGTTTTATTATGTGTAATTTAAATATTAATGCTAAAACTTTCGAGATAAATTCTCTAAATGATGGTTAAAAACCGCTTACGTTTCGCAATTTAGAAATTCAACGCGGTCACACAGACTAAAGCGAAAAGCGACTTTAATTTATAGTTATGTATAGATAATTTCTCTACGTTGCAGGTATGCCGACGCTAGCCTTCGGTTCAGATATATATGGAGGGTCAACGCTAACACAATAATATCTTGTTTCATTAATTATGCATATACTTGCATGTTCAACCTGGTGCTAGCACCTATATCAAATGTTACAAATTCAAGTGATATTTTCATATGAGCTCTAGTCTGTCCTCATTATAATGCATCATATCATCTGTTATACGTTTTAATTCAGCATTTCAAACCCGGTTTGATAATCCAAATGTAAATATGTTTTAGTTTAGTATTTAAATCGTGTTTATTCGAGGCAAATTGTTAGTGTTTATTGGATTGTCACTAACTATTACACAGCTATTTCAATTTGATAACATGTATTATATAGAGCTACGTATTTCTTATGTTATGACAATTCGTTACCAAATATTAAAGTTCATAGAATATAAATGTCAGCAAGTTTGCACTCATTATAAAAACAAAGGTCCGGATATTGACAGTCTCAGATACAGAGAGTCAAAGATGGTCATCTTAGTATTTGCTGGTATATTAAGAAAACAGCAAACTAATTACCTGAATAATAAATGATAGTCACATTCTGTAGTTTTTCTATACACACAAAGGAATGAAAGGAACAACTGTTTTTCCCCTCCACCAGCTTTGTATATACCTACTCGTCCAAGCGGCCGCAACTGGGGTAGCAAGCACAATTTGTATGGATCTACAAGTATTTGAATTTGGACGGGGCCCGAGAAAAATTCAGCTCCAAATGTGTGGACCAGCGTTTTGTCACTGCCAAGTGCTTGCTTAACCAGTGCAAGTGGGCTCAAGGAAAGTGTCCCCTTCGCTGGAGTAGGGAAATATCCGGCTGTATTCAAGTGAAAATGTTAGAGCTACTAGTCATAGAATACTGTCTTTACTGGATGGCTCCACCACTTTGTAAACTTCTTAGCTATCGAAATGGAAAATAGGGACGTATGATCCAATGTTAATCCCGAAAAGGGACTGAACGTATACTTTTTCAGTATAAAAAACGTAGCACATAAATACATAATGACGGCATGTATTTAGGTAAGTAACTGTCCAACTGTTTACAACATGGTTCGTAAAAATCCGATATTTATAATAAATATCAAAATATCCGATATTTGATATACATATATATTATCTTCCACGTTATTTGGTGAGTCCCCAAACAGGGAAAGGTAAATCAAATTGTAGTGGTTTGTCAAGTGTTGGTAGGATAAACTTTAAATCTGTTAAATTTATAGTTTTAACATACACATATCCGCAAACCCTCTTTATCACCATATTTGCGAAATAAAATATATAGATGTTCAAAAAAACCCTGTTATAAATTTCAAAGACCTCTTCTTTTACAGAGACCAGAACTTCTAAAGCCAACGAATATGCTTTTATTATATTTTTTATTCCAAAAGTACAATAGTTATTTCTATTATAAAACATGACTGAAATCAAATGGCAATATTATAATAAGAAAAAAACATATCCAATTATTTTAGAAGCCTACCCGGTACACTTAAGATGATTGAAGTCTAGATCGTAAATAAAAAAGTAGAAAAAGCAAAACATTGTGAACAATTGACTTTTATTATAATATTCTTTGATACATTTCCATTTTTGATTTTTTTTTGTGTTACTTCGCATGATTGTTTTATATTCAGCAATAGTTTAATGGAGTTACCTTTTTGATTTATTTAAATATGATTTTAAAATAATTAAATCACGTGACGAGGTAAAATCAACTAATAAACCATATTTTTGTTTTGTATAAAGAAATGTTACTAATTAATAGACCAAAACAAAAACGATGAAACCTCTCGGTAAATTATAAACTCGTCGACTGGTGATAAGTCTAAGTGTGACACGCGTCAACGTCAGAGGCAACTGCAGCCGTCAAAGCCTGTCGGTGGCAGCCGTGCACAACATGCCGCTCGTGTATTTGAGCACCGTCAGCGTACTCAAATACATACACGAGCGGCGCGTTGTCGACGTCAGCTGCCCACGCGTCGGCGACTGCAGTTGCCTCTGACGTTGACGTGTGTCGCTCGTGTATATGCAAACTAAAAATGACTGGGCAACAGGATTGATAGATCGTACAGAGAGCTAGAACTGAATTAGGAAATAGGCATTATTACATTGTTAGTGAATATTTTATACGAAGAAAAAACTACTTACATTCTTCAGTAATCTGCATCTCAATTTTATCAAGATCTTCAACATCTTCATCATCGAAGTCGGTCTGGACGGTGACGTCACGTGTGTAATGTTCGAGCGTGATGACGTCAAACGGGGCCTGTTCCTCCGGGCTGGGCGCGCGCGGGCTCGGCGCGCTCTGCGACTCCTGCGCATCGTGGCGCGCGCGCCTGCACGCCGCGCAGCCGCAGAGCGAACCACGCACGCGGAGCAGCCACACTAGCCCGAATAGCGCCATCCACGTGGTCATGCTGCGACTACTACTGCCACCATAACACGCTACCCTTTATCGAAAATTATCCTTCACCTTTATGACGTCAATTCTTTTTGTATTTTTTATTGTTGTGTTAGCAGTTCACGAACATAGTTTTTGTTTTGTAGTTTGACACTTCACGTTCACATAGATTTTTGGTTTGATTTTCAATACACTGCCAGTGACACACAGATATTTGAAATGAGTATTACTGATATTTAAATATTTATTGTTATTCAATTGTTAATGGTATTATTATGGTATTATTTTATAGTTTTTCATGTGAATTCAGACACTGAAGCTCTGCTGAAATTTAATTTGAGTTCAAATTGCGTACTGATTAAGCCTATGGAAAATGAAAATGGGGCCTGCCTACTGTCAGGTAAATGATGATGATTTAAATAATAATAGATTACGAAACGATAATAATGATCGACAGTTCATTACCGCCGTAACATTCACCAGCATAAAGCTATGAATGACGATCAAAAATTCACAAAATGCTTTCGGTGTTAACGTTAATCGAGTCTCACACTGTACCAAATTTTGTTTATCACAAAACAGCCAATTTAATCCCAAACGAGTTGAAAGGACTTATCAGATATAGAGCATTAATTAGGGCGATATAAGGGAGGATAAATAAAAGGGCAAGCACAATAGACGGCTCTTCGCTGCGATATGTTGGGGCGATCTTACTCGATGAAATGATAAATGAGAGTAATAAATTGCAGAACCCATGATATAAATGAGCACTCCTTACCGTGGAGGACTCATGAAAAATATCAATTCGTCACAACCAATCGTCGAAATTCTCTTTCCAAATAAATTAATGGTGGAACATTTTACTGGGATAGAATATTTTTTCGGCTATCGGATTTTGAAGTTCCCGAGGGCTCTGTTACACACTTAGCCCTCCGAAATCAATATTCGCGACGATTTTTCTCCTCGTCACTGGAAATTATTTGATACTAGAGAAAAATATCGGAGAAAGATAACGATGTTTAAAAAATATAGGTATTTTAATAAGCTTTAAGGATTTTTAGAATATCGGCAAATGCAATTTTCTGAAAATCCAAAGATTTGATACCTACTCCATAGCAAATTTAGACGTGATATAAAACATGGGTACTAAAAATACGTCAATTTACGTTAGGCACTGACTAATTTGACAGGACTAAACTAATATTTAGCTTCTGTACTTTTCTTAGTGAATTAGAAAGTAAATGATGAACTGAACTTAAATTTTGTTTAGTTTGTGAACAAGGGAATCGGCGCCATTGTTCCCAAAACTAAAACAAAAGCTAAGCGCGTACTTGACATCCATTCTTTACTTCTGATAAATATTTCTGCCTCAAGCAAATGCTAGGGAATCTCATCTACCGCCTTCAGTTTTTTGCTTGCGCGGCACAAAATGAGAAAGAGCCGGGTTAGCGGGAAAAACTAAAGTTGGTAAACAGTGTTAGAATATATATAAGAACAAGGAAACCTTTTTATTAAAGGGCTTGTCTAAAAAAATATTCTGTGTGAAAGTAATAACATCACCCGTTAATCGTGTTAGTCGTCTTTGTTTGCGCGAACTTCTGCAAAAAAGTGGGAAGAAGTTGTGGCTTTGTATTGCCTTCAATATTGTCTCATGTATACTAGTACGGTCACCAAAGGAGATAAGTAACCAGGGCCGTCGGATATAGTTGAAGTTTGGCAAGAAACTGATGGATGTTTTCGAATGAAATTTAATTTCATTAATAGAAAACAAATAGTTTATTTATCAAATTAAATTTCATTAAATAATATCCAACGGTTTCTTACTAAACTTCAACTATATCCGATGCCCTGGTTACTTATCTCTTTTGCCGACTGTACCAGCTTCTGCCCGCGGCTTCGCCCGCGTGGATGTCGGAAATTATTCCACGGGAACGTGCTACCAGGATAAAAAGTATGTCCTTTCCCAGAATGCTATCTATCTCTTTAACAAATTTTATCGGAATCCGTTCAGTGGTTTAGGTGTGAAAATGCAACATACAGACAGACTTTATAATAATATATAGTACAGCACTTCGCCCACGACTTCGTCCGCGTGTACTTTACTCTAAGAGGGGTTTAAATTTTTTTCTTCCCTATTAACTTTTTCACCCCCTAAATCCTCTGTGAGGAGTTTTTTAAACTTAAAAGTGACCATCTGTATTAATAACTAACTAACAAAGGAAATAGGTTTTTCACATTAATTGTATCCCGTCTTTTCACCCCACAGGGGTAGAATTCAAAAAACAAATATAATATATAATATAATATCCCTGGACATTTCACACAGCACCATTTGTCCCAAGCTAAGCAACCTAATGCTTGTGTTATGGTAACAAGATGGCTGATAAACTACTTATAAACAATTTTTTTTTTTTGTAAATACATACATATTATAGATATAAAAACACCCAGACTCGGAACAAATACATGTAGGTCATACAAATATTTGTTCCGTGCGGGAATCGAACCCGCGACACGCAGCGCAGCAGTCAATCGCTTAACCACTGCGCCAACCGTGCCGTCGAAATATTAGTATGTTTCCATAATTTGACTCAAAGAGTATTTATACCCATTTCCGAGATAATCAAGCCACGCATTATAATCCTCTTCTGTAAAATTAACTACCCCTGTTCACCCTGTTAGGGGTAGATTTTCGAAAAACCCTCATACGTGTTATTACCTATATATTTTTAGTCTTAAGTATAAACACTGAGTTTCGAGTTAATCGGACCGCGCGTTCAAATTCTTCCACACAAACTTTAACACCCCTATATCCCCTTTGAGGGGTAGTTTTGAAAAACGAATAATGATAAACTTTATTGCTTAGTTAGGTGAGTATTCGTGCAAAAAAATGGAAAACTTCATAATTTACTTAGATAAGTGTTCGTGCCAAGTTTAAAGTAAGAAGAAAGGAATAAGATTTTTCATACAAACAAAATCCCCCCATTTCACCCTCTTAGGGGTGGAATTTCGAAAAACCCTTTCTTAGTGGATAACTACTCTTTACGAAGAATACACCCTCCAAATTTCATGACTCTAGGACCAGCGGTTTAGGCTGTGCGTTGATGTCAGTCAGTCAGTTTGTTTCAATAGAGTGAAGTTTCAATTTACTGGGAATTCTGGACAACGGTGGTAAATTGATTAGCCTTAGTAAATGGTTGTTTTATACATGGTGGCAGGGACATCGACGCGCAACCTGTTACCATGGATTCAGTACATGATTCCGAACCCACCTTTGTTAAAATTTACCGACGCTGTCGGTTATTTAAAAAAAAATGCTGTTCCATACATTTTAACCGCGTAGGTATTGCTTATTTTCTATGAAAAACCGATTTTTTTTTTGTTAACCAACGAATTATTTGTACGTTAGGGAACCTAGCATCATTAACAAACTTCTTTTTTGGCGAATGGACATCCATTTGAGCTCAGAGCTATAGCTCGACACATACTCATATTTTCTCAGGTTGAATATGAACCGGACCGTGAATGGTTGAATATGAGCAATCTATCGAGCTAATCCAACAAAACCGCATTCGCGTCAAAGTAGCACACGTCACACTAGGTCAAACTTGGTACAAACATTCCGAATGTCAAATGTCAAAATCGTTCAATCTGTCTTATCTTGAAACATGTACATAATATCTGGATTTGTGCCGTTCATTTGATTGTCTATGATTCTGAAGGATTTGGTAGGTTTTACTACGATTAGTTTACAACTGCTAATTAGCAGAACCTGTTAATCGGTATGGATTCAATTCAACATGGCTGTACCTATGATTTCTATAGGTACAGTAGAACGTATATGGTAACAAATTGACCTTCACTTGACTGGTACGAAGTGTCAATAGAATGCGAGGCCAGCTTATACTAGCTTCGGTACCACTTACGTGCGTATATAATATCTGCAGCTTCTGATTGATCGCAGGAACTGATTGGAATTTCAAGCTTTGATTAGCAGTCAAATCTAATAAGGAAACGTAAGGTAGAAACCAGTGTCCTTTCATGGGCCCCGGTACGGGCCACCTTCGGGATCCCAACTGATGGTAGGAGGGGTTTACATCGGCGTCGAGGCAACGATGAGATACCTGGGTCTCGTCCTCGACAGCCGGTGGAACTTCGTCGAGCATTTCCGACGTTTGGCCCCCAAACTGGAACGGGCCGGGGCCACCTTAAAGCGGCTCCTGCCCAACCTGAGGGGGCCAAACGCCTCCTGCCGGAGGCTTTACGCGGGGGTCGTGCGGTCCATGGCCCTATATGGGGCCCCGGTGTGGGCGCGTTCACTGCGGCTTCGAGCCGCACACTACCTGAACGCGCCCCAGAAGGTGGTAGCCACAAGGCTGATCCGGGGCTACCGCACGATCTCGCGCGAGGCGGCAAGCCTCCTTGCCGGACTGCCGCCATGGGATATGGAGGCGATAGTCCTCGCGCGCCTGCATGACTGGCGCGCGGAGGCACTACGCCGGGGGGAAACTCTGCACCCGCGGCAAATCGCTGCGGAGCGGACGGACCTCCGATCTCATGGCGGAATGGAAGGCGCGACTATCGCAACCCAGCGCAGGGCACGCCACGATAGTGGCGATAAGACCCCTCTTTGAGGAGTGGCTAGAGAGGCGTCACGGCGTTCTCACGTACCGCCTTACGCAGGTCCTCTCCGGAAACGGATGTTTCGGGAGGTTCCTGCACATCATCATGATAATTTGTATTCGTGGAATAAAATTGAAGTTTTTGTATGGAAGAACTGTCAAAAATTCAAAATTATTCCTCCGATAAAGTTATCGGGGATCATTTTTACAACGCCAGTTGGGAAAATGATCCATAAATGAAAATAAATCTGGCCTATGAATTATATTTAATCTCGGAAATGGAATTCCAGATCAAAAATGTAAACAAAGATATGTCATTGTCAAAGTGACGTTTCAGGGGTATTTAAGATTTCCCTAGTCATTATAGTTATTTAATGTTATTAAATTTCGTGCTTTTGAAATCACGCTAAAGCGGCGTCTCAAAATTAAATATTTTATAGCCTAAGGTCTTGTCGTAAACTAATGAAAATAAAAGACCAATCACCTCATCATGTCTTTTTCTTCCTTACTCCTCTATTAGTTGCCTCGGTAGTCTTCTAACCATATCATAATTCACACATTCCATCCATCGTTTCTTTGGTCTTCCCCTACTCTTATAGCCATTGACATTCATACTCAAAACTCTTCTCATGAAATTTTTGTCATTGCTCCGTAACACATGACAACAGATTTCCACACAACTTTTCAGCTATCGGTGCCACTTTCAAACTTCCTCTTATGTACTCAAAAGATAAATCACCTAAAGACCAATATTGATCTTCAGACACAGACAAGTAGTGCGGTGTCACTTTTTAGGTAATGATAGAATACCCTTCGTCGACGGCCCTGACTGAGCATCCGTAGTAGGTACGCCTATTTTAGAATGCGTAAACACGATTTTACGCAAGAACAAAATAAACAAAAACTTAAAATACAATAACTTAACAATAAATAAAAACTCACGAGGGACATATTCTATCACGACAAACTTCAGAGCCCGACTGACTCCGAATGACCAAAACAAAATGGTTTGGATTAAGTAACTAATTCCGCTGGATGCGGGAAGCACAGAATCGGTCCAAGTGGAGGTGCTTGAGGCCTATGTCCAACAATTGACGTCTTTCGGCTGAAATAATGATGATCATGAAGTAACTAATTTAAATAGGGAATTTGTTGGTCGTAAGTTCGAACTCAGACAAGCACTATACTTTTTGTAAATTATTTCATCACTACTGCTCGCAAAACCGTAAAGGAAAACATCGTGAGGAAACCGACATGTCCTAGAACCAAAGAAATCGAAGGCATGTGACATCTACCAATCCGAAATGGGCCCGCGTGGTGGATTACGGCCCACTCCCTCTCATCGAAAAGAGGCCTGTGTCCCCGCAGTGGGCTGGGAGGCTGATAATGCTACTTATTTAAATAGGTACATAAGAGACGTAACTAATTAAATATAATACAGGAATAGCATACGTTAAAGTTGAAATCACAGGCTTTTTACATATGACGCTGCTCGTTTGAATTATTATGCATAATTTAAACTTCCCATCTAATATTGTGTCATTGTAACTTTGTTTCGTTTTACCCGCACGGGTTGGTTATGGTAAAGCCGGAAAAGTATGAATACGGCTTGGTATTAAAGATAAATTCTCTTGTAACTCGAGCTGAAATAAAACCTCCTTTTTATAAGCCTCTTTGTTGTCACACGTACACATTCATTTGTTTTGTTAATAACTATGAAGTATACGGTTTACGATGTAACACTATCAGAAGTTAATGAAAAGAAAATGTTTGTTTAGGAGTCACCGTAATTTGAATACTTGTCCATCTCCGCTGAAGATGAGCTTCCTTATCTACTACTACGACTGCACTAGCGGCACTGTATGATGCCTTGTGGAGATGTGACGTTAGCATAGTTTTATGAGTTATTTATTTGCAACAGAATTTGCCGTTTTTCCACAGAAAGTGGCCATGCACCAGCCTTTTGGGGCGTTGGCATTTTTTCCCTCGTTTTTAGGTTTCCGTATCCAAAAGGTGCCAACGGAACCCTATTACTGAGCCCCCGCTGTGCGTCCGTCTGGCGGACAGCGGGCTGTATCACATGAACCGGTGAATAGGTAGACAGTTAAAATTTGCACGGAGTGTGTATTTGTATGGCTGCTATAACACCAAAGCAGCTGCAGCTGGTCATTGCATAAAATGACTGAACACTTCATAAAATAAGCAATCCTAAGATCTGGCCACGACATACATACCATATTTATCTCCCCCTCACACACTCATCCACACACACATACATAGCTACATAAATAGGACATAGCTTGTAATTTAATGATGACGTACTGTGTTCGTCTTACAACTACGTCATCGAAAACACTCGTTTCCCTAGTTGTAAAGCTTAATGTTGAGGTAAGTGTTTTTTGTACAATTGAAGGGAATAAAACTTATTTTTTTTTACAAAATAAACATTAAAAATAAAAACGAAAAAACGGTTGACACAAAATACCTATACTTTACATAATTTAGGAAATAAATAGTACACGATCGACTAATACAAACTAAAAATCATTTAGACGCTAACAATTAACTACTTTTAAGTTATGAAGAAGATCGATCAGCGATATCTTTTAACCTTTTACTTGTTTTTTATAACTATTGTAGAAAGATGAAGGAGGGACCCGTGACTAGATATTATCGGCCGCACAGGTCGATCGACCAGGTTAAGGTACGCTTGCCGCGGTTGGTCTGTGGATAGGTGTCCATCTTTACATACCGTGACCTCTCCGCGCCTCGGAAAGCACGTTAAGCCATTGGTCCCGGCTGTCATTCGTGGATCTTTGACAGTCGTTACGGGTAGTTAGAAGCCCGAAAGTCTGACAACCAGTTTACCAAGTGGTATCGTATTACCTAGTAACTTGGTTGTGGAGGTCAGATAGGCAGTCGCTCCATGTAAAATACTGGTATTCAGCTGAATCCGGTTAGACTGGAAGCCGACCCCAACATAGTTAGGAAAAGGCTAGGCAGATGATGATGTAGAAAGATGGAGTATTTTCTTTTTCATATAATAGATAAAATAAAACTTATTAATGGGCCGAATAACAGGAGCATCGAAAAATTTTATGAAAACAGTATCAGTGGAAAAGAGGATAAAACTAATCCATCCATTTAGTGTGTATTTTTATCTCGGTCGGCGTTCATTTGTTTAGTTTTGAAAGCCAATGGTCAATGGTTTATATATCGCGTTGGCAATGCATGCCTCGCAGCATAAATATCTATGAATAAAAAATCAATCAAAATGTTGTTTTGGTAACGAAAATATTCAAATCAAACTCTAACACAAAATATTTTTTGCATTCTAGACATAGTACGAATCTGTGGTGTTTGTTATACAGGGTCAATTTAAATTAGCTAGCGAAACTCCACAGGCGCGATGGGTTTTAATATCAAAACACGATAAAACAAAAATAAAAACAGATTTTCTCAACTCTAACTTCAAATAAAAAAACTACCAGCGGTCGTTTACCCCCATAAAACAACATCAAATCATTGAACTTTTTATTTTATAGTGTTTATATATCTATAGGGACATGGGTATCTGTATCAGAATCTTTCAACTTAAAGTAGGTAATCGTGCGAGGTATTCTAGAAATAAGTTGACAGGTCTTCGGTCAGCAGCCTTATAATCAGGACTCTCAAGTTTAATTACAAATGTATCACAATTAAACTCGGATGAAAATAGATTAAGATTCAGGACGTAAGTGATCCGTCATGACCGTCTAATCTACGACATCGTTCGTTTCCAAAACTGCACGAGACAGATGGCTGCTTGACGTCCTTAACGTTCCGCTAGAGTGAAAAAAAACGCAACGGATCGCATGGCAACGGTGGTGCCGTTGCCATGCGATCCGTTGCGTTTTTGTATGAAATAACGGTCAAAATTTCAAAATTATTCCTCGAAAGTTACCAAATGATTAAAAACGCAGCCCTTAGTGCGAATTCCACCAAACTTTTATACCTATAATAAGTCTTATCCTGAGCATACATTTTGAATTTTTGACAGTTTTTCCATACTAGAACTGTCGGACTTCAATTTCAATCCACGGATGAATGATATCTGACTTTGGTAAAATCAGCCCTTAGTCGTATAAGTCCAAAATTGATAATTTTGGTTTTTACAACACCCATACTCAATTTATTTTTTGCTCCGATCGTTTCATTACCAGCGCTCTTAAAACGGTGAAGAAAAACATCGCGAGGAAACTGGCATGTCCTAGAACCAGAAATTCGAAGACATGTGACATCTACCAACCCGCAATGGCCCCGCGTGGTGGATTACGGCCGATTGTGGCCGGCTCTCACTGACAGGAAGCCTTTGTACCAGCAGAGAGAACATTACAGGCTGATTATGCCCGCCCATCTCAAAAGAAAGTTACGTTTCTGTTTCCTTGGCAATTGAATAGTGTTGTCTCGCTCACTATTACTGCAAATCGTATAGTGAAGAAAATGATACTACATAACAGAAAATGGACAATGAATGGTCTGCACGTGCTTTGAGCAACTGTGCTAATCAGTTCTTTTGTTCCTTCTCACTGTAAAAGGGGATAGAACAATAATAATTAGAAGCAGGTAAAGTAGGGCATTATAGGCTCAAATTGCATTATTAGTCATGGTTGTCATTGGTGCCCCCCCGGTGGGTTCCCGCATTGTCGAGGCGGGGGGGCTTAGTAGCCGTGGTGGACTGGACCACGGTGAAGCTAAGAGGAACCCGAGGAGCGGCCGCTCGTCAGGGCTTTGCGGCTAAGCCGACGACGTAGCGGCCGGCGGGTAGGTTGCGGTGCCGCTTGGGCGGCATCGCAGCCTACCCGAGGCGGGCCGCGATGTCCCCCGTGTGGGAGACATTGCGGCTGAGGATTGGAGGCCGCGGCGGGAGAGGAGTGTCGGTGTTACATGGTCGCTCTCCCTACCTTCCGCGGCCTTGACGGGGCCGCCACCGTTCGATGGCGGACGCGGTGGGGCCGCAGGGGAAGAGGAGTGTCGGTGTGACGTTGCCGTTCTCCCTATCCTCTGCGGCCGTAGCCCCCCCCCCCACCGGGGGGGCATGCGGGGCCCGCCAGTCAGGCGGGCGTGGGGGCCAGCAGGCAACGGGTGCGGGGGCACCGTTGCCTGCATTGCACAGGCCTCCACCAGTGTTGGACGGGAATGGCTAGGTGCTCCCGGCCATTCCCGTAGCCCCCCAATGTGGGGGGCATGCGGGGCCCGCCATACCATCTAGGCGGCCATGCGCCGGGAGTGCTATGGAAGTAAAGGCTATGCCTATTCCCGTGGCCCTCCCATCACGGCGAATGAGGGAACACCGCTGAGTTTTAGTGGGTATACTGTCATTCCGACAGGGAGTCCCACATACCCCGTCTCGACCCCCGAGCGATGAATGCTTTTTTGAATCCCGCACCCCCGTCCATAGGCAGAGGTAGAACTTCGCGGTGGTTTTAGCCGGTAATAGTCCGCCGGTAAGATACCGCTCTGTCACCCCCACGATGGAGGATGTCCATGAGAAAAAAAAAAACAAAAAAAATGGTTGTTCGGTTGATTGATATTGGTATTGATGGTGTCGGATAAAAATAAGTTACATTTCTTTTCAGAGCAATATCATTAAGGAAATTATTCACCCAAAGTTTAAATTTTAAGCTTCAGCGACAATATTTGCTACAGTTTGTTTTAGTAAATCCTTAACAGTATTCTGTTTCTAACACGACTCAAGTTTTTCCATAATTTTTAGAGTAATCACAAGATATGGAAAAAGTTTGTAGGTATTATAAGACTTCATATTGACCTAACATAAACTATGAAAAACTTAGTTGTTAACTTAGTAGTTAACTTTGAAATCAACTGCAGTAGCAACCTACTTGTGCCGAGAAAACTGTGAAATGCTACCTGCACCCTAATTGCGTAACACACGATCAATCGGAATCGGTTTCATTTTGACAGTTCAACAACATTCATTGCGTTATTTACGTTGTTGAGCAGACACACATGATACATTTTTTTAACATAATTATGAAGCAATGGATTAGCAATATCCTTAAAAATGATTCAGATTCAGATTGATTGTGTGTTACGTAATTAGGGTGCTGGCTGAATTGGAATGTTTTTGTGATAGAATTTAAAGGAAAACGCTACAATTTTAAAATAGTTTAACGTTACTACGTGGGTAAATATTATTTGAACAAAAAAAAACATAGGCAGGCATTGGGACTGTCGGTAGAATTGAAAACTTAAAACTATGAAAAAACAGTTTTTTTTTACTATTGTATTATACAATAGCATGTCGGTGACGCGAACCCATAAGATTTTCCCCTACCAAAACTGGGTCAACGCTCTTAAAGAAGTTTTCACATCCAAAATGTAAATCTCACTCTTTTAAACTAGGGACTTAACTGTGATTGAAAATGTCCCGAAAACCCATCATCCAGGGCTCTCATTCACTATTACCACTTAATAATAATAATATCCCTGGACATTTCACACAGCACCATTTGTCCCAAGCTAAGCAACCTAATGCTTGTGTTATGGTAACAAGATGGCTGACAATTTTTTTTTTTTGTAAATACATACATATTATAGATAGAAAAACACCCAGACTCGGAACAAATACATGTAGGTCATACAAATATTTGTGCCGTGCGGGAATCGAACCCGCGACACGCAGCGCAGCAGTCAATCGCTTAACCACCGCGCCAACCGTGCCATCGTTACTTAATGATTCCTTATTATGAAACCACGTCAATTCCTTAGTCAATCACAACATGACATCTGCTATATTAACGTATTGTTTTTATCACAATGAATGAAACTGCGCGAAATGAATCCGAAGTTGGCGTGGTTTGAACTGTAAAAATACAAATGTTGCCCGTACGGTTGACATTTCGATTCCTTGCCTTTATGGGGGTTTCTACAAGACACAATATTGACGTGGTTTGCACGTGGTAAGATTTGGCGGGGAATAATAATTACCATACAGAATTGGGGACCAGGGGTCCGAATTATGTGTTTTCGGGAATAAGTTTGAAAAATGAGACATACCAAAAAAAATAAAAAAATAGCATCGTGAAACATCAATCAATCGATCAATAGGTACACTCGCTAAATTTTAGTCCTTTGTACTTATGGTTATGGGTCAACAAACATTAATACAGTCTCTAGGCAATAATATTCCTAACGACCACGGAGCAGAATGGCTATCAAAGGTCACCAGTTCAAATGGTATCCCATTTAACTATTGTTGAGAAGTCACTTATAACTCGGCAGTATATTTAGCTCTGTTTGAGGGTAGAAAGGATTATTACGATGCGAGGCACATAGAATAACGTACGGGTATGAAATATGTCGAAGACCTAATAAAGAGAAAGTTTAGTCCCTAGGGAGTTTAAAAAAAAGAGGCTCGTCGGGCATAACAAGTCAGAAAAAAGACATTGTCTTTTTCTGTGACTTCGTATAAGCGCAACTTTCGTTTAGAACATAAAAATAATAATTTATTTATTTAAGTAACAAGGACACATTGTGTTAGTAAACTTAAGAACTATGTTAGTTTATTGTATTTAATAAAATTATTTCATCCCATGGGAGATGCCATCCCATGAGACACTGCAGTGATTGATGTACATGCAATCGAGCCTGCTAGCAATCATTTTAAGGATATCGTTGGAGCTGGCCCGTACTCTGCGCACCAGGGATGCATATCTAATTCGCATCGTTGCGAAAAGCAATTTATATGTGCGTCCGCAAACATTCCCGATACACTACAAAAACGGGGCAGCCCCACCAACACCTTGAAAGTGTTGTTGTATTAGACACAAAGGGCGATGTACGATCGTTGGGTATATCTAGCCCACAGGCTGCACGTGTGAAACGTTGTACAATAAGCTCGAAACAGAGTATTCTTGACTTTAAGCGAGCAGCGCGCAATGACCAAGATACTTGCACTTAAATAGTCTTTGTAGTGGAGTCCCATTGAGCAATACAGGTGGTACATACCCCGGACTACCCCCAGCCTCAACCAACACCACCACCAGACCAACATCTCCGATTTATTATATTTATACATAAAACCATGTGCTTATTATATACTCCTCAGTCCTCACATTTAGCGACCAATTTTCTGAGACCGCAGATTGACGTGATTAGAAGCACCATATCGTCTGCATAGCTAATATTATTTACACAGATACCATCTACATAGCACCCCAATCTGGTGCTACTGAGCTCGCCATTAGCCCGTTCTCATACATTTTGAAAAGCGTGGGTGAGCTCAACCCTCCCTGCCTCACCCCACATTCCAACCTGTATGGTCTGGAAAAAGTTCCAGCCCATCGTGCACTATTGATCTGGTTGCCATACCAATATTTAAAGATGTTTATCAGCTCCGTTGGCAACACTTATCCTCCTCCATTTTTCTCCACAGTTCGTCATAAGCAACCAGATCAAAAGCCTTGGATAAGTCGAGGAAGCTAGCGTGAATCGGCGTCTCACGCTGCGTATAGTATGTGACAGTATGCTTAAGACACAACACTGCAGTTTCCGTTGACAAACCACGTCGAAACCCGAACTGGTTGTCATGAACATTTACAGTTTTATTTAGTTGTGTATTACGCAGACTGTCAAACACTTTCTATATTATAGTAGCTAGTAAGATGGGCCTATAGTTGCTGCGGTCTGCGAGGTCGCCAGTCTTATTTTCTACAATGGGCACTACTACTGTTCGCCTCATCTCACTAGGCCAGCAACTATGGCTCATACAAAAGCTATTAAGCATTGTAAGAACTCTAGCCAAGTGTGGACCGGCATAACGCAGATGCTCAATACTGAGCCCGTCATGACTAGGGGATTTACCTCTAGACATAAATTTTATAGTTTGAGTAACCTCCTTTGACTTTAATTTTATTCCTCTCCGATCCAGACTCAGTATTAAGCACCGTACGTGAGGGCCCCAAAGGAGACTGTACAAAAAAGGTGCTGCTTGTAATTATTAGCAATCTCTTTAGGTTCACTTACTCCGCCGACGCTCACAGGAATTCCTGATCTATTTTGCAACTTATTGGTTTGTGATACGCCCAGTTTCGCAACATTTGAAAAATTAACAATATTTCGTAAAAAAACGAAATATTGTTAATTTTTCAAATGTTTTACTTTGGACGTTTTAAATGTCATTCATAAATATAGGTATGATTTCAACAGGAAAGATGTAACTAATATTTTAAAAGGGTGTTCCTGTTCATGGAGTTTTATGCCCGTTTTTAACCGACTTCAAAAAAGGAGGAGGTTCTCATTTCGACTGTATTTTTTATGTTTGTTACCTTAGAACTCCGTTATTTATAAGCCGATTTGCCAAATTCTTTTTTATTTGTAAGGATATACTTTCAGATTGGTCCCATAGAAATTTCATCAAAAACGGTTCAGTAGTTTGCTTTTTAAACCAAAACTACTGGTAAAAATTACAACTTAAAAGTGAAAAATAAAACTTTTTTGCAAAAAAAAAAAAAACAACCGACTTCCTACAAAGACACAACAAAGTGAAAAATAACTTTAATTTCGGAAGTCGGTGGCAAACAACGAAAATGCGAACCCAACGACACTGACTTCCGAAATTAAAGTTATTTTTCACTTTGTAGTGTCTTTTTTGGAAAAGTCTTGAAATGTATAGACAAAAAATTAAACCCTGCCTCTCAAACTAGGAGACCTGTATCTTGAGAGACAGTATTCGGCAATACGTACGTAAATTTAGTACCCTAAAGAGTGAAGGGGTGTCGATCTACCATTACGTATAATAGTGAATTGAACATCATGAGAGGTATGTGTGTGTGAGAGAGCGAGAGGAATATATGCTTTGAGATGAGCTTTTAAACACAAACATAGGAAATGCAAAGCTGACGGCCATCCGAATAAATTGTCACGAAAAGAAGAGGAACTTTTACTAAGAGCCCAAAGTTTAAGTCAGACAGACGGACAAGGTGTTGACAATGCTATTGTTGTAACCACATTGTGCGCTCGCTTTACAGCTTCAACGGAAGTCGCTTCCGTTTAATGCCATAAAGCCAGCGAAGAGATATGTAACATTTCTGTCATGTAACGGAATATTATAATTGTTAATATAACAATTTATTTATGTAAGGGCTGATTTTTACAACACCAGATAATTTAGTTCGAGGAATAATTTTGAATTGTTGACAGTTCTTCCATACAAAATCTGTCAGACGTCAATTTTATTCCACGAATAAAAATTATCTGGCCATGGAAAAATTTGCCCTTAGTCTGTTAACGCTTATGATTTACCGCGGATAACCATCTTTACATACCAAGACCCCTCGGCAGCCAGCCACAGCCAGCCAGTCTTACCAAGGGGTATCGTATTGCCAGTAACTGGACTATTGGAGGTCAGATAGGCAGTCACTCCATGTAAAATACTGGTATTCAGCTGGCTGTGTTGTCCTTCAGTAAGTCAACTTGTCAATCACGGACATACATATTATATTATTATTATAATAATATTTTTTAAATATTTTTTTTAATTTTTTTTCCCATCACAAAAGTTTCATTATGCTATTTTTAATATTTAATAACTAAAAATTTAGAGCAACCTTTGTGAGGGATTGGTGCCTGATGTAGGTATGTACAACAACCTGTATTTCGGGTCACAAGGGCCCTCCCGCGGCTAGTATGCTAGATATGGTATTAGTTTAGTATTTCGCAGTGAGCAAAAGTGGAAGCTTAGCTAAAAGAAAGAAAAGAATAATAACAATTCTAAAACAAAAGTAAGACATGCATGAATGCTTAGTTGATGAGTGCTTGATTGCAATGTTATGTGTTTGAGTGTTTGTATATGTGTGTGTTAGAACACACAAACACACCCTCTCATATAAAAACACACTCACACACAAACACACATAAGTTTGAAATGTCTCCAAGTTTATAAAAATAAGTTTAGAAGAAAACGAATGAAGCAGCCGAGTATACGGTTAGAATCTATCTGTGGGACCGGAGGAGAAATTCTCGTAATTTTAAGAACGTTCACAGTCTTGTCAAAATGAAGGGAAATTAGAGGTATTTTTGACAGATTGAGACTGAGATCAGACTGTGAACGTTATTAAAATTACGAGAATTGCCTCTCTGAATGCAAGGGTGAAGGGTGATGGTGGGGTGGGGGTGGGGCTTTTTGTGGTTACACATACATTGCCTTTACGGCGCTTGTCTTTTTGTAGAAACGGGTTATATTGCATCATTGTATGTTTTTTAAGGATAGTTTGAAGGATGAAAGATTGACTGACTGTAAGAACATCCCATTTTTTATAGAGGTCTACAGTCGGGTAACGGAAAGGGAGACCAGCGCCCACCTTAAGAATTGCACTTTGGGCCCGCTCAACATCAATGAGGTGGGTTTTTGCGGAGGCACCCCAAGAAATTATGCAATAGTTAATCAATGATTGAAGGCAAAATACACCATTTTAATAGTCTGTTAGATATAATCTGATAGATTAGCTTTCGCCGTCGAGACACTACGGCTTTTATGTGTAATTTGAAAGTGAGTGATTGATCAAAGACTACACCGAGGTATTTTAGATTGTCAGTTCTATGTAAAGTGCAAACACCAATGGAGTTAAAGGAATTATATAATGGGTATGCCACATGTTACTACTGACAAAACCATTATAAACTGGTCCCGAATGTTATTAAAACTCCGTACTACACTAGACTTGCTCGAGGTCAAATTGTTATCACTGTCGTAAGGTCAACTGAACCAAGGTGTATGCTGTGTAACCATAAAAAAAATCATCAAAATCTCTTCATCAAATTATTTTGTATAACAAGACGACCCATTAAAAATTCTACAGTCAGAGTACAGTAGCAAAATAATCCTCCATTCTCGGAGACTATCCCACCCACAGCGGATTTGTGCTGAATTAGGAATGAAATATTAAATTTACGTGCCCTGTCTTTTCGTGTTGCACGTACAGACGTACCAGACGTAAAATTCGTTCAGCTTTTTAAAAAAACCTGCACAAATTATACCAGGAGTATCGTCGAGTCCATTGTATTAAATTATCGTTGGTCTGTTGACTGGATTTAGGTCTCTGTGGTCGAGAGAAGGATCTATTTATTTGCTCTGTACTGCTTTCATTTTGTTCGCTTGAGTAAAATATGTAGTATGTTTCAACAAAATTTAAAATTCTATTAAAGCTTGTAAGGTTTCAAGTGTTTTCTTTTGTTGGTGTCTGGAGAGTTTTGTAGTTTATTGTTAAAGTTCAATTTATACTAGGTATATAAATATAAGAAACAAAAAAGAAAAAAAAATACATTTATTTAGCACAGACTAAAAGGAACACAATATAATATACATTAAATAAAAAGTGAGAAGCCCGATGCAATAAATTAGCAGGAAAGTCTGCCTCACGACTGCGCCAAAAGGCATTATAATTTCTGGATTGTCAACAATTTGTTTTATATAAATCCTCTATGTTCAATCTTTCGTTGGTCAATTTTTTCTTTTCATACAACAAGAACTGGAAATGGCGTTAAAGTTTTTTATTTTGAAAAAACCAAAAATACTCACCTTTATAAAACAAAAAACACCACCCATGTATAAGTATGAAAACCCACTTATTAAGAACTCAATCTCTTTTGAGTGTGAAAAAGAAAATGACTCTTTAAGTTAATATAAAACACTAATGACGGTAAATTAAAAAAAAAAAAACGCATAGAAATGTACGTACAGGTAATGGTCGAAACTGTCTACAACGTAGTGTGGTAATCAATTACGGCTTATACGATTTATACTTACATAATCACAGTGCAACCTGTGTAAAAATCACAGAAAAATCTTCGTCCCAAATTCTGTTTGTGGTTAATGATTTAGTCAATGCTTGCGGTCCTTAGCCGTCGTCGTAAGATAAATTGATTCCCAGGGGCTATTTGTTATTTTCCTTAGCCAAAATAGACCTAAAGTGGGAAACGAATTATGTTTACCAAACCGATCATCTTGCCCCCAAAGCTTTTCCTTACCAGTATTATCGGCCGTGATAGATCGATTCCAGTTCTTATCGAATTCTTGAAGATTTTCAGCGTCCATCTTTCTGTTCTATTTGTAAAAAGATTTTCTAAAGCCCTTATTAATGAATTTGACGCATTCAAAGCCCTGTAATCTACTTGACCACATGCAAACCAATTAATTTACTGAATGCACCAAAGTTGGAAAAAGTGAAAAAAAAAAGAACGCTCGCACAAGTTTTGGCAAACAGCCGAGAAAATGCTGGTAAGTAGAATAAGTGAACATTATTTCTGTACAATTTAGAACGTTACTCAAATACGGGTATTGCAAAGTTTTGGAGTTGGCTGTTTGTGTAAAGTTTGCTAATCGGCACGTCAAAACTCATAACAGTATTTCGCTTTGGGAGCTCGCTCGCCCAAAACGTTGAATTGTGGGTGTCATAAAGATAACACGATTTGTCTACGCTCTTTAAATTTGCATAATGAAAATTTGATGCGTGAACCCTCGTACCCATGATTTATAGTTATGTTCCCAAATACATACACATTCTACAAGGCAAGCAAAAAAAAAAAAAAATAACAACCACCCTCGCACCGAAGCACCACATATTTTAAGCATTAAAATGCTATTTTCATATTATACCTGCGTTATTTTGCCAAATCTCTTCCGCGACCCTTTCAAAGGGCTTATAATATTGAATGTAACTGTGAAGGCATTTCCCGTAACAATTTCAAAAGCATTTTCATAAACGGCAGATAACTTATTCTTCTGTTCTGAAAATACGATTGTGTTTCGGGACAATTTTGCTAAAATGTTTTGAGCAACTGGCATGCTTGATATTTCCTTGGGGAGAAAGAACATTTTGCTGGATTTGCTGTCGCATAGAAATGCGGTCCTGAATAAAAGGTTGTCAGAAGAGGTTATTCGTCGGGATTACTACATCGGAATGACAATAGATAGATTAAGGCGGTGATAAAGTAGTGAGCGAAGGGAATGACAAGTAGGGGATCATCGCTGTGCAAACGGCTTGCGATGCGATGGATGGACCACAACGTTACGTAAAAATGTAAAATAGTTTTGGCGTTACATTACTATAGATTTTATCGTAGCACTTAAATTTTCTAGTGACATAATCCTTACGAAAATATGCCTTGCTTCAGTCGAATGCACTCTGATTGATTGCATGTTGACATGCGTATTTTACCTTTAATTTTTCTATTCACAATTTTAAGTGTAAATTGTATCATAAATCTACACCACGATTCCTCGCAAAATGTTTTTTTAACTACTGTTTTACTTTTTTTTAAATATACGTAATTAAATATTTCAAAATCACTGTCAAGTTTTATTGTTAATTTCACATTCACTTTTAAGATTTGAGTTATCACAAACAGTTCAAGTCTGACTTGGTTCGCGATCGCGTAATATGTAAGGTTGGCTAGCCCAGGGACGGGACGTGTTCCCGCCCCGGTGTCTGACTGGCACTGACTCGCTCTGATACGGTAGCAAGGTTTACGCATGCGAATAATAACCCTGACGAGCGAGCTACGTCGAGTGCCTGATAATGAAACCCAACTGTTAAACGATTTAAGAGATGCAAACTTGCCTCGTTCGACAGACACCTGCTATTAGCTGACTACTTTAACTATGCTGACGTCAGCGCTCTATGAAATTTTCTTTGTGTGTGCAGGAAAAAATTGAAGAATGAAAGTATTTTTATGTAAGAATTGTCGCTGTTTTTCCTCTGACGGACGGTAGGGTTTTTCTGGGAGCCTGCCGTTTTGCCAAAATTTCATTACCCAAACAAATTTTTGCAACTCTTTTGATAGCATATTTTTTTATGCAATATTTGGAATGATTTTAGTACGCACATTTTCTCTTGGTCAAATTTTTACTCGGCAGAATATTACCAAGGATAATTTTATTAAGGCATTTGGTCTTTAATCTTTAAACGCTGGTCCTGCTCCATAAGGACGCATAAATAAATCGATTAGCGTTTAAGAATACTGTTGGAGCTGCTGAAGATTTTAAAATACTATTTTTGCATTATATAAATTCAGTCTCCTAGTATTGTGCAATTGTATAGCACATGTGTGAGTACTATGTACATACTATAAAGCTACCATTTACTGGATACGTCTTTCATTGACTTAAATGTGGCGGCTGAGAGAATGTCATGCTCACTCAAATGTTTCGCTGATGGTGGCGCATGTGTTGGATCATTTAGCTCTCTTCAAAATGGTTGAACTGGATGGTGCTAATCCATGCGTCATGTTCGTGAACGGGCGCCGTCAGTAGGGACTGGTCATCTCTTTGCTGCCATGGCTTATTTTAATTTAATTTAATATTTGAATTGTTTTACTTTTACTTTTCATAACGGACGCTTTTAACGTTCTGCATCGTTCTCACATGCATCATTTCTAAGATGAATGATGTAACCTATACTTTGTAACCATATTATTTTGATTTAAAAGAGTGTCCATGGAGTTTCTTGCCCGTTCTTCTCCATAGGTACCTACTACGCTTTGGAATGGGCAACTAGCTTCATTTTTCTGACTGACGGACCCCTTGACAATTCAAAAGTGCCTGTAATTGGTTTAATTGAAATAAATACTTTGAGTTTGAGTTTGAATCAAATTATTTATTACAGCAAACCATATTTAGACTATAAACATTTAGTCAAATGATTTGTTATGAAAAATATAAAGACAAAAATAAGATTTTTTGGGAATTATATTATTAAAAAATGCACTTTTATTTGATGTCATTGGTGTACTTCTTTGTAAGTTTATATGCTTGAATTTTTCTGAAACAAGTAATTTATGGTTACGAACGACGAACAAAAAATGAACCAGAACTGTAGGTTAGGTTAGAATCCATTTTTATATTATATAATATTAATTTACATATTCACGGCACGGGGGGTCTCGGTATGTAAAGATGGTCACCCATCCATGGACCAACCGCAGCAAGCGTAGCTTAACCTTTGTTCGACCCTTACGGCTGTTCTTACATAGCCACGAGCCCTCTCAGGTAGCAAAATAAAATAGCAAGAAAGATAAAGAAAATGTCATAAAATAATTATGTAAACATCCGCACAAAACTTACACAAAGACATTTTTGCAGAAACAAAATACAAACCAAACATTAAAATTTTTCATAAAACTTCAATAGCAACAAAATATTTAGCAAAGCTTTTGAATATCAATATTGTTGGTCGTGAGCTTCAATAAATCTTGGCTGAGTTTCGTTGACACAGAGCTGTGTTGTCCTGGCAAGTTTATTTCCGGGATAAGAGTGATGTGTTGGTCCCGATACAAATCTGCAACTGTACGGAATATTGCTACATATTTTCTATTGTATTCGGTATTCAATCACAGTTTCTTTGCGAAAAAATGCTTGTGACCCCAATAGTTATTTCATAGAACTCGAAATGAGGATTCAAACATAAATAGCATAATATATACAGTATAATCAGCCTATAATGTTCTCACTGCTGAGACAGAGAAGAAGTAGGCTGTAATTCACCACGCCGCCCCAGTGCGGGTTGTTAGATGTTACATGTCTTCAAATTTTTGGTTCTAGGACATGCCGGCTGCCTCACGGTGTTTTCCTTCACCGTTTGAGAGCAGTGGTGATGAAATAATCTAAACAAAGTGTCTGTTTGGGTTCAACCCACGACCTACGTACCTACTTGTAAGACGCGACCGTTACCACTGGGCCACCACTGCTCGAACTCGAAATGAGGATTCAAACATGCAAGTAGGTACTCATCTAATTATAAAAATCAGGAGTAAGGTTTATTAACAAAGGAGGCTTCAAAGGATACCCAGTTGAATAATTCCTTTGACCGACAAGTACAAAACCGAAGGATATGATTCAACGAACGCTATGCAAATTAATTCATTCGCTTTAGCAAAGCGGGGGAGATTTCATTTCCCTAAAGAGTTAAGGCTCAAAATATCCAATCTCCCAATAAAATTGAAAAGCTTACCAGCTCAAGCTTGTAACTTATAGCCAGATTACCATAACTTAGTTTTGCAACCGATGCAGATCGTTGAAAATTCTCGGCCCATCTGCATGTCTACCATCGGACTAAAGTGCAAGATTGGAATTTGAAATGTTCTCATCTTGGAAAATATTTGTGAAAATTTATTTCGCTTTCAATTTGAATCTTACTTTACAATTTCATATCTTTGATTTTATTCGTCGGACATTTCCGTGATTTTGATTTGGGTTATGTTTTATTGAAGACGGACGTGGTTAAGGTTTTCATTTTGAAATGATAGTTCAAAACTTTTATCATGAATGGATTTAGTATCAAAAGATTAATCAACTACGATTCCATAGACACAGGACACCAAGTCTTGTCTTCTTTCAGGAGCACATTTAACAGCTGATTAGTTCCACTTTTTATTTCTACCTCCGAAACGAAGATAGATACGATACCGTAGCGGTAGTCAAGTTCCAGCGGCTTTTGCATAAGTTTTCGAAGGAAACCGTTGTAAAAAACTTTGCTTTTAAATTTTCAAAAAGTTATTCTGCTAACCCCCCAGAGATGCTCCGAACTGTGCTGCAAGACGTCTAGGATGCAAGTCACCGAAAATTTGCCATAAATAGTTTTGGATGACTTCCAAGACGTTTGAAGTAGTTGAAGGCAGAAGCTCTTATGAGATTTTCGTGATCATGAAAGGCTTTTATTCGAGCAGAAACGTCGACTAGCTTTGGATTTTTTTTTTTGGACGAATAATCTTTTATTTGGCTTGGCACCTCGTAGTTTTGCAATTGGATTTATTCATCTAGGTGTACAATTTTACTTGGAAGTCGGAAAATATTTTAGGGTCAGATAATAATTTATGTAACAACGTAAAACCGCGTACGCGAGCCGTGTCGCTCCTAACTTACTTCGTCCATGCATCGCCCGCTCGACAGGGGAAGCTCCCCCGCCGCCGCGCGCCGCCCGCGTCGCCAGTCGGCCTACCTCGCTGCTAGAGAGTGCGCACGATCAACTGCGCGGCGCCATACCTAATACCGTGCCTAAATTATTGTACGAAAGCCCCATAGAATGTTACTGTATACTGTGTGTTGTGTGCCTGATTTATTATAACATTATTACCAACCCGTTCGCTTCATTTCTCTGCCCGCAAACGCTACCGCGCGTTATAAATTGCGCCCAACTCGTGGCACGTGCTCGAACGACGCGAGCGCGGACTGAAACCACGCAACTGAGTTACACCTACTGGACTACCCGCCGTTACTTACCGTCTTGGATCGCTGCCGAGCACCATCGACGAGAAGATGCCGCCGAAAACACGCCGACACGCATCCAAGGACAACCACGATGCGTCCAGTAGTGACGAAGAAAACCATGCGGTAGAAAACCCCGCGAGCACGAGCACTATGGCGACGCCAACACCAACAACGGGTGGTAACACGATCTCCATGTCCGAAGAACAACTCACGCGGTTACTATCAAACGTGATGCGAAGCGTCATGACGCCGACGCCGACGCCGAGCTCGCCAGCCGGCGAATCAACAGGACCGACTCATCCCACCGCTACACATACTGGAGCGCCGACGCTGACCCTGCATAGCAACTTCACCCGGTGCACGGCCCGCTACGACGGAGCCGCACGTGGCGCGGAAACCTTGGAAGCTTTCGTCGAGAGCGTGCTCATCTATAAAGAGTGCGCGAACGTGTCCGACGAGCATGCGCTTCGAGGTTTGCCTATGTTGCTGACAGGAGAAGCCGCCGTGTGGTGGCAAGGAATTAAATCTACCGTGGAAACCTGGGACGACGCGATACGCCGACTTCGTTTCATGTACGGCGCCCCTCGCCCCGCCCACCGGATTCTTCGAGAAATCTTCGCACAGGAACAAAGTGATAGTGATAGTGTCGATTCATATATATCGCGAGTGCGTGCCAATATGTCGCGAATACCATATGATGTACCTCAATTAATGCAATTAGACATTGTCTACGGCCTTTTACATCGTAAAATCCGAAAAAGAGTGTCACGCGACAGCGTAAGTAGTGTCGACTGTCTACTCGAGCGAGCAAGGTACGTAGAGGAGACGCTGGCCGAAGTAAGTCTACCTAAATCATTAATTCCACCCCGCGATAATAACTCGAATCACGATCACGCGAATAATATTGAAAGTTCCACGAATTCCCGAAATGTAAACATTAACCCTCCGACGGCGAACGTTGTTCAAAATAACCGTTCGCATGCCACACCCAACTCTAGTTCGAATAATAGTAGTGATGCGAATTCGAAACGTGTCAGACCACGCTGCACTTTTTGTAAAAAGTTTGGTCATTCGGTAGATGGGTGTAGAAATAAAACGAAATCGAGTGACGTAATTGTTGATAACGCGCCATTGTCTTGTTACGGCTGCGGTCTAAAAGGGGTAATACGCTCTAAGTGTCCGACGTGTAAAGGTACACCGTCCGCCGATAAGGCGAGTTTCCAAAGTGCCATCACCCATGCTTCGGACCAGTCGCATCCAACAGTAAAGATAGGAGTTGCATCTTTATTAGGTGTCGCAGTGTTAGATACAGGTGCCACCGAGAGTCTTGCTAGTCCTGGATTATATAAAATCCTTCTCGACAGCGGGACCACCTTCACGGAAACGCGCCGAAATCTCAGTCTCGCCGACGGAACGCAGCAGGTACGAGAATTATTGGTATGTAACACGTACGTCACAATTCAGAAACGCGTAATCCCCGCCAATTTCCTAGTGATACCAGAAGCGAATAATAGAACGCTTCTAGGACAGGACTTCATCGCTAGAGCAGGTATATTGTTAGACCTCCAACATAACTGTTGGTATTTTCGTGATTCACCTAGGCAAAAGTATACTTTTGTACAGTCATACAGCCTCGAATCCACCAGTGGCGAAGAACTAATGCAAATCGATTCCACCAGCGGCGAAGGGCTGTTGCAAGTCGATTCTTCCAGCCTGTCACTGAGAGAGGATGAAGGAACGAAGCTGTCACCTGCCCAGAGAACGCAGCTCAACCAGCTCATAGTAAGCAGAGCTGAGCGCTTCGCCACCAATGGACCCCCTACAACTTATGCCACTCATCGCATTCGGGTTGACGAGAAGCAGGAGCCGACCGCCTCACCACCCTATAGAATGTCGCAAGGTAAGAAACAGTTGTTAGACGGTGAGCTTGAGAAGCTGCTGCGCGCAGATGTTATAGAGGAGTGTGATTCGCCTTGGGCCGCCAACGTAGTCTTAGTAGCGAAGAAGGACGGCGGTGTTCGCCTGTGTGTGGACGGAAGTATCGGAAGTTGAACGCGGTGACAGAACCGGATCGTTACCCGCTCCCGCGCATGGAAGATGTACTCCATGCGGCGAAGACGACCAGCTATATGACCACGCTTGATCTCCACTCCGGTTATTTCCAGGTTTGTGTCGCAGAAGAAGATCGCGACAAAACTGCTTTTGTAACACCCTCCGGCACTTACAGGTTTAAGAGGATGCCGATGGGTCTACGCAACTCGGGGGCCACATTTCAACGGTTGATGGACCGATTCAAATCAAACCTGAAAGTGCCCATTCGAGGCCAGAAGGTAAATTACAGCTCCGATGTATGCTCGGACCCTCAAGGAAGCCGGCCTGTGACCATTTTAGGTTATCTTGACGATCTGATAATCCTCTCACAGACCTACGAGGGTCACATCGAAGATCTTGTATCGGTTTTTGACCGACTCGAACAGTTTAGCCTGCGTGTCAATCGTAAGAAAAGTTGCTTCGCCCGAGACTCAGTCAAGTTCCTCGGTCACATCATCGTACCCGGCGGTCTGCAAGTCGATCCAGGTAAGACCTCAGCCATTGCTGACATGCCCTCTCCAATGACCGTAAGGCAATTAAAAGGGTTTTTGGCGACGTCTAGTTGGTTTCGGCGCTTTGTACCGAACTACGCTGCAATCGCCAAGCCTTTAACTGACCTCCTTAAGAAGAACAGCACTTGGAGATGGCATGCTGAGCAGCAGGCTGCTTTTGAGCGTATCAAAGAACTCCTGGTCACAGCTCCCATTCTACGCCAGGCCGACGAATGCAAGCCCTTCTCCCTCCGGACAGACAGCAGTGGCTACTGTCTTGGCGCAGTTTTGATGCAGGGGGAGGGCCCTGATGAAAGACCCATAGAGTACGCCAGCCGCCTTTTAGAGCCAGCTGAGCGCAATTACACCACCACCGAACGGGAGGCCCTTGCCGTTGTATGGGCGGTTACAAAATTCAGGGGTTACGTGGAAGGATCAAAAGTAGTGGTTAAGTCCGACCATCAGCCGTTACGTTGGCTGATGAGCCTGAAGTCACCCACCGGTCGTCTGGCCAGATGGGCGCTAACCCTCCAGGCTTACGACTTACAGATCGAGTACACTCCTGGAAAGGTGAACGTGATTGCTGACGCACTAAGCCGCCCAGCCTGTTGCGAAGAAAACCCGGGTGGTTGCGAGGTATGCTTAGTGACAGTAGATGTGCCACACAGGACACCAGACGACGTGCGTACTAATCAGCTCAGAGATCCTGAGCTGAAGAATATAGTAGAGGATTTGGAGGCGACCGACGACCCCTTTAGGGGGAGAGGCTGGTCAGAGAGAGGATACCTGATGTCGGATGGTGTGCTGTACAGGTGCGCGCCTGACTCTGAAGACGCTGATTCCGCCTGTCTCGTGGTACCTACGCATGAGAGGGAGAGTGTCCTTGCAGATTTTCATGACGCTCCCACAGCGGGTCACTTCGGTGCGGAACGGACCCTGCAGCGCATCAGAACCCGATACTTCTGGCCAGGT
The DNA here is from genome assembly GCA_949629185.1 of Apamea crenata. Taxonomy (NCBI): domain Eukaryota; kingdom Metazoa; phylum Arthropoda; class Insecta; order Lepidoptera; family Noctuidae; genus Apamea; species Apamea crenata. The sequence goes on along the minus strand of OX451356.1, from coordinate 7,985,159 downwards.
ATGAGATCCTTCATCACCGATTACATCAAACGCTGCACTGCTTGCCAGCGATACAAAATCGACAACCGGAAGCCGGCAGGGTTGCTGCAAACCCCGGCACCGACCCGACGGTTCGAAGTGGTATCAGTCGATTTATTCGGCCCTCTCCCAAGAACTTCGAAAGGTAACCGTTGGATTTTGATTCTGGAAGATACATGCTCCCATTGGGTTGAGCTATTTGCGATAGATCACGCCACCAGCGTGGAGTGCGCTGAGGTTTTGATTTCCGAGGTCTTCTTGAGATTCGGAGTCCCGCGCAGGATGATAAGCGACAACGGCGTCCAATTCGTTGCCGAGGTGATGCAGCAGGCGTGTCATGTGATGGGTATCAAACAGTCTTTGACGCCGCTGTATCATCCCGAAGCGAACCCTGTGGAGCGGAAGAACCGGGACCTGAAGCCTCAACTAGCAATACTAGTAGGAAAAGACCACACTTCTTGGGATATTCACCTCGCAGCCGTAAGGTTTGCGATGAACTCTGCAGTTACGGCAAGTACTGGATTTTCACCAGCCTTCCTTACCTTCGGGAGAGAGCTGCGCGCACCTTCGGACGTCGTGGGAGACATGAAGACCATAGTGGATAGCGATAATTTCGTGCATAACATCACTCCTTACCTTCGTAAGTTGTCGACGGTGTTGCTAGACGCTAGGGATGTCCACGAACGTGGCCAGTCCGTGCAGAAAAATATGCGGACGAAGGTAGACGACCGCCTCCCGACTACAAGGTAGGTGACCTTGTTTTGTTGAAGACGCAAGGGCTGAACGATGTTGCCCCCGGGCAATCTGCGAAATTTATACCTCGTAGAGATGGCCCGTACCGAATACGAGAAGTCGTTACCCCCACAACATACCTGGTAGAAGGAACCGTCAAAGGTGAGCACATTGGTCGTTACCATGTCTCTGATCTGACACCGTTCATCGGTGATGTTGAGGTTCCGGTTAGGGAAAAACGCAGACGTGGTCGGCCTCGTAGATATGATTGCTAGCCCGAACGCGAGGGCGCTATGTTCGAACTAGAGGGGGAGTGTGTAACAACGTAAAACCGCGTACGCGAGCCGTGTCGCTCCTAACTTACTTCGTCCATGCATCGCCCGCTCGACAGGGGAAGCTCCCCCGCCGCCGCGCGCCGCCCGCGTCGCCAGTCGGCCTACCTCGCTGCTAGAGAGTGCGCACGATCAACTGCGCGGCGCCATACCTAATACCGTGCCTAAATTATTGTACGAAAGCCCCATAGAATGTTACTGTATACTGTGTGTTGTGTGCCTGATTTATTATAACATTATTACCAACCCGTTCGCTTCATTTCTCTGCCCGCAAACGCTACCGCCGTTATATTTATTATTTTCACATAATATGTTAGGGTTGAGATTAATAGTTACACACTTAGATACTTACTTACAAGCTTCAAAATACATAATTACGTTTACTTATTATACACCATTAAGATTTTAGATCTTAATAAGTACCTAGTACTTTTTTTTTTAAGGAGTCTATTAAAATTTAAAATAAAAATGTAAAAAATAAAATAAACATACACATAGCAGGTGGAGTTCTATAGTTTCTGCCTACCACATGACTCCCCATGGAAAGAAGGCGCGAGTATGTTTGAAATAAACTGTTTTCAAATTCAATAATCACAGACATTGCCTGATTTTTTTTCACAGGCGCAAGATTTATCATGTGGACCACTAGTCGTTTGTTTTGTCCAGCTTGTCCCGCCATCTTCTACGGGGTCTGCCATGATGCCGTCTAGCTGTTTCAGGGCTCCACGTGGGGGTTATTTTGGCCCACAGCTTATTGGGCATATGGCAGACGTAGCCAGCCCAGTCCCACTTCAGCTTAGCGGCTTTTTGAGCAAGGTCAGTAATCTTTGTTTAATAATTGTTAGTAAACATTAAACTTAATAACTGTTGAGTACATTGTATACACATTTCTATTTGTAAGATAACATACCATCACGCCTTTTCCCCGAAGGGTTAGGCAGTGGTGTGCTTATAGAACACCCACATTTAACAAGTCTCAAGTCTCATGTTATAGGTGCGAGCCTATTGGCGTCAACCGCGCACCAATCTACATAGGCTTCGTGCTACTACTGAGAATCCCTTATGGGAAAACCCAATAAACTTTTCCCAACCTAGAAATCGAACCCAGGGCCTCTCAGTTCAGCAGTAGCGCTTGCGAATACTACACCAAGGAGGCAGTATCTAGGTATTACCGGCACGTGCCAAATTATTTTCTTATCCTTACGATGACCTCGCGATTTTTATACGAGTATCACCTTCTTTTGTTAACTAATTTACTAATTATCCGAAAATAATTTATTTTTGTGAATAAAAACCAACCCTGAATCCACTTTGTTTCCTGACAAGCATTTTAACTTAGCTCACACTTAAATATTTACAAAGTGTTTGCTTACGTCTTCTTTCGCCCGGACAGGGAACGACAGTTAACGGTGAAGAGTAATGGATTATAGGAGTCAACTTTCAAGATGTAAGAGACATGGGGTACCTATACTTATAGTTATGTCAGGCGCTGCGACTTAAAAATAAAATTTGCAGCAACAAAACTCTTATTGTTTTTTAGATTTTTTAAATTCAGTTTAGGTAGACAATTCTTTTTTTATCCAGTTATAACGGCCGTGACTTGTGACTTTGTAGGTCGTAGGTTCAAACCCAGATACTTTAGTTGGTGTAAATTATTTCGTCACCATTGCTCTCAAAACGGTGAGCGAAAACATCGTGACGAAATCGGCATGTCCTAGAATCAAAAATTCGAAGACATGTGACATCCACCAACCAGCACTGAGTTGGCGTGGTGGTCTCTCACAGAGAAGAGGCCTGTGTCCCAAAAGTGGGAACATTATAGGCTGATTATGTTATGTAGTTATGTAACGATTAGCGACAGTTTAACCATTTTTTTTAACGTTTAAACGTCTCTTAAGGTTAAGCAAAGTTTTTAAATAAACCCCTAATATTCCATACACAAAACATCACTTAACTACATATGTATTGCACTGATCTTCAAATGTTAAATATTTTGCTGCAATGAAGCTCGTATTGTGTTTTTAAACGCTTTTTGGCCGCAGTTTAGGTACATAATTGTGTTGTTGCTTTGAATGTTTTCCAGGGAAAATAAGTCACTGTAAAGTTGCAAGGCCTATATACCCAGTATATTAGGCTGAAATTTGACGTTGACGTCAATTTGACCCTTGGCAGCTCTGGACAGAGAGAGGTGGAAAGAGAGTAGGGAGGTCTTTGCCCATCAGTGGGACACTAACGGCTAAAAAAATAAAGCATAAAAGACCCTGTGTAGGGGTCTACACAGGGTCTTTTTTTCCTTAATTTTTTTGCCCTCTTATTACAAAACGATACCTAATTTTAGTTCTAGCCTAAACTTCTGAGCCAATATTGTATTTCGAACTTTGTTTCGATACACTTAGGCAAGTTCTCTCTTCTTTGTAGTATGAACTTTATTGCTATAACAGTTAGGTTCTTAATTAAATAACAGGCTCGATGGTTTAAACCTGATCTAAAGAAAAATCTTGTTTTGTAATAAGGGGCATGTAGTTTTAGTTACGCATAAAATGTTTTTTTTTTTCATATTCATATTCGTTTATTTGCAAGGTATAACAAGATGTTAACAAACGTATAATGTGTATCAACGCCTAAGGCCGCGTCCTAACCAAAACCATCGTCATGCAAACACGCGACCGTCGCGTTCATTTTGTTCGGTGGACCCGAGCGTGGTCACGTCGACGGACGGCTTCTTGAGATTTTCCGAACATAAAAGTGTCATAATTATGAAGGCCACGATCGCGTAATCGCGCGAAATATCATTTTGGTTAGGACGGGTAAGGCATACAAATCTGACAAATTCAGAAGTAATCTTCTTATGCATCTTTCGTGGACGGATATTATAGTTTGACAAAAACTTTCTTCGAAAAAATATAATGTTACGTAGATCGTTTAATATCCCTGGACCCAGGAAACAGGTGACACCAATTTTATGTTATTTTTATCGTTCCCAAACCGCCATAGAGATCGTACTTTACAGCCGCTATCTCTTGCATTATTTTGCCCATGGCTTTGCCCACCTGAAATTATGTTGTAACTTAACCCACGGGAACCATAAGTTTCTCCCAGATAAAACAGATGGCTTTCCATGGTATCCTAACTGAATCTGCTGACGTTTTAGTCCCAAATTTGTTTCAAGGAAATTATGTGGGCAATATCAACCTTGTGGGAATCTGTTGTTTTAAGGTTGAGGAAGACTATCCGCTCGTGATACAGTTTTATACTAGTACGAGGGGATAGTAGGGATTCACCCTATCCCCTCGTACTAGTATAAAACTGTCCAAAGACAACCAAACCATTGTTACAACCTACCACTTCACATTCTCCAACTGTCTAAATTGTATTGTCAAAATAACTTTAAATTTTTTATATCCTAGGTTTATTTTTAAGTTACTCTGTATGGTTGTCTCATACTCATGAATAAAGATTATTAATATAATTTATTATCAAAAGTTGGTCTCGCTTGTCTAGTGTTTGCAACCGCTACTGCTGAGCATGAGGCCCAGGGGGTCTACTCCGAAGTGCAAAGTGCGAATGTTCGGATAGGACCGACACATGGCCGAACCGAACATTATTGAAAAATGCGAAAAAAGTTCGGATCGGCTCAGTTGGGTCGAGACCATAGTCAATATTCGAAAGAGTGTAGGATTGTAGGATCGGGACTGACCGAACCAAATAGTTATTTCGTAGCAGGAAACGGCCGAACATTCAGCCGATACTACTTCGGAGTAGACCCCCTCCGTCTTATTACAAAACGAAACCTAACTTTAGTTCTAGCCTAAACTATTGAGCCAGTACTTGTATTTCAAACTTTATTTCGATTTAGGCAAAGTTCTTAATACTAAAATGAAAACTTAGCACCGAACTAAGCTGTCATTTTTGTATAAAGAACTGCATTTCTCTATCAGTTGGGTTCTTAATTCAATAACTGGGTCAGTGGTTTAAACCTGATTGAAAGAAAAACCCTGTTTTGTAATAAGGGGGCCTGGGTTCAATTCGTAGGCCAGCCTAAGTGTTATTGGATTTTTCTATCTGGAATTTATCGGAGTCTGGACTTGAGCCTGGTTGCTGGCAATAGGCTTGCCCCCTATTACATAGGACACATAAACATAACTTGCAAAATGTGGATGTACTATAGGTGCACCTCTGCCGAGCTCTTCGAAGATGACAGGCGTGATGTTATGTTGTTATCAAAAGTTGTGAAATGACTAATGTAACCGTTGAAAATGCGTAATATTGGTAGGACATGTGTGTCACAAAGTGGCTTTAAAATTTAAAATAAAAAGTAAGGTTATCAAAATAATAATTGTTACTTTCTTACTTTACGTACATATTTTATTTCCCTTTAAGTATTTCTTATCATCAAATGTAACTGTAGGTAACTTAATAATAAACGCCGATAACATTATATTTTTTAAATAACATCTTCGTACATAGGTACATACAATATAAAAACAACCACTACTATTATTTTAAAACTCGTGGCAAAATGTAAATACTGAGTTTGCGGTATCTGTACCATCAAAATAAAACAGTTTAGACTAGCCTCGGTTCCGGGGTTTTTTTATTTAAATAAAAAGTCCCTTTTCATGACTCGGTAACCTACCTAAAATAAAGAAAAAACTGTTCCAGTCGTTTGTCAGACCTGTTCTAAAATACGGGCAGTTTTTATTTTTGGGAACCTTAAGAAAACATATTTTGCCGAAAGGTTCATTCAAAATTTTCACTTTCAGCAAAATATAGGTAACACATAAACTCATGCGCTTCCCATGGGGAAAAACTAGACAAAGCAGACAGAAACTAAAGAACCAAACCTATTTATGTACATAGTTTTAAGATTGTCCCTCTCAACCAAAGCACCTGCCATCTAATCTCCTCACCACCCTTGGTTGACCGGTAGAGAATGCCTAAGGCATTAAGACCGCCTTTCTACCTTTTTATGCGAAAAGTTTAAATAAAAGAACGCCACCTGCTATGATCCTCACATACTACTTTCGTTCATACATCAGTCTGGCCATACACGCTAGACGGTTGAGACTCCTACGCACCCAGCCTTTCTAAAGCACATCAATACCAACCTACCAATAATAATAAACCAATAAGGTCACTATAGGCCAAATATACGACCCAGTGGGTCCCGCTTAATGGCAAACGACATCGCGGCAGGCCCAAACGGAGATGGCGGGATGAGCTGGACTCCTTCCATAAAGATTGGGCTGGCAGCTCTGGACAGAGAGAGATAGAAACAGAGTAGACATTAACGGCTAATAAAAAAGGTCACTATGTGTTCTCCTAGGGCGTCCCCTCCCAACATGTCCTCATTTTTGTCACTACATCTTCTTTTAAACTGCGCCGTTACCTTAGCACATCATTCCTCATTCATAGTCACACCACACATGCTTCGCAAGGAACGCATTTCCACAGCATTTATTCTACTTTTATAGTTCTTTTGCAACACCCAACATTCCCATTACATACATGAGCGTAGACGTATAGAACCATTAACTCTCCTTTCCAGATCTTCATCAATCTTTTCGTCTTTTGGTAACAGACTCCCCAAATGTACAAACTCATTTGCTTGCTCCACACTCTTATCATTTATTTCTACATCACATGCCTCCTCCTCCATACATCCTCTTACATACCTTTCAAACACCATGACCTCTTTCTTATTCAATAAAGGTAACATATATTATGTTTTAAAAGAAGCCTTTTCTATCTTCTTTGTTTCACATTATCACATGCCTTAAATGTTTTATCGATGCAAAGGGATGAATAGTTAAAATGGTGTTGATTGAAAAAGTTTAACAGAACGCATGTGAAGCGCGTTACTAATTCAGCAGAGCTTGAATAGGATTTGTAAAGTTACGAGTAGTCAAAGTAAACTTAGTTACACGAGTTTCGATTAAAACCGCGTATGTGCACTCAACAATAGTGTATAACATTCTATCTCATGTTATAACTAAGGTATTTTTCAACCTTTGTAACAAATAAACATTGGTACAAGAATCTTTTAGCGCGTGGTTAAAATTGAAACTATCGTCGCCTTCTTTTTTTTTTTACTTCTGACTTTGAATCACTGTCAAAATCGCAGTGATCTTTATCGCTGTTGTAATAAGGTTGTTGCCACTGACAAGCGTATCAAACTCACAGTGATCTTTATTTTAGTTACAATAAGGTTGATATTGGGTTGCTGCTGATAGAGGTAAGATGACTGTGAAAGGCCTGATATAATTTTATTATAACAACCTGTCAATGTCACTTAGGCGCCAGAAGATCGTTGTTGCATTCTAGTTAAATTATTGAAGTATTTAAAAAAATAAACATACTGTCAACTATTCCGACTATAATAAGCAAATGATAGACTTATCTTAAAAGATGCGGAGCCAAAGATCAATATAAAAAAATATGACGCTTAATGGTGTATTTTATAAAAAACAAATTTATAACGTGCAATATAATTTGGTTGAAGAAAAATATTGTGTAAAAATATGGGGTATAGGTACTTACTTACCTATTATACAATACCTACACAGAGGTGCCTACTTCTGTACGATCTCGATTGAAATGCAGACCTGCAGCTGTTCAGCTGCAGGTCTGCAATCCAATCGAGATCGTTTAGGGAATTCAATGGGGTAGTTCTACTCCTTTGAATTCCCTAGTTAAAAGGCTGTGATTATTAAAATTATCGTTTTGAATAGGTGAACACACCTGAACGTAGTTTTAGTTTGTAATACCGAGTTCGAGTGGAGGCGTCCTTAACAGAGCACTTTGTTACAACTCTTAGGTAAGACCAAAGTTGATTCGTGATTTAAAGGAGAATGGGGACCATTCTATGGGTTTCTGCCCCGAAGCCCGATAGCGATAAGATATACACCAATAGTAAGATATTTTCAAGGAGAACCTTTGCTATAGAGATTTTTGCCAAATGTTTGTCTGCCCGGAGTTAATGACCTAAATAGGTAACAACTTGGGCATCAAAGTTAAAGAATTATTGCTGCCCATTAGCGATAAGATACACACCAATAGAAAGAGCTATTCAAGGAGAAACTTTGCTACACACACGATTTTTGACAATTGTTAGTCAGTCCGGAGTTAATGACCTAAATAGGTAACAACTTGGGCATCAAAGTTAACGAATTCTTGCTGCTCAATAGCGATAAGATATACACCAATAGAAAGAGCCTTTTAAGAAGAACCTTTGCTACAAACACGACTTTTATCACCAAAAAGGGTAAAAATATGACCACGCTTATTACACTATCACGCATAAGGGACACTCAGATGATGCATAGGTACCCAATACCCGGTTAGTCACAAATTATCCTGTCTGTAACTTAAACTATATTTGTAGAATTTAATGCCTGCTTGGTTTAGCACTAACTTCTGAGTTGGTGGATATTTGGTTAATTTGGAATTATATTAGGCTGGTTTAATGATACGAAATGATACGGTTCAAAGGCTATCTTTAATATCCTATTAGTGATAACCATCAGATGGTAAATCTAAGCTAAATTAGCACTAAGATGGTTTGATCTAGTTTGGTTTGAGTTACGCGATTAGTTGTCGAACACGGTACTAACCGGTAATACTTGCGGTCCATGCATTTATGGAAATGCACGCAGACAGAAGTGCTGAGCTGTTCGGTTGCCAATATTGTACCGAACAACCAGCAATAATTTATTCCATTTACCAGATGTCCTAATTCTCGTCATCTCAATAGGAGTATTTTCGTCTTGTATTTTTATGTGTTGCTAAGTCTCTTTAAAGAGTGATTGTATAAAAAATTAACCAGAACAGGGTTCGTATATAACCTACAGTCCATTCACAGTTATTTTACCTCTAACATCAGCAACCCAACACCAACCTTATTGGGACGAAAATAAAGATCACAATGATTTTGACAGACTTTTCAATGGCAACAAACCAACAGCAACCTTATTAGAATGAGAATAAAGATCAGTATGATTTAGATAGTGATGCAAAATCTGACGTAAAATAACTGTGAATGGACTGTACAGACGCCAGCACATAAAGCTACCCGTAGCTGTCAAATTTTCCCAATCACACTTGAACCCTAATAATCTAGCGATAAAGTTGAAAATGTATTAAAGAAATTTGACAGCTTGATATGCTCGCGTCTGCGCATCTGATACTTTTGGAACAGACCAGTACATACATACTTGTACTTCCAGCCATAGTAGGTGATCCACCTTGAGACCTTTATTGTTGTGGTATTGGTCCGATCAGATCAGACCGATCTATCGGTAGAACTGAACTAACCATGTATGGTCTTCAAACGGACATGTCATCATATAATTAAATAGCCGTGCAGTTAATCATTATTCATTTTCGACAAACAACGACCACATGTATCACACTAATAAGTTTAGTGTGTTGTTATGAAGAAATAATGAGGTAAACTATATTTAAGATTTTTAACTAGGTACTATTGTAATAAATGCCACTATAAATATAACAATTTCAGTGTCAGTTTTGCACGTTAATGCTGTCGATATATCGCAGGTGGATTGTAGAATCCGCTGTTTTATAAAACCTCTAATTGTTTTACAAAACAGCTGCGTTATGTAAAACAATTGAACAACGTTCAGCTGGATTGTCATTGTGCTATATTTTACAAAACTGGTACCGACGTTTAGACGTAATGCGGAATGGCTTATGGCTGCAGACATAACGGAGCTATTTTGTAAAACAACTAGCGGTTTTGTAAAACAGCGGATTCTACAATCCATCTGCGATAGATACACCACACAGGACGGAATCATCGTGTATTTTCGGAAATACGAACGCGTGATGAAGGGACCTAATATAGAGTTGTTGCAACCATTAATACTACAAGTATTGCCTATTTTATTTTATACATTTTACCATGTTTAGAAATATTAACAACTCTATGCAATTCCAAAAAACTATTCAATACTTTTGAATAACAAATGACAATTTGAGACCGGAGTAGGTAATTCGACAGTTTGCGCTACTATGTATAAAGCGCGGTAGCATAAAACTAAGAATTGCCTCTGTGTAGGTTATTGTGAGGCATGACACTCGTGCTAAAGGCTCTAGTAGAACAAATTCTATGAAAAGTTCACGGAAATAGCTCTCCCGCAATCGTAACGCACCATCGCGTCGCGCCTGGGCCCACAATAACACAGGGCCCTTAATATGGAAACACCAAAATCACCGAAGCGCATACTTTTCTTTAGAAAGCTGTTCATTTATTAATTATTTATGTACGCACAACAGATAAAGGAAAAAAGAACAAAGAAAGATTTATATTTTGGACGTGAGGCATTACACACCAAATATTTTTATGTTCGAGATTTCTGTGCATCTATTATTTCATTGTTTGTAATTCCTGTGCGTATCCCAAATAAAATGTTTTTCTTTCTAAGTTAAATATAAATGTATTACACGTCATGAACCTTCCCGAATTTATTCTCTAAATGGTGGTGAAAGTCGCATTAAATCCATTCTGGCGGGCCTAGTTCAGAAAAACTATGTGGCCACACAGACAGACACGAAATGCGACTTTATTATACTCATACAGCTGTAACTTGTTTCTGACGCCATATTAGTTGAAACTGTATTGCAATTACATGACTTCAGATAAAGTAGCGTATGAAACTACACAAAACTGGATATTAAAGCACTCGTTTGAAACTGTTATAATAGTTTGATAAACTAATCTTTAAGTATTATTAGAGTTGAACGTGGGTAAACTACTCATTAAGGCACTATTTTTGATTTCAAAATTAAAACTTTACGATATGAGAGAAGATAAAATATTCTTCCGCAATCGATCACTATGATTGATTAAGTTTTCCGCATTAAGTAGGTAGATGATCACGTAAGCCCTGTTTTAGTTAGCACGATGCGGAGCTCGAGAAGAGTCGCCCTGAACAGAGCAAGTTTGATAACACTAAGGTAAGACCCAAGTCACAAGTGATTTTTCAAATGACCACTACCATTTACCACCACCATTTTGCTAGGTATATGGTCGCTGACAAAACATGTTTTAGTGGCAGGTAGTTATTTTCTAAACTAACTACCTGTCTAAACTGGATGTTGATTGTTTTTGGTGATCCTTGCAAAACTTGACAAAACGGTTTACCGATTTTGCTTAAAATATAGGTATATGACGTACTTACTTTTCCTAAACTACCCTAGGCTGATAAAATTTTCGTTTTTCTTAATTTTGTTAACATTAGTGTTCAGGTTGGTTTCCATCTTAAGGGAAAAGGCCGCAGCCCACCCCGTACGGCCCAGTAGAGCTCGTCTCCAGACTGGACACTCTCGTCGAAAGTCTTGTGATAGCCAAATTATAGCATTACATTACTTATATAATTAAAGTATCGATACAACGTTCAATTCTGATTTGAGGTACCTACTAATCTTTACATTATTGTGTATAGCTTACTGCAATTAGCAAGAGGAAACCCAGTTGTGAACTCTGGGGTGAGCAATTACTCCTTTCCGGATGATTTCATATTCGGAGTGGCGACGTCCGCGTTTCAAATTGAAGGAGTGTGGAACGAAGGAGGTAAGATTATGATGTCATTCGTAAATATGCTCAGTTCCTAAGATAGTTTTACCCGTGCTTATCTAACCGATATAGCGTTCGTGTACACTTAGTTAAGGAAGAAATTATATTATAAAAGCTATGATGAAACAGAAAAATATCTCAGTAAGTGACAGTGACAGATCAAATATTACATTACACTCTCTCTTTCACTCTATCACACACACACACACACACACACACACACACACGAACACACACACGAACACACACACAATTTTAAAGTGTCGATACGCTGCAAAACCATAAGTGAGATTTTGGCTTGCGCTTTAATACACAATATATCATTAATTTTACTTTTAATGTTATTCTAGGCAAAGGCGAAAGTATATGGGACACATACCTCCACAATCACCCCAATTTTACCGATGACCATAAGAATGGGGATGTGGCAGCTGACTCTTACCACCGCTACATGGAAGACATTAAATTGATTAAAAGTTTAGGCGTTAGTGCCTATAGAATGTCTATTGCATGGACCAGGTAAGCTGTTCATTAAATCTCCGTCTACAATGTTTAGGTTGTCTAACCACCGGGTCACCAGTTCTTTGTTTCATTTTTGTGAAACTCATCTTCTTTAAAATCGGCACGAACAAGGAGAATAGCTTATACCGTGGAGAATAATTGTAGAATATTAGCCTGTCAGCAAGATGTTTTGCTTAGAAAGGGAAGGAAATAACAATTGACGACTTTTAATTAAATATTTATATCATGTTTCACTTGTCAAATGTAAATGTCCTCAATGCAGAGACAGCATAGTTACCTAAATAGACATTTTTTTTTTGTTTCTGCAGGATACTCCCAAACGGGACTGACAATTACATCAACCAGGAAGGCGTAAAGTACTATCGTACACTCTTAGAGGAACTTCTAAAAGCCAACATCACTCCTGTAGTTACGTTAGTCCACTGGGACATGCCCACACCATTTATAGACCTTGGTGGCTGGACCAATCCGATAGTCGTAGACTATTTTGAGGATTATGTGAGGGTCATATTCAAGCTATACGGGGACTTAGTCAAAATGTGGACAACGATAAATGAACCTCATCAACATTGTTCTAATGTTACTTACATTAGAACAATGTTGATGAGGTTCATCGGTATGCTTCATAAGATCAGCTTATCTCTATACTAATCCAATTTTAAAACATATCCGAAATTTAAAGAAATACAAAAGAAACGATCGATGCTATGGTTAGTTCGACAAAAAAAATCTGCAAGGCAGTGTTTTACACGGCTGTTTTTCATCATAATTAAGATTACGGGAAAAACAATCACAAACTTAGTGTTGCCTTTTGGTATATCTTCCATTATTTCCTTGATATTTATCCTTGCTGCAGAGTTATGGCCTCAAACTCTTCGCACCAGCATTGTTTTCACATGGAGTTGGGGAATACTTGTGCGCTCACTACTGTGTCTGACTGTGACTCAGGCTTACCGCCTGTATGAAAAGGAATTCAAACCTCATCAGAAAGGTATACAATATTTTATAATATAACCTACTTTTAATAATATATAAATACTTTTATTAGTATGATAGTTAATTTTCTTATCTTTCAATTTATTTATCCTAATATAATATTCTGGTATCACCAACCCGTCTTGACCAAGCGTGGTGATCAATTATGCTCTTGCCTTTTCAGTCTGAGAAGTGGTTCTATCCTACTATTGTATATTGTATAATCTAACACTAAAATAAATATGTTATGTTGTATTATGTATTTGTTATACGAGGGTTGGAATGTGTGATTGATGATATGGTTAGAAAGGGGGTGACTACAGAGATGACGACCAATAGAGAAGTATGGAAGGAAAGACATGTACGCCGACCCCAAATAAATTGGGAAAGGGGCAGGAGAATGTTAATGATGATTTTAACAGATTCTTTGTTAATAACTGTTTAAGAAATGTCACTACTTTTGTTAATAGTTTTGAATTTTCTAAAGGCAATGCTGTCATAATTTTCGATTACGTTTGTTTTCAGGACAAATTGCTATAACGCTAGATGCGTTTTGGGCTGATCCAAAAGATCCTAACGATACCAGAGATGTCAAAGCGGCATATGATTATCTCCAAATGCATGTCAGTTTGTATAATAATACAACGCTTTAGTAAACAGACACCCGCAAGCAAGTATGTTTCATTCAGCGTGGCGATGTTTGAGACCGCACCATCAAATCTTCATCTTCGTATCCTAACATTCTTGTAAGCTTAAACGACTTATTTGGTTGTTCAAACTTATATATACACACACAAACATAATTTCATTTATTTGCAAGTGTAACTTCTCGATTTCAATATACAATTTTGTTTGAAAAGGCTGGTTGACACTTCCCGTGACCCCAGGGCTGGCCATTTTACCTTGGCCAGAGGCTTAGTATTGCCAAATAACGTGGCTATGCCGCCAGTCTCTTGGGTATATTGCTAGTAGACAGGTTCGACAACTGGCGTCGAATTTCCAACAGGGATTCTCGCGGTCACGACTCCCATATTTCACCGACGAAGAGGTTTGTATACCTAGTTGGTATATTACAATAAAAATCACATCATTATTATACTTCCACTTCTATTAACACGCTGTGCCCGCGAGTACACTTTGCGTGGATGTCCAAAAACTATATTGGACTGAGTGGCCGAATGCCGTTTCGCTAAAAGAATTTAAGTTCGCTTTCCATTTTTTTTCAGATAAAAGCACTTCAAGGAAGCTCAGATTTCTTCGCTATGAACCATTACACCACATATTTAATGACTCCGTCATCAATGGAACCAATGTGGCCGATCCCTTCTTTGGACCATGACACTGGTGTCAGATCTGAACAGAACCCTACTTGGGCCATGCCTGGTTCGAACTGGTTAGCAGTTAGTTTAATTTTCTATCGAAAATAGGAAAGATCTATCTTTGAAATTATGTTCATATGGTTCGTCTCGTCTCGTTGGACATTAAACACACCCTTCACTGTGTGGACGGCATAATTCAAAGAAATGAAGTTTTAATACAAACGAAGTTGGGGGAAAGGTCTATGTAGAATAATGTCATACATGAAATACAAATGATTAATGTACCTAATAGTTTGTAAAGGCTATTTAAGCCCATTATGTTTGAATAACAATAGGAGTATTAAAGCAGCATTTAGCGTTTCAAATGAGGGGACTATTGTGAAGTAAAATCGTTGAGATTTTTATTTATAGTTTTTACATCATTCATATATCTTGCGGTATATTTTCATGTGTTTGTTTCGGGTTAGCCCAACTAGTTACGTGCCTACTTGTAGGGAGCTTTTTATAATTTCCTAAAATATCATATTCAAATATATCCAGCATACAACCATTTTTATACCCACTGCAGGGCAAAGGCCTCCGTTCGATTGTAGGCCAATCCATTAAGAAGGAGTCCAGCTCATCCCGCCATCTCTTTTTGGGTCTGCTGCGCAGTCGTTACCTGCCATTTGGTATCCACTGCGTTGTGGCTTTTGCGTATTGCTGCGACATGCGACAGGTGTGGCCAGTCCAGTTCCACTTTAGTCCAGCAGATGTGCAGCCAGCGTCCGCTTTTTATGTTTTGGAACGAAAAATAGAGTTCCTAATGAAGGATATTGTTACAAAATACATATTGTTTAATCCGTCGCAGATCAATCCTCCTGGAATGCGTAAACTCATGAACTGGATTCAAGATAACTACAAAATGATAAAGAAAATCCCAATAATTATAACTGAAAATGGATTGACTGATAAGGGTCAAATAGAAGACTACGAGAGAGTTTCTTATTACAATGACTACCTCTACCAAGTGCTGCTAGCTATACATGAAGATGGGTGCAATGTCAAAGGATATTTTAGTTGGGCCTTATTAGACGACTTGGAATGGAATGAGGGATATGTGTGAGTCTAAACATTATTTTAAGTGACATTTAGTATTATATAATAAGCACTGCCTTGAAAAACTATATACGAATCGAAATACGAAATCATTTATATTTAAAACTTCAAAAACTACCCCTCAACCAACCAAACAAACAACACCAACCAAACCACACCACCACCAAACCAACCAAACCAAACCGCCAAACTTCCTCTCTCTTTTACCTCTGATTTTGAATTACAGTCACAATCACAGGGATCCTTATTTTCATTACAATAAGGTTGTTTTTGGGTTACTGCCACTGCCAAGTCTGTCAATATCACAATGATCTTTATTCCTGTTATTATAAGGTTGATGTTGGGTTGCTGCTGGCAGAGGTTAAATAACTGTGAACGGACTGTAGTATAGCACAAATTGTCTGTTTCAACCCTATGTTCTCTCAGTAGTCTGTCACTAGTAGTCTCAACCGGCGATTTTATACCCTGGTTTTTAACACATCTGGTGCAATAGAAACCAAAAAGGAGATATAAGACAGTGATATCACTGTCTTATATCTCCTTTTGAGGGGTTCTTAATATTTTTTTTTTTTTTTCAGAAATAAATTCGGCTTATTCAAAGTGGACTTCGACAGCCCCAATAAAACGCGGACACCGAAGCTGTCAGCACGCAACTATGCCAACATTGTGTTTGAATTGACTTCGACTACATCAAGCAACCCTCGGAGTCCCCCACTCACCACTCATTTGACTCACTCACCACACCACCACTTGTTACTGATTTGTGATAGTAGAAATTTCATAATTTGTAATTGTATCGTAATTATGTAATCAATATTTGTGTTTCAAGTCAAATTATGATATAAAATTAAGTTGTATTATTTTTCATCTGTGTTCACACGACGACATAATTATCATTTTCCAGTTCTAGCTGACCTCGCATTGGCTTTTCGTACAATGAGAAGTCAGCTTTTACTGGAAATGTATAGCTGGATTTATCATCGTATGAACATTGGATGTGTGATGAATTCATGATACCTATTATTGTTCCACCTGGCTTTTTGTAATTATTATAACATCTTACTGTCTCCTGCTCCTGATAATGGAATACATGGAAAATTTAAACCTAATGTCAATAAACGAGTTATCATAATATAAATATTTTACATTTGGTTCATTAAAAAAGCCTTCATTGAACTACGCTTCGAAACGTTGTGCGCGGTCTGAACAGCTATTATTCGGTAACGCAAGTCCCAGCTGATTAATCCTTTCATCACGGTAGTACAGCCAACTGGCTCTCTTCAGAGCCATAACCAACGACCCTTCTTAAAGCCAAAACACAGAAATTACCTTTCTAGGGGCACCCACCACCGACTTGTTAACCCCGCCCTTATTAACACCTCAATTAACACTTTCAAGGGCTACTATAGCAGTCATAACAATAAAACTTCTGTTGTGTTTTGTTTACCGCGCTGGAAACTGTTAATATTGAAGGGTTTTCATATAATTTCCAGTTGTTATCTAAACTTTGCCAGAAAACAAGATAGGTGTCGGATAGGATATTTACAACGCCATCCTCAAACCAATCTGGACCTACGGAATCTAGCTGAGGGGGACTGCTAGCAAAAGCAACCTAGAGATTTTGTAAAGATTTCAGAGCAAGATATTCAGGACCATGCTAGATATACCTACTACGGGAGCAACAAATACATACACGAGGATCTCAAGATCAAACAAGAGATTGCTTGACATAGCGAAAGCTATCAGACGAGAATATCAATTCACGTCAATGAACTGGCATTAAAACAAGTAGGCATAGGAAATGTAACACATTCCCCATTGAAACGGCATAGTAACCCTTCGCTTGCCGTGAGACACACATCACACCATATGAACGGGACTACCAAGAATTCCTTCTGATAATAAAAGATAGAACGTGACACCTCAACTGAATGGCTTCTTGTGTTTAATACAGATTGCTAAGTTACAGAATACAATGAAAAAACTAGCATCCGCCCGCTACTTCGTTCGCGTGGAAGTCGTAAAACTTCCTCGGCCCCCGACCCACCGCGTCGCATTGCATCCCCCGCCTGAACTATATATCATAGTCTGTAGGTACACTTGACTTATGCTAGTTAACAAATCAGGTAGTTGTTGCAACGAGCACCCTTACTAAGTTATGAAATAACTTGTATTAAGGGCAGTGGTACAAGCCCATACATAATTCAGTTTCACAAAACAATTGCAGAAGAACAAGTGTGTGTGTGTGTAGTGTGTGTGTGTGGTGGGGTGGGTGTGCGTGTGTTATGGTGATGGTGTGTGTTGTGTCGATGTAGAAGGTGTGTATTATTCAAGATGACCCTATATATCACCGAGAATAATACACACATTCTACATCGACATCTACAGCTTAGGGTGGGTTATTATCAGAGAAAAGTAAGTAAAAATAAATGTATTTTCTTTCTTCTTTCTTTCTTTTATATTTCATACTTTTCGCTTAGTGTTCTGACTGTTTTTTATTTGTTTCCTAAGTGTCGTAGCGTGATCTTAAATAAAATAAAAAGTCCACCTTCCTCGAGAATTGGGGCTACCTTATGTTTTTTTAAAATCCGACTGGTCTTTCCAGAGATTAGAGCATTCAAACAATAAACCAAACTCTTCTAGCAATATCTTTGCGTTATTATGTGTTAATCGTAGAACATCATATAGCGTTGCTACAGTGTAATACATCTTTTTATAGCACTCTGCGACCTAAATGTGCACTTAAGTCATGCTTATCTGTGACTTAAGTAGTCCATTTTTACACAGAAAAGCGTGACTTAAGTGCACATTTAGGTCACACGTGCTATAAAATAGTATATGATACGTGTGACTTCAGTAGTATTAATGCACGGCGTTTAGCACCCTCGCTGAGCAATCATGGACTACTTAAGTCACACGTATCGTAATGTACTTTTAAGATCTCGACCAACGAAGACGTCTAACTGTTCCAGAGTCTCTGCCATTATGACGATGTCGTTACCTCTGCCATGTTCCTATATTTTATATACTGGCGTATGTTTAAAAAAAAATCTAAAATGAATATCATTTATCTATCACATTATTTAGTATTGAACGGCTTTTCACAGAAAATAGAATTTATGATTAATTTATTTGGTTTCTATGCATTTTACGTAACTTGTATTTTTCCGTAATCGATATGATTAGTCTTTAGCATTAAATAGGTCAAATTACTTATGCCTTGTTTTAGTCAGAACAATGCGGAGCTCGAGTGGAGTCGCCCTGAACAGAGCACTTCTGGTAACACTAAGGTAAGGCAGAAGTAAATAATGTGTTTTTTTTATGTATAGGTACCATTTTCGTATATTGCCGTTCACAATTTTTTTTTTTTTTATTTGTCATTTATTTTTCAAACTCCGGATTTTCATTAGGTTTTTAATGTTCCGTATCAAACCTGACAAATCGAAATGATATCGTCATACAGATTTTCCTTATAATTATAAATTTTATGTAAAATCGATAATCAAACCGAATACGTTTGGTGTTAAAATTCCTTCTTTTTCATCGATTTTGTTTAATTATGGTATATCTTGTTAAAACAATTATAAAATTAAATATAGATTGTGATGGACAAAATAGGTGTAAAGTTCAATTTTGATTGAAGGCCTATACATTTTGCTTTATTGTGTATAGCTTGCTGCAATTAGCAAGAGGAAATCCAGTTGTGAACTCTGGGGTGAGCAATTACTCCTTCCCGGATGATTTTATATTCGGAGTGTCGTCGGCCGCATTTCAAATTGAAGGAGGATGGAACGAAGGAGGTAGGAATACGTTTTCATTCGTGAACTTTTTACGCCCGGGCTTTGAGGTAATCGGAGTTCATCTATATGTACGCACTGGCAGGAAACACGAAACACGCTAGGCACTAGCGAAGGTGACAAGCGCGCAGTGCGGCTGGTTGCGAAAATTCTAAAGCGTTCATTTCATTTGACTTCTTGTAATGTGACTCGCTAGGCTCTAGTTGCTAAGCAAGTCACTTGTCAGTGCGTGCGTAGCCTTCGATTTTTCAATTGATTCGGTATAGTTTTTAAATCCTCATTTATGAAATAAAAACACAGATGACTTCGTGGAATCCATAGCTATTGACAGTTTTCAGAAAACCTCAGAAATCCATTTACCATCTGATTGGTTGACTAAAGTGGTTATATGTTTTTTATCCTTGTGGTATCGCAACGCTGTGAAATTATAAAAGCGATTTGAATGCGTTTAGAGATAAAGTTTTGCTTCTTAGTTATCATCATCAAATACAAATATAATGTATTTCCTCTTCACAAACAATGGCATCATATAAATTTAGACAACCATAGAAACGGTTGACACTAGTTTGTGAGAGAGCGGTGTCTGCACTAGGAATCAAAATCAAAATCGCAAGTCATTTATTCAAATTAGGCTGAGAATCAGCACTTTTTGAACGTCAAAATTACAAAAGACAGTCCCCCAAAAACGCCCGCCTTTCACCACTTCCTAGTGCTATCGCTGGGAAGAAGAAGTGGCGCAACAAACTCCCCAGCAGCACAGCTCTGTTCAGTAAAAAAATACTTGATTGTATACAATACTAGGTACCTATGTTCGGTAATTATCATTACAATACCTATGTAGCAGATCACCAGGGTCTCATCACACAGTAGGTATATGAAAATAATAATTAGTTATTAAGTAAATGTGAAGGGCAAAACATAAAATCAATGATAAACCCACAGATTTAAAACAAAAAGAGAAGTGGAAAAAGGTGATCTAATATGTGTAGCGAAAGTAGCGGGATGGTCTATTTTGGATGAGTTAGTAAATCCTCAGTTGCTTTATAATCTAAATTATGGAGCCATTCAACTAAAGCAATCTTACGAGGCTTTGTTGTTAGGTGACAGACCGTTGTAATACGATTTATTTTATTATATAAATGGGAACCTAAGAAAGAAAACCTTTGAGAGAAATTCGTTCTTAGACCTTTAGACGTGTTACAGACAGAGTATTTTCGGCGGTTTCCTGAGATAGAGGATCAAATTTAAAGGAGGAGTGCTTCTTGGGAATAGTATTTAACACAAAAATTTGCCTCACTGACAAGACTTTGAAGTGTTTGTAAGGATCTACAGTAGGGTACAAGTATGGCAGAAAACAGGCCACTTTCAGTACAACCCTTTGGGGTCTTTCCAATGTTATAATGTTAGATTTTGCAGTAAGACCCCATTATGTTACGCAGTAAGTCAGAAAACGTAGAGCGCACATGTTTTTGCCTACCTCCATGTATGTATGTGTAAGTAAAGATTTGCTTAAAATTTACAGGCAAGGGTGAAAGTGTATGGGACACATACCTCCACGATCACCCCACATTCACAACAGACCGTAAGAACGGAGATGTGGCAGCTGACTCTTACCACCGGTACATGGATGACATTGAATTGATTAAAAGTTTAGGCGTTAGTACATATAGATTGTCTATTTCGTGGGTCAGGTAAGATGTTTATAAATCTTCTTCTTCAATGTTTAGGTTAGTGTCTATGATTTTGCAGACCGCCAATTCTTTTTTTGTTTTTGTGGAAACTTTTATAAATATTCTTCTATTATTTTCTCTCATATCGGCGAAAACTATATGAGAATAGCTCATGCCTAAAAAAATATCCAGTCAGTAAGATGGTGTTAAAGCTGGTTGCGTCTGCATAAATATTTTCCATTATTGACTTATATCCCAATTATTACTTACTAGCATATGCCCGCGACTTCCCCCGCGTGAATGTCGGTGTATGTATTAAATCCGTAATACATTGTATTCTTATAACTCTATTAGTTTACGTAGCGCACGCCACTAAAGCTCCCAGTCGGCATGATTTATTCGACATCTTCAACAATCATCGTCATATTTCAGTTAATTAAAATAAAGCCGAATTACACACTTTAACCTTCCTCTTGAATCACTACGTCCATTGGTGAAAACCGTATGAAAATCCGTTCGATAGTTACGTAAATATCACAGTCCAGAGACAATTTCATATGAACCTATTTTTTCTCACAGGATTCTTCCAAACGGGACCGACAACAACATAAGCCAGGAAGGCGTGAAGTACTATCGTACACTCTTAGAGGAACTCCTAAAAGCCAACATCACTCCTGTAGTTACGTTGTTCCACTGGGACATGCCCACACCATTTATGGGCTTCGGTGGCTGGACTAACCCAAGAGTTGTTGACTTTTTCGTGGACTATGCGCGAGTAGCATTTAATTTGTACGGCGATTTAGTCAAAACCTGGCTAACGATAAACGAACCTAATGAACATTGCTCAAGTGTAAGCACGTTGTTTCAATTTTAATGAATACCATAGACAATTAAACCGCACTTTGTGAATCAGACTTTAGCTTTAATAATTGGGTTTATGTAAAAAAATTAAATGACATTTACATTTCCTCAGAGTTATGGACTTGATATACTGGTACCAGCTATGCAATCGCATGGAATTGGCGAATATTTATGTACTCACTACAGCTTGCTAGCCCATGCTCGGGCTTACCGCTTGTATGAAAAGGAATTTAAACCAGTTCAAAAAGGTAATAATATGTGATCTTTACCTATTTCTCACAATATCGTCTCTTTGTTTTATAAATTGCAGTCAACGTGGCCTAATAAGAAAAACATTGACGGTACATAATAATTTCAATCACTTTTGTTTTTCAGGAAAAGTATCTATAGTAATAGACGCCAGTTGGGGTGATCCAAAAGACTCCAACAATCTTAAAGATGTCAAGGCGGCAGAGGAATATATTCAAATGCATGTAAGTTCCTTTAACAATGCTCTACTTTAGATATAAACTCCATGTTCATAATAATTGTGTATATCTAATCGCACTAGAAGACAAGGCGGCAAAAGTGGCGCGTGGCATCACATACATATATTAAGTGTGCTATATAAACAAAAATCTCAAAATCCAATGCTTCTTATTAGGAAAGTATTGTTTTTAAGCTTTTGTTATTTTTTCATTTTTCAGGTGGGAATGATAGCTCATCCAATATTCTCTGATGTCGGTGACTATCCTAGTTTTGTTCGCGAACGGATTAATAACATGAGTAGCCAACAAGGGTACTCGCGGTCACGTCTCCCATATTTCACTGAGGAAGAGGTTTGTATACGCGATATCTTACGACAAAATTCTTAAATAAAATGATAGTAATTTCTGCTAATTTGAGAGTTACAAAAATATATAGCTGGTGTCCAAGTGTTTGTTTGCTTCTTCTTCTACTTAGCATGTCGATGGCAAATGTCGTTCGAGGTTAAATTTATTGTTTGGCCCAGAAGTCAACAGCGCTATCACCACTCGCTGACGTAGAGATCCAAGAAAACCCACCTGGGGATCGTTTTTCCTGCCACCGACCTGAGTACGGAGTCTGTTTAATGTTTTACAAGTCAGCCATGGCGACGCGTACCCAGATGAAAGGCTCTGCGCATACGAAAAATCAAACGCTTTGCACTTCAAGATATGTCTTTATCGAAGTAATATGCATAGGTGCATTGTATAGTATAGTATAGTATACCTAAGCTCGGTAGTTATGTTTAAGTTCGACGGTAATAGGGAGCGAGTATCCATTGAAAAGTCGAAAAAGTTGAGACATCTTTATGTCGCTACAATACACCTCAAAGTGAAAGAAACAAGGCGAGAGACAGTTTGAGTATTCAACCATTCAGAAACAAATTTCGCATTTTATTTCCAGGTGATAGCACTTCGAGGAAGCGCAGACTTCTTAGCTGTCAACCACTACCTAACATTTTTAATATCACCCTCATCAATGGAACCTGGATGGGAGGTGCCTTCTTTTTCCCATGACACTGGCGTCAAGATGGAGTACGATCCATCTTGGCCCATGCCTGGTCCTCTGGCGGTAAATAATCTATAATTAGAATTAGTAATAAACCACCTACGGACCGCAAACATGCGTAGGTAAATAGCGGACACTGGCCGCACAGCTGTTGGACTAAAGTGGAATTGGGCATGTCAGAGACTAAAGGCGACTTTATCTAATACTATTTATATTAGACTAGCTGACCCGGCAAACGTTGTTTTGGCATAGGTATAGATTATTTCTAGTTGCCCGGCGCTACTTCGTTCGCGTGATGTCGTACCCCCTACCCTACTCCTACCCTACTCCTTTTTCCATATTTTCTGACCGTTTAAACCTTCCCTGGACTACGACAAACATTTCAAAACCAAAATCAGCTAAATCGGCCCAGCCGTTCTTGAGTTATAAAATTACAAGGAAAAGTGGTATTGATTTTTATATAATAATATATAGATAAAGTCGCTTTTATACTTTTTCTATGACTGTTAGTTCTTGTAAACTACACAATGGATTTTGTTGCGTTTTTACCGTCATGTAGTGAATTTATCCCGGAAGGGTATAAAATAATTGAGTTTACATAACTAAGGTTAGTTATCATCATTTATCAAATACAAATCGTTGTAATGGTAATTATTAGGTAATAAAATGAAATTGCATTGCAAGTATTAATAGGTATTCATAATCTAAATAAAAATAAGAGCATTATTCTTTCGGTACGCAGCATTTCCGTCACAAATTAATCAACCATTTTGCAATGTGAACACAAATCTTTACAATAAAGGGAAAATATATTTTTAGCCGGATTTTTAATCAGGATGAGGCTATTCATTGAGCGAGCTATGAGTGAGACTCATCTTGCTCAGTACAAAGTGTAATCAGTCTATAATGTTTCCACTGCTGGGCACAGGCCTCCTCTCTGTGAGCCATGATCCTTTACGCGAGCCCAATGTCACATGTCTTCGAATTTTTAGTTCTGGAACATGCTGGTTTACTTCACCGTCATGAGAGCAGTGATGAAATAATTTACGCCAACTAAAGTGTCTGTTTGGGTTCAAATCCACGACCTACAACTCGTTAGTCGAGGCCGTTACTGGGCCACCACAGCTCAGTACAGACGCCAGCACATCAAGCTACTACAATCTGTCAAATTTCTTTAGTAGATTTTCAACTTTATCGCTAAAGCATTAAGGTTTAAGGTTGATTGGGAAAATTTGACAGTTTCGGGTAGCTTGACCTGCTGGCGTCTGTACAAAGATTATTTGACCACCAACTTTTTCTAAAACGCAAGCTCAAAAAACTCACTCAGAGAATACATTAGCTTGTAGCAACCCACTTTCGACTCCAACTTTTTTAATATTAAAATAAAGTTTATAAAAAAAATATTAAAGGTTTATCCACCAGGCTTCCGCAGACTGTTACTCACCGGGCTCATTAGAAAGACACACAAATAGCCTAGCCTGTATTATTCATAAGCAACTTTTTCAAAAACGCAAGCTCAAGAATCTGACTTAGAAAGTTCATTAGCTCGTAACCAACCCACTTTCAACCCCAAGTTTATAATAAAAGGTTATTAAAAAAATATTACAGGTTTATCCACCAGGCTTCCGCAAACTCCTCAACTGGCTCCAGAACACCTATACAATATTGAAGGAAATCCCAATTCTTATAACCGAAAACGGAATGGGTGATTTTGGTCTTAGTGGAACAGAAGACTACGAGAGAGTTTCTTATTACAATGACTACCTCTACCAAGTGCTGCTAGCTATACATGAAGATGGGTGCAATGTCAAAGGATATTTCAGTTGGAGTCTCACGGATAGCTTCGAATGGACAAATGGCTATACGTAAGTTTTGATAGTCTTTGCTGCATTGCTGGTGTTACAGTCATAGCAAAAATACGTTCGTCACGTCGTTTAAGGCTATTTTTGTCTGCTTATTGCTCGATAGAATCTGCTTTACCAACTCAGTATTTTAAATTGCATCGTGATGTCCAATATACCACAGAATGACATTTAGACATCTTTTTTACATGTCAGACCAAATGAAAAGGTGACTGTGACTGATAATTAAAAGAAAAAAGTGCGAAACCAATAAAAACATTAGTAAATTTTGATGCACAAGCAATTATCACATTTTTTAATGCATAAACGTGATATTATTTTAATTTAGACGTATTAAAATAAAACGATTTTAAAAATCATACCTACTACAATTACACCGAACAGCATTATGTTCACTTGAGAACAGCTGGACCATTTAGGCAATACTTGGATTTAAAATGTTCATATTAGTCTGAATTAGGTTTTTATGGAAAGAAAATTCGAAAAGATGCGCGGAAAAATGGACGGGAATACTGAAATTGTTTTTCCATGGGATTTTTGTATAAATGTAAATCAATATCATAATGAAAGGGGTTTAAAGATTTTGATATGGAGCCTGGAGCCTGCAATGCAAACAGAAAACTTAATAAGAATAAACCCGTAAGTGTCGACGTAGTACGTAGTGACGTTTCCGAGATATTGGCGCCGATTCTTCTTCTTCTTATGAAATTAGTCAGCGCCTGACGTAAATTGACGTATTTTAAGTCGCCATGTTTTTAATCACGTCTAAACTGTCTATGGAGTATCTTAATTCGCTAGGACTAAACTAATATTTATCTTCTGTCCTTTTCTTAGTGAAATAGAAAGAAAAAGATGCACTGAACTTAAATATAGTTTACTTTGTGAACAAGGGAATCGGCGCCATTAACGTTCAAAGTTGATCAGCTTGACTTAATCTTCAACTTTGAACGTTCATTATCTCGGAATCGTGATACTTTACGGGGTTTGGTCTAATTAAGTTTTCTGTTTCAATTCAGCTATCGATTTACAAATATAGGTCTCATGCGTGGCCGCCATTTTCAAAATGGCGCGACAGTAGGTACCTATGCCACAGATCTTTAAAACCCTTTTGACAAAACAACGTCTGTCGGGTCAGCGAATATTAATAAAAATTGACTACATAAGTCATGTGTGTGTTTTGTTGTATAATTTGTTTATTGAATTGAACATTAATTATTGTTTTTTTTTTATTATTTTATATGTATCTATTTTTATTTTATTATACTGCAACGATGAAATTTGGACGCCGCTGGCAAAACAGTGGCATTCAACTGAATTGTTACTGAGAACATCCTTTTATTATTTTTTTATTCATTCATTCATGCAATACTCTGCTCAGTGCACTAGCTTCAAAAGGTAATATGTCACCGGACTTGGTAAAAGAAAAATAACTGACGAATGTGTTAAAGACTTCTGCACCTAATGTAAAAACTTGTATCCTGTGATTGAAAGGTGCTGAACCAAATAGTTTTTATCATTTTCAGAACAAAATTCGGCTTATTTTACGTGGATTTTGACAGTCCAAATAGAACGCGGACACCGAAGCTATCAGCGAAAAACTATGCCAACATTGTGCGCACACGCCGAATTGACTTCGACTACATCAAGCAACCCGCGGTCTAGAATAAGTTAAAAATCTTTGAATCTCACCACTCTATTTAATCCACACTATGTAAATAAAGCTAGCTTCAAAGAGTTATATCTATAGATTTGCCTTCGTCGTACTTATTCGTGCGAAAAATATCCATACGGAGAAGAATGAGCTTACACAATAATAATGACGTTTCCATTACAATAAAGTCAAGTCACTGTGTCATTGTGTGTCAGTGGTGTCAAAACGAAACAGACATGCGAACATCCTTTGACACGGTAGGGCGAATCTAACTATTTAAATCTTTAGTACCTAAGCTTATTTCAATTCTTTACAAAGCCATTTGTTTTATTTATCGTCTTAAAAAAATGAAGTAGCTTGAAATGGTTACGGCTTAGATTTTGTCTACCATAATTATTTTTGCTTAACTTGTTTTTTTTTTTATTTTTTTATATGTATCTATTTTTATTTTATTATACTGCAACGATGAAATTTGGACGCCGCTGGCAAAACAGTGGCATTCAACTGAATTGTTACTGAGAACATCCTTTTATTATTTTTTTATTCATTCATTCATGCAATACTCTGCTCAGTGCACTAGCTTCAAAAGGTAATATGTCACCGGACTTGGTAAAAGAAAAATAACTGACGAATGTGTTAAAGACTTCTGCACCTAATGTAAAAACTTGTATCCTGTGATTGAAAGGTGCTGAACCAAATAGTTTTTATCATTTTCAGAACAAAATTCGGCTTATTTTACGTGGATTTTGACAGTCCAAATAGAACGCGGACACCGAAGCTATCAGCGAAAAACTATGCCAACATTGTGCGCACACGCCGAATTGACTTCGACTACATCAAGCAACCCGCGGTCTAGAATAAGTTAAAAATCTTTGAATCTCACCACTCTATTTAATCCACACTATGTAAATAAAGCTAGCTTCAAAGAGTTATATCTATAGATTTGCCTTCGTCGTACTTATTCGTGCGAAAAATATCCATACGGAGAAGAATGAGCTTACACAATAATAATGGCGTTTCCATTACAATAAAGTCAAGTCACTGTGTCATTGTGTGTCAGTGGTGTCAAAACGAAACAGACATGCGAACATCCTCTGACACGGTAGGGCGAATCTAACTATTTAAATCTTTAGTACCTAAGCTTATTTCAATTCTTTACAAAGCCATTTGTTTTATTTATCGTCTTAAAAAAATGAAGTAGCTTGAAATGGTTACGGCTTAGATTTTGTCTACCATAATTATTTTTAAATGTACGGTCACGGCAGTAGTAACATTGACACATCGACAGCTTAAAATAAAAATTAGAATCATTGACACAATTTTGTACTGTATAATTTTATTATAGTGTCATTTATACTGTACTGAATTAAAATAAATAAATTACATACGTTGATTATTTCAAAAGTGTTTTATTCTGTTTTAAAGTGTGGGAAATATTTATGTAGGAGAAAAGTATCCATACCTTCGAGTATCGAATCGATACCGTGTCCCTACTGTTAACCAGTTTTCACTGAACTAATAAACTCTGCCGAAGCAGAGTACTTAAACAATGTTATTAGCGTCCCCCTCCACGGAAATCTTTAGTAAAAGGCGT
The DNA here is from genome assembly GCA_949629185.1 of Apamea crenata. NCBI lineage: Eukaryota > Metazoa > Arthropoda > Insecta > Lepidoptera > Noctuidae > Apamea > Apamea crenata. The sequence goes on along the minus strand of OX451356.1, from coordinate 7,956,622 downwards.
AAGATTTATGCGTTTTGAATGAAATCCAGAGATACTTAACACGCTCGATACAAGAGACCCAAACAAACGGCGGAGAATCTTAACATCGCGATTCAGAAGTGCTGCGCAAGCGCACAGCGACATCTATTAACGAGAGTTTCTAAATCTCGTTAATAGCAGTTCAACGGGTTTTGAACTACATTGTTACACAATGTCATTTAGCCCATTTAGGTACTTACAAGTTCACTGTTTATTATGTTCCAGTGTTTTTTTTTAACGGGAAAAAGAAAGAAAGAAAGAAAATACGTTTATTGGCGGTAAACATGACGCACAAAAGAACATAAGAACAAATAAAGAAAATAAACAAATGGTTGACATGCTTCACATCCACGCAAAACGGCTATCGCTCAGCATTATGCTGCGACCCTATGCAAGACAGAGCCCCAGCGCTGGTTTTCAGCGACAGCCGGCGCCGACGTAATGACGTCGTCCAGTGCAAACTCAAACGGCAAAAACTATATAGCCCATGTCCGAATCCATAAAAGATACGGAGTCATTCACTAAGGAAATATTAGCTCTTTTTTCATGAGAAAAAAAAAATGGCATAAGTTTAATTTTCACATGGCAATTGGTCAAGTGCAATACTGGTATTCAGCTGCATCCGGTTAGACTGGAAGCCGACCCCAAAATTAGTTGGGAATAGGTTAGGCAGATGATGAATAATTGGTTACTCGTAAGTGCGAAAATTCACCGTCCAAAAAAAGAATAGCTATGTTCCAAAAGAATACGTTTTTCTCTCAATTTTTTGCTATTAAACAAAACCTTACAGGGCCATTCTCCGGCAAGATATACGAGTACATAAAAATCACTTTTTTCATACTTATTTGATACGGGTGTAAGAATGATGTAATGAATTTGTGCACCGGCTTAAAACAACAGCTTGGAGCTGTGTTTCTTTTCATTTTTGTTGTATTTTTCAATATACAGAAGAGCGAAGAGAATAACATATTTTATTGGAACTTTTGTTTTGTCATTTGGCCGGTACTTTTATAATTTAGCCCAAAGTGATTTTTAACCTTAACCATTTTTTTTAATGACGTGATTTCACCCTTTTTCATATAGGAATCATTTCAATGTATCGAAACAAAAAACGGACAGCAGAAGTCGGACAAACGTAAAATATTTTTTTTCATACATTTTTCTCCCCTTGCGTTCCAGCAAGAATTATACTACAAGGTTTGGTGTAAGTAGGTATGACGTGTGACGCTCCAATGTTACGGTACGCATCACAAAACTGAGCCTAATGGAAACCGAATGCACCATTTCAGAATATTGCCCTGAGTAAGGTTAAAACGAGCGCACGCAATAACACAATATCCAGTGAGCTATTTATTATCCATCCACGGAGCAATAAACATCTTGGTGGGACAGTCGATCCCGTCCCCCTATAATTTATATGGCCCAGCTTACATCCGACTGCTGCTAAGATCTATGAACTAAGATAGCAAGAGAAATGGATGGATTGTCCTTAGATAAAACGTTTACTAGGGGTCAATTGTCCCAATAAATAGCCTAAAGAACTCATTATGGACAGTAAACTAACTTTAAACGATATTTTATGTAGTAAAATGTACGTGGCTATAAAAGGTATGGAGATATGGCTAGAAATGGGATAAATTGGGGTTGATAAACATGCATTAAAACCAACGTAATATATTACACTGACCCTAATAAATTGGGAGAGAGCTATTGGGAGGGGATGATGATGATGGATCTGTTGTACTAATTGGAACAATTCAAATTAAAATAGAACCGCAGTCATCGTGATGCTATGCGAATTGAGCAAGTGAGACAGTAGTATAGAATAGAATAGAATACTCTTTATTAAGTTCACCATATAAATTACAGAAATAAATGTAGTAATTTTACAAAAGGTGACACAATGGGCTGTCTTATCGCTAAGAGGGAGCTTTTAAAGACAACCTTTGGATGGATCATAACGGGATAGGAGAGACAATACCGTAGGTAGTCTGTGTTGTATAATTTACTTAATATAATAAATACATACATAAAGCAAAAATAAAATATAATGATGATGTTGAAGGAAAGAGATATTTTTTATCATAATTTTAAAAGTAGACAAAGAGCATGCCTTACCGACACGGGCAAGTCATTCTATAACCGTACTGCTAGAACAGTAAAAGATTTGTCATAGAAGATGGCAGAATGCAACTGCACCTTTATTCTCAGGTGTTATTATATAGACCGTGACTTTATCTATACGTGATAAGTCTGCATAAAGTTGTGCCTTGTTAAATAGTCATAGCAAAACGTATTCGTACTGAGTGATGCGTTAAAAATAAAATGTGGATAAAAAAAATGTAAAACTAATAAATTAAAATAATAAACTCATGATAAATGAAATTTGGAAAACGGAACCAATATTTAGGGGTTTCTTCATCGGGGTAGTTGCATAACTCACTAACAGTAGTAACGGCTTTCATTTTGACAGTTCAACAACATTTATTGCGTTATTTACGTTGTTAAGCAGCCATTTTTTCGAACATAAGAAGCAATGGATTGGCAATATCCTTCAAAATGAATCAGATTGTGATTGATAGTGTGTTACGCAATTAAGGTGCCAGTCATGAAAAATTGATGATGGAACTGCCGTCGTTGTTCAACCACCTATTATGTGCAATAAATATTGATACAACATATATCTGTTCTGCATATTTCCTTAATTACTTACTAATTTTAATAACACGGGGGAAATAATGAAATCAGTTTAACCACATTTGGTTAACCTGATTTCATTATTTCCCCCGTGTAATTTCGATTTCATTAGTTCATTAATAATGCACACACACATACATCTGTTCTGGGCACATTGCTCGTAGAACAGATGGCCGATAGAGCCGAAAGGTTCTGGAATAAACACCGCCTACTGGAAGACGCGTTAGAAGACCTCCCACAACGTAGACCGATGGCCTTGTGAAGGCTGCAGGAATCTGGATGCTGGAAGCGCTTAATCGGTCGAGGTGGCGGCGCTTGGTGCATGAATAATACTGATGGGTGCTGCTTGGAAAATTTGGTGTGATACCTAGTTTTTAGAGTTTACTTAATAGCAATGCAAGGACCAGAATCAATTTTCCAGCTTGATTAGGAAATGGCACTATTTATTTCATTAAACTCCACTAAGTATTTTTAAATCTACAAAATCAACTACACGTACTACGGCACATACCATATACATTCATGTTAATACAATTTCATGGAACAATTCATAATACTATCAATAATCTACCTGCTATTCAAAATAAATACAATGCGTCCTTTCATGGTAAATTAAATGGTTTAATTTACCATTATGTCGTGGTCGTGTGGCCGTGATGACCCAGAAGTTACGAGGACACGCGGTCATGTGGTCGTTGGCGTTAATTTCATACTAAAAGAAAGAAAGATAGAAAATACATTTATTTGGCACAAACTAAAAGACACACAATACACCAGATACATACATCAGATAAAACAAACAATGTGAAGTATAAGAAATTAGCAGGAAAGTGCGCCTCACGGCTGCGCCAAAAAGGCCCAGTTCAGCAAAAATGCCAGACAATTAGTGCCTGACGGTGGTTTTACTAATGTATTCCTCAGTTTTCTCCCTGGTTTAATGATAGTAGTCCATATACTTTTCCACGATTTACCCCTTTATTCATAAACGACGTTCATTCACGAGCGACTGTTTAACCATACATTTTTGACGTTTAAACGTTACTTAACTTTAGTCATCGTTTATGAATAAACCCCATAATGTATATCCCTTGGTTTTGTATTTTGGCGTAAGTATGTTTAAAAAGAAGGAAAACTACTCGATACGAAAAAGTATCAATACCTTTTCCGCGACCCTAGTTAACAATGAAACTATTTGTCACTGTTAACTAGGGACGCGGGAAAAGTTAACTTTTATTTTGTGCTGTAGATGTGTCAATGTCAATCAAGTGTTTTTTATTATGCTTTCAATAAAATAATGAAAGAGGCGGGATTATTCGAAACAAACGATACGATACTTACTAATAAGTACTTATACCAGAAAAGTATCTAATAAAAAGTATCGGTATCGGAAGGAAAAGTACCTACTCGATACCAAAAGTATCAATACTTTTTCCGCGTACCTGGTTAACAGTGAGCAATAGGTTTAGTTGTTACTGCTGGCGTGCTATTGACCGTACGTTCAAAAATAAACTCTAAGCCGTAACCATTTCGAGATACTTCTTTTTTGAAGACGATAAATAAAACAAATGGCATTGTAAAAAAATGAAGTAAGCTTACCAAAGATTTAAACCGTTAGATTAAGTCCTACCGCGTCAGAGGATGTTCGCGTGTCTGTTTCGTTTTGACCACACTGAGACACAATGACGCAGTGACTTGACTTTATTGTAATGGACACACCATTATTATTTTGTAAGCTCATTCTTTTCCGTATGGATATTTTTCGCGCAAATAAGTAAGGCTAAGGCAAATCTAATGATATAACTCTGAAGCTAACTTTATTTACAAAGTGTGGATTACATAGAGTGGTGAGATTCGAGGATTTTTATCTAATCTTTTTGCATTCTGGACCGCGGGCTACTTGATGTAGTCGAAGTCAATTCGGCGTGTGCGCACAATGTTAGCATAGTTTTTCGCTGATAGCTTCGGCGTCCGCGTTCTATTTGGGCTGTCAAAATCCACGTAGAATAAGCCGAATTTCATTCTGAAAATGAAAAATGACAAAGAAATATTTGGTTCAGCACCTTTCAATCATCGGATACAATGTTTTACAGTAGGTACAGTCAAGTTTCTAACACCTTCGTTGGATTATTTTCTTCTATCTATCTATTCTATCAGGTGACATACCATTATCACCTTTTGAAGCTACCGCACTGAGCAAAATATTGCATGAATGAATATTAACAGCCTCTGTTTTGCCAGCAGCGTACAAATTTCAACGTAAAATTAAACGAAAACTGATATTTCAAGTGAATACACTAACCGAGGTCAATGACCCCACAAAAAAAATCATCAAATTACGTTCTTTTCTGTTTATCAGGTTTAGATACCGATACCAATCACGTCTGCGGAGTTTCTCTAGCTAATTTAATTAATGCATTACAAAATCGCTAGTGTATAAAACAATATAATTAATTGCTAGATAACAAACACCAAAATAGCATACACCTTTCATCAATGGCGAGTTCACAACAACCTAAAACATTTTTAATGGCTTCGCCATTTTTTTGTTTTTCCTTTTAATTATCAGAATCTGTCAGTCACCTTTTTATTTGGCCTGATATGTAAAGAAGTTGGCAAAATGTTTTTCTGTGGTATACTGACATCACGAATCGTGATGTACATGATGTACCGACTCGGTATTATATTATATTGCATCGTGATTCACGATGCAATATAATAATACCGAGTCGCAGATTCTATCGTGCAATGAGCAGACACAAATAGCCCTAAACGACGAAACGAACGTATTTTTGCCTTGAATGTACACCGGTAATGCAGCACAGACTATCAAAACTTACGTGTAGCCATCTGTCCATTCAAAGTCATCCAAAAGACTCCAACAGAAATATCCTTTGACATTGCACCCATCTTCATGTATAGCTAGCAGCACTTGGTAGAGGTAGTCATTGTAATAAGAAACTCTCTCGTAGTCTTCTGTTCCAGTAAGACCAAAATCACCCAACCCGTTTTCGGTTATAAGGATTGGAATTTCCTTCAATATTGTATAGGTATTCTGGAGCCAGTTGAGGAGTTTGCGGAAGCCTGGTGGATAAACCTGTAATATTTTTTTAATAAACCTTATGGTGATCTCCTTGCAGGGTTTAAAGGAACCTAACCAAACCGAACCTCGGGGTGCCTCTGACATCGAAGACTTATTATTATTGCTTGTCGCAGCATGCATTCGAACTATCGTGAGTCGCAGTACAGTTTTGTCGCACAAGTGTTATTCGCACATCCATTTGTCGAGCTCACCTGGTACACTTCTAAAAGAGACTTTATCTAATTATTATTAAATTATTATAAGCTTGTGTTGCCCCATTGCAGGGCAAAGACCGCCCTTTCCTCTTTCCACTTTTCCCGGTCTACTGCGATTGTTGGCCAATCCTTTAAGAAAGAGTCTAGCTCATCCCACCATCTCTTTCTGGACCTGCCGCGCAGTCGTGTCCTGTCATTGGTGATCCACTGAGTGGTGGCTTTTGCATATTTCTGGCCCAATTTGCGGCAGATATGGCCAGCCCAGTTCCACTTTAGTCCAGCAGATGTGCGGCTAGCGTCCGCTATTTGTGGTTTGGAACGAAGTATAGAGTTCTTAATGCAGTCTGTGAATTTGACACCTAGTATACTTCGTTCCATAGACCGTTGGCAGATTCTAAGGGCGGTCTTTTGGTGATTTGTAAGAGACCATGTTTGCGCTTCGTAGGTGATCTAATACTATTTCTAAATATAGATTTATTTACCGCCAGAGGACCAGGCATGGGCCAAGATGGATCGTACTCCATCTTGACGCCAGTGTCATGGAACAAAGAAGGCACCTTCCATCCAGGTTCCATTGATGAAGGTGAAATTAAATATGTTAGGTAGTGGTTGAGAGCGAAGAAATCTGCGCTTCCTCGAATTGCTACCACCTGGAAATAGAATAAAAATGTGAATTTCATTTCTGGATGCTTGAATACTCAAACTGTCTTTCGCCTTTCGCCTTGTTTCTTTCACTTCAAATTGTATTGTAGCGATATACACTAGATATACTTTTCTATGACTTCTATACTCACCCCCTATCACCATCGAACATAAAAATAGTTAGCAAGTTCAGGTACCAGTAATGTAGATAACATTAACGAGGTTTTGACGTAAGATATCGCGTATACAAACCTCTTCATCAGTGAAATATGGGAGACGTGACCGCGAGTACCCTTGTTGGCTACTCATGTTGTTAATCCGTTCACGAACAAAACTAGGATAGTCACCGACATCAGAGAATATTGGATGAGCTATCATTCCCACCTGAAAAATGAAAAAATAACAAAAGTTTAAAAACAATACTTTCCAAATAAGAAGCATTGGATTTTGGGATTTTTGTTTATATATCACACTTAATATATGTATGTGATGCCACGCGCCACTTTTGCCGCCTTGTCTTCTAGTGCGATTAGATTATACACAATTAATTATTATGAACATGGAGTTTGTATCATAAAGTAGAGCATTTTTAAAGGAACTTACATGCATTTGAATATATTCCTCTGCCGCCTTGACATCTTTAGGATTGTTGGAGTCTTTTGGATCACCCCAACTGGCGTCTATTACTATAGATACTTTTCCTGAAAAACAAAAGTGATTGAAATCATTATGTACCGTCAATGTTTTTCTTATTAGGCCATGTTGACTGCAATTTATAAAACAAGGAGATGATATTGTAAGAAATAGGCAAAGATCACATATTAGTACCTTTTTGAACTGGTTTAAATTCCTTTTCATACAAGCGGTAAGCCCGAGCATGGGCTAGCAAGCTGTAGTGAGTACATAAATATACGCCAATTCCATGCGACTGCATAGCCGGTGCCATTACATCAAGCCCATAACTCTGAGGAAATGCATTAGTTTTGTTACATAAACCGAATTTGTAAAGCTAAAGTCTGATTCACAAAGTGCGGTTTAATTGCTTTTGGTATTCAATAAAATTGAAACAATGTACTTACACTTATGCAATTTTCACGAGCTTCGTTTATCGTTAGCCAGGTTTTGACTAAATCGCCGAACAAATTAAATACTACTCGCGCATAGTCCACGAAAAAGTCAACAACTTTTGCGTTGGCCCAGCCACCGAGGTCCATTAGTGGGGTGGGCATATCCCAGTGGAATAACGTAACTACAGGAGTGATGTTGGCTTTTAGGAGTTCCTCTAAGAGTGTACGATAGTACTTCACGCCTTCCTGGCTTATGTTGTTGTCAGTCCCGTTTGGGAGAATCCTGCGAGAAAAAAAAGGTCCATATGAAATTGTGTCTGGACTGTGATATACCTACTGACTGAACGGGATTTTCATACGGTTTTCACCAATAGAGAGAGAGTGATTCATGAGGAAGGTTTAGGTGTGTTGGAGTTGCTTGCCGTTGATGATACTCCAGAGTTGTTGTAGGTTGTAAATGATTAACACCAAACCACTATACACTTTAAATGTTTATTTGTAAATATAGTTTTAGGTTATGTTTAGTTATCTGAGCCGCACTTATTTATTATTGACACATTAACGCGTGACGGAGGTGTAGTTACGACTCGTTAATATTATTAAGTTCGTCATGCAAAATGTATTTTGCTGTATGCTATACGCTTATTGGCTCGTGCAAGGTGTATTCATTAAGTATTTGTGTAAACTGGCTGAAGTATGACGATGATTGCTGAAGATGTCGAAAAAATCATGCCGACTGGAAGCTTTACTACCGTGCACCGCGTAAACCAATATAGTTATATGAAAACAATGTATTATGGAATTAATACGTTGTTTACCTGGATCAACACATAGGGTACTTTTATCCTGGTAGTACTTTACCCTGGGATATTTTCCAACATCAACGCGGATGAGGTCGCGAGCCAAATCTAGTATGAAATAATGTTGATGCAGCCAGTTACTGACTTGATAATATTTTAGGTATGAGCTATTCCCATATTATACAACGTGGCACTACAATGGCGACATTAATTTAACACACGGGTGGGGGCTAGTGGCCAGTAATCATAAAATTATAACAACATAAAAAAAAATCGTAATTGTCGTATTGAAAACTTCCACCTGCGCCGCTCGCTGACATAGGGCTCTCTCTCTCTTTTCTTCAATTCGCTTTCTCTTTGCACGTTATTTGTTTTAATTTCATTGATGCGATATTATGATCCGTAACCCTGGCAAATTACCCCTGCACTACAGTTCTTTAAGTACAGGTTGCTCTAAGATGCTATTTTAGAAAATTGGTAATAAATAAATATTAATGTTTAATTAAATTAAAATATATTCATAAAACTAAAACGCGAAACCGTGTACGTGTGTTAAATTAATGTCGCTAGTAAAGCGCCACGCTGTAGTTATACACAAGTTTCTACAAAACAAAAAAAAAGAACTGGTGGTCTGCAAAATTAATAGAGAAAAACCTAAACATTGAAAAAGAAGATTTACAAACTTCTTACCTGACCCACGAAATAGACATTCTATAGGCTTTAACGCCCAAACTTTTTATCAATTCAATGTCTTCCATGTAGCGGTGGTAAGAGTCAGCTGCCACATCCCCATTCTTATGGTCTGATGTGAACGTGGGATGATCGTGGAGATATGTGTCCCATATACTTTCACCTTTGCCTATAAAATTGAAACTAATACTTATATAATATCCATACATAGATAAACTCACGTCTTCCATCATTCATCCCATGGAGGTTGTCAATAATAACAGCAGTGCGATTCTGTAACCATCTCGCCGTGAAAACTCAGGTGAAGTGAGCGTGGAGTGAGCTGTTATTCCAACTAATGCTAGGGATTGACACTATTGACAGCCCACTCTAAGGTCACTTCACCTAAGTTTTCACTGTGAAATTTTTACCGATCGGCTCAACACCGTCTGCTACGACCCTTACATACTTCTTTTGCTTCGCTTACGTTCATACATCTATTCATACACACACACCGGTTAACTAATATAATACTATATACACTATAATCCATAAGCATTTAATCGAATGAGTCTCGGGGAGAGCCGTGGTGGCCCAGTGGTATAGGTTCGAACCCTGGCCGGCGCTTTACTTTGTGCAAATTATTTCATCACCACTGCTCTCAAAACGGTAAAGAAAAACATCGTGAAGAAACTTAGTCTTAGAAGCAAAAATTCGAAGACATGTGTGACGCATACCAACTAGCACTGGGCCGTGGGGCAGATTACAGAACACTTCCTTTCACAGAGAGGAGGTCTTTGTCCCAGCAGTGGGAACATTATAGGCTGATTATGCTAATAAGTCTCATTACCTTCTTTAACACTTTGCGGGACACTAAACGCCCCCGGACACAATAATAATAAAACCTCTATCAAGTCTCGTTCAGTGTACTTCAACCGATTATATAAATGTTATTGATGATAACTAAGAAGCAAAACTATATCTCTAAACGCATTCAAAACTGCGTTTACGACTTCACAGGGTTTCGATACCACAAGGTTAAAAAACATAACCACTTTAGTCAACCAATCGGATGGTAAATGGATTTCTGAGGTTTTCTGAAAACTGTCAATAGCTATGGATTTCACGAATTTGTCTATGTTTTTATTTCATAAATGAGCGTATAAAAAATCTATACGAAACCAATTGAAAAATCGAAGGCTACGTACGCACAGACGGGTGGTTTGCTTAGAGCCTATTAGCGATTCACCTTACAACGTACGTAACGTAGCGAAGTGAAACGAATGCTCTAGAATTTTCGTGTTTCCTGTCAGTCCGTACGTAGATAGATAAACTCCAATTACCTCAAAACACTGGCATAAAAATTTCACGAACGAAAACGTATTCCTACCTCCTTCGTTCCATCCTCCTTCAATTTGAAATGCGGCCGATGACACTCCGAATATAAAATCATCCGGAAAGGAGTAATTGCTCACCCCAGAGTTCACAACTGGATTTCCTCTTGCTAATTGAAGCAAGCTATAAACAATATAAAGCAAAGTGTAATAGGCCATAAATCAAAATTGAACTTTTCACCTACATTGTCCATCACAATCTATACATTTAATTTGATTGAATTAAAAAAAAAAGAATTTTAACATGATAACACGTTTGATTACCAATTTTCCATGAAATTTATAATTATAAGGAAAATCTGTATGACGATTTGTCAAGTTTGACACGGAATATTAAAAACCAAATGACAATCTGGAGTTAAAAAAAGAAATGACTCATAAGTTCAAAAAACAAACAAAAAACTATTGCCTGAAAAAACTTTTATGAACGGCAATAATGGTATGTAGGTACCTATACACCAAAAACACAGTAGTCACTTCTACCTTATGTGACTATTCCTAAATTACCCTATGCTGATTAAATTTTCGTTTTTCCTAATTATGTGGAAATGTTAGGGATATGGATTGGTTCCCCTTTCTGGGAAGAACAGTACCCCTCCTCCGTACTGTTCTGAAGGGCCCGGCTCCAGACTGGACACCCTTCCACCTATTGTAATGAATTCCCAAGAAGCGTTTGCCTTGTACCGACTTAGAAAGCTGGGGAGCAAGCGGGGATATAAGAAAACAATTGCAATATAAAATACGATTGAGAATCCATAGATCAGGTGATTAAGGAAAGGAAATCTAGATCTACTTCTCTTTTGATTATGAAAGTTACAAGAAATGAGAGGAATACAAAAGGGGTAATTGACGCGTTTCGGTATCGGTCCCACGTCTCACGGGCCCATCTCTTGCTAGCCAGATGTTCGGCTAGCATTGTGCGTTGCATTCAAAGGTCTCGGCGTTCCCAGAATTCGTACAAAATATTGCACCTTAAGTGACGTAAAATATCGCTTTCTACTGATGACTGGCCAAAATTGCCGGTCTGTTTCCCATAAAATATAAATGGAATGGGTTTCTAAGAGTTTCAATATTGTTTTACTATTTTAAAGAAATAGGATGTTTTGTTATTGATTAGGGTAATATGTCAAGCTGTCAGACCATAAAATTGAGATTTAATGCGTTTCTAAGAGGGTCGATATCGTGGGACAATGTTAAAATAAGAATTTAGACTATGACTTTTTGTTATTAAATAAGAGTAAGTGACAGACAGTCACACTTACCTTAGTGTTACTAGAAGTGCTCTGTTCAGGGCGACTCTACTCGAGCTCCACATTGTTCTTACTAAAACAAGGCTCAGATAATTTTACCTATTTAATGATAAAGGCTTAATAAATCATATCGACTACGGAAAATACCAGTTACATACAATGTATAGTATATAGTAGTTTGGAGGTATGAGGAACAGGGTGTAAAGTTCACTCATCCTCCATTGAAAAGGGAGGATCCTCCGACCAGACGGGTGTTATGTCTGGCGGGCAATTGCCCAACGATTGATATTGGGAAATTGTATCTATGCTAATTGCACGGTAAACTCTGCTTGCGAGATGCAGGATTTGCATGACGTCAGTATGACGCGTTGTTCGCATGTGGCGTTGTAGATACCGCTACATCACTCCCCTCCGGAGACCGGAGGTCGATAGTGGGCTGAGTCTTGTATCTTGCGATGCTTGCCAGGCCAGCTGAGGTTCCAGTGAGTCGGAACTGGTTTCCGCATAGTTCACGGTGAGTCGGAACTGTCTGCGGAGATGCCCCAGTGAGTCGGGGTGGCGCATAGTTCGCGGTGAGTCGGAACTGTCTGCGAAGATGTCCCCAGTGAGTCGGGGTGGATGGCGCTGCGTTATACTCCAGTGCGTCGGATGTCGTACAGCGCCGGGTTGAGGCTGGCTGCTGCGTCGACCAGGAGAGGGTGCTCTGCTTGTTGACCGGCCGATAGTGCAGTGTGCTGTGCCGAGGTTGCTGATGAGGCTGAGGGTGATGACCAGGTATGCGCGGTCGCTGCATGCTGGTGGTCAGGATACCCGTTGAAGCCGTGGGTGCTGGCTGGCTGGGTGACTCGCCGTTAAAGCTTGCGGGAGTGATGATGATGATGACGTCACGCTGAAGTAGGTGCACTAAGGCTGCGCTGACGTTCATGTTCGGGGTCACCAGTTTGGAGGTATGAGGAACAGGGTGTAAAGTTCACTCATCCTCCATTGAAAAGGGAGGATCCTCCAACCAGACGGGTGTTGCGTCTGGCGGGCAATTGCCCAACGATTGATATTGGGAAATTGTATCTATGCTAATTGCACGGTAAACTCTGCTTGCGAGATGCAGGATTTGCATGACGTCAGTATGACGCGTTGTTCGCATGTGGCGTTGTAGATACCGCTACAGTAACTAAATAAATTAAAAACATAATTCTATTTTCTGTCAAATGCCGTACGTCTCAATATCGAATAATGTCATAGACAGTAATATATAGGGTGATCTTCCTTTGTCCCTTAAGAGGAGACTCATTGACGAAGCATACTTCCCATCCTTACATATGGTGGACAAACATGATCTTTGACAAATCAGCAGAGGTCTACGCTCGAGGTTTGCCAAGGGCTATGGAACGGAGTATACTGGGTATCAAACTAAGAGACCGGGTAAGGAATACGACCATCTGTTCCATAACAAAAATAACTGATGTCACTTGGAGAGCTGCTACCCTAAAATGGAATTGGGCTGGACACGTCTGCCGCATGTCAGACTACCAATGGGCCAAACTTACAACCCAATGGGTGCCTCTTAATGGTAAGCGACATCGCGGCAGGCCCATGGAGGAAGGAGATGGCGGGATGAGCTGGACTCCTACTGGAACAAAAACAAGGTCCTTAGCAGTTTTAAACAGATAGAAGTGGAAAGAGAGTAGCGAGACCTTTTTCCTGCAGTGGGAGATCAAAGGTGTTTAATAATAATATACATAGATGGTACACTACCTACATCATAATATTAATATATTATAATATTATGAGTTATCGACAACAGAGCAAACTGGCTCTTAAATCGTTCGAATTATAGTGCACTTAGAGCACAATACTACTTATGATTCTAGAATATGGTTTAGCTCATAATTCACACCAACACATTTGCAAATTGTGATAAATCATGAATATCGGTCTTTGTTTATCAAAACAATGGTATACTGCACACTATAATATGTCGTATAATATGCAGAATCATTCCTCTTGAGTTTTCTAATTTACTTCCTACTTGTATTTTCAGTCTGCAGCAAACGATTCCCATGTCGCATTTCTTCTGTTCTTCAGAGTTCAGATATCCTATTTGTAGAATCTTCCTCTTTTAGAGTCAGTGGTAATTTTAACGAGACTAATTGCCCCGTCGCGTTGGAGTCGTGATTGCAAGTGCCACTTCTGAGCGTGGTAAAACATACGGTCTGGAGGAGTATTACTTTTTGCTAGTGGATGGGCACTTGAGATACAAGCAAGTGGCATTCGCATTGGACGTGTCTTTAATACCCCATTTTACCAAATTGTGTTTGCAGCGGCCCGTCTGGGTGGGTACACAGTTAAACAACCAATTGAGTGTTTTCCATATTCCATATAAGCAGTTCACATCAAGGTAGCAAATATTTCTGGGATTTCAGAAAGTCTGGTGGTGGTGGTGGGTGCTGTTCTTCCCCGAAATGGCGAATTTCAGTGCGACGACTATTAGGTGTCTCACGGAACTCGTAAAGTATGTAATGAGTACTTGTAGACTGAAGAGATAGTGCAAGTTCCTGTATCTATAGTGAGTACTTCTGTGAAGTTGTAAATAATTATTTGAAGTTGCAGATTTCACAACGACATGATGGTTTACAAAATAATACAGTCGTATTTATTTGAATACACCCGAAGCAATGGTGTGGTGAAAAAATAAGTGTGTATTGCGTTTATGTATACGTTCATAAGAGCATAAAAAAGTTCCGAGCATTTTGAGATAACTAGGGGATTCAACCTAAATAAAAAAAAAAAGAGGAAGGGGTTCAGACCGGAATGACAAGCTTATAGTGGATCAGACAGCAATTTAAACGTAATAACAAGCAGCAGGTGATCAGATCAGGGGATCCGACCGGAATAACTCGTTTTTGGTTCCGCTGTCGATATGCATGTCTACGTTACACCATGCACCCAATAAATACAGCCAAGTTTAGTAAAAATACACTATTTAAAATAAACGACTAGGTAGCACTAGCATGACATGAAGGATTATTCGAAACAATACGATACTTGTATTAGTAGTGGTATTAGTATTTACTAAAAAATACTAATACCAGAAAAGTATCGAATAAATAGTATCGGATCGGAAAGAAAAATAAAAAAAAAACTCGATACCAAAAAGTATGAATACTTTTGATATCGAGTTTTTTTTTAATTTCGTTTTTATTTAAGGGATTTTTTTTTAATGATATGTGAGGATGGTAATGTAACGTAAACATATACATATCGACAGTGCCACCAGAAATAATGCTCGGAACTTTTTCATTGTGTTATGAATATTGTATACATAAACGCAATACACACTTATTTTGTCTCTTACATATAATGAAAATAAAAAATAAAAAACATTTGAACTGACATTGGCAACACAAATAAAATTCATTCATTGCAAACGTATTCCTATTCTGTCTGGGAAATATTTATGTAGAAGAAAAGTATCGATACCTTGAAGTAGCGAATTGATACCATGTGTCCCTACTGTTTTATTAATTACTTTTCACTGTAATAATAAACTCTGCCGAAGCAGAGTATTAAATTTTTTTATTGTTTGTGTGTTTTTTGTGTGTTCCTCTCCACGGATACGTTTTGAAGGAAAACCAGAGATACGCTCGATACAAGTTACCCAACCCAACCAAAAAAATAGACTATTTCTGACTTTCCTAGTGGTCAAACCTCAATTGGTCCTGGTTTTTTGATCCTTAAAAAAAATTCGAAAAACTTGGCAACAAAATTATTTTTTGTGAAAATTCCCCGTTTTTTTTAGTCTATTCTTTACAAAATCCATGAATGCAGATCAAAATGTCTCAAAAAGTTAAGGACAGTCTCCTAAGACTGCTTTCCTGTACCTACAACGGTTAAGGTTTGACGACACGGTTGGCGCAGTGGCTGAGCGATCGACTGCTGCGCTGCGTGTCACGGGTTCGATTCCCGCACGGAAAAAATATTTGCATTGCCTACAGGTAGTTGTTCCGGGTCTGGCTGTTTGTGTATGGGAGTTTAAATGTTTGTAAACGCACCGACGATACAGGAGTAATTCCTAGCGTGGGGCGTTTTTTTTTTTTAAAAAAAAAGCAAACGGCCGAGAATCTTAATACCACGATTCAGAAATGCTGCGCAGTGACATCTATTAACGAGAGTTAGAACTAAAATCAGTTAGTGGGTTTTGAACTACACTGTTACACAATGACATTTGGGTACAAGTTCAGACTTTAATATAATACAGTGTTTTTTTAATGGGAACAGTAGGGGGAAATCCAAATCCCCTTAAGTTTAAGGGGAATGCGGGAGCCGCAGATTGTTCCCGTGACCTGCCGCCATTTCATCTATCCAATGTTAATTCTGTACGTAGTAAATAACTAAAGACGGTGTCAATGTCAAGTTGTTACTACGCGGGTTGAATATATGTATCTAGGGTATGGCGTGTGACACTTCAATGTTACGTTACACATCACAAAACTCAACTTAATGGATACCGAATGAACTACTTCAGAATATTACCCTGAGTAAGGTTAAGAGGAGCGCACGCAATAACGCAATATCCAGTGAGCTATTTATTATCCATCCTCGGAGCAATAAACATCTTGGTGGGACAGTCGATCCCGTCGCCCTATAATTTATATGGCCCAGCTTACATCCGACTGCTGCTAAGATCTATGAACTAAGATAGCAAGAGAAATGGATGGATTGTCCTTAGATAAAACATTTACTAGGGGTCAATTGTCCCAATAAGTAGCCTACAGGACACATTATGGACAATAAACTAACTTTCAACGATAATTTATGTAGTAAAATGTACATGGCTATAATGGGTCTAGAGTTAAACTAACAATGGGATTCATTGGGGTTGATAAAGATGCATTAAGGACGAGTGTAATGTATTACACTGAACCGAAATAAATTGAGAGGGAGCAGAAGGATGGTGGTGATGTGTTTGTTGTTCTAATTAAAACGATTAAAATAGAACCGCAGTCATCGTGATGTCACGCGGAGTTAGCAAGTGAGATAGTTTGATTGATCGTGACTTTCACAAAAATAATTGAGAAGAGTAGCTTGTAAGTAGAATTTACCATCTAAGGAAAAATAATAATACAACACAAGTACCTACGTAGGTAGGTGAAAGAGATAAATTGTCAATCGACGTTAGTCTGCATAAAGTTGTGCATTGTTAATTGTCATAGCAAAACACATTCTTACTGAGTAGTGCGTTAAAGATAAAATTTGGATTAGGTGGCGCCTTTAAATGAAATTCGTAAAATGGAACTAAAAGTTAGGGTTTCTCCTGTTCCATAATCAAAGTTAATAGTATCAATACAGAAAAATAAAAGGAAAGAAAATACATTTACTTAGCAGACTAAAAGGCACACCACAGTATACATCAGATAAACAAAACAAAAAACAAATAAAAGTGTAAAGTGCAATGTAAGAAATTAGCAGGAAAATGTGCCACATGGCTGCGTCAAAAAAGGCAGAAATGCCAGACAACTAGTGCCTGACGATTGTCTTCAATAGTAGAGAGAGCCTGTCGGTCACGATGCTAGAACTACCCGCATTCCTCAAACTCCTGCTATTTTGGTTGTGTGCGCAATCAATATTATTAAACTTATGGGGAAATATATCTGTTCTGCATATTTACTAAATTACTTACTTATTTTAATTTGACAGTTTCGGGTAGCTTGACCTGCTGGCGCGTCTGTACATTACTGACATCGGTGAAGGTGAACATCGTGAGGAAACCAAATATAAGTCTAAAATCACCAAACTGCCACAAGCAAACGCGGTGATCAATGCTCGAGCTTGTCCTGCAGTGAAAAGAAATAAAAAAAAGATTTTTTTTTAATTCTGAAAAAACATAACGCAAATTACAAAAAAAATATTACATAAGACAGTGACAGTGGGACATTAGGCTGGTTTTGGTGCTGTGTGAAATGTCCAGGGATTTATTTATTTATTTATAAATGGTTTAAATATTTATTGGTCACATAATTATGCATTAACTTAAAGTTGTGTAAAAAATATTATTATTCAATTTTTTTGTAGTAAGACCAATATTTTTATGTAAGACACTTTTTTAATACAAAACCAAAGATACCGACTTCCGAAATTAGAGTCATTTTTCACTTTGTAGTGTTTTTATGGAAGTCGGTTGTTTTTTATTGTAAAAAAGTTTTTATTTTTCACTTTTTAGTTGTGAAAAGCAAACGACGCAATTTTATTTAATTGTATTTGTACCCGTAATTCTGGTTTAAACCAAACTACTGAACCGATTTTGATAAAATTTCTATGAGACCAATCTGAAAGTATATCCTTTCTTTAAAAAAAAAAATTGCAAATTGGCTTTTAAATAACGGAGTTCTGAGGCAACAAACATAAAAAAAATACAGTCGCATTGAGAACCTCCTCCTTCTTTGAAGCCGATTAAAAACTAATTTAATTGATTATTGGATGTGGAAGGCGGCGGACAGTGTGGTGGCGTAGCCTGGGAGAGGCCTATGTTCAACAGTGGCCTGTAATAGACTAAGTTGAATTTAATTAAAGTAAGTAACCTCGCAAATGGAACTGATAACAACATAAATAGTGAAGGATGGAAGGAGCAATGTACCTTCCGAAGGTTTTTATAAATACCACACTATCATAAATCCATATAACACTGTTACACTGAGGAGTATGGACCTTGGTGACTGAGAAATCCGGATATAATAAGTTACTTTGAACTTTATGTGCCTGACGTAAACGTGTCCTAAACCACCGAAAAACATATCAATCTGCAATAAATGTTGTCGGAAACGAACATTATGCCTACTTCGCGGTCATATACATAATTTAAAAAAAATATCGATTTGATGGTTGCTGCAGGTATTTCCTTTGGCAGGAAATCCCGAGAAGGTTATTCCGTAGTTAAAAGGTTATAATTAAGATTGTCGCATTCAGTAGGTAGTCGCACCTGTGCCTTGTTTTAGTTAGCACAATGCAGAGCTCGAGTGGAGTCGCCCTGAACAGAGCATTTTTGGTGACTCTTAGGTGAGAACGAAGTGAATAGTGCTATTTGATTTTTTCTAATATTAATTGCGGTGTTTTTTTTAAGTGCATTGTTATGGAAACGAGAGGGAAGATTTGTGAAATTAAGTGTAACAGATTAGTTATTTTTGGACAGAAGTTGTTTTGGTGTTTTGTTATGTTAATCGGAACGTTGGACGTGTTTGTGTTTATCAATTTTTGTGTTTCGTGCCAAAAATAGCAAAACGGAA
Organism: Apamea crenata; assembly: GCA_949629185.1. Lineage (NCBI taxonomy): Eukaryota > Metazoa > Arthropoda > Insecta > Lepidoptera > Noctuidae > Apamea > Apamea crenata. Next base: position 7,937,514 of record OX451356.1, on the reverse strand, counting down.
AAATTTGAATTATTTCGGTCTCCATCTGTTATACACGAATTTCTCTTAAACTATTAGTTGACCAAGTATTATTTGAAAACAGCAATAAAAGTGGGTTGATCAATTGCAGACGTAAAGAATAAAAGGCGAATTTTGACAGGAGGTAAATTGGGATCCAAGGATTTTATTTTCAAGGTCATCGTTTAAAATGAAAGCTTATAAAGGCTTGGGTTCCTCTACAATATAAATTAATACTCAGTCATTACTTCATAATGCATTTTCCAATCCAATAATAAAAAAAGTAGTAATTAAATCCACTTATTAATTGCTGCCCTTAATCAAATAAAGCAGGAGAATAAACAATTTAGCTTTTTTTTTACAAAAAGAAGGTAAGGTAAATAGACCCACTTTTAGACCTATTTTTTTTTTAAATAAAAGGTAAGGTCCAAAAATGGGTCTGTTTATTGGTAGTGAACTAGTAGTGGAGCAAGTATTGGAGCTCTCTAACCGCGTTTTTGTCTTTCTTTCTAAACTTAACCTTGAACCTCAAATGAGCTAGAACTATGATTTTATAAAATGTATAGGTGGCATCATCCTTCCGTAACAGGAAAACCATAGTTGTTTCAAACTTATTTATTGTTTCTAAAAAATAGACAACGACTGATCGTTTTCATAACAAGAATTTTTAAAAAGGACACAGCACTAAATTAGCTGCTCTCAAAACGGTGAAGGAAAACATCATGAGGAAACCGGCATGTCCTAGAACCAAAAATTCGAAGATATGTGTCATCTACCAAACCACACTGGGTCCGCGTGGTGGATTGGCCGACTCCCTCTCGCCGAGAGGAGGCCATGTCCAGGGGGAACATTATAGGCTGATATATTTATTGAACTAGTTTCACAGTCACAAGGTCAAACTAAATTAGCTTCGAAATTCCACAGACGTGTCAAAATTTTAATGAGATAAAAGGAATTAATAAAAATCATACGGATTTCATTTTCGGTGAACGACTATCCGGTAGCTATTTAATTGAAATACCTAACAGTTTATAGAGACCCGTTTTTTTTTTGTAAACTTCACAGACGTCATAGCCCATCTATGACGTCTGTCTATCCATGTCTATATCTATCAATAAAACAAAGAATAGAACAGAGGGGCAATTCTCGTAATTTTAAGAACGTTCACAGTCTGATCTCAGTCTCAATCTGTCAAAAAATACTTCTGATTTCCCTACATTTTGACAAGTTTTTGACATTTGTTTGTCACCGAGATGAGACTGCGACTAGATTTTGAACGTTTTAAATTACGAGAATTGGCCTTCTGATGTTTAAACTTAGGGCTGATTTCCATCGCCAGAAAACTTTTATTCGAGGAATAAATTGACGTTTGACAGTTTTTGTATGAAATAACTGTCAAAATTTCAAAATTATTCCTCGAATAAAGTTATCAGATAATTGATTTTTATATATCGTAGTTGACCTTGAGAGGTCGTGACTACTTAACCGGACTATCCTGTGGTTGCCTTAAGAAAACTTAAAGCCTCCAGCCAGGGCTTACAACTAATTATAAATTAAGCAACTGCACGCTAAGGGCACCCCCTGTGGGGTACGAACCTTGGCTTAGGGCATCGCTGGGAGAGGGCAGCAAAGGGACAGGCTGGATCGAATTAAAGATGATTGAAAAATCCTCCCTTAGTTATGTAATGGTGAAACACTACCTGGCGTCGTTGACCCCCAAAACAAAATCACCGAAACATTTTTTTTTATTATGTGACATCGATACCAATCACGTTAACGGAGTTTTGCTAGCTAATTTAATTTTACCCAGTTTATCTACATTTTATTGAATTTTTTTGTACTTTTTATAGCTTGCTCCAATATGCAAGTGCGAGCCTAGGAGTGAACTCTGGGGTGAGCAATTACTCTTTCCCGGATGATTTCATATTCGGGGTCGCGTCGGCTGCATTTCAAATTGAAGGAGGATGGAACGAAGGAGGTAAGATTATGTTTCCATTCGTTGATATATAATTCTTTTATTACTTCATTGTGCGGCTCAGTTTATGCCATAACATAACATCACGCTTGTAATCTCCGAAAGGTATCTACCAACACCTACCTATAAATAGTACCTAGTACATTTCGTCAATTATGTTTAAGACCCATGTAATACATCCATCATCAAATCCAGAATTCGAGCTGCTACTGAGAAATTCCTGATGGAACACCCAATGACACTTTGCCCGACCTCGGAATTGAATCCAGAACCTCATGCTCAGCAGTACCGCTCGCGACCAATAGACTCAAATCGGGAAATAAAGGGAATATAACATTACACCAGGAACCTATTGTTGATGTAACTGGAATATTATGTAATGATATGTTACCTTCGCATAGCATATCATTTATTCTTATATGACAGGACGCACTTAAATAATGATTTGTTTATACTGGTTTAACCAGGTACCTACTATTATTACCGCGGGGCTTCCACGTGCTTAAAACCGTTGCGGTCAGCGTGTGACCCTTGGGTCACACAACACAGATTTATAGATACCTATGTAAAGTGAATCATTAGATACATTAGGTATTTAGTTTAGGTACATTGACTAAACTCCTTCAAGAACCAACTGGACAGATTATGGATATCTCCAAGCTATTTGAAACACAATCATCAGCTCATCCAACAACCCACACTGGGCTCGCGTGGTGGTTTACGTTGTGATTATTTTTGTGTGTGTTTGTGGAACTTGAAGTGGGAACGTTATAGGTTGATCGTGCTAAGGGTTGATATAATTATTTTTCCGCAGGCAAAGGCGAGAGTATGTGGGATACATACATTCACAAAAATCCAAATTATACCGTGGACAGGTCAAACGGAGATGTTGCAGCTGACTCCTACCACCTCTTCATGGAAGACATTAAAATGATCAAAAGTATGGGCGTTAACTACTATAGGTTGTCCGTTTCGTGGCCCAGGTAAGAATTTTATTAAATTTAGGAATAAAATTTCTGAACTGCAGCGGTAAAAAGGAATGTTGGTTATTAAAAACTACGTAAGAATGTAATCCCCATATTGAGTAATATAAAAATTCATAAAATATTTATGTGGGGTAAACTTTTTAAAGAATTCAAATGAAAATATTGTGTACTATTTTCGTATGAATTTGAATAAATATTTATCTGCTTATACAGGGTCCCTGCTGTCCCTGACAGTCATCGACGCGCAAACTAAAACCATGAATTCAGCACAATGATTCTAGACAGTAGCGTGAAAATTTTTCCTCGACTATAAAAACAAAAACAATTGTTTTCTAGAAAGTGCAATGCCTACGCGGTCACATTATGGAACAGCAATTTTGTTTTTATAACCGACTAAAAATTTCAAAGCAGAAAGAAGAGTTCAGAATCATGTACTGAATCCATAGTAACAGTTTGTTCGTCGTTGATGTCCCGGCCACCCTGTATATTCGTATTTGTTATTAAATTATTGACAAAAAAACTTGAATTGACTCACTTAAGTTTTAAAATTGAAAAAGTATAGGATTCAGAGTAAATAATTTTAAACTAAAATACCGTTATTTTGATACCTAAGCTACCTTAAGTAATACCTACTGGAAGAAACTGCTTCTCAGACTGCGGACAAAAACTAGGTAATATTAGTATTCATTTTGCTACCTATTCTTTTCTAGTTGAAATAAGCCACAAATAATATCATCATCACCATCATCTACTTAGCATTTTCCCAACTATATTGGGGTCGGCTTCCAGTCTAACCGGATAAAGCCACAAATAACAGTAATTCATTTTATTTATAAGAAGTTAGATTCTGCACTTGTTCTTGTTCCCCCGACTCACCTCGTCGCATCGCATCGTCTGTCCTTGCTATTACTTCATTTTCGCTTAACGTTCTTTACGACTTTTTTTTTCTATTTGCACTGTTCCTAAGGACCCCAGCTTGATATTAAATAGCCTATATACACAACTAAATCTAGTAAGTCTAGGAATCTCTTTATTTTCATGGGAAGGTCTATCATGCGGCGGTCTCACTCATTTATTTATCAGTATTTTTTTGTTTATTTTTGCAATGTTACTCAATATCACACTATTTAGACATATTCACATATTCGTTACTGTTTATATCTAACACAAATTTATATATTTAAGTGTGCATACACACGTCAAGTTGCAGTATAAAACTAATTTACATCCGTCACCTCACACATCAGCTGTGCAATTCTGTAACCATCTCACAGTGAAAACTTAAGTGAAGTGAGCGTGGAGTGAGCTGTCATTCCAAATAATGCTAGGGGTTGACACTACTGACAACTCACATCAAGCTCACTTCACTTGAGTTTTCACGGTGAGATTTTTACAGCATCGACCGGCTGGTCCAGTTGAAAACCAGCGTCAGGCACTAGTTGTCTGGCATTTTTGCTGAACTGGGCGTTTTTGGCGCAGCCGTGAGGCACACTTTCCTGCTAATTTCTTACACCGGACTTCACACTTTTTATTTAATCTTATATTTTTTTATTTTATGGTTTGTTTTATCTGATGTACCTATGTATCTGGTGTATTGTGTCTTTTAGTTTGTGCCAAGTAAATGTATTTTCTTTCTTTCTTCTTTCTTAAATAGACTCTATTATATAACCTTCCTCAAGAGTAAGGTTATCAAATGCAAAAAGAATTTTAAAATCCAACTGGTGATCCCAGAGATTAGCGCGTTCAGATAAACAAAAAACAAACAAACTCTTATCCTTTATTATTGGTATATAGATTTAGCTAGATTGTCGCTTGATTTTTGATCTTTACCAAAAATTCCGACGCGTCTACAATCCAAGGTCTCTTGGTTAATATAATTATGTCTTAAAGCTAGCAGATGCGCAATTTGTATCGCAAAATATTATATAAGAAATTTGCATTTAGATAGCTAAGTTTAGAGAGGATCAATGATGCTAGCGACTTTGCACTTTGATCGTTTCCCATTTAAATTGCCAATTAGTGTGTTTGTCCGTATGCAGCCTTGCCATGTTCTTCAATGAATATTTAGATTTTTTGTGTTGACGTCAGAGATTTACGGTGGCGAATAATTGAATTAATTACCTTAATTTTTTTACATAAAAAAAAATATACTTAATATTTCTCACAGTTATTGCGTTGATAGTTGACGTGAGAGCGGAGATTTCCCTTCATCTTGAAGGGAAACATCTTGACTAAATCAGCATGTCCTAGGACCAAAAATTCGAAGTCATGTGACATCTACCATCCCGCATTGGGCCCGCGCGTGCCACGTGGTAGATTATAGCCCACTCCCTCTCAAAGAGAGGATGCCAGTGTCTCAGCAGTGGGAACATAATAGACTGATTATGTCTGCTGTAACCCCCCACAGCTTTAGTTACCGACTTAAAAAAAGTTTAAAATTATATATCTAAGTCTATAAGGTTCCACCAGTTAATTTAATTTCACCCAGTGTATTCCGCTGTATTTCCTGAAGCCAACTTCATGGAATAAACGCACGCAAAAGAAATGAATACCAAAAATGTAATAAGAAAAATGTATGTTTCTCGCAGGTTACTTCCAAACGGTACGGACAACAACATAAGCCAAGACGGCATAAAGTACTACCGTACATTGTTTGAGGAGCTCTTGAAAGCCAATATCACTCCTGTAGTTACATTATTCCACTGGGATATGCCCACCCCACTAATGGACCTCGGTGGCTGGGCTAACCCAAAAATCGTGGACTATTTTGAGGACTATGCGCGTGTCGTATTCAATCTGTATGGTGATATAATCAAAATGTGGACAACGATAAACGAACCTCATCAACAATGTTATAATGTAAGTCCGCATGTTTATTCAATAGGGGTGGGTAATTACATGCCGAAGATGCCTCACTGCGATGCCTCGCGGTCACGGTTTAGCTCGCATCCTCGATTTCACCTTCATGTAAGACAAATGCATGCTAATAAACACGCACACATATTTTACACACGCACACATGTTTACATCACTGCAATACAGTGCTGCTTGGGGTTTTGTCTCGATGCCCGGCATGTGCGTGCTTATCCATTAGCATGCATTTTACATGACATACATTTTTTAACATAAGAAAACGTGTGTGGGGGAATGGTCAATTTTCACCTTTTATCATAAATAACTTTAAAACTATTTATTTTAAAATATTAATAATATTTGAGAACTACCCAGTACCTTTTCATTTGTACTGTGAAGTCATTTGTTTACGTGACTTATTCAAAATTCATTTGTTTACGTTACAAGTCCGTGTTTGACTCACAAATTATGTATGTGCCAAATTTTAACCTAATCGGTCCAATAGATTCGGAGTAAATTGGCTATGACTGACAGACAGACAGACACACGAGTGATCCTGTAAGTGTTCCATTTTGAGTTCGTACGTACGGAACTCTAATAAATATAGGACAATATTGATATGTTATAGTTAACATGAAAAAAATTGTTTATGTCAGTGTTCGTACTTCGGCTAGTTACTTACTATAGGTATCTAAATAGTTTTACTAAACGTGTATTCTCATAAGAATTTATCATTCATGAACGTTGGCTCTTGCCTCTCGTCCTTTGGCTTTACACTTTATTATTTCCTTAATCTTTATCTCTGCTCTAGGGTTATGGCCGTAATTACTTTGTACCAGCATTAATGTCAGGTGGAATTGGTGACCATTTATGTACTCACTACACTTTGCTCTCTCATGCTCGTGTTTACCGAATGTATGAAAAGGAATTTAAACCCTATCAGAAAGGTACTGTGACTTATATTACTTTGATTTGTCTATGCCCCAGGGTTATGGGCGTAATGACTACGTACCAGCACTAATGTCTGGTGGAGTTGGTGACCATTTATGCACTCACTACACTTTGCTATCTCATGCTCACGTTTACCGCATGTATGAAAAGGAATTTAAACCCTATCAAAAAGGTATTCCGATTTATATTACTTTGAATGTTTCATATAATTCACTTTCTTTATCATTGTTGCATTGTTTCGTATTAATCTATTAGGATCTGTTATCTTATGTTTTATAACGCTGTCTGATCCTTTATTGCTTACAATATCATCTCCTAGTATTATAAATTGCATTAATTGGATAATATTGTTGTTTTTAATTGACTGTCTGAGATAAGGTTTATCATCGCTTTCACTTAAAACCTTGAGCCCGTTACGGGTTTTCATGGAAACAATGGTGACATAATTTTCAATTTTTTAGGAAAAATTTCTATAACGCTAGATGCATTTTGGGCTGATCCCAAAGACCCAAATAGTCCTGAGGATGTTCAGGCTGCAGAGGATTATCTTCAGATGCATGTGAGTTCTTTTTATAATTATGACGACCATGATTTTAGTATCCAAACACCCACATGCATATAATCAAATAATATGTTGGTAGAGGACAGTGGGCGAGGGGAAATACACTCTGATTTTATGTCCAAAAATCCTTTTCTGATGATTCTTATATTCAAAGTTAATTTCCTGTTTCAAATTGATGTTATTTCAAGTTAAACCAATATCAACTTTATATTAATGGTAATTAAGTTGATTTCAGAGTGACTAGCACTATTGAAAAAGTTTCAAAAATGTTTGAAGTTGTAGCGTAAACTAAACTTTATCGTGTTGGTTTTAAAGTTATTTTTCCATAAACTCATATTTTTACATTTTTGGCGAATATGTCGCGATATTAGATTACATAAGTAAAGGAGTTTTTTCAACTTGATGACACACAAAATGATGCACCGATATTTCTGATCAGGTAGTGCTTCGGGACGATTATGTTTTGTTTTTCTTTTCCAGTTGGGAATATATGCCCATCCAATATACTCTGATGTCGGCGACTATCCTAATTTTGTTCGTGAACGGATTAATAATAGGAGTCTTGAACAAGGATTCTCGCGGTCACGTCTCCCATATTTTTCTGATGAAGAGGTTTGTATATTTTGTATATTACGACAGACCCTTTAACTTAATAAGATGCCACTCTTGCTTCATTGGGGTAATTTCAGAGTGCCAACAATATTTTTCCTTATAATGGTAAATCTACCAGAAAAATGGCCCACAAATATTTTTACGTGCATACAACTGCTACTCTGGACCGAAAGGGCAGCAAGACTGTCGACTCTTCGTCGTCGTCTAAATTGAATCGATTGAAGGAATAAGTTAGCATTTTGTTTTTTTTTTTTTCAGCTTAAAGCACTTCAAGGCAGCGCAGACTTCTTCGCTCTTAACCATTACACAACATTTTTGATGACTCCATCTTTAACGGAGCCAGATTGGCAGGTCCCGTCGTGGGACCAGGATACAGGCGTCAGGATGGAGCAGAATCTAAGTTGGCCCAGACCTGGAGCTGAATGGCTAACAGTAGGTTTGATTTAAAATACTAGGGCCGTTCAAAAGCGCGTTGGGTTGGCGGTATCGTCAAAGTCGTGGGAAACGCATGGTTGAGGGGCGCATGAAACCGGGAAGTATGACAGAAGAAAGGGGTGACCTATGCGCAGCTATAAATTCTAGGCTGAAATGATGATGAAGTTAGGTTAAATACATTTTAAGTAATGTGAGGTTATTCAATGTAGTTTGCATAATAATGCAACATGCCTGGTGCGTCTTTTTTTGCTTTCGAACTTAATAGTGACTCGCACAACTCGCGAAGTCCGATTGTCGACCAAAAGCTAAGCTAAGTTCAACAGGGTCAGGTTGACTAAAAATAAATGGAAAATATTTATTGTCCAGGTAATACAGTAAGTAGGTTCACAGTTTAACAGCAAGTTGAGACGACACGAGTAGCTTAAAATATTACCTGCTGCTATGTTACAATATATTATTTGCCAGTGAGCCCCAAACTAGACAGTTAGTTTGTATCTTTGGGATCGTGGTACGAATTCCAGTGTGGAGACTAGAGAATATCAAAAATGTATATGTAAAATGACCACAGCTACGTTAGATACGCTAAGCAAGCCAATTGTATAGGTCGAAAAAAATACCAGTAGGTATGTAGTGGGGCTGATTGTCACGGACGAGTAATTAAATAATTATAGCCTATAAAAAATGTTGTTAAAAAAAATTACCCATTATGTTTGAACAGCAATAAGAATATTATTCTTTATACGTTAAATGCGTGAGATAGTCAAACAAAGCACTTATACATGTAGGTACTTTTGTGAATCATAAAATCGTTTAAGTAAAGGTTCTTTTTATATCCCTTAGTACGTTTCATATAATATCCGTATTGCTTACTTACGTCACAAAACGGAAAATGGTGACACCTACCTAAGATCTTTTTGTTATAACTGACTGACATTAGTTGCTCATAATAAATTCGTTTGAACAAAATCAAAAGCCGTTTATTCAAATTAGGCTGAGATTCAGCACGTTTTGAACATAAGACAGGTCCCCAAAACGGCCTGCTTCCCTTTACCGCTTCCTAGTGCTTTAGTTGGAAAGAAGAAGTGGCGCAATAAACTTTCAGTATAATTATGCTATATACCTACTGGTTGGATCGAAAAACCCCACAAAACAAAAAAAGAAAACATCTGATATTTTTGTCTCGCGCGCATCTAAGCCGGTATCAGATATCACTGATAGCATAAAATTTTAAAATAAATGTAGAAATACTTAAATTTTTAACAGTTTCGACGACAACTTACAGACAACTGCTTACTAGTACAAATTATAGTTATTACTGTGATTTGTAAATAAGTATAAATTTTACTAGATATTCTAGGTAATTTATGTAATCCATATGCATAATTATTGTAACCAGGATAAAAACTCGTTTAAGTTTATCGTTTCGTGATCGCTACGAACAAAACTATTATGATAAAATTATGACTTCTGGGTTTTTATTGATATGTCTAGTTGTGCAAAAACAATCGTAAAATTTAGTACTTACAGTTATTTTAAATTACGTATATTACTCGACATATTTCGCTCGAAGTAAAGTTTAAACAAAAAAGGAATCAAAAGTGAAAAATGAATTGATTATTGAACCAATCCAATAATGTTGAATTTCTGCAATCGGCATCGTTTACTCAGACTCCGAATAATCGAAAAGAGAAATGAAATAAGTAGATGAACGTTCATTCCTACGTAATTTTGTTCTGTGTCGCGTAAAAGTTCCACTTTTACGCGACACAGAACAAAAATGAAACAAAAATTAACGTTCATTCATGAAGCGTCTGATAACAGCTTTATAAACTGTATTGGTTATTTATTTCAGGTAAACCCCCCTGGCTTCCGCAAACTCATCAACTGGATACAAAATAATTACAGAATGATAAAAGAAATCCCAATAATTATTACTGAAAACGGATTGTCTGACAATGGACAAATAGAAGACTACGAGAGAGTTTCTTATTACAATGAATACCTCTACCAAGTGCTACTAGCTATACATGAAGATGGGTGCAACGTCAAAGGATATTTCAGTTGGACCCTAATGGATGACTTCGAATGGATAGATGGCTATTCGTAAGTATGCGCAAGCGATATTTTCATTTGCTACACTCACATATAAATGTGCACAGCATTCATCGTCATCTATCTAGCCTTTTTCCAACTATGTTGGGGTCGGCTTCCACTCTCATCGGATGCCAGCTGAATATTACATGGAGCGTCTGCCTATCTGATTTCCACAACCCAGTTACTGGTTACTGGATACCCCTTAATATGACTGGTTGTCAGACTTTCGGGCTTTTGACTAGCCGTAACGACTGCCAATGTGCACTGTTATTCCATAAAGATATAGATCACTACCCTAATTGCGTAACACACTATTAATCTCAATCTAAATAATTTTTAAGGATATTGCTTCAAATCCCTTAGTCCATTACTTCATATGTTCGAAAAATTTGTCTGTTCAACAACGCAATGATGTTGTTGAACTGTCAAAATGACAGCCATTGCTACTGATAGTGTACGATACCTTGTTGAGTAGATCAAACACTATTGAAGACCTTGACATACTGTGTCGTTTTATGTAAAGACAGAATTGAATAAAATTAATTACCAACTTTAACGTGTCGGTAAAAGAACTTATTTTTTACATAGATACTTAAAAAAAACTGAAACTAAACTAAACTAAAATTAAAAAAAACTGTCCTAGATTTCATTGGGCATTATTATAATACCCAATGAAATCTAGGACAGTTTTTTTTTAAATTTTGATTATTATTATAGTCCATCAATTATTGATGTGATAGGCAGTCGTTTCATGCTAAATACTGGTATTCAGTTGCACCCGTTTAGACTGGAAGCCAACCCCGACACAGTTAGGAAAAGGCTAGACAGATGATGATGATTTTAAAGTCCATCAATCACATGATATGAGTTTTGACAACCAGTCTGCTAATTAACCCTTTCAAAAATCGAGTGCTTTCGTTTCCAATCATCCCATCAGAATATAAAGTAAATGAATATGGTGTTCCACAAGGAAGCGTACTAGGCCCAATAATATTTATTTTATACATAAATGACATCATAAAAATAACCAAGCATACATTTTAATGCGTATTATTTGCTGACGACATATCTATTATAGTGACATCTGATAAATAGATAAGTACCATTGCAGATCATGATTTTGGTATCAATAATACAATAGACACAAATTATTGCATTGGCTTGACATGAATCATTTAAAAATAAATTTAGATAAATCCGTTTACATTCAATTTAATCAATCAATTAATAATAAATACAACATCAAAATGAATATAACTAAAATCAATGAAGTAACACATACCAGATTTTTAGGTGTAATAATAGATAAAGATATTAATCGGAAAGAACACGTCGATAATGTTAGCACTAGAATTCATAAATTCGTATATGCACTGAAACAGGTTAAAAATGTAACGAATGTAAAAACTGCTAATATATAAATCTACGACGAGCGTATGTAGAATCATTACTTCGCTATGGTCCTGTAATGTGGGGTAATAGTACCGATCTAAATAGAGCATTTGTCGCTCAAAAAATGTGCATAAGAGCAATATGTGGCCTTCAACCTGATGACGATGACTCATGAATGTCGACCAGTATTAAAAAATAAAACTTGTTACCGTTGCCGTCTCTTTATATCGATGAGATATATATGTTTGTCAGAAAGCATCAGAATTTATTTGTCGAAGCAGATGATATTTGTGTCCGAAACCGACGAGACCCTAACAGGCTAAATATAATAAAAGCTGTCTTGCAATGTGTGTACGTTTAAATGCATGTATATAATAAGTAACCAAATGATCTCAAAAATTTAATTTCTAAGATATTTAAAAATAAAATTTACTAATGGTTATCTGTTAATAGTTTTTATAGTGTCAAGGATTTCATTGACAAAAAATTTTACATTCTGAGAAATTGGCATGCTTATTATTTATGTTGGCATAACATGTTTGGTTCTAAATTGTATTTTTACCATCTTTTTGTACCGTGTTTTCATGCAAATAAGTATATTATTATTATCAATATATCATGCTATAAAAATACTCTTATTTTAGAGACGGGACTTTGCGAAATACTTCGAAGGGTCAGTCACATCGTAACCCTTTAATTTTGTAATTTTCCTTAACCGCGCATAAAATATCGCAGAAAAAAAAAAGCGAAATCAAAGCAGGCAGCGGTCCATTTAGAGTCTGTCCGTACCGTTTTGGTATGAATAATATTACTAAACAAACAAACAATATGCATTGAATACCGGTTCTAGATAGTGGCGTTGGAATGCAAATTAATTTGAAAATTCCAGTACTCTAAATATTTATGTTTACAAACTGCAGTGCAATTAATCTATTTGCAAAGCGTTTGGACTGGGATTTAATATAAATTATGGTTTAGTCTACAACATTATGTAGAATGATTGTTTTTAAAAGATTGTATTCAAAACAAATAGATGCATGGGTATAGTATTTAGAGGTGGTGCCTTACGATGTGTATGTAGCTCGTAAGTTCGAACCCAGACAGGATCTTTACTTGGTGTTCTTACAATTTTCATCACCACTGCTTTTGAAATAGTGAAAGAAAATATCGTGAGGAAACCTAGATAGTATTTCCTAGAACCAAAAATTCTAAGACATGTGTGACCTACCTATCCGCACTGGGCCCGCGTGGTGGATTACGACCCACTCCCTCTCACTGAGAGTAGGCCTGTGTTCCAGCTGTGTGAACATTATAGGCTTATTATCTTATAGTAATTAGGTTCATTGGAAATACCTACAATACTTGTTTAGTAACTATCACCCCTTTCATTGTCAGACCTAATAGTAGATGTTCTTCGTAAAATAAGATCAATGATTGTGTATTGAAATGTTTTATTTTTATTTTCAGGACAAAATTCGGCTTATTCAAAGTGGATTTCGACAGTCCAGAAAAAACGCGTACGCCGAAGTTGTCTGCCCATAGCTATGGCAACATTGCGCGCACGCATCGTATTGATTTCGACTATATCAAACCGCCTATGGATTTAAATAAATTACTACTTGAGTAGATTATTATAAGCCTGATATTTTAAATATAGTGATAGTGTAATTTATGTAGTAAACATTAAGCAGCATTTATTTATTTGTTTCATTTATATACTTTCCTAATTTTTTCGCTAAGTTGGTGGTAAATTTTGTTTTCTGAGATAATCCAATATGATGTTTTTATTTAGAATGAAAACAATATCTAAGTAAATATACCTAATTAATTAATAAAAACAACAAAATTATATCCTAACTTAATTAAAACCAAGAATTCACAAACTAAAATATAGCGTCGAAATTAAAAATTCATTCGCATTGCTGTCGACTGGTAATGTACCCAAGAGACTGGCGGGATTACCTCGTTGTATGGCAATACTAAGCCTCTGGACAAGGTAGAAGTCAGCCCTTGTGTCACGAGAAATGTCAAGCAGCCGTTTCGAAATTTCCTTAAAAAGACCATGAGCACTCGGACCCCACGGCCCGAGGTTTTCAACCCCAGATGGATGTTTTGCGACCTACAATTTAAACATTTCGAAGCTTGTCTAATGCCGTATTTAAGACCAATGGGACAACCCCGATTGGTCTTAAATGCGGCATTAGACACAATAGTGTCTATTGCTGCATTTAAGAGACACACATTTACACGACGCTACTCAGAAGTAATAACTTCTGAGTAGCGTCGTGTACGACAGCTCTAAGAGTTCGTCTACCGTGCTGTCGACCTTTTGATTGGATGAACTTTTTATCAAAGACTGTGCTTTTAACTCGTGCCAATAGACCAGGTGAAGAAGAAAATGAGGGGTGCTACATATATACTCACTTGTTCGGATGGGCACATTCGATTCGATAGTAGGTACTTGTAGAACAACAAAGTCGATGAAAAATCAATTATGTACTACACATTTATTCGACTTTGATTCGGATCGTACTGATCGGCAAACTCAGTAGGTTGTTATGTTTAAAGGACTTCCTTAAACATAACATCCCACAGAATTTACTACATATACATAAATTAAGAAAATATTTCAAATACAATGTTTAATTCTGTTATCCTTAAATTTTGGGAGAAAGTAAAATAAGATTTTATATTTATTTAGACCGACTCATAGATCACCGGTTTCGTTCGAAATTCGTTGAAATACTCTCGACAGTTTAGCAAGAATAAAGTACATACTAATTCCATGCAATTAAGAAATATAAATCAAGATTATATTCTATTTAATATAATCCTACTAATATTAAAAACGCGAAAGTTTCTATGGATGGTATTGAAAGTATGTTTGTTACTCGTTCATGCCAAAACTACTGATCGGATTTGGATGAAATTTCGCACACAGATAGTTTATAACCAGGATTAACACAAAGAATACTGTTTATCTCGATATTCCCACGAGATCGAAACTTATGCGGTTGAAACCGCGGGGCGCAGCTAGTTTAGCTACATATTGCGACACGTGTGTCCAGTGGACGTGAAACAACCCGCCAAACAATTTCGTGATGTGATATGAATTCAGAAATCCATGAATCTAAACAAAGTAGCTATTACGAGTGGTAGGTAATTACCAGTTTTATGCCAAGATAAATAATTACAACGACTTTAAAAATAGCCATAGCAGAAATATTAAGGTTACAGGACGAATCACTAACATTTTAAATTAGTTTCTAAATTATAATTTACAAATTATTGATCGGAGCATAAATGGGTTTTTTTCCTTGAGGGGAAATCCTAATGGATTAACTACGTCTTGAAGAAATGGAAGGTTATGTCGGACTTCTATTGATGGGGTTATCCAAAGGTTACCTTGCGTGACAATTCGACCGTAAATAACACTTGCTACGCGAAATCCCTGTGTATAAATAGAAGAATATAATAAATATTGTAAAATTTCTACATCTAAATCTGTATTTTTTATGGTGTGCATAACAAAGAGTATAGTATGTATCTATTAATAAATTTGTGAATATTTACAGTATTTAGACATATTTTGATGTAGTGACGAAACAATATAGCCAGAACCCGAAGAACCGTAATTGGCAAAAAACCTGACATAAAAATGGAGAAATAGGACTGAGCAGGTCACATCCACCGCATGCATAGTGACCGCTGAGCAACAGTCTCCTCATGGTGGGGGCCTGAGGATGGATGGCGCCGCCGTTGCCGAGGCCGGCCCAGGAAGGGGTGGCGAGACGACCTAGACGAGTATCGCCACTGTTAAATCGAGGTGGCACTAGAAATGAATCACTGGAAGGATTTGGCAGAGGCTTTTACTCAGCAGTGGGTCAGTGAAGTCCAAATAAAAAAATGTGAGATTCTTATAAAACTATCGAACAAACGTTTTTTTTTTTTTTAAATACGTTGCGCACACTAGGATTTTCTCCTGTGTCGTGGGTGCGTTTACAGACAACTAATTGTAGCTCATACAAATATTTGTTCCGTGCGGGAAAGCCCGCGACACGCAGCGCAGCAGTCAATCGCTTAACCACTGCGCCAACCGTGCCGTCAAAATATAAACGGATTACTAAAACGTGTTTCACACCTGAACTTGACTACTTTGCGTTGCAGAGTTTCTACATCTTGCGCATCAAGAATTCAGTATAGTTGATGCAAAGCAGCAAAATTTGGAGGAACTGTATCTTCGAAATATAACTTAACTTTGTAGACTTGAATTAAATATTATCAGTCTTTGTGTTTGCTTAAAATTAGTTCCAATTTACAAAATGTTTATTACTCTACCTGCTATAAATATATCTCTATCTAAAAATACTATACATGTGTGGTGACGTCCAGTTTGTTTCCTATTTTTCAACCCTAAGGGTGGGAAAATAGTGGTTATTTATTGTTCATTCACAGATTTGAATGCTGAGTTGTGTATTATTACTCTACTCAGTGCCACATATGCCTGCACTTTGGCAAACAATTAGTAGATTATAGCCACAAAAAATTATAAAATAGAAACTTTTTAACAAAAAGATTAAACCGCCGAAAAAACTGAAAGCAAAAAATAGTAAACCTTCTTTATTTAACCTTAATAACTAAATGATTAAACTAATGTAAGTATACCTAAATAATTTTGAGTCGGCGTCGTTTTTTAAGGCAATTTAGTGATCTTTGTTTAGGTATTAATTGTTTGGCGCCGACTCAAAATTATTGAGAGAGTATACAGGGTGGCAGGGAAACGCTTCCGAAAACGAAGACAGGTGATAGGGCTACTGATTCTCGATACGATACCATAAAAAAATGAGAAAAAAAAATGAACAATTTTACCTATTTTTTTTAGCATTTTTCGTACACTATGCTGTGAGAACAGTTAAATTAAACCATTATTTGCTATTAAACACATTTTTTTTCTTTACAACTCTAACAAGCAATGTATTCGTAAATAAATATCATCTGACGCTTGCGCGTGACCTCAAGTTCAAAGTGCGCGCGCGCTCGCCAACAGCTGTGCGGCTGACGACCCCAAGTCCACGTGACGCGCGAAAATAATCAATTTCAGGCGAAAGGTTAGTGGTATCCGTTTGCATAAAGGTTGTATATAATCTACGTTCTGGCTTCGGAAGCGTTCTCCTGACACCCTGTATGAGAGACAGACAATGTGCTATAGAAAATCATCCAATCTATTTCGCCATTTTAACAACTGCGTAGGTAATGTAGTTGTTGTTGCAACAAGACGGGCACCAGGTTGGCGTGACGAGACACTTCAATATTAGTTATTTAAGTATATAGATTTAATTTGCTCCCAGTACTACAGGTGTACTTGTGACCAACAACACGAACACAAATATCCGTACCAACGCGTGTAAAAGAAAGAAAATACATTTATTTCGCACAGACTAAAAGGCACACAAATAAAATAAAAAGGCTTTATCTGGACAAAAGTGAATCTATCAGTGAATTACTTATACATAATTATTGCTGAAATAAACATTAGCGTGAATTACAACATTAAGAAGTTATTACTATCTGTCTGTATACCCAGTTACATAATTTCATTCTAAAGATAATGTATTTCTAGGGATTTTCATTTTACGTCCCCTAGTTTAGTGTTGAGCCACTAATAAACAAACTGTAACAATGTTCTACAGCAGAACTGTTTAGCCATAAAGATAATTTGCTATAAAATTGTCAACACTAAGCACGTTGAATCGCAATTAGAGATCTAGGGTATTCATAAAGCAGGTTGGAGGCCCAGAATCTCTACATGATATAAATACGTGGCAATAAACAACATTAAATTAACAACATTCGAAATTAAATTTTGACAAAAACTAGTCACCACCTTAGGTATTCAATCAGTCAATTCCTTTTTTACTTCAAACACGCCATGACGTCGCTTAAATTATTTTGTTTGCAAATAAGCGTCACAAATGATTGTATCATTGTTAGATTTTATTTTATCAGTTCAAAACTATTATTTAATTTTCTAGACGTGATAAGTCTCATACGTCAATTATTTTAAGATAAGATTAATAATAATTACTTCATCAGCTGCTGATCGAATCTGATCAAGCTTAGGAAAGTTTACAATGAGACTGTTGTTTCATCTTCAGTGCTGAAATGAAGTAATCCAATAAAACCTTTGTTATTTAAGGTAAGGGTGAAAGTGTATGGGATAAATACCTCCATGAGCATCCACATTATACGAAGGACGGTTCAAATGCTGAGGTTGCAACTGATTCCTTCCACAAGTAGAACCCCCTCCTCCTCGGTCCTCCTCCTCTCCTCCTCCTCCTCCTCCTCCTCCTCTCCTCCTCCTCCTCCTCCTCCTCCTCCTTCTCGTTCCTACATGGAAGATATTGCATTGATGAAGACACTTGGCGTTGGATATTATAGAACATCCATTTCTTGGCCGCGGTGAGTATTTTTTCTGGTCGAAGGGGCCTTGCACACTACACGACAACGGCAACGGTCAGTGGCCGTACAGACCAGGAACTCTAGGAACTCGAAGGACATCATGCACCCAGCCTAATCGGAGCCGCGTAGTACTTTAGGTCCCTTTAAGTTATAAATATTAATTGCCCATCGCATTAAAATCAATGTGTCTGAAATTAATTTCAGTATCCTGCCGAACGGAACTGATAACTATATAAACGGAGAAGGAGTTTTGTACTACCGAAGGTTTTTTAAGGAGCTTCTAAAAGCCAACATAACTCCTATCATATTACTCTGTACCATTGGGACATGCCAACAATATTTGCGGACCTTGGTGGCTGGTGCAGTCCAATAATGGTGGACTATTTTGAAGATTATGCACAAGTTGCTTTCCTCGTCTTTGGTGATCTTGTAAAGAATTGGTTGACAGTGAATGAGCCTCAGCAACATTGCGTTAGCGTAATTCGGAATTTCTGATACCTCTAGGATTGCTTTAGATTTTTGTAAGTCTAGAATTTATGATGGCCACGTTCAGCGGTAAGTTGTCATGATATTTTTACGATTTGTGAGCGGCCGCTTGAGTATGGTTCGAATCAAATTTTACCAAGTAACCTTGTAGTATGTCGTCATAATATTTTTTTATGTTTTAGTCTTATGGTGGAACTACAGTCCCAGGATTGCAGTCGCCTGGTGTAGCTTTGTACCTTTGCACTCATCATATGCTGTTGGCTCACGCTCGAGTTTACCGATTGTATCAAAAAGAATTTCTATATATCAAAACGGTCTCTGTTGTTTTAATTTGTATTTCCCTTAAACTTTTGATAAATATATTTTTATTCAGTTTTGTAGATGATATGATATTTGCTGATTTTAAAATATAAAAACTATTTTTATATTTCAATAGGTAAAGTGGCCATATCTTTGGATTGTAACTGAAGTATGCCTAAAACTCACAATAGTCCAGAAGACCAGGAAGCCGCAGAGCGACATCTTGAAATGCACGTGAGTAATTTTGCACAAATGCATTGTCAATCTTCATTCTCCTAAAATTCCTCTTTTGGAATAAGTATTTGGTTAAAACGAAGCAGTTGATGTCGAAAACAATTTTTTTCTCTTTGGTGATGTTTAATTTCATGTTGTAAGTACCACTACAACTTTAAAAAAATCAGGCAGTTAAAACAAAATTGAAATTTGTCATCAGGTGGGAATGTTCGCTCATCCAATATAGTCCAAGGCGGGCGACTCTCCAGCATTAGTACGAGAGCGAGTTGACAACGCTAGTAACGAAGAAGGCTTCTTGAGGTCCCGTCTACCACATTTTACAAAGGATGAGGTTTGTATTGTTTGTTATCTTTCAAGGAATCTATAAAAAAGCATTGGTGGCATAGAAAGAAAAATTATTTATTTGGGATACGCACAGGAGATACAAACAGTAAAAAAGGCATTTAAAACTGACAAAATTATTATTTAACGATTATTTATTTATTTTACCATAGCACACCATTTATATGTGTGTACATAAAACATACAAGAAAAAACAGAACAGAAAAAAATGGTACAAAGGGGATGCTTATTTCATAAGAAATCTCTTCCAGCATACCTGCGATAGGACAATAGATAGAGAGATGTAGGCAGCGTGAATTACTTAAGGAGAATCATGGTGATTTCTTGGCTGACGGGGATACCAGATCAAGCTTTGTAGTTCGACTACTTATTGTTCTTACCGCCAAATTGATCACAAATGGCTGGCTGGCAGCAATGGATTTTCTAACTTCTTATTAAATCCATAATCTTCTTTGTTTATCTATCTATACCATTTCATCATAACTGACATTGACATTATCTACTCCCGATATGTTAATTTCGAAACGCGAAGTAGGAATTACAAAACAACTTTCGAGTGGATACTTAAAGTTATCGGATACAATCGATCACTCCCATTTTCTATTATCGGCACGAGTTTCTTACGATCTATGATAGTAGCCAATGAGGCCAAGGTCAGGTTGCAGTGACTTATCCAACATTTATTACAATTTATAACCAGTTAACACTAAGTACGCAGTTTCGCTCTTAGCCGAAACAGGTCTCTTTGTTTCAAGCGATGTAGAACAACCAGCTATAACTGTTTTTAAGAAACTGTTTGAGCCAAGAAAGTTTTATGTGTTTTAGTATATCTTATTTGTTTCGCATCATACCGTCGCTTAAGACTATTAAGTAGGTACAGGCTAACATTGTGTAACTTCAATATTGCGAAAAATTTGGATTTTGTTCATCCATTTTTGTTCTAGTCTACTCTTAGTCCATTGTCTGATCCATGTACAAGTACATCTTATTATCTATTTATTATGTTGTCAACCTCAAAACAGTTTAGCATCTATAACTTCAATATTTATTACTTCTTCAGTCTAAACCACTACACCAGCTACTTGATAACTACACCATCGGCTGAGGATAAATGGCAAATTCCTTCACGACCGTGACACTGGTATCAAAGTGGAACAGGACTCTTTATGGGCTGTACCTGGAGTTTCCTGGTTGTCAGTAAGTTTATCACGTGGTAAAAATATGATCTAGCGAATAAGGCAATAGCGGTCCGTTACTTGTGCGTCAATTATAGAAAGAACTTTTCATCAAATTCTTAGAACTTTGAATCCATAGCCGCAAACAGATTTAATTCATGTTATATCAAAGACCTTTGTAGAAGAAAAGTTTCTCTCAAAGTTAAATTGCCTTAGATGTTCCTTTTAAACAAGAAATCAGAACTAATATGAAAAGCCACCTTTTAAATGATGAATGATATTTACTTCTATACATTGGTTAAATAACCACTTTTACACAATCAATTTTGTTTTAATCCTAATGAGCTTGGTCTTTTATGCGACTACCCTAAATTAAACGTAATTTGCAGGTTTACGCACCAGGTTTAAGGAAAAGATCAGCTGGTTAACAAAGAAATACGATTTAACAGTACCGATCATTGTCACTGAAAATGGTGTGGGAGACCGAGGACAGCTGGATGACTACGATCGAGTCTCTTACTTCAACGAGTACCTGTATGAGTTGCTACTGTCCATACACGAAGATGACAGCAACGTCAAGGGATATTTCGCGACGCAACGGACATTTATAGGTTAGTACCTACTTACAGTCCATTCACAGTTATTTTACCTCTGGCAGTAGCAACCCAATAGCCACCTTGTTGCTACGACAGTAAAGATCATTGTGATTTTGACAGTGATGCAAAATCAGAGGTAATCGCCCTACTACGCCGTCAATATTCATTTTTGTATGTGTCCACTGCGCAAGTAAAGCCCCCTTTACTTACATAATTATGGTAATAGATCGAGTATTGCCTTCCTATACTGAAACGATTATTAATTTGACCAGCTTGCTCTCGATTCTGGGAAACAGTGCAATATCAGAAAGTTATTAAAACGACAATATGCTGATGGCCGATCAATTCAGAACGCATTGTTGTGTAATCATAGCTTCCAATACGTGTTTTGGTAATCCAAAATGCATATTGTGATATATCAATCAGAGATTTAGCTGCATACAATATTGTTCAGTGTCGACCAAAAGTCCATAGGTAATCTCACAACTTGACGCTTAATTTGAGTTACGTCCTTCTAGTTTCAAGAAGATAAACACATTGTCGTCAACAAGTGATTGTAGTTCATAATTTCAACGTTATGAGTCAAGATGACCTAGCGGTTAAGTGCGTGCAGAGTAGATGCGTGAATCAGTGAGCCATGTGTTCAAATCTCACGCAGTACTTCGACTTTTTGTAAGTTTTTACTCGATTGGAAGTAATGAGACAGAAATATAATATTCTTTATCTTGTTCGCTTTGTTCACACATTTCGTAAAGTTAGAAAGGTAGATCATAGAAAACTAAATAAAGAATTCACATTTCTGTGAGGTAGACATGCGTTTTATGAATAGTTGAACTTGATCGGAATAAAACGTTGTCGTTTGGTTGTAGTTGTTGGTTAGTGAAGTGTGATTTAATAAATATCGGTATTGTATTTATTCTCAAAATGCAGGCAAATATTAATATTGAGGCAAGGGCGACTATTATTGCGCTGCATAAAAGTGCTCTTAATAGAACAGAAATATCTGATGAAACTGGACTGAATGTGAGTATTATATTTATGAATTATAACTTAAACTTTTATTTGAAATTTTATCTGAGATTATTTGGTGACATATGGATTAAGTCTTTTTATTGTTTTTTAAATCCATCATGAGGCCAAAAAGATAAATAATTAGTATTTATTATTGGATTTATAACTATAAGGATAGATAGGTTATCTTCGCAACATTCGATATTCATAAAGGGCACGCACATCATTCACATAACATTCATTAACGCACACATAAATAACCTAATATTGTAATGTCGCTCTATATTAGATGACACGTGGAAGTAGGATACATCGTCATTATTGGGAGCGAAAAAGAAACAAGCATTCCTATGTTGCTTCCGTTGACGCCGGCGTTAGACTCGAGTTCAGCGGTGTAATTAGTGGGAATGGCTTTCATTTTTACAGTTCAGCAACATTAATAGGCTAGATGCCTAAAAAAATCTAATTAGTCCGTCAGTTAAATTATCAAAAAATATTGGACCCGTATTTTTTCTTTTGTCAATTATTGTATAAGAAATGATGAAAATATCACCCGTTAAAGTTCCGCGTGACGTCACGCCTAGCATGGCGTGACGTCATGACCTCTCACTCCCAGTTTAGACGCGCTTTATCTTTTTCATGTTTTGTTTGATTGACAAAAGAAAAAATACGTGTCCATTATTATTCGATAATCTAACTGACGGACTAAATATAATTATTATTTTTTTACCCAGGCATCTATTGCGTTATTTACGTTGTTGAACAGACACATTTTTCCAACATATGTAGCAATAGATTAGCCTTCAAAATGATTCAGAATGTGATTGAAAGTGTGTTACGTTATATTAATAAGTACTTCATAGAGGGCTAATTTCTCAATCATCTGATAACTTTATTCGAGGAATAAATTTTGAAATTTTGACAGTTATTCCCTACGAAAACTGACAAAAATCAATTTTATTCCTCGTATAAAAGTTATTTGGCAATGGAAGAATCAACTCTGAATCGATTTGGTCTGTTTCTGTTTTATTTAATTAAATAATTAGTTTGGCGAAAGTTAGTTTATTGAATAATTGAAAAGGTTTTCCGACATTTTATTTGCATAAACAACACGACCCAGAACATCAGTAATGGTTGCCATGCAAATATTCCACCGTGAAAGAATTGCCCATTATTTAAGCCGTCTTACTTATTATACTACTAGCTTCCGCACGCGGCTTCGCCCGCGTGATATGTCAATAAAAAGTAGCCTATGTCCTTTCCCAGGGCTTAAAGTATCCCCATAGCAAATTTCATCAAAATTGGTCTAGCAGTTTTGGATATTAGCCGGAACAAGCAGACACACAGACAAAAATTGCATAAAATGTTTTTTGGTTATAAGTAGCGTTTAACCCTCATATACATTGAGTATAAGGTTGTTATTTTGATATTACAAACCGACATCAGACATCATCATCATCTGCCTAGCCTTTTCCCAACTATGATGGGGTCGGTTTACTGCTACCGGATGCAGCTGAATACCAATATTATGAAGCAACTGATATCTGACCTCCACAACCCAGTTTCTGGGTAATACGATACCCCTTGGTAAGACTGGTTGTCAGACTACTATTTGTATACACATATAATATGTATCTTGTAACGGCTAAACGTGCTCGGCTTATCGTGCCCCACGTTGGGCGCCACTGTAACGGCTAGGGCTTTGCAGGTAGGCTGCGCAGGCCGTTAACAAGTTAGGTTAGGTAGTAAAAACACTTATACAAGGTTCATATGTATAATGTTACTCGTCGGTTATATAGAAAGGTACGTAGTAACAGAAGTAGACTAGGTCGCGGGTAAGGTCACACTGTCTGTGTTTCCGAGCACAAGCACACTTGTAACGTCGGAAAGGTACCGTCCTTGGGTCTCCGGGATGCAGAAATTCAGGCCCGGGAACAGGCTTGCCAGTACGACTTCAGGCCTCAGCAGGCCTGCAGACCACGAAGCGTCAACAGGCCGCCAGAAGCGCGCGGATAGGTGTCCGTGCAGCGCATTGTATAGCACGCATGCAGTGTGCAGGTCAGCTACGCGTGTAGCGCGCAGTAGGTGAGCGCACAATATAGCTACGCATGTAGTGCGCAGTTCAGCTACGCGTGCAGCGCGCAGTAGATGAGTGCACAGTATAGCTACGCATGCAGTACGCAGTTCAGCTACGTGTGCAGCGGACAATAGGTGAGCTGAGCTGCCCTGTCCTTAGCTTGGTCGTAGAACCCTGGAAGGCGCGATAGGGTGCGCACGTTACAATGATGCGAAAGCAGCAAGCCGCGTGCGATGTGTCCAGCCTCATTCCCTCTTCCCCGACCAAGGACGGTGTAAGGACCAAGAATTGATGGAGACTCAACACATCGCAGCGGTTTACAGGCAGAGAGTTTGTAAAGGCAGCGTGGCACAATGACAGATGCAATATGTGGTTATGTAAGTAGCACGCGAGCATAAAACACAAGATAAACAATAATCCTAGCATATTGCTCGCTATTTATCTTATAATACACAGTGAGGCATTGC
This sequence comes from Apamea crenata, assembly GCA_949629185.1. Lineage (NCBI taxonomy): Eukaryota > Metazoa > Arthropoda > Insecta > Lepidoptera > Noctuidae > Apamea > Apamea crenata. The sequence goes on along the minus strand of OX451356.1, from coordinate 7,912,510 downwards.
ACAGCCCGGATATACACATTCCATACACACATATTTCCGTCTCCCATGCACCGGATAACCTACAGCCGCGTGGCCTGACATTGACAACCGCGCTAGTTACAGCATAGGTAGATAGATAATAACAACGGCTATCCAGTGCAGAGGGTCTGGTATAATTGCCAAATTAATGAGGAACTCGCCCTAGATTTGGGGTACCGGTATCTTGAGGATCAGGGAATCACTCCTGCTAGCTAAGCAAGCGGATGTTAAAATGGCCGAGTGTTCTTAGGAAATTAGTGTTGTGCCATGATTTTAGTGACGTGACTTGCAACTTACTAATTGAGAAATATTTAGTATCAGTCGACTATTTCCAGTTGAGACCCTCACAACTCACGCTACAATCTATTAATTTACACAATATGCTGTAACCGTTGCCTCACATAATCGCTTATGAGACCCCACAGGAAGGTGCGGTCGACCTATCTCTTCGTGATCAAATTATGCAAACTCTCTCAGCAGATATTGCGGTAGGTCATGTATATTCAAAACATTAAATTAACTAAGCGAAATAATATCTCAATATTGGAGGCGTGGCGTTTCGTCATGTCTGGTTGACCTCAGTGCAGGCAGAATTCTAGGAAACTGGATTGTTACAGTAATAGGTTATCTATGGGCGTAGTTAGGTACGTACACACAGCTACACATCAAGCTATATATTTCCAGTTTTAGCTAACCTCGCATTGATTTATTCCATTCTAATACCAAAAACTAATACCACTGGTATTTGATTCAACTCTTATTTTTTTTCTATTCCGAACGGATACCACTTTTTAAATAATTTAATTTAATGTACGAACGAATACCAACAACTTGAATTTGGTACAGTCAGCGCAGTCAAACCTAATCAAAGTAAATCATTGTATAGGTTTTTCGCACAATCAGAAGTCAGCATATACTGGTTATGTTTAGCTTGATATGTAGCCGTACGTACAATAAATCTAGATACTTGAGAGTAATAGTAAATTGTTTCTTTGTTGCTGTTTGTACTGGCAACATTAGATATTTGTTTCATCATTCGTTATTGCCTTTATGCTAGCGTGGAACGGATTGACGACCTTTGTCTGGTACAGACAACGACATGACTCGTCTAACAATTCTACTTTTAAAATACGTCATCGTCAATTAGGGTGTAGTAGTACACTCCTAGCTCTTTTACATCTTCTTCAAATATTTCTTCCCTATTAAGAAAAAATAACAAGCATATTTGTTTCCTATCCACAATCAAACCATCGTACCTACCAATCTAAAAGTAAGCACCATCAGATTGCTTCAGACAGTGTTGAAAATTTGGGGAAAACGGTTTTCATTACGCTTCTCAAATTGCGCGGACAAGATATTTTAACTAAAACGTTCCTCTACAGTATACAGGGGATTCCGGACATAGTTAGCCACTGGGATTAACAAGCGAAGAGTAGTGAAAGCGATGCGAGTTGGTGAAACTGGTCAACCGGGAGTATGAAACCTGGTTGTTAGCAGTGTGTAGCCATTTAATATTTTACTGGTGACGCTTATTGGTTTGATTTTTTACCAAGTAATTCCGTCATCCCTTTCTAGGTAACGAAACTAACTTATTCTACTTAGCGTGTCAACGGCAAAAAGTTCAAACATCTTTGGCCCAAAATTCAGCTGCGCGAACCCCGCGCCCTGACGCAATCATTAGATCATCAAATGCACAGGTGACAGGGCTGACTGGGAATGACAAATGCAGCAGAAAAACACTCAGTCAAAGATTGGAATATAAGATTGGAGTTATTTTCGGTAAATGGCGATTGGTTCACACCATAGGTACTTATCGCGTTCCCTAAATTGCGCAAACGATGTGACTGCAAATGCGACGCAGGACATAATATTATGATAAAATAACTAAATTACTACTCGACATATTATGAAAATCTTATGACCCTCTTAGCACAGTGGGTTTTAAGGTAAGGTATTAAGATAAGGTACAATAATGGCCGATATTATTATGTAATCGTAGGTAAGCTTGGGTTAATCAGTCAATTACCAGAGTAGGTCATTAATAAACTAATGAATTAATGATGCCAGCTCTCCCTACAGAAGTAATACTCATTCAGACCTTTCGCCACTGGTGACAATACAACTAAAGCAGTAAATAATGATTACCAATTCCAACCATTTAGTTTCAAACAGCTTCGATTGTAGGCACTCATAATTGTTCGGCGGTTGCACAACGGATAGCTTAACACAGCTTGTGGGCACATTAATAGAAACCTGTTTACTCGACCAAACGTGGTCGGTCGGTACTTAAATACGATCGTTATACTACTAATTGCTTCTCTATTTAGTCGGGTAATAGACTTGCAACAAGTTCGCGGCTATTGTTAGCTCATTATCGCTTTTAAATGGCGCTGCGGGGTTCTTGCAAGCTTTATCTTTCGTTTTTAAGTCAGTGTTGAGGTTTCCTTTTGTTACAGAGTTTGGTTCAGTGTTTGCTACTGAATCAGCAGTTAATTGATGGGAAAGCGCCAGAGTAGCTCGCGAAATTCAAATTTTCTTAAGTTTTTTGGCAATTTGTAGTTCAGTGTAAGCCAAAGTATTCCGTAAAAATTTCACCGTGAAAACTTAGGTGAAGTGAGCTTGGGGTGAACTGTCATTTGACCTGTGATGCCCTAAGGGATTGACACTGTAGACCGCTCACTTCACCTAAATTTGCACGGTGAGTTTTTTTACAGAATAGCGCTACAGGTTGTGTGTTGCAAAAATATGATTCGCGAGCATAACATAATATTTATAATATAATTAAGTCTAAGTTCATATAACTATTGAATCACTATGAAAAAGTCATTAAATAGGGTTGTTTGAACTTTAAATTGCAAAAAATAGAAAAAAGTCGTATTTGGCGCTTCCCACAAAATGAAAAATGAAGGTTTTTAGTCCAGATTCGAGCATTTGGATAGAATTTCGAGGAACTAAACCTACATTCAAAGTTAAAAATAATATTTTATATATTGAGGTTAGCATTACAAATGCAGGAGAAAAACACTCAGTCAAAGATTGAAAGATACGATTGGAGTTTTTCCGGCAATTGGCGATTGGTTCACTCCGTACTTATCACGTTTCCCTGAATTGCGCAAATGATGTGACTGCAAATGACCTCTATGCTACCTTGCAGATACTCAGCACAGAAGAGGAAATGGTGTGATATATTATGTGTTTCGTTTCAACTGTCGACATAAAACTCCTTGGCTCAACTCCTGGAACAAAACAGCTTAACGGAAACAAAAATATAACAAACCACATAATATAGCATATTCTGACATAGCGAAACTTGGAACAAAGCTAAACTTAAACTTTTCCAAGCCGAAGATATTGTTGTCTCAGTATAAACACAAAACTACAGAAGTAAGTTTTAGTTAGGTCAGCTATTTCTAAAGTTCACATTTTCTATTCTCTCAACCAGACAGGGTTCGCTGTGTGAATTGAAATAGACCGAGGTGTTCTGGATCGGGAATTGGGGTCCATATTAAAGTATTGGGGCGACAGTATTCTGTCTGACACGAGTATTTTTGAGATCGCGGCCTAGTTTCGATGAAGAAATATTTTAAGATTTCCTAAGTGAGTGGGCACGGATTTATTTTTAAAAGTATTATCTAACGTTTTGATACTCATTCAGTGGGACCGTGCGGAGTGAACGTAAAGTTTTTGATTGTTGTTTTTATTTATATTTATGTATAATTGCATGCTGCACTGGTTGCCGTCATCACGTCTATGCCAGCTGCCGGTGAAAACCAGCGCTGGAGCTCTGTCTCGTAGGGGGTGTCTCGCATTAAGCTGAGCGATGGCCGTTTTGCGTGAATGTGACGCATGTTTGGGTCCAACTTGTTATTTTTTTGGGTGTGTTTGTTCTTTTTTATGCGTCATGTTTGCCGCAAATAAATATATTTTCTTTCTTTCTTTCTAAAGTGATTTCTACCAATTTTTAAATAGAAAATACTCGTTTCATACATTATTTTTACTTACTTTTGAGACTTTATTCATAACTAGCTTCTGCCCACGACTTCGTTCGCGTGGAAGTCGTACGATACTACAATTCACTAAAATAACCGCCACATTTTCACAAAACTCTCCTATACTATGTTTGTACGGTAGTTTTGGTCTCAACAGCCATATGAAGAGAGTCAGGATTGGTGACGCAGGAGCAAACGACGTATAGATTTCCGTGTGGGAAGCAGCTCGTTATTCCTAACTATGAGTAATACTAATTGTAACTGTCGTAAGAATGTAAACCAAAATGCTGTAAGATATCTAGTTATATTTTCGATTCAATAAATCTTTCAAATATACATTACGTTTGCGTCGCGCGTTAGTGCTGAGGCCTTGTATTTGCACTTGTTTTACTGGACCATTATCATTATTAATCAAATGCATGTCAAGGTATTCCTTGTAGTCTTTAATATTTATATAACAAAGGGCAATTCTCGTAATTTTAAGAAAATTGACAGCCTGATCTCAGTCTCAATCTTTCAAAAATCCCTGCATTTCTTATAAGTTTTTGACGTTTATTGTAGTCGAGACGAGATTTTGACCGTTTTTAACTACAAGAATTGGCATTCAGATTCTACACTCAAACAAAATCAATAAATTTCGTTCTAGTGGTAATAATAAAGTCTATTCTTCAAAAAAAGTAAAAATACAATGTGACGGATTCGGTGAGCCACAAACTAAGCATCGCTTGTATTTTGTGGCTCTAGAGTGCAATTTTACATATTAAAGATTACATTACATTAAGGTAATGACGAAGACGTCATCATCCAAAAACAGCTTGTTATGAATATTAATTAGGTACTTATGTGGTTTTGGTTTTTTCACAAGGGACTTACTAAGTGTTTATCTTTTGACGTGTTTTTGCATGAATCAAATCAGAGGTCGAAGACGTCATCCAAAAACAACTAGTTATGGATATTAAGCTGATACTTACGAGTATGTTGCTCTGAGTTTTTTCACATGGGGAAAGGGGTTTTTATTTTCTAAGTGTTTATCTATGAATCATTTTAAAGGTCGAAGACGTCAACCAAAAACAACTATTTAAGGATATTAATATCCTTAAATAGTTGTTTTTGGTTGACGACGACGCAGGTAAGTCTCATGTTATTTTTAGTTTTTTTCACAAGGGAAAAGGGGTTTTTATCTTCTAAGTTTTTTTGTTGTTGATTCATAAATCAACTCTCATCATGACATTCAGTTTTAATTATTTATAGCATCCTCAACTTTCCATTAAGTGACTGTACCCACGGCTACACATCAAGCTATACTGTTCCAGTTTTAGCTGACCTCGCATTGTATAGATTTTTCGTACAATCAGAAGTCAGCTTATACTGGTTATTTATTGTAGCTTGATGTGTACAGTAGCCGTGCGTACCTATATTACCAACATTGTTTACATTAGCCTTTCAATTATGACATGCTAAAGTGGGCTTTTAAATTTAATATGTAATGTATGTTATTAATACTGGTATATTTACATACGAGTACGTCGCAACATTTATGAACCTTTTAATATTGATATTGAAGGAATCGAGATTGATATTGAATTTGTTAAACATAATTATTGACGATTCAATGTTAAACTACACACGGTTAAAGATGCGACCTTGCTGTGTGGGCAAGATTGCGCAAGGACTTTTATAGTTCCGGACTCAATCAATTGCATAACTTCGAACAGTACACGCGGCAATATATCAAGCTCTAACTTTCCAGTTTTAGCTGACCCGGCATTGTATAGATTTTTCGTACAATCAGAAGTCAGCTTATACTAATTTTTTATAGCTTGATGTGTAGCCGTGCGTACCTCGTACCAAAATATTGTATGGAAATTGGGGCTTACCACAAAATCTACCAAAGCTATTTAGTAACTTATCCAAGATTTTGAACTTGTAGATACTGCAGGGGTTTTGTCCGGTTGGTTTTAACAACCGACCTTTGCGAATTTATAAGTTGATGTCATCAATAATAAGGTAAACTCATATTAAGAATATTAGAAAATAATTCTGATTCAACTTGGAGATCGTGCGAGAGAGTGCGTCATGATGTAAAATGAGTAGTATCGTTTTTAAGAATAATTAATAAGGGTTATACTAAAAACGGGTAATATAACCCTTTGTACACACGTACCTATACATGAGTTTCTTGGCGAGAAAAACTACGGTTTATTCGCCGTATGATGGCACGGTCGTCAGTGTTGTATGGAACCTTGTTGACAGACACGGTTTTTCTGCGGTGCGGCTTATACGCCGTACCGTAAAGAAACCGTGTCGTATACAAAGGGCCTTATCGGCAACACATCAAGCTATACATTTTCAGTTTTGGCTGACCTCGCATTGTTTTGGTTTTTCGTACAATGAGAAGTCAGCTTGTACTGGAAATGTATCTTGATGTGTCGCCGTGCGTTACTACACTACCAAGCTAATCTGTGGTACCTACCTACTGTTTTGGGTACTGTTTGGATGTACAACAAACAACACATTATCCTTATATTCATTATACAAAGGTACCGATAAAATATAGATGTAACGTAACAATAAATAATACAGAATATGCTTAAAATGCAAATCCTGTAATAACTGTTCATTACTTGCCATACAAGATCACTGACGTAACAATTATTGCAACATTGTTGTTATTAATTAATAACCAGCTGGTCATATATAATCCATTGAACGATTATTAAATAAAATACCTTTTAATAATATTTACATACTTACATTCTGGTATGTCGATAATTGATTTATTGTGAGAATATTTACATTGAGGTCAACTAGTAACTACGTTACCTTCAAATGGGCAATTTCATCAATGAAACTGAACGCGATCACTGATCTAAACCGTATTCAAGAGCTGTCACTGTGATTACAATATAATCAGCCTATGATGTCCCCACTGCTGGGACACAGGCCTCCTCTCTGATATCGCCATTCCATTTTCCATTTTTAACTACAGCCAAACTCATACATGGTGCGAGCAAGTAAGGACTTTAATATTCTTTGTAAAGAATTTTCATTTCACCCATTTACCACCAAAACCTAGTATTCTGCACGCACCCGGCTAAACACTGACTTTTTCAAAAGTGCATAGTGCTTATTATACCTTATATAATCTTTTCTATCCTGCTTGTTAGTGAACCTAAGATTTTTACTATTTGTTCTGTTTTTACCCGGGAGAACTTGAAGGCCAATTCCCGTAATCAAAAACGTTCAAAATCTAGTCGCAATCTCATCTCTGCGACAATCAATGTCAAAAATTTTGTGGTGGATTATTTATTTATCTAAACAAACACCACGACATCTACCAATCCGCACTGGGTCCACCCAGTGTGGGTTGGTAGACGTCACATTGTTATGTCTTCAATTTTTGGGTTCGAATAACGATAATGACACTGTCAGCTTCTGAACGTGGTTTAGATGTGCTGATCACGTTCAATTTCATTGGTGAAATAAGTACTAAAAATGATAAATTATACGCAATCGCCCAAAAAGGAAATTTATTAGCTTCCGGACTCCCCAAGCGTCGTGTTTTACTTTATTATTAATTTATTTTTCCTTTACCTACTTCCCTTAGGGAAAGGCCTGTTTCTCAATTAATAAACACAGGAAACGATTGGTGTAGAATTGGAACAGCAACAATAGGGTCATGTTAACATCAAAGGGGTTGAAAGAATTTTGGTGATATTTGTACTTTGTGACGAGTAGGTAAGTTTTGTATGGGACAGCTAATATTTTTTTCGCGATTACGATGTTGGTCCCATGGAGAAAGTTGTTCAGTTTGATGGTCTGTACCACACCCTTTAATTTGACCACACGTTTCTGATACACGCTGTATACATAGCAACAGAGCCTATATTTGTTTTATTTCTATATTTCTGCCAAGCAAAGTGTATGTCAACAAATGATGCGACAGCCCTAGAACCAAAAATTTGAAGACATGTGACATCTACTCTAGCAACCCGCACTGGGCTCGCGTGGTGGATTACAGCCCACTCCCTCTCACAAAGAGAAAGCCTGTGTCCCAGCAGTAGGAACGTACTAGGCTGATTATGTATATGTGTTGATGTGTTCCAGAAAGGTACGGAAAGAAGCAGGGATCCATAAGCGGTGGTGACCACTAACAAAAACAATATTCCAATATCATCTAGCGACGCTTTCAAGATCGTCTACATCTACAACATCAACGCTAAAGGGCATCAAAGTGCACAATGTATTAAGTTGCACAAGATACAATACTAAAACTTTATAATAAGAAACTGTAATAAAAAATGCTAATGATATGGCTCCTAAAATGCTAGCAATGCACTATTAAACTTCAGCGTTCTTGCATAAAATGATACAAAGTCGTATATTGTATTAAATTAAGTGATAGGTAGGTACCTACCCAGTTCATTTAACATAAACTTCTAAAAGAGCATCATGATGAATGGTCAAACAAGTCTAATCCTACTTTTTTAATATTATAAATGTGAAAGTTTGTATGTTTGGATACTTGTTACTCAATCACGCAAAAACGGCTGAGTCGATTTGGATGAAATTTGGGACTCAGATAGACCATGGTCTGGCTTAGGATTTAGAATATTTTTATCTCAGTAGTATGTTCCCGTAGGATAATTTCCTTTCATAAACCCTATTACATTTATAAATCATTTTGATATACCTAATGTAGTTTTCAAAATATTTTTGAAATAATAGGTACCGAATGTAGCATAATTGAACTTCAAATAGACCATTCGCTTCAAAACAAAATGCATATTCATAAGTTTATCGCCATTTTCGAGACTCACGATTTTTAATGAATGCTTAATTTACTGAATAGTCCAACTATTCAGTAAATTAAGCATTCATTAAAAATGGTCCTTGGCCATACCCTTGGCCTGATCATGTGTAGGTATTGGCAGGCTATCTTTTGTTTTGCAAAGTATCTTTTTTAACTAACAAATCTTATTGGATTTTTTTATTTTTCGTGGCGAAAGATAATAATATGGGTGTACCATACGTGGGTAGTTACACCTCTACCTAACCGTTCGAGGAACACAAGAGGGGTTTACTGTTATGGATTTATTTAGTAATCAACTGATTACGCGTTCAAATACTAAAACTTTTCGACTGGAACAACCGACATGATTTTGTTTGGATACGTTCAAAAATCATTCGTTTTACTGCGAGCTCAAAGCAAATAAACCATGTGAAATCAATCGTGGGTCTATCGGAATTTACGCGAATTTGTTACACATAACAGGGTTTTGCGTTTAGGTTGTAGCAAACATTGAATTAATTGTTGTTTGTTTGCCGACATTTTTTAAGGTTAAGCAGATTCCTTAATAAACGGTCGTTGTCCTTGGACTTGTATGGCGATGTTTTTTTAAGAAGCTGTGTTAGTTCGAGGTCGTTGGAACTCTTCATCATGGCATGGCATCTACATCTCTACCTGCGAACTACGCAACACATTGACGTCACTCAAATTCTGCATCGCGCAAGCAGAGTTTTCCGCGCCACTATAGCATATAGCATGACTGGATGCTTATGGCACAGCGTGGGGAAAGGCCTATGTCCAGCAGTGGACTGCGATAGGTTGATTGGTCATAATTATGTACAAAGTCCCGATATCAATCGTCGGGCAGTTGTCCACCAGACACAACACCCTCGGTCAGAGAATCCTCCCTTTTCTATGGAAGATGAGTGAAGTTTACTCCCTGTTCCTCATACCTCTATAGAACCATATATTTTAATTAATTGAAATAAAACGTTTTTATTTTCAAACTTCTCTTAGCTGATTCTTCTGATGACGATTCCAATTTCATGCGATTTGAAATAGAAAACCTTTACGCAGTGACCACCCAAATGCGTCCAGATTTTTACCCGCAGAAAATGAGGCTAACTGCATGCGGCATGCGGGTGCCAACAGTGAGTGTGAATGAAATTAGCTATATGGGTTGCCCCTGAGACGATAAGCGACCTTGACAAGAAGCGCAGCTAATTGAAATCTTTAAGGGTAACATAGCCTTAATAAAGCCACATCTACCTACATAATGGCACTTTCAAAAGACATTACAAAAAGGTATCATCAGGGACATTAATCATCGAAAGTAAGAGATTAAAACTCCCAAACTTCCTCATTTTTCATTCAATTAACCACTCAACGCTCCTTATAATCATCTTGATAACCGCTTTACCCTTTTAATGAAAATTTAATCACTGACCGAGAAAATTATTTTAGGCGGAAGAAGCGCCCATTGTAATTTTTATTTTAGAGCACTTTTTGAATTTATAATGACATTAAGGCACTCCGGGAAATGCACAGTCAAATTGAAAAGAAGTTTATTCTAACAAGGAATTTACGAGTAGGTACTGTCTGCCGTTATAACTAAGAATTTAGGCAAGTACTGGCTGCCGATGATGCTTTTTTTTTCATACTTCCAAAACCGAAATTCGGAGAAAAGCACGTGTTTTGTTTTTATTTTTCATACTTCCAAAACGAAAATTCGAAAGAAAACACGGGTGTTTTGTTTTTTTCAATTTAAACGACATTCTTAGCTGCTATTTTCTAAGGAATTACCTACCTTGTAATAAATTAGAACGCTAGCTTTATGCTGAAGAGTAAAAAGGTAAATATAATTTTGAACTTATCTATGTCAGATACCATAGGTACTTTTTATTGATCCATATTTTCTGTGGGTAAACAATACATAAATAAGAATAAAGCATAGTCAGACTATAATATTCCCACTGCTGGGACACAGGCCTCCTATCTGCGAGAGGGAGAGGGCCATAATCCGTCACGCGAGCCCAGTGGGGATGGCTGGATGCTACATGTCTTCGACTTTTTGGTTCTAGAACATACTGGTTTCCTCGATGTTTTTCTTCATCGTTTTGAGAGCAGCGGTGATGATATTAAATACGAAAAGTAAAGTGCCTGTCTGGGTTTGACGTCACGACCTACAACTTATAACGTCGGGGCCGATACGACGATACCACAGGGCCACCATCCCCATGCATAATCAACCTTTAACGTTCCCGCTGCTGGGTCACAGGCCTCCTTTTTCTGTGAGAGGGAGTGGGTCATAATCTAACACGTGGGCCCAGTGTGGGTTGGTTCTTAAATAAATTAACAATCAATTACTTTACACAACTATTTTTTCCAGCTGTCCAAATGAGAGTAAGTGATACGCGTCTTATAACCTTTTTTTCTAAAGGAAACTTATCTAAACGCTTTTCGCACTCATCTGGGGCTTAACGAGAAACTTCTCACGAAAGTTGTAACCGTCAAGGGTGTAGGGTCACTTGTGTGGGTACCTATCCTTTCGCCATTAACTCAAACGGAATCGAACTTTCTTCGGAATTAGTTTCAGTGGCCGCTGCCCAGTCAATGGTTTGAAGTGTTCCAATGTCGGATAGAATTTGCTTATTGTTCTCGATTAAAACTCTGTGATAGGCATTTGTTTTTACGTAGCTATTTTTGCAAATGAAAATCGAACTTTCTTCCAGTTTTTTTTTTATAATAAGGCCACAGATACAATTTACTGGGCCCCAATTCTGTATTATTCCCAGCGAAATCTTACCAGTGCAAACCACGTCAATATCGTGTCGACGGCAAGGAATCGAAATATCAACCGTACGGACAACATGTATTTTTATAGGTTCATTAGAAAACCAGCAGCGTCAGACAGCATCTGTCTGGCATTAATGCTGAAAGAACCTTTTTAGCGCAGCCGTGAGGCACACACTATTGTTGTCTGAAACATTATTTTTTGTGTCCAAATAAACTTTTTCTTTCCTTCTTTATTTTGACAGTTCAAACCATGCCATTGTGTCATAGAGTGTATGAACAAGTTTGAACGCATCGGTATCCGGGGAAATGCGCTCATGATTTTGAAAGATTTTTTAAATGGCCGCACTTAGCAAGTTAGAATCGGAAATCATGTAAGTGCCGCTGTTCCGGTGGTTTATGGGGTCCCACAAGGCAGTATCCTGGGCTCAAGTCTCTTTTTAATTTATATTAATGACCTATGTGAACAAAAACTTCTAAATGGTAAAATTTTTACTTATGCTGATGACACAGCCCTAGTTTTTTATGGTGATTTGTGGGACAAGGTCAAGCAAATATCATAACTATAATAAGTTACAGCATATATAATAAAATAAATACAGTAAAAAACTTCCACCCGCTTTCACATCGTGAAACTAGAATATCATGAAAGCAGTGGCTACTTGGTTTAGACTATGACCAAACTGAAAAATTGCTACCCTGAACTCACTCCATTTTAGGAAAATAAATCACATTCACACATAATTAATCATCATAAAACACAAAACATTTTCCTACATCAACACTTTACGCTATCACTCTACATATAAATAGGTACATCCTTTACAATTTGCATCTTTTCTTTTGCTTTTGTGACAACTAATGGGAGAAGACACTGCCTTCTGTAACACAGGTCTTTGAACCTAGCTCAGGAGTCAGGGACTTCATAGGTCTTGTGTATTTTTATGTGAATTAATCATTATTATTATTATAGAGAATACGTTAATGGCAGATGTCGTGATAAGGTAAGGAATTGACGTGGTTTCGAAGTAAGGAATCGTTATGAGGTCATAGTGAATTAGGGCCCTGATGTGGCGACATGTCGAAACAGCGGGATTTTTGTGCTCTAATTCTAAGGGCTGATTTTTCAATAGTCAGATAACTTTTATCTGAAGAATAATTAGGTATGACAGGTTTACATATTTTCTAAACAAAAACTGTCCAACCGCAATATTTATTCCTCATATAAAAGTTATCTGACTATTAAAAATCAGCCCAAGTCAAATGTTAATGTATTATACACACAAACCTTTCGGAATAAATGCCCTAAATGATAATGAAAACCGCTTCAAAATCTTTTGCATAATCATTTAAAAGATCTAAGCGGTCACATAGACAGACATGAAAAATGACACTGTTTTGCAATACTAGCAGCGCCCCACGGTTTTACCCGCATAAGTTTTGATCCCGTGGGAAAATCGGGATAAAAATATATTATATCCTATGTGTTAATCCTGGTTATAAATTATCTGTGTGCCAAATTTCATCCGAATCCGTGCAGTAGTTTTTGTGTGAAAGAGTAACAAACATCCATCCATCCTTTCAAACTTTTACGTTTATAATATTAGTAGGAAGTAGGATAAATAAATAAATATAGTAGGAGTAGGAAGTATGTATTCATAGTCTAGAATGTTTAGAATAATAATTATCATTATAATTTTACAATATAATCAGTTTCTTAGAAAGCATCTCGAATAAAAACTAAATGATAATTATAATTGTACGAGAAATAAAGGAACACCCTAACAAACGACGCAAGCATTAATTAATACCAATTTTAAATTAATCCTAGGGTAATTTTCTAAAAGATCTAGTCTGGACCGGACTTAAAGATTGTGCTTGCCTTCACGCTTTTAAACTGTTTGCGTTTCTTAGTGAGAAAATGTTTTACTTCTCATTCCACTCTTAATTAGTGGGTATTAGTGGCCGGGTGCGCTAATTAAACTAAGCGTGTAATGGTCACAATTAAAACGAGAGCTTCTGTGGAAGGGCGTAAGTCGTTTATTATCGGAAGGGTGGAACTTTGTGGCCGCATTAGTTCATATTGTTTTGCAAAACGTCATAATTTATTATATGAAGAATTTTGGGAAATTAAGTAGAAAATTTGGTATTTGTTGTGTTTGACTTTGTTGGTTATACATATTAATCTCTGTGCGAGAGATAATCTTGCGCAGAGCGGTGAGGGCTCTATCTATATTATATTATATTGTTGACAACCCCACTTCTCCTTTGTACCTGACTTTCCATCACCATCAGCCTATAGCAGTCCACTGCTGGACATAGGCCTCGCCTATTGCACGCCATTCAACTTGATTTTCAGCAAATATCATCCAGCTGCTTGTTGGCTAGGAGACCCTGGCCCTGAGGCTAGGTAGACCTAGCCTCAGGGCTTCCCTTACGTTTACCGATTCGCGGTCTCCTTAAGAACACGTCTACCCCAACGGTCATCGGTTCTCCGGCTAATATGGCCGGCCCATTGACACTTCCACTTCTGACGCTTGCTTGTTCTAAGAAAAAGAAAGAAAAAAAAATACGTTTATTTACGGTAACATGACGCAAAAAAGAACATAATGTGACATATTCACATTCTGTGACATATTATGTCGACAACTTTGATCTTTCCATTACTTTCCATGTTCAATACTTATGCTCTGTCCATAATAAAAATCTTCGTTCCCACCAATAATTGACTTCTACGATGTCCTTCTCACTGCTCTGGTTTTATTCACTCTTCTTTCTTTGTCCAGACCGTATTTCTTTGGAATGCGCTCCCTCTGAACGTCAGGATGGCAACCGATAGGCTTTCTTTCAAAGGGAAGTCACGTAAACGCAGGCACGTACACATGTTCCAAGTTGGCCGAATCATCGCTGCGCTGATTTGCTGGATTTTCTCATCTACCTGTCGTTATTTCTCCAGACAAAGTTTATTCTGTTTATATCTATGTAATTATTAGTACATATTTATTATTTTTCAAGTTATCTATCCCTTGCCATTCTTCTGCCATATTTTGTCTCTGCATCACCCTAAGATAGACTGATAGAAAATGCCTCAGGCATTTATTTCCCCTTTGTACAGTATTTTTTTATAGTTTTAAATATATTCTGACGATCGGATGCAGTTTAGTAAATAATGTACATACGCCAGCAGGTCAAGCTACCCGAAACTGTAAAATTTTCCCAATCCACCTTGAACTTAATGCTTCAGCGATAAAGTTGAAAATCTATTAAAGAAATTTGACAGATCGTAGTTGCTTGATGTGCTGGCGTCTATGCAATTCGTAATAATTTGTTACTTTTAATAATACTTATCTAGTTACGGCACCATCTATGGCTCATGTCGTGGCAAATTATGATTATGTGCCAGCAAGATGGTATTGCAGCAGATTCCTCAAAGATCGCAGGACATCCTACACATTACCTAAAGTACACATGAAGGCCATTTTATTGTAACCTTAAATTAAATTTCTACCTAAAATGATTTTCTGAAACGTTCCAATTCAATTTTATATTTCAATTTATCCTTATAATACTATATTTACCTACATGATGCTTTAATGAACGACGTTGTTATGAAACTTTCATTCGATTAACAAGCTTCTTATTAATAACAACATTACTGATTCATTGCATTATTAATATACATTATTTACGGGTACATATTTGAACGTCGAAAATTAAAATACCTACCTACGGGTAAAATCTCAATGTTCAAAACATCGAAAATTTAATTAGGGTATCGAAAATTGTTATACCAAAGCTTAAAATGTCTAAGATTGAAATGCCGAGTGATTAAAATATCGAATGATGAAGGATTAAAAATGTTTGGTTTTACATTCAAAAATATTATGTATACCTAATATAATATTTACTACACTGCATCCGATCGTCAGAATAATTATATACTATGCAGATCTCTTTTGAGCTCTTTTGATGTCCATTTTCTTGCCTTTTTATGTCCTTTTACAATATTCACGACCGCGACTTCCCCAATTTTCTGACATTACTTATAACTACGAATGCCTTATAGAAACGAATATATATGTGTATGGCAATATGGTAATCATTATCATCATGATTTCCGCCGAAAGCCGTCATTGCTGGACATAGGCCTTCCTCAGCAACACTTCGTCGCCACTTCGACCGGTTCTGTGCTTCCCGCATTCAACCGGATTCCTGCGGCCTTCACAAGGTCGTCGATCCACCTTGTGGGAGGCCATCCAACGCTACGTCAAAATGGCAATGACAACAACCAATCACATAATTTGCGGTGAAACCCGAATAAGTGTACTTGGGTGCGTGGGTTGATCAGATGGTAACATCACCACGAAAAGATGTGATCTTTGGCGGTAGAAGCTCAAACCTCCTGACTCTATTATCGACCCATAAGAGAGCCTTTCAGCTGAGAGCTCGTTGCTGTGGCCGACTTAGCATAATCAGCCTGTACTGTTCCCACTGGTGGGACACACGCCTCCTCTCAGTGAGAGGGAGTGGGCCGTAATCCACCACGTGGGCCTAGTGCGGGTTGGTAGATGTCACATGTCTCCGAATTTTTTATTTAAAGACACGCCGCACTATGGGACCAAACGGTGCGTTCCATCTCAAAAATCTATTACTTTTTGTTTCTTGACATTTTTAATTGAAATTTTGTATTTTCTTTTGCATATAGTATATGTATTCAGGGAATACGTATACAAAATTTAAAGAAGAGAAGAGAAGAGAGAAGATTTTTTTTAAAGTGGCAGTATTTTAATTATCCAATAGTGGATAATTAAAACACTGCCACTTTAAAAACTATATTTATTTAGTAAAACAATGACAAAGTAAAATGTTGAAAATGTTCATACAAAAATTTAATGTAAATTATTAAAAAGTTTTTTTTGCTTACATTAGGTCATATTAAAATTATTTATAAGTTAACAACTACGTATTTAAATGATTTTAAACTAAAAAAAAAAACATTATCCTACTCATCACTTGTCAATACTAAAAGCTCTTTAGCTTCGTTATGTAATTATTTTGCTATCACAATACTTGATTTATTTAAGCTAGCTATATATAGGGATCAGAAGTATACAACAGTATGTGCAGAAAGTTTCCCATTGTGGCTGACCTGTAACACTTCCGAGCGTGATTTAACCTATTCTTTCCTAACCTTCATCTTCAGATAATTGGCCCATTGGCAAAACTGCAAAATGCTCGATTATATTGACACCATGTATTTATAAGAACTTTGTGGACTAAAGATGGCATATAGTACCAGTTATATATACTCACATATACCTAACTGTGCAGTCCCCAGCGTATATTCACCTAACTATACTGCGCTTATAGAAAATCCCGATGACATGGTTTGCAGAATTATGTATAATCTCTCGATCAAGTCTTCATCTACACCCGTGATTTCTGCAGAACATTGATAGTTTTGGAAGAACGTCCTTGCCGTATTTCCATCATTGCTATATCCGGAATCTTGACGAGTAAACCAAGCAATTCCCGGAAACGAGTTTGGACGTACTTCTTTTTTCCTTCTTTAATCTTTCTGTTCTCTGGAGTTGATGCAGCCCACTTTTCAATGCCTAGATTATAAGAAATATGAAGTGTCATTTCCATATACATAATAAAAGATAAATGGTTGACGTATCCGTGTGGATAAAAACACCTTATTTATAAATAATTTAAAAAAGGTGGATACGAGTAAATGCTTTAACCAATACTGATTACAATTACCACAACAGATAAGAAGTATGCAACATAATTATTATCAGACGTGTGGTTGAAATAATCGCCGAAAAAAAAAATCATAGGATAATATTTTTCCCTTGGTCGACATTTTTGTTTCTAGCTCATAATGCGCAATAACGATATGTATTTTCTTGTATTACTGAATAGCTAAGGAATCTAAAAATATCATCAAGTCGACATCGACAGCCATCGGGAACAAGGAAACCTATAGGTACTTGAAAAATAAAAAGACGGAAAATTTGCATGTGACACTTAAAATTCAAAAAATATTTTACACAAAATCATAACGTACCTATGAACTAGAGATCCTGAGGAATCTAAAAAAGTATAATACTTATATATTACCTGTAGAACTTGGGAAATATCTAAGTTTAACTTCCAAACCTAGTTAATACGGTGTCACTACAGATTGACTGCTTCAACTGTACACTGAGTGAATTCACACGGGCTGCGTTTTGTAAAATCACTCTTGGTTAATAATAATAATTTTAAGTCTAATTGTAAGCTATTATAACTAGTATATTAGGTACACTATTGTATTAGGTAAGCCTGTGATCATAGTGTATGGGTTTTAAAATTAATAAATAAATATGAAATTATCGAAGTTCAAAGTTGTAATTTTATATACCTAAAACTATTTTTTATTTTTATCTTTTTACTAGTATAGCCTAAAGCACATGTATCTCAGAATATAAAACAATCAAAACGGTATCATTAAAACTACTTTTGTTCGAACCCCATTTTGAGATGGAAAATACTGTTTGGTCCCATAGTGCGCCGGTTTCCTCAATAGTAGCCGTGTAGCCTGTACCGGACGAGTCTATTGCCATAAACCAGGCACATATCCAGACTCAGAGCTACTACTGAGAAATTCCAGATGGAAAAACCCAACATCACTTCGCCCGACCCGGGAATCGGGCCCAGCACATCGATTCTGTAAAAATCTCACCGTGAAAAGATAGGTGAAGTCAGCTGTCAATAATGTCAATCCCTAGCATTAATTGGAATGACAGCTCACTCCACGCTCACTTTACCTAAGTTTTCATGGTGAGATTGTTACAGAACCGCACTGCTGGACCTCATGTTTAGCAGTAGCGAATGCGGCGACTAGACCAACGAGGCCGTCAGTTTTAGGAATTAATTTGGGCAGTTTTCCTGTTGACAGCGATACGGACGAATTTTTTATGCTCTATGATTCTTTTTTTCTTATACATATTTCTAATATTATAAGTCTGTCAGCTTAAATATTATTTAAATACAAACCAATAAAAAAAATGTAATAGTACTTAGGTAACATTAAATAAATTGTAAAAAAGATGACACTCAAAACATGTTCTTCAATATATTTCAAATCGAACCAAATTGTTAACGCAAAGCTTTATTAGATCACTATGTCAAGCCAACCGGCCTTCCCTTCGTTGTTTGTATTTGAACATGACTTATCTGACCGGCCCACAACCATGGTCACGAATGACTTAATAACCTACCAACAGGGCTCCGTCCGCGTGGAATAAATTACATTCCGTTACATTTTTATTGGCCAGAGTTCCGTTTATATGCAAACAAGAACCTTTTGACTTGGTATAATTAAATACACCCACGGTCGCACGGACGTAAAAATATCGCAGCACGATTTTTTCGCGCATTGGATTTTCAACTCTCGGTGTGGAGCCGAGCATTGAGAATCCAACAGAGTGCATCCCAGCGCGTCAAAAAAAAAACACTGTTGGATTTTCAACTCTCGGCCCTAAATAGTGAGTTGAAAATCCAGTGCGCGAAAAAAAATTCCCGCGGGAAATCGCGCCCGTGCGTACCTGGGCTTACGGGAGATTTTTTTGTGGACATACTTCAGACAAGGAAGGGTCTCTTCATATCACTTTGACAAATTTTCCTGTAAGTATTTAATTAAAAGATAATTAAATTAACTGTTACGTGAGGGTAATAGAAAATTAAGGTCCACATTCGTACAAGATAAGATAAAACGTAGTAATTACGAAATACGTAGAACGTAGTATGGAATAAGTTTTCTGGTTTGCGTACGATTTTATGATAAGTAGGTATAACAAGTGGGTTCCATTGGTTTACGACCCAGTGGGTCCCATTTGATGGTAAACGATATCGCGGCAGGCACAGACGGAGATGGCGGGATGAGCTGGACTCTTTTGATAAAGACTGGTCCTTGGCAGCTCTGGACGGAAAGAGGTGGAAGGAGAGTAGGGAGTTTGCCCAGTAGTGGGAAATTAATGGTCAGTAAAAAAAGGTATAACAAGAGCAACCTTAGTGCGGGAAAAAACAACCAAAATCAAAAGTCATTTATTCAAATTAGGCTGAGAATGAGCACTTTTCGAGCGTCAAAATTACATAAAGCAGTCCCCCAAAATGCCCGCCGTCGTTCACAACAACAATACATTGCAAAAACAACACCAACAACAAAACATGGCAAAAAAATTGCTGCTTTTAATGCTGCTATAGAAATGACGAGTTATTCAGTACATAAAATTTTAAACTTCTCAATGAAATTCGACCCACTCGTAATAATGCGGAACCATCAGTGTGAACTGGCACTCGTGAGCGGATCTGAACTTGGCTCATAACTACCGTCTCTGATTCCGGGTTCCGATGTTAATTTATGTACATGGTATATACCTTGTTTTATATAGAACTTGTAGGTATAGGTAATTATGGATAAAAAATGCAAAGGAGGTATAGTTACCAGCTTATCGACGATATTTTATTCTAGTTCTACGACCTGTTATACCATACAAGGCAAATTTAACTTTAACTGCAATGGCTATACGTCACAGAATGAAACTGAAGTACCTACAACTGAATAGAGCAGTGGTAACGGATGCGACATACAATTCGTAGGTTCGAAGCCAGACAGGCCCTTTCAATCAATCAATCAACTCAGTCTGCTGGACAAAAAAAGAACCGAATAGCTGATACAAAGCTCGCTAGTGAAGTACTATTTACATTTTTAGAATAAAAATATGTATGTTTAGGTTAACGTATTTATCAATGGGTCCGGTCGCCTGAAATAAATGAATAAATAAATAAAAAAGGCCTCTCCTAGACTGCGCCACAACACCCTGTCCACCCTCGCCTTCCACATCCAGTCTACCCCAGCCACCTTCTTACACAAGCGCTTTACTTTGTGTAAATTATTTCATCACCACTGCTTTCAAAACAGTGAAGGAAAACATCAACCAGTATGTCCTAGAACTTTGGTTCTAGGACATGCATGGCAAGGCATTTTGAAGACATGTGACATCTACCAATCCGCACTGAGCCCGCGTGGTGGAATACAGCCCACTCCCTCTCACAGAGAGGAGGCCTGTGGTCCCAACAGTAGGAACATTATAGGTTGATTATTCTACTGAATACGGAGTAAACAGCCGCAGGTGGTGTAGTCACTTGAAATGTTGAGTTCAGAAAGTATTTGTAGTTTTGTCCTCATTACATAGGTATCAATAATTCGATATGTAACAATGAAAGAAGAAAACATGCTGTGCCACCCTCAAACAAATTGAGGTAAGAGAATGAGAAATAGAAAATAATATGAATAGTAAGGAAATTGTTTATTATCCAGGGGATACGAAAGCAAGTACAGACGCAAGCACATCAAGCTACTCGAAACTGTCAAATTTTCCCAATCAACCTTGAACCTTGCCTTAGCGATAAAATTAAAATGTCTGTCAAAGTCGCAGAAGCGTCTTTGATAGACATTTTAATTATGTGTTTATTATCAGAAGATAATGAGATATTGATCATTTGATACCCGTTACCTTGTATACAGAGTGGCTTGGACATCGACGTGCAACCATGCGTACCATGGATTCAGTACATGATTCTGGCGCTGGCTTCCTGCGTTTGAAACGTATCGACGGTTATTGAAAAAAAAAACATCTCAGAAAGTCAGTCCAAAATCATGTACAGACACCAGCACATCAAGCTACTACAATTTGTCAACTTTCTTTAGATTTTCAACTTTATCACTAAAACACTAAGGTTCAAGGTTGATTGGGAAAATTTGACAGTTTCGGGTAGCTTGACCTGCTGGCGTTTGTACTTACTGAATGGTAACAGGTTCCGCGTCGGTGTCCCTGCCACCCCGTATTTTATTAATGAACTGAAGATTTCTCCCAAAAACGATTTATGTATTATTCTTGTAGGTGTACAGAATAGTAGCACGTGGTGTTATGTAGTTTCGACATGGGAAAATCCTTCAGTTTATGCAAATATGTATGTACCAGGTACCTATATAATTATTTTCCCAGCAGAAGTTTTATTGACTTGCTTCCACGTGTCACCACAATATTCCCCTTAATATTAATTAAGAAGATTTAAAGCCTACAATGTAGCAATCATACAGATTCACAATTATGATTATCTTAACCTGTCTAAGCAAACGGAGCCTTATCATTGCATGTGTACCTATGCTTCGATAATAATATTTGCATAATCTATTACACGATTATGATATCTTATTGATCATTCCATTTTAATAATAAAATAATAATTGGTCGTAAATAGGAGGACATACGACTATTAAAACATAATTTATTATTTATGCAATAATGATTAAAAAATAAATGATCTTATAGCATTACTATATTGAGAATGAATGAATGAATTGCACCGATCCCAGCATGGTTTGACCAGACTCGATTAATCGAATGAACCCCAAGATTCACACTAGCTCCTGTAGCCTCATGTTCATGGTGCTACAGCGACCATTGCATATCAAGAAGTAGACCGGGGGGCGCGGTTTTTATAAGGAAGACGTGCCCGTAGGAAAGGGTAGGATTTAAGAGCTTACCGGATATGCATCCTAGAGTAAGCATAGGATTAGTGGAGAGATGGGTGATATTTGTCTATGGATGGGCATCTTTTAAAGACTACGCGGCCAGGTGCTTCTGGTCGAGCTTCACCCGTGAATCTTTTGGCGAGGTTCTACTGCTTTCTCGGTTCTTTTGTATGTCCTTGCTCTGCTGTTTTATGTTGAGTCATTGGCATCTGCACGGTCTCCAGCCATGTGTCAGGTGCTTCGTTCTGCGTCCAGACTTTATTCATGTGTTTGGTGACGGCTTCCTGTAGTATTAGGGGCATCGCTTTGTAGAGCTCGATTACTACTTGGTCAGTCCCGGGAGCTGTCCCGTTCCGCATTTTCTTGATGATTTCCTTTACGTCATCTGTAGTGGGTCCATCACCTTGTACTTCGGTTATTGGCTTTTTTATATTAACTGTTGGTATAATACGGCCCTCGGATTTTTTTAGGATTTGCTCCCATTTGGTCATCGGTACATGAGTGGATTTTTTCGACGTTTTCCTGTAAAAAATGTACAGCATCTGCATGCGTTTTGCAGGGTGGTTTTTCCCCAGTCCGCTGAGGCAGGCCCTGCATGCTTTTGGTTCCTCCTGATATTTAACCTTTTGAAGTGTTGACCGACATTCTTTTACGCGGTAATGCCTATTTGGATTATCTGGTTGCCTGCTTTGTAAGCCTTTTGTAGGTTACCAAGAGCTAGTCGATGATCTCTAGAGAGAACTGGCTGAAGAGTTAAAGTTTCCTGGGCAGCCGCTTTTAATACCTCCGTTATGGTATTCCAGGGTATTTCTATGTTTTCGTCCGTTGAGTTGATTCCTATATCAACTTACAGTATACGCGCCGCACTATGTAGGTACCATTTTGTTTGAAATCAGATGCGTCTTCTCGACATCGAATAAAAAAATAAAATCCAAATATTATTAGAATCAAAATTAAAACATTAACATTAAGATTTAAATTAAAAAACAAACAGTGCAATAAATTGATGTTTAAAATTCGAAATGGTAGAACGAGATAACGAGTGCAATAAAAGAAGATTCCAAAATGTTATTGTTATTGGCAGTACAATGTGGCAAAAAACCAAAAAAATAAATACATAGTAAGCAACAAAAAGTAGATTATAAAATTATGATTCGTCGCTATTAGTTATAAGTTTTCTGCGAAATTGGGAAAATGAGTCTGTAAATATATCAATATTGTTGCAGATATATATTTTATTATAATGGCTAATTATAATAAAATATATATCTGCAACAATATTGATTTTCGATTAATCGATTCAAGGGGGCATTGAGACCAAGGTTAGTTCTTGATGAGGATGGTGCAAAGGTATTTATTTTGCGCAGATATCTAGTCACGGTACGCCTAGGTACAGTTATATTAATTTCTGATAATAACTCAGGTACTTTGATGATGATGATGATTTTGTAAAACAAGAGCTGATCAGAAGTGCTTCTACGTTGTTCAAGTGATATTGAAGTATATAATATATATTCAAGTATATTGAAGTGATTAAGCCTTTGTTCATAAATAATTAATAACGGGACGTGTACTCTGCAATCATTGTACCGAATCGTTACAGTAAATGGCCTATAGCAGAGAGCCTTGCACCTCAGGAGGTTCTCATTGCGCGGCTGGATCAAGCCGTGTCATCCAGCAGCTCATGCAAAGCAGTGTACTCCTGGACACGGCAGGTATATTGACGAAGTTCCTATCTCTAGAGTCCTGACTACCGGCAGCAGCTTGGACTCTGCTCGTGTTACCGTTGGGACACATATTTTTTTATAATAATAAGGTAATAAAGGATTATAAGGAGAAAAGATTCTTTTTTTTTATGTTTGCTTGTTTTTCGGATTTGGCACATGGGACCATGATCTAGTTTGGGACATAGGATCCTTTTTTTCCCGATATTCCCACGGGATCGAGACTTATGCGGGTGAAACCGCGGAGCGCAGCAAGAAATTAATAACCGTAAAGTATAGTAACAAAAACCAACCCAGTTATCATGTTTTTAATGTGGTTATACAAAATAAAATGTATTAAAACCTCTCGATACATGTTTCAAAAGCTGAGTATATCTATGAGAGGCTTTTTCCCAGTAGCATCATCAATCAAACGAAATAGGTAGAAAGAATTTCTCATAGCTGTTGGCTTACAAATCCGTCATCAAGTATGTACTGCCATTGTTGAATACATGGAAATACGGTCAAAAATAGTAATGGATGGCTTTATAATTTGGGTGCAAGAACACTGCCATTATTTTTTATTTATTTTTTTCTTTAGCCAAATTTGTCCCATTGCTGGGCAAAATCCTCCCCCATATTCTTCCACCTTTCCTTGTGCTCTGCCTTCTCCGTCCAATCGGTTAAGAACGAGTCCAAATCGTCACGCCAGCCTGAGGCAGGCCTGACATTATTAGAACATAAAAAATGATCCGTTCAACCGGATCCTCTTCATGTAGATAAGTGTGTCAGTGCCTACGCCCTAAGCACGAAGTCCGTAGTTTCGGCCAAGTTACGGAACTGTCCTACTCCATGTCGCTTGTGGACATAAGATTAGTTTAGGGCCCGACCTAAGAATGAATGACACCACAATTTGATAGTTGTTTCTACTTCCGGTGTGTTTTCAAGAAAAGATAAATTAATCGGGTATAGGATTCACTTCGAAGTTTCGGTTTACTTTTGTACGGCCCCGTATCTTCGTTGACGGACTTATTGAGTAGACCTTCTGTAACTAAGAAAACTCAAAAACTTGGCCACGTATTCCATATGTACAATTAACTTCGGGCCATTTTACCAATACGTTGAGCCCTGCTAAAGCCAAGCGACCAATAGAATGAAAGATGCAATTGGCCTTCCCCATGATTAAGGTATTTCCCAGATTCATCCCACAGCAGCCATGCCATGAGCTGGATGATGTAGATGTAGCGTTTATACATAGATAGTAAAAAAACCGGTCAAGTGCCAGTTGGACTCACGCACCGAGGGTTCCGTAAAAATTTGTAGGTATGCAACTACAAATTTACGTGTCTCGGATTTTTTCCTGTTACTTGTGCTGCATGCCACATTGCCTCTTGCCATATTTCATAATTCTAGGTCAACGGGAAGTACCCTATAGGTTTTGATTCTCTTGCGAGTGTCAAAATATGCGGCATAAACGAAACATAAACGCCCGTATCTTTTGATTGCGTTGACTTAGAAGTTTGATTTTTTGACTGCTTCAAGGGATTGCAGCCTTGAGTATTTGATATTAATATATATTTGATAACTCCACGCGTTCCTAAGAAAAAAGGTCTTGACAGACGGACAACGAAGTGATCTTCTAAGGGTTCTATTTTTCCTTTTGAGGTGCAACCCTGAAAAAATAAACAGAATGAAGGTTGTGGTTTGAATAAACGGACAATAAAGTTAGTAGTGCATTTGCTTTAAGCATCCCGGTCTTAATATACGTATCTGTTTATAACTACTCATATAAGTAAACCATGTATTACCACTACTGCTTTTAGTGTGATACACGAATATAATCTTTATCATTATACGCGTGTGTACACTGAGTATAGACACACTGACAAGACAGCTCCATCGATCATTGTTAGCAAACAGAACTTAATTAACACGACGAACGCTAAATGTATCCATTAAACTTTGACTATAAATACTCACAGTACTATCTAAGATATAATATATTATATTCTAAAGCCTCATCGGTGCCCTGAGGATACAAAGAGTTATATTTGGAGCCAAATAATATAATATCATGTAAAACGTTGTAGCACCTATTTATAAAAGAGAATACAAAATACGTGTCCTGATATATCTCTGAAACGGAAAAGTCTACGATACAAGGACACGAGGTTCTCGTACATTTATCTACGTAGACCGCTATAAAATCTACCTACCTATAATCAATTTGCATAACAATTCAGTACTCTGAATGTACCTACCTACTTAGATATAGATTTAATTATTGAAACTTTATGATCAGTGATAAATACATAACATTATTAACATTACAGGAGTGGATTTGTCTGCCTGCGTCTGCATTCCCGAGTTCATACAACCCTAATCTCTTCAGGGCGAGAGTGAATAGGCTTCTTCTGGGCAAGATCGTTCTACCGTAGATGTCATCCCTGCCTCTGAAAAAAAAAACATACTTAATCAGCCTATTAGGCCGTAATCCACGCGGGCCCAGTTGGTAGATGTCACATGTCTTCGAATATTTGGTTCTAGGCATGCCGGTTTCCTCACGATCTTTTCCTTCACTGTTGTGATAGCAGTGGTGATGAAATAATTTACACAAAGTAAAGCGCCTGTCTGGGTCATTGATGAAAATGTAAAAAAACGGGTTGCACTCCGGGACTGCCGGCAGAAGTGAAAACTTGAATATTTACGTTGTGCATTTTTGATATTTTGGAACGCGGTCTACTCTCCCTCCGTCTTACGAATTTTCGATCAGGTCACGTGTCCTGACGCGAGTTTAACATTTTTTACCCATCACAAAAAAAGTGCACAACGCCGCTAAAGAATTTTTCACTTCAAAAAATCCAATACGACCCAAAGTCGGTTAGGATGGAACATGATGCAGTGTCGTTTGTGGTTTAGTTCATTTTAGCTTCAAGCTAACTTTGGTTGAGTAAAACAAACACATTGCATATCATCACGCCTGTTTTCTTGGAAGGGATAGGCAGATATTATGTACCTAAGGCAGATAAGAAACCCACATTTCACCAGTCATGTTTTATTCTCGTAATTTAGATATACAGAGTAGCGATTATGTTATCACAATAAACTGTACAGTGGTTATTACAAGCTGTTATCACTCTGTTAAAATAATAAAATAAACTCTTTTATTTATTAAAATAAATTAAACTAGTTTTTTCAAACAAAGTAAATAGCTTAAAAATTGACACTAAATAAACCACCCTTGATAATAGGCACTTAGACACGCGCGGGGTGATGATATTAACAATTAAACACAAACTTTGTGGTATTGTCACCAAATATTTAATAACAAACTAAGTTTAACATTGTTAAATACTCTCACGGTACGATACGATTATTTTAATTATGTATGTTTCAAATACGTTATGTAGTGGTTTTAATACGTAGTTTCAATTAATGTGATAACCAGGTCGGAATTAGGTTGAGTTATTTGTATTATATTTATGTACTTGCATCGAAATGTTGATATTAATATGGATCTTCCCGGGATTTCTAATAGACCATCCCGCAATTGTTTTATTTTGTTGTCACAAGCTATGTTGTGCGAACTACAAATGTGGCAACATCGCGCGTGTTAGCATTTGTATTTTGCAACTTCGGACATCTGATGTCGTAGATATAAATTTGGCAACGTCGCGGGTGCAGTGGTTTAAATTGTGTAAAAGAAAATAACTTTTTTATTTAATAAATCACGGCATTTTTCTGCTCTTTAAAATTAATCTCGGGATTGAGGCATATTCACTTTATTCTTTCGCTGTATGAAATCAGTGTAAGTAAATAAATAACTCTACCTAATTCCAACCTCTGGTGATAACCTAATCGCAACATTGTAGAATGGGCATGATTGCCCAAACAAGGGCAATCCTATTTGTTTGGATCTCATACAATTGTAAAAGACACAGTATTTATTTTAAAAATAAACATTAGGAGTGATTAATGTAGCATTATTATTAACAACATCTAACATAAAAATAAGATGTAATCTGCAGAATTTTAGTATCTTTTGTATTACGCGAGGATTCGAAATGACAATATAATTCGTTATTTCTTTTAAAAATGTGTTCGTAGGCGAGTATTCAAATAAATTTTGAATCTTTTAGCATTTTAGTTGGTTTGCATCTCTTGGATGAATAGAAATTGAAATAATTATGTTTTCAACGGACCCTTTTTAGATTTCATTTAAAAAAACCTCTTATTATTCATTAGTTTAGAAAAGCAAAATGGTACTAGGATTTCCAGCAAATAGGTACATAAATTTTGAATTAAATTAGGGAGTTACTTCGTTCTTATGCTAATAGTGCCTTAAAAACAGTTTGTTACCCCGAATCACGCGGTCGAATTCGTTTGCAAAAGCTAATAAAATTATTTTATCAAAAGAAGTCAAATCAATCTGCCTAGCCTTTTCTCGACCATCCATCCATCCATATTTTATTTTCTGGTCGGCTTCTAGTCTAACCGGATGCAGCTGAATACCAGTATTTTACATGGAGCGACTGCCTATCTGACCTCCATAGACCAGTTACTCGGTAACACGAGTTGGTATGACTGGTTGTCAGAATTTGGGCTTCCAACTTCCTGTGAAGACTATCAATGATGTAAGTATGACAGCCAGGACCAAGCGTAACATGTTTTTAGAGGCACGAAGTTTCGATATGTAAAGGATGGTCACCCATCCACAAACCGACTGCGGCTACCATAGCTGACCTATTATTACCCACGAGCTCCTCATTTTATCAAAAGAAATAAAGTGTAAAAATAATATCATCGTTGAATGCCCCTACCACTTCTAAGCTAGCGTAATGCCTCCGTTTTAAGGAATAAATCCACGAATTTCTGTCTGATTTATTAACCGGAAAATACTGATTTATAGCGAACCTTTTCCTCTCAATACCATTCGATATTTTTCTTCTTTCAGCATTAGCTCCATAACTGATTAAATTCTAAATTTATATCGCTGAGATTTTTCTATTAATAATTTTCTATTATTATTCATTCGCATTCTATAGAAGATTGCAGAGGATCTGGATGAGACTCGCATAAACCAGGGAAGCATGACATAAAAGGGTGAG
The DNA here is from genome assembly GCA_949629185.1 of Apamea crenata. Lineage (NCBI taxonomy): Eukaryota > Metazoa > Arthropoda > Insecta > Lepidoptera > Noctuidae > Apamea > Apamea crenata. The sequence goes on along the minus strand of OX451356.1, from coordinate 7,883,522 downwards.
CAATGGGTGGTACAAGACTGCCAATGACGATGTTGATTTATTCGCATTTACTGAAAACGGTCTTTGAGGTTGACCCGTTTTGGTCGCAACAACGGGTTCTCCCCTCCCTGTTCTCCATTCAAATACAGGGTGGCAGGGACAACGACACGCAAACTGATACCATGAATTCAGACACATGATTCAAGACTAGAAATTATTCAGAAGTTTTTTTCGTAATTTCTCCCCTAGCGTAGAAATTCTTCGTAGGTTAACCAAAAACAAAATTCTGCTGTTTCATAGTAAAGTGCAACACATACGCTGTCAAAATGTATGGCATAGCCAACTTTCTTTTTAATAACCGACGAAAAATTTCAACGGGGATCAGAATTATGTGCTGAATCCATGGTAACAGGTTGTACGTCGTTGTCATTGCCACCCTGTATAATTAGAAAAACTAGGGTAAATATGCTCCTTGCTAAATAATTTAATCATCCCAACTATGTTGGGGTCTGCTTCCAGTCTAACCGGATGCAGCTGAATGGAGCGACTGCACAACCTAGGTCCTGGGTAATACGATTCGTAAGACTGGTTGTCACTGTTGTCAGACTTTCGGGCTTGTGACTGTGGTACCCGTAACGACTGTCAAAGATCCACGAATGACAGCCGGGACCAACCGCTTAACGTGATTTCCGAGGCACGGGGAGGTCTCGGGTGGGAAAAATGTTTACCCATCCACAGACTAACCGCGGCAAGCGTAGCTTAACCTGATCGATCGACATCGACATGTGCGGCTGTTATTATTTAGCCACGGGCCCCCCTTAGTGAATAAATAGCAACTAATAAAAATGTTATTCAAGTTATCCATTTCTTAATTCAAGTTATTCATCTGATAATTTTCGACCACCACAATTATATGCATGTAATCGTCATCAAAAATACATGTGCTGCAGAAATTAATAACATTTCAACGATGATATCCTCGAAATAATAATGATTGCAGCTGAAAACGGTTTAAAGTTTTACTTGTTGGAATAATTTACAAATGTATCGAACGTGGGTATTTTTAAGTGTGAATACAATTTTAATGAAACGAATATCTTCTCATAAATGAATTGAAGCTGTAAATAATAATTATATATTATAAAATGACTGTCTAGGAGTTGCAAGTGCTACTGCTGAGCATGAGGTCTAATGGTTGGGGGGTTGGGGTTTTAATTCCCGGGCCAGGCAAAGTGTTATTCGGTTTTTCTATCTGGAATTTATCAGTCGCAGCCCGGAGTAAGAAGGCCAATTCGCGTAAATAAAAACGTTCAAAATCTAGTCGCAATCTCATCTCGGTGACAAACAAATGTCAAAAACCTGTCAAAATATAGGTAGGTAAGTATTTTTGACAGATTGAGACTGAGATCAGACTGTGAACGTTCTTAAAATTACGAGAATTGCCCCTCTGGTTTTGTGCACGGTTGATGGCTCGCCCCGTAATACATGGGACTTAAACTTAACTGGCGAAATGTGGGTGTTCTATATGTATCTACGTTTCCAACCAACACATCGGGGAAATAAGCCGTGATGTTATGTTATACAACGTGTCGTTTTGCATCCTCGTCAAATTCAAGGAGGTAACTATGCTACTGATTCTCGACACGAATCAATAATAAAATAAGTAGGTGCTCTTTTTTTCTAATTTTCGGAAATCGGCATGAGTGGCATACGCATTTCAAATGCGGCCTGTGTGAGACCGCACTGTAACTGCCCTTTTACACACACATAAAAACGCGGCTGTTAGGTATACGATACCATAACGCGATTCTGTTCTTTGAAAGTAGGTGTGTTCTGAAATACTGTCAAACTTAAATAACTAAAAAAACAAGTATGTATTCATTATTTACCAAGGATCGTAATTTTATTTAACTATTTATGTCTTTCATAATAGCCTCCTGAAATTTGACGAGGATGCAAAACAACAGCTTGTATTTTAAAACTAGCTGTGCCCGCGGCTTCACTCACGTGACTGTGTATTCTATTGGCATTGGTAATTCAATATTGCTAATCCTCCATAGTCAATAGCGTGATAATATTCAATGATTACCGAGGTAATAGCGTGCTTAACACACCATCAGTTTCATTTTGACAGTTCAACATTCATTGCGTTATTTACGTTAAAGTTGAGCAGACAAATTTTTCGAAAATATGAAGCAATGGATTCCGCAAACTGTAACCATGAATTCAGCACATGATTCTAGATCTCTTAACGCTGGGGGTTCAGAATTATGTACTGAATCCAAGGTAACAAGTTGCCTGTCGATGTCCCTGCCACCCTGTATCGATAAAAGAATTAAATATAAATATTAAATCTGAATTATCTTTTTGTATGGACGCGTTTCTGTGACAAATAAACCAATTTTTCTTTCTTTCAATATTCTGAAAAATTCTGATTTTTGCGGATTTATTTAGACTACGGCTGTAGTCTAAATAAATCCGCAAAAATAAGAATTTCAATCTCAAACTTCACACCACCACCACCAAAACATTAACGTTCTTATTATTCATATTCTTATGTAATCCTTCCTATCCTATCTAACAGTGGCTTTGTGGACACTAAGATCATCAACTGCCGAGTAGACGCCAACGTGTAGAATCGTAGGCAGTAAATCCTTGGAGATTTACGACCTTTCTAATGGACAGGTAAAGTGACAACACAAACATGGTCGGGGACTAGTGCCGACACTTAAAGGGAGTATCCGGTATTGCATGCTTTTATAACACGAAACGAATAAAATAAATTATCCGTTTAAAATAGAGCTAAATAATTGTGTAGCGATATACAGGGTCAAATATTGTAAAATATTATTTCAAATGAGGTAGATACCTAATATATTTCACTGCAGCCTGATGAAGTTCACAGGAGTAGCATTGAAGTGCATTGAAAATGTTGAGAAGTGATTTTAATTGTATTTTTGTAATTTAATTTTTTAACTGCGGGTATTTTATTTGTTATTTTTATTTTATTTTTGATAGTATTATAATAGTATTTTTATTGTATTTTGGGTAGTAAATGTAAGTTGGATGTACGAGTATGTGTATCTTTGTGGTAGTAACATTGCATTGACGTTATACCTGTTAAGGTGTTATTTACGTAATTATAAATAGATAAATGAATAAAATTAGATATCGAAACTCCGTAGACGTCATGGGTCGATGGTCATGGCAAATAAGAAATTAATTTGACGAGTTTTTTTCGGGGTCATCAGCCGTAGCTAGTGGAAATATATTATAGTTTTTTTTTTGTGTTAACTTCACGTACGTGATGGGTTTCGATATCTAAATACGATAAAACAAAAACAAAAACTGATTTTCCCAATTCATACTTCAGGTAACATCACAAGCGGTCGTTGACCCCAAAAAAGAATCATCAAATCTTTTTTGTTTTATCTTATCGTGTTTAGATAGGATACCCATAATATCTGCAGAGTTCCAGCTAATTTAATTTTACCTTGTATACGATACCTAGTCGGAATTTTAGTTGAAAGTGAATAGTATATTTGGTCGTTAAATCAAATCAAATCCATTTATTTGCCAGAATGTAGGTTTACAATGTATGATCTCAAAACTATAATGGCCCATTTGCATTCTACCATTACACACGGTGTGCAAATAATCTGCACAATGTTATTCATCGCTTAATTAAAATAAACGGACAGATAGATTCATAGAAATCGTCCGGTCTTTGTTGTTCTCCTAACAATGAATGAAAGAAAGAACGAAAATACCTTCATTTAATTATAGTAGGTACTTACTTACCTATACCTAATGGGAATTTACGGAAAGGAAAACAAGATCCATGATTAAATCCACTCACGGCTAATTAGATAAACATAACATAGCGCCTATATTCCCTGAAAGGTTAGGCAGAGGTGGACCTATGGTACACCAATATTTCACCCGTTATGTTTAAGTCCCATGTAACAGGGGGCGCGGCTACTGAGAAATTCTAAATGAAAAACCCCAATAACACTTTGCCCGACCCGGTAACCGAACGCAGGACCTCATGCTCAGCAGTAGCGCTTGCGACCACGAGACCAACGAGGCAGTCGAGGCAGGCGAATTAGATGACAAACAAAATTCTAAGAGCCACAACTTTTTGTCAGTAAAGTAAATACCGATGTAGCGGTATCTACAACGCCACATGCGAACATCGCGTAATACTGACGTCGCGTTGGGCCGTTGCCCGCCAAGCACAATACCCATCTGGTCAGAGGATCCTCCCTTTTCTATTGAGGATGAGTGAACTTTACACCCTCACGACGTTCCTAATACCTCTATACCGACTAAAATAACAAAATCTAAACTGTTATGCTTCATTATAAAACCAAATCCCCTAATCACAACTAAATATGTATTAAGTTGTATGTATAGCCATGTTTTGGCCATTTACTGCTAACCTCCGGAAGAGAACCGGAGTTACCGACATGGTTGCAGAGTAAGCAAACTGAAGTGGCAGTGGGCTGGTCATGTTTGTCGAAGGACCGATGGCTGGTGGAGCAGATGAGTCCTGGAGTGGAGACCGCGTATCGGCAAACGTAGTGTGGGACGCCTCATAGCTAGATGGATGGACGACTTAAGGAAGGTGGCTGGGACCAACTGGATGTGGAAGGCGGAGAACAGGGTGTTGTGGCGCAGCCTGGCAGAGGCCTATGTCAAGCAGTGGATGGCAATAGGCTGAGTTTATTTATTGACTGTTAAACTGCAATGATGTTCGTAAAATGGTTCATTTTACCAACATCATTATTTTGTTAAGTTACTAAGTTCAACAAAACAGTAGAAATGTGATGAGATTTGCAATAAATCGCCAAAACCTCATAGCTAATGATGGCACAGTTTACCAACTAAAGTACCTACTTAGATTCAGAAGGCACTTTGCCAACTGCATAGAAAATAATATTCGTAAAAGGAAATCGTCGTATGGAGTGCTTAGTGCAATCGATGATTACAACTTATGCTGCCAGCTGCAGACAAGCTGTCTGTCTATAATCCCCTTAATGCTACCGTACATCAGCCTCGTCGTCCGTGGTTCAGCCTTCAGATCCGTATTACTTCTTATAAATCCGGATTTTTAAGGCGTCACTACGGAAGCAAACTGAACTGCCTGACGATTTTGTGTTTCTGCGTTATCCGAGGCCCCAACACAAACGCGCACAATAGAAGCGGTAAAAAATAAAATTTGCTGTTCCATACATTTTGAACGCGTATTACACTTTTCTATGAAAAAGCGGGGTTTTTTTTGATAACCTACGAAAAATTTCTCCGCTAGGGGGTTTAGAATCATAATTATGCTGGATTTATGGTTACAGTTGACGCGTCGATGACACTGCCTACTGCCACCCTGTATAAAATAATCAAATAATAAACGGTAACGTTACGTTTACTCTGCGCGTTCATCTTAGGGCTTTGTTCAGAACTGTTCAGAATTTCAGGTATAGAACTTAATGCTCCTAGATGTTAATTTCAAACAATCCTCGCATGACTGTTCACACTTAGTCTTCCCAGTTCCAAGAATTATTTTCCCTAACACATGCAGAGTAATAGGTACCGAGTAATACGGTAATACCAGAGTCAGGAGGTCTGTCGTACCCATTACCTCTGAGAGGGAAGTTGGCGATGTTTCATTAATCACGACAAGTTAAATGCGCCAGTAATTTGGTGCCTCGTTCTACTTGTTATGGAACTTTGCGGTTTGCTGCACATTTGCAACGTAGACTTTACCCGCTTTTGACGTCTCGTTTAACTACTTCAAAAGTTTTGGTTCTTTATTTCTTTTTGTTATTTTTTTCTTGCAATTTCGTCACCATTGTCATAGAGAAAATAGAATGGAAATGTTGGTTGTATTTTAAGTTCTTTTTATTTTTTTTCAAATTCAAATATATATACTTTTTTTAATAATCGATTTTAATAATATAGGTAGGTGTAGTTTGTGTAGTATGTCGTTATTCTTGTTGTAGATTTTTTTCTTACTGTCTTTGAAATAGTTAAAAATATGTCGTTACAGTCACGAGCAAAAGTATGTATACACTCGGCTTTATTCAAAAGCCATTTCCACTCATAGATTATTGAATGAAATTTTATGTTGTTACGAACATAGCATTTTCAAACCCATAGGTTTATGTAATGTGTCGTATTTAAACGTTGATTCGTTATTTTGCGAAAAAAATCACAATTTAAAGTTGACAAGTGTTGACATATCTCGTGACTGTACATGTTAATTCGTTTACAAACTACAAAAACAAACAAACAATTAAACTAGGTACTAGGAATTCCATGTTATAATATTATGCATAAAGAAGTCTAGTCACAAGACAAGACAAGAGACAACACAAGAGTGAGTGATAGACAAGAGTGTCAACATTGTTATGCTTGAGTACGAGTCTTTTTGACTATGTGTATCTTAAGTCTTTTTTATTTTTTTTTATTTTAATATTATTACTTTTTAGATGTAATTGTGCGTTTTGTTTGTGCAGAATAAAATATTTTTCTTTCTTTTCTTTCTTTCTTTCTTAGTCTTTGACTTGTCTACGTCTAGACTCCATTTTGAATATTCTTAACAAAGAAGAAGGAGTAAAATCTACTTTCCATTATTATAGAATATAAAACTATATTGTGCAAAATAAAAATAGGTACCTTCTTATTATAAAATAAGAGTCTCTTTTGAAAGAAAATGCAGATATTTTATACAAAGGAACAAAAAGACGATTCGCGGAACTTCGGGTAGGGAACCCGCATTTATCTTTGCGTGATATTGCTAAAACAATAAAGGGCAAAAGGTTCCATATCATAAAAACAAAGACGTATAAAAGTGCTATCTCTTTGATTTGTTGTAGCCTCGAGTTGGCAGTGTATTTTGGGTTTTAGTTCACTAATGGTTTGTTTTGCATTTAGATTTTTTTTTCGCAGTGGATTTAGGCCTACTATGCTGAGGCGTAGGTACTATTTTTTGTTTTAAAATCCAGAAAAGTTTAGTCTATTCCAAAGTTATCTCATTAAAATGTAAAAAAATGGATCAGAAAACGTATCTATGGATGCCACTAATGAATTGAGTGCTTAACTTTGCTTATTTGAATACTCGAATCCGAAATTATAATTTTAAATCACCATAGCATAGTATTTTTCATTTGACAATTGAGGTTAATTAAGTATATAACCTTAATAATTAATTGACGATAATTTTCCAATTATAATTTAATAATGTTATTTAAACATAAGTGTTGGAAGCAGTGGTAAGTTGAAACCTTCTAAATGCGGGCGAATGTGTAAACACTTCCCTTTAGTGAGATATTTAGTGATCACATTAGATTTTAGCCTAAACAGGGTTTATTTACATTTTCATCAGGTAATTTTGGCACAGACTATAGGTAAGTCTCATCAAAATAATAAGATGCAAAACATTAGATAACTTCATATAATTTAAAATCAAGATACCAGCAATATCAAAAAAATAATGTTCAATCTGTGAGTTCAATTTACTTAAGTACTCATTGGGGAGTTACAGAGTTACCTACTCCGTTTCACACAGCAAATATCCTCATGTAAATAGGTACCATTACCCACCTACTAAGCTTTTAACGTAAAGAAGCTTATTATCCCGACGTACGTACAACTTAGCACTTCAGGGGCTAAAAGCTACGTCGAATATAATCCAGAACACAAGTTATGTAAAGTATAAATTATAATACATTTCGAAATGACACTAAGTGCTCATACACACGAGCGACACGCGTCAATGGCAGAGGCAACTAGCCGTCGACAAAGAAAGAAAAGAAAGAAAATACATTTATTTGCGGCAAACATGACGCATAAAAAAAAAGAACAAACACACAAAAAAAAATAAAAGTGGGAGGTAAACATGCGTCACATTCACGCAACACAACATGCTGCTCCTGTATATGAGCACCGCGCACCGTACTCAAATACACGAGCGGCACGCGTTGTCGATGGCTGCAGTTGTCTCTGCTGTGGACGCGTGTCACTTGTGTGTAGGTATGCATACTAAACCATAGCTCTAAATCTATTAGACCAGTGAGGCGTGCTGTACACTTGTTCAGGTCGGAAGATCCGATTCGGCAGTCTTCATTTGTTGAACAAAAAAGCCGATCCGAAGCAATTACTACAAACAGGAAACGGAATGATCAGTGCGCAAACTGTAACCATGAATTCAGCATAATTATGATTCTAGACCCCCTAGTGTAGAAATGTTTAGTCGATTATCAAAAAATAAAGTATATTCCGCTTTCATTCTGCTCATGTCGATCTGCAAACTCCTTTCGGCATCTACTTTCGCTAAATTAGTATGCTGCTGTTGATGCAAGCTGTGTATGATTTTAGGTATAGCCGAGCGGATTTTTTCCCGAACATAAGGTATCTACATACATCATAATTCTATTCGATTTTACCGCCCGGCTATGCATTACGCCTTACGCTTACCACTACGATTTCGCAGCGAAATGTCTTGACGGATGAGTTTTTTATACATACCTACATTTTGTTCTCCAATCGCAAGGTCTACACATACCCGCTGCGTTCGTGTACTAACGGCCTAAACTTACTAAGTAGAAGTCAGTGTTTTACACTGACTTCTATCACCTGTGGCTGTAACTGGCTTACCACTGGTTTAGAATGACGTAAGACTGTGCCAGATTTACCTAGAGCTAAACCGCTGGCTTGAGCTGAATAATATTTGAAGGTGTTACGTGCAAATATGATAATGCTTTGGGCTGTACGTATGGGTAAATGGTTTGGCTTTAGTTTCTTGTGTAACAAAAATAAATCACAAACTCGGTAAGAGTTTTGTCTAAGCTAGGTAATTTTACATAATTATCTACAGTGGCTTGGAGAACAGTTACCGATACGTCAAAGGAGTGGAGTGTAGTATGGGAACGATTTCGAGATTTGAAAAATAAAACAGATTTTCCCAATATCTTGTCTGATTATGCGGATATAAATGTATGAAGTTTTTTTCACGATTTCAGAGTTGGTCTTATTATCAAATCAAAGTATTCAATTAAGGCAGAAATTTTGAAGGTACACACAAGACAGTCCCCCAAAACGCTCGCCGGACGTGGTGTCCGGCGAGCGTTTTGGGGGACTGTCTTCGAGCGTTGTTCTTCGTGTTTTAGCTGGGAAGAAGAATTTGCGCTATAAACTCCCCATAACAAAAGTTGTACATTTTCATGAGTACTACATTCATTTCAGGTATCGATAACGGTTCTCCAAAGACACTATATAAGCGTATTATTTTATAAAATGACAATAAATTAATGTCTCATGAGATGCGTCGGTGTCGTACAAGTAATACGACAAAATGTGAATCTTGTCGAGAGACGAGACGCATTGGTTAGTTCGACATGAGTGATGTCTGACGATTCACAAATCTTGCTCAAATCCGCCACGCGTCTTATGTAGAATCTTGTTTCGTCACGGCTCCATTCATGTGAAAAATTCCTACTTTTTCGAGATAAAAACTACAAAATTATGTGTATACTTACATATGCAAATTGTGGTTAAATCCTTTGTAGTGCAGCCAAATCTTCACAGCAGTAAAGTTACGACGTCGTTAAGTTCCAAGCACACATTCATATTCAAGCAGTTTCTTGTAGTCTAACTTGTTTTTGTAATCTTTAAACTTACCAATACGTATTTATAATTAACTAGCTTCTGCCCGCGACTTCGTCCGCGTGAAATTTCTTGTACCCCCGACCTACCCCGAAACAAAATTTGTATTCGTTTGTATGGGAGTATAGAAAAGTGTTGTTTTTAGACTTTTTCAGGCAATTTTTTTATTTTTTCTCTGCGTAAGAACCATCCTCGTACTTCAAAGAATATTCTAAAAAAAGAATTAGCGAAATCGGTTCAGCTGTTCTCGAGATTTGCGATTAGCAACACATTCAGCGATTCATTTTTATAATATAGATTGCATTGATTGGACAGTGGTTGCCCAAGGGGTGTCTACCGCGACTTACGGGTGGTAGGTTCGAACCCAGACAGGCGCTTTACTTTGTGTAAAATATTCATCACCACAGCTATAAAAACGGTGAAAAAAACACCGTGAGGAAACCAGCATGTCCTAGAGCCAAATAATCGATGACATGTGACACTTACCAACCCGCACTGGGCTTATGTGGTAGATTATAGCCCACTGAGTCCCAGTAGTGAGAACATTATAGGCTGGTTATGCTTATCAAGAGTAAACAAACTTCATCTTTAAAGCGTACTAAATTTTCCCGCTTTCCCGCGAGACAAGTAAAAGCACGTTTCACACCAACACACATGTGCGATCTTAGCTATAAATAAATATGTACATCGCTGATGACACATCGTATAACGCACTTCGCCTCACAAACCGCTCCGACGAAGGTTACCGAGAAAATTGCCATCGAAATACGTTACATATTGGAAATTGCCGTAATTTGTTAACGTTATATCTCCCAAGAGTGCTCCATACTCACATTTTTTAAATTTATTGCAGCATGTATTTTTTATCTCCACACTACCTGCGCCGGATTTCGAGTAATGAGAAACGAAATGAGCTCCAACGTTCTCCTGACGAGAAAATGTGCTGAGTTTTTTTTTTTTGTTAGTTTTAAACGGCTTATTAGGCACCTCGAAAGCTCGGGAAACGGCCAGCAGACAGTTACAATTTATTCGAAATAGTTTCGTGTATTTTCTACGTAACTGGGCTCTTATATTTTATCTAGGGGTTTTACGTACGAGTAACGACTGCAGTATTTTTCAGCGTGTAGATATAAAATTCAGAAATAAAGCTAAATGTTTGGAAAAATCTGGATGGTATGGGAAATAATATTGACAAAGGTCTGGTTATAACGTAGAATTTAGACGTCCAATATTTCTATTTATTTTGACTCTTTTTAGTTTTGTCGATAAATTCCAAGAATCCTTATGTTGCAAATCATCATCATCATCAGCCTATAGCAGTCCATTGCTGGACATAGGCCTTATTGCACGCCATTCAACTCGATTTTTGGCAGCTCTCATCCAGCTGCTACCAGCCATCTTGCGAAGATCGTCGGAATCGGGGAAAGTTATACTTATTACAAAAAAAAAACATTTTCGGGAACTTTGGTTCATGTTACAGGAAGATAAGCCATAGATACATTTAGTACTTAGTATATAATTATTTTGTATTTTATATCGTAAAACTGCAACTTTATAAAAAACCGTTTTTCATTGACCCATAATTGGCCATGATTCAAATTCAATTTTTTTTTTCTCTTCACAAACAATAACAGCATAGTATTTAGACAGGCTTAGAAACTATTAACATTAGTTTGTGAGAGACTGGTGTCTGCACTAGGAATACCTGTATAGCAGATCACCACCACACGGTATATAAACATAATTAGTTATTTAGTAAATGTGAAGGGATATGGGTAATAATATAAAAAATAATGATAAGCATACCTACAGATAAAAAACAATGAAACAAAGTCTGAAACAAGGACCTCCGGTAAATTCATTGCACGCTTTCATAAATTCGAAAGTACATTATGTTTTTCTTCTTGATATTTTCGAAAAAATACTACCTTTTTGCTACAAAACAGATTTTCATAGTTTACTACGTAGGTATACCTGGGAAATAAAAAACAATTAGTAATGTTAAGGACATTAAAAAAGTCAAGCAAATCTGGCCAGAGCTGCGGTTGAAAAATAACTTATTATACTAACGTTATAAGGGACGAATGGCACTTGTTCGCAGTTTACAGGAGATACATATCCGCCCGAGCGTAGAATTGAATTCGGACCACGGTACAGTGTAAACACTAGGAAATCAAAAAGCGTAACAGTGCTTGTTTCGCATTTTTCTTTCTACATTTTCATTGTAAAGGGGAAAAATGGAAGAGGATTTTGATTGTGTAGCTACATTTCTATAAATTACTTTTTTTTTTTTTGTTACTGACTACTTGTCTATTCTGTCCCAATGCTGAGCAAATGCCACCCACAAATCGTTCCAAGAACTCTTTTTTCCGCACCACGTCGAATCAGCCCTCTTGTTACGCGTCCAGATCGTCTCGTCATCTCTTTCTGGGTCGGCCTCGGCGACGCCATCCATCTTCAGGCACCCATTGTGTGGAGGCTTTTGCCCAGCGGTCATCGTGCTTCATAAGTGGTGAAGGGTGAGCGTTTTGGGGGACTTTCTTATGTAATTTTGACGTTCAAAAAGGGCTGATTCCCAGCCTATTTTGATTAAAAAAAAATCCATGTCTCTATTAACTTAATTTGAAAAAATACCTACACATTATATTATTATTGTCAAAGAAATCTTTATTTATGTTTATTATAAAAAGTATCAAAATACATACCTACATACATCCATATTTCGAAAAGGCTACGAAACTAATACATACCTTCATACACATACTGTATCCATATAACAATACGAATCACTAAACACCGCCGGCAAAATACACGTGTGAGTAAACTTATTTTCATAGATACGAACTACGTATATACAAATTGTATTTATGTTTCAAATTGACGATATTTCAAGTTAAACAAATATCAACTTAATTTTAATAACAATTAAGTAGGGTTCAGAGTAACTAGCACTATTGAAAAGTTATAAAAATGTTTGAAGTTGTAGCGTAAATTGAGCTTTATTTTGTAGGAATTAAAGTTATTTTTCCATAAACTCATAATTGTTGACGGCGAATATGTCGCGATATTAGATTAGGTATACCTGGAAAAAGAAAAAAACAATCAGTACCTAAACATTAAAAGATTCAAGCAAATCTGGCCAGAGCTGCGGTGGAAAAATAACTGTGAGTGAGTAAAAACGCATTGATTTTTAATCATTCGCTACAAGCTTTTAACATTTAATAAAAAAAAATACAAACGCTGGGTATTGTGCTGTAAGACTTCATAATAAAGAAAACTCTAATAGCATTTTCCTAGCAAACTCTTTAAAAAAAAGACCCTTTGCTTCACTGACTACGTACTCGTACGATATTAACTTACTAATTTTCTACGCCATTAATAAAGATACATATAAGATTGTTAGTGTTACTACAAAGGCTGCGTACACAAGAATCGATCCCACCAACGTAAGCAAAATCTAAGCAGTATCAAAATACCTCCTCAAGATGCTCGCAGGCTTCTTATCATATAAAGCTATTGGCTATAATTAAGCTGCTTAAGGGTCTCTAACAACAGTTTGCTGACGCAAGAGTCTTCTCTTAGTCACGTTTTTGCTTCGTCATAGAGCGTTGAAGACTCTACAAATTGTGCAGAGCATTGGAACAAAGCCAACTGTTTATGAATGCAGTGTTTCGCGTAACGAGCGAAATATCTCTCACTTAAATTATATATTTTTCAAGCAATTGTATCAACACTTCGTAAATATCGTTTTGTAATTAATGGCTCGAGGAATGGTGGGTACAAGATAGGTGTGCGAGTATTGGTTAGTTTTTATTTATGAATGGACACAAGTGTTCTTTATTGGTAGTTCCAACTGGAATAAGTTTTCTGCTTCCTTCGGGATGTAATAACTTTCTATTCGGCATTTTTTGCTATTCAGAACGCACAGGTGCATTCAAAATGATCTTTGTTCTAAATTCATGTAGGCATCAATATGATGCCAAATCTACCACAATGTGGGTCCCACGAAACGTCCGGCGACATCGAGGCAGACTGACAAAAGATGGCGGGACGAGCTTGACGGCGACAGACAGGATTCGTCGGTTGGTGGATTGGGACAGAGAGGAGTGGAAAGATGAAATAATATTATAGTAAAAAATAAAGGAAATTATAATATTAAATTAATAAGATTCCCACATAACCAATATTCGATGAATATTGGTTCTACACATCAATCACCTCGTCATGCCTAGGTGTACTATTGATCTTCGGTTTTCAGAACTAACATTACACCTAATACTCCATGGGAGGTAATTATTAAATAATATAAGTCGAACACCCATTCTCATGTGATCCGACTGGCAAAACTTGTATTGAAGCTCACTCCACCTATATTTTCACGGTGAGATTTTTATTAGCGTCCTTTATTTAATACTTATGGGACCAGCGTGAACGAATCCAAACAGGGGGCCTACTCCGAAGTAATATCGGCCGATTGTTCGGCCGTTTCCTGCTATGAAGTTACTATTTGGTTCGGTCGGTCCCGATCCTACACTCCTACACTCTTTCGAATATTGACCATGGTCCCGACCCAACTGAGCCGATCCGAACGTTTTTTCGCATTTTTCAATAATATTCGGTTCGGCCATGTATCGGTCATATCCGAACATTCGCACTTTGCACTTCGGAGTAGACCCCCAGGTCTTTGGGACACAGGTCATCTCTCTGGAAGAGGGAGTGGGCCGTACAGTGGGCTGGCACAGAGCGGGTTGTTAGATGTCAAAAGACTTCGAATGTTTTGTTCTAGAACAGGTTTCCTTACGATGTTTTCCGATTTGTGAGCAGTGCTGATAAAATAAACTACACAAAATAAGGCCTGCCTCGGCTCGAACCCACAACCTACAACTCGTAAGTCAGGGCCTATTATTTAGCCACGAGCAACTCTAGCTTGCAGCTGGGTATACTATAAAATACCTATCACCTATACTACCGTACCTACCTAATACCTACTATTAATTTTCCTCTGAAAATTAATTATAGTCATATTAAAATCAGATATGGCGGTGTTTTTACACGGCAATATCTAATCACAATCCTATACAAAGTATGAAAAGGGAGGTTTATATAATTTGAGAGTGTCCACTGATACATACCTACGTATGCGGTCCACGTAGACGGGTGTTGTGCAGCGTTCCACATACAGTTTTTATTTCCGGACCAATTCCAGTAGCAAACAAACTTCGCTGCGCCCATTCTAATGTATATTACAAATACGTGCTACATAGAAATTGTTTTTAATAAAGGTTTTTCTATTAAGTTGGCGGTATATTGAAAGAAAAATGTGCTAGCGTTAATACCTGGGAATTCAATCATTTGTTAGTTATTATATAACTATGGTTATGGTCTTCGTATAAACGAATAGTCATAAGTTTGTTGTTTTAAGGTTACGTGTATATAATATAATATATTTATGCCCTTATCACAATTTATTTGGTGACGGCGTAGCATTTCTTCTTCTTCCTTTGGTTCACTCTTATAATATTGGGAAAATTAATTGTTGAGCAAACTGTCACCCTATAAACAATTTGCCTGTCAGAGAATGAACATTCTGATTTGAATAATACAGACAATTTAAATTGGTAGACAATTTGCATAAAAATTGATTCCACTGACTTTAACTTCATCATGTTTTCTTCTATCTCAGTTTTCACTTCCTTTCTAGCCAAATTAGTTTTCACACAACAAACAAAATACAGCTAGCGTTTTAATGAATCTCCAATTTCAGTTTAGCAATTAATTTCTGACAATTACAGCATTCGATTGGTTAGCAACTACCGTTTCTATAGAGTTGGCTTAGTTGGTTAGTGAAGTAATTACAATTTATTTTCAAAAACTACAAGCGCAAGTGGACCCACAACTGGAAATGGTAGCAGAAACTTTCAACCAAAGAAACAATACTGTATTGTATCGTGTTAGACTTCGAATCTTAACTGAACTTGCTTACACGCGACTCAAAGCACAGTCACAAACTCTCAAGAAACAAACTCTAACTTCGTACATTCTTTAAAACCAA
The DNA here is from genome assembly GCA_949629185.1 of Apamea crenata. Classification (NCBI taxonomy): domain Eukaryota; kingdom Metazoa; phylum Arthropoda; class Insecta; order Lepidoptera; family Noctuidae; genus Apamea; species Apamea crenata. Next base: position 7,867,828 of record OX451356.1, on the reverse strand, counting down.
ATACTTTTGAATCACTGAAGCTGTTTAGTTTCTTTAAATGAAAGGACTTTTGCGTTTCCTTTTAAACTGATTAAAAGAGAGCAAATAACTCGAAATATTAAAATGTATTCTAAGATATGGGGAAACTTAAAATACTTAGCAACAATACAACAACAGTAGTAACAAACGGAGTAATAACAAACGCTCGGGCACTGTTATTTATTTTATGTTATAATATATATTATGTATAGGTAAGTTAGTATAGATTTGTAAAATGACCGCACTGTTACATTGGGTACATACACCAAATGATAGTTTTTAGGGAGATTTTAATAAATAAAAAAATAAAAAAAACACTTGACGACATACTAATGATTTTCACAATTTTAAACTTAATTATAATCATTTGTGCTTGATTAGCCAAAGCATGCCCATTAACTGCAGACGTAAAAAACTCATTCTTAATCTGCAAAGTAGAGTAAAAACTTAGCAAAAAGTTCAAAGCGAAGGTTACGTAAATAACATTGAAAGTTCATAACTCAAAAAGCACTTAATTATTACAGGAGAAAATCGTATGAATTATTTTTATTACAGCATTTCAATGAGCAGAAAGTGACGTAGCCAAACAATACTGGCACATAGGGATGTTAAAACATAGTTACCTCTTTAGAAGTATAATAACCTTATTGGTAAATATTTTCGAGCCGTTTGGGTTAAACCCTCGGGCTATGGGTTTCGAGTGCTCGTCCCTTTAAGGAAATCTCAAAACGGCTGCTTGACGCTTCCCGTGACCTAAGGCTGGCTTTTCCCTTGGTCAGAGGCTAAGTATTGCCATACAACGTGGAAATGTCCCCAGTCTCTTGGATACATTACCAGTCGACATGATGTGCATGTGGATGAATTTTTCGACGCCATAATTTAGTTTGTGAATAATTTTAGTTAAGTTAGGATATAATTTTGTTATTTTTAATTCATTCATGTATTAGTTGTTATTTACGTACATATTATTTTAATTCTTAATGTAATATACAAACCTACCTGTAAATACCTGTTAAATATAATAAATAGTTATTTAAAGTATTGTTGTAATTTTTGGCCTTATATATTGTAATGTCAACAGTACACTTAAGCTAATAAATTGTGCAAATGAAATAAATAATAAAATAAATAAATTGATCTGAAAATGTTGAACAACCGCTTAGTAGACACTATTTATCGGACTCGATGAAGATTTTCAAGTTCATCATCTTGGAAATAACAAAATCAAAAATGTCAACTGTTCTTAGCAGCTCTTGATATTTACTTACTCGCTGTTAAACTTGCGATAATAGTACCTACTGTAATTGATCTTTTTTTTTTTGTAATTTGTAATTGATCATTCAAGTTTTTTTTTATATTATAATTAGTTTAAACTCGTAAATTTCAATCAAGAAAATTCAAATATTGCGAAAATCAAAATTAAATTCATTTTAATATTTAGCGTGAGCGGTAAATAAAGCATAAAAAATGCCATTAAAATTGTGTTGTATCCTATCTAAACAAGGAAATGCGAGAAAGTAAACAAAACAGCCCACGGTTATTGAAATACTTTGAAAAAAAAAAACGGTTCGCCTGCCTGTTAAAAATAAATAACAACTCTTTTATCAAACAACCTAAAAGTTAGGTGAGAGCCGACATTACAAATAATTAATGTCAGTGAAAATTACAATATTATGAAGTCATTATGAAAAAGTATGTTTACTCGTCTGAATAATAATTATGGAGTTAATTTCACAGTGAAATATACTTAGATATTGTTCAAGCTATAACTAAAATATTATATTATACTAGCGCCCCACGGTTTCACCCGCAATTTCTATCCCGTGGGAATATCGTGATAAAATATCCTACGTATTATTCAGATGTATATTGCTATATTACTGCAAAGTTTCATCAAATCCGTTTTGTCCATGTTGTTGTAGTTTTTGCGTGAAAGAGTAACAAACATCCTCACAAACTTTCGCGTTTATAATTTTAGTAGGATTGAGTACAACTAAATATAAAAGGCGAAGAACTCATTAGGCATCAAAAAATTCTTCGGTATCGCTGTCAGTAACAAAAGTGCCCAAACAGCTTGCTGCAGCAGATTCTTTGGCCTAAAAATAGGTCAGCCCTCAGTCTCGTGAAGAGTCGACCAACCGTTTGGCGATGTCCCGAAATACTCGATGAGCACTCGGACCCCGTGGCCTTATGGGGTAGGTTTCAACAATGAGAATCGTGCAGCGGAAGATGTTGATTAGATAATAGATAGAGTAGTGAGCTGGAGCAAAGAAAATCTCTTGCAGTTTAATAGCTCGAAGTGTGTGACCATCACTTTTTCTCGCGCGCACAGTCCCATAACACATACCTATCATATTGACGGGTTGCCTATGGCACGGGTCACAGAAGTCAAAGACTTGGGAGTAGGCTTTAACACTGGTTTGACTTCTCGTGATCACATGCGTAGCTGTAAAAGAGCGTATAGAATTTTTTCCAAAATCATAGGTCGAAAGAAACACATATCTTGTAGGTATAGCTTCTTTAATTTTTATTAATATTATTTTATTTTTATTATTTTTTGTTTTAGCGGCAATAGGCTCACACTTTGTGAAAATTTCGATCATGGCTATTATGGTTCATGAGATACAGCCCACCGCAAAAAACACGTTTCTTGTATGGAGATCCTCTTTAATTTGTAACTTTATTTTATTATAATTATTTGGCGTTATAGCGTTAAAAGAAATACTCACTCTGTGAAAATTTCAACGATCTAGTTATTACGGTTCAAGAGATACAGCTCGCTGACACACAAACGGACCGACGAAAAGACAGCGGAGGCTTAGTAGTAGGGTTCCGTTGACACCCTTTGGGTACGGAACCCTAAAAAGTAGCTTTTGTACCCTTTTCAGACATTTGAGCAATCCAGTTGCGTTGCTTTATACAAGTTTTGGCACGTTTCATCTTATAGGGAAAAACTAGTTTCGTAACCTACCAGTCTCTAACAAATTAACTTTTCTTTCATTTAATTATTCGATGATCCTTTTGGGTCTGTCGATCCCATAATACGAGTATCCTAATTGTATCACGTTTTTGGTTAACAAGTTGGCATAACTTTGGAGAATAAGTATCTGTCCCTGTTTTAGGCTCAGGAATTGTTTGAGAAGAAAAGTAAATATGCTGATGTAGACAAGCTAATCTTACAAAAATAATACAATTATGTAAGGTAAAGGGTCAGAGTCGTAACTCTCGCCAGGAAAGAAGAAATCCATGAAGGGTTCCCTTCGAAAAAAAGCGCATTCCGAAATAATAGCAGGAATTTTGGAATTTCTCAGCAGCAGCCCCGAATGTCGATAGCAATAGGCTCGCCCCGTATTACATGGGGCTAAACCATAACTGTCGAAATGTGGGTGTACTCTAGGTACACCTCTGTCAAACCCTTCGGAGAAAGAAGGCTTGATGTTATGTTATGTATTTTTTGGAAAAACTATCCATCTAAATATTACTTCAGTTAACTGAAACATTTTCAATTAAAATGTCCCATTCAAATCACTTACCACCACATTTTCAAAGAAAGAACGCTCTCCAGTCCACAGCCCTACGCGGTGAGAATGGCGCAGTTTTGAAGCGCAGCCTACCGGAAACAGGACGTGCTAGTGACGTTTGCCTGACTACACAATGCGGCCTCCGCCGTGAAACAACTGCAAGCAATACAATAGCTTCACATCTTTAAAGTGTCGCTATTCAGCGTGTTATGTTGGGACAAGAGAATGTGATGTAACGTGGTTCGTAGTTCTAGTGCTCTACGGTACAAAATAGGTCTTTTTGCATTGACTTTTGACAAGTGATTGGCACTGTTATTGGGCTCTCCTTAGCAAGGACTTGTCACGCACAAAATATGGGAGATTTTGGTCGCATAGTTTCGGAGAAATTTGTTGTTTGAAGGATCAGTTTTATTTATTTGATCAAAACCTAAGTTGGAATAGAATAGAGTGGGATGTATTCGAAAAGACAAGGACACAGAACTTTACGGTTGACAAAAATGACATGGATGAACGTTTGAATGTGGACGGCTACAAGAGTAGACAGTCACACGACCCATCGTCATAGGTCCACGTCTATCCATTGTTACTTTGGTATTCACCATAGATGGATGGACTGTGTGAAAGATGATGTAGCTAGAAAAGGGAGGATTTATTTATTTTATTTTAAAGAAAGCTTACAGATTAATAACAAACTTAAATATCATGCATTACTAGAGACATTTGCTAATTACAAGCTTCCACATGGTCACATCTACTTAATTAAAACTTATTTGCGTTGACCAGTTACAGCGATTTGAGTAAATAAACAGATTAGGTACAATAAAAAAAATAAGTATATAAGTAGTTTATCAGCCATCTTGTTACCATAACACAAGTGAAAAATTAGAAATTATTATAATATAAACATAATATTAGGTATGACGAGATATTAAATAAGTCAAGTCGTGCAGTATCAAAATCAAAATTAAAAGCTATTTATGGTTGTTGCCAAAATACTCCTTGTCCAAAATCTTTTTATTTTATGTACGCTGGTGCAAAATAAATTGATTTCTAGGTGTGTTGGTAAACTATTGAAAGCTATAACACTACGTATGGAGAAAGCGTTGCGCTTGTGCTTTGTCGACGCGAATGGTACAGACGGCAGCACGTCAACGTAAACTCTATACATAAATATAACTACGACGCGCTGCGGAGTGTTAGAAAGAAAGTATCCTTGGCACGATTGGTGGAGTTTTCAACGTTTTTAAAATTGCCCAATGGTTGCACATACTAAAAATTGGGAGCCAATTATCATGTTTTACTAGGAATAAGCCACACCCACTCGCCCCTGCGCGTCCGCCGCTGCTCCCGAGTTTCCCCGATCCTTCACGAAATTAAACGAAAGTCACTCGTCACCGTCACCGTCAGTCGTCACATCGTTAGTTTACGTGATTTACGTCAGTCAGTTGCGTACGCATTTGGAACCCGTTTGGGTATATAATTATAAGTTCTGTGATTTGGAATCGTACTGTGTGCTGTGCTGTGCTGTGAAATTTCTTAAAACAATTTATAAATATAATGGCGCCTCAGTTGACGCAAATTCAAAGAGAGCGCATCATAGCGCTTCGATTGAGTGGATGCCGGGTGATAGATATTTGTCGGCAGACGGGCCTAACGGTGAGTAATATTTTTTGTAATCTTAAATAGAAAGGTTAATTCTCAATGTCTAAGTGTCAATGGTGTTTTTATACAGAATTTTCAAAATTAGTTAACGCTGCGCGCTGTTCCAAGCGTCACTAAAATGTAGAGTAACCGTGAAAGCTTAAATTCAGAGAAATAATTATACATAATAATATGTAAACAGAATTCGATGAACTATTGTTTTTGATTCCATTTAGTCATGACACATTCTAAACAAAAGTTAATCCAGTAGGTAGTGATTGGATTCTATAGTAAATATCTAAGCAATTACGCACTTTCTGTTTGTCCGTTGAAACGGGCCCAGGGGCTGCAGTCTCGACATTCATAACGATCGCTTTACGACCGAATTCGGTCGCAACTCGCAAAGTCCCGGATTGACAAGTGTAATCTATGCAGTGACAGGGCTTTGCGACCGAATTCGGTCGTAAAGCGATCGCTATGAATGTCGAGACTGCAGCACAGAACACAATTACTCCTAGCGGGACTGCAGCCCCTACTTAGTTAGAATCTAGTTACCACGCTATCGCATTGGGTGTAACCCTGTAATGATAGCGATGTTTGTGTGTAATTAAATAATAATAACCTAATGACTTTATTATTGTAGTGTAGGGAATTATAAGTATTAATACATCTTTGCCTATAGTCATTGAGTAATAATGGGCAAATAAACTATAGCTATTTGTTTCATTCCAGAAAAAATATGTTTACTTCTGGCTTCGGCGGTGGGAAGAAAGCGGAACCATAGAAGCCCATCGTCGCCAACTTTACGCGAGATCCACTACGGTGCGACGGCAGACGCCGCACACTTTGCCGATCCTTTTCTGACCACACGAATAACATCAACTTCGTACAGCGTGAGTCCATGTGTAGCTTGTAATCATACCTTATCAGCTCACTTTCTTAAAATATGGTTTTCTTAAAAAGTGAATAACAAAATTGATTAAAATCATACCTACTACCTAATAGACATGTAGGTAGTTGGAACTTGGAAGGGCGCTCGGCGCTCACGCAAACCGGATTGACGCGCGCCGCGCGGCCATCAGTCTCAATTGTTATTACTTACTACTTATTATTATTACCTACTCTGTATTAGATACATCTTCAGTTCTTTACAACCCACCTCAACAAGGGTGGAAGTTCTCAATTCGATAAATGGTTTTTATATTTATATTTTGAAGAATATTTTTTAACCGTCCCATACTCATATAAAGTCTATTCAACTAATGCTTCAAATTGGTGTTATTTCGAGTTAAACAAATATCAACTTTATTTTAATGGTGATTAGGTTGATTTTAGAGTGACTAGCACTACTAGACTAGCAGTAATAAAATGTTTGAAGTTGTAGCGTAAACTGAACTTTATGGTGTAGTAATTAAAGTTATTTTTCCGTAAACTCATATTTGTTTACATTTTTTGCAAATAAATCGCGAATGCAGATTAGTTAAATTGGCCCGTACTATTTGTCATAATTACGGAATCCTAGGTAAGTATAAAATTTACAAAATTTTCTTTGTTTTAGATTTCAATGGACACAGTCAGGAGGCGCCTTATGGACGGCGGAAGACAACTGCCGCGTGCACACCTGCAGGGTGGTGCAGGCGTGGTTCGCGGCACAGGATGACGTCATCCGCCTACCATGGCCTGCAAAGAGCCCCGACTTAAAACCAATCGAGAATCTATGGGGTCTCATGGTTTCTTGGGTCTCTGATTAGGATGCTTCAGAAATCCGCAACAATGAAAACTTGCGGCGAGAAGCCCATACTACATGGGAGCAATTCAGAGGCAAGGACACCTGCTGGAACATGGTGGCTGGCATGAAGGACAGGCTGGTTGCCGTTTTAGACGCGCAAGGTGGTCCGACCAAATATTAAATACTTATACTTATTATATTGTAAAGTATATATATTTTCATTTCATTTCAACAATCATTTTATAATAATATTAATAAATAAATACCTATAGGTATTTGCTTAAATATTTGTATTGTTATGTTATTACAATTTTGCATTATCTTCTAGGTATAGTTATTAGAGTTTAATTTACTTTTTATTTATAATTTAACAATAATATATTGTTTTGGCAACGCTTTATGCTCCCATGTAGTAGTATTTCATAACAACTGAAAGGCCGATCTTGGTGCGTATTTCTGAGGTCAAGTTTGGGCTCTTTTAGGTCATGGACTCATGGCATATTCTATGTCGCTAATAAGACCCGAGCGAACTTAGTTTAGTCTACAACACTATAGGCAGTACACTGAATGTCACCGACACTGACACCGTGTCAGAACACTTAGACACTCGGTGTCGCAAGGTGTAGGTATTCGTTGAGTTTGTGTGTTCACACATACAGACACTGCACGGCGTAAAGTGTCGTAGCCTAAACTTACCATTAGATGACGAACTCCGATTCTACGGCACTATTAAATAATGCACTACAATCACCCGGGTTTCCGTTCACATTAAATAGTAGCACAGTTTTACAATACATAAGTTAGGTATATTTTAATATTGTAATTATTTAATTTATCAAAATAAAGGTATTTCCAACCACTGTTTCTCAAACGCTTATTCTTCCATTGCTCGATTTGGGAAAGACGCCAGACATGTCGTTCGTTGATGTTGTGTCATAGTAAACTAGCTTCCTCCATTGCCTGCCCCAGGCTTCAAACTATCTCCATAGTTTTCATCACAATTGCCCAGCGGTTTGGCAGTGAAGGCGTAACAAACAAACAAAGTTACTTTCGCATTTATAATATTAGTATGGATAATTCTTATAATAACGTGATAAAGATAGTGTAAATTGAAATTTCTTTTCTTTTCGCACCATTGTTATATTCTTGAGCATTTTTCCTTTACTAATTATTTGTTAGTGATAATTTAAGTTAGGGCCGTCACCCACTGGCGGCATGGCACGACAAAGGATTTTAGTTAGCGCGAATGATTTGTGATCTCATTTTATCATGGTTAGCATTCACATTTCGGGATGCCACGGCATGCCAGAACGTCCCGAAGGATGCCAAAGCAGGCTGTGACATATAAATGAAATCTAGGTAAAAGTTTACTTTTGTTTGGCGGCAGCATTTGATTTTGATAGAGATGTAACTGTAGGTATAATTAATCTGTTACAAATATCAATAAAACTAATACATTTTTTTTTTTTTTGTGTTTGTGTTCCTTTTCGCGTCATGTTTACCGCAAATAAACGTATTTTCTTTCTTTCTAAAAATAAAAGCTTGTAAAAAATAAATATTATCTTTGGTTTTATAAATTTTGTTGTAAGTAGGTATATATTTAAATTTAGAGTAGGTATAAGTTTTTTTTTGTTTTCAATTAATATTAAATAAAAAGATTAAGATTATTATTCCCCATTTTATTTTGAGATTTTTTCGCGGTTTCACACGCGTTCCCGTAGTAACCTATCCTATTCCTATGTCCTTTTCTGATAGTTAGGTATGCAAAATTCCATTATGATCGGTTGTGTAGTTAAGGCGCCAAAAGCAGAGGTCGGAGCTACCGCCGTGCGCAGGGCACACCGCCAGCTGGCGGGCGAGCGGGCGAGCCGAGCGAGGCATCGTTTCACCTTTTTTCATACTTGGGTTCACACCGCGAACTACAGATATAAGCTACCGAAGTATGAAAAAAGGTGAAACGATGTCCGCCCGCCTAGCCCGCCCGCCCGCTAGCTGGCGGTGTGGCCTGCGCTTTATACGGGGCCCCGACGGCATATTTATTTATTACTTACTCAAAAATACCTTTTTGAAAAAAAAAACAGACTTCGAAAATTATATTAATAAATTTCGAAAGTCGGTGTCGTTTGGTTCGCATTTTCGTTGTTCGCCACCGGAAATTAAAGTTATTTTTCAGTTTGTAGTGTCTTTTTTGGAAGTCGGTTTTTTTTTTGTAATTTTTTTTTTATTTTGACTTCAAAAAAGGAGGAGGTTCTCAATTCGAAAAAAAAAATCGTATCTTATTAGAAGCGCAATAAGGTTGAACTTGCATGTAAAAGCAATTTCGGTAGGTATAGATAATTCCGTTACTAAGTTCAAACTTATTATTTTAGTAGATAATAAGATCGTGTCGCGGACGTAACGTTAATCTCAAACACGGCGGACTGACAAGAGACTTTATAGGTATAATTAATTGGCTAAACTTCACACAGGTTCGTGATGGGGTAAGTATCCATATTTATTTCAAAATTTCAAGGAGATTGTGTTATGGGCTTTCAGCAATAAAAGAGCAAGGAACGCACGAAAACTGTTGACCGCCAGCCCGCCAGTAAGTAAGTAGGTAACAAAACCCGGAAAAGGTTATTAAAAGCTGCTTGAAATTAAAAAAACAAATGTTTTTCTCACATCGGATTATACCTACCTGGCTACTTAACAACATTCCTCGAAAGCGTGAAATTTGGCAAATTAATTGTGTAACGGTGTATACCATACCTACCTACCTGTTTAAATGTAGGTAATATGAGTAAATATAAGTAATACCTATTTAATAATTATAGGTAATACATAGAAACAAATATGTAAAAAGGAAGGATTAAGAAGATATCATTTCAATAAAACAAATTGATTATAAGCTTCCGTATGTATTTTAGTTTTAGGCAATGCGCGGGCCGCCTGTTTTTATTACCATGCCATTATTTCGATTCTATTCAAGTCAAAAGTATTCAATCTGCTACGCTACGCTATTTCTTATCGCATAGTGTCTTATTCAATACAACGACGCGCACACGCACACACCCTCACGTACGCGCTGCAGCACGAAATATTACAAGTAAGAAATGACAAAAAGCTATACGTCTCTTTCGCACGATTCTCGTTGTTGTTGCTCATAACGCGTTCAAGGTCAAAGTGGGGTAACTTGATGTGCTGGCGACTGTACATGGAGTAGCGGCCGTTTTCTCAGGTTATTTTGATTAGTGCGAAGAAGTATTTTGTTGAGTAGTTCGGGACAATCAACCGAGCCATTTCCGATGTTCACTAAAAAGCAGATATCACTGATATTACGTCTTACTTCCAACGGTACAAAATGATAACGCTTACAACGGTGTTCATAGTCGACTGAAAATTGCCTAGCTTTGAAGTCCAAGTACCGCAAAAATTTCCTCTGAACTTTCCTCTTTCCTCTGAGATTTGAGGGTTCCATACTTGGGAAACGTACTCAAGGTGGCTAGAGAGCAGTAGAGAACTTTAGGTTTTAGGGAACGAAAGCTAGAACAAGTTAAGTTCTGACAATAAAGCCCAAGGCTTTGAATGCCTTAGGTAGCGGGATCGTCCGAAAGGGTTACCGCTGCCCTGGAACAGAAAGGGCTAAGGAAGGAACACGGGTGGGTTTTAGTCAGTAAGAGTCTGACACTCCCTTCCGCTCCACCCAGAGCGGGAGGGGTCATTTGATGATTTCCCATCCAGAAGACTTAGACATTTTGTTTATATTCATAGGTTTAGATCGATATTATGAGGTCTTTTTCGGATTTCACTACTAATAGTAGGAAACGTGTCGGCCTTCCTCACGTGTATTTTTGAGTGCTTGGCCCAGACATACTCGTAGCGAAAATCCGTTTCTGCGGCCGCTTTTTTAGCTTTGGACAGCAATGCCTTGTTCTGTAGTGTCAAGTAGTCGTTGACGTAAATCCGATGGTTTCCAGGAAGGTTTATTTGCCCTGTAGTTAAAGGAGCAGTCTTGAAAAGTAGTCTCGCAGCGGCAACAAAGTCCTCCTTCGCGTAACGGTTACAGAAACTCACAATGTTGGGTTTCGTGTGATCTTTGGCACGGGTTCGTACCCTAGTTATAGAGTTTATCTGGGGCTGACAAGTGATAATTAATTTTAGTGCCAATTTTGCTGATGATTGCAAACAGGTTCTCGTGATTGTTCTGGGGTAGACCTTTTATTTCGATGTTGTTCATTCGAGTCCATTGCTCTTTAGCGTTATTATCTTCCTCTTACTTATCTATGCGGGCTTGAATGGTCTCCACTTTCTCGACGCTAAAATAAAACAGACCTGTGACCAACTGCTGGTCAGCTTAAAAGATAATCAAATAAAAGATAAAAGTACTAAAACCAAGTGTTGTTCCCATTTTATCTACGGATTCGGATCTGTAAAAGTTATTATCAGCTTAATCTCTCAACTTCCTGAAAGTTAGATCTTGGATACGAACTTTAGCAGACGTTCGCAAGAAGTGCTAAGTTTTCAATTTACGTAATTGGAATCAACTTCGCACTTAGTATCAAGTGTTTATCATTCCACGAAAATTTTAGGGAAAGCTTGTATGTTTTAATAAATTGTGATACTTCGTCGTTACTCTTTGTTTCAAGAAGTAATCGCGTTCGAGTTTTATCAAAGAATTTTACTCTGCCGCCGTACATTGTCATCCTAATGCAAACAGTCGCGTAAAACACACACGCGCGTAACTTTCTGTGTTCTAAATAATGAATAGGTACATTCGACTGAAGTTAACTTCAAGTAACGGACACACCTGAGGATTGTTAAGTATCCAAAATAGTTGATTCTAAGGTATTATAAAAGAATTAATTTTTATTTCTTTATTTATTAATACCCTAGTTATGCTTTGAATCACACGAGATTTCTATGCGAATTATCGACGCCCGGTAGCCTCAATAGATAGTAATCGTCTCATTTCCAATACTATAAACCGCATATTTTTTTATGATTTATTTAACAACTAGAAGTACAAAAATTACAAAACTGAGCGATTTTGTCAAACAAAATGTCATTCGTCACAGTCGGTGTCCGTCACTGGCATAAACTGTCAAGCTAGTGTTACTAGCCAGTAATAGCGTCGATTAGCGCGATCAATAAACAAACTCTTCATAGGAGACATAAGCATCATAAAATTAATTAGTTAATTAATTATCTTACAGGTTGCATACGTGACCATTCATAGGTCGTTTTCAGCAATACAAAGAGGGATTTAGCAGCAGTAATAATAACATTATAAACACCTGAAAAACTTGGAAATTATTTTTTTCACGTGGAAAGAAATTAAAATTTTCAGAAAAAATTGCACCGTAAAAGCTATATACATCGTTTTATTGCGACCACGAGACCAACGAGTTGCCGTTGGTCTCGTGGCAAGAGCAACCGCTGAGAGTAGGATCCGGGGTTCGATTTCCAGGTCGGGCAAAGTGTTATTGGATTTTTTCTTTAAGATTTACATAGTAACAGCCCGGAATTTAGAAGTAGATGGTGTGATACCCCGTGCCTCGGAAAGCACGTTAAGCCGTTTGTCCTACGCCTGATTATCTCTCCGGTCGTGTCGGATTGCATGCCGTCCCATCGAGAGTAAGGGAAGTGGCAGTGCACCTGTTTTTGCGCACACACTTTTGCAGTACAATATCTCCCACGCCGAAGGCTAGTCTCCGCGCGGCGAGCAATGGGCAGTTCGCCACCCGGTAAGGGCTAGGCCCGGGTTGACAGCGCTTTGTGTTCCACGCGCGCCTCAAAGAGATGTCAGCACGAACTGACGGGGTCCGCCAGAGCCAATGCCTGCCAGGGCCGCGGGTTGTTCGAAAGAGATACCGTGGCCCCTGACACAGGCAACTGAAGGACCACGGGTGGGTTTTAGTCAGTCTGACACGCCCTTCCGCTCAGCCCAGAGCGGGAGAGGTCATACGATGAATTCCCACCCCAAAAAAAAAGGCTAGTCACCGATGAGATTGGCCACCATGGCCGATGGACTGTGCTAGTGAGCACATAAATCCTATATTTTCTTTATTTTACAGAGTGACCTTGTATAGAGGGCAGATATATATTTCTTACATAAATATTATTTTCTCAAAAGAAGAAAAACAACTCTTTAGGACAACCCGAAGATTTACAATTTCCTTCACTAAAACTTAAGGGAAAGGCCTACTTTGGGAGACGATAAAGTATTTTGTTTTGCCAACAACCCCGTATTTCATACAAAGACAGAGTCCAGGGTATTTACATAAGTATTCGCGCGTGGCTCAGCAACTATGTGGGCGCGGCTAAGCTCCATATTTTCTGCTGTTTCCTCTTAATAGACACGCGGACCTCCCAGATAGAAACAGCTGCTTGTTGTTTGTTTTTGCTTTTACCTTTTTTTGAATCACCGACGCAAATGCTATGTATTTTCCTATCTACTATCTTATAACGAGGAAGACTAGTCTCTACGACTCTATAAATTGCAATTGAAATTGAAATACTCTCTTGCACAATAAAGGTTTTATTTTAGGAAGTTATGGGATTGGGCGGATCACGTCAGCCGCATGCATGATGACCGATGATCAAAAGTCTCCACACATTTTGCCTGAAGATGGACGGTGCCGCCAAGGTCGGCCCAGAAATTGAATGGCGCGGGAAAAGTGTTCCTGGAAGGATTTGGGGGAAGCCGTTTCCCAGCAGTGGGATAGTACCTATATGGTAACAAAAAAATATATTTTAAACAAATTTTAAGATGACCGATTTAATAGGGATGGTTTTACCGTGTTTGAGAAAATTTTGATCTGCCTTTGAAATCATTACTTAAATTTGAATCGCGACATATTCGCCAAAAATGTAAACAAATATGAGTTTATGGAAAAATGACTTTAACTCCTACACAATAAAGTTCAGTTTACGCTACATTTTTATAACTTTTTCAATCGTGCTAGTCACTCTGAAATCAACTTAATTACCATTAAAATAAAGTTGATATTTGTGTAAGTCGAAATAACTTCAATTTGAAACAAATAACATTTGAATAATTATACATAAATCAATATTTGTAAAGTTTGTGCCTTCACCGAATTCTGGAAGAAGAATAGCTACCAACTATATGTAAGAGAAACTTAGCCCCTCAATTGATACGTAGGTACCCATCGACAGACGTTGAGACGTCGAAAGACGTTGTGCGACGTTGTTTTTGTACATTTGTAGTATCTACTACAAAGGTAAACTAGTACAAACTTGTAATTAGTGTAACGATACTGAACCCTTCCCATAGTTACTGTTACTCCGAAGTTCAAAAACTTAAGCAATACTATCTCTTAAGCGCATGCTACACAGCGAGCTAAGCTAGTTTCGATCTAGGTGTACGAGCATTTAAAGTGCAGATTCCATCGGTAAACTATGAGTTTACTTATAAGCACGTATTGCATAAAAAAGGCTATAAGGTCAATTATTGTACTTTATAAACGTTCAAATTCAAATCGCAATCTCATCTCAGCGACCATTAATATCAAAAACTAGACAAAAGTTTAAATGCAGATTAGAAATTTTCCGTTATTTAAAATAAGTAGGTACGGGAATTGCCCCTGAGACAAGCAGAGAAAATACGTGAGGCGCGTGTTGTCAACGCGGGTTCTTCACGGGTTAGTCGTTTTCTTGTTTACATAATTATCAATACTCATCACGTCCGCAGAGTGTCACTAGCTAAGCTAGTACCGAAGAGGTATGAGGATTTCTTATGGCGCTCTGGATTTTCAACTCTCGATATTGAGCCGAACATTGAGAATCCATAAGAGCGCAACCCAGTGCATTAAAAAAACAAACTGTTCGATTTTCAACTCTCGGCGTTAAGCAGAGCGTTGAAAATCCAGTGCACGAAAAAAAATCTCCCGAGGGTACGAGGGCTAAAACTCTCTTGCCGCCTACGTTCTTGATCGCGTTTGATGTGACGGAGGTTTTAATCTGACGCTTGAACTATCTTCCGTTAACAACAACATATTATATTCATGTTGTCATATTCCGCAGTTGAAATGTTGAATACATATTAGTCCCACTCTTCCTTAACTCTCATGTCCATGTAATTTAAACTTTCAGCCGTAATGTGAAAAATATTTCGACGCTCCCAAGCAATAACCCGGTAATCGAAAAATCAAAATTTTACAGGAGAAAAGATTTACTGATTTTATCAATCTTTTCAACAAGTGGGACTATTGAAGTCATTGATGTAAAAAAATACCTTTCATTTAATACATCAATGACTTCAATAGTCCCACTTGTTGAAAAGATTGATAAAATCAGTAAATCTTTTCTCCTGTAAAATTTTGATTTTTCGATTACCGGGTTATTGCTTGGGAGCGTCGATTTTTAACTGGCATTTAATGGGGGATTAACTTATTAACCAGGTAGTTTCGCAAACCGAATCGCCACCCCATTTACACAGGTTGATAAAAATAGCAGTTGGCTGGTTCATTTTTGATCAAAAAGTCAAACTTCATGCGGCGGGCTATTACCTGCGACTGAGTATTTTCACGGTCGATTTTTGTCACCCGCCGCATGACATACGTCGCCCCATGTCAATGGTTGACACCTACTCTATTTTGGAACTTGCGATTTTAGTCACCAGCGGACTAGCCGAATTGCCATTGAGACAGTAAATTGTCGCTGTGCGGCTATAGTCCTGTGTTAAGCCCGCATAAGAGACATGTGTTGGACCTATTGAAGTAGAAAAATATAGGTTCATATACTCGTAATATTATAATTAAGACGAAGTGAAAATAATAAGTCCTTACTAATTGACTATATCTTACGTATTAATCCCTGGAAACACTCGATAATGTTAATATTATATTAATGGGCAATTCATAGAATAATATTATTATCATTATGTTACAAACACATTACTAAATCGCATGCAACAGGCACTTCAATAATTAATCACGATAATTCTTGGTATTAATTAGCATCAAATAAATCATTTGGGTAAACCGATTGTAACGAATATTAACAAATAGATTTATGAATTCAATATGAATGAACGTCTTCATTCATTCATATTGAATTAATCCATATTACAATAAAACTAGTTTCTGCCCACGACTTCCTCCGCGTGCCCGGTATTACTTCGTTTTTCGGTCAGAGTTATTTCTGACTTATTTTTTTGGTCGTTTGGCCAGTGTGTGTATTATGTGCAAAAATATTTTTTTTAATCCAACTGGTAGTTTCAGAGATTAGAGCGTTCAAGCAAACAAATAAACTAAAAAACAAACTCTTCAGCTTTATTATTAGTATAGATACCATATTCAAGGGAATATGTAGTACCTATTATCCTCTGGCTTAAGCACGATACAGACGGCCGATTAATCGGTCACCGGTTTGATATTGTTTAATTCGTATATTAATTAATAATACGAATTATTCACAAAGACACAGCAATTACAATTTCTTATTTTTGCTGTCAAACAGCTATACTGTGTTCAAGTGTACCTGATTATGACTTTTAGTAGATGTAGGGACAATTAAAGGTACCTCGGACTATCCAGTGTTGTTTTAGACACAAACTGCGATGCCTCTGGTATTGCAGGAGACCACTTACTGGTTCAACTTAGTCTATCACGGTTCATTGCTAGGCGCAACCTGAGCACAGCTCCGAAGTGCAAAGTGAGAATGTTCGGATCGGACCGACACATGGCCGAACCGAATATTAGAAGGAATATTAGGAAGTGGTGAAGGGCGGGCGTTTTTGGGGGACTGTCTTTTGTAATTTTGACGTTCAAAAAGTGCTGATTCTCAGCCTAATTTGAATAAATGATTTTTGATTTTGATTATTGAAAAATGCGAAACAACGTTCGGACGTCGGGACGTCGGGACCATAGTCAATATTCGAAAGAGTGTAGGAGTGTAGGATCGGGATCGACCGAACCAAATAGTAACTTCGTAGCAGGAAACGGCCGAACATTCGGTCGATACTACTTCGTAACACATTAACAGTAGCAATGGCTTTCATTTTGACAGTTCAACAACATTCATTGCGTTATTTACGTTGTTGAGCAGACAAATTTTTCGAACATATAAAGCAATGGATTAACAATAACCTTCCAAATGATTCAGATTTTGATTAAAAATGTGTTACGCAAATAGGGTGCAAGTTTGCCACCCAATAACAATAAAAAACAAAAGCTGTACGAAAAACGACCAACGGAAACTGTTTTATTAAACATTCTTTCCTTGTTTTTATTTTCCACGCTGAATGCACCCGCGATCTATACCCATACGATTGATGCTTTCCCAGATTCATTTCCATCGTAAATCAATTAAAATTCAAATGAGATTTTTCATTGCTTGGTTACCCTATCCGCCTATCAATGAATTTATAAGCAATCAAAGAGAAATCGAGTCATTTATTTTGTTTTTTCTTTTTGCATTTTTGCAGCTTTCCATGGAAATTTTAATAAATTCGAGTATAATAGTAAAGTGAGAAAAAATGCTTACTTTTAATAAGTTTTTCAACTATGCCGACATAGTAATATAGATGTTGTAATGTTTATGTGCCAAATAGAAATATCGGAATTACTAACTGACTATATTATTATTGTTAGCTTCTGCCGCGTCTTCACCCGCCACCAGTCGCATCGCATCAACTGTCGGCTGTCCGTTCTTTCTGATGTTTTTTTGTTTTTTCTCGGCTCCTGCGTCATAGCGTGAAGATAAATAGAATATAGCCTTCCTCAAAAATTGAGCTATCAAATTCAAAAGATTTTTTTATCCGACCGGTTTTTCCAATGATTAGCGCGTTCAAATAAACACTTCAGCCTTATTCTTAATACAGATTATGAAGATAACCTTACCAAATTATTAAGATGTTATTTTGATTCAATTCGTAACCACGCATATAGTCTTGTAAAATAGAATGAAAACACTATTAAAAGATAACTCAACAAAACCAAAATCGAATTTCTTGTATTAGAACCACCTAAATGAAACCATTTGTGCCCCGTGGTCCCTTCCGTAGTCCCTGGAAGGGACCACGGGGAATTTCATTACCCGTGGTCCCTTCGAGAAATACAATGCTGCCGAATTAAAATGGTAGTTTCTGCCGTAGTCCCTGGAAGGGACCACGGGGATTTTCATTACCCGTGGTCCCTCCGAGAAATACCATGCTGCCGAATTAAAGTTGTACCGAGGTCAAGTCATAATACAGTCAAAGGTTTTATTCGAGAGGCGGGCGTTCCTGCTTCGTTGGTGTCCACGTTATCTATGTGGTTATGATAAGCAGAGAAACTTTGTAAAATGGTCAAATGCGCTGTCTGACCCTTACAAGCTGGAGCGTGGTGTTAGACAGGGGGGTATTACATCCCCAAGACTTTTTAACATTTATGTCAATAAATTACTGGTTGAGCTCAGCAACACGCATGTCAGATGCCACATAGAGTGTTTAGAGGTCGAAATAAAAGTCCATCATATATCCCTCCGGTAATGCTGTGCGGTTCACTTTACAGAGAGTAACCCAGTTTAAATATCTGGGCCATATTGTTACCGAAGACCTGAAAGATGACACAGATATGGAAAGAGAGCGCAGGGCATCGGCTGTGAGGGGAAATATGGTGGCTCGAAAGTTTGCTGGTTGCTCAGTACCAGTAAAAATTACCCTATTCGAGGCTTACTGTCAAACGTTTTACACCAGCAGCCTTTGGGCTAATCATACCCAAAAAGCAAACAATGCTCTGCGAATACAATATAATACCTTTAGGGTGCTGTTGAGGCTTCCACCCTATGGCAGTGCGTCAGATATGTTCGCCGATGCGCACAATGACGACTATTTTGCAATAATTCGTTTTGCAATAGTGCGTGCGTCGATGACACGCAGAGTGGGAGGAAGCACCAACAGTATCCTGAGGGTCTTTGCTGAAAGACTGGATGGGCCTACCATGGGTAGGTTTATCAAGCTTCATGTATTACATGGGGCGTGGTGAAACTATCTGTGGTCGTTACTAGGGCGGCCTCAAAAGTTTTGAGCCTAGGTACCTTAATGAGTCGCTATTGACTCTGGCAGCTCATCATTAATTGAGGGTACCTTTACTAATATAAATGACAAGTTTAATGTAATTAGCATCATTACGCTTTAAGTTATTGAACCGTAAACATCACCATGTCCGAGTCATCCGCGTTTTCTACAAAATTGGAGTACTGAGCTGTTATTAAATTCCTCACAAAGAAGAACAAAACGCCGACGGAAATATTTGAAGAGATGTCTGCAGCTTATGGAGAGTCGGCACCTTCATTTGCCACCGTAAAACGCTGGAACCGAGAATTCAAACACGGTAGGGAGTCGCTCGAAGATGATCCCAGGTCGGGACGCCCAAACACCGCCATTACTGAAGAAAAAATTAAAAAAGTGAAAAATCTCGTCCTTGAAGATCGACGAATCAAGTTGTGGCAGATAGCTGAAGCCATAAACATCAGCAAGGAACGAATCGGTGACATTTTGTATAATCATTTGCACATGAAAAAGGTGTGTGCGCGATGGGTGCCGAAAATGTTTACACCGCTGGATAAGCAGCGTCGAGTGACAACATCGCAGGAGTTTTTGGACTTGTGTGGCGATAATCCCGACGATATTTTTTCTCATCTTGTTACAGTTGATGAGACATGGATCCGACAGTATGATCCGGAATCAAAACAGGTGTCAATGCAGTGGGTAGTAAAGGGGGAAAAGCCGCCAAGGAAATTCAAAGTGGAAAGATCGGCGTCCAAGCTCATGGCCACAGTTTTTTGGGATTGTGAAGGGATTTTGCTTATCGATTTTCTTCCTAAAAATACTACAATTAATGGAGACTATTACGCCGCATTGTTGATAAAATTGCGACAAGTCATTGTCGAGAAAAGGAGAGGCAAACTCACGAAAGGATTTCTGTTTTTGCAATACAATGCGCCCGTCCACACTGCACGTGTTGCAAAGCGTAGCCGGGACAGGATTAGAAGAAATCGACCACCCTCCCTACAGTCCAGACCTGGCCCCCAGCGATTATTTCCTCTTTTCAAATTTGAAAAAGGATCTCCGAGGACGGAGATTTTCCAGCGACGAGGAAATGAAAGAGGCAGTAAATGAACATTTTGAAGCCAAAGACGGTGAATATTTTTTGAACGGGTAAAAATTCCTTTTTAATAAATGTAAGAAGTGTATTGAAATAGAGCGAGATTACATTGAAAAATATTTTTTTTATATATTTCTATCACCATTTTTTATACCTTAGGCTCAAAACTTCTCAGCCGCCCCTCGTACATTATCACCTTTTTTTTGTTTCCTAAGTATATACTAACATAGTTTATAAGATAATTTTAGACACTAACACTATGTAGTCTGTAAATAAAAGATTTTTATTTAATTTTTTTTTACATGAATTTTCGTTGGAGTGTACGTCAAAGATGACGTAGATTGGGCTTTTAGGGTTAAAATAGTGCCTAATATGCACTAATCATTATAAAGTCATAAGTGGCCAGATATAATATTTGTCAAAGAGTTTTTGATTGAGAAGGATTTTTGTTCTCGGAGGGACCACGGGTAATGAAAATCCCCGTGGTCCCTTCCAGGGACTACGGCAGAAACTACCATTTTAATTCGGCTGCATTGTATTTCTCGAAGGGACCACGGGTAATGAAATTCCCCGTGGTCCCTTCCAGGGACTACGGAAGGGACCACGGGGCACAAATGAATGAAACCACTAAGATCTGAGTTACATGAACTAAAACCGGGCAATCCTACAACTATTATCCCATAGTGTGCAATATCTAGATTACTTCAGCTCAGCAAGTTCTAGATATGCGGCAAACTGGCCGAGTATACCCGACTGACGCGCAAACTGAGGCACGAAATCTGTCTGGACGTGCTTAATTGAATTTCTGGTGTTTAATAGAATTGCCGAAACAATTTTGTAAGGATATCGGGATTCTCGGAAATTTCTTATGAGCACTCCTATGAGGAAGATAGCACGTTTCTGCTTTGCGTGAAATGGATTATGAGAACTCGAACTGTTTAACACTATATTGTATAATTTACGCGGGCTTAGAACTGGTCATTAGTTAACCGTTTCGGCTTGTCGCTAAGTAAATATGATCGGCTTGTATGCTCTTTTACTAGAACTAAACACAGTTCCTTACTTCTCTTCTGCATTGTAGGTATACAAGCTGTTGTTTTGCATCCTCGTCAAATTTCAGGAGGCTGTTATGAAAGACATAAATCTATACTTATAATAAATCTGTAGAGAGGTCAATTCTGTACATGAAATATATTTCCAAAATAACTATCAGGGGGTGATTAGGGATCGATACTGATGCCAAAAATGCAATCAGTAAAATTTTTGTCTGTCTGTCTGTCTGTCTGTCTGTCTGTCTGTCTGTATAACCGTTATAGAAACAAAAACTACTCGACGGATTTTAATGAAACTTGGTACAATTATTTTTCATACTCCTGAGCTGGTTATAGTATACTTTTCATCACGCTACAATCAATAGGAGCAGAGCAGTGAAGGGAAATGTTGGGAAAACGGGAGAAGTTACTCCATTTTTTACGCTTCCGTCGCGTGTGCAACCTTAATGGTTAAAGCTACACAGAAATCATGTATGACGGAAATGTTCTCCTTAAAATTATATAAAAAATATCCCACGACAGCATATGTCTATCTTTTATGGTTGACTCACAATAACACGTGTAACTCCCGATAGCTTAGCAGTTCGAAGCACTGACTAAAACCCACCCGTGTTCCTTCCTTAGCCCTTTATGTTCCAGGGCAGCGGTAACCCTTTCGGACGATCCCGCTACCCCTTCTATAGGTACTTAAGCCTCATGTGAACGTGATCTAAGCAATATTACCAATACATTAACTTAATAACACACAAGGAGTTACACGCTGACGGAGTCGCGGGCACAGCTATTAACAATAATATTGTGCGGTTCCGAATTGCGATATTTTTCAACAGTATTGTAGATTGACATATTATATTTCCGTACTAAAATACGAAAGTTAATCTGTCTGTTAGGTACATCAAAACCACTGAACCGTGAGGAAGGACATAGGCTACTTTTTTTTACGAAAAACGGCGGAAATGTGGACGAAGTCGCGGGCAACAGCTATAGGTACTATATAAAATTATATATTCTGTCTGTAGGTATGTTACATTTTCACGCCTAAATCACTGAACGGATTTCGATAAAATTGCCTGCCAGCAGATGCCAAAGAGATAGATGGCATCCTGGGGAAGGACATACTTCTTATCCTTTCCGACATTCACGCGGGCGAAGCCGCGGGCAGAAGCTAGTAATCAAATAAAATTAATCCCTGGTAAATAATGAATTAGTATTCAAAATACACGACTTTCAAAGAACAGAATCGCGTTATTGGTATCGTATAAGCGGTCGCGCTTTTGTATGTTTGTGTAAAAGGGCAGTTACAGTGCGGTCTCACACAGACCGCGTTTTAAAATGCGTGTCCTACACATGCCGATTTACGAAAATTATAAAATAAAAATACCTACTTATTTTATTATTGATTCGTGTCGAGAATCAGTAGCATATAGTTATTAGTTACCTCCTTGAATTTGACGAGGATGCAAAACGACACCTTGTAAAAAACTAAATTGGTTAAACAGTAGTGCAAAATAAATTAAATACAACTGAAGCTCCTCGAAGTACGATTGCTTAGGAAACTTTCTTTTGGCACACATTACATTTGTGCGTCAAGTGTCATTTTCCTATTAATCAGCTGATGTAGAGTCAGCCATTTTTTCATAATAGTAGGTACTGTTATAGTGTGGGTCTGGGTTTCATAACTTTATATTAGGTTTATAGAACGTTTTAGTGCTAAAATGCATTTACGAATAACAATTTTTGACCACCAGACTTTAGCAAGCCTTTAGATGTTCGATAACTGGGGAGAGGAACGCAGGGGATTTTGTTTCGCCACTTCTTCTTCCCAGCGATAGCACTAGGCAGTGGTGAAGGGCGGGCGTTTTTGGGGGACTGTCGTTTGTAATTTTTACGTTCAAAAAGAGCTGACTCTCAGCCTAATTTGAATAAATGACTTTTGATTTTGAACTTTTTATGAATAAGACCAAAGGAATGCAAGACTTGCGTATGCTAAGATGTAAGTAGGACTGATGACGTATGTCAAACACGTACGCTTGGTATGACGCGGAAGGTATTTAAAAAGGAAGAACAGTCAGCTATTGAATGTCCGAGTGAGAATGAAAACATGATTTGAATCTAAGATGTATTTTTATGTGTTTTACTAGTTTATATAAGAATAAACCAGTATTTAATATTCATTTTACTTTTCCTCTGACCTCAGCCCTTTTATTCCCACCGGTATGTCAGCATGTTTACACGGTGTGACAAGCGACAAGTAGGTACCTACTAAGCATTCACTACGAAGTTCGTGTAAACTATGCATAACAGATGAACCCAGAGGGGCAATTCTCGTAATTTTAAGAACGTTCTCAGTCTGATATCGGTCTCAATCTGTCAAAAATACGTCTCATTTTCCTACATTTTGACAAGTTTTTGACATTGTTTGTCGCCGAGATGAGACTGCGACTAGATTTTGAACCTTTTTACATTACGAGAATTGGCCTTCTGGTTAAGGTTTCTTTTGAAAAGACATGACACACACACATACACACTACTACATTGACATTTTGGTTTAAAAGTAACTAGCTTCTGCCCGCGATTTCGTCCGCGTGGAATTGTTGGTTCCTCCGACCCGACCCGTCGCAGCGCGTCGCCTCCCCGCGCTATTACTTAGTTTTCGCTAAGAGTTCTTTCTTCTTTCGGACTTTTTTTCTTTCTGCTCGGCTCCGAAGAGTCTTAGCGTGATGTTAAATAGCCTTGCTGAAGAATTGGGCTATCAATCAAATGCAAAAATATTTTTTCATATCAGACTGGGAGTTCCAGAGATTAGCGCGTTCAAACAAACAAACTCTTCAGCTTTATTATTATTATTACCTCAACTTGAGATAGTTAGAAACAATCGTAAACCAGAATTACGAAGAGGAGAAGGAACGAAGTATTTAAAACAACCAAAACCAATAGAAATCAATAGAACGACATCCAACCAATTTACATCACCCAATGACTATACCGATAATGTCATCAATCCGCGTGTAAAGTATGAACACCGCGAGTCAGAAAAATGACGTATTTGTACATCGGCATTTTGCGTTTTAGTAATTTTCTATTATCTCCGAAACTATATGACCAATTGACATACTGTAAAGGGCAAATCTTATTTCTATAATGTCCTTGTGATCATAAAATAATTTATTTTAATAAGGATTCATATCTAAAAAATATATTTTCACCCAAACGTAAGCATGTCAAAAAAATACTTTTATAAAACATAAAAGTGATATAAAAGATAAAATATAAAAGATAGAAATATGGTGACGCAGACTTTTTTGTAGAACTATTTCAGGCGGACCAGATTGCCATACATTGTTTTTAGTTATACATATACAACTGTTAAGGCAGCGCATGCAAATAATTCGGTTTTAAGAGGTATTTCTTTCTGACTTGCTAGACCAAAGTTGTGATAGCTCAGCTAAAATGCATGATGTAAACATAATTTATAGCCTATAGCACTCACACATAATGTAGCTTTCTACCAGTGAAAACCTTTTTAGAATTGGATCATTAACTCCGGAGATTACCCCCTACATACATACAAACAAACAAATTTTACCTCTTTGTAATATTGATATTTTATTTATTTATTAATATATAGATGAACTTTAAGCTTTTCGTCCATGTTTCCACATAATGTATAGATTGAAGAAAGTGTTTTTATATCTGGCTTTACACCTAGAGTTTAAAGGTTTTACCAATCTCATCTAACCCAGATAATAGAATCATCATCTGCGTAACCTTTTTCAATCTAATCTGATGCAGCTGAATACCAGTATTTTACATGAAGCGACTTCCTATCTGACTACCTAGTTAGATTCTGGGTAATACGATACCCCTTTTTTTTTGTATGGGAAATCATCAAATGACCCCTCCCGCTCTGAGTGGAGCGGAAGGGAGTGTCAGACTCTTACTGACTAAAACCCACCCGTGTTCCTTCCTTAGCCCTTTCTGTTCCAGGGCAACGGTAACCCTTTCGGACGATCCCGCTACCCATACGATACCCCTTGGTAAGAGACTGGTTGACAGACTTGGTGACGACCAGGCAAACTGGTAGCATTTATTGTTTTAGGTCAGAAAACTATTATCCCAATGAACCATGCTTGGATTTATTTATTTACTTAGTATAACTTTATCTAGATAACAAACTGAGAATGAATAACTGAAGGTACTTCACACAATCTTTGATTTAATGTTATTTTGTTCCTATATGGAATCATCCAAGTTTCGTTATTTATGACGCAAGTTCTATGAACTTATACCTACGGGTTTAATTATTGTTATCCTTAGGAGAAATCTGGGTTATAGATGTTCGTTTATTCGGATAATATGTAGGGTAGTTCGATTAATGTGATTATTGTGATTAGGTATGGTATCCGTAGGAATACAAAGCAGCTATCTACAATATCTGCTTGGAGTTTCCCTGCGTGATCGAATCAGAAATGAAGTGATCTGCAGGAGTACCAAGGACGGTCATATTTGACATCTTCTGTGAGTTCCTGGAAACTTCGGCGGAGGGCCCCTGAAAGTTCCTAGGTGGGGTCACTCGTAAAACCTGCGATTCTTTCGCGCAACTGTCGAATCAGCATTTGACCCTTCTTCGTCAGACCCCGACTCTTCTAACACCGCAAATATTCGCTCAGGGTGGTTATCAGTGCCATATTTAACAAAAACTTAAAAAAGAACAAGGTGAATTGACAACAAATATTAAATGTCCTAATATAAGTATGTCACAAAAATACTACGCCATCGATGACGCTGGGTCATATTTACCCGTTTTGAATTGATGCACGTATATCTCGCAGCGAATGCGGCGTTGCACTTAGCATACCTGCGGTTTGGTTAGAAGGAGGTCGTATCTCCAGCTGCACACACGCTAAAGTTGCACGATCGGCGTATAAAAGAATAATGACAGATTTAAGTCGCCTCGGGTCAGTATGACCCAGCGTCATTGGCGCTGGGTTAAGTGGCAGTGGGCAGGGTACATTTCTCGCAGAACAAATGGCGGATGGGGCCGAAAGGTTCTGGAGTGGCGACCGCGTACCGGAAGGTGTAGCGTTAGAAGGCCTCCCACAAGGTGGACCGACGACCTTGTGAAGGCCGCAGGAACCTGCTTGACGCGAGAAGCAAAAAACCGGTCCAAGTGGAGGTGCTTGGGGGAGGCCTATGTCTAGTAGTTGACGTCTTTCGGCTGAAATGATGTTCTACAATTTGCCAGGAGCGTACTCTTAGCTTTTTCGGACATATTATGCATTTACCTAAGCATGTTCTGGTGACACTGCTGGGCTGAGCGGAAGGAAAACGCGCTCATGGCAGAGCAACGGCAAGATGGTCAGACGCGATCAAGAAGGCTGTTGGAGGCAGCATCTACCGAGCAGTCCACACTGCAGAAGATCGCATAACTTGGAGACGCGTCGATGTGGTCGCGATCCTCAGCATTGAGGGAACTAGAAGAAGAATCGTGATTCCTAAGAGGCTTGCATGGAAATAGTGCCTTTGTCGATGAATGTTACACGAATGTTGCATCGGTACGATTTTTTACCCGACTACGATGACGCCTAAAAACATGGCACAGTCAACGAAAAAGGTCGATACTTAATTCGAGTCAAAATCGTAATTGTTGTACTAAATAATTCATTAAAATAGAAAAAATCTATTAAAAGGGTATACAATTGCTATTAGGTATTAGATCATGAAATACAATTTATCGTAATATTTTGTATCAATTTAGATGATGTGTAAAAGTACCATTGTTCATCGTCTTCTGTGGCTGACTGTCACTTTTATTTTAACATTAGGTATGTTCCATTTTTGTTATTGTTTTTTTTTTTGTCTTATTAATGTAACATCTTAATCGTATCAACGCTTATATGCACGTAAGTTTGATTGCAGTCTCGTTTGTTTCTTTCCATTCACTTACCAAAACTGATGCCACTTATTACCTAATGCACAATTTTCACCGTTTCAAGCCCTGACCAGTTCCAAAAGTTTTGAATAATGCGTCTGGCATTGCATCGAGATGGCTACCGATACCCGTCTTTCATTTCCGGGCAGCCCTCGTGGAAATTGCGAGTCTATCCGATGTCGATGCGTCCAATGGTTCGCTCTAACTGACATGTTTCGTGACCAACGTTTTATAAGGATCTAATTGTTATCTGCCATGTTGAGTTTTTAATTAAAACGAAACGGAATTATTAATTGTTTGACATTGTTTATTTAATTTCTCGCCGATTAGCCTGAAATTCACTGTATGATCATTTATCTCTCTACCTGAAACCATCAACTTTGACTTTAATTATTGTTTCTATGTAGGTGCATAGAATATATATTATTATGTAGTCTCACCAAAATAATTACTTCCTAGGTAAACGGTAAGTTTGAGATAGAAGCCAAGATGGGTTACTACGTTAACGAGAATACTTGTCCAAGTTTTCTAAACGGTGCCCCCGTTTAGAAAACTTGGACAAGTATTCTCGTTGCCAGCAATGCTTGAAGACTATGGTCTTCAACCTTTCTTTCTCTCTCTCTCGTCATGGTTCTCTGCGTCATGTTTGCTGCAAATAAAAGTATTTTCTTTATTTTTATTTTCAGCCAGTGCGTCGTGCCCTTTACATGAGGTGCCGAAACGTGGACACTGACAGTCGGAATGGTCCACCAATTCAAGGTTATTCAGCGCGCTCTACTCGGAGCGGACTATGCTTCGAGTTTCTTTGGTGGACAACATCAGAAATTAAGTTATCCGGAAAAGTACCGGAGTTACCGACATAGTTTGCAGAGTAAGCAAGCTGAAGTGGCAGGCCATGATTTTCGAAGGACCGATGGCCGGTGAACAGTCGAGTCCTGGAATGGAGACCGCGTATCGACAAGCGTAGTGTGGGACATCCTCCAGCTAGATGGAGCGATGACATTAAAAAGGTGGCTGGGAGACACTGGATGCGGGAGGACAGTGTGTTGTGGGGCAGTCTGGTAGGCGTAAAAAATAATACTGGCATCCTACATCGGCAGTTGTAAAAACTAGTACCTATAGAAGCCAAAATTGTAGCATCTGGCGACGCATTCGCTGGAACACAGGTCGTCTTATCCTGGCTGCAGGCCAGGACAATACAAATACCTACATAATAAAAGCATATTATGCATAGAATACTTTTTTAACGATATTTTAATTTTCATGGAGATTTTGTGATTGTTCACCCTAATCATTACTTCACGTGCATTTTGGACGCGCCCACACGCCCACGCCCACGCCCATTTAACATCTCGGGGTCACCCACGATCTTGCCAAATGATCAGCGTCTGTTTTTGAACTTCTGTTGAAAATAATACCTACAGTGACCTCCAAAGTTAGTTGACATTTTTCCACTTCAGCTCCTGTGACGCCACATTATGATGTAAAATAAAAAAATAATCAGGTACTCCTGAGGGATTTCTTATTTGATTATTTTTATGATAAGTGTAAGGTAGTTGAATTTGTCAATAAAACGGAATTGGATCACTAGAATTTTAGGTCATAATGTGGTGTGTGACAGCTGAAGTAGAAAAATATTAACTAACTTTTAGAAACCAATGTACACCAGATCCAAAATAGCGTAATTTATTTGTGAACGGTATGGTTAACAAATACATAAATATTCACAGACTACCTTCTACTATTTATATTAAGGTCGTGTTATTCCCTATATCTGAAATGAATCCTTGAATCTGTCGAAGTAAACAAAATGATTTGCAAATAAGCTTTTATGTCAACTCGAAGATATACTCGAAAGAATGCTCTTGGAATTATCGATGAATACAGAATTTCAATTCGTCCGGGTCGACATACATATGAAATTGAAATTACTGAAACGTGAGCGCGCACTCCTAAGCTGTAATGAAATCTTATTATGATGAGTTGCGTCTAAGATGTTCAATCATTTTAATGTGCGTTCGATTAAGGCTTTACATGTGATTATGGATGAAGAAACACAAGGTATCCGTAGAAAGACGTAAATTTGTTAGTAGAAAATGATGACACTGAATTCAGTGAAGAGAAAATGTTCACACGTCATATGAAAAGACAAATAAAACTTCGGAGTACATCTCAAATTTACTTTGATGGACAAACGTGAATCTCTTAATTAAAAAGTAAAAGGAAAACTCAATGTTGTCTTCAACACCTCACAAGTTGGCAGATAACCAAAGAAGTGCGAAATGAGACACGTGTGACGATGCGACGTGCGTGTTATTTGGGTCACGTTCCTTTGCGTAAAACATTTGCCTACACTATAAAAGCAGCGAAGTCACTAAAGCTCACAGACTACCCTCGTGAGGTACCTTATTGTCATGGCCTGCCCCAGAGTGGGATTTTGCTTTATAAAACTTTTTGCTTGTTAGCGGCGGGAGCGAGTGCATTTTCCTGATTCCACGCCTAATGTTATGGAACTCTCTCTCTGGCGAATTTACGCTAGAAAACACTCACACATTCACAACGTACTTAGGATGCTTTTTGGTTTTATTTTACTTCCACGTTTTAGGAGGGTTGTATATGCAAATGAGTTAAAAGTGTGCCGCCGACAGGTAAAGAAAGGGAAATGAAAGGTTTCTAAAAGGCCAATTTAGTTTTATAAGACATAACGTTAAGGGTGATGTAATAGAAGTAAAATGTTAATGAAATATTCGAACCGAAATCTTGTACATATTTGTCGAACATTCAATGTCCCGAAATGTTTAATCGAACAGAAAGATGAAAATCGCTTTCAAATCAACATAATAAAATGGCGATCAGAACTCAATATCGGGAGCAACACGTCATATCCTGTCAGATACATCCATTTTCTTCCATAAAATTCCCTTATTTGAATGTCGAGTTCAAATCATATTAATGACAAAATGCAAGTGGAGCGTAGAATTTCGATTTCTCGATCAGAGTGAATTTTCACAATGTCTGCACTCTGGCAGATATTCAACGTTTAATATTCGTGTCTAGTGCTACGGCAGCTTTGCTTCCTTACTCAGAAATTAGATATTCGTTTCTCAGCAGAAACTTCGACATTAGCCGCTGAATACCGAAGTTTGCTTTCGTAACGTATGTTCTTTGTTCGTAATCATTGTTTGTGTCAGTGTCCTCCCATGTGTATTAAGGCGCGGTAAGAAGAAAATTTTTAGGTAATTGACAACAGCACATTGCGGCAACAAATAAGATTCAAAACAGCGATGCGTTTGATGTTAGTTGAATCGAATGACCACCAAAATGAAGTCAATTTTGCCGTTTTAATTAAATTAAAAAATAAATGCAAGGCTCAATGGAATATTTTTAGGTATTTCTTTAGTTCATATAATTCCCTTTATTCATTACATAAAATATGATAGTTTACGCTCATACTTTTGAGAATAATGTGACGTGAGCTCTATTTTATTTTTATTAATTATTTTTAAATAAGTATTTTCCTTGAAAATGTGACAATACACAATTTTTTTTTCTGGCTCGTCATATGTACCAATACGCCTAATTGTGTGACAAAACCTGAGCGTTTTACGGTGTCCTACATTTAGGCAGCACCTTAAACTGTAGACATATACATTACTCTTGAATTACTTTTGTATTTTCTTTGTGCTTCGATTCTGATACTTCCAATCCTTGTTCTAGTATTAGTCTTACTTCATTTCAAAGACAAACAAACAAACTAAGAGACTGCGGCGCAATACTCTTTACAGTTCCACGCGTCCAATCTTTTTATTCAACATAATAAGTGTAAGTTTTAAAGATGGTTCGCTTTTACGTCAAAAGATCGGATGAAAGCGTCCAGCCTGAGGCAATGAGATTTAAAAAGGAATAAAAACTATTCGCTATAGGTCTGCAAAGCAGAAATCCAATTCACTTTAATATTCAGACATGTAATAGGTAATATATGCTATTTCCATAAGAAGCTACTGTAAAAAGAATTTAAGAGCATACATTTCATATATTCAGATTATACTTGCATTCGCTTTGGCTACCTTTCAATGTTATTTGAGTACTTTATCTATTTTCTAACTCAGAGATTTGCATGAAATATTCGCTACATTATTACATTCTCGAATATTCTAATACTGGATTTAGATACGTCTATGTGCTTATGAAAATATGTTATTAGAGAAAGTTCATTCACCTGTTTCTCGTTTTGGGACATTTTACGCCTTTCAACACTGACACACACACTGACTTTATATTTGTTAGGGCTGAGTTTTCCAACGCCATATCATTTTATCGGAGGAATAATTTTGAATTTTAGACAGTTCTTTCATACAAAAACTTTCAGACGTCATTTTTATTCCACGAATAAAAATTATCTGTCGATGGAATAATCAGCCGCTAGAAAGTAAAAGAATAATTTCACTCAAAAGTTATTTATGAAAATTATTTCCCAGAAAATGTATTTCGAAGCAAAACATTTACAATAGAAATAAGCAGCATAATAAGAAAACTAAACGAGGTTACAGCAACAATAATTAAAAAGCACTTAATTTATTCATTACCATCTGGAGCCCAATTCTCGCGCAAATCGCGTTCGTCCCGCACGAAATCCTTGCCGGTCGTCTCCGCATGTCGCTTATAAAACGGTGAGATATCCAGAAACATCTATTCTCACTACAAGTCTATCAGAAATCACGAGTCTAGGGACAATAATGTTGCCATTATGCGTCCCACGAAGTAATCCCTTCCACATAACGATGCGATTTTTTGTCGTAGTCGTTAATGTACTTTGACCATCTTAAAAAATGATTTTTAAGGCAAAAACATATTTTTAGCCGCATTATAAAGGTATTTCATTAACATTTATCAATCTAATAATCATTATTGTTTTCGTTACATTTTTATTTTATTATTAACATTGATATAATATAAGGCCTCCGTACAACGGAAAGCATAGCTCATGTTGATTTGTCAACGTCATCGATATTTGTCACGTCAAAGTAAAGTCAAAATACAATTTATGTTGTTTGTTTACATTGGTCTACATAATAATAGGTAATGAAATAAAACAGAATGACTGCTAATGATATTATAAGTAAGCTGATGACCAGCACAATAACCTAAAAATTTATCAAGATGGAGAAGAAGAGGAGGAAGGGTGATTGTTTTGAAGAGTGCGGTACTGCACCAATCGGACCGTCCTGCTACACGCTTTTCCAACGACGTTAGGCTTCTGTATCTACGTGTCCTGGCTTCATTACTTTACAACGGCCCAAAAGATTGTTGGGAAATCCTTGCGAAAACAGATTTCACCCTGAGGGTCGCGTTACTAGTCTCGTCACAACACGAATTAAAATTTCTTTGTGGTCAAACTGTCAAACTGCCTCACAAACATGAAGACTGGGCGAAACGTGAAGTGGTCCGCCGATTCCTAAGCTAACGGACAACGCTTGACTCATCACGCCGACCGTTCGTGTAAACTAGTGATCATATACTGTCCTGTGCTGCACTGTACTGTGTTGTTGTGTGTGTTTATTATTATCACAGATTTAGGTTTATTTTAGTTTGATAGCTTCATGTAGAAGTCGTTATTAACTAAACCGCTACGATGGATAGCGAGAATGTGCAAGTGCTCTAGCCGTTACAGTGGCACCCAACTCTAACTAACCTACCAAACCTAACACACTGAGCACTTGCACACTGTCGGCGACACCCGGACCCTATCTGGGTACCAGGGCGCAAGTAGTGGAGGGACCGCTACAAAGAAAACGTAAAGTAAATAATTCTATGTTAATAGTTAATACTTTAAAGAGATTTATTTTATGTTTCTTATGTTCTAATTAGTATTTGTTATCAGTATTTGTTATTAGTTTTTGTATCCCGAACGAATAAGACTGTTTTTGAAAGGATTCCAATAAGTAAAATTTTGTTCATACATAATTACGTAACTTGGAAAATCACTTTTTTGTTTATGGGTAGAATTTAATAATTTTTGTTTTAAATGAAAGGTCTAGTTATAAAACCAATAATACCGTTTGAATTATGAAAATCGGACCATTGGTTCAGAAGTTATAGTGAGATTTTTATAATCAAAATTTTCCTAGTTGATATTTTGAACAGTTTTTCTTCTAGAAACTTTTTATTGTGTATAATTAAGTTAATTATTAAGCTGTAATTAGGTTAAGGATTACGTAAGGAATAATATATGTAAAAATTGTAAGGATATAATATGGGTAAATAAATAAAACAAGGGCTTGACAGATCTCGGCTTAGCGAAAATTAAAGTAAAAATGGGCTCAAAATACACGGTCCGCCTTAAGGGAACTTAGGCCGGTATAAATAGAGCGCAGTTTTTGACGAAAAGTCAGTCGCAGCTCAGCCGTCGAAGAGGCAACACTACAAGCAAGAAGCCGAAATCTGCAAGCAAACTTCAACAAGAAAATCTTCTTTTATTTCATCACCTCTTCGCTGCCCGTCTCTAAGAAGCCCTCTCTAGTAGTTGTACAGACTACGCATTCAGGGGTGCGTGAGACGTATGTCACCAGCGAAAGTAGTACAGTATCAGAGCATACGTCAAAACGTGGGAGACTGTCCCAGGTACGACCGTAGGTACTGGACGTACCCCGGTTGTCCGTTTCACACACTCTGTCATTTTAACATCGCTTGCTAGCAGGAGTGATTCCCTGACCCTCACTATACGGTATAGCCCAAATCTAGAGGTTCTACGTACCGGTTCTACATATGGATTCTACGTTCAGGTTTAAGACAGGACAATCGCTTCGCACTGCACGTGGAGTTTAACTGGGCGCTGCACGCACACCTATCCACTACTACGTATCTATCCATACATTCCCTACCTATTGTAAATTTGTCACCCAGTGAAGATTATACATATGAACTTTGCTTGTGTGTTTCTATTTCCTAACCCAACTTGTTAACGGCCTGCGCAGCCTAACTGCAAAGCCCTACAATTATTTGTGTATGTTATTTTTGTTACTTAGCTAAGTTTTACATTGAAAAAAATAAAATAAAGACATTTGAAATATTTATTGTTTGAAATGCTTTTGAAACACTTTATTTCTAGTTACAAAAGAACCTTTATAGGAATACCTTACAGACTCATAAATAAATTCAGTATATACATCCAAGTATAAACCACAAAAACATAATTATTATCACACCACACATGGTAGTTTACTTTTGGTCATGCTTCTCTGTAACATCTAACCACAACTCCAGCCGGTCAAAATTCGTAGTCTAGCTCGACTGCATCGGCCTTCCTTCGGCACTAATAAGACCTTGGCTCTTTCTCTCTCGATATCTGTCGATCCAACCGGGAAATGTACGGGAGCAAAGTGGACACTACAGCTCAAAAATCCCCGCTTGCAGAAGTAGTACCGCGTTTGTTGTGGTTGCGACGCGATCGACCTTTCTTGCCCTCAACCAGAGTAAAGCCTGGTAAAGCCGTCCTTGTCCATTTGACTGGTTTTAAATCCGGCGCCTTCCGCTTCTGTATCCTAAGTGTCTCATTCATCGACGCTACACAAGCAACAACTATCCACTGTTGACAACTTTGGCGGAAGCCTGAAGTTTTCTTCGTGTTTTTCCTTGTTGTGACGGTCGCAGACTCTTCTAAGATGTTTATGAACTCGTAACACATTTTGTTAAAATATATTTATTATTTCCTTTCGCAATTGACACAATTATGATTGACATAACCACTGTTTGACGTTCGCGCGAAGGTCGACACAGTCATACGTCACGTCGCGACTGGTCATGACCACTCGTTGCATGACGCATGTAAACTAAGGCATGTCGCGTGTCTTTCCTGCGTGAAATGCTCGAATCGCCATGGCGAGAATAGCTCGGCTTGATTTTTTCGAGGGAAAAGTTCGATTCGAATGTCAATAACGAACGCGAGTTGCGCGAGAATTGGGCTCCTGGTTCAAGCACCTTCATTGTATTATATTATCTTTTATCAAACAACCATACCCAAAATGAGTTATCTATTCATGTACTTTGCGAATATTTTACTGAAATCATGTATAATGTTGCTTACCTTTTGCAAATTGAATTTCCGTTTACAAAACCACGTACATCTTTTCATTTTTACTTACTGTATTTTATAAAAAGCCCTGATGAAAAGTAGGCCTCAACGACTACGAAATGAATAATAATAATTATTCAAAAATTCGACAACGGTATGATCTGAAAATGATACCGAATGGGAAACAAATGATCATTCGATGACAGTGCGGAAAGGCATCGATATTGTTCGCGGGAAGCTATTAGATCTCGTGATCAATCTTGCTCAATATTGATCCCTGCAAATCATCACTTGTTGATTGCTTTGTGAAATGAAAACAAATGAATATTGCTCTTATAAACTTGCCCAACAATATAATCTGTCTGACAAAGTGAATCAAAGTGGGTGTGTGGATCAAAGTGGGTGTGGTCAATTGTCTTTCGACTGGTAAGTAGCACAAAGGGCTATATTTCACCAGGACACCATGGCAGCGCAACAAGTCGCCGCCACCAACACAATGTGTATAAATCTATGGACAGTATCTCACCTGGTTTCCGCTTGGTTGCGCAAACATACATCCATTTTGTTGACAGCGCGACCTGGCTGCGTGACCATGGCGTCTCAGTGAGATACGGTCTTAACCGTAAGTGAAGCATCTCTCTGATCAGCATCTTGAAACTGGGAAGCAGTTTCAGGTTTATGATAGCCGGGTAGAAAATCATAAATTACAAAACTGTTGGTATTTTGATAACAGACAGTGGAACGCCTCAAAAGCTCTCAAAAAATGGCCCTGTATAGTCCCACTGCAGGACAAACTGCAGGCCATCTTGGCCCAATAAACCAATCCCTCCGCCAAGCGTCAAAAAAACTTAGCTTGAATCAGCAACAAGAGAAAACAAACCTCTCTGGTTAGCAATGCAAAACAGAATAGCGACCTTTGATATTATTACTATAGTTTGGGATTTAATATCAATAAAGGTAATATCCGTTACTGGGTCAGTTCCCTGCCTCAACCTGTCCATTTCTCTATGACAAGCGACCTTCAACTTAATGCAAAATTTTACGTTAAAACGCGTAATTTTATGTTTATTTGACAAAGGAAAAACTCTAATTAACAGACTGAAGTTGGAATTGTCAGTGTCATCTATTGTTGTACATTTCTAATGAGCCTGAAAGTTGGGCTTATGATGCTTCAGAGAATTAACGGGTCACGAACAATTGTACTTAAGAAAGGCTTGATCAAATAAAATGGGGTGATAAACAGCCATTATTATAATTCTGAAGCAGAACAAAATAAATTCGTTTAAAACACTGATTAATCAAATTCAACCGCCTACAAACAGGTAGAAAATTATGAGAAATAATTAGAGGTCTCTTGATAAATGATTATTCTGGCGAACTTTTGTCTACTGCCTCAGCGTTCACGTCAGCTGATATTAAGGTTTAATTTTATTTATTCTACATTAACTAATTTTCACTGCGAAATAAAGGTTTCTCCAAATGTTCATAGTAATTGGTTAACTTACTATAGTCTCTACACTACACAACAACATTGATAACTTTTGAACTTAAGTAGTTGAATTAATTGGTAAATAATAGTAGTGGATATAAATTGGTAATGATTGTGGCTAATTAATAACAGCGGCACGGGTCGATCGATCAGGTTAAGTTACGCTTGCCGAGATTGGTCCGTAGACGGGTGACCATCATTACATAATTATCAAGACCCTCAGTGCCTCGGAAAGCACATTAAGCCGTTGGTTCCGACTGTCCTTCGTGGATCAAAAAAATAAATAAAAATAATAATATAATCTTTGACAGTCGTTACGGGTCAGAAGCCAGGGAAGAAGAAAATATTTAGCTGCATTCAGTTTGACTGGAAGCTGACCGCAACATTGCTGGGAAAAGGCTAGGCAGATGATGACTATGAGTTGGTAATGATTGTCATCTCTTGCGAGTTACGTCATCGTGATGACGTCTCCATTTACGTGGTATAAAATGCCATGATTGAAAGTATAGTCAAGGTTTTCATAGACCAACTGTACGCAATGTAATCTACGCGTCTGATTGGCATATTTTTCCATGCGGCGAGTTTTGTAGATTATATACGTGTAATCCAGTTACCTATAGCCATTATCACGTCAGTACGAACTCACTACCTATACCTCTACTACTCGTAATTGGAGTGCCGCCCACATTTCACCTGAAAAGCCGGTTACCGTCGTTATTTTGTTACCGAAAAATGTTAGCTCGTGGCATATTCACATTTAGGTAAAATAGGGACATTTAGTTGCGTGTTATGAAAGCGAGCTGAATGAAATGAGAACGAATAAAAAACTATGCTAGTAATGATTTAGGTACACGATTGTAATTAAAATGTTCTATTTATTTTGTTTATGTTTTTCACCAGCAATGGATTTCATTCTCTTCAATCTAGAAGCCCATGAAGTCTAAGAACCAGTGTTTGGGTCCCATTAAATGCTAGACGACATCGTGGCAGAGGTTTGTGAAGCAAAGGGAAAAGAAAACAGAGAGAGAAGTCTAAATAGATAGAGATAGATAGATAGAAATAGATAGAAAGAAATAGATAGAAAGAAATAGATAGATAGAAATAGATAGAAAGAAATAGATACATAGAAATAGATAGAGATAGATAGATAGAAATAGATAGAGATACATAGAAATAGATAGAGATAGCTAGATAGAAATAGATAGATGGAAATAGATAGAG
Source organism: Apamea crenata (assembly GCA_949629185.1). Taxonomy (NCBI): domain Eukaryota; kingdom Metazoa; phylum Arthropoda; class Insecta; order Lepidoptera; family Noctuidae; genus Apamea; species Apamea crenata. Next base: position 7,830,063 of record OX451356.1, on the reverse strand, counting down.
ATAGATAGATAGAAATAGATAGAGATGGATAGAAATAGATAGGGATAGATAGAAATCAATTATAATACATACATAATTATAATACAAATACTAGATTATTCACAAAGGGCATAAAGCAATGTTAAGACATTGCTTGAAGCACAGATTACTAAATACATAGTTAGTCTTAGTGTATACAACTTTGTGAAACATTTGAATAAAGTAAGCGAAATATTTCCATTTCTAGCAAAACCAAAATCTCTTAATAATTTCTAGATCCACTCGTAAAATAAAATTCAATATTATTGCCTGGGTAGAACCTAAAGGCTTTAATGGCTTGCTTTAGTTAAGGTTTGCATGACATAATATATAATTGGACTTAGCAAGCAGGTGTTGTGAAAATTATATTTATTTCACGTTTTTCTATGAATATACAACCAACGCGGTAAAAGGAGTTACGGAGTTCAGTAAATTAAAACTTGAGCAATTTAACTTTTTGTGGTTCCTCGATTCTTAAAGTTAGTTGAAGCTTAAACTTTAACAAGTTATTGGAAGGAATTTGTTTTGACACCTTCCTCGACATGAACGAATCTTCGTGTCAGGTAGGTATTTATATCGCAGTTATGGAAGAAAAAAATCGGACAAAGTTTTTCTTTGAAATATCAGAGTAATTTTATATTCAGTAATAATTCAGAACGAAAAAAAATGTTTAAAATCGCTAACGGAAAATCCCTGAATTTGTAATTTCTTTGATACCTACAAATTTGCTCTACAGTATGAATTAAAAATAAATGTTATTACATTGTATTTAATTTCTTATAAAAAAAAAATTTTTTTTAGAATACCTGTTTTTTTTTTGTAATGCGTGATATTCCCACCGCTCAGACCCGCCTATTGTGTCACCCTATATAAAATTTATATCTGTAAATTTTATACACATAATAAAGAATTTTCTATCATCTATTCCTCAATTGCAGTGCCCGTTTATATGGCCCTAATAGAAAAATAAAAAGCCATGACAGCATTCAGTTCTTCCACATTAAAATCAGCTATAATGTACACAATTTCCCCCCTAATAAACCCAACTGTAATGTTCTAAACTGCATTATATAATACAGGAATACCCCAATGCATGATTAACTTGTGAGAGTACCTATCCACATTCAGCCAGCGAGCGTGACAGCCGGTGTCATGTTAGACGTAATGGTTTCGAATTTGGAGCGCTGTGATCGATGCAAGCTATACCTCAACGTCAACATTGGATTACTATTGGATAGGAATCTTGTATTCCGATTGGATAATGGATATAATGACGTCAGTATGTCAGGGATGGAACAGTGTCTGTATTAAGGTGAGTATTCTACGGCCCTTGTTTAATCAAATAAATATTACCTATAGGTATGCATTGATACTGAAATTGATCATATGACATGGTAATTTTAGTACTTTTAGTGAAAAGATTGTAAACCATCCAGCAGTTTATAGTACCTACTTATTTAATTCAAGAAAATTTTATCGTAACTTTTTGCGGATATTATTATCCATCTAAAGATAGTCTTTACAAGATCGCATTTAGCGATAAGACTGCCCATTGTGTCACCCCTTGTAAAATTTCTACATTTATATCTGTAATTTTTATACATGATGAAGAATATTCTATGTATCTACCTATATTATGAATATTTATTTGTGGTTAGACAAAATAAGGACTTAACGAAAAACTAAAGAAAGAAAAATGTCTACAGCGACATACATATATTTAGTACTTTCACTCACAAAACAGTCTCTTAGTAAGAGAACCTTAGTTTTGTGTTTGAAAACCTCACTTAGTTATTCAGCACGTTTCAAGGCATTCTTCTCAACTAAAACAAATTGAAAGCAGTTAAATTCTAAGAGACCCTCCATCTAGCTAGAGCTACCAACATGAGCGGAAATCCCATGAATGAATTTAGAAATACCTCGCTCAAACCAGACCAACTCTGTAGGTAGTATTATTCTCTCTAAGTCACATTTTACTGTATTTAAAAAAAAATTACCAAAAGGTTGAGAACATACCAGCAGAATTTACGTAGTAGGTAATAATGCGTATTAGTGTGGAGCTTCACAGAATTTTGGCGTAAATTAAGCCAATGTTTGTATGAAGGCTTACGCAAAAATGTCACGCTCGTGTACACATACGTCAATATGTTCGCGCCAGATGAAGGCACAGGCAAATATTTTAAAAGCCCAAAAATGTACGACATTATGACATCTACGAAAATAAATGTTGAAACGTTTAGTCATATTTCAGAATACCAATAATAGTAACGTAAGTAATAAAAGCACAGACAAAAACTTATCTTTATAATGGAGAAACAAAAAGTTCTATAGTTACTGTAACTAAGGCCTATTATTCATTGTTGTCACACGATTATAAATCTTCATTATCAGGAATATAAAAGAGACTAGAAACGCTTCCAGTCCATTAATCGTATAACAAGGGAGGCCGATATTTCTTTTAACATAAAACAACTTTTTAACATTTCCAGCACTTGGTATTTTAACATTTCATTCACGTATTTCATGAATCGGGACAGACGTGATTCGGGGTCTTATTGAAAAAGAAACTGTTTTTTGAGTATTGAAAACTTGTGGTCGACCGGTTTGTTTTGCAAGCTGTGTTCTGTTCTTAAAGTTTGAGGATAAAAAATTTATAAATGGGGGAACATTAAGTCTAAATATAAGAATATAGTTTCCGGTTGAGGTCAATCACGGGAGGAAGTCGGGGTTGGACGGTTAGGCAGAAATGGCGAGCGGCGGAAATTTCAATCCCCTCAATATTGGATTAGAGTTTTTGTCGAACTGGTGGCTAACATGTGAATTAACTGATTCTTCAATTATCTCTGACCTATTACTAGCTCGAAATAAAAGATGCAAAAGAAAAGTGTGAGGAAAATTTTAAAATGACGAAAAGTTTTATTAGTCTCAGCCGCCATCTTGGATTCTCATTTTCTCCTCACAAGGCGCATAACGCTTTTTCGTTATGCGACAATTTCTACCAGTTTACTCCTACTGCAAGCTGAAGTTTTTTTTAATATCAATTAGGGTGACAAAGGGGTTTATTCATAAACGATGACTAAAGTTAAGTAGCGTTTAAACGTCAAAAATGTATGGTTAAACAGTCGCTTATCACTACTTAACTTTAAGCAACGTTTATGAATAAAGGGGTTTGTGTCTAAAGATGACTGTACCTTTAGACACCAGATGGGCAATTCTCGTAATTTTAAGAACGTTCACAGTCTGATCTCAGTCTCAATCTGTCAAAAATACCTCTAACTAAGGGTAGTTAGATGTATTTTTGACAGATTGAGACGATTGAGACGTCGACTGGAAACAACAAAAACTTGTCAAAATGTCAAGTTTTTGACATTTGTTTGTCACCGAGATGACTCTGCGACTAGATTTTGAACGTTTTAAATTACAAGAATTGGACTTCTGATCATCACTTTTGAGCAGGTACAATTAAATACACTTTATAAAAATAAGTTTTTTCCAATGATAAACATTGCTCTAACTAGATAAACACCCAAGTCTCAATTACATTAAAGCAGCAAGCTTCGCATAACTGGCTTTCACAATCACTTTGAGCGAGCGAGTTGCCGGTTACAACCATATTAATTGCACATCACGTGTTAAACCTGATATTTGCCATCCTGGAATGTAACATCAAGCTAGAACATGGGTTGCCAACCAGCGGGGCACATCTCACTTTGAGAGCGTTTAGTGAACCACGAGGGGGGTGCGGTGACTCCAAGAATAAACTGCATGATTATTAAAATGTAATAACGTTTTGGTACCTATTAGAAAAAAAAAACTTGATTTCTACAATCTAGTTATTTAATGATAAAATTGCGACTCGATATACATAATATATGGCATACGTCATCGACACCTTGTAGTTTTGACCCTTAAAGACAAGGGGGGTATTCATTATAAAAGAAAGTTGGGAGGAACGCGTATGGTAAATGATTGGGAATCCCTGAGCTCGAGTGAACAGTCACTCGTCAGTCATTTCGTTGATTTAACTGAGCATAGTAAATTATTGTGTAATTATCTGTTTCTGATTGAATTACTGTTTAACAGTGCTCTAGAATTCATGATTGCATTACGCTGCGAGGAAATTTTAGCATTGGATGCTTTGTAGAAGTCGATGAATTCATGATAGAACCTCAGAATACAGAACAAACCAGAAGGAGCCTACAGCCGATAACGTATGCGGCTCACTGTGTCCAAAAACAATTCGCAACCCCCCGCATTCCTCATACTTCCCACCCGTACAGTGTTGCTAGCTTAGGGAGAGTTCGCTTATTGTAGGTTAAATTATTAAAATTTATATTTCAAAATAATGCAATACGAAAAATGTCAGTAAGTATTAAAATAAAATAATATATATTCTATTGAAAAACCACATAGATATTACAAAGCTGTTAAATCTATATACTTATCTACCTTATTTGGAAAAGATCCTTTTGAAAAGAGAACAAATAACACTGCTTTTAGAAGGTTTCCAGATTTCACCTAACCGAGCTTGTCTTATAATTTTAATCCACTATGCTCTTATAGTTTCATTAGCGGGGAACCTGAATTTAAGTCTCTATATTAACACTAAAATATCTCAATAGGCTATTTTACACCATGTAAGAAGAAATATAAAAATGCATTTGTATGATAGATTTTGTAAGAAGTAAATATTTTGACACTAAACTAATGAATATTTATTTTATATATTTTATACTAAAATCAAACGTTAAATTAATTATACGCATTTACTTTTTTATCAATCTTCTAAAAAATAAACCAGTGAAAGTAGGGAAAAAATTCCAGCAAAACTGGCAACATTCACTAAATGGACTCGCCCAAATTGTTTACATTTTGAACAAGTAAAAATACTTCATTATTTAAATAAAATGAGATGTATATGCGCTACTTACACATGAAATGTGATCCCATCTTGTTTTTTTTATTTTTCCAACTGCATTCTTGCAGATCGGAACCACACAATCTGACGGCATTATTAAATCAAAACTGAAATAATTTTTCGCGCGTAAGTCACACGGTGGTCACAGATAGACTAGTCATCCAAATGTCAAACTACACTATTCGAGAGTAGTTTGTGTAGCTTCAGTCTATGGCGCGTTTGCGGTTTCTGGTTTGTTCTGTATTCTGAGGATAGAACCATTTGTGTTTTCTCTTGAATCCAGTCGCAGTCAAAGTATACAATGATTCTTCTCAAAGCTGATACTTTGACGCAAACCTTAAAAACAGCGGGGTAATTGCGTAACACACTATCAGTAGCAATGGCTTTCATTTTGACAAAACAACAATATTCATTGCCTTTTTTACGTTGTTGAGCAGACACATTTTTCGAACATATGAAGCAATGGATTAGCAATGTCCTTCAAAATTATTCAGATTGTGATTGAAAGTGTGTTACGCAGAGTGCTGGCCTGTGTTTCTATCTTAAGACCAAAAGCAGGATTCCTTAAATCGTTAGGCCTCAGTTTACGCTGATATTATAATTTAATTAAGTTTCAGGTAAACTTAAACTACTTGAACAACGATGAAATAACAAACTTAACTGTCGGCCTATATTTTGACCTAGCACTAAGGCCGTGTACAAACTTTGACTTAAAGCGTTTACAGAGTGTTATTAAGCAATTACCTACATTATAATATTATTTTGGAGCTGAAACTTGGATGTAGCTTTCCTGAATAATAAATTAGATTTCGTATTTCTCTGTTGAAGTAATTTCCGTACAAAGAATATAATTTTGCTACTTTTTTGCCTTGATTTTTGGCTTATGTTCTTCGTAATATTCCATTCCAATTTACAGTCAAGGAATAAATATATTTAGCACTTTAACGTAAATTCTTACTTGCACCTTACTATTTTTCCGACTACGTCAAGTCCAACATTTTGATTGAAAATGACTGTTTGAAAAAGTGACATATGCGCCCGCTATGTGGGAAAGGGTTTTGTTTGAAAATTGCTTAAGCTATATACCTACTCTAGTTTGGATTCTAAGTAGACCATGGCGGATACTGAAGACTTGTCACGCACTGATTCTGGAGATATTACGATTTTATTTTTATTAGGTGCTGTAAAAATACCTACCCTATTCTTCCAAAAGGAATTAAAAGAGTCGACTATTGATTTTCTAGAGGTAAAATCCTGTTAACATAACGGTTTGAAGGAAGGTCTGGGGAGGGAATCTACTACAGCTCTAAATGCCTATCGGTTCAACTTTGAAGAACGATTTAGGTAATGTTTGAATCGTCAATCAGGATTGGTCGATATCCTTCCATTAAGTCGAACATCAGAATAAATGGGCGTTTTCATTAGATTCATCTCTATAGCCGGCCGAAAGACGATTTGCAAGGCTTTTTGTTTGATGGGACATAGCTTGCAAAAAAAACAACTTTATCAACACTCCATCGCACAAATAATATTGATTCTTAAGCGGAAATAGTACATTGTTCACCGAGGGCAAAAAGTGACTGATTACTAACGAGGGTGTAGTTTGAGGCCCGAGGCTCAGCCGAGGGCCCTAAGACTTGAGTTGGGAATCGCACTCTCTTCCGAGTCATACCGACATACATACATAGAGTATAATACTATACCTAAAAAAAAATGTATAATATAAGTAGTTTATCAGCCATCTTGTTACCATAACACAAGCATTAGGTTGCTTAGCTTGGGACAAATGGTGCTGTGTGAAATGTCCAGGAATATTATTATTATTATTATACCTACGAGGAAAATAAAAGAAATTTTTTTTCAGTGAAGTTTATATTAAAATTGTAACAGTTGCCAGGAGTAACTTTTTCCAGGGAGATTAATATTGGTTTGAATGGTCAGCAAAAGTATGTGGCCTGTATCATTCCGCGTTTGGTGATCAAAACTCTTTATCTTTTGTCATTATACCTACTATATTTAATTAGGTTAGCTACTGAAATGCCGTAAATAAGAAAAAACACAGCACGTAAACAATGGATTTCCATACACTTTTTCTGCCCGCTCAGCCAGTTAACTATGGATTTTCGTACACTTTTTCGACTCGCTTTATACAACGGCAATAACGTACTTTCTGCCTATTTTTTTTTAATTTAAACTAATAAAGTATATTCGGTATAGTATTTAAATCTCTTAGCATTGTAGACGCTAGATGGCCGGGGTTTTAATTAGGTATAACTCACAAATTTTGAAATTCACTCTCAAGGGAATAAGGCGTGGTTTTATAACTCCAATCAATTTGTATACCTGTCTCAGTTATGTCTATGTCCTCATTCTAAGCCAGCCGTGAAAGCCACCTAAAGATAAGCAAACCTAAGTAAATAGCTACTTAATTAATACTTAAGCACAACAATACCCCTCACGACTGCTACAGAAGCAAAACTGCTTTTGCCAGTAAATAGAAATACTTGTAGGACAACTTCTAGTGCTAACTTTTAATTGTGCCACAGAACCGCTGAGGAATATAAACTATTTATTACAACTACACTAAATGATTGCCTTCCTTTGAGTTGAACATTTCCCTCTCTTTCACATCTTCACTTTTCATTGATCAATGTGCATTCAGTTTTTCGTGCAGTTTCTGAACGAATTTGAAGCCATGCTGTGTAAAGGTATTGTGGGGCGGAACTGTGGGAGGTGTAGGTATGTATGTATACGCAGCCGTTTACCATTGTGTGAAAATTTCTAACGTTTACACTGGCGTTCAAGGAAATTGACGAGTTTAGAAAATAAATGCTATTTTTCTTAACTAACATAACTTAACTTTATATTTTATATATATGTCAGGGTTGGCTTAAAGTAAAATATTTTCTAACAGTGACAATTTATGGCATTTGTCGCAAATTGCAAGTTTACTGCATAAACCCTGAAATTAAATTAGTTCAATAAAAAAAAAAACTGCTTCAAGCTAAAAAAAACTGAAAGCAAAACTGCTTTTTGACAACGAGGAAACTCATTTATGTAATGAAAAAGCTCGGAGGTTGCACACCTATTGTAATTTCCAGCGCAGTTTTTCACGCTCTTTTTGTCAGCGTGCATTTAGTAGTGACAGCATTTCCGTAAGAGGTGGGGCCGGGAAAAGCACACTAATTAAACTAGACGGGCAGAGAGCTGTTCACAATGTAATGTTAAAAAAGCCATCCCTTTACCTGGTGAACCATTGTGCGTTATAATACCATGCTTTATATTTATAATACTAAAATAGGTTTTGGTATTATTATAATATTTTGCCTTCTTTAAAAATAGGTATTATAGCAGTAACTCACAGCCGCTGTTTACAAAAAATCTTAATATATACAATAAAACGTTTTGTTGAAAATCAGGCAAAGCCCAAGATATTACACAAAAATAAATCTTTTGTAGGAGCCAATGAATTTCAGCTTATCACGGTCAGTGATCATGCTTGCATTTGCTAGATATAAATCTAGCTGCTAAAATTGCACCCCAAAAAAAATGTGTTCAATTGTTCACCGCAAGAGTTGGGTCGAGGTGGCGCTAGAAAAGGATGCATGGAAGTATTTGGGGGAGGCCTTTGCTAAGCAGTGGGACAGAGCAGGCTTATTAAAAAAAAAATAAAAAAATGATGGTAACTACTTTTATTGCACCGCAAGTGTAACACGTCCGTCAGTGACGGCTACAAACATGGGCGGGACGCAGTGCCTGGTCGCGCCACAAAAGATTTGTTACTACTCAAGTTTCGGACACGAAAGCTGCTCTTGCATGGAGAGAGCGTTCCAATAGTCTTTACAACGCAGCCAGTGATTTCAGACCTACGGTCTTTAGTTAATTTACCCTTTTTCTAAAGCTTATTAGTGGGATGAGGAAGGGGTAGGGAGGTCAAGTTGACTGGTCAGCGCACTATAAAACGGCAAGCCTTGATAGCACTAGAAGATATTATAGCCTCAATGCAGAGCTTATGTGCAGTAAAACCCCATTCGTTAGCAAATGAAGTAAAGAGTAAGTGATATGCGAAATTGTTATTCTAGTCACATGATTTGTTTCAGTGATTTATGCGCTGGACTATAAATTGTGCTCGAAAACTTACGTTCCACATTGTGCAGCTGAAATCTGTAGAGATATTATGTTACAGTATTCAATTTGAATGGATTGGAACAATTATGTCAGACCCTAATCATTTGCACATTAATATTAATTCTAAAATTATTTCACGCTGTACTGTTAGTACCTATTATTAGTTTATTCAAAAAATTGATTATTTTAATATACCAATTAGATTATTAACAGGCGTTTGCTAATGTTAATAATTGCCAAAATCAGTAATATTACTGTCATTTGATATAATTAAATTGGTGTAATTAAATTATTGTAGGCATAAGCGTAACCGAAAAACACAGCCCGATGAATTCGGAATTAAAAGAAATGTTGCAGATAGAAATAAGTCCGTGAACGTGTGTGATTTTTACCTCTCTCCAAAATGTTATTTCTGTTTTTCTAAGAATTTTCGCTCATTTCACGTATCTCGTGCCTGGTTTTTATTACACATATTATTTGCTCACCTTCCATTGTACTGACACGAACGATAATAGCTTCAGATGAGTGGTTCAAATGCAAATTGGTAACTACAACGAGAATATGAAAATTTTATGTAATGTTCACGAAAAAGGCGGGAGGGAAGATATAAAAGAATTATTCATAAAGCTTCCGACAAGTAGATATGTATGCTGGCAAGAGGCGCCGGCCTTTAAGAGGGCTGCATGCCTCTTCCTTATTTTATACCTCGCTTATCTCGGGAGCTGCAATTCTTCAATTTGCCAATATTACAGCCGGTGTGATGGAGTGGTGAAATGCGATGGATTGTATATTACAATCTGGATGGGTCTGGTCTGGATTTTTGTTTTAGAATAAAACTGTAATGCAAAAGCACTATTGGAATGCGGATTTTGCAGATAGAATCATTGAAGTATCTTCTAAATTCAGATAAAGCAATGGCGTACTATGCGATTTGCGTCCTTTTCTATCTCGACTCAAATGGCTTTTAGATTTTCTTATATACGGAGAGCAGTGGAATTATAATCGGGTCAGAATTGGAATAAAGTCAGTATAAGCAGCTTCAATACGTAATTGTGGGCAATCACCCTCACTATTAGATCAAACTATGAAACTTTTCACTATTGTCATCACCCGTGACGAAAAAACAAAGAAACTTAGCTCTCCAATTTATTTTTTCGTAATAAATAACCTCTCATTGGTATAATTATGCACAATTGTTATATTCATTACGAAAAGGGAGAGAAAAAATAAGAGATTTTATATAAATCACCATGCTTCCTCTTCTTTTGCTCAATGTTGGTAAACAAACACCAAAGAAAAAATAGTAAAAAACAAATATTACAAAATATCCTTTACATAAACCTGAGGTCTACCTTTATTTGAATAGGCCTTTAGCCAAAGATTTAAATGGTTAGATGTGCCCTCACCGTACTATGGTCGCACGAAAAAGTGTTTAGGTACACTGAGAAGAGTCAGCTCGAACTACCCGTTTGGAACGAGGCTACGATTTTTAGTATGAGTTAGCGGGATAACACTCGAAACAGCAAAACAGAAAAGTGATCATTTTTTGACGCGGTGTGGCGGATTAAATTTTGACCAGATGTATGAACGTAAACGAAACAATAGGAGTATCAGGAAGGATCGTCGCAGATGACGTTCTGTAGATTCTGCGTACCCCCATGAGAAGAAGGTGTGAGTTTATGTATGTGTGTATGGTGGATCTAACGATTTAAATCTTCGCTTGTAGCGACATTTCCGAGGTCACCCTCCGTGATCCAAATATTTACGTCCACGTTCCAATGAATGATTTATTCGGGTATAAGGGTCCTCTCGTTAAACAAAAATCCCACGATTACCTTCCTCGTGGCTTCGGTTAAATGCTCTCGTGTTAACCGTTTAATCGGGAAGGTATTTTGAGTTTATTTTCATGTACTATCAGTGTAGTAAAATGTAATGCAAGCTCCAATTAATCCAATAATGCGTTGAAATGTTTGACAGTTTCAGTAACTCATTGGTGAGTTTTGACGTAATTCCTTTCATAATGGTATTTAATGGCAACCATGACAGGTGGCTTTCTTTGCATGTAACCGTAGTTTTCCTACCCATACAATAACCATTTTCTGTACCATTTCAGTTAGTTTCCTCTCGAGCGTATCTTCATTGTTCTTCATAATGTACAAAAAGAAAACTCAGCTGTAAATCCTTACCTAACGTCTCAGCGTTCTATATTTATACTTTATTGTAAATCTCCATATCATATAATATTTTAATACCTACTTATGTACGTATATATTTTACAAATTTAATATCATAGGATCTCTCAAAGATTTTGCTCAAAGCAAATTAATTTCACCTTCACTTGCTTTAATTAAGGAGGCATGTATGGCGTAAAGTTGTCAAATAAATAAAAGGCCCGTTTTGACATTTGAGAATGCGTTCTTGACACCTGTCAGTTTCATACAAACGAATACGTGTTTTGCGAATTTTATCTTTTATTAATACTAGAACTATCAATGTCAAAACGGGCCTTTTATTTTTTGACAACTTTAGGACGCAATTAAGATTTGACAACATGTTTTTGACATCACGATCGTAAGTTAATAAGATACAGCGAGCTTTAGAAAAAAACTGTGACACAGGGAGGAGTGTCAGACACGACCATCTGTTAAGCAGAACTTTGTCTAGCACTCAATGTGTCATTTTCAAGGTTAGCTACTGTACCTAGGTTACTCAGACAGACAATAACAGAAGGCCAATTCCCGTAATTGAAATTCAATTTGCAGCCAAGTGTTTGATATGGAACAATTAATTCAAAATGCCGTGCACAAATGTGCATCAACTCAGGAAGTGGTCATTTGAACGATATAGTTTTTTCGACTCCATGTAATTTTGCACCTTTAAAATAATCTTTCCGTGAAAACAGAGCCCGATTTTATGTACAGGAAAAAAAATGGCAGCCATGCACATTATGACATTACTTTTACTTACACAATGTTATCAATTTAGTTTATTCCCCTTTTCAACCAATTTCAAATTCGAATGTATGCTATTTCACATAAAAACTACATGGGCACTTATGAAACGTTAGAAACCAGGTGCACTGTTCCAACGGATCGTTTCGTATGGAGAAGAACCGGCAATAAACTCCACGGTTACTCTAGAAATAATGATGACTCCTCGTTTCTTTTAACTGGTGGTACTAACGTGATAACCTTCAAATACTTTCGACTAATGTCCTCTTACTCTGTTGGAGAAAAAATTAACGTCAGTCATTTTATTTTTCGGCGGTTGGTAAGTTAGTTTGACAGTACAAAATGAACAGTAATAAAAAGAAAATTACTTGGTTATTTTATCCTACAATCCGGATACCAGCACCCTTCATTGTGCGTGATCAGACTGTATGCACTTGTCCGGATTTTTTTTTGTTTACTGCTGTTTTTGCTACCGAACTTGTTTATTTTATAATTTTTAATTTACCAAACCTACAATTAAATAAACAACTGCCACTTTAATAATCAGTACCTATAATTAATCAGTGCCTATTTTATTTTCAAACTGTTCCCCATCTGGCCCAGAGCTCGACAAGGGCCCCAATATGACAGGGGCCAGGGCCATCTGTAAACACTCTTGGTAAACACTACAAGATATCCGTCATAATCAAGTACTTTATTTACAAGAAGGGGACTCGGCTGATTTGGTCAACAACATTCGTAGTTGGGGTGGCTTCGTACCACCCAAACACAAAATACCCACTGCAGCCATAAAAGTGCATAGTCACTTAAGTCTAATTAATAATAAGAAAAAAACATTAGGTAATTGAATTTAATTAAATAATAATTTGTCAGTAATTCGGGTCATCTGCGGCCTCTGCGGGGTACTTGCGGGGTACGCAACACGCTTACAATTCAACTACAGTCCGGCCGTCGAGAGAATGCGTTCCTGAAACCGGTATCTTTGTTTGTTTGAACGCGCTAATCTCAGAAACTACTACCAGTCAGATTTTAAGAATTATTTTGACATCAAAATAATTCTTAAAAGCGTGCTTTTCCCGCGGTGATTTTTTTTTCGCGCACTGTATTTTCTATGCACTGCTTAGCGCCGAGAGTTGAAAATCAAACAGTATGTTTTTTCGATGCACTGGGATGCGCTCTGTTGGATTCTCATTGCTCGGCTCAACACCGAGAGTTGAAAATCTAGTGCGCGATAAAATCCCGCTGCGATATTTTTATCGTTCATGCGAACGTCGACTTTGTTAGATTGGACATTTATGTAATACAATATGTACACGGCAGAATAGTCCGGAGTTCGGAGAACACTAAGAAGCTATTTTTTGTCCTCTGTATAGCGTACAGCTTGTGTAGCTGTAATTAATTTTCTTTGTATTTTTGTACTTTTCTTTACATACATAGTAACTGGCTAAGAAAGAAAGAAAATATGTTTATTTGCGGTAAAGATGGCGCAGAGAAAGAACACATCCACGCAAAACGGCCATCGCTCAGCATTCAGCTCAGTTGTGGCCTTGGCCACAGCGCTGGTTTTCGGCGACAGCCCAGCGTTAACGTGATGACGTCAAAATGTGGGTGTACTTTACAAAGGGTACACCTCTGTGTAACCCTTCGGGGATTTCGGGGATTCGGGGGTGTTATGTATGTATGTATGTTTATTATGAAATCATCGTACTTACTTTATATTTTGTTTTTTTGATGGAAAATTGTGAGGTTTAGAGACAAAAATGCTGTGGATTTTAATTTCTAATTTGAGGTTTAAAAGGTGTAATCTTTATTTATACAAATTAAAATAAATTAAACATGGATTTTTATTACTTAAAGTAAATCAGGGAGTTCTTATTTATTTGCCATTTTTCGACCTAAATGGATGCTGCATCATAAACTAACTCTTTCATCAAATTCGATACATTTACAAATCACATCACCACATCACATCTGCCTAGCCTTTTCCCATATATTTTTGGGGTCGACCTCCAGTCTAACCGAAACAAGACAACAGACGTTGAAATAAATTAATTAAACCTCAAACAAGTTTATGTCATACATTAAACGTTTAGTAGCTTCGATTTATAATAATTTTCAAACAAATTACATAATGATTATGTAGCAGGTGGCGTTCTATAATTTCTGCCTATCCCTATGGGGCGAAGGCGTCTGATTATGTATGTAATCTGAATTTGCGATATATTCGCCAAAAATGTAAACAATTATGAGTTTATGTATGTAATTTCATAACCTGAAATCCAGTACGTACTATGCAAAACATAATCTGAAAAATCGATGAGATTATTGTTTCTCCATTTTCAGAAATATATTTCAGCTGTATAAGGTCCAGCCGGTCGATTCTGTAACCATCTCACCGTGAAAACCTAAGTGAAGTGAGCGTGGAGTGAAGTGTCAGTGTCATTCCACCTGATACTAGGGATTGACCAAGCAAATATTTACAATCATAATCGAGATTTTAATAATATTTTTATGTTAATTTTATTGCTATTTTTTTATAATTTCAAAGCTAGTATTTTAGTTGTCAAAACATTCCTATTTGGTGGGGTTTTAAAATAAAATAGAAAAACAGAAACTTAGTCAGAATCTCAATGTTGTATTTATCTCTTTTTTTTCTAGACTAGTCCTTATATATATAGCTTGAGGTGCGACCGTGCACAGAATGAAAATGCTTCTAAACTGAAGACTAGGCGGTATGGTCGAGAGACTTTAGCCTGCCCATTGGGCGAAATAAAAAAAAATAGTGAAAATGCGCATCGACATTGTTTGTTATTATGAGCGATTGTAGATGGAGTCTAATAGACTGCGACGATGTTCAGCGCTGTAAATAACCCAAATCGATTCAATTGGAAGAGATAACCGTGTGTGTCAAGTCATCGAGTGCTAACGGTACAGAACATAATATACCTACATACTGCTAACACGGTGTGCCTGGCTGACGGACTATAGACAACCCGACGTAGTTTGTGTGGGTGGAGTGATCACTTCACCCGATTCATGACATTTTGCTCGTGAATCGGGTGAAGTGATAAGATCACGCCGCGCTTGCGCGTTAGGCACTGTCATTATCATATTGGAGTTTTGTTTTTACTTATTTATCTAGTAACGCGTCAAGTGAAAATATTTAATGCAGATCGGTACCTACTTATAACTTGTCGATGCTAGGTAATAATAAAAGAATCATCAACAAATACATTACATTATTCAACAGTTCCACCAACACTCGCTCATCGCGCGCCCGTGTTCACTTCACCTTGCTGAAGTGATTTTACGAGAAACTCGTGAAGTAATATCAAATTAAGTTTTTTTTTTAATTTTCTGTTATTGGCGACCATGGCCATACGCATGTTCGTAATCGAGTTCAGGAAAATAATTAGTTCATATTTATTTTAATGCTTTTAGATATTTTAATGACTAAATCCAACCGTGTTTGTACAGACGCCAGCACATCAACCTACTACAATCTGTCAAATTTCTTTAATAGATTTTCAACTTTGTTGCTAAAGCATTAAGGTTCAAGGTTGATTAGGAAAATTTGACAGTTTCGGTTAGCTTGACCTGCTAGCGTCCGTACATCATTTAAAAAGTCAGTTTAGTGCCTAAATTTGGTCTTCAAGAATTAACCAGATTTTTAATAGATATTTATCCTGTAACGCGACACGCATGCGCACTTTAACCATATGGAAAATGCAATACCAACGTCCAATAAGTGCAAAGTTCAACTGAGCTCGCAATCAGATTGTCTCCCGTAAAATTAACTAAAACCCGTATTTTCGATGCTAGTAACCCTTAAATGAACTAGTGGTTGGTGGCACTGGCAACCCTACGCCGAAGTGTTGTTGCCATGGGACAAAACAAGTTCACTTCTAGGAAACGGCAGCGCCTAACGCGCTTGCGCGGCGAAAAATTTAGGCTATTCCGAATTAGGCCATCGTCGCCCACAATATTTATTATAGATAAAATCTCCCTTCACGCGAATCTCGTAACCCATCATGGGTTACGAGATTCGCGTGAAGGGAGATTTTATCCATTCCTCCATAATCGATTTGTGCGTGCTTACACCTCTTCCGAATTAGCGTGAGGGCGATAACGATGTCCCGTGAATCGAAAAAGCTGAAGTCTTATGAGTGAGCGCCGTCAATCTACATCGGAAGGGAAATTATATATTGTTGAAGGGAGCGCTGTGGGCGATGATGGCCTAATTCGGAATAGCCTTTATTCCACGCCGCGCAAGCGCGTTAAAAAAAAACAAGTTCACTTCTAAGAAATGGCAGCGCCTGCCATTTCTTAGAAGTGAACTTGTTTTTTTTTTCTGTCACTAATGACCATGAAGATAATATTATTATGTGATAAATGTCTGTTCGTATTCGAGTTCAGTGACAATAATTAGTTCCTAATATTGTTTTAATTCTTTTAGACATTTTATTGTCCAAATCCACTGTCTTTGTACATTTAAAAAATATATTTTATCAGCCTACATTATGTTTTCAACAAACGGCTATTACGATTGAGTAACTTCATAAAATTGTGCTAAGCAAGTCTGCAGTGATTGTGTACCTATTGTTCGTTTACATACGTATATAATATGTAAAGGCGCATGGGTTTTTTTATATCCCATCTTCTCTAGAGAAACCACAGCACAACATAAGTACAAACCTTTTATCATACATATTTAGGCATAGGTACCATAAACACACAATTTGCATTAAAATTATTATTATTATTCATGTAAGAATATAAGCATGTTTTTTTTTGGCTGTCTAGTTTAAGTTTTCCTGTATACCTACTGTTTTATACACTGTGTCTATGTTTCTCAGCCAACTCTCCCGTTGCCGTCGCAGGTCTACTGGAAGAAATTACTAAATAATTGATGTAAACAGTTCCTGTGTGCTCCTCTATCTTTATGTATTTTACTTTATTGAGTATTCAGTGTGTAGGTACATAAATAAAATTTACAAATTTGTATCACATCAAAAAAAATTGCTAATACATTTTTATCTACTGAGCCTGCTGCTTCCCGAGGCTCAACTTCTGAATGCCGGGAACGGAGGGTCATTGGACCCCCACCGCAACTAGCTGGAAATAATAGTAAGCATTTATTACTAAATATTTTATGTGATGTGCCGATGTGTAGTAATTAAATAAATTACTACACATCACCACATCACATCTGCAGCTCATTGGTAATGTTGCGCGCCACAATTAATGCCTGATACATGGTGACATTAGTTACCACTAGCGCCATCTATTATGAAGTAGCAGAACTAATTTATCCTTCTAGAAATTTCTATACTAGAACTATCGACAGAGGTCAGTCGGGGCCGGTAGGTACTTGAAAAATAAAGTCTTTTGCAATTTTAATTCTAATGTTAATGTTATGTCTATGTTTTTAGAATAAGTTGAATTATTATAAGATACTTAAATGATAAGTCCTCTCCAAATTTTATTCATAATATCTCTTGCTGTGCCCGACAGGGTCCACGATTGTTACCTACCAAATAAATGTTTACCGCCTAAGCCTACATTGTGGAATGCAATAAAGTATTGAGTATATACCCGAACATTCTAGATGTTTCTACAATAGAAGGTACTAGAACAATCTGCTGCACTATATGCCAAAAACTTTGAAATAAAATTATGCAGTTATGCTAAAAGTTTATATGTGCTTATCCTGTACATCAGGTTCAGGGTTTCCCTCTTGACATCTTACAATTTAAACTGCCACCGTTCATTAAGTCAAACAGATAGTATGTTGAGGGTAGCGTTAACTCCTCTCCCATCATCATGTGGAGCTGGAACAAATGACACTAGAATAAAACTTGGTGCACTTGTAAATTAATTGGAAAAAGAAAATTGAAGTTCAAATCACAGAAAATCAGAATTATTAAATAAAAAAACAAAAATGTACTGCAAGTGAGGTATCTGAAAAACAACTTTTTTAAATAAATTATTAAAGATGTCTAAAAACTTTTGGTTGTTTTTGCCATAAATGATGGCGAAATTAAAAGTTTTTACTTTAATTTTGTGTTAATAATTGGCAGGAATTATTCACATGAATATTTATATAATATAAATAGTTAATTATAATATTATTCTTACCAGCAGGGCTATTGGCTATCTTTTTCATGGTCAGTGACTAACAGGCTTCGGTTGTCCACCGAACTTTGATGATAACTGAGAATTTCGGTAGATAAGCATAATTATTATGGTCATCAAGTTTAATTTTCCGAATAGTAAAAAGGATCACAATAAATTATTCCAATATACATCTGGAAAAGAAATGAATGAAAAATTTATATTATTCATTATTCTACAAACTTGTTTTACAAAAATACTCATGTAAAACAAGTATTTAAAGACACTCGGTAATCATGATTGACAATGGTTTCGAAGGTTGCAGTCAGACTAATTAAATTTGCCACTAACTCATTTGAGTAACGTTGGACAGCCTCAAACTCAAATAAAAAGTATGCTGGCAAAGAAAACTTGACTGGATTGGAATTAAATATACTCATTTTACAAGATTAGCAAGTAGTTAATAATAACGTACGAACCTTCTTCAGCTTCCGTGACGATTCCTGTGGTAATTTCCTCGGCCTATACCAATTATGGAAAAGACCACCATATAGCTACTACTTCTAATTTATTGATGTATCTTTTTCAATATGTTTCTGGCACACACATAGTTTGTGAAGATCTTGAGCGCTTATGCCCAGGAGCCACTTTCTGCGTCCGATCTCACTAACAGGAAACATGCATAAATTCCTTTCAGTCAAGCCGCAATGTTCAGTACAACACTTGTACATCTTGCAATACCAATGAAATATAATATACTTTAAAATCACTGAGAAGCTATGAACGAAAATTAAGCAACGCAAACTTTACTTGATCAGAAACAAAACTGTATAAAGGCCGGGCCAGACTGTTCTAAACAAGCTTCCAACAGGGGTCACCTTGGTGGGAGGTTTGTGGAGCCCACGGTTGGTGTTTGCGTCCACACTGTTTACAACAAGGCTCCCACCTCAGTTTGTTGTCGATTCTTTGTTTGGAAGCACGCGTTGTGATATGGCTCCTTATTTAACTAAACTTCAAAAAGTTGGCATGGCATTAGCACTTGTGTGCGCAAGTGAGGAGAAAAAAGAAAAAAAGAAAAGAATTTGGATGAAGCGTTGGCTTAAGGAAAGAATAAAACTTAGTCATCTAAATTTAATGAATCTACTTGATTTTGGTGACCTGCGCAACTTTCTCAGAATGGAAAAGGAAATATTCTATGAGTTATTAGAAATGGTGAGGCCATTTATAACTAAAAAAAATACGCATCTGAGGGTGCTTGGTTTACAACAAGCGTTTACATTGTGGAATACGTGTTTACAACGGCGGCATCCACACGCGGTTGGCAACGCGCGTCCATCCACAGAGGTTGTTGAAGGTCAAACGAATTTTTGTTGCAAACAAGTGTTTACACTGTTGTAAACCGCCGGTGGACATCGATGTGGAGGGCTTGTTTACAACAGTCTGGCCGGGGTTTTAGTTACGCAGCATTAGTAGCGGAACACTGAAAAGTCGAAACCCCAAAAACCGCCAAACCAAAATTCTACAGATATATTCATAAATTAATATCTATGGTAGGTTATGGTTGTTCAATGTTCATCCAACCATAGAGTACAAAGTTGTTTTTTTTTGTTCTAGTCTAGTAATTTTCATAAATGCGAAAAAGAGAAAAAAATACTGTGTCCAATTACTGACGGATTATAATTTTATTTATGATATATTATAACGACAAATTATTTTTTCGATTTTTCAACGTTTCGATAAATGTTCATGAAATTATTTAAATTGGGCAAAGATTCGAGACGAAGAGACGTCACACACAGGATGCCTGAGAGTCGAGGGAGGATATCTCCGTCGAGGCTCGAGGCAGACCGCGGCGAAGGTGGTGTGACTATCTAATCATTTTTGCAGGGCAAACATGGCCAGCAATCGCACAACATTTGTAAGGAAAAAGGGGAGGCCTAGCAAAAACACGAGTAAGGCTATTAAAAAAAAAGTAAAATTAGTTTATTCAAATGAACGATTTTTTTTTAAACAAACAAACTAGCACTAAGACTACTGAAGGTGTCCAACATCTAGCAAATTCAGTAATAATTATTGTAAGATTGGACAAATTGTTACAATGTTAGTTCCATATTTCGCCACTATACACGAGGTCTTTTTGGGCTATAGATGCGTTTTTGTTTGTTACATTTTTAAAAAATTTTGTAACCGTAGTCGAGCGCAAACATTTACCGGTTTATTTATAAACGCCTAAACGGTTCAGTTATTTTGTGATTTGTTTAATTTAAACATATATTTTCTATTCATCGATAGACAAAGATAACTAAATTTCATCATCTGTGGTGGATATGTGCTGTCTAAGTCTACTGTCAGAATAAATTTTTCGTTTACGAGTTTCAGAATAAATATTGTAAATAAACAAATGAAAGTTTTAACCTAATGTCAACTTTGAATTAGTTTTTCAGTGACAATGATTAGTGATCAGTCTGGTGGTTAGCTTTGCAAGGACGAGTGGTGGTATTTCAGGTATACTAAACCTAGCTAACTTGATGATAATATTAACGTTAAAGACGTATGGGCCAGAATCGTCACAAAGTAACACATAGGGTGCCTGAAGACGGGCGTCGACACCGACACGTTCCTGGCTGAAGAAGGCACAACATAAGGAAAACTGGAAAGCTATGGGGGAGACCTTTGCCCAGCTGTGGGACAACATAGGATAACTTAAAATAAAAACACAAAAGCAAGTGAATTTAATTAATCTAATATATTCTATCTTTCAGCAGATGAGCCTAGTCGACCTTGCAGTAGACAATATAAACACTGCCTCTATCATTGATTGATTCAATCATATCGATCCTGGCTGTCTGAGGTCATTATTTCACACTCTGTTTTTGATAAACACAGGAACGACATGGACAGGCACGGAGCATGGATTAAGCAATGTTGCAACTCATTGTATTATAAATATAGGAATTATGTTGGCCCTTGTGATTGACATCAGGCGCTGCTTTAAATAAATCATACTGCTATACCTACCTACTTGTTGAAAGTACTACATTAGCTGCAGATGTGTAGTAATTAAATAAATCAAATACTTAGTAATAAATGCTTAAAATTATTTCCAGCTAGTTGCGATGGGGGTCCAATGACCCTCCGTTCCCGGCATTCAGAAGTTGAGCCTCGGGAAGCAGCTGGCTCAGTAGAAAAAAATGTATTACCATTTTTTTTTGATGTGATACAAATTTGTAAATTTTATTTATGTACCTACACACTGAACACTCAATAAAGTAAAATACATAAAGATAGAGGAGCACACAGGAACTGTTTACAGCAATTATTTAGTAATTTTTTCCAGTAGACCTGCGACGGCAACGGGAGAGTTGGCTGAGAAACATAGACACAGTGTATAAAACAGTAGGTATACAGGAAAACTTAAACTAGACAGCCCAAAACATGCTTATATTCTTATATGAATAATAATAATAATTTTAATGAAAATTGTGTGTTTATGGTACCTATGCCTAAATATGTATGATAAAAGGTTTGTACTTATGTTGTACTGTGGTTTCTCTAGAGAAGATGGGATGTAAAAAAAACCCATACGCCTTTACATATTATATACGTATGTAAACGAACAATAGGTACATACACAATCACTGCAGACTTGCTTAGCACAATTTTATTAAGTTACTCAATAGCCGTTTGTTGAAAACATAATGTAGGCTGATAAAATATTTTTTTTAAATGTACTAAGACAGTGGATTTGGACAATAAAATGTCTAAAAGCATTAAAATAATTAGAAACTAATTATTGTCACTGAACTCGAACACCAACAGACATACCTAATAGTATTATGTTCAGGGTCGTCACAATCGAAAATACGGGTTTTAGTTATTTTTACGGGAGACAATCTGACTGCGAGCTCAGTTGAACTGTTGAATTTTGTAATAGTATTTGATGAATAATTCTTTTATCATCGACGAGTTACTTATGTAGGTATCTATGTATCTACAATAAAATATTTGCTTTGCACGTGCACCTATTGGACGTTGGTGTTGCATTTTAAGTGCGCATGCGTGACGCGTTACAGGTTAATGCCTAAAATAAGTTTATTTCAATTTGTTAGAACCGATTTCTGAAATTCGTCATATTAATTACTCGAATCGATTGAAAAAAAAAATCGTTTGGCATAATAATCGTTTCGCTTTCGCACATTATAACAATAAAAAAAAAACAATAATGGTCGGCGAACTCTGGGATTTTGAACACAAATTGAGTAGTGGTAATGAATATTACGTGTTATTGGACTTGTCGTGGCACTTTCTTGTTGTTTATAATATTTTAAATTATATTTGACACATTTTAAATCGTATCTCTAATAGTGTGTGTGATATTTGTGAAAAGTAAAAATGTCAACACGCATGATTGGCGCGAAACTTCGACTTTGAATATCAAAATACTTCATTACCACTACTTATTTAATTTGAACAATGGATGAATTCGTCAAATAATTAAATGATGTATGCCACCCCACTGCCCCTGCCTGTAGTGGGGTATAGATGTTCGAAATCTCCATTTTTGATGTTTTTATGCCTCAACCAGACAACCACCACTGTCATCAAAATGGCGATTATCGCATTTACAGAGTTGACTATTGTAGTAAATTAATAAACTTGTGCGCTTAATATTATGAAAGATATATTGGCGTTAACCTATGAGCTTTTATCAACTGATCTTAACTAACGCACATGCCGGTGGAGGTTCGTGTGTTAGGGTCCAATCGGAGGCGCTTCCGAACTAAACAAAATGTAGGCTGATAAAATTAACTTTTTAAATGTACAAAGACAGTGGATTTAGATAATAAAATGTCTAAAAGAATTAAAACAATATTAGGAACTAATTATTGTCACTGAACTCGAATACGAACAGACATTTATCACATAATAATATTATGTTCATGGTCATTAGTGACAGAAAAAAAAAACAAATTCACTTCTAAGAAATGGCAGGCGCTGCCATTTCTTAGAAGTGAACTTGTTCTTAGAAGTGAACTTGTTCTTAGAAGTGAACTTGTTTTTTTTTAACGCGCTTGCGCGGCGTGAAATAGGTAAATGCTATTCCGAATTAAGCATCATCGCCCACAGCGCTCCCTTCAACAATATATAATTTCCCTTCCGATTTAGATCCGATTAGATCACAACCGTTGACAGCGCTCACTCATAAGACTTCATCTTTTTCGATTCACGGGACATCGTTATCGCCCTCACGCTAATTCGGAAGAGATGTAAGCACGCACAAATCGATTATGGAGGAATGGATAAAATCTCCCTTCACGCGAATCTCGTAACCCATCATGGGTTACGAGATTCGCGTGAAGGGAGATTTTATCTATAATAAATATTGTGGGCGATGATGGCCTAATTCGGAATAGCCTAAATTTTACGCCGCGCAAGCGCGTTAGGCGCTGCCGTTTCTTAGAAGTGAACTTGTTTTGTCCCATGGCAACAACACTTTGGCGTAGGGTTGCCAGTGCCACCAACCACTAGTTCATTTTAAGGGTTACTAGCATCGAAAATACGGGTTTTAGTTATTTTTACGGGAGACAATCTGATTGCGAGCTCAGTTGAACTTTGCACTTATTGGACGTTGGTATTGCATTTCCCATATGGTTAAAGTGCGCATGCGTGACGCGTTACAGGATAAATATCTATTAAAAATCTAGTTAATTCTTGAAGACCAAATTTAGGCACTAAACTGACTTTTTAAATGATGTACGGACGCTAGCAGGTCAAGCTAACCGAAACTGTCAAATTTTCCTAATCAACCTTGAACCTTAATGCTTTAGCAATAAAGTTGAAAATCTATTAAAGAAATTTGACAAATTGTAGTAGGTTGATGTGCTGGCGTCTGTACAAACACGGTTGGATTTAGTCATTAAAATATCTAAAAGCATTAAAATAAATAGGAACTAATTATTTTCCTGAACTCGATTACGAACAGGCGTATGGCCATGGTCGCCAATAACAGAAAATTAAAAAAAAAACTTAATTTGATATTACTTCACGAGTTTCTCGTAAAATCACTTCAGCAAGGTGAAGTGAACACGGGCGCGCGATGAGCGAGTGTTGGTTGAACTGTTGAATAATGTAATGTATTTGTTGATGATTCTTTTACTATTACCTAGCATCGACAAGTTATAAGTAGGTACCCATATGCATTAAATATTTTCACTTGACGCGTTACTAGATAAATAAGTAAAAACAAAATTCCAATATGATAATGACAGTGCCTAACGCGCAAGCGCGGCGTGATCTTATCACTTCACCCGATTCAGGAGCAAAATGTCATGAATCGGGTGAAGTGATCACTCCACCCACACAAACTACGTCGGGTTGTCTATAGTCCGTCTGCCAGGCACACCGTGTTAGCAGTATATATAATGGGGTTTATTCATAAACGATGACTCAAGTTAAGTAACGTTTAAACGTCAAAAATGTATGGTTAAACAGTCGCTAATCACTGCTTATCTTTAAGCAACGTTTATGAATTAAGGGGATTATGTTCTGTGCCGTTAGCACTCGGTTATCTCTTCTTATTGAATATATTTGGGTTATTTACAGCGCTGAACATCGTCGCAGTCTTTATTAGACTCCATCTACAATCGCTCATAATAACAGACAATGTTGTTGCGCATTTTCATTCGTTTTTTTATTTCGCCCAATGGGCAGGCTAAAGTCTCTTGACCATACCGCCTCGTCTTCCGTGTAGAAGCATTTTCATTAGTCTAGTAGCTGTGCACGGTCGCACCTCAAGCTATTATGGACTAGTCTAGAAAAAAGAGAAAAATACAACATTGAGATTCTGACTGAGTATTTTATTTTAAAACCCCACCAAATAGGAATGTTTTGACAACTAAAATACTAGCTTTGAAATTATACCTAAAAAATGAGCATTAGAATTAACATAAATATATGATTAAAATCTCGATTATGATTGTAAATATTTGCTTGGTCAATCCCTAGTGTCAGTGGGAAGACACTGATAGTGACAGCCGGTCGATTCTGTAAAAATCTCACCGTGAAAACTCAAGTGAAGTGAGCTTGATGTGAGTTGTCCGTAGTGTCAATCCCTAGCATTATTTGGAATGACAGCTCACTCCACGCTCACTTCACCTAAGTTTTCACGGTGGGATGGTTACAGAATCGCACTGCTGCTCACTCCACGCAAGATTTCACTTCACGGCGAGCACAGAATCGACCGGCAGGTCAGGTCCTATTGAAAACCAGCGTTAGGCACTAGTTGTCTGGCAATTTTGCTGAATGGAGCTGAACTTTGTGGTTCAGCCGTGAGGCACATTTTCCTGCTTTCTTACATCGCATTTTCCACTTATTATTTGTTTTTTTTATTTATTTATTTTTATCTGATGTATATTATATTATGTACTTTTTAATCTGTGCTACATAAATGTATTTTCTTTATTTCTTTATAAAGCTACCTTTATGATTGACTTACTTTGGAAAAGAAAAGATGATAGTCGTTTAGCTTCAAAGTCTTGGCAGGATTGTCCAGTCCCACAATTGAGAATGCTATGCGCATGACATAGCAATTCTGGCAGTAGGCCGAGAAACGATTGAGAATTTTAAATAGAGTAAGGGCGTTTGTCCACCGCAGACATCACCGAGAAACGAGAAACATGACTTGATGCATAGAGTAAAGACTAAAGTTTTCTAGCTGCGCCCTGCGGCTTTCACCCGCATAAGTCTTGATGCCGTAGGCATATCGGAATAAGAATATCCTATGTCTTAATCTAGGCCATGTTTTACCCATGTGCAAAATTTCATCCAAATCCGATCAGCCGTTTTAGCGTGAAAGCGTAACAAGCTGACATACAAAAAATCTAATCTTTTCTCCTTATAATATTAGTTTAGACTAGACAATCAATCAAAATCAATCAAAAGTCATTTATTCAAAGTAGGCTGAGAATCAGCACTTTTTGAACGTCAAAATTACAAAAGACAGTCCCCCAAAAACGCCCGCCCTTCACCACTTCCTAGTGCTATCGCTGGGAAGAAGAAGTGGCGCAACAAACTCCCCAGCAGCACACAACACACGAAAGACATTCATACAAACAAGTAATAATATTACAAGTATTACATTGAACATATTACATTCGAACATCAATTATTATCGAAAGGACATAAATAGTCCAAAGTAATGAGATCGTACAGCCTCAATGGAGTTCATAAATAAACATAAACAATTACTCGTTATTGCGAGGAAGTAATTTATTTCTTTAAATCTGATATGGTAGGCATACAAAAGTATTGGTTCTTTCTCATTGACTTACAAAACGAGTGTTGATAGGCCGAATCCCGTTTTCGTATCACGTAGTAAGTTTAGTTTTTTTCTATCTTCTTTGTTGAATTCGATTATCAGTTACTGACATTGGCGGGGTAAGCGATTTCCCCAGAAATGTATGACTTAGTTTCTTTTGTTAGTTCAAGTTCATAAAACGTACAATGAATGCTACTTTTACAGGGTTTTAGGGAGAAATTATTTAGACGGGACTATTTTTTTTTTCTTAGATAACAGTTTTCTTTTATTCTGAATATTTGTGAAGTTGTTGTTTTGCTACGAGTTGTAAATCTTGCGTGAATTCGGAACACAGGGTTATTTTGCCTCTGCGAGTCTCATAAAAATGAGATTTAATTTGCTACTCGGAATTTTCTTCTTGTATTTTATACCTTAAACTAGCTTCTGCCCGCGGCTTCGCCCGCGTGGATGTCGGAAATTATCCCACGAGAACATTATTGTTTACTTTCGAACCCAGGTAAAAAGGTAGGTAGGTAGGTAGGTATGTTGTAATTGTGCGTTTTGTTTATGCAGAATAAAATATTTTTCTTTCTTTCTTTCTTTTTTAGGTATAAATACTTTCGAATAAATCGGACCGCGCGCTAAAATTCTTCCAAACAACTTTGAAACCTCTCAATCCCCTTTTAGAGGGTAGTTTAGAAAAACAAAAAAATGAATAAGATTTTTTAAATAAACCTTGTCGTCCCGTTTTCCCACGACAGGCTTTGTTTTTAAAAAAGCGTTTGGTACGTTTCCATTGTATGAATTAAAGATTATTTATACCCATTTTCGAGTTAATGGAAGCAAGCAGTAAAATCCAACCCTTAAACTTTAGTGCCGTTTTCCACTCCGTTATAAGACGATTTTTGAAAAACCCTTAAAACATATATTTTTTATTTTTTTGTTTTAAGTATTATTACTGAGTTTCGAGTTAATCCGTCCGAGTGGTTTACTTTTTTTTTTTTACCTATTAACTTTTTCACCCCCTAAATCCACTGTAAGGAGTTTTTTTTAACTAAAAGTGACCATCTGTATTAATTACTGAGGCAAATATTGCTAAGTATCAAGTTTATTAACCAAAGGAAAAAGTTTTTCATATAAATTTTATCCCCGTTTTTTACCCAGGGGTGGAATTTCGAAAAATAATATAATAAATTAACTCAAAGATTAGTTATACCAATTTTCGAGTTAATCAAGCCACGCATTATAATCCTTTCCTGTAAAATTAACTACCCCTTTTCACCCTTTAAGGGTAGATTTTCGAAAAACCCTGACTGAGTTTCGAGTTAATTGGGCCATGCATTCAAATTCTTCCACATAAACTTTAACACCCCCCAATCCCTTGTTAGGACCCCCTAACAAGGGTAGTTTAGAAAAAAAAACTGGCAATCTTCATAATTTATTTATATAAATATTCACGCCAAGTTTCAAGTTTATTAACTCAAGGAATAAGATTTTTTTCATACAAACGAAATCCCCTCATTTCACCCTCTTAGGGGTGGAATTTCTAAAAACCCTTTCTTAGTGGATACCTACTCTTCACGAAGAATACACCCTCCAAATTTCATGTCTCTAGGACCAGCGGTTTAGGCTGTGCGTTGATGTACCTATCAGTCAGTCAGGACTTTGAATTTTATAATTATTTTATAGATTTTTTTTTTTTTGTAATTTGTGTGAACTCAAACTGGCTGTCTTCCGTAGACCGTTCACAGTCGTTACGGGTAGTTTGAATCCCAAAAAGTCTGACAAGCAGTTTTACCAAGTGATATTTTATAGTGTTACCCAGTAACTGGGTTGTGGAGGTCAGATCGGCAGTCACTCCATGTAAAATTCTGATAATAAACTGCATCCGGTTAGACTGGAAGCCGACCCTAACATAGTTGGGCAAAGGTTAGGCAGATTGTTGTTGTTTGAGGTGAAGTCAAACACACCTTCTCTAACCACAATATTTTCCTAGCAAACAGTTCGACTCCGCAGTTTTATAACAATATTTTAGCAGGCGTTCCTTATTATTATAGATCTGCATAGAAAATTCTAAATAAAAAATAATTATAATAATTTCGTGTTATACCCAAATATTTTAAAATGAAGTGTCTGTAATGACAAAATAACAGCTTTTTACAAAATGCATAATATGAAAGTAGGTAGGTACTTATACGTACGGTAACAATTTAAAAATTGTTTTTTCCTTAAATGTAATAAGAATTTTTTTTTTTTTTTTTTTTGTCTGTCTGTTTGTTCCGGGTAATCTCCGAAACGGCTGGAACAATTTTGACGGGACTTTCACTGGCAGATTACTGATTTAAGGAATAACTTAGCAAATGGGTAAGGGCTCTTCGCAAATTTTAAACCCATAAAATCCAATATGTTTTCCGACATGAACGCAAACGAAGTCGCGGGTACAGCTAGTTAACTATAACAGTATTGTACAAAGTTCACCTTTTTGACTATTTAAACACGTCAATTTACTAATTCCTTTAGAAGTTTACAAAGGTGTCAGATGTTAGAGAACTTATTAAAACTTTAGTAGTTGGTGTCTAGTTTACTAATTAATAATTTATTACTAATTAATATTTAAAGAGTTTTGCCTTGAGTATTTTCATATTCTACTCTTTGATTAATTATTTATGAAACCGTTTACATAACTTCACGCCTGTTAACTCCGAAGGGTTAGGCAGACGTGTACTTACAGTAGGTACCCCCGCATTTCGCCAGTTACATTATGTGTAAGTCGCATGTAATAGGGGGTGAGTATTCTCATCAGACGGGCACAAATCCAGATGAACATGACAAGTTCCTGATGGAAAAACTCAACAAAACTTTGCCTTACTTGGGAATCGAGCCCAGAGGGCGTTATGATGTATTAATGCCATCCTTAATCCATTGCAAACACGAGATTGTGCTGTAGCGGTATCTACAACGCCACATGCGAATAACGCGTCATACTGACGTCACGCAGATCCTGCATCTCGTAGGCAAAGTTTAACGTACAACTAGCATACATACAAACTTCTCGACATCAATCGTTGGGCAGTTTCCCGCCAGACACAACACCCGTCTGGTCGGAGGATCCTCCCTTTTATATGGAATATGAGTGAACTTTACACCCTGTTCCTACCTCTATAGTTCCTACCTCTATACCTCTATAGTGCTATCGGCCTTCTATAGCTCCGTCTCTCTCTCACACTCGAAAAATATAATAGTAGCATTAGTCATAATACAGCCCTAGGACCTCGTGCTCAGCAGTAGTACCTTTTACTTACAAAAAAACTGACAGAAAACTTTATACCTAGGTAAGTACATAATTTTGTTTTTCTGACGCAAGTTTACTTCTTCTTCTTCATAGTACTCGTCGTCAGAATGGTCGTGGTCCTCATGTAGTTTCCTGTCTAGGGGCTGATGTGATTCACCTCACGATTTCTCGCCCCATACAAGGGAGGGTCAGTCAATCTCATGGGCGAGCGTCCGTGTGGTCAAGACTACTTACAAACTTTTGACATTTCTCGGGAACCCGGAATTTTTGAAGGTGTACGAGGGGCCGAAGCCAAATCGCAGAGGCCCGATAGACGTTTTTAATTAAATGCGGCGCCAATCTACGGTTATCCCTGTTCGCACTATGCAAGTGCACCCAAGGACCACCCTAAAAACTTATTATTATAACAGCTAACTAACATTTTATTCCATAATCTATGTTATTCCGAACTTCATACCTCCGCCCAACTCATCCACGGTGAAAATACCTATTAGCCAGTCAGCAGAATAGTGGAAATCATACTAAATCCGGCGTAAGCAAAATTCGACACAGCACGCCTACAATGTGTGACACACCTGCGCGAAACGCGTTGATCAACATTTACTGCGTTTGATCTGGAACACGTTTGTGTACCCAGCCTTTACTATATAATCTGTAAAAAATCCAAAGAAATTCAACCTTTATTTTGAAAGGCAAGCCTTGTCTTCTCACGCTTCATTTCACGTCAAAAGCGAAATCAAACACATTAAAACATGTTTTTTTGGCTTTTATGTTTTCAATTAAAGAGCAAAGTTACATGTCTTTTGGCAAGGCTTCTTTTTAAGTCTGTTAAAATGGTTAACGAACCGCCAAATGAATTACAAAGCAAACGTGCCTCCACCACATAATGTATTCACTCCCAAGTTCGTACAAGTAACGAAGCTTCATGTTAAAATCACACAAGATCGAATTTATGCATATTTTATGCCCTCCCGAGTTAATTTCGAAGTCGTGTGGATTTTTGTTGGCATTTAAACTTACTTGGTGTTATTTTTACAATATTTTGCATAATGGAGTCCAGGAAAACAATTTTCCTGGTGTACTTATATATCGTTTCAAATATCTTATTTATTAATGCTTAATGTATTTACAAAGGTTGTTGGTCGGAGAGCCGAACCCAGACAGGCGATTTACTTTGTGTAAATTATTTCATCACCACTGCTCTCAAAATGGTGAAGGAAAACGTCGTGAGGAAACCGGCATCTCCTAGAACCAAAAATTCGAAGACATGTGAAAACTACCAACCCGCACTGGGCCCGCATGGTGGATTACAGCCCGCTCCCTCCGACCGAGGGGATGCCTGTGTCCCAGTTGTGGGAACATTATACGCTGATTATGCTAGTGCATGTTATTACAATAATAGTACCTGGATGAGATGGACTTAAGGTCACAAGGCCTTCTCTGCCAGTCAAACCTTGGATTATTATCAATCACCATTATCCCTATTATCAGCCGTTCAATGCTGGAGATAGGTGTCTCCCACCGACCCGCCAGTTCCCGCCAGTTCACTCGGCCACTTTTATCTTGATGCTTCTTTGAAAATCGTCGCTCCACCTAAGCTGGTGCTACTCTACGATCATTATCAATATTTGATCGCATGAGTTATATAAAACTTGCGACCCACCCCTGTTTCGTACGGTTTTTACAACTTGAAAAACATCGAGAAATCTTTAGTATGTGTTAGTTAGTTTATTAATGAATTATATTCATAGATCTTCCGGAATAAATTCTCAAAATGATGGTATCTGTGGTGAAACCGCATCTTAACCCATTGCATAGTTCAGAAGACACACGGCCACACAGATAGACAGAAAAAGAGACTTCAATTTATAATAATATGTTTAGATAACTCTAACAATGAATTGCCATTTTCAGTAAGGCATAATTCTGAACAACAGCAACCGAGCTACAGGTAAGAAAATCCATTGCTAATAAAACAATTCATATCCTCTATCCACAGGTTATAGCGCAAATTCATCAGAATAGAGGCACTTCTGCTATAGACCCAAAGCCATGAATACCATGTGGCGTGGTTGCTGAAATATGGCGCAATATCTTACCTGCCCTCCTTACGGCTCCTTACGATCCGAGCCCGTTTATTAAGACACTAGAGAGAGAGGCTTGTAAAAATATAAAAATATGCCCGGGAAAGAAAGATTTATGGTGGAAACAGATTCTAATAATTACGTGAGACTTGTTACTCTCAAATAGTATAAGAATGGGAGTGTTTTATTAATGTATGTGACTACTTTTCTATAATACTGTCTAACTATCTTACAGCCGATCAAAAGGATCTATGTCGCAGAGCAATCGTGAGGGTTACAGGGAACTTCTATACTGCAGTTCAGGACTTAATTAGGTCTATTATTCGTTAAGTTTACTATTTTTAGGTCCTGTCAAATGTATGAAACACATTTGGAAGTAAAGCGCTTCAAGGATATTTTGTTGCTCGAACTCATAGTCCTCCTTATCGATTTCGATAACAGCGACCCTTTGCAATTACTATTTCCTAGAGTGTGCCCTAATATGACTTGTCAGAGCGAATTTTGTATTAAATGCCCGGTCACAACTAATGCAATAGAGTTGGCCGATATAGGAGGGCTGAGGTCCCTCTTTACGTGTTTGGCGTTTTTCGGTTAGTGTATCGAGGCACTTTTTTCGAAAATTTGTACATTTTTGTCGACAGTAGAGTGAGTGACGTTGCTCGAATAACGTTGACAGGGAGGCACTGTAGGTAAAAATTAGTAATTTTTTTTTATGATATGTATTAAAAACTCAAGCTGGATGGCGTTAGTTCCGATTTTGGCCACACGCCAAGACACTCTTGTATAGCTATATGTATTAACACTGTGGTAATACGTACTAGCTCAATCAGCCTATGACGTTCCCACTGCTGGGACACAGGCCTCCTCTCTGTGAAGGGAGGGGATCAATCGACCACGTGGGCCCAGCACGGGTTGGTAAATGTCGATTTCTTCACGACGTTCTCCTTCGTCGTTTTGAGAGCAGTTACAATACGTACAAATATTGCGCTATTTTAGGGCCACTCGAACATTAAACAAGATGATTTATCTACTAAATCCTAGTTTGTCAACAAGTATATATGTACTCGTAGTTTAGCTATTAATACCAATAGTTTGGAGGAATAAGTAAATACGAATAAATCATTGTAGCAGCCTCGACGCTTTAATTGCATAACACAGTACCTAACTGTCAACGCAAGATTAACAGTGAACAAAGTGAGAGCAAGACTAATACAGAATCTATTTTATTATCTTTCTCGTAATATTGTTGCTGCGGCCTGTAGTAACTGATTAAAGGTCAACTACCTATAAGTTTGTTTGTGACCTTAGATGTGAAGGTTTCACCTTTGTTTCTCCCAGCCTACGTGTTTTGTTTTGAAGTGTGTGAAAATTATGTCCTTTGTACGGCAAACATACAGATAGACTTTTACATTTATAAACGAGTAGCTTTTGCCCGCGGGTTTGCCCGCGTGGAGGTCGGAAATTATCCCACTGGAACGTAATATCGGGGAAAAAGTAGCGTATGTCCTTACCAAGACCATGGTCTACCTTGGCGCCAAATTTCATTGAAATTCTATAGCAGACAGACAGGCAAAGTTACTTTCGCATAATTATATACCTAATATTAGTATGGAAGTCCATACTTCTATACTAATATTATATATGCCAAAGTAACTTTGCCTGTCTCACTAGGTAGTTAGTTTAGCTGTCGAGAATCAAGTGCGATTCCAAGAAGAGAGGTGAGGTACCTATAGGTACCTAGGCCTACCTCTAGGTACCTATAAGTACCTCACCTCTGCCTCACTTTCCTATATTTCCTATATATTTCCTTTTAAGGTTTTTAAGGAAAA
Source organism: Apamea crenata (assembly GCA_949629185.1). Lineage (NCBI taxonomy): Eukaryota > Metazoa > Arthropoda > Insecta > Lepidoptera > Noctuidae > Apamea > Apamea crenata. Next base: position 7,796,433 of record OX451356.1, on the reverse strand, counting down.
TAAACTAAATCCCAGCTTACTGAATCTGAAGTCAAGATGGTTGAGAACATAATACTATTTTGATGACACCAACCATATTGAACTTCCCTTGACGTAAACCTACTTTGAGTCAAGGCATTCCTATTTTTCTTCAAAATCGAGTCCATCGATTAGGTTGTAAGAAGTGAAAAACTTTCAAACAAACATACTCACATACATTCACTCGTGTGACCTATAAAACCTTCCGTGTACCTTACCTGTACCTTTGTCAGGTAAAAAGTTCAAAGGTAAGCCCCAAAATTAGGTCCTAAACTAATTTAATTATATATGTCCACCATGCGGACCCAGAAGTTGCTTGACAGAGTAGAAACAAGTCATTAATTAGTTGAAAGTTGAAATAGGATAGGTAAAAAAGGTAAACATGTCGTCTGGTTTCCCTTTTTTAAAAAACGTAATAGTTATACAGAGTGGAAGGGACATCGACGCACAACATGTTACTATGAATTCAGCACATGATTCTAGATCCCGTACCGTAGACATTTTTAGCCGGTTAACAAAAAAGAAATTAGCAGTTTCATAGAAAACTGCAATACCTACGCGGTCAAAATGTATGGTGCATCTAATTATTTTTTAATAACTGACGAAAATTCCCAACGCCCCGGGTACAGAATCATGAACTGAATTCATGGTATCAGGTTGCGTGTCGAGGTCCTTGCCACCCTGAATAGATGCAACGAAACAAGAATGTTACAACAGCACAGTTTTTATTTCTAACAGTTACAGTTATGTTTTTATTTTTATACTTAACATTTAATACAAGCTTAGGCTGTTGTTTTTTTTTTCAATATTGTTATTATGTAATTTGAGAATGAAGCGAAATTAATGGAATTTGAAGCATAATATTATTGTCTATTATTATTTATCATATGTCGATCTCGATTAGTTTCGAAAGGTTGCTTTCTTTTCCACACGTTTTTTTCGTCGATTTTAGTCTAATTATGCTTGATCCTTCTGAATAAATGAAATTGCCATTGCTTTCTATGGCTACGCCATAAGTATTGTCTAACCTAGCCAAGAGCTCAACATTCTTTGTTTCTTCATTAAGATAATAAATTCCGTTTGGGCTTGAGATGTATATGTCACCTTCAATATCAGATGTCAGTCCATTGGCCACAACATTACTTAGAAAAAATGTTTTATTTTCCTCTCTTTTATATAAAAACACACCAGAAGAATTACAATACACAAGATCTTTTTCATTAGTAACAGCAAGTAGCAAGACTTTGACGTTCTGTAAAGCAGGCACTTCCACTACTTTGCCATTTTTATAGAAATACGCTTTCTCTTCTGGGTAAGTAGTAAAATACAATCCATCTTTGTAGAACATTTGCCATACACTTGCTCCCTTGATGTGTAAATTAGTTGCGTTCTTCGTTTTATAATCAAAAGTGTATACGCCATCCTCACCACCCATATAAACAATGCTACTCTTACTGTCTACAGCGTTGGAAAAACCTCCTCGAATGCCAGTAACTAAGCCATAATCACTTGTTTTCAAATTGAGATAGGCAGATTTAAACATTTCTGACGTTGTTCGTGCGGTGTAGCTGAAGAAGAGAGTATTCGTGTCATAGTCGATAGCTAGCTGGTATGGACTGTCAATATCGATTTTTAGAACTTCCGTTTCGTAATTTAAACGCCGAATAGTAATACACTGTGTGTCACCACCAATTGCAAAGGCAAATAAAATTGCCACAGTGAAGAACTGCATCTGAAAAGATAAAGGAGTGGTCAGTACGATAAGTAATCTCTAGTAGTATATTGTACACTAAAACAAATGCAGAGAGAGTAAATCAAGTGCTGTTATTGCAATATCTAAGACTGTCTGTCTACTAAAGCAGTTTGCTTTCTGCTATCAATTATGAATGGCATAGATAATATTATAATATACAGCGTGTATCTTCTGATACACGCTGTATATTATAATTGGCTAAGTAATGACAGCCGCACAGATCGATTTGTCGGTTAAGCTACGCATGCCGCGATGGATGGGTGACCATCTTTACAAACCAAGACCCCTCCGTACCTCGGAAAGCACGTTAAGCCGTTGGTCCCGGCTGTTATTCGTGGATCTTAGACAGTCGTTACAGGTCGTCAGAAGCCTGGAAGTATGGCAACCATTCTCACCAAGGGGTTTCGTATTACCCAGTTACTGGGTTGTGAAGGTCAGATAGGCAGTCGCCCCATGTAAAATACTGGTACTCAGCTGAATCCGGTTAGATTGGAAGCCGACCCCAACGTAGTTGGGAAAAGGCTAGGCAGATGATGATGGTCTGTACCTATTAAGGCGTGTGGGTCATAATTATATGACCACACATTTCTGATACACGCTGTATAGACTAGTAAAACACCATTGATATTTTAAAAGGCAGGTGCTTTGTTTTAATAAGTTTTGCAATTTATTATTAATATAAAGTCATAATAGTTAAATTGTTATTCATTGCACCGTCTTCGCATGAATGTATCCGCCAAAAATGTAATCCGTTCCAAGACTGAACCGAGTCAAGTTGATTTTATGGTATTTAGACATTTTAAGGAAGAACTATTACCTAAACTGCCTAAACATAGATATCGCGTTATAAATTATGTGTATACTATCTTGGAAATTGAAATGAAGTCCAAAATGACAGAAAAAAAACATAGATTCAACACATAAAATAACAGGGGTAAGCAGAAGTGCACCTATAGTTACAGGTCCTCAGGCTCAGCAGTAGCGTTTGCCACCACTAGATCAATGTGGGACAGTCGACGCAGGATTTAACGTCAAACGTCTGCGAATTTTAGGTACCTACTTATACCTGACAATGATAAAATGAAACCATCGACTGAAATAAAATAACTGTTTTGAATACGACCTAGATTTACTGTGTAGGTACCTAGTTTTTGCTTTCCTTGAGTTAAACATTAATGTCTCTAGTAAACAACTCATAATAATTACTTGCAAATCTGATTTTCCTTGCGTTCTAATTGTACAGTCAGAAAAAAATATTGTTAAGGAAATTGACAACCTACGTCAATTTGCCGTGTCATTGCCATTTCATGCAAATGTCAAAGAAGGATAATAAAACTGTGATTCGAATATACGGACAATTTAACTTGGTAGTCAATTCGCTTAACAATGAATTTCCCTGATTTTAATAACGACTCGCAGCAAAAGGGACATGAACATTTTTCTGTGGAAGCTGGGGTAGTTACCCTTTTGTTTTTTTTTCTGCGAAATGACTATTTGGGAACCATAATTGTCCCCGAAAATGTTTTTGTTTGTTTAAAGGTCGCCTACCCACATCTACCTAAGTAATTATGTCTGTTATACACCGCAACTTTGAAGAAAAATCAAAGTGGTGATGGTAATAATACCCCACTTAGGTTCTTTGCCCTCTGATCATGGTTACACCTAATAATCATTATGGTCCCACATATCACACCATGGACTTGATTCAAGCAACTTTTCGTTTAGCAGACATATTTTTGGTAAATACCTCCAAATTGTTATAAATCTAACAAGGTTACTAACAATTTGGATAGTTAAGCAACTCACTAAATTAAACCACCTAAAGGTCCGTAGCCGACTGCAGACGACGGCAGCAGGCGACATGTCGCCGCGACACTAATGGTTTCTATGTATTTCTATGAAATAAGTGGCAGACGACGTGTCGCTAGCTACGGAAGGTATTTCATAGAAATACATAGAAACCAGTAGTGTTGGGGTGACACGTCGTCTACTGTTGCTGCCAACAGGCGGCTATGGACTTGTACCTTTAGTATCGTAGTACGGTACCGCACCGCGCACGTCAGTGGTAAGGAAACCGGAATAACCAGGGGGTCTACTCCGAAGTGCAAAGTGCGAATGTTCGGCTCGGACCGACACATGGCCGAACCGAATAATATTGAAAAATGCGAAAAAAGTTCAGATCGGCTCAGTTGGGTCAGGACCATAGTCAATATTCGAAAGAGTGTAGGAATGTAAGATCGGGATCGACCGAACCAAATAGTAACTTCGTAGCAGGAAACGGCCGAACATTCGGCCGATACTACTTCGGAGTAGACCCCCTGGCCTCTTATTTTATTAAAACTCCGTAATACGCTAGGCCAGTGGCAGTAGGCTGGCCATGTACCGCGTATCGGCAAGCGTAGTGTGGGACACCCCCCAGCTAAATGGACGGACGACCTTAAGAAGGTTGCTGGGACAGACTGGATGCGGAAGGCGGGGGCCTATGTACAGCAGTGGACTGCGATAGGCTGAGTTCATTGAATACACTAGGCCAGCTGAAGGTCAAAGTGTTTACACCGATGTGCGGCCGTACCTATAATAAGCAAAGTAGGGCAGCACAACAACGCACAAACCAACACCAATCGTCATTCGAACAAAAAAAAAAAAAACAAAATTAAATTCGTTTCGTCATAGTCATTGGACAATTCGTTCGCAGAAAAGCCACAGATAAAAAATTACCCATAGACTACAATATAGTCATTATGAGAGGGTTCTACATAATCCAAAGGCTGTTAGAAAATACCTATGGCATTAATTTCACCTCTATACATTTGTGTGATAAATACTATGCTATATAATATTATTATATCATTAACATGTCTGTATTAATTAATTAAATAAATATAGAAATAACATAATATTTACGAGAAAATAATAGAGGCGAGATAATAAAAAAATACATACCATAAACATTATGAGTGCCTCGAATTTACACCGAATATTTTTATTTGTAACCAACACCTTTATTCCTTTGACTTCGAAGCTACACTAGTGTTTTTGTTGATGTATTGATTCATATGTATACTCGTAATAATTATTATTGAAAAGTTATTGCAATTATAGAGGTTATAACAAGTTATCAGAAATGACTGTCCTGTTGATATTATGAACAATGTGAAGTACTTACGTGCTGATAAAAATATTGTTTTCACGAGGGAATAATTATGAAAACTGTACCGATTATACTGAAGTTAGTAAGGTAAAACTATTTGTCAACTCACTTCTGCTGTGCCTTTTCCCAAATTTATTGGAGTCGGTCTGGCTGCCAGTATTATAATCGAATGCAGCTGAATACCAGTATTTTACATGGGGCGACTGCATATCTGAACATCACAACCCAGAGAATGGTTACAATACCCCTTGGTAAAACTAGTTGCTACTTGGTATAACGACTGTCAGAGACATAAATGACCGCTTGGCTAACGGTTTATCATACTTTGTGAGGTACGGAGAGTTCTCGGTATGAAACGGACAGTCACCCATCCACGGATCAACTGCGGTAAGCGTAACGTAAACCCTTTCATTCCCGCAAAAAATATCAAAGCAAATCTTAAAAGTCGTTTTTTTACAAGAAATACTAAATCCCATCACCATTTTGGGAATGTTCGAGAAAAAGTCAGAATAAAAAAAGGGAAAGAAGACGTTACTATTCGTTTTAGAAAAACACAACGACAAACATTTAAACCCATTCGCTGTCCCATGAACCACATATGGTTCACAAATTTACCTGTTAGGTTTAATTTGGGGACAGTGAGTGTCAAATATTGAAAATGCTCATTAAAAGCGACCATGCTGGAGTAGGCAGACGCGAACACAGTCAAATCAAAAGTCATTTAATTAGTTTGATTAAATGACTTTTGATTTGACTGTGTGGTTAACAATCAGTACTTTTTAAATGTCAAAATTACGACAGTCCCCCAAAACACCTGTCCCTCACCACTTCCTAGTGCTTTATCTGGGAAGAAGAAATTAATCTCTGAAATCTGGCAAAGATTAGGTCTGGACTTTAAAAGAGACTGTGACCCCTGAGTGTCTTTCGGCCTTTATTCTCAGACTAGGCAGATAGGAAACGCCGACCTCATCTAGTTTTTAAAATATGATTAACGTGTAAAAGTGTTTGGGCAAACCTACCTACAAAATAAAATCATTTATCATTTATAATACCGATTAGTTTGTTACAATAGGAATTAGGTACCGAAATTACTTTTTAAGTATAGATAGTAATTGAGATTAACCGAATAGAGAAACGTGTCTCATTACTACAGATTGCTCATTCAGACCATTGAACTAACGACCTAATGAGAACAACAACAATACATTGGGATGTATACATTTCGGAGATAGCTACCTTAATTATCAGAATATTTGAACTTTTATCATAGTTAGCTGACTAATTAAACATTAATGTATGATTTCGCATTAAAAAATTATAAAATGTAGAATCTATCAGAAGGGCAATTCTCGTAATTTTATTATTTATTTACGAACGTACGTTACGTTTTTTTATGAACGTTCAAAGTCTGATGTCAGTCTCAAAATACGTCTAATTTCCCTACATTTTTGCCAAGTTTTTGACATTGATTGTCGCTGAGATGAGATTGTGACTAGATTTTGAACGTTTTTAATTACGGAAAATGACATTCTGATTTCAAAATCATATTCAAGACAAAAGGAATATCAAAACAAAAGATATTCATGAGATGTAATTGAAATATCATCATCTTTATGAACAACCATTACTGTTATGGGACCCAGTGTGATGAAAAATAAAACAGCTGCTCCATACATTTATTTTATGTTCGCTTAAGTACACAAATGTTGGAAACAGCTTTCTTTTACATTTCAGAGTTGACCCAATAGTAAAAGTAGTTCATAATGATGAGAACAATGACCCCTTTTCAAGTTATCAGTTATTTCTATTACATCTTGAATAAACCACAAAGAGAAATACACATCTGTAACCCCCGAAGAATTCAGTAGAAGTGTACCTGTAGTACACCTACATTTTGCCAGTTATGTTTAAGTCCCATATAATAGGCGAGCCTATTGTCAATAACCGGGTACAAATCTTAATGGAAAAACCCAAAAACACTTTGCCCGACCTGGGAATCAAACCCAGAACCTCATGCTCACCAGCAGCGCTCGCGACCACTAGACCAAGGAGGCAGTCAACGAGAACTAATCTGTAGAAGACACAACATTAGACCATACAGTTTCTAACTCTCAATACCCACTGTCCGGACATAACGAAGTGTCTGAAAGCAGGAGCACAAAATCGACTGCGCGCGATAATATAGTAATTTATTGCACCATATTTCACCCAGCGTGGTCCGGCGGGACCCTTGTGACGACCGCTGTGCTGCGAATCTGAAATGCGCTGAAGATATTATGTGTAATGTTGGGTAAATACGCTGTTTAATTATATTCACCTTTCCCGATTTTGGGTCAACTTTTATAATTGCTCTTTTCGTCAATTTGCCTGTTATGAATATTTCCCTGCTAGCTAAGTGAGAGTGAATGAGTGTTTGCTAAGTGTTATTAGGTTTTGAGGAATCTCTCAGTAACAGCCCAGTGTTTGGAAGTTGGCGGTGTGATACCGGCATGCCACGGAAAGCATGTTAAGCAGTTGGTCCTGCGCCTGATCTCTCTCCGGTCGTGTCGGATTGCCGTCCCATCGAATTATGGCAGTGAGGGAAGAGGGAGTGCACCTGTGTCTGCGCACACACTTGTGTACTATAATATCTCCCGCGCCGAAGGTTAGTCTCCGTTGAGATTGGCCGCCGTGGCGGAAATACGGTCTGGAGGACTATACATAATATATATAAGCCAAATCAAAGTTCGTTGGAATGATCTATGTTCTGTATTAGTGAGTTTGGTTATCGCACTTGGTCCTTTAAGTTTCCATTGTGCGTGGGCCATGGCGGCCGTCGGTTGCAATACCAACCAGCCCACCTCCCCTCAGAAATTGATTACATCTCCTGGTCTGTTAAGAACGTCGTGTCCGTATAAGAGCTGGGTGTCCCGAGGGTTTCTGTCCTAATCTGGGTGATGCTGGTGCATTCTAAAAGCACATGCGCAACGGTTTCCTCAGAACCATTCAAGCCATGCATAGAGGACTGTCTTTCAGGGCTTGCCTGACTAAATGGCTTATTTTAAACGAATGAAACGTTTTTATTTTATTTTTGATTAATGATGTCATGAGCAGTTTATTGTGTTGTGTCCATGTTGCACGCACAATTTTTATGTGACACAAAAGAATAGCTTGACTATGCCTTACGGAGTGCAGGTTTTATTAGAAACACCGAAAACATTGCTTCAATTAGCCAATGCTCTGTTTACAGATACAAAGACCAGAACTCATTGAATTGCATTAAAAGGGTTAATTTATAATCGTTGCTTGAGTAATGATTAGCGACCATACATTTTGACGTTTACACGTCTCTATAAATAAAGGGGAAGCCTAAAGACAATGGCCTACCACACCGCCCATTAAACCCACAATGTAAAATGGTTACACAGAAAAGCTGAAATCAGCGCAACATTTTGATTTCCCAAGTAATTTGCTGTAAAACCGTTCCTATCAAATCCCATGAATAAGATGGATTGTTTCACGCAACACAAATCTCTCACATTTCTTCACCGACAAATACGGGTTCCGCTTTGTCTCATCCATCAAATCTTGACAACTTATGGCTGTGGTGTTCCCACTTGAGTAGTCAATATAACATACCGTCTACAAAATCACTCGTTGTTCTAGATTCGATCACTATTTTTTTGACAAATGTACTTATGTATATGTTTATTTGTCTGGGTAGAGGAAAATAGGTTATCGAACGTTGTTGTGATTTATGAAGGGGAAACACCAATATTCGCCCGATAAGACTAGTTCGCGCAATATTTGCAAGAACAATATTTTAGTAGATATACCTACAGGGTGGCAGGGGATGTCGACGCACAAACTGTAACCATGGATTTATTAGCACTGAAGCCCTCAGCGTTAAAATATTACGACGTTTATCAAAAAAAAATCTGATGTTTCATAGAAAAGTACAATACCTACGCGGTCTAAATGTATGGAATTGTTTTCAAACCTTTGGGTTCAGAACCGTGATGTACTTGATCCATAGTAATAAGTTGCGCGTCGATGGCTGCCACGATGTATTATGTAGTAAGTACCCTAAGAAGAGAGATGATTTGCTAGTTCATTGATAGAAATCTACTAAAACTTTTTGTAAGTACTTGGCTGAACCATTTAGGCCCTAAAACAAGTAACTACTGTTATAATTTTACGGTAACAAACTTGACGAAAGAAAAGATAGGGAACATTTTATTTCGATTTCTCTAGGGAGTCCTTAGCAATGTTAGTCGTTGTACTTTCTCAGTGAATGATCTTCTCAATCTTACATAATAAAATTAAATGATACACAAGATGATTATGACTATCGTTGTCTTAATTAAAGATGTTTAGAAAAACAAAGCTGAGTAGGTGCCTATTCGTTCAGTAGATAAATACTTAAGAGGAAAATAATTTGTATTTATTGGAAACTATTATCCTGCTATATGAACCTTAGGTTATGTTCTACATACGTCTCATACGTAGGTATGGTCTGTTCCAAAAGTATGGGATGAAAATGTAAACAAATGAATTAGAAAACTTACATGTGGATGCCAATTTGTAGTAACCTACCCTATTTGTACCTACCTATCTCTTACAAATTGCTTTGATTTGGTTATTTAAATACGTAATCCCGAATCACCTTTAAGTGGTTTTTCATTTCATAATTGAGGTTATTTTATAACCCTAATTTTGAAGATTTTTCGATTTCAATTCAACAATGTTTTTTTTATAAGTTCCCACTCCTGAGCAAAGCATAGACTTATAAAAACATTGTGGAATTGTAATTAAAAATCTTCAAAATAACTATTGTAAGTATTGAACCCCCATGTTTACGAGATGATAAATAAAATAAGGTTTATAGACATCCTATTTTCAAAACTGCTAGAGATCGTTAGCTGCGCCTGGGCAAAGGTGCAAATAAAACGCAATAGTACTTATGGCCATACATAGTACCAGTATAGCATAATCAGCGTTTTATGTTCCTACTGTTGGGATATAGATCTCCTCTCTGTGGGAGGAAGTGGGCCGTAATCCACCACACGGGCCCAGTGCGGGTTGGTGATCAGTGGAAGTCACATTTCTTGGATTTTTTTTCTCTCGTCAAAGTACATACATAAACTCACGCCGTCTTTCCATGGGAGTAGGCAGAAACTTTAGAACACCACCTGCTACGATACTATGCCTCAAAATATCGTAACTTTCTCGAATATCTTCTTTTGTCTCAACTTAAGTTGTCTTTCAGATGACATAGTGCCAGGAGTAACATTGAAAATACCAATCATTTACATTTAGACTGAACGTTGTATTCCATCAGTGTTTTTTGCTACGTTTAGTAAAATAATAAACTTAATTGGACGTGAAGATTCTTTGTCTATGCATTGTTGAATTTGATTGGGCTCTCTAATTGCAACTACACTGTTGAATTTGCATTTCGACTGCACTGCGCAATTGGAACTGGTTTCCAGACTGAATTTAAGGCCAAAAATAACCAATAAGCCTTTTAGTCATTAGTTAGCAAAGCTGGCCATTTGTTTACTATTCGCATTTTACACGTACGGCGTAGCTTATGTGATGTAAGTACCTATACCACCCACTATGTTCCATAAGTATCTGGTGAAATCTTAAGCAATTACTAACACGCTCATCTATATTTAGGAGTTTTCAACTTGATATCACCGCTTTTTCTAACAATTATTGTTTGAACAACATTATTGGTATTCGGCAACGCTAAGGCTGGCATAGACAGAGGTGCTAGGCGAAGGGCTAGTTAAAGGTGGCATGGGAAAAGAGTTCCTGGAAGGACTTGGGGGAGGCCCAGTCCTTCCAGGAACTCTTTTCCTGGAAGAATGGGGAAAAATCTCAGCCCCTGCAGGTTACGGCTCCAAAACGGGCTGTAAGGCTGCCGTACACGCCTTGTCGACCTACCTAAATTGGTAAAAACTGGAAAAGGAGAGGTCATCCTGAAGGTTGACATAAAGAATGCTTCCAATTCTGTTAATAGGGACACCTTACTGGCACAAACTAGAAATTCCCCAAATTTAGAGTTTCATTTGGAAATGTTACAGACACCCTTCTAAATTATTGTATCTGGACAACCTTTGGGAATCTGCTGTTGGCTGTCAACAAGGTGACCCCCTCGGGCCAGTTATTTTTAGTTTAGCCATATTCGACAGCTAAATTCCAAATTTGACGTTTGGTATCTTGACGATGGTGCCTTGGGAGGTGATGTAGAAATTGTATTAGCTGACCTTCAATTCTTAAAAAATGAACTTCATTCCATTGGCCTTGATCTCAATCTTTCATAATGTGAACTATACTTAGCGGACAGTACTGACAGACACCTGACACTTCCCAAATTTAACGCAATAGCTCCAGATATCAAAATTATTGAAAAAAGCTCTCTTCGTCTCTTTGGGTCTTCAATCTTTGAGAATTCCTTTCCCGTTTTTATTGAGGAAAACACCAAAATTTCAATGACGTTTTGGAAAGATTGTTCCAAATTAATATGCATGCGGCCATTACCTTGATCCGTTGCTGCTGTTTTGGCCCTAAATTAACTTATTTCCTTCGCGCTTCTTATATAAGCACGCTCACCTTCTAGACAAAATGGACCAAATTATCAGGCTTGTATTAACTTTGATTTTAAATGTGGCCATGGATGACTGAGCTTGGACACAAGCTACTCTTCCCATTCGTACGGGGGGCCTCGGCGTCCGCAATATTTCTAGTATTAGTTTACCGGCTTTCATATCCTCGGTCCACAGCACTGATAAATTAATCAGGAAATCCTAGCCTCCACACTGATTAATTCTGATATGCCGTGCTTCTTCGATGCTATGGATGCCTGGAGACTTGCCCGAATACAGATCCACCCGACAATCCATCTTCCCAGAAACGGTGGGATGAGCCGCTCTGCAGAGTAGTACAGAACAATTTACTTGACTCGTCTGCTATTAATGCGGAGCGTGCGCGTCTGCTGGCTGTGGGTAAGTGGGAGTCGGATCTTTGGCTTTTTGTCACTACCTTTGTCGAACATAGGCACTTTGTTCGACGACACTACTTTTCGCCTCGCTGCTTCCCTGCGACTTGGAGCTCCTTGCTGTTCTCCTCATCGCTGTCACTGTGGCGTAGATTTCAATAGCCTCGGACACTACGCCCTGTCTTGCAGCCGAAGTGCGGGTCGCTTAGCGCGGCACGCGAACATTAATGACATCATCCGACGAGCTCTTGTCACCGTCGGCGTTCGAGCCATATAAGAACACTTTTTAATATTTTTTTAAGAAGAAGGCTTGGTTCACGACGATGGCAAGAGACCGGCAGGTCTTTATTTCCATGGAAGGTGGGTAGGCCTTTAGTGTGGGATGCAATTTGCGTCGATACTCTTGCGCCATCCCATCTTCCTGGCTCAGCGTGCTGTGCTGGCGCTGCTGCTGCGGCGGCGGAAAACCTCAAGCGGCGGAAATATAAAAACCTTTTCGGAAATTATATTTTTGAGCCGTGTGGGGTTGAAACCCTCGGGCCGTGGGGTCCGAATGCTCATTGCTTGTTCAATGAACTCTCTAAACGGCTGGTTGACACTTCCCGAGACCCAAGGGCTGGCTTTTACCTTGGCCAGAGGCTAAGCATTGCCATACAACGTGGCAATGCCGCCAGTCTCTTGGGTACAATACCAGTCGACAACGATGTGGAGGAATATTGTGACGCAATATTTTAGTTTTTTAATAGTGTTAGTTAATTTAGGATATATGTAATTTTGTTATTTTAGTGTTAGCTTGTAAATTATAATTGGTACCCTAATACTTACATGTAATAAATCGCAAAGAAACAAAGACTAATTTTAAAATATCTCAATGAATTATATTACGTTCTAAACCGAGGTTACGTCATTACTATGTAACCTCACGTTTTATAATAAAAATACGAGACCTAATTGCCAATAAAAGTCAAATTCTCATTACATTAAATAATTAATTGAAGAACACCATAAATCTACGAAGTAAGATTAAGTATTACATTAAATTTAAGCTGGGTAAAATAATATCTTGGAATAAAATTGATAGTCAGTCGACTACTCTAAATTCATGGCGTGACTTCGAGGGAGTCTGTTTGCGTCACATCTATAACTTGATGGTGATAAAAATATTCAGTTAACTGAAAATTTTTCATTGAATTTTCGTATTTTCCTTGGAGGATGTAACTAATGTAACTAATATTTTTGTAATTTGGAGGTATGATGAGGAACAGGGTGTAAAGTTCACTCATCCTCCATTGAAAAGGGAGAATCCTCCAACCAGACGGGTGTTATGTCTGGCGGGCAATTGCCCAACGATTGATATTGGGAAATTGTATCTATGCTAACTGCGCGGTAAACTCTGCTTGCGAGATGCAGGATTTGCGTGACGTCAGTATGACGCATTGTTCGCATGTGGCGTTGTAGATACCGCTACAGTAACAATATAATTTAAAAGAGTGTCCCTGGAATTTCTTGCACGTTCTTCTCCATAAGTATCTATGTACTACGCTTTGGAATGAGTAACTGGCTTTTTGACTGACAATTCAAAAGTGCCTGTAAATTGTTTAATTGAAATAAATGCCTTGAGTTTGGGTTTAAGTTTTGAGTTTACTTTGTATCGCTATAATCAGCTTATTATGTTCCCACTGTTGGGACACAGGCCTCCTCTCAGTGAGAGGGGGTGGGCCATAATCCACCACGCGGGTCCATCTGCTTGGATGGCAAAAATGGTGCTATAGAAATATTGAAGCGATCGACCCCAACTTCTAGTCATAAATGGAAAACTGATGTTACAATGTGCGGTTTTATCGCTTAAAGCGATCTTTCACAGACCAGGTTACGGGACAAGAGAGAACATGTTCATTATTGAACGATATTTTATTCTTTATGGATTCAACTTATGGGCGGGCTTAATGGTTCATGCATCCGGTCGACTTTAGAGTAATAAAAAAAAACACAAAAAAAATAGTTGCACTAAAACCACTGTGACGGATATAAACTTTTACAATATTACAAGTTACCTATATTCCACAAAACCCTGAAAAATTGCTACAAACAACGAACAATATGAAAAATGAACAACTAGGCATAGAGACAGCGACACAGAACGAATCCATACACACTATCACGACCCTCACACGTCAGAAATATGTTTATATAATGGACAAACTGGAGCGCGATGAAAATCGATGTTTCCAGCAAATCGGGGACACATTGACTGTGTCGATTTACCTAGAAATAGCAGACAGCCCGCTATCTAGAATTTAAACATGGATTCAAGTTTGAAAATCTTAGAGGGAACTTCGCTTTTATTTTCTGTGAATCGGTTTTCGATTGTGCAAACATGACGCGCTATTTTTCATTCCGATCTGAGAATAATGTGAGGATATTTAAACTTTACGTGTTTCCTTGCGCACTCATACATCACACGTATCAGGCAACTTGTACGTTCCCCCTTGAATATTTCCGGAATAATCTTTCTTTTTCCCTTTAAAAATGCCTTTGTGCTTTCGTTACATGTTCAAGGCTTTGCACTGCAAATGATTGGACGACAAGGTATGTAAATTTAACATGAAACACGAAGAACATCATACGACCAGATTTCCCTACGGGTTGCAAAGGTCAGATGGCAGTACAACTACGCAGGTATTAACCAAGAAGTAAGGGGCTCTAGGGCTGATTAAATGTGCGGTAAATAATAATTAGGAACATTACAAGAAACAACAGCATAAATGATCAAAATGTACAACGAAACATCAGAATTATTCAATGCTGCGAAATAAATCCCTCTCGTTCAACTGGGTATTGTGTTATTTCAACTGCAATTTACTAAAGCATATTTAAATTAAGTTTGCAGGAATGAAAGGATTTCTATTCATTCAAGCCACTTTCATATTTTTTTAAAAACCTCAGATTTTCCTCGAATACTGTCAGGGAAAGCAACTGTTTAGTAGTACTGTTAGATAGATTTGAGGTGACACACCACGTCACCTCAATTTGCACATGGCAAATTGAAGTAACGTTGTGTATATCGCCATTTCATAAAATTGAAACAGAATGACAGTTGCAATTTGAATTTACAAATAGTTTTAGTTGATAGTTCATTTACTCATCTTCCCTGACCATCTCTAGGAATATTGCAATTCACACTAGATTGGTAATTCCACAATGTTATTAGTACACAGTCACTTCTTACGACACCCGAGGGAGGAGATGGAATGGTCTAGAATCCTAGATCACATTACAACACACATAAATCTATGTAATAGGTGGTATATCACTAGACAGACGAGGCTTATTAAATGAAATAACTAGGTCTTGCCAGCGATCCTGCTTATTAACAATATCTTGAAATAGTATACAGAGGAAAAGTGTGTGTTTTCTGATCTGACACAGGAAACCAATAGATAATGATGCTTTGAATCATGTGTACTTCATTTCTATATTATTTTATTGGTTCCATAATGTGTAAATATTCCATCACTGTTATAATAGTTTTAGGGATGATTTTTCAATCGACGGATAACTTTTAACATTGAAATAAAGTTAACGTCTGACAGTTTTTGTATGGAACAACGACAAAAATTCAAAACTATTCCTCGGATAAAATTATCTGGCGTTATGATAATTGATGACAAAATATTTGCCTTTGTTCTTAATTTGATTTAAGGGTGATTTTTCATTTGTCAGATAACTGAGAGGTAATTCTCGTAATTTTAAGAACGTTCAGTCTGATCTTAGTCTTAATCTGTTCAAAATACCTCTTAAATCCCTACAGTTTTGACATTGATTGCCACTGAGATGAGATTGCGACTAGATTTTGAACGTTTTTCATTATGGGAATTGGCCTTCTGTTATCATAAGAATAAATATGGCGACTTGACAACTTTTGTATTAAAATTATGCCAAACTATCATAATTTTATTCTACATATATAAGTTATCTGACTATATAAACAGCCGGTTTTGCCTTTTCGCTTCAAAACCGCATGTTTTTTTCATGCAAGACGGGATTAGTAAACACAAGAAGGAGATAAGAAGGAATATGTCAGAGAACAGGAAATAATCCAAGATAATCATGCTCACCATTGTTCGTTTGTGATGCTAATTCAAACTCCTGATGGCTTTATGAATTAAAAACTGTTTCGCCAAGAAAATGTTAGTAAAATGTACCTACATAAAAAAGCTCTGACGTGACGCGGTGTCCCGCCAACTTTTTCTTTATAACTTAAGAACCTTTTCATTACTTCGCATTCAAAGGCGGCTCGAATAATTATTACGTGCGGTGAATACTCTTCAATATAATTAGCGGCGACACTAATTAGAGAAAGCGTGGCTCCCCAAATCGACTAACGGCAACACAATTATTCAATTAATTTCGACTTATCTTAATTGTCTTGAAACGCAAAAAGACTCATTATTATTATAACGAGGTCAAATGAAACGCAGCAGGCGGGAATGATCGTAGCTTCGATGGCGTATTTTGTGGATGTAGATACGACTAGGTAAGTATGATCAGATTTTTTATACATACATAGTAAAGTAAAAATCGTTTATTATACTCGTAACATTCAAAACTACAATATGGAGGTATAGTTGGTCCCAAACTAAGCACGGCCTGTATCTTGGGCACCATTAAATAGGTCTTTTCATAGGTAATTTTGGTAATTATGAAAAAAAAAAAAAAATTGAAATTGGCTACAGATACACTAGCTAGCTTGATCGAGACTACCAAACTGCATATATACAGGGTTATTGGAAAAACACCAACAACCTCTAAATAGGTCATTGTACTCGTCATTATGAACAACTTTTACTATGGGACCAAACCTGAAATCGCGAAAAAAAAACAGCTGTTCCCTACATTTTGACGAGTTAACTGAACATAATTAACAGCTGATTTTTTTCTTGGTGTTTTTCCGATAACCCGGTATACAAACAAACTAACTAATCAAGGGAAAACTAAAATCAATCATTTTAATAAATTATTATGCCTGGTTAGTTTCTACTGCTGAGGATTCCATTCCCAGGGCAAAGTGTTATTGGTTTTTTTTTTCATAAGGAATTTTTCAGCATCTTACCAGCCTGAAGTCTGGATTTGTTAGGTACAAATCCAGAATTCAGGCTGGTAAGATTGGTTGGTGGCAATAGACTCGCCCCCTATTACATGGGATTAACTGGCGAAATATGGATGTACTTTTTTTTGAAGTGAAAACTTCTTCAGCGGCGTTGTGCACTTTGTTTGTGATGGGTAAAAAATGTTAAACTCGCGTCAGGACACGTGACCTGATCGAAGATTCGTAAGACGGAGCTCGCGTCAGGACACGTGACCTGATCGAAAATTCGTAAGACGGAAGGAGTTTTTTGTGATGGGTAAAAAATGTTAAACTCGCGTCAGGACACGTGACCAGATAGAAAATTCGTAAGACGGAGCTCGCGTCAGGACACGTGACCTGTTCGAAAATTCGTAAGACGGAGGGAGTGTAGACCAGACCGCATTCCAGAATATCAAAAATGCACAACGTGAATATTCAAGTTTTTTTTATAGGTGCACCTCTGCCTAACCCTTCGGGGATTACAGGCGTGATGTTATGTTTATGAGGTTATTACTTTTCGTATGATTCAAGGACAAACCCAAACACAATATCTAGAGGCACAACAGTAGTACTTATAAAGGAAAAACAAACGAAAAATATAATCAGAAATATTTACCTTGAAATAATAACGGATACACAGCACAAAATAACTTCACCTTCACTGGTCCAGAGTCGCACAAACACTACCACCTAAGTACAGAATGTTTGCAGACCTAGTCTGGGAACACTGATCTCTATGAATCACAATGTAACAAGAATACACGCGTACTTTAAACATAATAATTATTACTAATACTAGAGAGAGAATGAATAAGTGTCTGACGGACTGTAATAAAATAGTTATTACCCTTTTCCATCGCAAAGAATGCATGCATAGCATGTCTCTGACGTGCCGTAAAGTAGGTATGCTTGCCATATTAATATTATCAGGCGTCAGGGTCATGTTGAATACGCAATGGATACGATACCTACCGATACAGCATCAGCTTGTATACTGTTTTTAATTAGGTTTATTTCACGGTAAATAAATTGACATTTTTATTAATAAAATTATTTTCATGAAATTTTTAATTTGATAACGAACTTCATTTAGCTTGTGGCTAAGTAATACCAGCCGCACGGGTCGAGCTACGCTTGCAGCGGTTGGTCAGTGGATGGGTGACTATCTTTACATACCAAGACCCCTCCGTGCGTCGGAAAGCACCTTAAACCGTTGGCTGTCATTCTTGGATATAACAGTCCTGGATTTAACAGTCGTTTCGGGATGTCAGAAGCCCGAAAGTCTGACAACCATAAGAATGGTGAGTTACTGGGTAGGTCAGGTAGGCAGTCGCTCCATGTAAAATACTGGTATGCAGCTGTATCCGGTTAGACTGGAAGCCAACCCTAACTTAGTTGGGAAAAGGCTAGGCTGGCTTTCAGGCTGAATGAATTCGAATTTAATTCAATCTGACTGCTGGAACGACGAATGAAAGTACAGGGTGGAACAGACATCGACGCGCAATCTGTAGCCATGAATTCCTGCCTAGCGTAGAAATAAACAGACAGTTATTAAAAAAAAAAACTGTTGTTTCATAGAAAACTGCAATCACACGGTCAAAATGTATGGGACAACGAATTGTTTTTATTGTTAGCCGACGAAAATTTTCAACCCAAAGAATCATGTACAGAATCCATGGTAACAGCTTGCGCATCGATATGTATGCCAGCCGGTATAATCAAATAAATCACTGATTTTATATCAGCAGAAAGACACAATTATCTACCAGTCTATCAGCCATTCATATTAAAAATCTTTAAAAGCGTGTTCATACAGTCATTACTCAACGAACATCCCCCTTTGTCTATTCTATTAGCACCTCCAATTAAACGGTCTGAAACCAAATGTACCTACGTCGTTTGTGATTACCGAATTGGCAGCATGTGGTAATTGCTGCCATCATACACGGATTATAAATTTCTGATGTGAAATTATTCGCTCTCCGATGTTTCGGGGCACATTGTGGTTTAGTTCGGAATGTACCTATTAGGTTTAAGGCCCGCTTGTACACAAAAAACTGAATACGTTTAGCGCTAAATGCATTTTTCAAATCAACATTCTGCCTCTGCCATCTTCAAACGGTTGACAGAATCAGAACGATGTTTTAAACTCGATTACAGTCCGGTCGTCGAGAGAATGCGTTCCTGACACCAGTGTGATAATTCTAGTAGCTAAAAAAGAATAAATTCGCAAAACACGTACCTATTCGTTTTTCGAAAACTGACAGGTGTCAAGAACTGACTCTCGTCGGCCGCTCTGTAAATGTGCTTAGTGATTTGTGTGCAAGCTGGCCTTAGTGTTGAACAATAAGTATCTTCCTATTAATTTTATTATTTACCGAAGTTTTAGCTCATACTTACATGGCTACACCAGCTACATAGCTATCTCTTATGTATATTATATGAGCAGTGATGAATGAAGTCCCTTGCGGTTGCTTGAAAATATATCGCCTCAACAACATAGTTTCCCATGGGATAAGGAACCGGTGAGTTAGAAATTAAATCAACAGAATGGATAGCGGAAAACACCTGTGCCAGAATATGCCACGATCAGTAATCCTGTAACCAAGCTTGGCTTGGCAATATTTGTTGAATCGTCGTGTCTATAGGGATTGATACGGAGCATTGAAAAAATAAATAAAA
This sequence comes from Apamea crenata, assembly GCA_949629185.1. Lineage (NCBI taxonomy): Eukaryota > Metazoa > Arthropoda > Insecta > Lepidoptera > Noctuidae > Apamea > Apamea crenata. The sequence goes on along the minus strand of OX451356.1, from coordinate 7,776,716 downwards.
AAATAAGAATCCTCTAAGCTTGTTCCTTGCGAACTGGTTTTCATGATTTTTTTCTCCAAAATTTTTAACTTATATATAGAATTTTATATTCTTTGATAAAAGTCTAAATAAATATCACAAACACTAAGAAATAACTTGGTTAAAAAAGCGAATGTAAATTAACTTAGAATAAATTTTGCTACAGCTAATAAAATTCAATATCTAATCTTGAAGTTTACCGACGAGAAAATTTAATAAAAATCGGTTTTTAATTAAAATAGAGGATAACATCACTTCAAGTTATCCGTGACTAAACTCTAGCTCATAATATTATATCCTACGGGTAAGCAAAGGCCCGTCCGTTTTCTCAACGACTCCTGATTAAAATCTTTCATCTAAATTAAAATCCTGCTATCTTTAGCTCCGTTCCAGTTTATCTAACTTTGGGAAATTGATTAGAAAATTTAATATGCTCGTGTACCATTTAATTTCCAAGTTCTTTACTTACTTTTTGACTTTTCGTTCTCGAGGCTTCTCTTGATATATTAGATGGGTAGAAGTCCTATAAATTCGACGGTGAATGTACATAATGACGTATGTGTTTGTGTGGTAGGTACAGTCCTTAAACAATTAATTTACCTTTGATTCTGCATCACTGTCACAATCACAGTGATCTTTACTGTCATTGCAATAAGGTTGCGGTTCAGTTTCTGCCATTGACGAGTCTGCCAAAATCACAGTGATGTTTATTCTCGTTACAATAAGGTTACTATTGGGTGGTAACATAGATATCCGTGTTGCTACTTTTCCCATCAAACTTAGGTACCTATTTGACTAGTGTCAAAGTTAAATTCTTCTTTTTCTTAGCGTGTCGGTGGCAATCTAAGTGGACTCGGCCCAGTTAAATGAAAAAAAGGCTTTATTTTTTAAAATAAGAGGAGATTTCATGTTTCAAGAACAAGCTACGACAAAAATTCATTGTTCAATTTTGTATTACCTACACATAACAGTACCCCATCACGAGCGGATATGCAAATAATATACACAATGCCACGTGTGACGTACAGTAATCCATTCTGTGCTGCGGAATTCACCACAATGTCACCGACATTAATAGATTTATTTCCGAAATGATTTGCTTTACACAAGCTAATTTATCATTCTATCACCAAATTACAGGAATGATTTCACCATACTACTCTCATAGCTAGCACTCACAGTAATACAGATTGACCAAACCTGGCAGCAAAAGATTAACCTATGAAATAATTTCAGGACTATCTTGAATCTCAAACTCCTAATAACTATCAGTTCTATACTCGTTCAAAACGAAACTCTACTCTTTTCGAAGCAAATATACGTCGCTTTTAAGTAAACTAGTGTTACTATGCGCAGTAAATTCAAGTAGCTACATGTTTACCCAAATAAAATATGCATTGTAAGCGAATGTGAACATCTCAAGAAAATAACCGTGCGTGTTGGACAAAAGCTTTTAGAGAGCTGCAGCTCCGCATACATATTTGTGGACGTAGGGGCCTGACATACTGCCGATGGCATCGGGTTACAGACAGACTTTATATAAATACGTGCTCCGTGTTCCGTTACTATACAATTCAATGGTTTAAAAGGACAAAAAATATGGACTCTTTCTCGCTACCGACTCTGAACTTCTAGGATTATTTAATTTACGATCTAACTTTTCTGATGAGCTGAATTTTTAAGTTGGCCGGTGACCTGAATAACTTTTGTTAATTATAGTTTAGTTTTAAGGAGATACTATTTTCATGAATATTTTCTGTGTTTTATAATTTCACCAAAAAATGATGAAAGAACTTTGTTATAACTCCACAAGACACAGACACAAAAGGACTACAAACGTGTAAAACATTTCTAGGAGTAAGTACAGACTGAATACGAGTTTCAAAAGTAACGTGTGTAACTTCTCTAGCTGTGAATACGCGACGACTGAGTACATTTTCATGAATTACATTTAAATGACACTCTCAGGCGATGAATGACTTACACTTTGCCTCCACTTCGCATTGAAATATTTATTTGTTTGCCGGCGGTATTCAAATGTTTATGTGGCGTACAGAAGAGTACCTCAACGGTATCAAGCTTTTTACACTGGTTTAAACACGAATGTACCTAACCGTCTTTCATTTAACCTTCAAGTCTAGCAAAGTTCTGATGAAATTGTTCAAAGCAAAACCTTACACATTCAACACACTCAATGCTCCCTTTGGTATCTAAATTATATTGAAAAATTAAGAAGAACTTCGTACTTTGCTGTAGTGTGCCACGTTCTTACACTTCATAAGGTCTGAGTACCACTCAATTGAAGGGAGTTCTGTGAACTCGGCTGCATAAAGAACTATTCCGCGGTGAGGTTTTCTTTTTTTAGTCGAGGAAACGCTGCGACAAGGATTGTGGGAAATGATGACAATTTCCTTTTCTCTACAGTCGTAACTGTTTTTACTTCCATTCAACACTCGTCTCTTGCAAATGCTGGGAAACGACTCCTTGTTTACACAAAGTTGAATAGCATGCAGTGATGCCGTACTTTGAGCGGAGTCTGTTTGCTTCAAGTGTTTTACGCGTCGTAAATCACGCGTTAGATCAAAAGTGTACCATTACTTGAAGTCAGTTAGTTTTCGAAGTGAATTTGTCACCTTATGCTGTAAACATGTGAAGTACTTATCGATAGTATATTCTAAGAATTTGTTCATATGAACTTACACTTTAGAAGGTAACGGCTTTGCGCCAATAAATTCAGATAGCAGGCACAGAATTCCAATATCGAGACTCCACATTACGAGTATTTACATGCATAGCAGGGAAGTTTTCAATAAATACTTCCAAAGTTCGATGGCAGATAGAAAATTTATTGAACTCGTGTCTACATTCAAGGCAACTCATTTTTATAATGTTCCTGTATGGATTCATTTTCATTTTTATTGACATTTAATGTTTAAAAGTTTCATCAGTACACAAAATGTTGATTTACACATACATAATATCACGCCTGAATTCCCGAAGGGTTAGGCAGATGTGTACTTATAGTAAGTACACCCACATTTCGCCAGTAATGTTTAAGTCCTATGTAATCAACAACTCAAAGAATTTTTGAAGTGATAACTTCTATGGGAGATTAAAACGCTCCGTAACGTAACGCGTTACGGCGCCAGTCTGTCTGGCTTCCCTTTCTGTCACGCATACGGCAGCGGTAGGCAGGCTCTTCCTCTCTCACTCTAACCCACAGCGCTAGTCGTATTTCGGACAGACGCTTTCCCCTCTCTCTACTCAGTGTTTAGTGTGCGATAGACATATAGGTACCATAGATTAGTTTAAGTTATCACTTCTGTCGGGCGTCCCGAGACGCACACGTTCTTTTTTAAATGAAATAAATGCTTTGAGTTTGAGTACCTAATAGTTGGCCAACCTATTGACAATCGGTCAAAAATCCAGACTCCGAGCTGCTACTGAGAAATTTTAGAGAGAGAAATCCAATAACACTTTGCCCAACCTGGGAATTGTAATCTTGTCCTCATACTCAGCAGTAGTGTTTGCGTCCCGTAGACCAATGCAGCAAATTTAGATTTCAACAAAAAAAAAACGCGTGCGTCTCGGGACGCCCGACAGAAGTGATAACTTGCCTCCATTTTATAAATATTTTTGCATATCTGTCTTTATTAATGAGGGAGTTATCCCTGTCATACATAAAAAATAAATATAAACATCCGAATTGAGAACCTCTTCCTTTTTTGAAGTCGGTTAAAAAGATAAGTCATGTCCGTGGCAAGTGGATTGATGAGCATCCGATAAGGTGAAGCATAAAACATTTTTAATCCAATAATAAGTTCTAAAAAATCCAATTAATTTTTTGTTTAAATCTTTGTTGACAAAGGACAGACTGGAAATGATGGCGCAAATCCGCAAAAAACACGAGCCCATCAAGGAAATTACACAAAAATTTCAGTTTGTAAGAGGGATCATCATAATCAACCCATTCCCATTGCTGGGATACGGGCCCAGTGCAGTTCGGTAGAAGTCATGTCTTCGAATTTTTGATTCTAGGACATACCGGTATCCTCAATACCGTGAATCAAAACGTTCTTTCACCGTTTTAAGAGCATTGGTGATGAAATAATTTACATAAACTAAAGCGCCTGCCTGGCCACATTACAACTTACTTGGACGCGACGTCCGAGTGAGTCGTAAGTTGGAACCCGTTACCACTGAGCCACCACTATAAGACACACACTGTAAGAGGGATATAAGTTCTCAATTTAAAACAGGATAGTAAATACTTTTCTAGAACAAACACTTCTGAGTGCAGAGTCAGGCGCTGGTTCTAAGTAACTCGCGCTGAGAAATAAATTGAGTGCAGGAATAAATCAGGCGTAGACGCAATCAGGGGTTCCTCCGTGAGGGTGAACGATGCCTCCCATGTGTGCGCTTCCAATAGATTTACAACCTTATTTTGTAATAATAGCCACGGTCTTCATTATAACATAAATAGTCCTTAAACACCTTTATAGCCCTCACAGAATTTGTATGAAGTGCCCCCGAGAGGTCAACATGTTTATAATCCTTAAAGCTGGCTTAAATGCTCTTTCATTAAGGTAATGTTTTCCGTAATTTGAGACTAATTCTAGAGAATTCAATCTCATAAAGCTGGTAATTATTAAATGAGGAAAGTTAGCTTAGACATCATTTTTAGAGAATGAAAACCAATAGTTTCTGGACTAAGTAGTTAGTCAATAGTTTGGACCAGTTATCCAAAAATTTACTTTTAGGAATTGATAAAGTTTTTTGCAGGCGTCCTGACTTTCTTTCAAAGACCAATTTTCATAACCATTGATTTCATTCCAAACAACTTTTACTAATGGCTGATTTTTCCAACGCCAAATAATTTTATCCGAGGAATAAATTTGAAATTTTGACAGTTCTTCCATACAAAAACACTTCTGTCGATAGAAAAATCAGCTATTAATGTATTAGGTTCAAAAAACAAATAACAAAAACATAAGCCCATAAATAAAAGTATACAGACAGCTTAATAAAATACGCTCACACGATACTGGACATTCACGGTTCGCGCCAAATCGATGTGAAAAACGTTTCCAATAATTAAGTGAGGGTAGAACGAACGGTTAACTGACAGAAGCGTTACGCTTAAAATGTGATTCGGATCCCAGCGGAAATTACGTTTTCTCCAATATTCTTTACAAGTAGTTGTTTATTTTAGGATTATTTATTGTGGAGCTGGTTCGCGTGATTTCTTTTTTTTTGCAAATGGATTTGCTGTCGATTCAATCACTGTCCGATAATGGAGGATGTAGGTATTAAGACTATGTTTGTCTGGTAAATTAATACTTTTTTTTATTAGAATCGAATAGAATATAATTTATTTCCAACGTAAGTGTTACATTGTATACCATAACTTAAGACTAAGTCAGTATTAATCATAATAAGTAGGTACTTACAATAAGTTTCCAAAAAGACGCATTCTTAAAAATTAATCATACTTAATTAGTAATCATTTCGTACGCTAAAAAGATGCGTTTTTCTTTGTATTTCAACTAAAAAAAAAATCTAATGTTAGAACTATGTTTGAACAAATAAACTAATTGGCGGTATACAGATAAAAATCCTTCACCTTACACGCTTGTCAAAGACTGTATTACGGCAAGGTGAGGATTCTCGCTCTAGAAATACCAACTGTAAGTTAATTGACATAAGGACAGTTATCAATGTATATGGTCATAAAGGAGTATACAAAAGATGCGATAACGACTGATGAGTTTGGCGTACAACCACAACACACATGACTTATAACAAACCCTAAATGTTACTGTCAGTTCATAAAACAAATACCATGGTACAAATGAATGTTATAAAATCAAAATCAAAAGTCATTTATTCAAATTAGGCTGAGAATCAGCACTTTTTGAACGTCAAATTTACAAAAGACAGTCCCCCAAAAACGCCCGCCCTTCACCACTTCCTAGTGCTATCGCTGGGAAGAAGAAGTGGCGCAACAAACTCCCCAGCAGCACAGCTGTCTGTTTAGTAAAAAAATACTTGATTGTATACAATACACCACCTACCTACCACCACCACCACCACCACCACCACCTACCTTGTACCTATGTTCGGTAATTATCATTACAAGACCAGAATCCAGAACATAACATTAAATTATTTGCACATGTCAGCTAGCCACGCCTTTATACCAACAAATATAATAAAACTATACGTACTCAAGCTAAAAAATAATTAATATTTTATATAAAATTGATTAATATAAATATTTAAGATCAAAAATACACATATTATGGAATTTACAATAATATGCTAATTTGACATGAAATCATCTCAGCTTTACTTTATTCGTGAATGTATGTAATGTAGTATTGGTTTCTTGGGATTGTTTAATTATGTAATTTAATCATTATTTTGTCAAACTTTAATTTAAAGTTAAAACACAATAAAGATCATCGTCTTAATTCCTGAAAAATATTCAAGTTCCATAATTTGACGAACTGTCCGTTGTTCTATCTACTGGTCCACATTCCTGTTAAAAAATACTGCCTATAAATTGATCCGGTGAATGAGAAGGTATGGCCAAACGTTGCAAAGTGTCGCGAATGTCTCGCACCATGGCAAACAAATTCGACTTGTTCAGCACACTTGGAGTTAGCCGGCGAGCCATCACGTACTAAAATAGTATGCTTACTGGAAGTTACAACACTGACATGAAGTCACGTGCAACAATAAACCACCCAGAGGGAACGCTTAGCTTGCAAGCAAAGGCGTTTGTAGCCTCAACACGTGCGTGTCCGTGAATGCTCACAGTGAGCATTTGCGTCCACATAGAGCAGAGCATGCAAAGTGAGTTATTTGCGACACATGCTGTACAACGTCTAACCATGCCATAACTATAATCAGCCTATAATGTTCCCACTGCTGGGACACAGGCCTATTCTCGGTGAGAGGGAGTGGGCCGTAATCCACTATGCGGGCCCAGTGCGGTTTGATGGATGTCATCTTCAAATTTTTAGGTCTAGGACATGCCGGTTTCCTCACGATGCTTTTCTTCACAATTTGGAGAGCAGTGAAATAATTTACACAAAGTAAAGTGCCCGTCTGGGTTCGAACCCACGACCTGCAACTCGTAAGTCACAGCCGTTACCACTTGGCCACTACTGCTCCGACGTTTAACGCGCCTTTCAAATTTCGATAACATCAATACTAATCCATACATGCATAATGAGCCTATAATGTTCCCACTGCTGGAACACAGACCTCTCTTCTAGAGGAGGTGGGCTTTGATCTACACATGTCACATGTCTTGGAATTTTTGGCTCTTGGACATGCCGGTTTCCTTACAATATTTTCCTTCACGCGGGCGAAGCCGTAGGGAAAAGCACGACAATTTACAGGCTCGAAAGCAATTATTTTAAGTGCGAAACCTATTCTTTTGAGAATTAAGTTCTTTATAGAAGAAAACTGAATACTGAGACAATGAACGGGTAAAAAGTATTAAAAATGTTACGTCTCAAAGCAATTTTTTTCAGTATTGACATTTTCCATCATGTTGAACAAAAAATATTGCTTTTCAACTGATTACATTTTGAATACCTACTTACCTATATTTTTTGGTCCTTGGAGCCATTTTTTGTTGAAGTTTAGAATATAGGTAATTTTAGTATAGGAAATCCTATCGTTAAGTATTCGGTTTAAACTGTTGCCTAAAAGTTTCGAAGTAAGGAATCGTTAAGTGGTCATACTGAATTATGGGTAGTATATTAAAATAATTGGAAATGACAACAATAAACATAACGAGAAAAAAAAATTAAGAACGAACTAAAGCACCAGGCGCAAAAAAAAAATAAAGGCATGTAGGCCTATTATTTCTTAATGTTGTCCTTGCAAATATCACCTACGTACTGTAAAGGTTGTCCACCAAAGTCAACCTTATTTAGTGCAGGCTGGCTATAATTTAGCGCGGTTTCCTTTCGAACATTCAAGCAAGTTTTGAACGGAGAATCAAATATTTTATTAGGATTTTTGTTTAGAAAAAGTCAGTGCTAGTTTAGTCGGGAATATGTAAAGTCGTTCAGTCAATATGAACGTAAAGGAATCGTATCGTTGTTTGATTCCTCCCCGAAGGGCTCATCTAGCCCTTCACAGTACGGACCTACCAACAAAGTAAAACAGTTTTGGTCAGCTAAAAGACAGTGGTTCAAAAGTTTCCACGATGGAGCGGCCTCCGATGGAGTGTAGTGTCCGATTGCACAAAAAGGGCCTAGTTAAAGTACTGCATCATCTTTATATTCTGCAGAAGATTAAAACATACAAGTGTAGCGGTATCTACAACGTCACATGCGAACAACGCGTCATACTGACGTCATGCAAATCCTGCATCTCGCAAGCAGAGTTTACCGTGCAATTAGCATACATACAAACTTCCCGACATCAGTCGTTGGGCAATTGCCCGCCAGACACAACACCCGTCTGGTCGGAGGATCCTCCCTTTTCTATGCAGGATGAGTGAACTTTACACCCTGTTCCTCATACCTCTATACAAGGAAACTATTTATGTCAGCACATATAATCTTCTTAGCGTGTCGATAGCAATCTATGGACTCGGCCCAGAATTCAGCTACTTGTTTGGAACCGACACCAGCGTCCACAAATTAAAAAAAAATTAAAATAATAATTGTTGATGAATAATTGTTTGCTGCACCGGACGACGTCATTACGTCGGCGCCGGCTGTCGCTGAAAACCGCTGGCGCTCTGTCTTGCATAGGGTCGCAGCATAATGCTGAGCGATAGCCGTTTTGCGTGGATGTGACGCATGTCAACCATTTCTTATTGTTTTATTTTCTTTATTTGTTCTCATGTTCTTTTGTGCGTCATGTTTACCGCAAATAAACGTATTTTCTTTCATCAGTAATTAGTTATTATTTAATCGTGCTTTTGTATGCTGTGCTATATCTTTTGTGTGCACCAAATAAACGATTTTGTTGATCTATCTACATAAAGTATTATATCGTCATTCGACTATTACTCAAAATCTTTTGGATAGATTTTGATACCCTTTTGCATAATTGATGACGCCTGCATACCCTTCCATTTGCTACATGTCTTAACCGTGCCCGCTCCGTGACTACCAGCGTTACCAGCGTACTACCGTTGAAAAATCTTTCAGATGTGCTGGTTTACTCACGATGTTTTCCTTCACCGGTTTTAGCAAGTCCTAATTAATTTATAATATGCACATGAATTCGAAAAGACATTGGTGCGTGCCGGGGTTCGAACCTACGACATGTGACTTGGTAGTCCAACGGTCTATCCCTAGGCTATTATTGCTTCTAGAGGTTACCTAAGCACTCACTGAGGTTGCCAGGATCGTCCGAAAGGGTTACCGCTGCCCTGGAACAGAAAGGGCTAAGGAAGGAACACGGGTGGGTTTTAGTCAGTAAGAGTCCGACACTCCCTTCCGCTCCGCCCAGAGCGGGAGGGGTCATTTGATGACTTCCCATCCAAAAAAAAAAAGAAAAAAAAAAAAAAACACTCACTGACGTGCCGTTCTGTTGGGGAACAGTCCATGGGCCACTTGTTCTTTGGGTGAAAAGTTATTGGTCAAAACATTCTGTTGGTTAAGCATTCACTGACGTAGAGTTATGTTGGCGAAACGTTCGTGGATGAAAAGCCATTTGGATGAAAAGTTAATGGTTTAAAGATAATATTGACCAACGGTTCATGGACCAATCGACTGTTGGTAAACCGTTTCAGTTTCCTTTTTTTCACATTGTCCCACTGTCTTATTTACAACTATGTTGTTCCATTTCAACTGTCAAATATTAAAGATTATTTTTTTTGTGTGGTTGTTGGTTACGCTTTCACGCTATAACCGCTGACCGGATATGGATAAAATTGTTCACATGCGTAGACCATTATATGGATTAGGACATAGGATACTTTTAATCCCGATATTCCCACGGGATCTAAACTTATGCGGGTGATACCGCGGGGCGCAGCTAGTTCCTACATAAGGACAGGACCGTTTTGTTAGCTGACCCGCATCCATTTGCCAAAGTCTAACGAATCGGACCAAGCGGCTCAAACTCTTTCACCCTACATGTTTTATACGATTGTTACAATGTTATAGTTTACTACGAACATCTGTCAGGCGCTTAGGAAATATCAAACAAATTAGGAAACACATAATATAGGTGTTATGTTGCTATTGGAATTAAACCGTACCAAGGTAGGTAGCGATTCGATTGGGTAAATTAATTGTTTATGAAATTGATATTCTACATCATTTTGCCGTGCTATAGTCTATATAGTATTGTTGTATATATAGTAGGCAACGGTCAAAGAATGACAGTTGTGATCTAAATATACGAACAATTTAAGTTCGTAGCCAATTTAATAAACAATTAACTTGCCTGACTGTACCTAAACATGTAGTTACGATCCATTGAACCTAAGGAATTAAGTTAAACCTGAACTCAAAGTACTAAAAATAATTTTGCTTAATGACCCATCTTCGTACACACCCGGTGGCCCACGAAGTACCTAACAGTGGATATTGTAGCACTTAAGGCGAAAGCGTCAGTGTAGCCCGCGAAATTAAATTTTCTCACGTTTTTTGCAATTTGCAACTCAGCATCAGTTGTATGTTGGTCTAAATATGATTTGCGGCCGTAACAAATATTATTATGTAATTATAGAATTAGCATCACAAAAATCATCAAAGCAACTCGCTTAAGTTCATAATATATTACCCTGTTGAATGACTATTTCATGACATTTGAGGCCAATGACGACACGGTTGGCGCAGTGGCTGAACGATCAACTGCTGCGCTGCGTGTCGCGGGTTCGATTCCCGCACGGAACAAATATTTGTATTGCCTACAGGTAGTTGTTCCGGGTCTGGCTGTTTGTGTATGTGAGTTTAAATGTTTGTAACCGCACCCGCGATACAGGAGTAATTCTTAGTGAGAGGCAACGTTTTTAAAAAAAAACAAATCTAACTCAAGGTGATTATAATTGAATAAAACCATATTTGTTCCGGTCGCTAATCATATTTTAATCAACATAGAACCTGACACTGAACTACACCCTAATTGCGTAACATATTATCAATCTCAATCTGAATCATTTTGAAGTATATTGATAATCCATTGCTTCATATGTTCGAACAATGTGTCTGCTCAACAACGTAAATAACGCAATTAATGTTGTTGAACTGTCAAAATGAAAGCCTAGTGATAGTGTGTTACGCAATTAGCCTCCTGCAAATTGCAATTGCAAAACGTAAGAAAAAAAGCATTTCGCGGACTACATTAGCGTATACCCCTTAATACCTAGGCTAGAAAAGCAAGACGTCGCAGTACAGTTCAGTTGAAAGTTGAAACAAACTTCTCTACCTGTCAAGTCATTCATTCATAAATAAACATTAACACTTAAACAATATTTGTAGACAAAACTTCCCAGACTAATTAAGTAGGCATTAAAACAACAAACTTAAAAGAAAAAGATTGCTCGTAAATCTACCTGAAAATTAATGTCTAAAGAATTTACCATTTTATTATGTTTCTTGAAACTAAATACGAAACATAAGGTACTCCTAAAACTTAGAAAAGATTTCTACTTACATTGCGAATGTTGCAACTTGTACTGAGCTTTCTAGTCGTATTTTTTATAATAAATATAGTTTCTTAAAAGGTTCTTGTTAAAAGATTTTCATAGAAAAATTTCTCATCCTAGTCCTTGTAAGCCCCCCCCCCCCCTTCCTATTGTTAATATGATCTGAGCATGCAAACACAGGATATTGGAATGTTGATCCTACTTTTAAAAATAAAAATTGTTCCATCCGTTCACTCTTTAATATTGTTGAGCAGGATTTTCAATGTAAACTTATTCTAGAGAAGATTCTCGGAGATCCGTGAGTTTGCCAAATCAAGCAGGCACGGCGCTCATTGAAGCATATCATGCATATATTATATCATCTAACTAAGGTAAGTAACTGCATTCTTGTTGATACAAATCTGGCTATTGCGAGCTCATCAATCAACTCAGCCTATTGCAGTCGACACAACATCCTGTGCTCCGCCTTCCGCATCCACTCTGTCCCAGCTACCTTCTTTAGATCGTCCGTCCATCTAGCTGGGGGGCGTCCCATAATACGCTTGCCGATACGCGGTCTCCACTCCAGGACTCGTCTGCTCCACCGGCCATCGGTCCTTCGACAAACTTCGACGAGCTCATAAACATCGTTAAATAATAATTAATATATAGGTAGTCGTTACAGTGGTCACTCGTGCTTGTTGTTGAAGAGGCACTTTAAAAATTTAAACTTTAAGTGTCTTTTTTATTTTCATAGCTATGTCATGAAACGAAGATCGTCTGTCGCATTAATGATACAAATTATTATTGTTTCTTACAATTAAAACCAGTACAAATTATTGTGATTCCTCTAATAGCGTAGGGTCTTCCTTGACCGCCATTTTAAGCTGAGCAATGAAAAAGTCGAATTGTGACGTCAATCTGTAGTTAGCCCTGAATTCTTCACAGTGTTTTAAGAACACCGGGTATAAATGCCTCAAAACAGCATGGTCCAACGTCGGGAACAGGTGATGCAATGCGTGATCACCGAAGAAAGTCATTACTTTAAAGAAGTTGTCGTTGATGTCATTGCGATCCATCACAGCTTCGAGTTCGTGCATGCCCCAGTCAACAGTCGCTGCCCTGAAAATTATAAAATATCAATTAATGTCAAATATTGGGTAAAGAAGGAATTTATTAACTAGTGAAAAGTATAAGATCGTTGCAGATAGGGTCGTTCCTTAAAAACTGATTCTACTTCTAATGTCTATTTTTAGATATACCCACCAAATTCCTTTAGTGAGCTACGTAAACTAACTGAATTATCTTACTTGACTTGATCACCATCTTTGAAGATTTTAGGATGATGATGAGCAGCATTGGATCCAATCGTGAAGAAGATAAGACTGGCAGTGCAGTTAATCCACAGCCACATAGTAAACGCGTGGCAGAAGGTAGAGCCACTGACAAAGTACATCCAGACGGGAAGGAGGAGACCGACGCCATCGTGCCATCTGTAGTGGCGGGTGAAAAAGCCCTTGCGAACGAAATTACTGATAAACCTGAAAACGTACATACCAGTGTTACAATCGGTGAACTAAGGCTCTCTATGCCTAAGCATGAAACTTACAATAATATCTTACCTCTTTGCGAAGTTGAGCATAAATAAGAATGGGAACACCACCATCTCAATCAAGAGAGTCAAGTATGCGTACGACGGCTTCTTCCTAGGATTCCAAAACACTAGAGGCTCCATTCCACTGACCTCCAAATCTATGAGAGTGTTGGGATAAATGTGGTGTGAGAGAGCGTGTGATACTCTGAAGTCCCTGTAAAAAACAAGTATATAATTAGTAATCTCACATTTGATAACCGAGGCGATGTCAAACTTCGTTTAACATCGCCTCGGTTACTACCTTAAATTTAAGAAATCTACTTCGGCGGTCTTATGTCAAGGTGGATGCACCTTACATTTTCAAAATCGCGTTTGTCAGTATTTGTCTTGTGTCATCATAAAGTAAAATGATTATGATTATTTACCTGTAGGACCATAAACTGAAATTAAAGAGGTACATCCTCCAGTTAGTTTTCCTATGAATGTAGTTGTGTGCGGCGACGGTGTTCCATGCTAAGGCGAGAGACGCTACCAAGTAAGACGCCATCACAACCCAATAGTTTGTAGCCCAACAAGACAAAGCTGAAGCTATTAAACACGTCGAAAAAAGCCCATCAATAATCAGATTTGTTCGTCTGTTCTCAGTTGGAGGAATTTTCTTAAGCTCCTCTATAACCGATCGTTTTAAAGTTTTATAAAATCCGTCCTCTTCGAAGGTAAATGGAGAATTTCTAGGGGTTTGAGCGTCTCTAATGTAATATTTTTCTTTAATTTTTTCTACAACAGGATTGAAGTGGTGGCACTCGAAAGCTTCTGTAATGTCTGTGCCCTGCAAGTTATAGGTTCAGTTTATTGAATAATTCAGGATTCACTCATCTCCAGATTTAATGCAACATGACGAGAAATAAACAGTAATCAACCTAAAGATATATTTTATATTATATTAAGGGGAAATATTTAACTGGTCCTCTAATACTTATCGACCTTCTAATGAAGGGCACTTTTTTAAATTAGTGGTTGGTTGTGTTAAAATTTTGATAATGATGATGCAGATTCTTATTTATATTATTCTTTTTAACTTTCTGACCTTTTCTCACAGTTGGTCCCAGTAACTAAGCTAGGGTACTCGGATCAAATATAGTTTAGGTTAGAACTGTGACCAACCGCGAGCGAGCCGAGCGAGCGAAGCTTAGATAGGTAGTATTTGTAGGACCCCGAAATAGGAATTATTTGAGGTTCACAAAAAGAGATCATTATTAGAGTGTTAAATAATATTATTAGAAACGAAAAATGGGAATTATTAGAGATTCAATTAAATATATATATATATACAGGGTTATACACCAAAACACCAACAACCTCAGCAGCAGCTCAAAAAAAATCAGATGTTCCCTACATGTTGACGAGTTAACCGAACATAAATGTAGGGAACAGCTGATTTTATTTTCGCGATTTCAGGTTTGGTCCCGTAGTAAAAGTTGTTCACGAGTACAATGACCTTTTAAGAGGTTGTTGGTGTTTTTCCAATAACCCTGTATATGTAAATATATATTATATATATTGAGAAATGGATAACATTGTTTTATTTGAAATTGTCAAAATGATAGCAATTTCGATCACTTATGTCATAACATTCGATTTTTTTTTTATTCTTCGTTGTCGTCACTCAAATAACAAATAAATTCACCCTTAACCTTAACAAAAAAATTCACACTTAACTCTTTACCTTGGATAGCTCCAACCACTCCTCGCCGCCAGGATGCTTCTGCAAAAAATCTGTAAAATCGTAAAGTCCATTCCGTATTCTCCATAATCCTTCAGCTCCATCATCCATGGCTTTTCCCTCCAGCCATTGTACGGGGTCCCTAAACCCTCCATCTCTCAAGGAAGGGTACTTCAACTGAGGGAAGCTCACATGAGTCTTCTTCTCCTCAGCCGTTTTATGTGCCCACTCAATATATCCCGTGTCTTTGGGAGCCATTTTGAATAACGACACAATTACCACTATTATGTATATTTATCACACTTAACTGCACTGAGATGTGTACTGTCTGAACTGTGGGAATTGATTAAATCGGCGACCAAACCTCGCCTGTATATATTCTTAAATGCTTTAGTAAACAGTCGATATCTTTCTTTACAAAACATTAAAATTAAAAATTTACTTATCGACTTCGAATAAAAAATGGCCAAGTGTAAGTCGTTTTTTGAAACCTTGTTCCGTTGTATCAGTTATTGCGTCGTTTACGTAAAAAATCCTCTTTACTCTTATGCCTTGATAAAAGCAATATTGAAAGTTGGCAACAGAATTTTGTCAACGTACCATACACACCGGTGACCAGAACAACTAGTATGTATGTTGCCGCCGTATTTGGGACCGTGGTCGTTCTATAAGATGTGTGTTTTGCCATTTTTTGTATTGAACACTAAAAATATTTCATGGAGCGATAATCCTATCTGGGGACACGGGAGTAACAAAGTAAAAACATATATCATCAAGGAAGCATGAAGAAACCTCCTCGTGTAGTGCAGTTTGTTCCACCAGTTACTGAACTGAACCCAGTGCTCGCCGCATCCTGAACAGTCACACCCATCACCTTGTACATCTGGCCAATTATTCCCTTGCAGTGGTAGGGCTAACACCCACCTGGTTAGCGACCACCCTCCCACAAGAGTTCGGCGTCAAGCAGCCTGCTGTGTTTCGTATTTGCGTGGGACGGTACCAGTGCCTTGAGAAATTAGAGAGTTGGCAGTTGCGTTGTCCAAGGCTGGTCTCAGCTAGGAGTGAACCTCGTCGTAGCAACTGCCTCTGGAGGGTAGCGGGATTTAAAGCATGGTCTTATCGTTGGCCGTCCGCACTAAGTTGCCGGCTCAACTAGCACGCCAGCCACGTGTGAAAGGCTGCCTCGCCACCTCGCGAAAAATCACAAAATGTTTCACCGTGCGACTGGAAGGGAGGACCTGGTTGGCATCTTCTGCCTTACGGGTTCAGGCATTCCTGCAGTCTCCTGGTGAGTATCTTTTTTGTAGAATTAATTTTGCCACCGTTTGGGCTAGGCTTCGCAGCCTGGCTCATCTCGACGTAATGTTGCTTGCCTGTAGGTAGAAGACTACATACTGTACTTCGGAGAGTGTGTAATAGAGGTCCACGGCCTAATCCCACCATCTCTTTTTCACGACCGAACTATCAGACGTACTGCAGGATACCACCCGCAGTTGGTCGATATACCGACTAGTCGTACTCATTACTTCTCCTCCACATTTATTATGCGCATGGCCAAAGCGTGGCACTCTCTGCCAGCGTCTGTGTTCCCTTCCACGTATAACCCGTCAGCCTTCAAACAAAGAGTGAATAGGCATCTTTTGGGCATGCTCGTTCCCTCATAGACCTCATCCACCACCAGGTGATCCTTTTCATGAGATAGAGTTCAAGAGCTGGCCCATTTCCAAATAATAATAATAATAGTTTATTTCTCTTTCCACAAAGGTTAGCTTATAAATAACTCCTTAGGACTAAACAATAAGTAAGTACAAGACAAAAGCTCCTTTGCGAGAGACTGGAGTCCGTGCTAGGGAAACCCTGTGTTACAGATCTCCAGGCCCACCGCAGTGTTTAGGTGCTGTACTTACATTACACAAGTTTTAGGACAATTAACAAATTTTTTGTAACTTCTATGGAAGAGAAGTAAAAAAAAATAGGTTAAAGAAAAATAATAATAATATTGCCAAGAACTCGAGCACGAAATAACATAGATACTTTTCCATAAAAAAATGTAACAGTATTAAAAACAATGCGGTATATTTCTTTTACCGTTTATAAAACCTACGGAAAATATAAGTTTATTCATTCACATTCCCGGGAAATCAAAAGTGGTTTCGCGGAAACTCAATGGGCGTGATCATTACGAGATCTTAAATAAATACGGTTCAGTACCGTATTTATTTTACAAAACCACAGATTTAAACCTGTGATTTCGTGAAATTGGTACTTTCTTCTTTTTCGAACGGAAATTAATTTATATTATTAGAGTGTGTAGGAAGAGATGAGGGACAGAATTTATATAATGTCCCCACTATCTGTTTAAACTTTTGTATGAACATGTTTATTATTTTAACTCGAACTTACGCATTTATTTATTTTAATTTTTATTTTTGTTTTATGCCTATAGGTAAATCAAATATCGTTTAAAGCACCTTCTTATGACAACTATCTGCTTCTTAATTAAAATCAGAGAACTAGTTTCTGAAAAGAGGTTTATTTCATTTTCTAGCTGAGATATCTCTTGGTTAATTTAAATTATAGGAGTCCGGCCAGTGATGAAGATGTTCCACTGGGTTTAATGTCCCGTCTCGTTTGCAGCTAAACCGGCTTAGCGTTTGTAATTTAAATTATTTTGTGTTCCAGGTCTATAAACTCTGTTGGAATATGAAGCAGTAGTAGACCTTTTTGATAAGTAGCTGGCCCGTAAAAGTAGTCACTAACACCATTTCTATTTCTACAGTCAAGCAGCGTCGCTATGTTTTGATTTGAAGGGTATGAGTGACTATCGGTGCAATTACCGATGTAGCAACATCTACATAGCAAAATCCTGTATTGCGCAAGCAAAGTTTACCGTGCAAAATCAAAATCAAAAGTCATTTATTCAAATTAGGCTGAGAATCAGCACTTTTTGAACGTCAAAATTACAAAAGACAGTCCCCCAAAAACTGCAACTAGCATATATACAAAATTCCCAGTTGCCCACCCCGACTCTCTGGGCAATCACTGCAGACAGTTCTAAGCCCTGGCAAGCGTCATATATGATACACAACTCAGCCCACTATCGACCTCCGGTCTCCAGAGGGGAGTGATGTGCCTGTGATCGCCACATCTACAAGCACTTGAGTCATTTCAGCTTTCTCTGTAAAAAGTCACGCATCTGCGTTGTCTCTGGTATTGCAGATGTCTTTGTTATGCGTCGGTGAACAACTGAACACTACAATCAGATGTGCCGTCTCCTTTACGACCTCTTAAAATATAAAATGGATATGTTACTTTAAGAGTTTTCAAGCCTCTAAAGCTTTTGAAAATAAAACAAGATTTTAACAATAGTTACAAATGAAAGACATCCGTTATTAGTCTCAGGAAATAGCGGTCAAAATCGAAAAACCGTGGTATTATAACATTTCAGGATGTAATTACTTTTAAACTGTTTTGTTTAAGTTTTCATGTACATTACCTAACAATTTTTCTCGCATGTTTGGCCCTCTATAAACAGTGTTATTGTTAGGAAAACTTCATTGCGATACATTATTTATTCACTGACTCCTGATAATCGAAGTCACAGCGCAAACCAAAGGTCGAGTTTATCTCTCATGCCTACACACATTTGTGAAACAAAACATTGTTATATTGATAATAACTATATACATTAGATTTTACAAATTAATATCCATACAGGGTGTAAAAAGACACATCACATAGTCGCCAACTATGCATTTTGTGCATCAAACTAACTAAAATTGCATAAAAATATTTTTTGGGAACGACTCGTAGTACGGACGACTTTTAGTTTTGGTGTGAAGATTTGCTGTTTGCGGTAGTGCGCAATGTAACACACGCAACACGTTGTGCTTATGGGTGCATGCAACGGTACAGGGGTCGCGGGGGTATTTAAAATTGTGTTATAAATATTAAAAACTTATTTTCGTAAAAAACCGTCGGTAAAAGTTGGAATTTTGACCTTCAATACCTCCGTCACCAAAAGGTTACCAGGTATAAAAAACTGACTAAATTGACAGGTAGAACAAGTATCTCGGTTTCGTTAAGTTTCTTTTTACACCCGCTATACATATATTTATATTGCCTCTTGTTATCGACCAATGAAATTTTTTTATGACGTAGCAACTACTTAGCAGAGATAATAATATTGAAGTTAGTTAATACTATTCTGTTTAGGACAATGACAGTGACCTTTAGATCCCAGATAGTGACATTAAGATATAGGTAGAATAAGTATGTATTTTATTCATTAATAGATTTGATAACTGTGTCTATCCAATTCGGGCTAATAACTATTATAATAATATTATTATACTATTGGGATTAAAAGCATTTATTTAATTTCGTAAGAATCAAAGAATGAGTTACAAGTTAGGAGATATTTTGGTTATCAGCGGTCTTTATTGCATATAACAAGAAGATCTACACGGCAAATAAACAAAATTATATCAAAATATGAATCTTTTTCTAAAATATCAGCGTGTATTAAAAATAAGACTAAATTATACTAACTATAATTTTATTCATACTCTTACAAACTAAAAGGACTAAACTATTATGATAGTACAGTCACGAGCACCTATATGTCAACACTTGGCAACTTTCAAATGCGATTTCTTCGTGAAATAACGAATGCAACGTTGAAATACGACCCATTACACAAACCTATGGGTTCGAAAATGCTATGTTCGTAACAGCATAATATTTCATTCAAAAACAAAGGAGTAAATCGCTTTTGAATAAAGCTGAGTGTATAAATACTTTTGCTCGTGACTGTTCATCTTAAATGAATAAATTAATGTTTTTTCGAAAGTAATCAATTCATCATTCTCCTGCCCTTGTGCCAATTTAATTGGGATCAGCGCAACATGTCTTATTCTTCCAGACTTCACTATTAGTCGTCATCTCGGTAGTCACCCCCTTTCTAACCATATCATCATTCACACAGTAAATCCATCGTGTTATACCCATATGTTTCCTCAGATATTTTCCTCATTCCTCCGTATGCTTATACCATAACAACCGATTTTCACACAACGTTTCAGCTACAGGTGTCACTTTCAGACTTCCTCTTATGTACCCATTTCTCATTTTATCCATTCGTGTAACACCACACATCCGTCTTAGCATCCTTATATCAGCTGCATGCAATTACCTTAAAATAATCAAATCGTTTTCAATTGTGGTACTTATACAATGCACTTCATCGATAGTGATACTAACTACTAACTATGCATACTTAAAAAATATTCTATAACAAAATTATTTCGATCTATCCAAAATATTAGGGTCTTCTTTGACAGCCATTCTCAACTGCCCAATAAAAAGGTCAAAGGATGATGTCAATCTGAAGTTCGCCTTGAACTGCTCGCAACGCTTTAGGAACACTGGATACAACTGTTTCAAAGCAACGTGATCTAACGTGGGGAACAGATGATGTAGTGCATGATCTCCGAAGAAGGTCATTGATGTGAAGAGGCTGCTGTTAATGTCAGTACGGTCCATCACAGCTTCGAGCTCGTGCATGCCCCAGTCGACAGTGGTGTCCCTGGAGACAGATAAATATCGCTTAACGTCAAATATCCAGTAAAAAAGTTTAAAGTTTTATGGCGAAGCTATAAAGTTGTCATGAAAACTGTTTCTTCACAGTTGAATGGTCTTAGTGAAAACATTGTTGTATTAAATGAAACAATAAAAAGTATTATGAAGATAGTAATAATAACTTTCTGAATAACCGTTCTTATAATGAAGAAGAAACTTGTAATAGTTACAAATAAATTAACCTCAATTATTTGCAATTGTTCCTGATATGATATCAGAAAATTGCGTAGAGATGCAACTGCAATGAAATGATTTTCCTTGAGTCTATTTTAAGATATAGTCTCATTATACAGATACTCGGCAAAACATTCACTGTCAGCAAAATCAATACACTTCTGAACATGAGCCTCTTTCAATTGTTACAGTTATGCGACGCGTAAACGTAGTATATACCCGCACCTAGGAGAATCTAGAGCCAAAACAATACATCATAGTTATGAATATGTCATTTGTTAACATTAAAAATAATGTGTATGAAAGGTGACCAACAAATGGAATTTACAAGGCAAATGTAAGTGGAAACGCCGGGACCTAGCTAGAAGAACATTATAATATACTTAGTGAGCTTATTGGTGATGTACTCCAGTAAGGTCAGACTAGCAAACGGCGTGCGTGTATGAGCAAATGTATGAACGTAAACGAAGCAAAGGAGTAAGTATCGTAGCAGGTGACCTTCTGTAGTTTCAGGGGAATAAGGTGTGAGTTTATGTAAATATAATATACTTACTTGAGTTGATCACCATCTTTAAAGATATCGGGGTGATGATGAGCAGCATTTGTGCCAATAGTGAATACTATGAAACTGTTAGTGCAAATTATCCACAGCCACGTCGAAACAGCGTGGAAGAAAGTAGAGCCACTGGCAAAGTACATCCAGAGAGGAAGGAGGAAGCCAATGCCATCGTGCCACCTGTAGTGGCGGGTGAAGAAGTCCTTGCGGATGAAGAGGCTGACGTGCCTGAAAACATGAAAGCAATCTTTTTTCAGAAACGGCTTCTCTCGTGGTGACTCGACTAAGTAATGGAAAAAGCTCAGGTTGTAGTATAAAATCATAAAAACGAAGATTCCCAAGCCCTGTTCATAGAAATACGGCACAATGCAATAATTACCAACTATGTTTTAGTTTAGTATTAGCATAATTAGCCTATAACATTCCCACTGCTGGGACACAGGCCTCCTCTCTGTGGGAGAAAAGTGGGCTGTAATCCACCACGCGAGCCCAGTGCAGGTTGGTAGATATCACAAGCCTTCGAATATTTGGTTCTAGGATATGCCTCATGATGTTTTCCTTCACCGTTTTGAGAGCAGTGGTGATGAAATTATTTACACAAAGAAAAGTGCCTGCTTTAGTTCAAACCCACGACCCATATCTTGTAAGTCAGGGCCGTTACCACTGGGCCACCACTGCTCTCAGGCTTATAATAATAATCATAGTTAGTATTAGGCAAATTACACAGTGAATTTCATTAAAGCTATCTTACCTCTTCAAAAAATTAATGAAAGCGATGAATGGGTAAAACACCAGTTCAATCACAAAAGAAAAGTAAGCATAGGAAGACTTCTTCCTAGGGTTCCACAACACGACGGGCTCAAAAGCACTGATTTCTAAATCCATTAGTGTGTTTGGATAAAGATGATGCGAGAGTACATGGGATATTCTGAAGTCTCTGTAAAAAACAATAATATAATTATTTTTACATTTCTAGTTTATACTGTGTTTGTTATTTCAAATTTCGTACAAGTATTTGAAACAGACAGCCCTTTATTATAATTTACCATTGGCATGCATTAAAAAATAAATTATAATTGATTATTTATGTATTAATATAACATTTAATTGACATTATTTACTTGAGCGTGACTTTGTCTATTATAGATTCAGACTTATTACTGAAAAAACTAATATTTGTACACCAATTTTATTGGTAGGACATAGAGCTCGACCAAAATGTATATTTAAGACCTTAGTGTAATACCTGTGTTCACAAATAAATAATGATTGATTGATTGATTGATTGACATTTGAAATAACAAATTTTACGACATTTGAAATTACAAACACAGCTTGTACTAGAAATGAATGAATGTTATTATTACTACGAGTATCTTCATAAACAGAGTTATTTTTTACAAACGTTTTGTTTTTTAGAAGTCTCCTTGGAGCAAAAAGTTAGTATAACACCAAGATGTTTTCTTCGTTGTTTTTACTTAAAAATCCTTTAAAAACCTTTCACACTATTAGCCCTCATACCCGCGATCGATTTTTCATCGCGCACTGAATTTCCAACGCACTGCTGCCGAGAGTTGAAAATTCAACATATCGCTCATTAGCAAGAAGGGTGACAACTAAAAAATCTGCAACTTTGAGTTAAGTATACAGGTGAACGCGGCGAATCTCTTTCTATTTGCTACAACAACGACATTACGCTAAGGCTTTCTAGCCTTAGCGTAATGTCGTTGTTGTCTCGTTTCTACGAGGGAGCTAGAGAGGTTGTGACTTTATGCTTCATCACGCTCTTACCGCTGCGCTGGTTTTAAACTTTTAAATCATCATACCAAAAATTGCTCTATTTGAATTATGTCAAGCTTCTCGAAAATGAACGATATGTGTATTTTTTTTTTACTTTCTGGGATGCACTCTGTTAGATTCTTTTTATAATTATTCTGAAAATCCAGTGCGCGATAATAAATCATCCGTGCATACATACCTGTACGACATTAAAGTTAAATTGAAAAGGTACATCCTCCAGTTAGTTTTCATGTGTATGTAGCTGTGTGATGCGACCGTGGTCCATGCTAAGGCGAGAGATGCTACTAAGTATGACGTCATCACAACCCAGTAGTGGGTCGCCCAGCAAGATATGCCTGACGCTAACAAAACCGTAGCAAAAAGACCATCAATAATATAATCTGCTTGTTTCCGCTCACTCTTTGGTACTTTCTTTATCACCTCTCGAACGTCTCGTTTTAAAGTTTTATAAAAACCATCTTCCTCAAAAGTAAATGGAGAATTCCTTTGTGTTTTAGCGTCTTTTATATAATACTTTTCTATCATTTTTTCTACAACGGGATTTAAATGATGACATTCAAAGGCTTCTGTTATGTCTGTACCCTGCAAAAGTTGAGCTTTTTAACAATAGAATAGAATAATAGTCCCAAAATAATGATTTATACACAATAATTCAGTCCTTACTTTCTCGTAAATAGAATAAGAAATCACAAATATTGCTTTCGCAGGACAAATTGACTTCCATATTTTATTGCCTCGGGTCTAACCCTACTTTGCTCCCAAAAAAATATATATATCAACGGTAATTAGGTTACCTTAGAGAGCTCCAACCACTCGGCTCCGCCGGGATGCTTATCTTGAAAGTCGTCGAAATCATAAAGCCCATCACGTATTCGCCATAATCCTTCTGCTCCATCATCCAGTGCTTTCCCGTCCAACCATTGTATGGGATCCTTTAACCCTTCATCTCTCAGCGAAGGGTACTTCAATTGAGGAAAACTGACATGAGTCTTTTTTTCGGCTGCTGTTTGATGGGCCCACTCTATATAACTTTTATCTTTAGGAGCCATATTTTTCTTAACTGTGTAATAATTTATACAATAAAATTATAATAATGATTTATTTGTTGTCACTTCACACTGATGCGCTCTGTCCAAACTTTAATAACAGTTTAAATTAATGTCTTTAATCTACAGTTTTATATCACAATGTAATGTAATTTAGTGAAACAGCTGATTTTTTTTTGTACTTCAGATTAGATTACATAATATTTGCTTGTAAAAATTATAATCTGAACAATGATACCTACATATTTTTGTGTCGGTGCATATCAGTTGTTATCAGAAAGGACACTACTGTGCTCACCTCTCGGTTGGAAAGTGAGTAATAAAAAGTAAAAATAAAATAACTTTATATTACAATACTGACATTAAAACTAGGTGTCAGTAGACCTAGTCTTAATGTCAGTATTGTGTCACTCAGTGCCTAAGTCACCTAAACTCGGAAGCAAAAGTAAAGTGTCATAATCAGCCTATAATGTCCCCACTGCTGGGACACAGGCCTCGGTGAGAGGGAGTGGGCCGTAATCCACCTCGCGAGCCCAGTGCGGGTTGGTGGATGTCACATGTCTTTGATTTTTTGGTTCTAGGACATACCGGTTTCCTCTCGATGTTTTCTTTGACCGTTTTGAGAGCAATGTTGTGTAAACTGTTTCATCAAAACAGTTTACACAAAATAAAACGCCTGTCAGGGTTAAAACTTACGACCTACAACTCGTAAGTTACGGTCGTCACCCAGTGGTGACGACCGTAACTTACGAGTTGTAGGTGTAGTTGTAGGAGCAGTTTGGTTCACAGAGCACTGGTGACCCAGTGGTCACCAGTGCTCTGTGAACCAAACTGCTCGCTGAAGTAAAGTGTAAGTTTCCTAAAAACCAGTTTTGAGGCTAAAAGTACATACGCCAGCACCAAGTTCCGTCATAAATATTGACTCTTAGTTCTCCAGAATCTTAAAACATACCTCCCAGTACGAAAGTTTACACCAACACATACATATAAAATATAGAGCCCTGAAATGTGTTTTTTTACGATTCTTGGCCTTTTTCGAAGAACTATAACCGCAAACTGAAAGCGAGTCAGCTGGCAAACGTCCTATTACATATTCTACGACTGAAACAGAATATTTTATTTATCGTCCCTAAAACTACGTGCCAAAATTATGCACTTAAATTATTTGTATTTTTTAATAAATAAGTAGGTTGTTGTAGGTAGGGTTACAACTGTAACCCAGATAATATTATGACATTATGGTGATGATATCTGAACTAATATTATAAAGAGGTAAAATATGGTGACGGCACGGTTGGCGCAGTGGTTAAGCGATTGACTGCTGCGCTGCGTGTCGTGGGTTCGATTCCCGCACGGAACAAATATTTGTACGGCCTACAAGTAGTTGTTCCGGGTCTGGCTGTTTGTGTATGTGAGTTTAAATGTATTGTAAACGCACCCACGATTCAGGAGAAATTCCTAGTGTGGGGCAATGATTAAAAAAAAAAGGTTTGTTTGTAAGTTTGTATGTAGGGGGTAATCTCCGGAACTGCCAGTTGGATTTGAAAAAATATTTTTGCATTTAACAGCCCAATTCTTGAGGAAGGCTATATAACTTACACGCTAAGACCCCAAGGAGCCGAGCAAAATAATATAAGTCAGAATGAACGCTAAGTGAAAACGAAGTACTAGCGTGAGCAGGCGATGTGAAGCGACGGGTGGGTCGGGGGGGACAACAAATTTCACGCAGACAAAGTTGCGGGCAGAAGCTTGTCATTTATTATTACCATCTTTACATAAGTCTGTAAATATGCTGGCTTATCCGCATGGATCTTCAGACAATCCAAATAATAAAGTTTAATGTTTATTCGTTGAATAAAATTGACGTCTGACAGATTTTGTATGGAAGAACTGTCAAAAATTCAAAATTATTCCTCGAATAAAATTATCTGTCGTTGGAAAAATCAGCCCTAAATTAAATAATTGAAGCTATTTTTTTATCCACACCGGTTGAGTGACCGAATGAATGCCACTGTGTTTTGTACCCATATTTGCAAAATAAATATCTTATCTTATCTCGCTATACCGTGGCCTCCTACTGGGTTCAAACAATACAGGACGGCAAGCTGATTTAAAAAAAATAACCGACAAACAATTTCAACGCAGAGGTGTCCAGAATTACCTATGTACTGAATCCATGAGAACGGGTTCCTCGTCGATGTACTTGTCACCCTGTATAATAATATTCAATCAAAGTACTGTCGGCACGAAATGAAGAAGAGATCCGAGAGTGTGTTTTATTTATTTATTTATATACTTTATAGTACACCACAAATATACATAACAAAAAAAAAATATCGAACACTAAACATACACAATGGGCGACCTTATCACTTTCTGCGATGTCTATCTTTTATGTTAATTTATAACCAGGCGGGTTAGTTGTAAGATGTTTTGTGAATGTATACAGGGTTATTTGTAAACCTCTTAAGAGGTCATTGTACTCATCATTATGAACAACTTTTACTATAGAACCAAACCTGAAATCGCGAAAAAAAAATCAGCAGTTCCCTACATTTTGACGAGTTATGCGAACATAAATGTAGGGAACAGCTGATTTTTTTTTCGCGATGTCAGGTTTGGTCTTATAATAAAAGTTGTTCATAATGATGAGTACAATGACCTCCTAGGAGGTTGCTGGTGTCTTACAAATAACCCTGTAGGTATATGTCGCAGGTTTTTCATAAAATTAGGTTTTTGATCAAAAACCTAGGTTTTTGATGAAAACCCGGAAGATGACACATTTTAAACTCAATTTCATCTTAAACCAGTAACAATCCAGATTTTTTATCAAAAACCTGAACTAGTTTCGGTTTATGATCAATCTGATATACATTAGATGTCTCAAGTCAACAAACTGTCATAATAAATAAAGCATACTAGCAGATTTATAATAAAAACAAGCACGTGGTAAACGTTTCTTTATAATATTTTTATTCTTTTTTTAATTTTGACTGTTTAGTCGTATTTAATAGTTACGAAATTTCATTTTCGCGGCTTATCAAAATCAGATTAATATAGGAAGGTACGTGAAATTGAAACATTTCATTTCATAATTGGATTGAGAGCAGAAGGAGAATATTGATTGGATCATGGATGTAAAATGTTGATAAATAAATAATTGTTTTATCGCAAACCCAAACTAGTTCAGGTTTTTGATCAAAAACCTGAACTAAATGGTGAAATTGAGTTTAAAATGTGTCATCTTCCGGTTTTTCATCAAAAACCTAGGTTTTTCATCATCCTAATTTTATGAATAACCTGCGACATAATATACATTGTGTAATAAACACAAATCGGTATCTAATAGGTTATCATGATGCACTTGGAGTAACATTCTTAAGGGCTTTATATACTGGTCGTAAAATACTATGATTGTTTGTAAAGATTGCCGTGTAGAAATTTTTAATATCACCACATTGACAACAGTCTACCGCCACCTCAACGATAAATTCACCTTGGAGTGTAAATGCGGTACTGTTCTACAAACGATGAGACACTTAATGTCGTGTCCTACGTGTCCTGTCAGCTGCACGTTACAGGAATTGATGGACGCTGGTGATGGCGCCAAACAAGTAGCATTCGGCTACTTGTTAGGGGCCGAGTCAAGTTAGATTGCTATGGACACGCTAAGAAGAATGATAAATCGTTAAAAAAAATAATCAAATAGGTATGAGTGCACACTTAGTGTTTCGAGACATCGCTAAGCGGTTGGACGACTCTTCACGTGACCAGAGGGCTGGCATATTTTTTGGCAAAAGAATCAGCATTGCCATGATACAACGTGGCACTGCCAGTCTTCTGGGTACGTTTCGTATTGACAACAATGCGGACGAATTTTTTGATGCCCTAGCCCAACTACGAAATGACGCACCATTTTACACCTTAGTAGTTGCGATACTTACTGGTGGCTGAAGATATCAAGTAAGTATCGCTCGGCAGTGCTGATTGTCACGCGAAAAGTGCATGAACGAAACAAATGTTATTCAAGCGTTATCGTATTAAACAGTTAGTTCTTTATTTTACTCTAGCGCTTTGCACCCGCCCTTGCCCCCGTTAAACTAAATGTTTACCGACGAATAAAATCGAAATGTTTCACAAAGCTAATGTGTGTGTAATTTAACGCAGTATTCTATTTACAACATCAAGGGAACCAATCAGCTATCTACTATTTGTACTAATGAACTAGTCATTAAATTAATAGATCTGGCATTGATGTTGAGTTGAGTGCAATAAATATTACTGTTCAGTCGCGCATTGCACGGGCGTGAGAATTCAAAAAGTGATTCTTAAAACATGCCCCCTAATTCGGAATGGGAAGAGGGGGCTCAGCAAAGAGCGCTAGATAAAAATACTCATGTGAGTTTTCCACAGTTAAAATATCCATCTTTACGAGATGAGTATATCAGGGACCCCGTACAATGGCTTACTGGAAAAGCCATAGACGACGGGGCTGAAGGATTATGGCGTATTCATGACAAACTATACGACTTGACGAGGTTCGTAAAGAGACACCCGGGTGGTGAAGAATGGCTGGAACTTACCCAAGTAAGTGATACTTAAATTTTTATTTTTAAAGTCATTAAAATGGATACTTAGGTACCCTACTGCCATATCCTCCTAGTTTTATTTGGAGTGCTTTAGTTCATTTTTGAGACGTCGCCAAATGTTTAATGACCATTTCACTTGTCACTTGAAGAGCGTTTATCCGGATAGAGAATCAGAATCTACATTTTACATGGAAATTATGTCTTAGGCACTTTACTTCCATTTTGGACCATTTTTTTATATCTAGGTAATGAACATTTTTTATGGTATCTGCAGTTATAATATTTAAAATTATATTCATCAGTCTTTAAATCGTTATTAATATATAAATAAAGTAACTTGAATTGTAAAACTAACTAACTACTGAAACATAAAACCAATACAATTTAAAATTTATGTTTTCAGGGCACCGACATAACTGAAGCTTTTGAATCTCATCACTTGAACCCGTCCACAGAGAAAATTCTTACACAATATTATATAAGGGATGCCAAGACTCCTCGTAATTCGCCGTTCACGTTCAAAGAAGATGGCTTTTATAAAACACTAAAGAGAGCGGCTTTTGAGCAACTCAAGAAAATCCCTAAGGATGCATCTAAAACTGCAGATAATATAACAGATGGCTTGTTTTTATCGCTGCTCATAAGTTCTGCTTTTGCCTGCTGGGTTACGAATAGTTTTGCAGTTAAATTTTGGTATGCCTATGCGTCGGTCAACTTGGCCTTTTTGACCGTGGCGTGCCATAACTTCATACACAGAAAAACGAATTGGAGGATGTACTTGTTTAATATGAGCATGTGGTCTTACAGGTGAGTTTCTTTTTTTATATATTCAGCAGTAAAGTGTATTTTGTGAAAGAGTAAATTGTGCAGGTAAACCACAGACTGCTATTATTAGTACTCGTATTATTCTGCATTATGTGCAAGTAGAGCAGTGGTAACGTCCGCGACTAATGAGTTGTAGGTCGTGAGTTCGAATCCAGAGAGGTGCTTTTATCATAATCAGCCTATACTGTTCCCACTGCTGGGACACAGGCCTCCTCTCTGTGAGAGGGAGTGGGCTATAATCGGGTTGCTAGATGGTACATATCTTCGAATATTAGGTTCTAGGACATGTCGGTTTCCTCAACATGTTTTCTTTCACCGTTTTGAGAGCGCGGTGATGAAATTATTTACACAAAGTAAAGCGCCTGGCTGGGTTCGAACCCACGACCTACCACTCGTAAGAGAGGCGCTTTACTTTGTGTAAATTATTTATTAGTATACAGCCAGCTGCCTCTAGAAGAGAGAAGGCCTGTGACCCGGCAGTGGGAACATTAATGGCTGAATAAAGGAAAAGAACGGACAAGAAACTCCATGGACACTCTTTTTCGTATGTCCAAGCATGAAGTCCACTTAAAACCCGCATAGCTTCGTTAAAAAGCAGCTGTCGTAAGCTGCCATTTTAATTCATTTTCCCACCGAACAAAATCTGTTAACTAGCATGATTTCTTGAGCGAACTTCAAACTACGTAGTTTAATTTATGCTGATGAGAAAATTGTAGAGTTTTTAATCAAGGCAAGACGTCTCGCCAAGAAATTAAGGACTTAAAGGCTTTCAAAGTTTCTTGGGATGTCTTTTAACCCTTTGACGTGTACCACTTACGTTTTAACTGTTTGACGTCATGTTGTAGAACTTGTTTATACTAATTAACAATATTATTATACCCTGGGTGAAAGTGACACGAGGTCACGTTAGGTTATATCTACAATATAAATTAAAAATGGTATAGAATTTGTATAATATAATTATTTGCCACATAAATGAATAATACAGTGGCCTATTTAATATAACCAAAAATGCATTCTCTCGACAAGTGCTGTTTAAAGCACTTTAATAGGATATGAAAAATACTTTGAAAAAAATCGGATGTTTTCCAGTCACCTGTTCTTAGCGTATCCATGGCAAAAAGTTCAAACATTTTGGCCCAAAATAAAGCTACGCGAACTGCGACTTTTTTTTTCAATTTGGCGGTAGGTTTTATTAAATGGCTGTAGTGCTACTCTGTACAATTCTCAACATCATTTTCCTGCCCTTATCCCATGTTACTTGGGGTCGGCGCAGCACGTTTTCTTCTTCCATTCTCCCCTGTCAACCGTCACGCTATCATTCACTCCCTTCTCTTTCATATCTCACACAATCCATCCATCTTTTCTTCGGCCTTCCTCTCCCTCTCCATCCATCAACATGTATATTCATCACTCTTTTAGTCACATGCGTTTCGTCCCTTCTCATCACATGCCCATACCAAGCTAAACGATTTCCTTTCAACTTTTCTGGCACTGGCGCCACTTTCAAACTTCCTCTTATATACTCATTTCTTACTTTATCCATTCTTGTCACTCCACACATCCATCTCAACATTCTCATCTCCGCTGCATGCAATCTTCTTTCATCCGTCTTCTTCACAGCCCAGCATTCAGACCCATAAAGTACGACAGGCCTTATCACAGACTTATAAATTTTCCCCTTTAACTTGAGGGGCATCCGTGGGTCGCAAGTTGTTTCTGTGACCTGTCGGATCGGATCAACTCGGGATCGATGAAATGGCGACCATTTCATCGATCCCGAGTTGATCCGATGCATGCGTTACGTCTCGGTCTACTTTGCCATCTCCTTGGACAAGCGACCCGAGGTACCGAAAGTCGGAGCAGATCGATAAAGGCGTTCCGGCGAGAGATGTGGGCCAAGGACTGGAGAGACCGCCAAAATCGCAAAACAGATACTCCGTTTTGGTCCGACTTACTCTCAGGCCAACGGTTTCGAGTCTTTCCCACCACCCTTCCAATCTGCTCTGGACCTCTAAGCCGTTCTCGGCAACCAGCACAATGTCATCGGCGAACAGCATACACCAGGGAGCCTCCTCTTGGATATCCGATGTAAGAGCATCCATTATCAGCACGAAGATGTACGGGCTGAGTGCTGAACCCCGGTGCAAGCCGACAGCCACATCGAAGCTGCGAGTAGTGCCCACTGTAGACCGGACTTGGGTACTACATCGACTGTACATCGCTCTAATCAACTGCACATACTTCCCTGGCACGCCTTTCTCCTTCAGCGCCCACCACAAAACTTCACGAGGCACTCTGTACAATTCTTACCGTGAGAACTTATTGAAATGAGCTTAAAGTTAGCTGTCCTGTCAATAGTGTCAATCCCTAGCATCGGTGGAATGACAGCTCACTGCAAGCTCACTTCACTTAAGTTTTCACGGTGAGATTTTTACAGAATAGATCGGCTGTTCACAAGTATTTAGTAAGGCATTTTTGAAGCTGCACGAGTTTATAGTAGGTTCTTAGTTTTCGCAAACTTTTTGATCATACTCCTCAAACAAGCATTATGAATTGGAACAAAGCCAAACAGCAATTATTAAGGGATGCCATTACCTTCCATTTGGAAGTCTTGCAAAATGAGTAATACTCTTACGTTAGTCAAACCTTCCAATAAACTTTGTGTTATTTTATGGACAAATACCTAAGTTAATTCATGCAGAACACCATTGTTCTAAACAGCAAAGTTTGCCAACTTTGCGCTTCAATGTCTATTTCATTTCATAAATTACAACGCTAACTCTGCTTGATCTCCGCTGCGTTCCGATTAACTGTAAATATCTTATAGGTCATTTCTAATGATATCTACATATATGAATTGTTTACGATTATAAATTGTGTGTTTTTTTTTGTCTCCTTTACTATTTCACACCATGTCTACATCTCTCTATCTATTGTCTTATCGCAGGTATGCTGGGAGAGATTTCTTATAAAATAAGCATTACCTTTGTACCTATTTTTCTGTTGTTTTTTTCTTGTCTGTTTATATATTATGTGTGTACAGTCACGAGCACCAATATGTCAACACTTGCCAACTTTCAAATGCAACTTTTTCGTGAAATATTGAATGCAACGTTGAAATATGACACATTACATAAACCTATGGGTTCGAAAATGCTATGTTCGTAACAACATAAAATTTCATTCAAAAATAAAGGAGTAAATCGCTTTTGAATAAAGCTGAGTGTATACATACTTTTGCTCGTGACTGTACATAAATGGTTAAATAAATAAATAATTGTGTCTGGACAAAACACACAAGAAATTAGAGCTAAGTTACAACAGTCTTATATTTAATTTAACTACTTATCTATACTAAGATATTCAAGGTTATAATCTCCGACTTACCCATGTCTCTTCTTCAAGTTATTCTGCATAATTTTGATAACGTATTTTGCTGTGTCATGCAAAGTGTGAATTTTTAGATTATCAAAGGAATGACAGAAATTAGAATAGCGCCGCTCGTACCACAAATCACATTAAAGCTAAATAATAGATACATTTAGCGCTAAACGACTTTAAAACATCGTTCTCTTTCTACCAATCGTTTAAAAAGGACAGAGAAAAATCTTAGCATGGACGATTTACAGCTCAAAATAGCTGAACAAATAAAACATAATCAACGCCGGAAGCCAGAAACAACTCTTCGTGTATTAAATATAATAATATCCCTGGACATCGCTGGACATTTCACACAGCACCATTTGTCCCAAGCTAAGCAACCTAATGCTTGTGTTATGGTAACAAGATGGCTGATAAACTACTTACATACAATTTTTTTTTTTTTTTGTAAATACATACATATTACACTGGTATACAGTGGTTTTGTTGCCCTGGATATAAGACTGATTTTGGATATATTTATGCTCGCAATTCATGAAACTATCAATGATTTTGTAAGAATTGCTCTTAATTTTGTTAAAATTATGACTGATAAAATCAATTTTTATGAACGAAAAGCTGATTATTGTTCAAATTTTGAGATTTGTGAAAATCATAAAAATAAGAGCACAGTCAGTGCTTTCATAAATATATTCTTGATCTGGATACTTGAAAACATGAGAATTTTCACAGAAATCCAGGGCAACAAAAAAAAAAATCTTTTTTTGTAGAGCTGTGTTATAGATAGAAAAACACCCAGACTCGGAACAAATACATGTAGGTCATACAAATATTTGTTCCGTGCGGGAATCGAACCCGCGACACGCAGCGCAGCAGTCAATCGCTTAACCACTGCGCCAACCGTGCCGTCAAATATATGGGCCCAAATCATTTAACTTTAAATACGAATAAATCTACGTAGCCTTTTCCCAACTATATTGGGGTCGGCTTACGGTCTAATCAGATACAGCTAAATAGCAGTATTTTACATGGAGCGACTGCAAATCTGACCTCCACAACCCAGTTACTGGGTAATAAGATACAGCTTGGTAAGACTGGTTCTCAGACTTTCGGGATTCTGACGACCCGTAACGCCTTCAAAGATCAACGAATGACAGCCGGTTTTTTTTTTTCAGAGACTTCCGAGTATCCCACGTGCTGTCTCATCATCTTTATACAAATACCCTCATGGACTTGGAAATCAGTTCCTTGGAACCATTTCTGTTCTACAATCCCAGGAAAGACAAACCACTGCACGCAAAGTTGGGATTCATTACTGAAATCTTCTTCTTTCCATTCATCTTCTTGTTAAGCTTTGCAAAGAGGTAAGATAATTTTATTTTACTTTAACGATTAGGATATAGAGATAGAGCAGTGGTGGCCCAGTGGTCACCGCCGCGACTTACGAATTGTAGGTTCGAACCCGGTCATGCGCTTTACTTTGCGCTTTTTTTAATCATATCATCACCACTGGTCTCAAAATGGTGAAGGAAAACATCGTGTGGAAACCGGCATGTCCTAGAACCAAAAATTCGAAGTCATGTGATATCTACCAACCCGCACTGGGCCCGCGTGGTGGATTACGGCCCACTCCCTCTCACAGAGAGGAGGCCGGTGTCCCAGCAGTGGGAACAGTATAGGCTGAGTATGTAAGCGATTGTTTAGTTTATAACTGACGTCGATCAACTCTATCAACCGGCGTATACTGTAATCGTGATTCCAATCATGTAAACAAGTTATGTGCTTTGACGATTTTAAGTATGGGTATACATGAAATTAAATCTGTATAGTCATTCTGAAAACAACTTAATTTATAGAAACATACAGTTGATATTCGTTTAAGTGGAAATAACATCAATTAAAAAGAATGACTTGAATAGACTTTAGATCGATTTAGATCGACGTTAGTTCATCTTATTTTCTATCAACATGTCCCGGAATTAACGCACACCACCCGAATTAGAATATTATTATTAGATATTATTATTTTATCTTTTTATTTAAGTATTATGATTTTTACTCAATACACTAATTTAGGGTGTTACTTGTATAAAAATATACAGACGAATTGAGAACCTCCTCAAGTCGGTTAAAAATAATACTTGAGCTAAAAGACCCTAGGCAACGTGCTCTGCAAAGCAGAATCTGAATCAGCCAATAAAATTATTATAAGAGATTAATAAAAAAATCGTTTGCTTATTCCAGATTTCTTTCAATATTCCTTCGTCAAGGGTTTTTCAAGAGTCATTACCGTTGGCACGATGCCATTGGCTTACTCCTTCCCGTATGGATGGGGTTCACTAGTGGTGCTCCCATACTTGACGTCATCTCAACTTGGCTATGGATCAATTGCACTGGCAGCTTACTGTTCTACTCTATCGGCGTAAATGCAGCTCATCATCATCCTGACGCCATCAAAGATGGTGACCAACCTGCGTAAGTGATTTCTCATTTGATTAGATCTATACATTTTATCTTGGCAAGTCAACGAGTATCGTACTATCGTTGTGAAATGATTATGCAGTTGGTAAAGATATACATATGAATCATTACTCGCGGATATCTTAGCCACTCTTTTAATCTGTTATCATTTATTAGATAAAGAGGTACTTAGAAGAAGTCTTATCATGAGAATAAATTATGAATAATCGACAGTTTTTCCATACTAGAACTGTCAGACATCAATTTTACTCCACCGGTAAAAGGGCTACTTCCCATTTGGTAAACTTCCCATTTCGTAAACCTCAAACTGTACCTACTAAAAAGTTGCGTTTGGTAAACATTTCGTTACTTCATACATTTAATCCCATTTGGTAAACTTTAGCTATCTGAGGGGCAATTCTTTAAAAAAAAAAAAAAAAAGGGGCAATTCTCGTAATTTTGAGAATGTTCACAGTCTGATCTCAGTCTTCTCAATCTGTCAAAAATACCTCAAATTTACCAACAGATATGTCAAGTTTTTGACATTGATTGTCGTCGAGATGAAATTGCGACTAGATTTTGAACGTTTTTAATTACGAGAATTGGCCTTCAGACGAAGGTAAAATCATCCCTTAATCATAAATCATGCTGTGTATATGTTGTGTGGCATAAAGGTCACACGTCAAATAACAAATCATTCTGTATAATATTAAAATAAAAATTTCAGGAGCGAGACACCAGACTGGGGAATGCACCAAGTAGAAGCCCTTCTCGACCGAAAGGATATAAACAGCAACGTCTTTGCAGTCATGACATTGTTCGGAGACCACGCCCTCCACCACATGTTCCCCACTCTAGACCACAGCCTACTCAAGTACATGCACCCGATCTTCATCGACCTCTGCGAGAAGTACCAAGCAAACTACAGAGTCTCCACCCAGTTCAAAATGGTCCTCGGACAAGTTAAGGAAACAATGCGCACGGATTTCAAAATCAAGAAATAAATTCGCACCTAATTCCGCTGGAAAATTAGATTGTAATACTTTTAATATAAAATAAAATTAACGAGCCATAAAACAAGCTTATCATAACATTCTCAGTTACTGTAACGTTTAGATGAGCCTCCCGAGATATAATTCGTGGAACGTTATAGGTATTTATTTTCTTAATAAACTCGCTTCCGGATTTATGCTTTTGTTTTTTATAAAGATTATGATACTCGGAACTTAGTCTTCATGTTATTCTTCATAATGTTTGTTTCTGAAATGTTATTAAAAGTTATTTTTAGATCTATTGGCTAGCTTCACTTTGCAGCTAATAAACGTTGCTGTTGTTTTTACTGTAACTCTTTTAAATATACCTGATTTATCCAGTTAATCCAGGTTGTCATATACATATATATATTATATTCAAAGTTGTCAATGTATTTTTGTTTATTTGAACCCTAGCTATCAGGCAGATAATAATACAGTTACATTAACAGACCGTGAATTATCCAGCATTAAGAATAAAATTCCATCTAATGCTTGCCTTTCTTTAGCTACGAGTATCTCCTCCCGAATCAGAGTCACTTTCTCCTAATCCGTCCATTGCGCCTCACCATTAAAGGTACTACTACCGACCCTATTAAGGAAATAGAATGACAATTTAGCCCTTAATTCTCTTTACGCGACCTTTTAACCCCTAATTTAAATTCGCGCAACAATTGCGAGAGCTTTCGGATGGTACGATGGTACTGCACTTTAATTTGAATTAACCTCGACAGGAATGTAAAAACCCGAGCCGAGTCGAGGGTTCGAACCCTAATTTAAAACGGGATCAGAGGAGATGTCGATACCACACAAACATACCTATATTACAGGGGTTATAAATTGTAATCTGGATTAAAAGATATTTGACGTGTGGACAAAGTTATGGATATTTACGATTTCCTACTAGAACTATGATGGACTAATACAAAAATATAGTGGTAAGTGCGGCAAGCTTTTTTACGATGATTTTCTCCTGCACAAGCACCGTCTGGGGGGCGTAGCGTTGAAAGGGCTCCCACAATGTGGACCTTATAAAGGTCGCAGGAGTCAGCTGGATCCGAGAAGCACAGAAACGGGCAATGTGGCGACGCTTAAGGGAGGCCTTTGTCCAGCAGTGGACGTCTCTCGACTGAAATGGTGAAGCTCCGTCTAGCGAAGATGTCCGTCATCAGATTTGGATGATATCCCTTGCGTAACGCACCGTTGCTTTTATGCTATGCTTTTGGCAGGAATCAGTCGTTATGAATAGGTGACTAGTGCTCGCTGTGATCGACAATAAGATTACCAAGTCACCAACTAGTTTTCTGATGCACAACTTGTTACTTTACATGACAATATAAAATCACCTCAACCTACAGCATTCGCTTCATCCGTTCATACACTCACTCGCTGATTGCAGTCACAACAAAATTGGAATTAGCATAAAATCTAACCTATTAGCACGGCATGTACATTCTCTAAGAGATTCGTTACTTCGTCATGCAAATTAGACTGGTCTCGCGAGGATTGTAAAGAGTTCCTCGTGAATGACAAATAAGTTCACACGTGTATACAGTAATATGGAAAATGTATTATTTTTTTACTTGTTATTTTCACGGAATGGTAATAGAATATGATTGGTAGAAACTTGAACTCGAATATGATTGGTTGAAACTTGAAGTCACCAAAACAGGTAGGTAGGTAAGAAAAAATACTGCTGGTTGTGGAAAAATTTATACGATTACAGTGAAGTCTCTGTCGGCCCCTACTGAGTGACCTCAGGGTAGACGACGCACAGTGGTCACATGCAGCCTTGCACTCTCGCACATATAGGTTTCGGGGACACCCCTTTACAGTGTCCCCAGAGATGTGCCCTAACAGGCGTTGCACAGAGGGGGCTCCGGATAGGTTAGGTAGGTCCGTCCGGTAAGTTTTGAGAGGTAACGGTGCCCCTTCCATGTCCAGATGGTGACCGACGTTTTGGTTGGTTTTACTGAGGTAAAAATCCCACACTCCCTGGTTTTGTGTCCAAAGACCGGGCGCCTTCTGAAGGTTTCCCCCCGAAACCAAAAAAAAATATTTCGAGAAAAGAATAAGGAGAAAAGAATTTAATTCCACAAATAATAAAATCTGCGAGGAGTTCTTTACTCTTTCGGAATCCTATCATAATATAGAGCAGAAATAAATTCCTATTGCCTATGGAACTCCCATAAAATCTACATGTTTTGTTAGTTTATTACGTAATTTCCGTAACCTGAAAATCCCCTCTTATTTTGAATGTTCAGGTCGAAGTTATCTTCAGATCTGGCAATCCATTCCACGCAAATTGGCTATTTATCCTGACATAAGCGTGAGTTATTGTGGATCGTAATTCGCATGTCCTGTGTAAACATCTTTATTTGGGAATCTTATAGGATTTGGTACCAAGAATAGATGGCATTCTATTGATCAGTACGTACGTAGATTATTTGATTTTGTAATTATGTAACTGAATTTTGGTCAACAAAGACTAGGAACTAAGTATTCAAAAAAGTCGGCAAGCACCGTTGTCCGTTGATTTCATTTTTTTATTTATATTATTTTAATACCGAATGATAATATCCACCGTAGAAATAGTCTCAAATTTTTAACATTGCAACAAATTTCTAAAATGTATTGTCACTATGGCAACACTCAGAAATAACGGTATAAGTTTATTTTGCAAAATAAACTTATATTGGGTGGAGCAAATTAAACTTTAAATGGTCAAATGAAGAGGCAGTCGTTGTTGGATTGTGAAAGAGTACAGTAATGCGATTAAAAAGTATAATGCAGGGTTTACACAGGTGACTACAACCGCACGATTTTTGCCTCACGGCGAAAGTCAACTCTCTAAATGGCAATTTGGCTAGGCCGCAGTAGGCTAAAATCGCAAGTTCCAAAGTAGAGTAGGTTTCGACTTTTGTCGTGGGGCGACAGGTCGCATGCGGCGGCGGCGGGTAACTAAAATCAACGGTAAAAATGCTCAGTTGTAGGCGATCGCCCGCCGCATGAAGGTCGACCTTTTGATGCAAAATGAACTAGTCACCTGAGATTTGTATCGATCTGTGTAAATGGGGTGGTGATTCGGCTTGTGAGGTGATTTGGTAAGCAACCAGCCGCACAGCGAAAATCGACCTAGGGTAAATTCCCCATTAGCGGGAAAAAGTGTTTCATTAAAATGGGTAACCTGCTTGTTTTGAATGTGTAAAAAGCATAATAAAATCGGATTCATACAAAACGAGTGTAAAATGCAACAAAGAAGGCGAAATTATGTTGTCTGAAAACATATTATTATTTTAGTAGATTCATAAAATATGAAGCCTAGCAGCCATCTTTGTTTCAAACTATTGTATGGCACCTGCTACTATAAACTGAAAGCTTCTATTCTAAATAACGTTATACCGTCTAAACTTTGTTGTGAAGGATTTTAATCAAGATCGAAACAAAACTGAAATTTGATCTACCTAAGTTCTGCTCATAAAACATCTAAACTAAACAGTTTAGTCATTTTGTAAGCCGTTAGCTAAAAGTGAAAATGTATTTATTACAAATTTAATTAGTGAGGACCTGACGTTTTCAATTAAAAACTTTTTAATTCTTTGATATATTGTTACGAAAAAAACATGCTTTTGATGTTTATATGTATTTTAAATGTAGTAAATGTAATGGAAAGTTTCAAACCAAGATGTTTGGCGTTGATCTGCATACTGAAAGGGATTTGGACTACCAAATAGACACTCAAAAACACCAAAATCGAAGCTTATGTTGGATAAAAACTAGTCCTTCAATGCATAAGCGTCAAACAAACGAGATGGAAAAGCGCAATATTCTGTAATGCTGTCTCTATTAAATAAAAACGAGTCCTACTGCCAAAACACTATCTGCTAGATCCGATCCAGCCTGCCCCTTGCTGCCCCGGCGACGCGCGACGCCCTAAACTGAGATCCGAACGTACTTCACAGGAGGTGCCCTTTTTTTTGGGTGGGAAATCATCAAATGACCTCTCCCGCTCTGGGCTGAGCTGAAGGGTGTGTCAGACTTTCACTGACTAAAACCCATCCGTGTTCCTTCAGTTGCCTGTGCCAGGGGCCACGGTATCTCTTTCGAACAAGCCGCGGCCCTGGCAGGCATCGGCCCTAGCGGACCCCGTCGTGCTGACATCTCTTTGAGGCGCGCGTGGAACACAACGCGCCGTCGACCCGGGCCTGGTCCTTACCGGGCGGCGAGCTGCCCATTGCTCGCCGCCCGACAGGGGGTGCCCTTAGCCCTTAGTAGTTAGTAAGTTTTCAAGTTTGGTTTCTAAGTTTTTTTTAATAGTTCCGTTTGTAAGGCGCTCCGGACGGATTAGGCCCGGCTAAATAGCCATGACCCACGAAATAGCGTTCACGAAAAAAAAACAAACCATAACGAAACAGCAAAAGGCAACTGACAACACTAAGCGACAAGGCTTGTGTTTTTCGACTCATAAAAAATAAACGGTGCAAGTGAAGCCCCGGTACAAAAGACACAAAGGGCGACTGCCGACTGCTCTTTATTGTTCGCCTCACAATATAAAACTTCCTTTCACGGCAAAAGTCTTGAACCACAAAAACGATAATATTTTTTTTTTTTTTTTGTAAAATATACGAATTATTTTCTTTCACCTCGAAATTATAGCAGTACCTGTAAGTGACAAACGGGATTTCGTTACGGCAAAGAAAGTTTATCTTTTGAATGCGTTACGTGTTACGTCTAATGTCTGCACAATAGGTACGAAAGAAAGAAAAATGGGTTTATATGTCACAGAAACACGTGCACACAAAAAGATATTTACTCTTTTTGTGTTGGTAAACAGAAAAATCGAACAAAGAAGATCTACGTACAACGTGTCGCTACAATCGCGATATTAATTTAACACATGGATATGCCAGTAATCATAAAAATTATAACAATATAAAATAATTCGTAATATGAAAACTACCGCATGCGCCGCTCGCTGACATAACGCTCTCTTTCCTTCAATACGCCTACTCTTTGCACGAATTTTTTATTTCATTTATACGATGTCTTGACCCCGGAAAATACAGTACAGTACAGTAAGTACAGCACAGTCAATAGTGTCTTTAAGTACAGTAGAAAATTTAAAATAAATAACTAAATAGTAACATTTAGGGCAGATTTTTCAATCGACAGACAACAATAAATTGTCATTCGAGGAATAAAATTGACGTCTGCCAGTTTCAGTGTTGTCAAAATTCCAAAATTACTCCTTCAATAAAATTATCTGGTGTTTTAAAAATCAGCCCTGGATGAAATTAAAATATGATCATAAAACAAAATTGCGAAACCGTATACGTGTGTTAAATCAATGTCGCCATTAGAGCGGCACGCTGTATATATTTACAGAAATAGGACATAAGGTACGCTTTTGTTTATCTACTGAAAGCAAAACACAGAACCTGAAGGATCCAGCTACTTCTTTGCTTACGTTTAACAACTGTACACTGCTGCTTAATTACTCTTTAGGTACTTCAGATAGACGCGTGTATCTAACTAAGTCTATGCAAGCGTACCTTGATGTAACACTGTTCGAATCAATATGCCTAGCCTTTGGCCAATTATGTTGGAGTCGGTTTCTAGTCTAACCGGAAACAGCTAAATGCCAGTATTTTACATGGTGCGACTGCCTATCTGACCTCCACAACCCAGTTACTG
Source organism: Apamea crenata (assembly GCA_949629185.1). NCBI lineage: Eukaryota > Metazoa > Arthropoda > Insecta > Lepidoptera > Noctuidae > Apamea > Apamea crenata. The sequence continues at coordinate 7,734,571 of OX451356.1, read as the reverse complement.
GGGACCACGATACCCATTGGTGAGACTGGTTGTGAGACTTTCGGGCTTTTGACGACCCATATCTAACGACTGTCAAAGATCCACGAAGACAGCCGGGACCAACGGCTTTACGTGAAAATGTTATTCAAATAATATTACAACTCTGTGAATATTGTAAATTCACAGAAATTGTAAATGTCAACGAACTATGACAACTAAAATCCGGATATCAAAAAAAAAAAAGTACTTAGTTGAATTAGGGCTGATTTATTAATAGCCAGATAACTTTTATTGTAAGAATAAATCTGACAGTATGACATATTTTCTATACAAAAGCTGTCAAATAACAAAAATTATTCCTCCGATAAAAGCTATCTGACCATTGAAAAATCGGTCCTTACTCAATAAAACCTTTATAGTGTACAGTTCAAGCATTTAAACTACGAGTAACTGCAAGTTTACAGATAAAGTGGAAAAAATGTCCACTCACTTTTGGAGAGCACTGTACATTGTTCTAATAATACTTCCCTATACGATAAACCAAATGCTCTTTGTAATGCACCCTAGATTCTAATACTACAGCTCGTCCATTGCCATCCACTACCGCCAATGGAAACCAAACAGCATCCTAATTGCGTAAGACCCTCGCAATGGCATTAGCGTCCATTTTGAATGTACAACAATATTCATTGCGTTTATCTAGTTGTTAGCAAGATTGACGTTTGTAGCATACGATGCAGTGAACAGCTAAATGAGTATGACTGTGAGTGTGTTACTTATTAGGACTGCTCGTCTTATGGACAGCCAGCCAAATATGTGCGTTTCTTTTTTCAAAAGGTGATTTCAGACACTAATCTACATGGTTCTCACAAGATCTGACCAAGATCATGTCTGGACTTTAAAAGAGACTGACCTCTGATTTTTTTATGGTATTTCTTTACAGAGTAGTCGAATAGGAAATATCGAACTCGTCTAGTTTTAAAATATAATTTAATTTTGACGTGTAAAATACACTATGGTTATAGATTTTGGGTGTTTTTCTATCTATGATATGTATGTATTTACAAAAAAAAATTGTATATTGTTACCATAACACAAGCATTAGGTTGCTTAGCTTGGGACTAATGGTGCTGTGTGAAATGTCCAGGCATATTATTATTATTAGATATTAGGCGGTGCCTAGCACTCACCATGTGGTTTTAAGACTGTAGTAGTTTGACATTAGCTATGACGATAGCATCCTTTAAATATGCACACGAAAAAGAAGCAACGAATCGTGACGATTCAATTAGCAATAAGGTAAGGCAACTTTTCTGTTACAAAGTATTCAGCTGCTACATGGAGTTTAGAAAAATATTTGGCCAGTTCCTACCTTTATTTTTATTTTTTTGTTTCGCGGCGGGAACCCTCATGGACTCCCTCCGTGGGGGTGACAGAGGGGTATGCCACGGACTCTTATCGGCTAAAACCACTGCGGTGTTCCACCTCTACCTGTGGCCGGGGTACGGGATTCGCATAAGCATTCACCGCTCCCCGACTAGTTTATACCTGCGACTTCGGCCGGAAATTATGAAGCTTTTTAAATAAACGAATTTCTCGTAATCGGATCAGCACCCCAATTGCGTAACACACTACCAATCACAATCTGAATCATTTTGAAGGATATTTTTAATCACTGGTTGTGTTCGAATTTGTCTGCTCAACAACGTAAATAACGCAATGAATGTTGTTGAACTGTCAAAATGAAAGCCATTGCTACTGCAGTTAGTGTGTTACACAATTACCCCGTAGTATCAGTTCCAGAGATAACGTCTTACAAACAAACAAACAATTTACCTAGATCTAAATAACGTTTGGAATACGAGTGTTGACTTCAGCCTACCCTATTCTAATCGCTTTTTCCCTTCATGTATTACAACACAAATTCAAATCGATGACAAGCTTTAAAATTGCACAGCATAATTTATTAATAATATTTGCTTTTAATAATATATGTACTTTGTCACCGTAATACAGTTAAGTAATTTTCAACTGGGATATTAATTACGTTTGATAATATTGGTCGACCAAAAATATGACATTATATTAAACACGTTGCAGCTTTAATCATTTTAACCCAACCTCGTTAAGACCAGCTTCCAATCTAATCAGCTGTGGGTTTATATGGAGAGACCTTATCGATCTGCTGCAACCAATTTTCTGTTAATTACCTACTGATACCTGAAGAGTTTAACTGAGTGACTCGTGGCTAGATTATAACAGTCACAAGAGTTGAGGAAAACCAATGCTTGCTGAGGTCGGTTCGTGGATGGATGATCATTCATTACATACCGATATCCTTCCGTGCACCGGAAAGCACGTAAAGCAGTTTGATTGACTTGGATTCGAATAAGCCGAAGTAAAATAAACCAGCCGATCGATTCTGTAAAAATCTCACCGTGAAAAGTTACATAGGTGAAGTGAGCTTAGAGTGAGCTGTCAATACTGTCAATCCCTAGCATTAGTTGGAATGACAGCTCACTCCACGCTCACTTCACCTAAGTTTTCACGGTGAGATGGGTACAGAATCGCACTGCTGCTCAGGTGGAGATTCCCAGATTACTCTGCCGCCGTGTAAATGTGGTGCTGTGCCACACACAATGGGACACTTAATATCGTGTCCAGCGAGTCTTGTTGTCTGCACTTATCGTTACGGATAGTCAGAAAGCCCGAAAGTCTGACAACCAGCCTCGTCACGAGTTTTGTGCTACCCATTAACTGGGTTGTGGAGGTCAGATAGGCATTCGCTCCATGTAGTTGGTTCCACTTAGACTAGAAGCCGACCCCAACATAGTTGGGAAAAGGCCAGGCTGATGATGACCTGGGGGCTTACCACCAGCTTTTATAGCAGGGCAGAAGTTGAACTGCACTGCTTTTTTATTCTATGACTTAGTACAAAGAAGTAGTGGAGTTCAGCTTCTGCCCTGCTATTAGAGCTGGTGGTAAGCCCCCTGAAGAGTGAACCTGTCGCTGCAAAATATATAAATATGTGCTTAAATGCAAATACATAAAAACTGTGGAACAAATTCGTACTCCTTAAGCGTTTTTTGTAGATATTTCCAGATTTGCCCCTACTAACAAAAATGTATTTTAAGGAAATTGTAAATAATAACATATACGATAAATGGCTATAGAAAATGGAGAAGAAAGGTCAAATTGCAGAAACAATTATAAGATAATGTTGACTACAAACACGCTAGTTATCTTGTGACCCATGTGATAGTGATGGACCCATGAACTAGGGCAATAAAACATTGTATGACGTATTTAATTGAATAATGAAATGAAATAAAATGTTTATTTATGTAAGTAGATCTTGTAAGACACATTTACAGGTCAATATTTGGTTGGCCAATATCCTAAAAACTAGATGGCGCCGGCTTTTCCTAGCTCACTGATCCCTGAGAATAAATGCCGAAACAAACTCAGAGGTCATGGTATCTTTTAAAGTCAAACATTATAATTATTAGGATTTCATGTGAGTCTAACAATGCAGGCCATGTCTGGAAAGGTCTTTTGAAGAAAGAGCCATTGCAGTTTTGAGTTGACCTCTCCCAACAGACGGCATGCATGCATCAGTCATCGTTTAACTTGCCTTACCTTAGGGAGCTTAACGACCCTTCACTTGACGCTACCAGATCTGCATGACATTTGCTTAGGACATAAAAAAATACTTAAAACTGCCAGACAGTTATAAACCCATGTATAACCCATGTATGTCTAGCCTAAATGGTACTCACATTCACAGTCAGTATTAATACACTTATCTACAAATATCAGGGTCAGCAAAATGGTTTTATAAGCTGGTCCAAAATTATAGCTGCGTAAGCGTAATTAAACTTTTTTTGAGTTTCATTTTAATCAAAGAAATAATTTGACGTGATGAAAATCCTCTTATTTTTAAAAGAACCTTTTGACAGACTTTTATTATACTTACCATAACATCACGCCTGTAATCCCGGAAGGGTTAGGCAAGGGTGTACCCATAGTACCCAGTTATGTTTATGTCCCATCTAATAGGGGGAACCTATTGTTATCAACCAGGCACAAATCCAGGCTCTGGGCTGCTACTGAGGAATTCCAGACGGAAAAACCCAATAACACTACACCAACCCAGGAATAGAACCCAGGACTCATGCTCAGCAGTTATGTAGCGTTTGCGACAACTAGACCAACAAGTCAGTTGTATTTATACTCAAAATAGAAATAATTTTTAGTTTACTTTGAAAAACTTTTTATTTTAAAAGGTATTATGACAGTGTTTTATTATAGATCTATAAAATTCTATTAACAATAAAGATAACAAGAACATTTATATTTGTCTAGACCCCACAGTTCATACCTCATTATTTTGTAAAGAGGTCTTTATCCGCGTAATGGATATCACACGCAGGCTCTCTGAAAAGCCTAATTTTATTCATACTACAAATGACCGCATATATACGTTGGACCTCATATTTTGCCAACTTTATGTGATGACATGTATTTATCTTTAACGTCGGTGTCTTTTTAGGATGATTATAATTAGCGAAAAAAATCTATTAGAGGAAAGTACCGTGTACTCATGACACCAAAAATTTTATTTTATGCACAATAGATTAAATCCTTAGTGCGCATATACACGAGCGCCTCTGTCGTTGCCTCTGTCGTCGACGAGTGCAGTTGCCTCTGAAGCTGAAGCATGCCGCTCGTGTATATAACGACGAAGCTGGCTAGGACAGACTGAATCCGGAAGGCGGAGGACAGGGTGTTCTGGCGCAGCCAGTCCAACACCGGACTGCAATAGGCTGAGTTCATTGACTGTTGATTGCTCGTGTATATTATGATCATTTAAAAATAAGACCCATTGACGTTCAGAAAGAGCCTATCACGCAGTAACGAGTGACAGAGACGACAAGAAAGCCAAAAAATCTTTCATCCTGCACCCTAATTACGTAACACGCGATTAATCGGAATCGGTTTCATTTTGACAGTTCAACAACATTCATTGCGTTATTTACGTGTTGAGTAGACAAATTTTTGGAACTTATGAAGCAATGGATTAGCAATTTGCTTCAAAATGATTCAGATTCCGATTGATTGTGTGTTACGCAATTGGGGTGCTGATACTGGACCTAAGTATCTCAAATTCTTATTATACGACACCAGATGACAATACGACAATAAAATTGCGTATATCTAATGCAGTTCCTAGTTTAAACATACGAATATTCAATCAAATATATCCAATAGTTTAGTTACGTAGAAGTTAAAGATTGGCAGAACCCATAGTCGGCCCAGCACAGTCATATAGTTCGTTTGAAAAAATCGCTTTAGTTTTCGACGCTATGATTTATTTGATAGTTCCATAATACTCTACATTAGTATTGCCAGTTTTTACATTTATTGTCTTACTAGCTTTTGCCAGCAGCGTCGCCTACAGGAGGTTGGAAATTATCCCACGAGAATGTACTACTAAGATAAAAAGTATCATAATAATCCAGGTTATAAACTATCTGTGTGCCAAATTTCATCCTAATCCGTTCAGTAGTTTTTGTGTGAAAGAGTAACAAACCTCCATCCATCCATATTCACAAAATTTCGGGTTTATAATATTAGTACGATTGTGGTCGCCATATTGTATATTAGCCCAACGAATAATAGTTCATAAACGCTAAGAATCCACAATGCCTTAAAAATAATTTTAATGAGCAATCAAGGAAGGGAGACCGACCGGCCGTTACTCAGAATAAGCCCCGAGATCTCCTACTTTTCTTAATGAGCAGACTCCTGACGCCACAGAGCCTTTTCGGCTATTTGAATTAAAAGTATAAGATGAATTAATAGTATATCTTTATCATACTGCTTTAGGTGCAATTAGTAAAATTACAAGTCTCATTTAGATTATGTAATAGCGTGATGCGAATTATGATTATTACGTATTACGCGCCAAAATGGCATGACAATGTAACGAATAGAAAATGGTGATCTGTTTTTAGGCGTAGCAGTTTTATCAGATGTAGATATGAGTTTATGTAACATTTGAAATCAACAGAGGGTGGCATGGACGTCGACCCCTAAACTGTAACCATGCATGCATAGACATTTTTCATCGGTTATCAAAAAAAAATTGAACATCAAATATATTTTTTATGTACTGAATCCAGTGAAATAGCGTTTCGGGCACAGAAAAGGTGCATTAGATCGATGTTTAGACTGCAAACAACGGGCAGTTGTAAATCTTATTTTATAGAACGTAAAATATTGACATTGCCTTCATTATATATCCTGGAAACGGTAATGTTCATTAAATCCAACTTTCATTTATTTCAGCGTTTATGTGATGCTTTCCCTAGGAATAGACGTGATAATTTCAAACTCTGTGTTCACGGCGCTAAAACAACTCTTATGCGTAAGAGCATGGCTCCGACCATTTTTAATAAATTGCCCATTAAAAGTAAACTGAAGAGTTTACTAAATGAAAAAGCATATTACAGTATAGCAGAGTTTATGAAAGAGGACAATTTTCTTCGTTTTTGAAATGACAATGATATATTTTTGTCATGTTATTGTAATCTATTGTATTTTTTTGGAATAATTGTAATTTGGAATTTAAATTTTTAATGACAGTTATTTATATATATTTTTATTGACCAATTTATTTAATGATTACCTACTTTGACATTTGAATTGTATCAAAAAAATATGCTTGTTGAATTGTAATTATACCTAATCTTTAAAGAATAACGATGAAATGTAATTTTGATGAATATTATCATGGTTTATGCATCATCTCTTCCTACCAATTTGTACGCCACGATATGCGGCTGAACATGTTAGAACTTTTCTGTATCCTACTAATATCCTGCATGCGCACCATGTACACCATGTTTAAACAAATAAAATTTACTTACTTACTTACATGGTAACAGGTTGCGCGTCAATTTCCCTGCCAACCTGTAAATACAAATGCTAAATTATTATTTTTTAAATATCACAATTCACTTTTAACCAATGTATAAAAGATATACGAGTACCTATGGAAATTAGAAAAAAAAGCTTCGAGCTATTTATGTACAAGAATTGTAACCCGCAAAAGAAGGAGACAAAAAACACCCTCCTCTGTAAAATTCCATTTTATCACCTAATCAAGAACTCTCAATTCTGAATTCTCAAGTCTCGATTTCAATTGGACCGGTCCTTCCCTATAAAAGGATAACAAGGTTACTGTCAGTTTCAATGTAAAAGCAAATCGAATATTAGGTTACAGCCGTGGAGCCTCCCTAATGGAAACCATCGTACACTTAGGTCCCAAACATAATTGGGATAAAAGGATTTCCCTCACCACAATGACTTGTCATGTTATATCTTCATTGATTCTCTATAGGCTTAAACTCTAAGGCTCTTTGTACACGGCATGGTTTCGTTACGTATCGTAGTGATCCATACAACACCTCAAGTTCTGAGTTGAGCTACACGATTACTGGCAAATGCTTGCACTGACTTGACTGATTCAGTCAAATTTATGTGGTACTTTCCCCAAATACCCTTGCATACATCAGTCTACATGGTCTTCACATGATCTGACCAAGACTGCATCTGCACTCTAAAAGAGGCTGTGACCTCTGAGTTTGTTTCGGCCTTTCTTCTGAGTAGTCAGGGAACTTAGATAGGGAACGCGGCACCTCATCTATTTTTTTCTCAGAATAATTTCATTTCATTTCACTGACGACAGTGCCTACACATGGCGAATAAGCCGTAGTTTTTCACGGGAAGAAAAACGTGTGTGTACAAAGGGCTTTCCGTTGATTTTTTCTTGTGTCTGTTCTATATTTATGAAAGCGATTAGAGACATTACGAGGGACTTTAATACTTACTTCAGTTCATACTTTTGTACTTTAAGTATGTAAACATAACTCGGGATGTTCAAATGTTTTAGGGTTGAGGTGAATTAGGTCAGTCGATAGGGAAGAAAGATGGTTGTCTTCAAAAAATAGGCCAGTCTTTATACGTCATCTCGTAAAAATCAATAGATTGACTTCAAGAGAATAGACATCTCCTTATTACTTTATGAACGACTTACTGCACCTCCTAATTAATTTGCCTAGATCCTCGGTTTCCTCGGTGACCTCGTGATATTGTGGTTTTACGATTAAGTTCAGCAGCGGAAGATCACAATGATACAAACGATATAAAGTCTGTGAAGTCAATCGGACTCGCCCTCTGCAAGCCACTGTAATCTGCAAGATACATTCGTTACGAAATGCACTATTCTCGTCAGTTGTTCGTCCTTTACGAATCAATATTTCCATTTGGTACGTGTGATTTTCGAAATTGTTTCCACGGCCTCGTTCCGCAGCATAACGTTTCCATCTACACTGAAAAAAATAATACTAAATAAACAATATTGCTCAGCCTATAATGTTCCCTCTGTTGGGACACAGGTCTCCTCTCTGTGAGAGGGAGTGGGTCGTAATCCACCACGCGGCCCGGTGAGGGTTGGTAGATATATCACATGTCTTCGAATCTTGGCGTAAGTTCAGACATCATCTTGGTCAGATCGTGTGTCTTGGTAGATAAATTGACTCATAGTGTGATGTACAGAAAGATTGTGTTTATTCCTGCTATTAAGACTATGAATATCGAACAGATAGTAGATGTCACATAGTCACATAAATGTCATATAGTAGGTGTATTCGAATTTTTTTGGTTCTGGGGCATGTCGGATTCCTCACGATGTTTCCCTTCACCGTTTTGATATTACTACACAACGATTAAAATAACTATAAATCGATCACACGAGTAAAACCACCCATTTTGAAAATAAACTTTTGGCAAAAGAATTCTTTAGTAACTTCTGTGGTCAAAATTAAACTTGTAAAGCCTCACACCATTGTTTAAATTATCTTCCTGTCCTACTTGTAAATATGAGCAAAATATGAGGCTGTTGTAAACATACATTTTTAATTAGTACGCCACATTAATAAGGAGCACGGCCTGTAATCGTATTTGTTGGCCCCGCCTATCCGGTAAACGGATGCCCGGAAAACGTATCAGCTGAAAAATTAAACAAGTTTTACGTTCAAACATTTATAATTTAATGAGAGATCTTGTCAAAAGTTTATGCATTTTGTAAAAACGTACTCGTATCCTGAAACTAACATGGAATAAGTTTTTTAAATATTTACAAAGGCTTTTTGCTGATACAAGTTCTTATTACGTTTTCTTACAGTATGTTATCATAACTAGTACAACACTTGTAGACAAAGCTCACGTCAAAAAAGTTTGTGATTCCTATTGCCACAAGTTTCTGGTGATAACAAAGCGGTTGTCAAAACTTTAGTTTATTGTTTATGTCGATCTTGTTTTGTTTCAGTACATTTCCTTTTTTGCAAGTCGATGACGAGTGTCTGTCTATTCTGCTTAGAGTTTGTGTGTGATATGACTTGTCTAGTCTTTGATTTAACTAGTCCTTTCATAGTAATTTTACCTCTGACTTTGCATGGCAGTCAAAATTACATTGATCTTTATTTTGGTTATAATAAGGTTGCTGTTGGTTTGATAATGTCACAGGTAAAATATTTGATAATGGACTATTTATAACTTTACTGTCAATTACAGAATCGAAGTCAGGAATGAGTGTTTCATGACGGAAAGTAAAGTATCTGTGGCGGAAACGCATCGTAAGCTTATAGTTACTAACTGAGCATGGCAAGTCAAGTGAATGATAATCAGCACCCCAATTGCGTAACACACAATCAATCGGAATCTGATTCATTTTGAAGCAAATTGCTAATCCATTGCTTCATAAGTTCGAAAAATTTGTCTGCTCAACACGTAAATAACGCAATGAATGTTGTTGAACTGTCAAAATGAAACCGATTCCGATTAATCGTGTGTTACACAATTAGGGTGCTAGTTCAGTCACGTGTTGTCATATTTATTTAGTTATTAGTAGTGATTGATTTTCAATTTACGTAACTACCTAAAAAAAAAAAGTGTTAAGTAACTTTTTACTGTTTAAACATTTTTGACCATTATACTTAGTCTTTTCGCTACATTTACTTCTTATAAACTCGATAGAAAAAATGTTTGAAACAAAATGTTATACTTATTCAAAATAGGTAGTATTTTGAATAAGTACTCGTATAACATTTTGTTTCAAACATTTTGCTGCTGGTTTCATTTCATATTTTAAAACATTATTTTTAACGCACAAGTTATCAAAAAGTTAGAGGGGCTTATCGCTAAGTAATAACAGCCGTACGGGTTCAGTTGGAACACTGAAATACCTAGTGCGTTTTTGTAGTTTCATGTTGCGTTAATAATTAGCAGAAAACGTATTTAGATAGCGTTAATCTGAGCGATATGCGTTCGCTACCTCTATCCTATAGTTTCTTTACATACCCCATGTTTATTATCAGGGGCTACCAAATTTATCATTAACCAGTCACATTAGCCACGGATGTCAATTTAATAAATGACAGCTTTTAATAGGGCTCATTAAATTCCGTGTGGCGGTTACAGCCTGATGTATTATTTTCTGACTGAGCAACGACTGTCATTGTTCGTGAATTAGTTCATTTAGGATTCGTGTTTGTTGTTGACATGTCCGTCTGTTTTATTTTGATGAATGAATATGCAATGTTTCCGTGTTAATACAAACTGTTATTTGAAGGGGGAAATTACCGTTTGTGCGCTTGTATGCAGCTTTTGGGTGTTAAAATTAAGTGTATTACAGTTAATTCAAGTGTTTAAATATTTTTTTTGGGGGGAGGGATTTGTGACTCAGTAATAATAGCCGCACGGTTCGTTCGATCAGGTTAAGCTATGCTGGGTGAACATCTTTACGTACCCCTCCGTGCCTCGGAAAGCACGTTAAGCCATTGGTCCCGGCTGTGGTTCGTGGATCTTCGACAGTCGTTACGGGTAGTCGGAATCCCGACAGTAATAACAACCAATCTTACCAAGGGGTATCGTTATTATCCAGTCACTGGGTTTTGGAGGTCAGATAGGCAGTCGCTCCATGTAAAATACTGAAATTCAGCTGCATCCAGTTACACTGGAAGCTGTTCCCAATAGTTGAGAAAGGCTGGGCTGATGATGTTTATGGATGGCTTTATGGATTTGGGACGCCCTTATTTTGTCTGGAGTGAATTCCACTAGTTTATAAAAAACGTGGTCAGCATTTCTGCTATGAAATTATCATAAGCCGCTAGGATTTCAGGATTGCCCGTTCTAAAAACTTGGCTCTCCTTTTCAATTATAGTCATCAGCAATATACCTATATAACATTCTCAATTGAGTAATTCGTCATAGAAAGCTTTCGACGTTCCGTACATCGCGATTATAAACATTCTCAATCAAATAGCTTACCTTCTAACTCACATAATTCGTACTTTTAAAGTTTATAAATACGGGACATCGGTATTTTAAACTCCGAAGTTTATGACAGTCATCCTATTCCCGCACCCTGAAGGAAATAAACATAATTTCAAACATTACTTCCACTGCATTAAGAACGATGACGTCACAACACATTAAATACAAACTCGAACCAGATAATTAAGTCGTCCGCAAACGAAATCAGTCCGCGCCGAGGAGCGCGGAGCAAATTGCTTAGAATTACCGACGACGCCGACTCGACGCGAAAAATGACGTAAACTCCACAATATTACCCTACAACACAAATATAACCTCGCAATTAGAGCCTCCACTTAATAAATATTCGACCCACGTCGGCTTATTGTTGTTGCTGTGTTATAATGCTTTTATTTTCCATGAATTTATGTGGATCGCGTATTTTTGGAGCAAATTGGGTGTAATAAAAAGTAATGTACGCGTTTTTGAGGGATATTTGCGGCGGTAAGCATCCTTCTTGTGTTATCAGACTTGAAAATTAAATGATGAAATGTAATTTGAATGCTTTCTCGCGCCCGTGTCTGATGAAAAACGTTTCTTTAGAACAAGACAGTATGTATCTAGCTTTAGTATTATATTGCATCATAGCATAATCAGCCTAAAATGTTCCCACTACTGGGACATAGCCCTCCTCTCTGTGGGAGGAGGCCGTAACCTAACACGCGGGCGCAGGGCGGATTGATTGATGTCACATGTCTTCGAATTCCTGGTTCTAGGACATGCCGGTTTCCTCACGATATTTTCCTTCACCGTTTTGAGAGCAGTGGTGATGAACTATGTTGTTTACCCAAAGTTAGTGCCTGGCTAGGTTCAAACTGGCTAGGTTCGACTGAGCCACCACTGCGTTCATTGTATCCTTCTAACGTAGGTATGTTAACTGTGCTATAGAATAATAATAATATCCCTGGACATTTCACACAGCACCATTTGTCCCAAGCTAAGCAACCTAATGCTTGTGTTATGGTAACAAGATGGCTGATAAACTACTTATATACATTTTTTTTTTTGTAAATACATACATATTTTAGATAGAAAAACACCCAGACTCGGAACAAATACATGTAGGTCATACAAATATTTGTTCCGTGCGGGAATCGAACCCGCGACACGCAGCGCAGCTGTCAATCGCTTAACCACTGCGCCAACCGTGCCGTCAAGAATAGTATATATTTACATTGCCAAACACGTAGATACTCAGTAAAACTTATGCTGCTACTTATCTAGATAAAGTTTACAACAGTTGAAGTTAGCTTACAATTTATGGGTAGTATTGCGTATGTAGTTTAGTTTACCCTTAACATGCCAGTCATTAAATGGAAAATGCTCTTACTTTCCTATTGATTCTGGATGACACTTACTCCATGCTGGATAATTTAAAAAAAAAAAAATCGTGTGGATTTTCTTTTATCTATACATTATACATAATTATACAAATAAATAAAAAAGTATATGTTTGTAATGTCAGAATAACAGCTTTTTACTAAATGTATATGAAAGAATATATGGTACTTATTACAAATAAACCATTTTTTTTTATTTAGGTCTGTCTGTCTGTTTGTTGCGTCTAATCTCCGATACGGCTTGACTGATTTTGATGGAATTTGGTATGGGGATACTTGTACCTTAGCAAATAAGCGTTTTTTATCGATATACCACGCGGCGAAGCCGGGCCGAAGCTGGGAACCTAAGGAAAGCTAGGAATTAATTCGTAACAACCCCATACAAGCACTTCTGATATCCTACTCAGCATAGTACTGTTAATTAATATGGCAAGATTGCATCCCTGAAAGCGATGTTCAAGAAGTTAAACTGCTGAACTTGCTAGAATATAGAACAAGCACTTGAAAACTATGGCCAACATGATCGTATTACATAGCGAATGCATCGTAAGCTTACCCTAGTACGAAACGTATACGTCGCGTCGGTTGCATCATAAGAACATAGAACAAATGGCTTTTACATGCACAGAAACATAGACTTCAGTATATCTTAAGGTGCCTACAGCATTGCTATTCTGTAAAAATCTCACCGTGAAAACTATGGTGAAATGAGCGTGAAGTGCTGTCAATAGAGTGAACCCCTAGCCTTAAGTGAAATGACAGCTCACTTCACCTAAGTTTTCACGGTGAGATTTTTACAGAATAGACCGGCTGATTTGCTCGATTTTAGCGATCTTTTCTGTCAATTGTTAACGATCAATAATTATCAAGGTTAAATGGGTCGTTGATTTATCGATCGACAAAAATAATAGATTGTTTTTGACTGTCATGTCGATCGCTTGTTGCTTACACATTTACTTGATATTTTTAATTACACGTGTTGATCATCATAAATCGAGAAAATCTATAGGTATCTTTAGACACTTGATAACCTTGTAGTGAACGTTCCTGTTTGCATAGCATAATCAGCCACATATCTTCCCACTGCTGGGACACAGGCATGCACTGCTGCAGCTGCTGCTGCTGAACTGGGAGGGTTATGAGTGACTCATAACCCTCCCAGTGCGGGTTGGTCGATGTCAACATGTCTTCGATTTTTTTGGTTCTAGGACATGTCAGTTTCCTCACAATATTTTCCTTCGCCGTTTTGAGAGCAGTGGTGATGAACTTAAATACACAAAGTAAAGTGGCTGTCTGGCGTTGAACTCACGACCAATCAATCTTCATTCGCGGCCGATACCACTGGGCCACCACGGCTCCTGTTTCCATATTTGAAAAAATATTTTGAACATTACAAATATGTTTTAAGTTTTTTTTTTTAGAAATGCTTTAACAAATATTTCTACCCATTTCGATTCGTTTAAATAATAATTATACTGGCATAAAAAAACCGTTCGTTATCTGACATAGGAACTGGACAAACGATATTACGTTCCCCAAAAAAAACTTCCAAGGCAAGGTCAAAGGAGCCTCATGATGGATAATTGGGTTTTTCTTTTATGGTACTCTCCTAAGACCGGTGTTGCTAGCAGGAAAAAGTTGTCATTTTTATATACATTTTTACCTAAACGGCTGACGGTTCTTCTGCTTATTGGCGATGGCTAGTAATATAATGTGATGCGAAGGTAAAATTAACATGGAATTAAGTAAGTTGTCTATCAAGTGCAAAGCCGACAGAAATACACAGAGTTAAATTAAATTAGCTAGCAAAACCACCAGCGTCTTCTTTTCATGTCGGTAGTACGCTTCCCCTTGTTTTTTTACATAGTTTGAGCCCAGTTGTTGACCACGTTGATTGCGGCATTTGTGGCAATCTTTAGGTCATCCAAGGCGCAGGTGAACGAGCACTTAGGACACTCCAGCAAGTGGGGTATGGTCTGATTAAAAGCACCGCACTCACACTGAGTAATGGATGGGTCAGTAATCCCCCACTTTGACAAGTTGTGTCTACAGCGGCCTACTTGGGTACGCAATCGATCAAGTGCTTTCCCGCTTGCACCAAAAATCATTAAATACATTTTGCGATAATCATATTTAAAAAATCGTTTTACTCCTGTCTATCGTTTGAAGATGAAAGAGGCAGAATTATGTTTTAAATACGTTTAACGCTAAATGTATTTAGTGATATGTGGTGCAGTGCAAGTGGGCCTAAATCACTAATGGTCACTAGTGTCGCCTGTAAAGCCGTGTTCTAGGTGGGAGGACGAAGCGCGTACGTCAATAACAAATGTTTACTGTGGACGAAGCAACAATGAGAGCTTTGAAAGGACAGAATACTCAACTAGTTTATCGCTGTGCCGCTTAGGATCGTCCGGTTACCACAAGAGGAAAGGGTGGCAATGAACGATGTTGTTATAACGTAACATGGGGATAATTGTTTCTCTTTCGGCAAGCCGTTTTTTTTTTGCAAAAGCTACAAAGCTGCTTTATCTATTAAAATTAGAGATTTTTTTAATAAGTACATAGGTAGGTTTAGGTTACATACTTATGTTTTATTTATGTTCAATTTATTGGTCAGTATTTTCACTAACAAGCTACTATTTTATTATTTCTGGAAGCAGAATGATAAAAATCGTAAAATGGCTTTAAAGCTTATACCTATTTAGGAGTATTTACTGCTACACTGCATTTTATCGGAATTGCCAGAGTCGTTCGATCGAATTCGAAACTATTTAGCTGGACGAAAAGCTATCATAGTGTACACAAACTTAAGAAAGTAAACAACGTGACGTTACAATGATGACCTTAAAATTTAACACACGTAGGGCTAGTGGCCAGTAATCATAAATATTATAACATCATAATATAATTCGTTATTTGAAAACTACCGCATGCGCCGCTCGCCACCATAGGGCTCTCTCTCTTTTATTCAATGCACCTAACCTTTGCACATTATTCGTTTTAATTGCATTGATGTGATATTATGATCCGTGACCCTGGCCCCCAGTTCTTTATGTACAGGTTGCCTCAAGATGCTATTTTAGAAATTTGTATATAAATTGTAATATGTTCATAAAACGAAAACGGAAACCGTATAGTACGTTTGTTAAATTAATGTGGCCATTAAAGCGGCTCGCTGTATTTAATTTATAGCGCTACAAGATTATTTTGACATGTGGCCAAAATTGGAACTTGGCGGCGTTAGTCTTGGTTTTTGAATACCTACATTTCAATATTTGTGTTAAGTCACAAAACAATTGCACAAATGGGTAAGCATTTGTGCAATTGTTTTGGGACTTAACTGCACCCCTATATCAAGATCATTCAAGCGCCAAAAAAAAACGTATAGCAGTGTAATTTATAGCATAATAATCAGCGTTAAATGTTCCCACTGCTGGGACACAGGCCTAAAGGAAACATGAGCATGCAGGCCCAGTACGATTACCCTGCGGGTCCAGTGCGGATTGGTAGATGTCACATGTTTTCGAATTTTTGGTTCTAGAACATGCCGGTTTCCGGTTAGCTTTTAATATCTATTCGGTAAATCTGTTTGTATTCTAAGATTAAACAGCTGTGAAAGTTGTTATTAGGGATCCAATTAATTTGTAACATAATATTGGGCGGCCATTCTTTATAGGCTTCCTTGTTCTTTTTGAATAAGAGCTCCTTTTGTTAAATCCTAGCGAAAAGAAAGGTCAAATCACGTCCTTTTATCATTTTCTACTTAGTCGGACAACAATACGCCTATACTGTTTCATTTCGCTTTTACTTACAAGTTCAAACAAACGTGAAAATGCTTACTGAAGGCACTTTACTTTGTTGTACATGAAATTATCATCACCACTGCTCTCAAACAGGTGAAGGAAAACATCGTGAGAAAACCGGCATGTCGTAGAACCAATAAATTCAAAGACAATTGACATTCACCATCTTTCACTGGGCCCGCCTGGTAGATTATGGCCCACTCCCTCTCACAGAGTGCAGGCAGTGGCGTGCATTGCATAAAGGCATATAAGCAGTGCCTACCTCGATAAATCACCATAAGCCTGTCAGTTACATTTTAGTGTGGGTGCCCCACAACTATGAAACTCACTAATTTTATCGTACCTAACAAAAAACAAAATCTTCACAAAAACACGCGCGGCAGTAGGCAGTCGCCAGACGGCCTTCTCGGCTCTCGTACTATTCGCACATTGTCATTGGTCTTTCCTCGTTCAAAATTAAAATACGTACGAGTACCTACGTCTCACGCGTAATACTAGGTACTATGACGTTCGATCTTCACAATTTATCACCCTTAGGTAGGTATGCCTACTCAAGTACCGAGCCGAGCGAGTAACCGAGTATGAATGTTAAAATTAAAAATAATACTTCGTAATTTGGCCGTGCGAAGGAAGAAAGGGATGGATAATGAGGTCGCCGATACTGAGGTAAAAATGAAAATCCAAGATGGCGGCTGCAATAAATTTCGAATTTCGTCATGGGTGTTGTTTTCATGGTTTTCAAGGGTGTAAAGTCAAAATGAAAATCCAAGATGGCGGCTGCGAAAATTTTCAAGTTTTTCATCATGGGTGTCATTTTCATGGTTGCTATAGCCAACAGTGAGGTCAAAATAAAAATCCAAGATAGCGGCTGTATTTTTTTTTCTAAATTGTTGTCGTTTTTATGGGTTTCAAGGTTTTACAGTCGCCATCTTGGATTTTCATTTTAACTTCGTTCCTGCCGGGGGTCCTCGACCACAGACAGTTTTTTTATACCCAGTAAAACAATTACTTTTTACTCAAAGTGCCTACCAGCAGTGCGATTCTGTAACCATCTCACCGTGAACTTAGGTGAAGTGAGTGTGGAGTGAGCTGTCATTCCAACTAATGCTAGGGATTGGCACTATTGACAGCTCATTCTAATCTCACTTCTCCTAACTTTTCACGGTGAGATTTTTACAGAATCGATCGACTGTTCTGAAAACCAATGCAAGCCACTGAGTGGAGGCCTTTTGTCCAGCAGTGGAAACATGATAGGCTGATTATGTTTATTAAATTAACAACAAATTTTACGCACTTTATACTGTGGCGAATGTGAGCTGAACCGAAAAAGGGAATTACAGGCATATTAAATTAACAACGTATTTTACGCACATTTTGTTCTGGCGAATTAGGGGCTACGCCGAAAAAAGGGGTAGTATTTTGACGGCCACAACACTTTTGCCGTGTGCTTACAGGCGTATATTACTAAAATTTAATGTAATCAGACATAGCTAAATAATAGCAGCCGCACAGGTCGACCGATCAGGTTAAGCTACGCTTGCCGCGGTTGGTCTGTGGATGGGTGACCATCTTAAATACCGAGACCCCTCCGTGCCTTGGAAGTCGTATTACCCAGTATCTGGGTTGTGGAGGTCAGATAGGCAGTCGCTCCATGTAAAATACTGGTATTCAGGTGCATCCGGTTAGACTGGAAGCCGACCCCAATATAGTTGGGAAAAGGCAATGCAGATGATGACTTATTAAATATTTTTATAATAATTAATAAAAAGATACTGTATGTACAGACGCCAGCACATCAAGCTACTACAATCTGTCAAAATTCTTTAATAGATTTTCAACTTTATCTTTATAGCATTAAGGTTCAAGGTTGATTAGGAAAAATTGACAGTTTCGGGTAGCTTGACCTGCTGGCGTCTGTACATACAATTCTTTTTTTTTCATTTAGTGGCTCTTAAACCTTGTTAATTTATTTCGTTGTGCAAGTTACTTAATACATAATATACAGCGAAAGGAACGTCGTTTTTCATTTTGCTGTGTATTTTGCAAACAATGAAGTTTTTCTACAAGAATTTGTTAGAAACTATTGGAGTTAGCAATGGAAGTACGCATTGGATTGCAAAATGTATTCGAAGTACGTTTTGCAGTTTCGTCGTGAATGCCCAGCTATATGAATTGCCACGTCTGAAGCATTTACATAATGGTATTAGTCTGGGATCGAGAGTCAGCTGGCCTAGAACTGCTAATTGACATTGACACGTCATTTCTTTGTTTTCACGAGTGTTATGAGTTAAAAGGTTTTAATTCATTCATTTAGACTTAAATGGTGGTTGTTAGTCTGACATCTGAATATAATCGTAAGTCATAAAGCAATATTTTTTTAATAAAAATTTATATTAGTTAATTTTCGCGAATTTTTTAAATACCCACCTAAACACGATAAAATTAACATTAAAAAGATTTGATGTTATTTTTTAGGGGTTAACGACCGCTGGTTGTATTTTTACTTGAAGTATGAGTTGAGTATTACATATTTAAAGTAATACACTAGCAGCGGTTGATGACCCCACAAAAAAATCCTCAAATTTATTTATTTTTTGTTTTTTCTTGTTTAAATTTCTATACCCATCACGTCTGCGGAGTTTCGCTAGCTAATTTAATTTTAATTTTAGTGAAGGATAACATTAAGGGTCAGATTGTTTGGTCCTAGTGCTTACATTAAGGACGAGAATCGTTTTTACTCTTCACCAAAACCGTAACGTTTATACTTTTATAACGCTCATTTTATTCAGGACTGTATAAATAAATCCTGTCAGCAGACGCATTGGGTTTTATTATAATCTTTATTGCCTCGTCCTAATTGGCCCCCAGTTCTTTAAACATCACGATCTTAACTGTTATTGTGTAATAGAATTAATTACCAAAGATAAAACGTTCACGTTAGATATGGATTCGTATTATTACCAGAGGTAAATTGGTGTTTTCATACCATGGATAGAAAAACTATAGCATAATCGGACTTTAATGTTCCTAATGCTGGGACACAGGCCTCCTCTGTACGAGAGAGAGTGGGCTGTAATCTACCACACAACTCAGTGCAGTTTGATAGATGTCAAATGTCTTCGAATGTTTGGTTCTAGGACATGCCGATTGCCTCACGATGTATTCCTTCACCGTTTTGAGAGCAGTGGTGACGAAATAATTTACGCAAAGTAAAGCGCCTATCTGGGTTCGAACCTACGACCTACAACTCGTAAGACGCAGGCGTTACCACTGGCCTATGACTACTCTTAGAAGTTAAAAATATAGCAGTATAACGAATTTTAGAACCTTTAGCAGCTATTTATAATGTATATTGTATAGTATGTATATTAAAAATGATTTACGAAGGATGTCAAAAACCAGAAAAACGAACTCATTATTATAACACATATAAATGTATAATACTTACTCAAAGTCGAAGCAAATTCGAATATCCTCGAACGCCGATACCTTTCGTCAAGTTATACTTGAAATAACATTCCGTGAAATATAATAAAACTTTCCCCATCCCAAATTCAGAATATCAACATTAAATCAAGCAGTACTTCCTTCCCGAATACTTAACACTCCAGTTTGTTTATTTGGAGTGCAAAATGGCCATCTCTCGAGACCGTATCGGAGTGATTTTTAAAGCGAAAGTGATGCCTTGTCCGTTTTCCCTTACTGAAGAAAAACGAGCCTCCCTTCGTGAAAATAAAAAGGTTCGGACGATAAAAGCAATACCGATTTTTGACATACATCTCGACAAATTGTAAATAATGATAGGGGATTGATGGTTCCTAAATCTATATACTAATAATAAAGTTGAAGAGTGTGTTTGTTTTTTGTGTGTTGGTTTGAACGCGCTAATCTCTGGAACTGCCAGTTGGATTTGAAAAATTATTTTTGCATTTGATAGCCTAGCACCTAAATAGAAGAAAAAGCGCGGGCGGGGGCGATACGATTCGACGCGGTGGGTTAGGGGCCGAAATTTTACGCGGACGAAGTCGCAGGCAGGATCTGAGTGTTTAGAAAAATGAAGTTTGACTTAAATAAGGCTTAAAACTTAAAACTATAGGATACCAAACTAAACTAGCAAAAGTGCCTGAGTGTGTGTGTCGTGTGTAGTAGGCAAGTGCCTGTTATGTACCTATTTGAAATAATGACGATTTGACTTTGCCTTTATTTAATTACATTGAATATCCTATAGGCAGCATTATTATTTCAGAGTATGTACAGTGTCACAACAACATATTTTGTAAGCGGTTTACGACCAACAGGTATGAAAATTGAGAATTTCCAGGCAGCAAAGATATTTTCCGACGAAGGACGCTTGTAAGCGGCTTAAGTCTCGCTGATCCACAATCCCGACTACTCTTAACGAATGAAATTGTAAAAACATTACATTTCATGTTCCTGTGAAGGACTTAGATGTACATGATAGTTGTATATCAATATACGGGTTCAAATTTAATGTAAAGGATATCTCGGTGCATAAATCAAAGTTGAGATCAAAAGAAAATCTTCAAGCGGACTTGCAAATTTTGATTCGTGAACCCTTTTAGGTAATAGTTGGTTTGTAAGGGTAAATGCCACAGTAATAATTCAACAAAGGTGGGTAGCTTCGGTCGTTCATCAACGTCGCTTGGGTAATCCGCTTTGGTAGTGGCAGAGTCCAGTTTGGTCACTGACGACGAAAATTTGGTCAACAGCATTCTGTGCATAAATTTTGGGGTACGTCTCCTCATGCAATTTTCAGAATCAGAATCAGAATCTATATTTGTAAACATAGGTAGAGTTACACAGTGTGTGGGATGTAACAACATTTACACAGGTTCTCTATGTTTTGGCACTAGGCGTACAAATACATTATAAATTAAATGTTAAGAAAGCACATAGATCCGATGTTAAATGTCAAAAAAGAAATAAAAGTAAAATTTGCCATGAATAAGTCACACGCATGCAGTGTCCAGCCGCAGAGATTAATAGTGGACTTTGTGTATGCACAAACAGCTGTTTTTGACACGCTCTTTTGTTTACTGCGTTTTAAACGAGGTTGCACTACGAGTGTAGTTAATTTGTGGTTACAGAAATTCTATAGAACTTTTATGCTGACTCACCATCATTCTCCTGCCCTCAACCCAATTGATCATTAGCAGTGGTGGCCCAGAAGCCTCCGGGGTCGTGAGTTTGAACCCAGACAGGCACCTGACTTTCTGTATTTATTTTCGTCACCACTGCTCTCAAAACTATGATGGAAAACATCGTAAGGAAACCGACATGTCCTAGAACCAAAAATCTCAAAGACATGTGATATCACTGGGCCCACGTGTTGGATTATGGTCCACTCCCTCTCACAGAGAGGAGGCTTGTGTCCCAGCTGTGGGAACATTATAGACTGATTATGATTATATGCTATTCTAATTTATTTGGGGTCGGTGCAATATTTTTTTCCATACTTCTCTATCAGGTAAACGTCATCTCGATAGTCGAACCCTTTCTAACCATATCAGCTTTTATTTGGACTATTGGAAATAAGAGGTACCTAGTATATTCATGTGTCCACGAGGTAGCAAGTTATTTATATTGCAGATAGAAAAATTAAAACTTATAATGCAAGGTGAAGACTGCCGTGTCATCTATGGATACATAATTCATCCTCTTTGGATTCAATAGGTAGAGACATACAATTAAATTTAAAGACGATGAATTACAGAAGGCAAGCATACATACAGCGTAATTACATATGCATATATAGCCCAATCGCAAAGCCCCTTGATCAGAAATGGTCATGCGTCTGACTCCATCACTAGGCCACAAAGTACTTAATCCTACTATAGGCCCTTGACTGAAGAGCGTTTAATTGTAATTCGTTCCTTCCATCAAATTGTATTTGCGAAAATTTCCAAGAACAACACGAAAGGCATAGAAATCCATACTTCAATATTAATAAGTGCGAAAGAAATTCTGTTTGTTTATCGGTCTATCTAGAAGAAAAGAAGAAGGAAAATGCGTTTATTTTCCTCAAACATGACGCAATAGAAAAACGCAAAAAAGAATAAGTTGGGGCACAATATGCGTCACATCCACGCAAAACGGCCTGTCCTGGCCGTATCTGTCTGTCTGTTACCTTTTCACCTCTTAAAGACTGAACGAATTTAGATCAAATTTGGCACACAGATAGACCATGCCCTAGGTTAGGCTATAAGATACTTTTTATCCCGGTAGTAAGTTCCCGCAGGTGACGCTCCGGGCAAAAGCGAATTTTCTATATAACTTTGATGCGCGTACCTCATTTAAAACAAAGAAGTCGAAGAAACATCGCGGTCTTTATTCCCATGTATCTGTTATCCATTAACTCGACTACTCTAACATTAAATTAATCACATAATAAACGAATTTATTGAAGCCGTCGTAGAAGCCATGCCCTTTCAACTTAATTAACTGCAAAGTGCAGTTTTAAGAGCTCAATAAAAATTATAGTTAAAAGGATAGCCTAAGTGCTATAAAGCTTAAAATACAAAAGGATTTACACGTTATTGTATTTTTAACAGATGAAATACTTAATCCTGTATATGAATAAGGGCTGATTTGTCCAACGCAAGATAATTTTATCGGAGGAATAATTTTGAATTTTGACAGTTCTTCCATATAAAATCGGTCAGACGTCAATTTTATTCCACGAATAGAAATTATCTGTCGATTGTACAATCAGCCCTAAATGTAATAAATAATGTTTATACTGTTTTTGAACACTGGTATTCAGCTGCATCCGGTTAGACTGGAAGCCGACCCCAACATAGCTGGGAAAAGGCTAGGCAGATGATGATAACTACTGCTTTTGATGGAGATTGTATAACTATAATTATGACAGATTAAGATTCGAGTAAAACTGTTTAGAATCTGTCACTACAAACTGTTCCATCAAGGAGAAAAAATTGTTGTGTATTGTAATAGTGTTAATAAAAAAAGAAAATATATTTATTTAGCACAGACTTAAAGACACACGATACACTAGATACATACATCATCATTAAAATAAAAAGTGTAAAGTCCATTAGCAGGAAAGTGAGTGAGTTTAAATTTTGTTTAAATGTAAGAACCATGGATCCGTTTTTTATGATATTTTGATGTTGACTTGAAAGAGCATGGCAGTTGAGAATATGTCATGCTCACTTAAATGTCTCACTGATGGTGGCGCGTGTGTTGGATCATTCGGTTCCCTACAAAATGGTCGAGCTGGGTGGTGCTGATCCACGCGTCATGTTCGTGAACGGGCGCCGTTGGTTGAGACTGGTCATCTCTTAACTGCCAGGGCTTATTTTTAATGTTATATTTTAAATTGTTTCTTTTTTACATTGTTCTCACATATAGAAGCAATAAGAATAATGTACAGACGCCAGCACATCAAGCTACTACAATCTGTCAAATTTCTTTATTAGATTTTTAACTTTATCGCTACAGCATTAAGGTTCAAAGTTGATTGGGAAAATTTGACAGTTTCGGGTAGCTTGACCTGCTGGCGTCTGTACCCAGGACTTTGTAATAACCTGATTTAAAAGAGTGTCCGTGGAGTTTCTTGCCCGTTCTTCTCCATAGAGACGTTTTTGGAATGGGCGACAAGCTTCAACTTTCTGACTACTACTGACCGACTATTTAATTTTGACAATTCGAAAGTGCCTGTAAATTGAAATAAATGATTTGAGTTTGAGTTTGAGCCGTGAGGCACCCTTTGCGTGAGGCCAAAAATGTGTGTGACTGTTCCATCCAAATAGCCTCTTGATTTCAATCATTTTGTTTTTTATAAATTCAACCCTCAACAAATGGGAAAGGAAACAACTGTACTTACATTCGTTTTGAGAAAACACGTTTACTCAGAAAAGGTAGGCCGTAGCGTTGCCGTTGTAGCCTCGTTGATCTAGTGCAAAGCGCTACTGCTCAGTACGAGGTCTTGGGTTTTGATTCCCAGGTCGGGCAAGCGTTATTACTAATATTGACTAATAAATTGTATGAGTGGTGCAAACTGTTAATATAAGTTGGTAAAATAAATAAATACATAAATAATAAAATTAATTAAAAAATAAATACATCAATAAATTGGGTTTTTCCATCTGAAATTTTACAGTAGCAGCCCGGGGTCTGGATTTAGGCCCGGTTTATGGCAATAGGATCTCCCACGGGACTTAAACATAACGGCAAAATGATGGAATACTTTTGCCTAATCCTTCCAGGAATACAGGTGTGATGTTATGTTTACTCAGAAAACGTAGGCCGTAGCATTACGTAGCCATGATAAAGTTAACTCTGTAGCAGCGTTACTCGTAGCTCCAAAAAAGCGTAGCGTAGCCGAAAGATGCTACGAGAAAAATAAAAGACATATTTTATATCTCCGTGAGCTACACTGTGTTTATAAATGTATGTGGTACAGCTTGAAACTCTGCTTACTCTGTGAAAGAGCGTGGAATGGAACATGTCGTAAATTAATAATTTAAATTGTTTGTGACATACAATGTTGGAGTTCAAAATATTGTGTCATGTGGAAGGTCGTAGTCACAAAGTTTTCGCTTGTAAGGACACTAAATATAAACGGTTTCCAAATGAGTAAATTATGACGATTTATCGTAGTATGATGATGGCGATTTGAAACTGTGGAGTAACTGAGTAACACACTATCAGTAGCAGCGGGTTTCATTTTGACAGTTTAACAACATTCATTGCGTTGTTTACGTTGTTGAGCAGAGAAATTTTTCGAACATGTGAAGCAATGGATTAGACATAAATGAAGATTGATAGTGTGTTACGTAAGAAGGGTGCAGGGGCCTTATTTAAAACATTGTCAGTCAATCAATCAACTCGGCCTGTTGCAGTCCACTGGACATGGGCATCTCCCAGGCTGCGCCAGAACACCCTGTCCTCCGCCTTCCGCATGCAGTCTGTCCCAGCCACCTTCTTTAGGCCACATTGTCTGTTGTTGTTTGTCTTGACATTGTCAGTAATGAACTAGAATTATATTTTTTATAAAAATTAATATAAGCTTAAGAAAATAATTAACATATTTACCTACCTAATTTATTAATCCATTGTAATTAACTGGAAACAAACAAATAAACTTTACACATTATTTTATTTATAACTCAAAGTTGGCCACCCGTACAAGCCACCCTTTGTGCAATAAATGCTCATTTTCATTTTTGTTTCTTGTTTTTTAAACCCTTACATTTTGTGATGGTTATTTTATGCGCCTTTGTGAAATAATACACTTCGCAACTTGAGTATTAAAGAACCCAAAAGGGTGCATAATTTCCTATATTTATTCTGGTCTCTTTTTTAAGATGAAGCTAGCTAGTGAAGGTATATTTTAATACACCGTGATGGTTGCGAATAGGGTGACTTAACGTAACATAACACCACGCCTCTAATCTCCGAAGGGTTAAGCAGATATGTAGGTAACTATAGCACAGTGTACAGTGTGACTTAAACGCTGTTCGTTGTTCGGGTCCAACTGAATTTTAAAGCATTTATCCTCAACCGAATTGAGATGAAATTTTGCATAAGTACACTTTTAGATTGCATGACAATGCATGGCATTCTAAATCCAATATGGCGGACGGCCCAAGATGGCGTAATAATTATTTTTTGTGCACTCCCATGATATGGGTATCAAATGAAAGGGTTTAGGTACTGAGAAGAATACGAAAAATAATTTAAGATTTTTGTTTTGGCCAAGTAAATCTGTTTTTAATTTAGTGTGCTCACTGTCTTATGGTTGCTAAACTTATGGCTATACTACTGAAAGCTAGTGCAATATTTAGTAGGTTTAAAACAAAAATATGGAAATATAATGAGGATCAACTTTTTCAATAGCGATAATCTGTTTAAATTGTTGTGCATTGTTGTCACATCCTGATGGCCGATCTAAATGCATAAAAGTCAAATTTTGTCGTCATTCGTGATGTTATTTTTTGTTTCCAGAGTTTTGTTTTTTATCTTGTTGAAATCTCTAAATTCTAAATCCTAAAATATCTCTAAAACCTACTCGTACTTAATGAGTTTACCAATAATATAAATTCAATATTTAGCTAAAGCTGCCTGTAGGTATTTACTGGATATTTTAGCACTATGGCAACAGTTTACTTTATTTTTCTGGACGTTGGGTACCTAACTCTTGTGCTTGTGTATATAAACTTTATAAAGCCTACTAGTTACAGACCACACATAATTAGATCATTAATTAGACGGTTTGATAACGTGTTGACGGATTATTATTACCTTATGATGTGACGTATTACCTAACGCCATTAATTTAAAGTCCACATAAATCTTACGAGTAGTTGAAGTCAGACCAGCATCATTTGCGTGACACAAAATCCTAGGTACTGGCCGCTTCGTTGTGTACATTACGAATAGATTTTAAAAAATCCAAAATCCAAAACCAAAATCCAAAATCTTAAAACTTTCAATTGAATAGGTACTCCTGCTGCATGAGTGACTATCTTTACATACCAATACCCCTCTGTGTATCGGAAAGCATGCTAACCCGTTGGTCCCGGCTGTCATTCGTGGATCTTTTACAGTCGTAACGAGTTGTCCCGAAAGTCTGTCAACCAATTTTATTTAGGGATTGTCTGGGTTTTCCAGGTCAGATAGGCAGTCGCTCCATGTAAAATACTGGTATTCAGCTGCATCCGGTTGGACAGGTACCGACCCCAACTTATTTGGGAAATGACTGGGCTTAGATGAGGTACTCCTGCTACATTCAATTTTCTCTCTAGACCTATTATTACATCTTAATCGACACGACAATGAGAGTGAGTGAAGAGAGAGTGCACCTATGTCTGCGCACACGCTTGTGCACTATAATATCTCCCGCGCGAAGGCTTAGTCTCTGTTGAGATTGGGGGGGGGGGGGGGGCGAAATACGTTCTGGAGGACTATTACATCTTAAGGGGACCAAATATACGACATTGGCTTAATTAATAGGATGCGGTATCTTTATTTAATTTGGACTTGTTTTGTCGTGATTATTAAGATATCATCATCCAAGCTTTTCTGTGGTCTACCTTTGCTCTTGCTTTGGCCGTTTCTAGGTACCAATAGTAACTATTTTGCTCCACGTGTCGTTTCCTCTTCCGGGACAGAGTAGCCAAAAAAGACAGGAATGGAGATGGTGTGAGGAGGCCTTTGCCGACTGGCAAAAACATAATCAAACAAATATGAGACTGACAACGAGTAGTCGTCAGTCTCATATTTTGCGATTGTCAGACATTGGACAAACAAAGTGTAGACTTTGTTTGTCCAACAACTAAAAGGTAAAGGTAAAACTAAAAGGTAAAATATCCATACCCGTTACGTCCGTCGAGTTTCGCTAGTTCATTTAATTTGGCCTTGTATAGAGGTCTGACTGACCGACCCCTTGACAATTCAAAAGTGCCTGTAATTGGTTTAATTGAAATAAATACTTTGAGTTGGAGTTTGGGGTAATTTTCCAATTTATTATTTTTATACTAAGCAAAATAAATTCTCCTACCTATTAGTTATTCGCAACCAATTGACACAAAACCAATACGCGCTATCCACGCTCAGTTGGTTCACAAAATGGCGCGAGGACTATAATTTGAAATCGCGCGAATGCGGGTAGTTTTGCAATGACATGCATGAGTGTCAAATAACGAGATGTGAAAGAACACTAGAGTAGCAGTCACTCGTACGAAACGTGAGCATTTCAATGAGCACCGAGCACTTTCCGAGTGTGTATCTGCAGCTTTAATCATAGAAACATCATGAATATGCTGTAAAGGTATGTCTACATCGACGTATGTGTCTGTTTGCAGATGCAATGTTAAGTTGACATTACCTTTTTTTAAACGTGACCTTTTTTATTTTGTTTTAGATTGCGTTTTAGACGTCGTATTGAGAGATGTCTTTGATACGTCTCGCCTGGACAAATACTACATCGAAACATATTTCTGTCGCGAAATAATAAAAGAGCCATGCTATTGAAGAAACCTTTACCCAGTGGTATCGACCCTGTCTTACGAGTTGTAGGTCGTGAGTTCGACCCCAGACAGGCACTTTACTTTGTATATTTAATTTCACCACGAGTGCTCTCAAAAGGCTGAAGGAAACCATCGTGCGGAAATTAGCATGTCCCAGAACCAAAAATTCAATATGTAACATCCACCGACCCGCACCGAGCCCACGTATTGGATTATGGCCCACTCCTTCTCACAAAGAGAAAGTCTGTGTCCCAGCAGTGGGAACATTATAGGCTGAATCCAAAAAAAAGAGGAAGAAAAAACAATCATCTACCCAGCTATAAAATTACAAAAACATCAAGGCTTTCAATTTTGATTAGATTGCTACAAACAATGACTATCGTAAATAAATCTACTCGATAACTAAAATAGCTACTTTTCGGCCTTTTAATATAGACGATACACGTTTAAGTACGAAGCGTCGCTCTCGAAGCGTCCTATAATTTTGATGGTGCTATATAAATACCTTTCTGAGAAGAACCTATAAACATTTTCCACGTAAAATGTTCCGTAGTTAACGTTATACGCCGTTGGTACCAAAGACTACCAAGATATTTAATTTACCAAAGAGATTGAAAAAGTTTAAATTAAAAAAGATCAAGAAAATTGTCAATTTAATGGCTGGAGTGTAGGAAGCTGAATGGCCGTTGTTCAGTTTAGGGGCGAAAATAAAAAAGAGTTTGGTATGCCGTTTACAAAAATGTAATTCTTTTCATAACAAATTTTCATGTCTAATACAGGAAAAAAATAACCAGTGTGCAAACTATAACCATGAATTCAGTGCATGATTCTGAACACCCAAAGTTGAAATTTGTCGTCGGATAATTTTAAAAAAAACCGTTTTGCCATACACTAGACTGCGTAGGTAGTACGTACTTTTCTATGAAACAGCTGATATATTTTTTTTTTATAACCGACAAAAAATTCTACTCTAGAATCATATGCTAAATTCATGATTACAGTTTGGGCACTGGTTAAAAATATATCCTGTATACACTCATTCTCATATAACATGACATGAGATAACTAAGGACCAAAATATCCTCTTCTGGACACGAACATAACACAACACAATACGCCTGTTAGTACCACAACTACAATGAAAACGACTGATAACTAACATAACAACGAAAATATTCCAACAATAGCCACCGAACACACTGTGGCAGATAACATTAATTCACAGAACAATATACACAACGATTCATCATTCCCAACAATGTGCACCAACCCTAACATTAAGATAAAGACAAATAACCCTCACATCACACGGTCCCTTAACTTCGGACGTTCTCGGTTTCAACCCTTGCGATTTATAACCTATACTATTCTGAAAGTCAATAAATGCCCCATTTCTTGGGCCGTTAAAGTTCAATTAACGTGGCCCATGGAGCGTAGAATGAAATATAAAAATGAAACCATCACATTCAGTCGTAAATTCCGGTGCTGTGTTTTATGTTGTTGTGTCCATTA
This sequence comes from Apamea crenata, assembly GCA_949629185.1. Lineage (NCBI taxonomy): Eukaryota > Metazoa > Arthropoda > Insecta > Lepidoptera > Noctuidae > Apamea > Apamea crenata. Next base: position 7,704,484 of record OX451356.1, on the reverse strand, counting down.
GTTCGGTGTAGGTGAGGATAAAAGCTATGTACTTGTTGCTGCTGTGTGTATTTGTTTTATTAAAATGGGAGTACTAGTACTACAATAGTACTAGTAACTAATACTTAATGGGAGAGAGAGGGCTGGATCGTTCTTTGGCCAAAGAATTAGCATTGCCATTCAGCGTGGCAATGCTGCCAGTCTTCTGGGCACGTTTCCGGATGACAGCGATGCAGACGAGTAATTTGACACCTATCCTTTTGTTTTTGTTTCTATTTAATCTTTTATTTTGGTATCTAGTGTAAATAATTGTAATTTATATAAATTATAACTTAATCATACTTAATTCATTAATAAAAATAACAAAATTATATACTAACTTGACTAAAACTATTCACAAACTAAAATATAGCGTCTAAAAATACAAGTACCTACTAGATGTTAGACCAAAATGACAACTGGGATCATTACATTAATGTCATGTTGACATCTCTCATCGAGAGGTGGTCTGTGTCCCAGCAGTGGGAACATGATAGGCTGATTATTATGTTTATGACCAAAAAGGTCTATCGCAGCTGTCATTTTAGAATTAATTTAAGAATCATCCAATAACTTCTTTCTTATTCACTTTATTTTAAGTTAAAGGGAAGACACTTGATTCAGGTGTTCTTTGTAATGGTCAGCAGTCAGCACTTGCACTGTAGTTGTATAACTATCTGTATTGCCACTGCGTCAGACCAAACGTAAAGCGAAGCATGCTTTTTACTTGATTGAACTTTTACTCAAACGATATACTCAGCGTCAGTATCGACTGAAGTTGAAACACTCGAGACTTTTTGTTTTCAAGTGTACTTGCATGTATTTACTCGTACCATCTACCTACATTGAAAGGTCCCGAAGCAAAAGTCAATTCATTTTCAAAGTAAATTGTTATTGTTGTTGTTGTAAAGTGCCTTTTTTCCTTTGTTCACTTGTACGTAATACTCGTACATATAATTTTAGTGTAATATTGTATATTGAATAAATAAACAATGGGTTAATGAATTGACTAACTCATAAACATTTAATAAATAACTTCTACTACTATTTTCCTCGCAAATAAAACAACTACTTTGATTAAAGGCTTAGGGTATTACTAAACCTTCGCACGATAGGCCCTAGACTACGTGAGAAGCCTTCACACGTTGAATCAACGAACAAATTCAATGCCTATTTCGGCAAGAAACAAACCTAACCTACTTTGGCAAAATTACCTACACTGAAAATAAAAATTGATGTACTACAGAGTACCATCCACACTTGGTTATAAACCCGACCAGTCGTACTTGCGCTTCTCCTCACATTTATTATGCTCACAGCCAAAGTGTGGAACTCTCTGTCAGCGTCTTGTTTCCTCCCACATTTGACCCATCTGCCTTCAAACCAAGAGTGAACAGGCATCTTTTGGGCACGCTCGTTCCATCATAGACCTCACCTACCATCAGGCGTGGTCGAGGTCAACAACAGGCCCAATCAGCAATAAAAAAATAACGATGTGTTTCTGAAAATAGAACGCAGCCTGTCTATTTTGTAAAATCCTCACTGTGACAACTTAAGTTAAGTAAAGAAAAGAAAAGAAAGAAAGAAAAATATTTAATTCTGCACTAACAAAACGCACAATTACAACTAAAAAATAATAATATTTAAAAAAAATAAGAAAAAAGACTTATGATACACATAGTCAAAAAGACTCGTACTCAAGCATAAAAAGCATAGTGTATTTGTATAATTATTGATCATCTCATTCTTATTCCACGCTCACTTCACCTAAGTTTTCACGTTGAGATTTTTACAGAATAGCACTGCAGTCATTCGGAAATCGAACAACTCGTAAGTGCCTCATCAATAATTTCAATTTCGAACGCTCTTCCTACTGATAGTCCACTCCTCGCTAAGGTTAATGCACGTCTCCATTTAATGTGCACTCATGCGCCTGTTGAATAGGCAAGGCGGCATGAGTACTCTCGTGTGGGATAATAATGGCATGCTTAATCTCTCAGCTAATGTTTGCCTTTCCAGGTGTGCCATCTCACTGCCATATTCGATCTTGGGATTCAGCAGTTTCATTTTGGTAATTTATGCAACTGTTCACCAATTCAAGTACCTAGATTTAAGAACTGTACTTATCTACAAAATGCATTTTCATATCGATATTTTTTCACCTCACTAAAAATACGTGCTAAATAGTGTAGAAAAATTACCAGTGTGACAAACAGGAAAAATAATCCAGTTATTAGTTTTCTTATTTCCATGGCATATTGGTTTCAATTAATACCTAATATTAATAAATCTAATCAGCCTACAAAAATCTTGGCTTACTCCAGTAACTTTGGGACTATTGTGAGTTTAGTAATATCATATTACAAATCTAATTCCTTTGTTAATCTAAGCCACCGGACAATAACAGGCCAGTAAGTAAATATCTGATATTACATTGCGACAGTCCGACCTCAATATTGTCCAGCCAGACACATTACGATGATAACAATATATGAAACAGTAATCAATTCGAAGGTTCTAGTAAAACCCATCGTCTACGACGCTACCCCAAAAGTAACCTAAGCTAACCTAACCAGTTACAAACTCAAATCACCCAATGAGTAGCCAGAATGACCCACGACCGATTAGATTGTCCGAGGGACAGATTGGATTCGTAAGGCGGAGGACAGGATGTTGTAGCACAGCCTGGGAGAGGCCTATGCCCAACAGTGGACTGCGATAGGCTGAGTTGATTGAGCCAGAAAGTCACAGAACTAGTATTTGAATGGCGATTCGTACACCACGCGACCTACTAGAAGCACAGAACTGGTCGAAGGGGAGGTGCTTGGGGGAGGCTATGTCCGGCAGTGGACGTCTTTCGGCTCAATGATGATGATGACACCACGCGAGCTACTAACGCATCATTGACTAGTTTGTCATTGGTGGTTTGCGTTTGTAATACGTAATTTTTGAGTAGCCTCGTGGACGACGGGCCTAAGAACAAATCCTTGTTTTGCTGCCAACAAAACAATTGTAGTACAATTTCTAATAAGGGAACAATAAATCACTCGCCTTGCCCCGGCTGCTGGAGTCATGTGCTTACAAACTTCTTTCCGCTACTCATTAATCAATTTTTTTGGTACTTTAATTTTCGCTGGGTTCAACATGTTCGTGATTTTAAAAATATTAAAGTTTTTGACCAACAAATATTGGTACTCGTAACACCACACACACACACAATCATGCACATACATTGGCTAACGTCTTTTTCCTATGGGGGAGGGCAGACAGAACGCCACCTGCTGCGATCCTTACATATCAACTCCTTTTATTTCCCTTACGTTCATACATCTGGTCATGCACGCCGGTTGCGAGTACTACGCACCTGACCTTTCTGAAGAACATCACCAATACGGCCCAAGGTCAATATGTCCTTCTAGCTAGGGCGTCCCCTCCCGGCTTTTCCACTCACAACTACCTTGTAAAGACCTACCATGTGTTACAAGTACTTAACTCTAAATGTCACCTCATTTTTTTATATCAAAGTTACTAACGGATTATCAACCTATATTGGAAAGTTGAATAAATTTTCATAGTTTCTGAAGCGCCTAATGTGGCATAAATAGCAAACACTTTCAAACGATTTAGCAAACCTTTTGTATTTTTTAGGCGAACTAACATTTAGTAAGAAAGTTTATGAAGTTATGTCTAAAAAGTTGGAGCTTAGTGAATGTTGTACAGCGCATTTTCAGTGAACAAAAACATAACTAACATAGTATATTTTTTGTAAAACTTCATTTTTCACAATAAACTTTGTTTTTACACCTAAGTGCCCACTTAGTAGCGTTGTACCTAAGTACCAACTAAACGCTATTGTAGTAACTTGAAATTGTATTTGCTACGCGTTTAGGACACAGATTACATAATAGAATAACAATTTACTTAATCTTGCTGCTAAATAAAAAACAAAAGGTAAGGACAATATTATTTAGTCCTCCAGACCGTATTTCGGCCATGGCAGCCAATCTCAACTAGCCTTCGGCGCGAGAGATATTATAGCGCACAAGATGCACTCTCTCTTCTCTCACTCTCATAGTCCGATGGGACAGCAAACCGACACGACCGGAGAGAGATCAGGCGCAGGACCAGCGGTTTAACGTTCTTTCCGTGACACGGGGATAAATACACTACAATACAATCAAGCAACATCATTATTCTCATGCCCTTATCCCAATTTATTTGGGGATGGCGCAGCATGTCTTTTTCTTCCATACTTCTCTATTAGTCGTCATTTCGGCAGTCACCCCCTTTCCAACCATATCATCATTCACTCAGTCCATCCATCGTTTCTTTGGTCTTCTACTCTTACAGCCATCGACATTCTTACTCAAAACTTTCCTCGCGACATTCCTCATTCCTTCATAACAATCAAACTCATATCATAATGTTTTAAAACGCAACGTCAACTTCAAGGCGTTTGTGGTGCGTGTACCGAATTGTTATCTGCCCATCGTCATGGAGGAAGACTTCTGGCCGCAGGACGTGGTGTTCCGTCGCTTCCGCGGACAAGTACCACAGAACAGCACCAGAACTAGCTAGTGAAGTACTATTTTATAATATAATAAAAATATGTATGTTTAGGTTAAAATATGTTATTGATCTTGATGGATCTCGTAAAATAATGGTAGAGTTTTTATTTATTAATTCAGGCGACGCAGGCCCATAGATAAATACTATCTATGGGCCTGCGTCGCCTGAATTAATTTGAATTCATAAATTAATTCTGGTGCTGTTCTGTGGTACTTGTCCGCGGAAGCGACGGAACACCACGTCCTGCGGCCAGAAGTCTTCCTCCATGACGACGGGCATAGATAGTATTTATCTATGGGCCTGCGTCACCTGAATTAATAAATAAAAACTCTACCATTATTTTACGAGATCCATCAAGATCAATAACATATTTTGTAGCAAAACTTTCTGCACAAACAAATACCCAAATAGATACCTACTTAGTAAAAGGTATTCCAAACAAGTATTTCATAACAATTCTGAAACTGAAAATCGACGCCGCGCCTAACAGACAAACTTTTACGCTTCGAAAATCTATTTTGTCAGAAAATACGGCAATAAGTTCCGCTAAGTGTCTCTACGAAGGAAAACCCGAAAATGTTTACATATGAAAATTATGAAACACTCAGCCTAAACCTTAAGTAAGGAGTAGGTAATGTAAATTTATCAACAGGCTGGGTGGGAAGTGTTCAATTTGAATTGTAGATGATTACAAATAAGTTTGTAAAATGGCTGCCGTAGTTAATGGAGCTGAATTAGTTGCCCTGCCTTACCTTTCAGGGGTTTAACTTAAAGGTTGATGAATTTATTTTTGTTTTTTTTTTTCCTTGGACTAGATGTTTTCATCAGTATTTCAGAGGAATAGCAAATAGGCTAGTTTCCTAAAAAAATCTAATTAGTCCTTCAGTTAGATTATCAAAAAATATTGAACCCGTATTTTTTCTTTTGTCAATTATATAAAAAATGATGAAGATATCGCCCGTTAAAGTTTCACGTGACGTCACTGGCTTGCGATACTTTTGCAAGTAAGTGACGTCACGACGCCCCACTCCCAAATTTTGACGCGCTTTATCTATGTCATTTTTTGTTTGATTGAGAAATGAAAAAATACGTGTCCATTATTTTTCGATAATCTAACTGACGGACTAATTATAATATTTATTTTTTTTACCCAGGAAACTACCCTATTTTTTGAGAGCTTAAAAGCTTAAGCAACTACAGTCTTTAACTAAAGTTAATACTCTTGTTTTAAATGGAGTAAATATTAGAGCCCAAGCCCGGTATACCTAAGTCTTAAGATTTTATAAAAATGTTTCTGTCAGCAAGACCCTTGTGGTCTAGGCACCGACAAAGAATAATTTATTAGGGAATAGATCAAAAGAGCACGCTCAGATGAAATTCACAAAGCTTGCACTATTAGGTAGATTATTAATTTTAGTGATATTACAAAATGTCTTCGTAGAATTCGTAGTTAAAATCTAAAAGCAGCTCACGTAGCATTCTTTGAAATGAAAATATATTTTGATATTATTTGTATTTTCAGTCTATGTTACCCCACTGCAGGGCAAGGGCGTCCCTTTCTCTTTTAACTCCTCTTTGTCTTGAACTATGTGGCCCAATCCTGTCTATAGGTGTCAAGCTCGTTCCGCCATCTTTTATGGGTCATTTTTCGTCATCTTTTCTGATGCGCACAGCAAAGGACTGGAATTGTCTGCCTGCGTCTGCATTCCCGAGTTCATACAACCCTAATCTCTTCAGGGCGAGAGTGAATAGGCTTCTTCTGGGCAAGCTCGTTCCACCGTAGATCTCATCCCTGCCTCTGGGCTGGATTGAGGTCAAGAGTGAGCCCATTGCCAAAATAAAAAGTCTGCCTCGATGTCGCCAGACGTTTTCTGGGGCCCACATGGTGTTAGATTTGGCCCATGACTTCTTCTACACGCAGCAAACGTGTCCGGCCCAGTCCCACTTAAACTTGGCTGCTTTTTGGGTGACGTCGGTGATTATATTGAAATTATTAAAAAAAACATATCTTAACAATTCTATGAAGTATATATCAAATCACATGCATACCCATCACGACCCTGCGGCGATAATTTTTTTTACAAACCCAAATTATTTTAATTAATACTGAACACAAAAATAAATCATACAAAATAATTCTTTAAACTTTTAAGATTAATGGCCACATTTCTAATATATTTAAGCTATTCATTAGTAACTTTTCAAGTGCACTTATTAAAAAAATCCTTTAAAAGCGAGCAATTAATTTTGAAACATACAAAGTTGAGAAGAAAGTCTTCAAAGACTTTTTGCTCGACTTTCGTCATCTCACGCTGCTTATTAAAAAGGACAAAATTTCGAGCAAGAAAACTTAAAATTGCTTTAAATAAGTAATGTATGTTTTCCGGCCGAGAAACTTTGTCGTACACATGGAAGAATATGTCTTAACATTTGTATAAGTAATGCAGTTCCTTAAAGTTATACTTACTTAAAAAGTTTTTCAGGTTATGTACCGTTTTTAACGTCCTATGGGTTTAGGTTTATTCATAAACAAGTCAAAAATGTGTGGTTAAACAGTCGCTGATCACTAGTAATCGTACCTAATCGTACGTAATCTACGTAATTAAAAAGAACGGATAATTTTGACGAACAGTTAGCACCTAACCCGAATATCTTACTTTGGGCTGATTTTTCCAACGCCTGATGACTTTATCGGAGGAATAATTTTTAATTTTTGACAGTTCTTCCATACAAAAACTATCAGACGTCAATGTCATTCAAAGAATTAAAATTATTGGTCGATTGAAAAATCTGCCTTATTTAAGACGTCTTAACTCGCAGTTCTACACCTACACAATAAAAACAGAAACTAAACACCAACACTTTGAAAACAATAAAGCATTAAACACAACTTCGGATCTCATTCGTGAGCCGAAAATGTCTTCACATTTATACCCGGAGGCGGTGATGAGAAAAACAAAAGTGCACTTAATTCTCAACAAGTCTAGCGGATTTACGAGTAAAGCGCTTAAGTGAAAAATTGCTTTCTTTTATTATATTTTCTCTGCGATCCACAGACGTTCGGCACGCTTTGTTTTCCACTACACATGGTAATGTTATGAAGCTACTGCACTTCATTGGTTTTTGCTGTTATCTTTTTTTGTACTTTGTTTACGGTATCTAGTAAGCTGCCGGCAACTTACAGTGTAATCTATATAAATAAAAATTAAATGCTTTTCGTTGGTAAGCACATCACTTAATAGGTACCTACTGCACATTTTGAATTGTTTTTTTTTTATCTTTTCATTACGTACGCTTTTAACGTTCTGCATCGTTCTCACATGCATAATTTTTAACATGAATGATGTAACCAATACTTTGTAAGAAACTCTACGGACACTCTTTTAAATCAAAATAATATGTATTTTGATTTAAAAGAGTGTCCGTAGAGTTTCTTGCCCGTTCTTCTCCATAGGTACCTACCACGCTTTGGAATGGGCAACTAGCTTCATCTTTCTGACTGACCGACCCTTTGACAATTCAAAAGTGCCTGTAATTGATTTATTTCGAATAAATGCTATGAGAATAGCTGGACCGATTTAGCATATTTTTTTTTAATGTTGGTAATTATCTGAATTAGGATTTTATGGAAAGGCACATATTGGAAGTTTCTCGAAAAGTTTTCAAATTCGGGAAAAACTAAATGTCCCTTTTTCTTTAGGGTTTTTGTTTGAACTATTAATATTTTGGCAGAACATCGTCTGTCAGGTCAGCTAGTTCTAGAGTACAAAAAGTATATATTATGGATGAAAAATCAAAGTATATTATATAAATATTGTAATTTAATTGAAAATGAATGTAATTATAAATTGATTTTGCATACCGTTAAAACGGTGAGACAGGTAGCACTATGTAATTATGAACACCTTTATAACATACCATGTTTCTGGCAAATAAATAAATAAATAAAAATTATGAATAACTAGCTGCGCCCCGCGGTTTCACCCGCATAAGTTTTGATCCCGTGGGAATATCGGGATAAAAATTTAATTCTATACATTAATCTTGGTTATAAACCATCTGTGTGCCAAATTTCATCCAAATCCGTTCAGTAGTTTTTGCGTGAAAGAGTAGCAAACATCCATCCATCCATCCATACAAACTTTCACGTTTATAATATTAAACATAATATAGTAGGAGTAGGATTATTAGGTTACAGTCTTCGATACCGTGCTCTAACAGTATAAGGCCTGATACAAAAATACATTTACGATTTATTAGTATCATTTTCCACGAAACTAAACTGAGCTCGTGCCTGTGACTGCCACGAAAACCGGATAATAGCCCACCCTACTGTCCAGTTTTTCTCACCGAGAGGGGTCCAAGTTTCAGTTTCAATAATAGAAACGATACATATTGCTAATAATAATCCCGACCAATTTCGGTCACTGTGGCCAATCTCAATGGAGATTAGCCAGGAGCCAGGTACGCAGGAGATATTATAGTGCACAAGTGTGTGCGTAAACACAGGTTCACGCTCTGCTCCCTTACTCTCATAGTCCAATGGAACGGCAATCTAACATGACCGGGGAGAGATCGGGCGCAGGATCGCCAACTTCCAAACTCCGGACTGTTACTAAGAAATTCCTAATGAAAAACCCAATAAAACTTTGTCCGAACGGGGAATCGAACCCAGGACCCCACGCTCAGCAGTCGCTTGCAACCTTGCAACCACGAGACCAACGAGGCACTCAACAGAGGTTTATGCTAAAAATGTAACATAATATGTAGTTGCAAGGCAGAATGAAAAGGAGTGGAAACGCTGGGAGAGGACGCCGTACGAGGACATAAGTGACTGGTGATGATCTTCAGAAACGTCAGGTGCGTAGTACTCGCAACCGGCGTGCATGTCTGACCAAATGTATGAACGTAAACGAGGCAAATGGAATAAGCATGTAAAGATCGTAACCGGTGGCGTTCTTTAGCTTCTCCCTACCCCCATGTTAAAAAGGCGTGAGTTCCACTAAAATCCATGGAAGAAGGCGTTAGTTTACGTAGTTCCTCTAAAATCCCTGTTATTTAACACCTACAGCGATCCAACAAGCAAAACACATCCAACACATTCGCTTTTAGTCATGGCTATCGTAAACAGGACCGTCGCCGCTTCAAAGAGGGTCGCACAAATGAATCTCGTAGCCCCGGCATTCACTAAGGGTACACTGAACAAATTCAATAAGGTGAGCGGTGTAAATCTCAATTGTGCACCCGACTTTATCAAGATAGTGGACACGGATCTCGTGAATTGCTACAAATGTACTGAATGCAGGCTGTGTTTGTTCACAAAGAAGGTTCTAATTCGTGTTTGAGTAAAGAACGTATTTTCTTGGCGAATTTTAGAAATAGCTGAGTACTTTTAAAAAGCAAAAGGGACAGTTGAAAGCTCTTACCAATAAACTCATATTGGTATACAAAGTAGTTACGTAGGTAAATAGGGAACAGTGTCTTTAGAATTTGTGCATTCTTGACATGTCGTAGTTTACCTTTTCATGGGGATTCCAATTACTGCTACCAAAAATGGTCAAGTTAAATGGTATTATCACGTTTGATAGACGAATTAGTGGAGTCTACTGTTCGGATGTAATCACAAAGCTCATCGATTGATTTCATTCATCAAGAACCACGCTTACTATTGTACAAGAAGGGTAATCTATACTACAGGTTACTAACTGAATCATTCGCTCATAATAAGTCAACATAAAACCCTTCTTAGTCTCAAATTTCCTTACATTAAAGACTCAACAGCACCTAGCGAACGCAAAACATTTTTGAATTGCTTTTCCAGCGGCGCAACGCTTTTACAAACTTCGCGAAACGTTATAAAAAAAGGTTTTCCAACCTCGAATTTTAGGACAACTCTAAGAGAAAGAAAGTACTAAAGTAATTAAAATAAAAGGTAGAAACCTAAGCACATCGTTGGCCATTGTAAACCCACAGCCGTAGGTCGCATGTAATCCGTAGAGCTTATGTCCACGACTCGAACATGGTTCTTGTTTATTTTGTAATATCTTATGAGAATCTTATTTATAAATAGATACGGGGATTATGTGTCTAAGTTACTAGAAAAACAAAGGACTATTATGTGCCAACAGTTTTCCCTATTATTGCCACTCGATTAGGCTGGAGGCCTGTAGGCCTCCAGCCTAATCGGATATTGATGGCACCTAAAGTTTCTGAGCAGTTTTGGGGATGACATTGTGACAACAACAATAGTAAATAAAAAACAAATTATTTATACTTTATCAATTAGAAGTACTTACCAATGGTTTTTTATTGCCATACTGGGCATATAAATAGATTCGTAAGCTAATTTTATCTGTGCTAGTTATTTTCATATACGAGGGTCTACCACGCAAATATATGAGGTCTTTGCTTCATAATTGGTAAAGATACAATAGTCTTATTTTTAGCCAAAACGGTCCGTAAATTATAGTAATCGGCCATTAATCAAAGTTAATAGAAACATTATTATTTCGGTGCTTCAATTGTTCGCTGGATTTCATTTCTATTTTCCAAACAAAATATTCTAGCCTGTGGCAATGGCAACTCTTTATTGAATGCACTAGCTAGTCTACCGACTACCGAGGATCAAATGAAATAAATCCAAAGTGTTCTCACACCTAGGTATCCAATTTATTGACTCAAATAACGCTGGTGATTTAGAAAATGGACTCTGTTAGTATCGTAAACTGGGTTTTACTTTTTGTGTGTTTTCCCATATTCACACTCAATGTACCGCGAAATGCACAAGCGTTAGTTCAGTTTAGCAGAATATGTATACTGAGTTTATTGGTAACTTTATTAAAGTATTTTCATTTCGATATTACTTGAATTTCGTCTGGAGTTTGACATTGCAGAAGTAAGAATTAAAGTCTAGCAACTGAATCGATATTATTGTGTGGGGCAAAAAATTATTTTGAAAATAAAGTAATGAATCTGGAATTATTATTTAAATATTATATTGTTTTTTTTTGTAGCCATTTATGTTTCACACACACAGGCAAAGCCCCCCCTACTCTCTTTCCACCTCTCTCTGTCCAGAGCTGCCAAGGATCAATCAACCCTCCATGTCCGTCTGGGACTGCCACGATGTCGTTTGCCATTAAGCGGGACATAGCGAATGATATAGCAATTAATTCCCATAAATAATATTTAAATAATACCTCCAGAATTTATCTTAGTGATTTTCTAACCGGGTAAAGACGAAATACTTTATAATCATTCATTGGAGAACACAAGACTCCAAAGTCAACACTGAGATTGCAATTCACGAATACCTATTTTACGAATACCAAAGGGTTGGGCCAAGTTTAACTTACAATTCATAATTCACAAAAGGACGAAACTTCAACGTTGATGGCCACAAACCCGAATTCATTTTACATCTTTGACGAAGTTCGGGTAATCTTGTTAAAATACTGACTTTAGAAGCGACCTTATTTGAATTGAATGGACTGATATTCCGCCTAGAAATTTCCCCGACCTACCTACCCTGCAAATATAGATCTACTCATCTTTTATGCTGATGGAAATATTATTTACGAAGAAGTACGTAGGCGTCTGTAGCTAAAAGGCCCTTATTCAATTGAAAGTAGACAGACCGTTGATGGAATATCCATACATGAATATACTTTAGTTAAAAGCAATGTTCAATGTAATGAAATTAATTAGTTACCACGTTCCTGAGGTGCTCGTGGCTAAGTAATAACAGCCGCACGGGTCGATCGATCAAGTTCAGCAACACTTGCCGCGGTCGGTCCGTGGATGGGTGATCATCTTTAGATACCGAGACCCCTCCATGCTATTTAGCTGCATCCGGTTAGACTGGAAGCTGACCCTAAAAATAATTGGGAAAAGGCTAGGCAGATGATGACGTTCCTGAAATCAAAACTGGAATCGCGTCTTCACTAGATTTACAAAAACCTTTTTACGCAATCGGCTGTAGGTAGGTTGGTATATCAACTTGAGAGAAATGGTTTTCTGAGTGATTTTCGGATTGATCTAAGAATAAATAAGAAAGAAAGAAAATACATTTATTTGCATAAAAGAACATAAACACACAAAAAAAAATAACGAGTTGGGGTAAACATGCGTCACATTCACGTAAAACTGCCATCGCTTAGCATAATGCTAAGACCCTATACGTGACAGAGCCCCAGCGCTGGTTTTCAGCGGCAGCCGGCGTTGACATGATGACGTCAACCAGCGCATGCTATACATAAATAAATAAAAACAAGAAATAAAATAAACTATTGCAACATATGATTCGGCACAAACAAAAAAAAAACAACAATCAAAACATGAAATAAAATAATAATAAATATAAACTCTATTCATAGCCGTTGAGGTTATGGAATCGTCTGTAAGCAGTTTTATCTTAAGAATTTTGTAAGAAACTAGCTTCTGCCCGCGACTTTGTCCGCGCGAGATTCCTTTTTCCCCTGACCCACCCAGTTGCATCGCATCGCCTGTCCGCGCTATTACTTCGTTTTAGATTTCGTTCTGACTTTTTTTTATTTTTGCTCGGCCCCTAAGCCTGTGCTAGCGTGATGTTAAAGATGTTAGACTATAGCCTTTCTCAAGAATTGGTCTATCAAATGCAAAAATAATTGTTTTAATCCGATTGGCAGTTCCAGAGATTAGCGCGTTTAAACCAGCTTTATTATTAGTACATATATACTACTACCATACTACTACCATAAATAAAATGGAAGCATGAATAATAAAATTTACTTTTATTTACTTAGTTCAATGACAGCAGATTACCATCAGTTTTATCTACTTAAATGTTTCAATTACTTAAAATAATAAAATAAACTCAACATTTTAATTAACCCTAAAATGCACTCGGCATGCATGTCTGTTTGAAAACTTTTATCTTACGCACTTTTCAGTTGCTACAACCCGCAAGAGTTAACTTGAGACATCGCTCAGATGATGATGATTACGATGATGATGAGATGATGGTGATGATCACATTTTATTGTAAGCAGGCGGATCTGAGGCGTCGATGGCTAGAAAAGTAACAGCGCGGAGACGTGCGGCCCCTCCCGGGCCGCACGGATCTCAACTTAACTCTTGCGGGTAGTTTCGGCACTTACACGAAGTAAAATGACTGCTAGTATTCGAACCTACGACCTACAACACATAGATCGCGGCCGTTACCTCTGGGACTGCAGCTCTCAGAACGGCAAAGGAAAACATCGTGAGGAAACCGGCATGTCCTAAAACCAAAAATTCAAAGAAATGTGACATTACTAACCCGCACCGGGCCCGCGTGGTGGATTACGCGGCCCACTCCCTCTCACAGAGAGGAGGCCTGTGTCCCAGCAGTGGGAACATTGTAGGCTGATTATGCAGGCACTTGTGTTTTACGCACTGATGTCTGATAGGTTATGACAAACCAACGTGATGTTTTAATATATTCTTTTCATCTGATCTGATGTTTATTTAGGCCTTTTTTTTTTTTTTTAAATAGACTTTTCCAACGACAGATAATTTTATCCGAGGAATAATTTTGAATTTTTTAAAGTTATCCCATACAAAATCTATCAGACGTCAATTTTATTCCACGAATACAAATTATCTGTCGATTGAAAAATTAGTCCGCTTATTATTTTATTCTCGTTATTTTAATGATTACGCAGAAGGATTGCTATTCATATTGCTTTCATGTTGTTTGTACCGAACATGTAACTATATACGAAAACGCTGCAACTCATTTACAAAACCCAGTCAGCCTTAAAAGCTTTGTTTATAATATCCTATAATATTTAATATCGATATGGACTGCAACTTTTATCTTTGACTGCTTTTTGTGTCATTATTTTTGTATTAATCAAGTTGATTTTATTTTTCACAGCCCCTGTTTTACGTATTTACAAAAATATGTTAAACCTCATTTCCTATTAGGTATAGTTTCGGCTTTACAGCCTATAAACACTTACGCTTTGCTAATAATCTCTATGTCTATAAACGTGCCACAGACCCGCGTATTACGCGCTGCAAACACAACTAGTGCAGATTTTTTAAATTAATATTGCAAATTCTTCAAGCAAGGCAGATAAACGCGATGTTGACGCGCAGTCGACGCGTGTAACACAAAACATTCGTTGACGGCGCGTTCAAAAAACACTGCGTGCAAACCCCCTGAATAGTTACACTGATGATATTCATGGCATAACTTTAGACAGCGTTTATTAGTAAAGGGGGTTAACTGTTTAACATGAACTCATAACATACTCCCCCAGCTTAAACCAGATACCATCCGTAACTGACTAAGCTTTAATGGCTCTAACAGTCAGGCCGACCGATATATTATAATATGCTCTTCGCCCGAGTCATACGTGTGGACCGCTAAGCTTTATATGCAGACAGCTGAGCTGCCCCTCTTATAAATGACCCCCTTAGCTTCATGCAGAGCATGTTTCAAGACTAATCCAGATGGACCGACTATCTGAAAGCATACTGGATATAGAGACTTAGGTTTCGTTTCGACTTGTAAATGCATTTGTGATAAAAGCTAAAGAAAAGTATCTATCTATTTTATTATTGTTATTGACTAATTCAACTACACACACAAAACATGCTAGACACAAAAACAAAACTCATCATAAAAAATATTTAAATAATCTTTTTTTTTTCTTTATTTATTTAGGGACATTTATAACCGCAATACGTATGTCAGTCCCATCGTACCCTAAATACACATTTCTCATATCCGGGCCATCTTGCAACAATATTTACATCATAATTAACGAGTAACACATGTCAAAATGAACTAAAGGTACTAATGCGGGATAACTGGCCACACGGCTTCAAATAGGCGAGTAGCATTTTATTTTTTTTATGTTTGCCTACACTGTCCCACTCCTGGGCAAAGGCCTCCCTCCACTCCTTCCATCTTTCGCGAGCCCGCGCGTCCTCCTTCCAGTTTTGACGGAATCTATCCAGCTCGTCCCGCCATCTCCTACGTGGTCTGCCGCGACCTCGCCTCGCTGTTTCAGGGCAGTAATTCTGTGCTATTTGGGCCCACAGTTTGTCCGGCATACGGCAGACATGTCCTGCGCAGTCCCATTTAAGTTGGGTAGCCTTTTCAGCCACGTCAGCTATCTTTGTTTTGGAGCGCAGAATCGTGTTTCGAACACGATAGCGCGAGTAGCATAATTATGTAAATTAAATAAATAGGCATAAACTCATGATCATTCTCCTGCCCCTGTCCCAATTCATTTCGGCGCAGCACGTCTTTTTCTTCATACTTTTCTATTAGTCGTCATCTTGGTAAGTCGATAGAAAGGGGGTGGCCCTTTCTCACCATAAGTAAATAAACTATATTAATAAAAAACTTAGATTATGTCTGTCACAGTATGATTGTGAACACCGTTGGCTGGGTGCGGGTTGTTCGAAAGAGATACCGTGGCCCCTGGCACAGGCAACTAAAGGAACATGGGTGGGTTTTAGTCAGTAAAAGTCTGACACGCCCTTCCGCTCACCCCAGAGCGGGAGAGGTCATTTGATGAACCGACAAATTGTGAACTGAGTATCAAACTTGCATGCGACGGATCGCACCTTGCGCTAATACTAAATATCCAAGTAACTGCGACCGACTTCAAGTTTATTTAGGACACAAATTAAATGCGTTTAACGTATAAGATATGAAACCTGATTTACCTGCCTTTATCTTTTAGGTGAAGGACGCGTTAACATTGCTGATATGTTTTATAATTTCGCAGTTTCAGTCATTAGTTGCGGGGTCTTTAATTTAGGTTAATAATATGTTTGTTTGTTTTTTTTTTAAACGTTTCCCCACACTAGCAATTACTCCTCTCACATACACAAACAGCCAAATATGTGTTTTTGTGAAATGAGAATTACACAATTTACCTACTGATCCCTATATGGATATAGAGGTATGAGAAACAGGGTGTAAAGTTCACTCAACCTCCATAGAAAAGGGAGGATCCTTCGACCAGACGGGTGTTGTGTCTGGCGGGCAATTGCCCAACGACTGATGTCGGGAAGTTTGTTTGTATGCTAATTGCGCGGTAAACTCTGCTTGCAAGATGCAGGATTTGCGTGACGTCAGTATGACGCGTTGTTCGCATGTGGCGTTGTAGATACCGCTACATGGATTTATAAGCAACTAGCTTATGCACCCGACTTCGTCCGCGAGAAATTTCTCACTTCCCCGACCCATCCCGTCGCATCGCATCGCCTACCCGCGCTATTACTTCAATTTCGCTTAGCGTTCTTTTGGACGTTTTATTTTTATGTTTGCTCGGCTCCTAAGGGTCCTAGCGTGATGCTAAATAGCATATAGACTTCCTAAAAAATAGCATATAGCGTTCCTCAAAAAATAGCACATAGCCTTCCTCATAAAATAGCATATGGCCTTCCTCAAAAATTGGGCTATCAAATGCAAAAAAAAAATTCAAATTCCTTTCGACTTGTAGTTCCAGAGATTAGCGCGTTCAAACAAACTCTTCAGCTTTATTATGAGCTCCTTGTAATTATTGAATAGGATTAGAGACAACTTAATGATTTTATAAAGTTGTCTCTAATCCTATTCAATAATTACAAGTTAGGTTTACATTATAAAATCCGGTTTTGTAACCTAATCGTATTATACGTAGTTAATTTTTCAAAAATTATCAGATAGATCACAGTCAGAATCAATTTAATTTAAATGTATAGTAGGTTTCAAAAACGAATAAGGAAACACAAAAATGAAAAGGTTAGCGGTTAAAATTCCAACTATACCAACATAAAAGAGAATAATTTAAAAAAAAAGATTCAGTAAAAAAAAACAGTTAAAACCTTAACCTTAACTTTACTTACCTACAGTAACCTAAAAAGTCCTTTTACTTGTCTCTAAATTACTTTCTCTTTGATTATACAGTTTAAAACCCCATATACGTTTGAATTATGTACACTTATGTGGGTAACGATGCCATTGTACCGGTCTTGGATCGTTCTTTCTCCAAAACGATAATAAATATGAATGCAATTTTATACAGGTTCACAACATAACAGTTTAAAACAAGACTTTAGAACTGACATTTTGCTAAATAATACATACCAAAGTATTCAGTATTCATGGCTTAGTAGAAGAAACTTACGCCAATAATTCATAATAATATCAATTACAGTGCAATTTTATAATCATATACAATCACGTGTATGTTTTATTTTTTTTAACTTGCAACATGTATGATTAAGAATCTACTGATCAATTCAGATTGAATATCCTTATTCAGTTTAAGAATTCATTACATAAAATGTCTAAAACTAAAGCTTCAATCATTATTTATAAACAATAATAGAATTAAAATTCAGTCGTACCAGCGCAGCGACACGAAGAACAAGAACATTAATAGATAAACCTAAAATTTTTTGTACATTGCATAATAGCTTAGAAAACAACAAAAATAAATGTTTCCGACCAAATTGTTTTTTATTTTCTAGATTATTTGATATCATGTCTGCAAACTTAGCTTGAGAATTATGTTTAATCAGGAAGACTGGTGTAGCCATCTTTCGTTACCTAACCTGTTGTAATTGCAGCTGTTTTCTAATCATTAATCAAATCAGCCATAGGCCTTCCCTGAGTTGCGTCATGATGACCGGTTACTAGGTCTTCCGGCAGTCCATCCTAGATATCTTCAAGGCACTGGTGAATCTTGCTGCATGTAGATAACTTGTTTGTATTTCACAACTAGCTGTTGTCCGAAGTCTCATTCGCATCCTAGGTGAACCAGTTCAACATTTTTTCTTTTTCTTTGAAGACATCCGCAGGGATACCCTCCGTCTGGGGAGAACGGACAGTTATGACTAACTGCATAATCAGCCTATAATGTACCCGCTGCTAGGACACGGGCTTCTTCAGAGAGAGTGGGCACCACGCTGGCACCTACCCTTGCAAGGGTTCGTGCATGTCGCAGTTTAAAATGTCTAACTGCGACCGACTAAAGCTTCTAAAACCCATCCAAAACTACACGGTTCCACAGCCATAAGTCGGGGACCCGGGAGCATCTTAGGTATCCAGGGGGTCTACTCCGAAGTACAAAGTGTGAATGTTTGGATCAGACCGACACATGGCCGAATTATTATTTTTTTTATTTCATCTTCCTTAAAATAAGAGTTAAATCAAGAGTTCCGCAACGAATCCACACTTTCTTGCAGCTGGTAGTTGCAGAGTTGACTCAACTGCAGTATCTTCATCAAGCACCATGCCACTTGCATTGTTGTTGTAAACAAACTAGCTTACTACAAATACTTTTAAAACGCTTAAAAATGACAAAGCATGCATCGACGCAGAACCACTGATATAAGTAATTACATTTGGCGTGACGGTCTACGGAACTCGATCGCATGCGCGCGCGCATTCAGGGCCAACCGGCGCCGATTAACGGACGCACTCACTTTTATGTTCGAATTTAAAAAATAACTGTATCAACTTTGTGTTTATTGTGGTAGTGAACAACAACTTTGGCGGACGCATCGGGAATTTGGAAGGTTTGTTTATTTTATTTTTGGGTATAATAAGTTAATGGTATAATATAGTTTTATTTTAAAAAATATTTTTGTGTACCTACTTTGGATTCGCGATAAATGGTTGTTATCTATTTTTTGTGTAACTCATTTGGTAAACTTATAGGTATATGAATAGTCATTTAAAATATTTCAAATATGCACGCGTAATTAACATGCGACATAGCAAGAATTACGTTAACTACTTATGTTTCAAAATATGAAAGCAACTGCACGAAACAATTCTCACCTCTCCTGCAAATAATATAAAACTAAAATAACGAGAAAGTACCACCAAAGCAAAAAAATGGTCATCCATAAAACATACTTGGTAGACATTCAGTTCATTTGTTCTAGTTTATTTGTTCTCATTACCGCACTATAGAATCGAATTGCTGCAGATGCAAGAAAGGTTTTGCAGCCCTTGACATAATTGTATTAGTTAAAGAATATTTTGTTGGTCATTTGGTCAACTCATTGTACTAAACCTGGGCAATACGGGCGTGTTGTTTATGAAAGGTTATCATCACCATTTCAGAACTTAGAACAAGATAAAATGCACAAAGAATAGCCAATTTTGGCGTTTTTTACCTTTTCCTAACCAGCCGATCCATTCTGTAGAATACTCACCGTGAAAAAAAAAGTGTCAATCCCTAGCATTAGTTGGAATGACAGCTCATTCCACGCTCACTTCACCTACCTTTTCACTGTGAGATGGTTACAGAATCGCACTGCAGTTTTTAAGTTTTTTTTCCAAAGCCCTGGTGTGTTTGCTCGCGAATTTTACTTAATTATCTTATATCCATGCTAATTATTCAAAATTTAATTACACAATTGAAACGCTCATTGCGGTTTTAATTTAATACAGGTAATTTGTATTACTTCGAATGCAAAACCACTGTTTAGTATTATGCATTTAATAAACAATAAAACATTTATAGCCTTAATTAGATACACACGAGCACCTGTCGGTAAAATTGAAACCGGTCTATTTTCTTAATAACACACTATGAAGCGAGCTTGAAGTGTCTTGAAGTTCCACCAGATGCTGAGGATCGACAGTATTGACAGCTCACTTCATCAAAATTTTCACGGTGAGATTTTTACAGAATAGCACTACCGGTAACTTTGATGGACGTTAAATAAATAATATTAACTAACTCCTTTATTCATAAACGTTGCTTTTCCGACGTTTAAACGTCACTCAACAATCTCACTATGTAATGGATGGACACCCATCCACGAACCGACCTCGGCAAGTGTTGTATGTCACCATAGCAACGCAAAAATCTTCATACATCCCGTTCGTACACTTTGTATGAACCACCGCACTTTTTTGTGTTGAAATGCGATGTGAACCGCATATGCACTTAGCTTTATAGAACATTTAATTATGTACTAAGTGCAACTCTAGATGAAGTTTCGTTCTGAGTCTGTGAGATTCTGATCGCTAACGTCATGTCCTTAAGGTAAACAGGTTTCTTTAGTAAGTGTGTGTAGGTCTGGTATAAGTGCTAAGTGCATTGCATATAATTTAGAGGCAACTTAATTTACCGCTTGTGAGTCACGTAAAAAAGTTGTATAAAAAAAGTCTAAATTACCTGCGAATTAATTTTAATGGCCAATTATTTTCTTAGCAGCCAGTGACATTAACTTTAGGAACAATATGAAAATGACCTCACAAGCTCTTTATAGGTGGCTTGTGGGAAGGTTATAATTAAAGCCGCACGGGTCGATGGATCAGGTTAAGCTACGCTTGCCGCGGTTTATCCGTGGATGGGTGATCGTCTTTACATCCCAAAGACCCCTCCACGTCTCGGAAAACACGTTCTGCCGTTGGTCCCGGCTGTCATTCGTGGATCTTTGGCAGTTTCGTTTCGTTACGATTCGTCAGTAGGCCGAAAGTCAGACAACCAGTCTTACCAAGGGTATTGTATTACCCAGTAACTGGGTTGTGGAGGTCAGATAGGCAGTCGCTCCATGTAAAATACGGGTATTCAGCTGTATCCGGTTAGACTGGAAGCCGACCCCAACATAGTTAAATAAATAAATAAATCCCTGGACATTTCACACAGCACCATTTGTCCCAAGCTAAGCAACCTAATGCTTGTGTTATGGTAACAAGATGGCTGATAAACTACTTATATACATTTTTTTTTTGTAAATACATACATATTATAGATAGAAAAACACCCAGACTCGGAACAAATACATGTAGGTCATACAAATATTTGTTCCGTGCGGGAATCGAACCCGCGACACGCAGCGCAGCAGTCAATCGCTTAACCACTGCGCCAACCGTGCCGTCGAGTTGAGTCAAGTTGAGTTGGGAAAAAGCTGGGCAGATGATGAAGAAGAAGAAGGCCAGCTATAAGCTACAATGCCATAAGTGCTAGTCATGGATTATCTAGCCTCTTTTCAACTATCTGAAGTCATGCAAATAACCTAAGATGTCACCATCTCCGCCGCTAGGCTCACTCATTGTAAAAATGAATACACCCAATTTATCTACTCACGTTTATTCTTATCACTAGTAAAACACAATAAAGAAAGCCTTAAAACTTAAATTAATCATAGAAATCGTACTTATAAGATATTCTAATGAAAAACCATGTTTTTAAAAAATTCTCCTTACAAATATGACCTCGCAGCCGCTTGCCATTTTTATGACAACCATGGCGTCGTCGTTGCGACGTCATTACACTTATTGATTTACAAATTGCAGGTAACATTTATTTCGTTTTACTATTTTTAGCACTCCATTTTAACATTGAATTAATTCTTTATTGCTTAAAACATTTAAACATCTTTTTAAACACGCACCATGTTTTTCCGCTTGACCAGTAGTTAAAAGTATTTCCATTAATCAAAAATTAACCAAAAACCTTTATTAAACTAACGCATATCGCTTATTAATCAGGAAATGAATTTAGCAATAGAAAATTTATTTTTTAAACCTAAGTTTGAATAAACCTTCAGTTATGATTTGCTATTATAGTAACCGGAAATCATAACATGGCTTTTTACATTGAAAAGTAGCAAACTGAATACAACAATCAAATCTAAACTAATTTAAACCTATCCAGTCATGTTTAACTGTTAAGTTTGAACATAAAGTTAATATTTTAAAAGTTTAAGTTAGCCTTGCGTCGACATATATCAAACAGAAATGCTAATGCTATACAGGTAGGCAGGGACATCGACCGCTAACCTGTTACCATGGATTCAGAACATGATTCTGAAGCCCTTGCACTAAAAGTTTTCGTCGGTTATTTTAAAAAATAATGCTATTCCATAAATTTTGATTGCGGAGGTACCAATAGCACATTTTATTGAAATATCGGTTTTTTTTATAACTGACGAGTCGTTTCTACGCTAGGGGGTGTAGAATTCATCAGCCTGTATTTAGATCTCTGTTTGTTATTAAGGTAGCGACGAGTGTTTTTTTACGAACGGTCTGAAATAATGTCGTCAACATAATTTATTTAAATAATTTTACGAAGAATGTCTGTATTCCAATAGATTTAAATTACGGAAATGCTGGTGTTTATAAAGGTCAATTCATCGTTCACGAGACTGCACAAACTTGTTTATAGCAGAAACTGTGTCGGTATATTCTATTTATTGTGATGACTACAATCCATACTAATATTATAAATGCGAAAGTAACTCTATCTGTCTGTCTGTTACCTTTTCATACCTTAATGGCTAAACGGATTTCGATGAAATTTGGCACACAGAAAGGATTAGTTTTATCCTGATCCAATGCCCACCATGGAGCAACTCATTCCCAAAGGATAATGAATTGAAACACCCCATCGACCAACAGACTTGAAATAATATCAATCAGTGAGCTGATCATTTTTCACGCTCACTCTGCGTTCGCATTATAAGCATAATGCAGGCGGGCCGGGCGGGCAGGCGGGCAGGTTAGGTAGTGACTCCATGTAAAATACTGGTATTCAGCTCCAACTGGTTTGTCTGGAAGCCGACCCCAACATAGGTGGAAAAAGGCCAGGCAGATGACGATATAAACAAAACCCCGGGCAAAATTTAATATTCATTATAAATTCATATTAAAATATCTTCAGTCTCTCTATAGTAATAAATAAAATAAAAATCGTTTACTTGTACACACACAAAAACCAAATAGTACAAGGAGAAGTCTTAGGATTAAGTTGTACAGCAGTGACACAGTTTGAGGTCTAAACATCGAGTAAAGGTATTATAATATGAATTCTAGACCACACAACCTAATTAGCTATTTCTATTTTTGGACTACTTGATACATACTTTATAGGAGCTATACATATAGGGTATATTATCATATTTCTAGAACTCAAACTAGTTTGATTGTGCACTATGACATAATATTATATAGCTATAAATATAAATGATTGTGGATTCTTCTTTTTCAAATACTCACATACAATTTGTAAATAATAATAATAAATATTTGTTTCCTTATGCACATTATTTTCGGATAATTGTCCAAAGGAAAAGATCGTAACAATATCCACTTTACATATCTTTACCTGTTTACGCTTTTAAAATTTAAAAGGGTTTTAAAAGGGTAGCGTCATTTTACCACCAGCATCCAAAATTAACAATGCTAATGCATTTTTTATATTTTGTATTGACTGTCTTTTTCCTGCGATTTCTTTCTCGTGGAAGTAGCAAGACACCACAATATGCTGAAATAGCAGCTACGTTTTTATAAAAAAATCCCTGTGTACTCTTGTAAGTTACGTTTGTAAGTTTTGGTCTCAGCAGCCAGAATAAAAAGAGAGTCAGGACTGGCGATGCGGGAGTTAGCAACGTATAGTTGTCCGTGTGAGAAGCAGTACATCCTGAGGTTGACACCCGCAGCCTTCAGTGGGAATATCCCATAGCTTGGGAAGTTTTTCGTTTTGAGTGTATAAATGAACGCCTGCGTTCCTGAATACACTGACTGACACATTCTTACAGATTATTCCTGACGAACAGCTATCACAAAAAAGTAGTAGACTGTAAACAAACGGGATTTCTCATTAACTGACATAACTATAGGTATTTATTTTAATTAAAACTATAGACCACAGAAGGTCTAATGTTCATGTTTTCGTTCGTGAACTTTCTACGAACTATCATATAATAGTATAACAAACAAACTTAGGTTTGCAAAGCGTCGGGCTTATTGGTTAATTCGCATGAATTTAACTGTAAATGCTTTAAATGTTACGAAGAAGGACATTATGTCCGAATAAATTGTTATTTTTTGTCAAGTGTTGTTAGGCTGTTGATGTTGTATCTACAAAGTTTTTAGTTTTGACAGTAAATATCAATTGATATTTACTGTCAAAACTAGAAATTTAGTTAAAGCAGATTCAATCGATGACATCGACGCGCAAGCGTGTTTTATTTTGAAAAACAAGAGTTTATAAATAAACTTTAAATGCAATTTCCACTTGTTTTCGCTTAGCTCTGTCTAAAAATAACTGTTTGTCACATTTGGAATACGTTTACGTTGTGTGGATATTAGTTTTTATGAATTGTATGGGCGTCATTTCACAAAAAGTAGCCTAGCAAGATTTCGTGGAATATTTCCAGCGTCATGAGAAAAGCATGGATAATCCTATTAAAGTACAAGCCACAGAGTAAATTTGAAAGTAAATAATATGATAATTGTATTGCCGAACATGAGTATTTTCGAAGACCGAACCTAATTTTTATGTGAACGCAAACGGCGAATCGAACCTCAAATGATTTGTATTTTACTTTCCTAAAAATATTATTGAACACTCTAATATACGAGTAATAGAATGCGCCTCTTTTTATGTACCTCTAATCCCCTAATCCTATAATTGCTATAAGTCCTAAAAATACTAAATAACTGTGAGAAAAGGCAAAAAAGCTGAAAAGAGGTTAAATTATTTAAAAAAGCGTACATCATTAGAAAGTTTATAAGTTTTTAGAGAATCTGCTAAATATTTTTCAATTCCAACTTTACAATTTATTTATAAATTTCATTTCCAATTGGTTTCTTATTAATTCGCAGTGACAAAACAAAATGGCGCCGTATACAGAAAAACGTCAAGTAAGCTTCCCCCGATTGGAGTACCCGATCCTGAGGGAAGCGATGCCAAAATCTGCACAGAACTGGCTGAAGGGCAAGCGACTGCAAGATGGCGCCGAAGATTTGTGGCGGATACATGACAGTCTGTATGATTTAACGGACTTCGTGACTGCACACCCTGGAGGATCCCATTGGATTTCTGTTACTAAGGTACGCTTGGTAATAGTTTTATTAGATCAAAGTTCGTTTGCGTGACCGTTTTTCTACCTTCGTTTTTTACCCACATCATTAAATTAATTGTTCTGTGTATCAAACTTCAGTTCGACGGGTATTTTCCACATTTAAATCGAGTCAACAAATACTAGTTTTTTTATAGTATCAAAGGCTCTGAAATACTCACTTAAGTATTTCGGAGCAGGAAGTTCCTCGTTACAACCATCTAAACTTTGAACAAAGGTACCGCACAATTAATCTTTTGAAGTTCAAACAAATCTCAAAATGTTTTCCTTCTCTTCTATTGAAGTAGGACAAACCCGTAAATGATTTTCCTCTTTCATTGGACGATAAAAAATGACCACGACTGCCCGGGCTGGGATCCGGTCGCGATAAATGGCGACAAGCTCCATTTCTATCACATTGAGACCTGATACTGTCATTTGCGAGCTGCGAGTGTACAATGAATACTACATCTCTGTTACGGACATGGTATCCAATAGATTTCAACTGTTATTTATTCAATTTATTTTCTGTACAATATTACAATCAAGTAATATACCGTTTTAAAACCATTAAGCACACTCACAGACTCACGTATTTATTTTAAGGGGCAGCTGATAAAACGCTTCTTAGGAAAATTTATGAATAATCAAACCGATGATATTGACAAAAATTTTTCCGCATAATTTCATTTGCCAAATTATTACATAGCAAAAAATCTCTCCACAAATAATCGTAACGTAAACCTAATGTTTGGCAGGTGAACGCTTAAACAATTACTTGTTTTTACCAACTAGTACTTTTACCAATTTTTATGTAGTCAAATATTTCAGTTGGAAAAACTCATTTTACGCAAAATAATATTTGCCAAATATTTAGTAGGTATCGTCAGTTTTCAATTTATCATTTCTAACTTTGAAGACGTATTATTACAAGGGTGTTTTTTTCCACTTGGGACAAATTCTAAACAGGTAAAATTAATATTAACTATTCTGGTAGTATAATTTTTTTCAGGTGTAGCATTTTTTTGAATAATTAATCTCGTCTAACTAGTTCAGTTTCGGGAACCCTGTTTTTTTTCTATATTATAATCTAGTCGTTTCCGGCACTAGCCGGCCGCTGCCGCGGCACCGCTCGCTTCACTCGCTCGGCTCGTGCATAGGAGGTCACAGTTTTAACCTAACCTAACCTAACCATTTTTTTTTTAATTAACCTCGTCTAACTAGTTCGGTTACTACTAGGTATTACTATTTAGGTGAACCACCACAAAAAA
Source organism: Apamea crenata (assembly GCA_949629185.1). NCBI lineage: Eukaryota > Metazoa > Arthropoda > Insecta > Lepidoptera > Noctuidae > Apamea > Apamea crenata. The sequence continues at coordinate 7,677,788 of OX451356.1, read as the reverse complement.
AGAAAAAAAATATGGATGAAAACGACAGAATTAATCGAATTCTGCCACACAAGTCTGAATTCTCCGAAATTAAATTACGTCCATTTAAAAAAAAAAAATAATTGTAAGGTACAAATATTTTGTATTAAATAAATGATTATATATTAAAATAAAATTGCATGTTTTAATTATATATAATTCCCAAAAAATCTTATTTTTGCCTTTATATTTTTTGCCGTAACAAATCATTTGACCAAACGTTTATTGTCTAAAGATTGTTTGCTGTAATATATCATTTGATTAAAGACCAAATGCCTACACGACATTATCCTTGATAATATTCTGCCAACTAAAAATTTTAGTAAATGAAAATGTGCGTACTAAAATCATTCCAAACATTGCATTGGTATAAAAAAAGGTTGCTAAAATTTGTTTGGGTAGTGAAATTTTGGCAAGCAAAACGGCAGGATCCCAAAAATAACACATTACGATAACCTTATTTGCCTTGCCCCGCGACAGCAAACAGCTGTTGGTAGAATAGTGGTCATATATTTGATTTAAATTGACTCAATTTTCGGGTTTTGGGCTTGTGAACAGCGTTTAGAGGATTCCTACGATAACATTGATTGATGTTCGATACGCCACGGAAGCGTATCGAGTGGTTATGAATAGCTATGTAGATATCCAAAAGGCTAGTCGTTATCAGTTAGAATAGTAGAGCTGCCATTCAGCGAAAAGAAATATATTTCAAGTATGTACAATATTCAGATCAGATTGTTGACCGTTTGAATCAATGCAAAGCAATGCTTCAGTTATTGAACCAATTGTAACAAGGGGTTCTCAGTTACTCTCTCGAACACTTGAGACGATGGTAAATGCTGCAAATTACGACCAAGTACGATCCCGTTTCTTTGAAACATTTCTGAATTACCAAACTCGGTTACATAAACGTCTCATTCAGTTATGATGTTACATAAATAATGAACTTGTCTACTTGGAGTGAAACCTGTCTTACTTACAATACATCTAATAACAACTCTGTATTTGACAACACGCCTTACCTTGTTCCTTTAATTATTTATGAATGTAACAGTTTATTATGTTAATTAATTGTGAATTCCATTTGTGTTTAAGCTTCTCATTTGCTTAACGTAAGCAATTAACTAATGAGTTGTTCGATATTTGTGGAATTGGTCCTCAAATTTTTTTTTTTTTTTAAACGTTGCCCCACACTAGGAATTACTCCTGTATCGTGGGTGTGGGTGCGTTCACAAACATTTAAACTCACATACACAAACAGCCAGACCCGGAACAACTACCTGTAGGCAATACAAATATTTGTTCCGTGCGCGAATCGAACCCGCGACACGCAGCGCAGCAGTTGATCGCTCAGCCACTGCGCCAACCGTGTCGTCAAATTAGGTTGGTGGTTGGGTAGTATGTATTTTGGAAATAATAAATTGGAGGTAAACCTACTATAATTATAGTCCTTATCGATTTCGATAACGGCGACCCTTTGCAATTATTATTTCCTAGCGTTTATTACTCGGCAGACCGAATTTTGTTTTTAATACCCGGTCACAACTAATGCAATAGAGTTGGCCGGCAGAGTTAAAGGTATACGTATAGAAGGGGTTAGGTCTCTGTTTACGTACAGTCACGAGCACCAATATGTCAACACTTAGCCACTTTCAATTGCGATTGTTTCGTGAAATAACATAATAATAACGAATGCAACGTTCAAATACGACACATTACATGAACCTATGGGTTCGAAAATGCTATGTTCGTAACAACATAAAATTTTATTCAAAAATAAAGGAGTAAATCGATCGATCGAATAAAGCCGAGTGTGTACATACTTTTGCTCGTGACTGTACTTGGAGTTCTTCGGTTAGTGTATCGAGGCATTTTTCTGTTTTTTTTTTTAAATTAAACCTACTAATTAGTAAAGAATAGTATAGTATATAGAACAGGATAGTATTCAGTTAGAAAATGATAAAGAGAGAATGAAAATTAATGAGAATTCATAAGTTCGGAATACTACCAAAGTACCTAATTATGAAAGCAATAACTGTATAAAGGTTAAACTGTAATGTATGTTGATGAAATTCTATATGAGGTCGAGAATATTGAAAAGGAACTGAACGCTTTGAATTTAAATAGGTTATTTTACGTCAATGATGTAAATGGGATACTATAGGAAACAGAAATAGAGGTGCTTGTGGCTAAGTAATAACAGCAGTACGGGTCGATCGATCAGATTAAGCTACACCTGCCTCGGTTGGTTCGTGGACCATCTTTACATAGCAAGACCCCTCTGTGTCTCAGAAAGCACGTTAAGCCCTCGGTCTCAGCTGTGATTCGTGGATCTCTGACCGCCGTTACGGGTCATCAGAATCCCGAAGGTCTAACAACCAGTCTTTCTAAGGGGTATCGAATTACCTAGTAATTGGGTTGTGGAGGTCATATAGGCAGTCACTCCATGTAGAAAACTGGTATCCAGATGCATCCGGTTAGACTGGAAACCGACCCCAACTTAGTTGGGAAAAGGCCAGGTAAATTGACTGTGAAATTATAACAAATATTTTTTGGTGTTCCTCAGGGCACAGACATAACAGAGGCCTTCGAGACACATCACCTCAAAGGCGTTGCAGAGACTCTCCTACCAAATTATTACAGAAGAAAAGCAACAAAACCAAGAAACCAACCTTTCACATTCAAAGAAGATGGGTTTTACAAGACCTTGAAGTTGAAAGTCATGGCGCAACTGACTGAAATACCTAATGACATTAGGAACAAGAGTGATTTCGTGTCAGACTCCTTACTATTTGCTTTGCTTGTTCTAAGTCCCATGACTTGTTGGGGCTGGACTCAGAGCTTCATTTTTGGAGCCTCCTTGACTGTCTTGAACGGATTAGTCCTTAGTTCCCTCGTCACTTGTGCACATAACTATTTCCATCGCAGTGACAGTTGGAGGATGTACTTATTTAACTTAAGCGGGTTGTCGTATAGGTGAGTTTTTATTTATATTACCATTAATATTTTTAGACTTATTTACTTGTTTGACGACACGATTTTTACTTTGTACAGTAAGGGAAATTAAATGTTAAGCAAATTGACACCCTACGTCAATTTGCCGTGTATCTCTTCATACGACCGTCAAAGAATAACATAGGGACCATTCTCGTAATTTTAAGAACGTTTACAGTCTTAATCTATTAAAAATACCATTAATTTCCCTACATTTTTGACAAGTTTTTGACGTTGATTTTCGCTGAAATGAGATTGCGAGTAGATCTTGAACTTTTTAATTACGAAAATTGGCCTTCAGTTGTGTTTAAAATACACGGACAATTTAAGTTAATAGTCGATTTGGTAAGCAATTAATTCCCGTCACTTAACATACATATTTGTGACTACGTGACAACTACGTGATTTTTTCTAGACTCATTTATTTTGTTCCTAACACTCAAGCAAAATATATATTTTACTAGCTGCGTCCCGCGGTTTCACCCGCTTAAGCTTATCGTAAGCGTATCCTATGTGTTAATACTGGTTATAAACTATATGTGTGCCAAATTTCATCCAAATCCGTTCAGCCATTTGAGCGTGAAGAAGTAACAAACACACACACTCACTCACAAACTTTAGCCATTATAATATTATAATATAAGTGTGATTAAAACATGAGGTGCTATTCAATGAACTAAGCCAAAGTAAAGAAATACTAACTAAACAGAAAAATAATCTAATTCAAACCAAGAAATGAAACGATTAGAAAATAATACGTCCGCCTTGGACTTGACCTCCGACTTGAAACCACAGTGTAACATATAACAATGAACTAATTGCGCTGTATCGTATACACGAAGATATAATTATCAAGCTATACATTTCCAGTTTGAGCTGACCTCGCATTGTATAGGTTTTACGTACAGTCAGAAGTCAGCTTATACTGGAAATGTATAGCTTGATAGGTCGTCGTGCGTACCAACTGTCTGTGTTTATTATAATAATTGCATTCAATGCATTGCTATTTTAAGACTGTTTTTTTTGTTATCTGCTTGATTGATAGTTTTTTTGGGCGGTACCAATCGTTCTAGCTTTTAATTCTTAACTTTATTCATACTTAATATTACATATCGGACGGTTAAGCACAGAATTAACACTGGATGGATGAAATGGCGGCAGGTCACGGGAACAATCTGCGACTCCCGCATTCCCCTTAAACTTAAGGGGAAGATAGACTAAGATAGACTTAGAACCCAGCAATGCATAAATGTGTAAGCTGTCACGCCCTTTAGGCCTGGAGGCTTTTATTTGGGTAGTAAGGTTTTTTTTTTATTTTTTTTTATTTACATTTTAATTAATTATTTTTTAGCTTGAGTACGTATAGTTTTTATTATATTTGTTGGTATATTGGCGTGGCTAGCTGACATATTATGGCAAATAATTAAATTTTATGTTCTGGTTTTGTAATGTTAATTACCGAACATAAGTACCTAGTATTGTATACATTCGTATTTTTTTAAATTGAACAGACAGCTGTGCTGCTGGGGAGTTTGTTGCGCCACTTCTTCTTCCCAGCGATAGCACTAGGAAGTGGTGAAGGGCGGGCGTTTTTGGGGGACTGTCTTTTGTAATTTTGACGTTCAAAAAGTGCTGATTCTCAGCCTAATTTGAATAAATGACTTTTGATTTGATTTGATTTGATATACAAGACCATGGTTAGACCTGCCTTGTATGGATCAGAATGTTGGGCCACAAAAGGGTTGAATGAAAGGCAATTGCATGCAGCTGAGATGAGAATGCTGAGAAGGATGTGTGGTGTTACACGAATGGATAGAATATGAAATGAGTATATAAGAGGAAGTTTGAAAGTGGCACCGGTAGCTGAAAAGTTGTGTGGAAACCGGTTGTCATGGTATGGGAATGTATTACGGAGGAATGAGGAAAATGTCGTGAGGAAAGTTTTGAGTATGAATGTCGATGGCTATAAGAGTAGGGGAAGACCAAAGAAACGTTGGATGGACTGTGTGAATGATGATATGGTTAGAAAGGGGGTGACTGTCGAGATGGCGGCTAATAGAGGAGTATGGAAGAAAAATACATGTTGCGCCGACCCCAAATAAATTGGGATAAGGGCAGGGGAATGATGATTCCTACTTAATATTACAAATGCGAATGTAACTGTCTCTGTCTGACTGTTACCTCTACGCCGTAACGGTTGAACGGATTTGTATGGCTGACCCTTTTTACACCAAAAATATGTAAATAGCTTAAATGGCTAAAATAGCAACTTATTTTGTTCTGCAACGCAAACCCAAAGCATACTCGTATATTTCAATTAAACCAATTACAAGCACTTTTGATTTGGCAAGGAGTCGGTTAGTCAGAGTGATGAAGCTAGTTGCCCATTCCATAGCGTAGTAGTTTCCTATGGAGAAGAACGGGCAAGAAACTCCATAGACACTCTGTTTAGTCAAAATATTGTTACATTTATAGTATAAAGCATTATGAAATGTAACGTAACACCTGTCAAACAGAGCACCTGCCATCTTACCTCTTCACTACCCTTGGTTGACTGGTAGAGAATCTCTTAGGCATTAAGTCTGCCTTTGTACCTTATTTAATAATAATAATATCCCTGGACATTTCACACAGCACCATTTTTGTCCCAAGCTAAGCAACCTAATGCTTGTGTTATGGTAACAAGATGGCTGATAAACTACTTATATACATTTTTTTTTTTTTTTTGTAAATACATACATATTATAGATAGAAAAACACCCAGACTCGGAACAAATACATGTAGGTCATACAAATATTTGTTCCGTGCGGGAATCGAACCCGCGACACGCAGCGCAGCAGTCAATCGCTTAACCACTGCGCCAACCGTGCCGTCGTTATTGTATGCGAGAAGTTTAAATCTATTATACACATTCTATATACATACAAAGAAATACAATTTTAAAGTACCAGCTTTTTATTAAATGCATATGAAAGTATATACGGTAAATATAACAAAAAAACATTATTTTTTTTTAATATGTCTGTCTGTTTGTTTATTCCGGCGAATCTCCGAAACCCAGACCGATTTTGACGGGACTTTTACTGAATAGTTGATGTTATAAGGAGTAACTGAGGCTGCAGGAGTATTTTTACTTTAGAAAAAGAATAAGGGTTCCGAGCATGAAATCCAATTTATTTTCCGCAAGCCGCAGGCACTGCTAGTAAATAAATAAACGTAGCTAATATGACGTCTTTATTCCTTAAGATGGCAGTGCAATGCAACATAAAGTTTGACTGCAGAGTAGGTACGAATATTGCACGCCATAAACTAATATTGCTTGCTTGTTTAGAGCAGCGGTGGCACAGCGATAACGGCCGCAACTTACCAGTTGTAGGTCGTAGGTTCGAACCCAGACAGGCGCTTTACTTTGTATAAATTATTTCATCACCACTGCTCTCAAAACGGTGAAGGAAAACCTCGTGAGGAAACCAGCACCAGCAGGCTTAGAACTAAATACTCGAAGACATGTGACATCTACCAACCCGCACTGGGCCCGCGTGGGCCCACTCCCTCTCACAGAAAGGAGGCTTGCGTCCCAGCAGTGGGAACATTATAGGCTGATTATGCTTGCTTGTTGACTTATGAAAACTTTCCAAGATAATTTCGCTATTACTTACTTAAGTAACGGGTGTAAGATGTAGGTGCTATTAGTTAAAGTCAAGTTGAATTTAACATTTATTCCGAGTAATGTTTCTTTTATTTAATGTCGATAAAATAGTAACTGTAGATACAAGTAATCTTCATTAACGATAAAAAGTTACAAAAACAAATGTGTGACGTGGACGCGATTATTATTATCGCGCGCACCATTCTTTTGATCAAAAGACGTGGACAATATTCAGAGGTTTCTTGAATACCTTAGATATTCTTTGTTTTCTTATTCGTGCTACTTACGAGTATAAGCTTACTTACCTTCAATTACAAATATAAATCTCATTGAAATCTTATATCTTAATTTATCACATTGTTGACCCTGTCTGCTTCGTTTTTATTCATTAATCGTAGCCAGGTATTTATAAGAATAATAAGTAAAATTACTTGTGTCCGTTGTCATGAAACAAACTTCCGTGTGCATATTTTCGTGTCTGTCAGTTGAGGCATGAAAGCATGACAAAAGAACATACAGACTCACTTTTACATTTCATTTTCTGACACTACTTCGTATGACCCCAGGAGCATCTACAGCTTGGACATGAACTGCAGTGGTTTCATTTGAAAGCAATTAGGTAGGTTCCCGAATAGGTCGCTGCCAACAGTACAATTTGCCAAAATGGGAAATCTAGGCCCATTGCACACCCAGTGCAATATTGTATCGTTTCTGACCACACAGTATCCCATAAATGTGCTACACTGGCCATACTGTACTTTAGACGATTAATGCTCGGCTCCTATGAACAAAAACGAATCGTTTTGCTTACCGATGGTAGCATTTTTTATTGCCAAACTGGGCATATAAATAGATTAATATGCAAATTTTTACCTGTGATAGCTAATTACATATGGGGAGGTTTACTTTGCAACCTCCTTCTGCGAAGTAGTAATGCCACAGATTACTAAATAGTTACTACGTAACAGATACTTCACTCAGTAGAAAATGTCCAATACCTACTGCTATAATAGCCTACTCCGTCGCGTCAGCAATCGCTGCATGCTAAAAATGTGCCTAAATGCTCAAACGTACAGTTGTGATTGCTTCGCACCGCACGATCCCACAGCAATCGCAGGGCTGCCTCTTCGATAAAATTAAATTAACATAACTTTTTGTGTCAATGTTATTGAGAACTGTGAATATTTTCTGACTATAGGTGGTAGGTTAAAACTGTATCGTTTATAAAATATTTTTTTTATAAATTGGTTCTGACAGTGCAATACACCTGGATAAAACATAATTATAGAGATAGAGAGTAGTAGTAGTAGTATAGAGCACATAAGGCACTAGACGGCATCGTAGGTACGCGTACGAACGAATGGAACGATTAAAATGGAACAACGTTGCGCTTCGCTTGCGAAACCCGCACTGAATTTGGTCCTCAAACGGCCCGAGACCGGTCGGCCAGGCGGTAGGTAATTATAGCGCGCAAGTACATGGAGTGACGGAGGCCTGGTAATGCTCGCGAAGGTGGAGGCGGAGCGCGCGAGGGTGAGGCAATCACTGCGCCCTCACGCCCCTAGTCGCCGCAGGAGACGCCCTGGCCCTGGACTCAGTCAACAGCCGACTCCCGGCCACCGTAGGCACGGGCTTGCGGGCGGCGAGCAATGGGCAGCTTGCCGCCCGATAAGGACCAGGCCCGGGTCGACGGTGCGTTGTGTTCCACGCTCGCCTCAAAGAGATGTCCGCACGAACTGACGGGGTCCACTAGGGCCGATGCCTGCCAGGGCCGCGGGTTGTTCGAAAGAGATACCGTGGCCCCTGGCACCACAGGCAACTGAAGGAACACGGGTGGGTTTTAGTCAGTAAAAGTCTGACACGCCCTTCCGCTCAGCCCAGAGTGGGAGAGGTCATTTGATGATTTCCCACCCAAAAAAAAAGGGTTTACTTTGCAAAGCTATGAGGTCTTTGCTTCATTATTGGTAAAGATACAAGAGTCTTAATTTTAACCAAAAACGGTCCGTAAATTATATAAATCGGCCACTAGGGAATGCCACTAATGCTAAACGTGGCCACTTACAAGATCCAAACGCTGGGGAGTTTGTTGCGCCACTTCTTCTTCCAAGCGATAGCAATAGGAAGTGGTGAAGGGCGGGCGTTTTTGGGGGACTGTCTTTTGTAATTTTGACGTTCGAAAAGTGCTGATTCTCAGCTTAATTTGAATAAATGACGTTTGATTTTGTTTTAGAACGAATTAAAAAGTAGGTATTTCAGATAACCAAAAATAATAATAATTAATCGTTTATTAACCAAATTGTGTTCTTACATTTCCTTATAACTAATCGTAGGTACAAATAAACTACTCCTAAAATGATTGTTACAAGGGAAACATAATTTTATATTTTAACTTGTGGACTCCACTCCACGGTCGAGCCTGTCTCTGAGAGTTTTTAACAATTTGAAATATCGCTTGAATTTTGTATTTAGCTTAAAGCCATGAACTGAAGCTCAATTCCCGTTCAAAATCTATCACAATCTCATATCAGCGGCAATCCATGTCAAAAACTTTTTAAAATGTAGGGTAATTAGAGGTATTTTTGACAGATTGAGACTGAGATCAGACTGTGAGTTACGAGAATTACCCCTCAGGTTATTTGTAAGTAAGTAAGTAAATTTTATTTGTTTAAACATGGTGTAGGTACATGGTGCGCATGCAGGATATTAGTAGGATACAGAAAAGTTCTAACATGTTCAGCCGCATATCGTGGCGTACAAATTGGTAGGAAGAGATGATGCATAAACCATGATAATATTCATCAAAATTACATTTCATCGTTATTCTTTAAAGATTAGGTATAATTACAATTCAACAAGCATATTTTTTTGATACAATTCAAATGTCAAAGTAGGTAATCATTAAATAAATTGGTCAATAAAAATATATATAAATAACTGTCATTAAAAATTTCAATTCCAAATTACAATTATTCCAAAAAAATACAATAGATTACAATAACATGACAAAAATATAACATTGTCATTTCAAAAACGAAGAAAACTGTCCTCTTTCATAAACTCTGCTATACTGTAATAATTATGCTCTTTCATTTAGTAAACTCTTCAGTTTACTTTTAAGAGCAGATATATTTAAGGTTTTCCATGATTTGGGCAATTTATTAAAAATGGTCGGAGCCATGCAAAAGATGCTCTTACGCATAAGAGTTGTTTTAGCGCCGTGAACACAGAGTTTGAAATTATCACGTCTATTCCTAGGAAAAGCATCACATAAACGCTGAAATAAATGAAAGTTGGATTTAATGAACATTACCGTTTCCAGGATATATAATGAGGGCAATGTCAATATTTTACGTTCTATAAAATAAGATTTACAACTGTCCGTTGTTTGCAGTCTAAACATCGATCTAATGCACCTTTTCTGTGCCCGAAACGCTATTTCCCCAAAAGATGACTCCATATCTAAGAATTGATTCGGCTAATCCATAGTAAGCAGTAATTAGCGCATCTGTGTTGAGAACCACAGCAAGCTGTTTCAGAGCGTAGGCTGCACTACTCAATTTTTTACTAAGTGCCTCTATTTGAGGTTTCCAATTCAATTTAGAATCTATTATAAGTCCCAGAAATTTTGTTGTGTCAGCTTCATTGATATTTATATTATTAAATTGAATATTAAGATTGTTGATTGTTTGTGTACGTTGTCTAAAGTGCATTACGTTAGTCTTTTTAAAATTAATTATTAAATTTTTATGATTAAACCAATTTATAATAGATATTAGTGAATTTTTAATGTCATGTTCATATGTGTTCATGTCATTACAAGCTATTGTCAAAGTGCAATCGTCAGCAAAAAGTGTCATCGGATTTTTAGTTATTTTAGGCAAGTCATTTATATACAAAGTGAACAACTGAGGCCCCAATACACTGCCTTGAGGTACTCCGTATATAACTTCGCGTTCTTCTGATCTTGAAGTTTCTTCACATTTACTTTTTTTATTTATTTTACTGATTTCTGTAACTTGTTTACGGTTATGAAGATACGATTTAATTAATTCCAATACAGTTAATGAACAGTAACTGTAGTTACTGTTCATGGCTTTAATGTCTCGTTACCGTTTTCATCCTATTCAAACTCAAGTCAAAGCACTTAATAATCGTGACTTGCTTGAGTTGTAACTGGTTTTAATTGATCAATGAATAGTGGTAACTGCTTTAATGTCTTGGTTTAAAATAGACAATATTCAACTACATACATAGGGAAATTAAGTATTCCCTTAGATGATGACAGAGTTGACATGTTGAGAACATACTATTTTACCAGGATTCTAGCTCGTGCTGAGATAAAGAGGAGCCAGCATCTTAATAAATATACATGTTCAAATTAAATTAATGAGCGAAACTCCGCAGACGTGATGGGTATCGATATATAAATACGATAAAACAAAGAAAAAAGATTTGATATATTTTTCTGGGGTCAATAACCACTGGTATTGTACCTAGTTATTTGAAGTAGTTGAGAAAATCTGTTTTATCGGGTTTAGATTACTAATACCCATCTCATCAAGTTTGACCCTGTTTAAGTGAATTTTAGGACGATTGGTGAACTAATAAATTCCGGGAAAAAAAAACTAACTTTATATAAATACAAAAACAAAAGGATATTGCCCAGAAGACTGGCGGCATTGCCTGCTAATTATTTGGCCAAAGAACGACCCAGCCCTCTGATCACGTGAAGTGTCGATCAGCCGGCGAGAAATTTCTTGAAATAGGAGACGCGCACTCGGGCCCCATGACCCGAGCGTTTCGACCTCAAACGGCTCAAACTGTAGCTACAGTATTTGTGCCGTTTGGGGGTCACTTATTTTATAAATATTAAAATGAGAAGATGTTAAATTACACAACATAACCCAAAATTGTGACAAATAATTTGCATGACAGTCTTTTTTTTCTTTTTGCCAATTTTTGTTTTCTTCGTTTTTCAGTGACTGGCGAGTCTCCCACGCGATGTCCCATCACTTGCACACAAACACAGCTCAAGATATTGAGCTATCAATGATAGAGCCGTTCCTACAGTTCCTGCCGTACCAGGACAAACCCATATGGGCTCAAATGGGCGCCTTCTACTACCTCATTGTTTATGGAGCGTCTCTATTGGCATTATTAGTTGCAGAGTAAGTAATACCTTGTGCCTTTTCTTCTCCGGTTTCACTGACACTAAGCGACATAAATAAAAGCCTGAAAAAAAGTGCGCTGATGGATTTTCAACGCTCGACTCAGCGACGAAAGTTGAAAATTTAACAGCGCACTTTTATTGAGGCCTTCACATAATGTAGGTATCGCCTAGTGTTAGTGAAAACAGTGTCTTCTTTGAAGTATTTAGGCCTACCCTGATATATTTTCTAGCTGGTAGCGACAACGATTATATCATATTTTGCTAGCACAAAACATTACTGGTACAAATGTGGAACAAGGTCCAATGTTATCAAGACTATACATTAAATGTTACGCGCGGTTCATCGACTCTTAAATAGATATTGTAACAGCTGCATCGTTTATTACCTTTAATAAACAAAATCAATTGCTTTGATTTCAGTCTAAATTAACTGAATGAATGCTGTTTGCAACTAACCATTCTGATTTCTAAACCAAGCAGCGCTACACGTGTCGATTTATCCAAACTGAATTATATATAGAAACCGTTTGTGTTCCCAAACAAACAACTTGTGTACAAATACCGATTTCCGAAACACCTCACTCAAATGGCGAACGAGATTACGGTCACAAAGTGGAACATTTTAACAAAGTCGTAGATATTGCGAACATTGCGACTGGATTATCCTGTTGGCGCGCTATTTGATTATCCTGTTGGCGGCGCGCTATTTGATTGCATACGGGTAGTTTAATTGGGTCCAATAATATTTGTAAGCAAGTTAAGTTTTTGGTTTTAATTAAATCGGGATTCCGGGCACAATACAAGGATACACATTACAGGAGGTACCTACAGGTTTAGGAGGTTACAGATTCGAGTAATTAAATACTTTGGTTGACGAAATCAACTCTTCTAGCTTGTTTGTAGACGAATTTTATTACAAACAGGGAATTGCTCTTGGTCGAGTTTCTCATAAAGAACTTCCTAATTCTTAAGTATCAATTAATTATAGCCGTATCTAATTAGATCGTAACTTTCTGAAGATGTTAAAAAGTTTGGTTTTCAACTAAAGCAATTACAAATTGCTAAACCAGCCTTCACAAAGATAGAAAAAAAAACAAGCAGTTTCTTTCTAACTGAATTTAAAATAAATCTTTGAACAATGTCTAAAAGAATCATTCTCCAAATTCCAGGCTAGTTCTCTGCGCAACTAACCATGAAGGCAAGTCTTTAAGTTGGAAGAACTTGATACCATTCACGGTACCAGCTTGGATGTACATGATGGGAAATCTACCCCTGCACTGGACCATCGCTGTATGGCTGCTGACTTTGATACCAGCCAGTGTGTTTTTCGTACTGTATGGATTGACTGCAGGCCACCACAGTCATAGGAACTTTTTTGAAGGAGATGTGCCGAGGTAAGAGCGTTTTGTAGCTGGCAACTATTTTATTCGGATTTTTTTTAAATTAGGAACGCAAAACGAAACAGAAGAATACCTATTGCAGGACAAGTCACGATCTCTTAAAGTAGTCTGACAAGGCTCGAATCTCGTAATCTAATGCGATGTTGCAAAGCAAGGAAATGATTTCTTTTAAAGTTTCATACACATTTTACATTGGCATCTATCTTATAATTTACTCTGGTTGCCATAGCGTATATAAATGAATTCTAATTGATTATGGGATTTATACATAATACTCGTGTCAACGACCACAAAAATTACCATAATAAACGTGCACTGCGATTACCTTTTTCACTATTTGCTATTGTTCGTAGATGTAATTTGCATTTAAGTATGCACTTAAACTCGTAAAAGTACGCAATTTTGATTAAAACAAACTATGTTTTTATCTTTCTTAAGATGATGTAGTTTTACGTATGAGCATTTTAAATTTATATTACTCGTATATTATGTATTATTATTAAAAGCCTATGATGTCGCACTGCAGGGCAAAGGCCTCCCCTACTCTCTTTCCACTTCTCTCTGTTTAAAGCTGTTAAGGACCACTTCTTGTTGAAGGAGTCCAGCTCATCCCGACATCTCCGTCTGGGCCTGCCGCAATGTCGTTTGCCATTAAGAGGGACCCATTGGGTCGTAAGTTTGGCCCATTGGTCGTCTGACATGCGGCAGACGTGTCCAGCCCAATTCCATTTTAGCGTGACAGCTTTCCAAGTGACATCAGTTATTTTTGTTATGGAACGGATAGTAGTATTCCTAACCCGGTCTCTTAGTTTGATACCCAAAATACTCCGTTCCATAGCCCTCTGGCAAACCTCCAGCGCGGACCTCTGCTGATTTGTCAAAGACCATGTTTGTCCACCATATGTGAGGATGGGAAGTATGCAGACGTCAATGAGTCTCCTCTTAAGGGACAAAGGAAGATCACCCTTCATAAGATGTTTCATGGCCCAATAGCTCTTCCAGGCATTTTCGGTCCGTCTTGCAACCTCTTTGTTTTGTCTTGCCTGGAAAGAGACTATTTGACCAAGATAGAGATACTCATCGACGTATTCAACCTCCCCACCTCTGTGATCCTGCGATGCGGGCTGTTCGTCATCAACTTGGTCTTTGACATATTCATCTGAAGTCCGACCTCTAGGCTTGCCGTGCTAAGATCGTCTAGCAACTGAGTCAACTCGGAGGCTGAAGACGAAAAAAGGACAATATCGTCGGCAAAACGGAGATTAGATAATTTCTTAAGCCCAACCATAATGCCCCTCTCCGTCCAGCCCGCTGCCAGCTTTCGGAATACTTCCTCCAGCACAGCCGTGAATAGTTTCGGAGACAGCGGGTCTCCTTGCTTAACTCCTTTCTCAATCTTGAAGGACGGTCCCGTCATGGAACTGATCTTAATCGCTGCAGTGCTGTTTTTATAAATACTTTGTAGAAGATAATGTAAGTGGTGTCTATGTCTTGATTCTGCAGGGCGTTAAAAATTGAGCTATGGGAGATACTATCGAAAGCTTTTGAATAATCCACAAAGGCGATATAAAGCGGGAGCTGGAATTCTGAGTGTTTCTCTATAATCTGGTTGATGGAGTGAAGGTGTTCAGAAGTAGAGAGGCCGCGGCGAAAACCGGCCTGTTCGGAAGGCTGTTGTTAGTCGAGTGATCCTGATATTCGGTCTTCAATTACTTTAATAAAGGCTTTGTACAGGTGCGAAACGAGACTAATAGGGCGGTAATTATTGATATCTGTTTTGTCACCCTTTTTATGGAGAAGAATGATCAATGAGTGGCAAAAGTTTTGTGGTAAAATTCCGGTTTTTAAAATGCTGTTGAAAAAAATCGTAATATGTGGAAGAAGAACCGACTCTCCTATTTTTAAGGCCTCCGTCGTCACGCCATCGTCGCCTGGACTCTTGCTGTATTTATATGCTCCGTAGTGCCTTGTGGACTTCCCAACCTGTAAATGGTGGAATGTAATTGGAGCACGAATACATTGTTGTGTTGGGTTGGAAGGTCGGAATCTCACTGTAAAGATTTCTATAAAACTCGGTGTAAATGTATAAAATTTTGCCTCTATCGCTCTGCCTTGCACCCGAACAATCCCTTAAACAGGCAATAGTAGGTCTTCCTTTGCTTGAAATTCCCTGTTTTGCTGATTTCAAAGATGTATTCTGTTCCAAAGCAATCTTGATGAGATGTGTATTGTGGTTTCTTAAATCTTTACGGATACTACGCTTAACAAGTTTATCTGTAGCTGTGTATGCTGTTGTGTGCATGGCTAGTTGGTGTCTCTCTTCGATTAGCTGTTTTGTTTGGTTGCTTAATTTACTGTCTTTTTGTTTGTTGGTTTTTATTTTGTTACTGGCCGTTTGTATAACCTCTTTGATATTGTAATATTGTGCTTGAACGCTATCTTCATCTTTTGTTCCTAGTAAAGTAAAACTATTTTTTAATAATCAAGAACGAATTGTTCCAGGTTTGCTATGTGTGGTGTTCTGTTTAACATTTTAATAGAGGTTCTGCTTATTTGGGCACGCTCTATTTTTAAGTTGAATTTTAAAGTCGCACGCAAAGGTCTATGGTCGGAACTGAACTTGAAATTATTAAGAACTTCTACGTTGTTAATCATTTTTTTTATGTGAAGAGAGGCAAAAATCTATTTATTTTTTTGGGAATTTATAAATTCAAAGAGTTTCAAACTTTTTGTAGAAGTAGCTGTTTCCTACGCTAAGGTTTTGACCAAAAGCGAACTGAAGTAGTCTTATCCCGCGCTTATTTCTCAAGTATAATATTAAGCATTATAAAATGAAAACCCAAGCCAGTCTTTAGTTTCTTCACCTCTCAAGTAAATTCAGATTTTGCCCACTTTTTTGTTAAATATTTTATTAATTGCTCATGGACAATCAATAACCAGCTTCGCAATATTTTTCTTTGTAACCACAACCGTAACTGATATCGTCGAAACTGACCTTGCTATTGCAAAAAAGTCTGTAAAAAATTACACAGCTTAAGAATGGATTTACTACTCGTTTATACGTATTACTTGTTACTTTATAACACTTTAATCGTCATAACACGGAAATCATCATACTCGGGAAACGTTCAGAGCTAGACAAAAGCATTCTTAATAGATTGCTCAAATTGGGATCTTCTTTTATTTCCTTCATTGGTCTAGCTAGGCATGGACTCTGGTCCATGCCTAGCCCAAGCCTAATAACCTACCCAGCTCTTATAGCAGGGCAGAAGATGAACTGCACTGCTTTTTGTACTTAGTCAGAACAAAAAAGCAGTGCAGTTCAGCTTCTGCCCTGCTATGAGAGCTGGTGGTAAGCCCCCTGAGGGGCAATCCTCGTAATTTTAAGAACGTTCACAGTCTGATCTTAGTCTCAATCTATCAAAATATCTTTAATGTACCTTCTATTTTTAACAAGTTTTTAACATTTGTTTGTCGCCGAGATGAGACTGCGACTAGATTTTGAACGTTATTAATTAAGTATGAGAAATGGCATTCTGTTCGTGTGCCTTAAAAATCTAAATTATACAAGGTGCATTCAATCGTAGGTATCTAATCGTAAAACTAATTATTTTAGCAACAGTTGGAACACAAATTGCTGTATGTATGTGGCACGTATGTCGGTGGCAGCGCAGAGGACACTTTAACTACATTTTGTGGGACACAGGGGCAGGATAGGAGGTGGGACATGGTTTGTGACATAGCTCCACAATCACACCCTACTACCGTTCCGTCAAGGTAGCTCCACTTTACCAGTTTGGACTTACATCGTCCCACTTGTGTCCGGAGACGGTTCAGAGACTGCCAAGTGGACCACGAAAGTTTAACAGTATTAAAAGAATAATATGTACACGTATATAAAAGTAAAGAATCATAGGGCATCAAAAATTCTTCCGCATCGTTTTCAGCAGCAAAAGGGCCTAAAAGGCTGGCAGTATTGCCACGTTGCATGGCAATACCGATTCTTTTCCCAAAAAATAGCCCTCTGGTCACGTGAAGAGTCGACCAACCGCTTGGCAATGTCTCGAAAAATATTTGTCCATTTGCATTTCCTTAAAATACCTACGTCAACTTTCAAAGAATAAACTTGAAACTTCCAAGTCTGTTCTCAAAAGGCGGCAAATTGAACTTTACACCAATTATTACAATTTAGCTGCCAGTCGATAGCCAAGTTTTATCGTCAGAACCTTCCGGTTAAACCGAGGCAACTTTTGGCTGGTCCCAAACTACACCTTTCACGCAATTACGATTAACTTTTCCTACGAGACTGTTTCAAACACTCTATTCGGCGATTTTCAATTGAGAAACTTGTCATTAATTTAATAAACTATTTACATAAGGCAGCATCTGGCGCACGGGTAGATCGATCAGGTAAACCTACGTTTGACGCGGTCGGTCCGTGGATGGGTGACATTCTTTACATACTCCCTTATGAGACCCCTCTGTGCCTCGGAAATCAGGTTAAGCCGTTGGTCCCGACTGTCATTCGTGGATCTTTGACAGTCGAAAGTTTGACAACGAATCTTACCAACGGATGTTGAATTAGTAACCCAGTAACTGGGTTGTGGAGGTCAAATAGGCAGTCGCTATTTGCAGTGGTCTTTACTGGTATTCAACTGCGTCTGGTTAGACTGGAAGCCGTACCTGGGAAAAAGCTAAGCATTTATTATTGAAAATTGTTTCGTACAATAATGATTGTACGTAACATTTACTCGAAATATTTCATCAGGCGCAAATCACACGTAAATCCGTTTCCATCGCGGAGTAAAGTGATGCGAAAAATAATATACGAAACGTATTTCGAATTTATCAAATTGATCGATGGCTACTCCAGACAATAGAGATAGCATTGTAACAAAAATCTTAAGTCCTTCAATAAGAAGTCTTCGTATGAAAATAAATTTTCTAAATCCTTTTCATGTCAAAGTCTACTGAAGGCATTGACATGAAAATAATTTATAAACGAGCACAAAAAATGAACGAAACAATTTTCAGAATTAAATAAAAAAACGTCTGTACCTTGCGGGTTGCCTTTGACCTTCGATACGTTGGTATTTTTATTTATTACAAACATAAACTGATTTACTTAATTTCTTCTTTTTCAGAGACGAAGAAATTGATTGGGGTTTGCACCAACTGGATGCGATAGTGGAAAGAATTGATTATGCGGGCAACCATTTTAAATCGATTACTCGGTTTGGGGACCATGCCCTACATCACTTGTTCCCCACGTTAGATCACGCAGAACTGAAGTACTTATACCCCACACTTTTCGAACATTGTGAAAAGTTCGAAACGCAATTAAAAACTAACACTTTCTATGAAGCTTTAATAAGTGCCAGTAAACAATTAATAAGGAAACGTCCAAATAATTTTAAGGATAGCAAAATTTTTAAATAATTCATCAAAATAATTGATAAGAATTTATTTGACAAAAACCTACTATTTTTACCACAATTCAAGGCTGACAAAATGTTGTACGAAAATTATTTATTTACTTACTGATAAAAAAATTACTTACTGAAAAAATATTTATTCGCATAAGATTTTTTCAGTACTTAAGTACTGAAAAAATCAACTATGTATATCTATGTATAAGGTTGAAAGTCAAGTAATGGCAAAACCTAGTTATGATATGATTATGGCAAAACATAATTTTGTAAGATTTTACTTAATAATTAAGACTATTTTTAAGAACAAGTGATACTTAATGAAAAGATTAAACTAACTTGGCCAAATAATGACAATACAGTATAATTTTTACAATTTAGTAACCTTTTGAACGCCATTGTCACGTTTAGGTGACAAACGAAAACTTAACCTGAACGCCAACGTCACAAATATATGACAAAATACACGTCGCCCATATTATGAAATAAACAATTTAAATCATTACTGGAATCCCTATTTTTTATGAGGGTCATTTGACAGAAAAAGTGGCCTGGCGTCAGGGGTACGGCGGTACGTTTATACTCTGGCGTTCAAAAGGTGTAGTAATGGTGAAGGTGTAAAATGTAGATGGTCGGTTAAGACTTAGACTAAGAATGGCTGTGGATGTGAAACAAATAGACTGCTTCATTTACTTTACATTGTTTTATTATTCATTTTTAACCGACTTCAAAGAGGTTCTCAATTCGACAGTTTTTTTGTTGTGCGTATCTTACACGACATCTCCGGCAATTGTGAATCGATTTCGAAAATCCTTTTTTTATTAGATAGGGTATGCCTTAAGGGTGGTCCCATATACATTTTATTAACTTTCCTTGGGTAGTTTTTGTTCTTAAGTTTCTTATGAGCGGAAAATAATCAGGCAGTCCATCTGATAAAATGTGCAGGTTACCCCACTGGATATGTTCAAAACCATATGCATCACAGGTGCATTGCTTTCACAGAGGCAATATTATAGGTAAGTATTGGGCATTGTATAGATTCAATCTACACTCTCTTAGCACTATACCTACAATGTGTAACAGAATATTAATTCACATACACACACTCAAAAAAATGACAAAGTGAATCGCTTTCTGTAATTTTTAATTTACTTATGTAATTAAACTACAAAAGTTACTGTCACACTCACACTTCAGCTGTCAGTCAAAACAATCCAAAATGGATGAAGTACCTATTAAGCTAGACCCTTATACGTGAGCGACTGTGTGCATGCGTAGATTTGTAATGTGACCACAATTTTCTTCCACAATCGGTACAACAAAAATAAAAAAATAAAACACTATTTTATATGTCATAATAAAAATTCAGTGTACGCATTATGATTATAACATAATATTCTAATTGGGGTGTTTGGTTGTGTGCGTTAATTCGCATGCATGACATGTGGGTATAATTGTATAACACATGTGTGAGTACTATGAACCTACTATTAAGTTACCATTTACTGGGTGCGTCTTTTATTGGCTTGTTTCAAACAGGTGAGGAAATCCATAAAACAATACAGCAACGCTCAAGTCTCAATAAAGGAGTCTACACACCAAACCCGCCGACCCGCCGACACAGCCCGGCGGCTTGGTGTCGGCGACCCAAACCCGCCAACCCGCCAACATGTGTCATGGGGCTGTGTCGGTGAGTTAGTTGGCGGCAAGAAATCAGTACAACTTTTTTAGTTAGTGATTGCAGTGTGTACGAACGTGACGTGTTGTTTTTCTCGAATATTGCAGCCTACAATAAACATGGATACTGATGCTGATCTAATAATAGCAGCATGTGGAATAATTTTAGCTGGGTCCCTGAAGAGAAAACGACAGTGTTGACACGTCACTATCGCTGGAGTGTCGGCGGGCAACTGAGCGTGCGCGTACGTAAGTCGCCGGCCATGCCGCCGACTTGCACGCGCGGGTACGAGTCGCCGACATGATTCTTGAAGCAAAGTCGCCGACACCAAGCCGCCAGGCTGTGTCGGCGGGTCGGCGGGTTTGGTGTGTAGACTCCTTAAGTATAATGTGTAAACAATAAAAATCAAAGTTCAAAAACTGAAATCAACAATTCAAGCTAACTTTCATGAAGTTAACCCCCAAATAGTTGCAGACACAAGAAATCCACTTGCACAAGTTGCAACAAATGTTTAATAAATGTCGGGCATCCCACAATAACTTGCAGCAAGTCTTGCAGAGTTGTTCGCAGCACTCGCGCAGTTGACGGGACACATTTGTAACACGCCGCATGTCTGATTGTACCGATCCTCCTCCCGGCAAAGTTTGGAAATTGCTTTACACGTTCGCTTTTCGGGAACTTACATACGGTGAGCTATCGGTTTCAGGCAATACTAATTGTATAGAAATTTATTCGGAGAAGTAGTGCTGTCAAAGGTTACGAACGTGTGATGGGATGGGACGCTCTGACGAACATTACACCACTCTTTTTTCAACAACAAAAAGACGATTAATAAATAACTAATAACTTTGTTTTAAATTTCGCAATTAACATAAGGGCTATGTACATGTTAAACTGTGACACTATTGTTTTTGAATTGCATAAATCACTGACTCTCTCTACTGTCACCCAAGCTAAGATTAAACTTGTGTTTTGGGCGCCAGGGCTCTCTCTATATTTTTTTATCTATTCTCAATAGCCATGTATGATTACGTCATTATAATCCTATCCTATCCTACTAATACCATAAACGCGAAAGGTTGTGTGGATGGATGGATGGATGTTTGTTACTCTTTCACGCAAAATCTACTGAACGGATTTTTATGAAACTTTACAAAAATATAGCTTATACATCATAATAACACATAGGATACTTTTTATCCCGATATTCGCGCGGGATCGACACTTAGCGAGTGAAACCGCGGGGTGCTGCTAGTCATATTAGAAGTTACTTTCGCCCTCCCTAAACTAAAAAACACTACTAACAGTCGTTTCATTTTTGCGCAGTATAACATAATAATTCAAAAACCAATGTCTCATTCTTGCGCACTGTAGCCTCCCAAAACAACGTTTGAATCTCCCTAGACGTACTCACCCAAACAAAATAAAGCATAATTAATGTTCTAGTTAAATTATTCACGTGATACGACCTAATAAATGACCAATAAACGTTAAGATAGTGAGGCAGACGTAGCGGTCTGCGGCTTGTGGCTACCCGCTCGGAGCAGAGAGACACTTGTACGGGTGGCCACGAGCCCTGGGACAACCACCCACTTTAGAAGACCCTCTCGTATGTCTCTGGTTAGCAGGTAATGAATTACCAAAATAATTATGTTGCAAACATTTAGAATCTAATTTTAACCTGCGTTAAATTTAGCTTCAGGCAGGATGGTGTTTAGTGGACCAAGTTATGGTGAAAAATTGCTAATATTAATAATAATAATAACGTTTATTTATAAAAATGATGGCAGATTTTCTTATCTTAAAAATTATAGAGGATACAGTTGCTCATTTGCCTGAACTAGGTGGAAACCTGTGTTTCAGGCAAATTATAATATATTATAATCTACCTACCTATGGGCTTGACTAAGTATTATATATCTTTGAATGCTGTTATGTTATTCTATATTATTATCTAAAGATAAACACGAAAGAACATGTGCGTGTGAACTGAGGGACCATACTGGGGATTCGCAAAATACAAACTAAAAAACAAACTACAGCCTTATATTAAATGCAATTCTTAATTAAATCCCTGTAATCAAAAAAGCTTCCTTTATAAGATACTTTCCGAGGTCTGACTGATGGTCTGTGAGAACTGAGGGACCAGGGGGTCTACTCCGAAGTAGTATCGGCCGAATGTTCGGCCGTTTCCTGCTACGAAGTTACTATTTGGTTCGGTCGGTTTCGATCCTACACTCCTACACTCTTTCGAATATTTACTATGGTCCCGACCCAACTGAGCCGATACGAACGTTTTTTCGCAGTTTTCAATAATATTCGGTTCGGCCATGTGTCGGTCCGATCCGAACATTCGCACTTTGCACTTCGGAGTAGACCCCCAGACTTTAAGGGCTGTAGGAATACACATTACACATTGTAGATAAACATTTGCTTACAAATTCCCAGATACGTTCTACATTTGTTTTAAGCCTACTACAATATCCTAGGATTTTTATTTTGTAAATTCCCACTGTGGTGCGTTACAGTGGGAATTTACAAAATAAAAATCCACAAATCCAGTTCACATGCACATGAATGACCGGTGTTGTGGTGTACCTAAGTCTACGATTGTTTACTTTAAAAACAAATGAGTTCGCTTTCGAATCGTGTAGGATGAGGCACTCGAGTGTGCTTCGAAATGATCTTTTCGGAAGAGCACTACCGATTTTAGGTTATTCACTGAAACAATTATATGTGAACTGAAATTATATTTAACATTGAAGTTAATAACTAAAATAATTACAGCTGTTTTTACAGCGTAACAACAGGCCTGCCAATCAACTGATAAAATTAATTTAGTTATTAATTGAATCACACGCTTAAATAAATTTAAGTTTAATATTTGATTAACTATTTAGTTAATTACAATAACTAAACCGCTGGCAATAAGCTTTGATTCCAGGTATTTAAAATAACTCACAGATGAAGCGAGACTGCCGAGAATACGTAAAGTTATTGTTTCACAACCAAACTGAAATGTTAACAATTGTTTGCGAATTAAATAAATTCGTTTACTTTGAAAAAGGACAATTCTGCAACCC
Source organism: Apamea crenata (assembly GCA_949629185.1). Classification (NCBI taxonomy): domain Eukaryota; kingdom Metazoa; phylum Arthropoda; class Insecta; order Lepidoptera; family Noctuidae; genus Apamea; species Apamea crenata. Next base: position 7,654,366 of record OX451356.1, on the reverse strand, counting down.
TTGCAAAACTAAACAGCAAACAAAATAAAAAAGCTGCAATATTAGCATTTTTGACCAGTAAGGTACTTTTATATTCTCAATTTGGTTACACTATTTTTCTAAAACTTACGAATCCCTTTCTTGCCCAGTTCTCAGTTATTTTACCTCTAACAGCCTTATTGTGACGGCAATAAAGATCACAATGATGTTTACAACTAGTCAATGGCAGCAACCCAACAGCAACCTTATACGAATGATAAAAAAGAACACTGTGGTTTGGACAGTGACGCAAAATCAGAGGTAAATTAACTGTGAACGGACTGTACAAATCCATCGCTATTCCAAATTCAAAAGTACCCAACATAGCTACAGGAGTTCTAAACCTACATTGCTACAACCATTTTTTGGCTTACGAATGACGTTGTCAGGGGGCGCTCTTGGTAAACATTTTCGTAAAATGAATTTAAAAATCAAGATGGCGGCATCGTTAGTTCTGTTTTTGGTCACGCGCTCGAAGAACCACGTAGCGCTATAGGAGGTACATTCATTATCCTTTCGTCCTTACAAACGCCCTTGGTTGAAACATATAGAAGATTACAACGACACAGTGGGCCCACACGTCGTTAAGCACAGTCCAAATAGTCCCAACGGTACACGAGACCCTAACAATGAAATGACCTAATGAAAGAACCAACATATTCGAAGAGAAAGCCGGGAGGGTTGAACTTGTGACCGATTAGTTACAAATACAATTTAGTTAGGCGAACTTCGATGTTTACTCCGTTCTGTTTGGTGTATACAAACAAGGAATATTGAAGTGAATTAACTTAATATTCGTTAAAATCATATAATATTCAAGTTCCCTTCTTGCGATGTGACTTAAGACTAATTAAGACTACATGTGTGTGGTCTTGGGTATGCTCCCCAGTATTTTTACTAGGAATTTCTCAGTACCACCCAGAAGTTTGTGTTTGAGGTCAGTTAGAAAGAAAGAAACAAAATGCGTTTATTTTCGGTAAACGAACGCGTAAAAAGAACACAAACACAAAAAAAAAACAAGTTGGGGAAAACATGCGCCACATCCACGCAAAACGGCCATCGCTCAGCATAATGCTAAGACCATAAGCGAGACAGAGCCCAAGCACTGATTTTCAGCGACAGCTGGCATTGACGTGATGGCGTTAACCGGTGCAGCATACGATTAGATAACAATACATTCGCCCCCTACTTATTACCATGGAACATACTCCTCGCCTGAGCCTTTTTCAGGGAAAGCAGATGTGATTTAGTTGATTAAGTAACCTATTTATTTATAAAAAGTTGATACGACAGAGAGGCTTTCCTTTAAACTGCCTATACTAGGTACCATTTTCAAGCTCTGTACCAAAAATCAATTAAGTAGGAGCAGTAGTTTAGTCGCAAATGATTTTTTAAGTTTTTGCACCGTTTGAACACGATGTATCTTTCCAACAGCTGATAATGTCTAAGCATAGGTCATGCACCTTACAACGATAAAGACGTTGCCACTTTGTTACCTAGGTATCTAAGGTCGGTCAAATTTATCTACAAAGGGTGGTTGCGTTTTATTCTGATTTGTAAGCTATTAAGTTTGTTTAAAAAATATTTTCTCATTTTTGGCGCTTTTTATTTTTATATCGTATCGAATTAATACTAAACACGAATAGTAGGTATACGTAGTGTAATTTAATGCCCCTCTGTCATATCAACTCTGTATATACTTTTCTGTACAGACTCCAGCAGGTCAAGCTACCCGAAACTGTCAAAATTATCCAATCAACCTTGAACCTTAATGCTTGTGCGATAAAGTTGAAAATCTATTAAAGAAATTTGACAGATTGTAGTAACTTGATGTGCTGGCGTCTGTACAGCACAAAAATACATCATCGGCCACTCAATTGATTTAAAACAGCGTTATTTAACTATTATAATTTGACAAAACTTGACACTTTAAAATTAATAACTATGATTACCAAGTAAGTGAGTACCTATTTTGTAAGCTTCATTTGTTTAATTTACATACCTAATCGACAATTTTGCATACAATTTTGCTCTCTCAGCAGTGGGAACATTAAAGGCTGATTATGTAATTTTGCGTACTAGTTTTAACGAATGCTTTTAGAAACTGTTAAAAAGCCCACCATCCGTAATGAATTACAATTCTTGCAAATAAATTTCATTTCATTTTATGGACACAACGAAGTTTCCAAAGAACATCACTCTAATTTGTTGCAGATTAGAAAATAAATAGGTTACAATACTTTCCTTTTAAGAGTTCCTGCGGCGACCAGTGTTGAGGGAACTTCGATACAAAACGAGAACTTGTTTCGGAACAGTTTTAGAATGTTTACTGAAGTTTTATGGAAGAAATTATAAAGAAAAGTGTGGAATATTCTTAAAAGAAAACACTTGGAAATGACATGTTTTCCAGCTTCAAGTTGCAGTCCTGTAGCTTGATTCTGTAACCATCTCACCGTGAAAACTTAGGTGAAGTGAGCGTGGAGTGAGCTGTCATTTCAACTAATGCTAGGGTTTGACTCTATTGACAGCTCACTCTAAGCTCACTTCACCTAACTTTTCACGGTGAGATTTTTACAGAATCGATCGGCTGGTGGTCGATTCTGTAAAAATCTCATCGTGAAAACTTAGGTGAAGTGAACTGTCAGTGGCATCCCGCTGATGACACTATTAGGTTAACCGTTTTTTGACAGCTGTCTCAGAACGGACATATTCCAGATTACGTAAAAGTTGACTTTAAAATGCGTAATAAAATAAATAAATAAACAGCATTATCTTATTGATGACTTCTTACAGACATTACCATACCGTACGTGTAGGTATCAGTTTTAGCAAAAAAAATATAATTGCTCACTAGTTCAATCTGTTATAGTGAACAGAGTATGATATTTCCATAGAAACTCACTTCGCCTAAGTTTTCACGGTGACATTTTTACAGAATAGATCGGCTGATCTTTATTTTCCATGCCTAGCTATAAATAGTTACAGAACTTTAATTACTGATACACATTTACAAAAAACCTACCCTTACCTTCTTTATTTTGAATAAGCACACAATATTGTTTTCGTAATAAGCTTCCAACCAACGTTTCATTTATGTACGCTTCGCTATAATGAATCCGATAACAGCTGTAGTTAAGTAGTTATAAGTAGGTAGTTACCGATACAAAACTCTCATTCAGATCCGATAATAATTATGTATTTTTTGTATTTAACCTACAGTAGCAGAATGAGAGCGATTAATGATAAAGTTTAACAACATGCGAAACGAAATATTTAATTGTAAGTATGTAGATCTTTTAAGACACTCTACACCCCAATATTTTTAAACTAGATGGTGCTTGCATTTCTGAACTGGCTGACCCCTGAGAAGAAATGCCGAAACAAAAATATAAATGTTTAGTATTATTAGTATTGTATGTGAGTCTTACAATGCAGAGACATGGAAAAGCCTTTTGAAGAAAGTTTTTTTTTTCCGCGGTGGAAAATCCTCATGTATGTCCGCCCTGGTGGGGTCTGTCAGACTCTTACTGACTAAAAACCACCCCGGTGTTCCATCTCACACCTACGCCGGGGATCGCGGGAACGTCCGACCCTTCCGCAACCCCTGACTGGTGCTTGCCGTGTAGCTCAAATCTATTTTATCGACCCTTTACATGACGCTACAATATCTGTAAGATATTTGCGTAATACTAGATACTCAAAACCGCCAGACAGTTATGTTATGTGCCATTGGTTGATAACGGGGGTAACAAATTAGACCTACAAAAAAAGCCCAAAATTAATACCTACTGTGAAAAAATCAGAAATCAGCGCTGGTGTATTTAAAAAAAACCTACCTAACCGAATAAAAAAAATGGCCGCTTCTGTCCTCAGTCTCTAATAAAACCCAAAGTCACGACCTAAGCAAACAAAATTTACAATCAACAGTGTAAAAGTGGCTAATTACCGCTACGTGTCATCGGTCAATCCAATAAGAGGTAATTGGAGTAATCACCTCCAGTCTGGAGGGCGCTAATTACAAACTGAACACGAAACCACAACATAAGATAGGTACAGAAGGCCAGCTCCTTATGAGCGAAAACGAATTCGTATTTCGTACATAGACACGCTTCACGTGGGAACAGCTTTACATTTCCAGTTTTAGCTGACCTCATATTCTAAAGGCTTTTCGTACAATGAGAAGTCAGCTTATACTGGAAATGTATAACTTGATATGTCGTCGTGCGACCACAGAACACCCACCCACCCACAGCGAGCACTCGCGGCTCGCATTCGTTTAAAGGGGATGCGATAAGATAGCCCCCGAAATTCGAATTTTATTACGTTTTTTTGCAATTTGCAAGTCAGTGTCAGATTGTATGTTGATTCAGATATGGTTCGCGTCCGTAACAAATATGACTTTAAAAAATTATAAACATTAGAATTAGTAATACAACTCCTTGAGTTAGAATTTGCCTCAAATGTAATTTAAAAAATAGTAATTCAATAGGCTAATATGAACTTAGAGAGTTGTATTGATGACTTTTATGATTATAACTCTATAAATAAATATTTGACAAGACCACGAATCATATTTAGATCAAATTACCTCACATTGAGATAGGTTCTTATCTCCGTAGGTAAATACATACATTTGGAGGATCATAATGTTGATAAATAAAGAAAAAAAAAATGTTCTAATCAAAATACTTCATTCAATATTTATTTATTTATTTAAACTTTTCGCACAAAAAAGGTACAAAGGCGGACTTAATGCCTTAGGCATTCTCTACCAGTCAACCAAGGGTGGTGAAGAGATTAGATGGCAGGTGCTTTGGTTGAGAGGGACAATGATAAAAAACTTAAAACTATGTATATAAATAGGTTATATACACATACATACTATTACTATAATATATACTTATAATATATATATATATACAAAATCAAGGAAGAGAGGTGTTAAGATGACTCTACGCTATTTTTTAAATTTGTTTTGAAAATAACTCTGCAATTTCCGCTTAAATGCATACCGACTGGTGGCCGTCCTGATATCAAGAGGAAGCGCATTCCAAAGAAGAATGGACTGAATATGAAAAGAAGAATGAACAAAGTCAGACGTATGAGAAGGACAGAGTAAGAGGAGATTGTTAGAAGAACGCAGATTCTTAGTGTGTGAAGAACATAGATATTGGAAGTGAGATATTAGATAAGAAGGAGGAGTGGGAGAGTTGAGAAGGGAGAAAAGCGTGGTCAAAGCGCGTAAACTTCTTCTTTGGCGAATGGACATCCATTTGAGCTCAGACCTAGCTCGACACATGGTCATATTTCTTGAGGTTGAATATGAACCGGATCCCATTGTTAAGCAATCTGTCGAGCTTATCCAGCAACACCGCATTCAAATCAAAGTAGCACACGTCACCATAGTCGATTAGAGGGAAAATCAAAGTCTGCACAAGCATGGTCTTCGTCTTAGCGGGCAAAAAGTTTCTCAAACGGTACAGCGATCGCAGAGTCCCGTTGACCCTTTGACTAACACTAGAGACCTGGCGTTGCCAACTAAGCGTTGAGTCAAGATGCAAACCGAGATCTTTCACAGTGGGTGTAATGGGTATGACGGTACCATTAAAAATAAGAGGTGGAAGAGAGCTAAGCGCCACCCTACCCATCAATATTATGTATTTGGATAACATCACGCCAGTAATCCCCGAAGGGTTAGGTGGAAGTGTAGTTGGTACCTACACCCACATTTTGCCAGTTATGGTTAAGTCACAAAATCAAAAGTCATTTATTTAAATTAGGCTGAGAATCAGCACTTTTCGAACGTCAAAATTACAAAAGACAGTCCCCCAAAAAAGCCCGCACTTCACCAATTCCTAGTGCTATCGCAGGGAAGAAGAAGTGGCGCAACAAACTCCCCAGCAGCACAACTGTCTGTTCAGTTAGAAAATACTTGATTGTATACAATACTAGGTATGTTAAGTAATTTACATTACAAGACACAGAACATTAATTAAATTATTTGCCATATGTCAGCTAGCGACGCCCATATACTTACCAACAAATATAGTAAAAACTATACGTACTCAAGCTAATAAATAATTAATTAAAATTAAAATGTATATATAAAACCTTACTACCTAAATACAAGCCTTCAGGCATAAAGGGCGTGACAGCTCACTTGAAGTCACAATGATAAGCTAGGACCATCGAAGTAAAATAGATAAATAAGTTAATACTAATAACAACAATAAAACCATTGTCAGCAAGACGACCAGTCACCACAAGCAGCACCCGTTCACGAGCATAACGCAAAGATCAGCCATTACACCCCTCGCCATATTTGAGGGAAGGAGGCAACCCGACCCCCGACACTACCGCAAGCAGTGACATCTGGGAGCATGACGAACTTGCTGCCGGTTTTTCAGGCAAGAATAATATGATCAATCGTCGAAGTCACTAGCTAACCACATATTGCAATCAACTCATTAAAAAACATTTAAATAAGTAGATTCTGTCAATATTACATTAAAATAAAGTTGAACTGAATTGACCTAGACAGTCAAATGAAAATAAAGAATTATTTGAACTCATATAACCTGTCAGTAATCTAATTCTGGAGAAAGAACATAAACATTGTCTTGAGTTAATCAGGGCGACCTAACTATTCTTATCGTGTAAGTAGTCGTTGGTTGAATAGTATGCCTTTGAACAAAGGTTTGATTTTACTTGAGCTTTAAACGCAAAGGCAAGTCTAGCAAAGAAGAGGGTATCTTGTTATAAAAGGTTATACCGAGCCCAACAAATGAGTTATGAACCTTATGAAGCCGGTAAAAGGGGGCACGTAGTTTGTCCTTATTTCTAGTGTTAAAACTGTAAATATCACTGTTTTTAGTGCAAATTTTGTCTAATATATGAGATGTTGGCGAAGATGAATTGTGATGCAACCGTGAGAATACCATTATCCTTAAAAAAATCTCTTAGAGAAACTATGGCACCTAGCTGGTAAATTGCTCGAACAGCTCGTTTTTTAAGGAAAAATATATTTTGTATATCAGCGGCTTTGCCGCAGAACACTTTACAGCTTTACAGCAGAATAACGCTGTGAAAATAACTAAAATAGACTAAACGAGCTGTATCAACGTCAGTGTATTGTATTACTTTCCTGACGGCGTAGGCAGCCGAACTGAACCTTCCTGCTAGACTTGATATATGAAGGCCCCACTGAAGTTTGGCATCTACTGTTAGTCCTAGAAAAATTGCCGAGCCTACAGTTCAAGCACCTCTTAATCTAAAACGATGTTGGGTCCTAGATTTCTAACATTCGGTAAGGCGAACTTTACTCATTTCGTTTTCTTGGCATTGAGAACTAGGTTATTTGACGTAAACCAATCTGTAACTATTGAGAGTGCACTGTTTACGTCGTGAAAATCTTGTTTATTCCTATCTACTTCAAAAATAAGAGAGGTATCATCTGCAAACAGTAGGTACAACGTCACATGTCATGTGAATACTATTCACTTACATAAGGAAGAAAACCAACGAGATCAAAGTTATATGTGTGCCCCTTTTGGTCACTGTTTGTTTGATCGTTTTAAGGAGCTGACCTTCTATAGGTACTTATCTCTTTTGTGACGAAAGACACACTCGGTCGGAAAACGCGAATCCCAGTTATTAGCAATCAATTTTATACGGACTTTTCAGCTGCTGAATACGTTTATTTGAAGTTGGAATTTGGAAGTCAAAAATGCGTCAAATTGCTTCTCTTTTAGCGCTTTAAAACATATGTACATAGGTACATATATACCTATATAAGTTGATTACTCAGAGAAATATAAATAATATATATCTATACTAATAATAAAGCTGAAAGGTTTGTTTTAACGCGCAAATCTCTGGAACTACCGGTTGGATTAACAAGTAAATCGTTGAGCATTTGATCGCTCATATCTTGAGGAAGGGCTATTTAGATCATCACGCTGCTGAGCCCAGCAAAAAGATAACAGTCAGGAAGAACGCTAAGCGAAAATGAGGTAATACCGGAGGCGGGCGATGGGATGCGACGCAGTGGGTCGGGGCCCGAAATTTCACGCGGACGAAGTCGCGGGCAGAAGCTAGTAGTTCTATAATTGTGCACCTTGTGTACATTCATATCGTGAATTGTGTCTACCTAGGTAGCTAGATCACATTCTTGCGGCATTCCTTACTAATAGGATAATAAGGAATGCCGCATGAATTTGATCTAGCTGAGCACAGAAACGGCTATGTATTAAACTTTTTCGAAGGTGCTATCGCCAAAATCGATATCTGACCACCGCCACCATTCCTGCTTGCTGCGCATTAGTCGACCTAAAAAGGATCCTCTTTTGGTTTATTTAATCTCAATCTAAATAATTTTGAAGGATATTGCTAATCCATTGCTTCAAATGTTGGAAAAAATATGTCTGTTCAACAACGTAAATAACGCAATGAATGTTGTTAAACTGTCAAAGTGAAACCATTGCTACTGATAGTATGTTACGCAATTACCCCGCAGATGTAGATATTAGTCAGAATTGTTTATTTTAGTTATCTTCATAGCTTTATGTCACATTTCACACAGAGGGGCTTGTGGCTAAGTAATAACAGCCGCACGGGTCGATCGATCAGGTTAAGCTACGCTTGCCGAGGTTGGTCCGTGGATGGGTGACCATTTTCACATACCAAGACCCCTCCGTGCCTCGGAAAGCACGTTAAGCCGTTGGTCCCGGCTGTCAGTCGTGGATCTTTGACAGTCGTTACGGGTCGTCAGTAGCCCGAAAGTCTGACAACCAGGGCTGTGGAGGTTAGATAGGCAGTCGCTTCATGTAAAATACTGGTTTTCAGCTGCATCCGGTTAGACTGGAAGCCGACCCCAACATAGTTGGGAAAAGGCTAGGCAGATGATGATAGTCTTATGTCACATGGGATTCTTCTCTGGGGAACCTGTGCTGATATTAATGCTTACTATTTTTAGTTTAACAGAAAAGGGGTGTTCGAGCCATTTCAACCTAGGTCCAAATGATTCCCTTCGAGAAAAAATTAATGAAATAAATATTCTGACTTTAACCTCAATATATATGGAAACCTATTGTATGAACACAAAAAATTATCAAATCTTTAAGAAAATGTTCGATATTCATAGTCTTAATACCAGGAATAAACACAATCTTTCTATACATCACACTCGCCTCCATAGAGCAGGCAACTCGTTCATGGGTCAATGTATCATCACATGGGCATGGTCCTCACACGATCTGACCAAGATGATGTCTGAACTTACGCCAAAATTCGAAGACATGTGATATCTACCAACCAGCCCTGGGCCGCGTGGTGAATTACGGCCCACTCCCTCTCACTAAGAGGAAGCCTGTGTCCCAGCTGTGGGAACATTAAAGGCTGATTATCATACCTTCATGTTAATACTAACTTCGCCCCGCTGTTTCACACGCATAAGCTTCGATCCCGTGGGAATATCGGGATAAAAAGTATCCCATATGTTAATCCTGTTTATAAACCATCTGTGTGCCAAATTTAATCCAAATCCGTTCAGTACGTTTTGCGTGAAAGAGTAACAAACATCTATCCATCCATCCATCCAAACCTTCACGTTTATAAGATTAGTAGGATTTCAGCGAAAATTAAAATCAAGTCAAAAAGGAATAAAAAGCGAGTGTTTCACAAAAAGTAAAACAACAAAACAATCGCAGCCTACATGAAAACCGTATTAAACTTCGTTCTAACAGGCAGGTACGTAGTCAAAGGGGAAATTACGCCGGGAAGTAGTCTAGAAAATACATTTAATATTAAAACGCCTGTAAAATAACGTTGAGCAATAAACTAGAGGACGTCCTTGCTATAAGTAATTTTTAAGTACGCACACACAATTCAACTTTCGTTTAGACACTAAAACCCTTTTACATAAAATGTGGAATGGAATCTTCTTCACACATAAAATTAAAGTATTAGGGGGCAAAGTTGAACGCGTTCGTGGCACCCTCATTAAGCTGTCTCATAATTTTCACACGCTAATACAGCATAACCCCGACAAATCACCTGTTATGGCGCACAAAAGGAATTTATTTAGACAACTATAAATTCGGGTAAATGTAGACGTGATGGAGTAAAGTTGTGAGGCGTAATATAGTGGGAAGGGACCTACCTACAGTCTGTTTTACATTGATGAGAATGGATTGTGTCAGGACATGGCAATCTGACATGGTGGTGGCAACGTGTGGTTCGCATATTAGGTCGTCATTTGTTTTCTCCCCAGTCCCGATAGCAAGGTTGGTTCAGGGTTCTTTGAAAAGGACACGGTGCACCTCTCCAATTGGTGGTTACTTAGAAATGGTTCTATCTCACTAAAATCAACCGTGTAGTCTCCGGGTTGATGTTAATAATAATAAGAGAGAACCTAGAGACAAGAACCTTTGGTAAGTTTGGACCTACACTCCTTGGTAAAATATACTCCCCAAGGGCGTGTTATGGCAGATGCCCCTTGGAAATGAAAACGGTCGTCTCTTGTGGGAGCGGCATAAGTAGTGTGGAGCGGTGGAACCCTTTTGGAGGTATGAGGAACAGGGTGTAAAGTTCACTCATCCTCCATAGAAAAGGGAGGATCCTCCGACCAGACGGGTGTTATTTCTGGCGGGCAATTGCCCAACGATTGATATTGGGAAATTGTATCTATGCTAATTGCACGGTAAACTCTGCTTGCGAGATGCAGGATTTGCGTTACGTCAGTATGACGCGTTGTTCGCATGTGGCGTTGTAGATACCGCTACATCACTCCCCTCCGGAGACCGGAGGTCGATAGTGGGCTGAGTCTTGTATCTTGCGATGCTTGCCAGGCTAGCTGAGGTTCCAGTGAGTCGGAACCGGTTGCCGCATAGTTCACGGTGAGTCGGAACTGTCTGCGGAGATGTCCCAGTGAGTCGGGGTGGCGCATAGTTCGCGGTGAGTCGGATCTGTCTGCGAAGATGTCCCAGTGAGTCGGGGTGGAACAAGAGCAGGAATAGCGAAGAAGAGCCTATGAATCGCACAAGTCCAAGTTCTCTCTAGGAACCTCTGCCCTGCTGCGGTGTGATAGTATGTTACAGCTCCGAATTGCAGTATCAAAACTTTATGAACAATGTAATCTGCATCGTAGATACTCCCGTACGTCTGAATATACTTTACCTGCTCGTGTATAAATATTCATAGTCTTGAATTCTGGACTGCTCACAGTGCTCACCTCACGTTCCAAGTTGGAATATCAAATGGGATTGGATTGTGGTGAGTACACAATATATTTGCCGTTCTATGTACTTATGTTAAATTGTTTTATAATAGAAGTGCATAGCTGTCTTGTGCTTTACCTACTTTATGCAAATAATCTCTTGTTAGTTGGAATATTAGGATGCACGTTATAAGGATCGTAACAGCTGCCGTTCTGTAGTTTCTGCCTACCTATATATGTATAGTCCTCCAGATCTTATTTCGGCCTTGGCGATCAATCTCATCAGAGACTAGACTTCGGCGCGGGAGATGTTATAGTCCACAAGTGTGTGGGCAGACACGGGTGCACTCTCTCTTCCCTCAATCCCATAGTCCGATGGGACAGCAGTCCAACACGACCGGAGAGAGATCAAGCCATGATTAATATTGAAATAGGTCTGTCAATGCCTTTTTCTATGAGGATTCTAAAGATTTTTGACACAGCGACGGTACTCATAAATCAAAATTGTAATTTATAAATGATAAACCGAATACTCAACGGTGTTGAACAGACTTGATAAATAAGTGAATTCGGAGAATTATAAATAAATCAAAAATATTATGTAGGTAATATTGTTATTTGAGCGAACAAGCTTTAAGTGATTGATGTGAATTCAAATGAAATTAGGGATGAAAGCCCTTTACGAACTCTCTGAACTCTAGATTGTAATTAAATATTGTGTATGTTTGAGTTTATGGAGCAGTGATGGCCTAGGGGTAACGGCCGCGAGTTACAAGTTGTAGGTCGTAGGTTCAAACATAGACAGCCGCTTCACTTTGTGTGAATTATTTTATCACCACTGCTTTCGAAACAGTGAAGGGAAACATCGTGAGGAAACCGGCATGTCCTGGAACGAAAGACATGTCAAATCTACCAACCCGCACTTGGCATGTGTTGGATTACGGCCCACTGCCTTTCACCGAGAGCAGATCTGTGTCCCAGGAGTGCCATATTGTATTTGGCTGATTATGCTAATTATGCTTTTTTTTTGAGGATGGGAAATCATCAAATGACCCCTCCCGCTCTGGGTGGAGCGGAAGGGGGTGTCAGACTCTTACTGACTAAAACCCACCTGTGTTCCTTCCTTAGCCCTTTCTGTTCCAGGGCAGCGGTAACCCTTTCGGACGATCCCGCCGCCCTGGCAGATGCTAATTATGCTTGAGTTCATGTTTAGGTACAGATTCGTTGAAACAAATAAGTTCTCGTGTAGGTTGGACCTGAAACCCAATTTCGTATCGTGTTCGATATTATGGAATGTTGATTTTACAAATGCTTTTTTTTTGTACCTATTTATTTGGAGACAAGCTGTGTACCCGATGGTATTATCCATCGACAAAAGTACCTTTAAACAAACTTTCATCCCTTATTTAACCCCTGAAGGAGATGAATCTTCAAATATCCTTCCTTAGTGTCTTCGTTATACAGCGAGACGCTTTGTTTTGTATTTTTTTTAATAAAAAAAAAATGGCGACATTATTTTAACACACGTATACTGTTTCGAGTTTTCGTTTTATAAACATATTTTAATTTCATTAAACTTTATTTATTTACAATTTTCTAAAATAGCATTTTGGACCAACCAGTACTTAAAGAACTGTAGCGCAGGATCATAACATCGCATCAATGAAATTAAAACGAATAACGTGCAAAATGTAGGCGAATTAAAGGAAAGAGAGAGAGCCCTATGTCGTCGAGCGGCGCAGGCGGTAGTTTTAAAATTTCGACTTATTTTATATTGTTATAATTTTTATGATTACTGGCCACTAGCCGTGTGTTAAATAGACACTTTGCACAAGAGAAGACTAGATTTTCTAGATACAGCAGTTTAGGTTGTGCGTGGTTATAAGTGAATTTAAATTTATTATTATAAAGAGTGCTATTAGAAGATGGTGAAACACCCGCTGATAACAATCTGCATAATAAAACCCTGATGCATACGGATGAGTATGTCAATTCTCATTCGATCCCTATTCCTCTCGACGGATTTCAACCAAAATGTAAAACCGATACAAACGTGTCCGAGTCAGAAAAGAAGAAAAAAATTTGGTTCAAAAAGAAGTATGTAACTACATACGCGCAACGTTGCGTTGATTACAACATGCTCTGGTGGACCAGCAGTCTGCCGTGTCTGACGTGAGTACTTCGACCCTTTGGCCGTACCTTGCAATGTACCACTTGGAAAAACCAATTTTTGTTTAATACGGAAGCCACTAGGCTTGTAGAGGTACCGTTTTTTTATGAAAACTTGAAAAGGATAATAATAATTTATTTAATAAAAACGTTTACAGAAGATAGAGACAATACAACGTGTAAATGAATCCGTTTCTTGTATGGTGGTAAATAAAACAAAACTAAAAAAAAAATTAAAAAAATATGTTTATATATTTTACCGTTTATGTACGCACATAATATATTTAGGAACACACAATGAAAAACAGAACAGAAAAAATAGGTACAGAGGTGATGCTTATTTCATAAGAAAGCTCTTCCAGCGTACCTGAGATAGGACAATAGATACAGAGATGTAGACAGCGTGTGATAGAGCAATGCAATTTTTATTAGATAAAGCTGGAATAAAAATACACACTACACACACTGCGAAAATTTCAACTATACCTATTACCTACGGTTCATGAGATACACCCCGCTAACTGACAGATGGACGGACAGAGGATCCTTAGTAATAGGGTTCCGGTGGCGGGTGTGTAATATATGGTATAATAACAGATAGTATAATATCACTTGAAATAACGTTATGACATAATTTTCATATTCTATAAAAACAAATAACCTAATTTCATGTGATCGAATGTTGAACCTTCTTTTGCTCTAATAACATTTAGTATAACGTTAATTTCATATAATTTTCAATTTGTATAATGCTCTTTTTATATAACGTTCAGTTGACCTAATTTTCACATACAATCATTTTCAGCCATCATTTTGTAATGAATAAGTAAATATCAGGAAACATCATACTGTTATAACCTCATCTAACCCTAACCACGACCCACAACACCAACAATAGAGGGGATCTGGCGTTAATGGTCACTGTTCTAACCTAACCTAGCCCACATAATTCAATAACAGTGGATGGTATCTGACGCAGGTATATTATAAATGTATAAGGTAAATTATATTAAACGTTACTTAAAGATTTTAAATATTATATTAACTGAATATCACTCACACACTCATTTGGTCTAATTTCATTTTATTATCGTTCATAAGATATAATCAACGTGAGATATACCAACTGTTGATATATTTTCTTTACATATAACATTTATTTATTCTGAAACTTAATTAGTATAACGTTGTTTGATATTACGTTTATGTAATCGAAAATCATTTGGTCTAACGTTTAATATGTATATTGTTTATTTAATCGAAAATCATTAGGTCTAACGTATCGGTCGACGGAGCCCCGCTAAGCGGGGCTCCGTCGACCTATCTTAGCACAGGTGGTAATCAGTTACTAGTTATGTTTAATATGTACTTAGGTTACTATTACTTGACTACGATTGAACTTACAAAGAATAAAAAATAAAAAAAAATACTTTTAAATATTTCCACCAACAACCACACCAGTTCTATAAGTAATATTCTAATGGATTCATATAGCAACATAGATTAAATAAAGTCCTAGATTTAGTAAGTTACCTGAGTAAATTCAGGCAAATTATTTAAATAGAAACTTGCAACTAACTGGACTGTCATACTTACTATGAAAGCGTGCCCGTAATCTGGCAAAATGGTGTATGTTGCAGTTAGCAACTGAACAGACATCGCGGATTGTAAACTGTTGTGAGTAAACATGACAAGGCACAACTTATGTAAAGCACACATACGTATGCTTAGTGCACATGTGAATAAAACTAATTTCAAAGTGTTGTTGCAGCAACTGTAGGTAGCACGCAATTTGTAGCCTGTCTATCAGGCTTCATGTTAGGATCTACTTTAACGTTGGAAACGTTGTCTATATAGTTGTGATATTCACTTAGAATTCGTTTATAATCCGTGCGAGCAGAAGTTTTTATAAACTGTCAAGTGAACTGTACTACTGTTTAACTCAATACTGTTTTCTTTTTGTGTGAATATTTTGTGACTTACTGGATCATATAAACGTATGTACTTATTTATTTTATTATTTAGGTACACACAGTAAAATACAAACACAAACTAAAAACAAAACTAAACTAAACTTATTTTCTTTCTTTTTTTTTTTGATCAAGGTTTGGATATATTTAATACCAGTGTTTCTCGGCTGCATTTGCTGGTGAAAAGCTTCTTCACGGAAAAGGAATTATTTGCGTCTAAACTACTTTTAATTTCTATTAATCGATCGTGTACTATTTTTTTCCTAATTTATGTTATCAGTATTTTAGTGTTTGTCAGTTGGCCTTCAATTTCATATTGTTTAAGAACACTGTATAAAATAGCTGTAAGTTTCCCAAAAAGTATAAAATAAACAAATTGTTCGAATTTTATACAGACTAATTCTACAGTTGTATTTTTATGGGTTATTCAAGAATATATTCAAAGCTCTTAAGGCTGCCTTCACCCTAATCTTCATGCCATGAAAATGTTCATGATTTTTCAAAAGGAAAATAATTATAATTAAAGCATCGTGTTCTCAACAAAATTCTACAAAGTCACACGTATTGCAGTAGGTAAATAAATTCCTTTCAGAAGGAGTAGGTGGAAAATGGAACCCGTCCGTGAGTACCTGGGCACGAAATTTTCTTCCAACACATTGAATATTTTGTGCTCCCAACTTAACAAAGGCATTCTTTTACCTATTGCCGCAACCTGCAGCTGAAAATAAAACTAGGGCGTTACCATACACTCATAGCCGGACAATATTAGACAAAAAGCCAACTGTCATACGATTTTGAACCGTATGAGATGCAGTACTGTCACCTTGACTTGCTTTGCGCATTAACTGCCCTGCTAAATATTATGGTAGGGTCTTGAAAGACAAAGTGAAACTCAATCAGCGGCAAGCGGCAACTGTGATGGAAAAGTATTGGATTGACATAGATATAGTAGGTAAGCGTCAAACTTGATGGCGGCTCTGAAGTGCGTTATTCGATGCGCAGTACCCACCCCTCACCCTCGCTCACACGTGAATTTGTTACTGCGCAGCGACATCCGCTCATCATGTTCCGAGCCACCATAAAGTTTGAATGGGGCTGTACCGTAAATGTAAATCCTTTGTGTAATCGTTCAAAGTCTTTGTAGAAATACAAAACGCTTCGAAAGCGATTGCCACATGGCCAGGCCCCTGGTCAACTTTTTGTGTTGACGATAAACACCTTCACAATTTGTTATAATATTGTTTTATCGAGCAAATCTAAAGCTTCAGACAGACGAATAGCACCCTTCAAAATGGCTAATGCATTTGACGCGCCGTTCGGTCGCTAAGTGTGTTATTAGCCTAACGATAGACGCCACAGGCGTAACTTGTACTCGTATAAACACGGGCCAAAATAAATCCGTTGAGCAGTTAAGCTTATCACACACAGGCAGACTATGAAAATAGTGGAGATAAAGCAATATACTTTTTTTTACGACAGTAACCGTAAAGTTGAGCTGTCTCTTCTAGTTATTATCAGTTCGCATGGTTTACGCTTTTTTTGCTTTTGCGGTAAAATTATCAAGCTTGACAGATGGGGATCAAATTCTGGCTACTTTCTGAATTAAATCCCTAAATCCGTTTAAATAAAAAGTGAGGGCCATTACATACTTTCATAGGTTTTATAATCATGCTTAGTTTATTTGGAAACATACATACCGTAGCATTGGGGGATGCTAACTGTACCGGGATTAATGAATAAAAGACTATTTTCATTCTTAAATTAATAACATTTTTACGTTCTTCGTTCTTTGGCTTGTCAGCCAAATATGACGCAGTACTGCCTTCTAATCTTAAACTAAATTAATGTTTGTCTCGTATTTCTTGCCAATAACTTTTAACGAACTCGCGGAGGTTGCATGTAAGCCCAAAATAGGCTATAATATCTACAGTACTACGTAGATACAAAGATTAAAGTGCACGAACAGTACTTTTTTTTTTTGTAGCCTATACTGTTTCCCACTGCTGGGCAACGGCCTCCCCTTTTTCCTTCCAAACCTCCCTGTCTAGGGCGACCATGTTGGCCCTGCAAACCTCGCTAGATCGTCACACTACCTTCGCCGTGATACCTCGGCGGGGATGTCCTCCTTCAGGCGTCCAGTGAGTGACGATCTTTGCCCATCTCCCCGGGTGCATTCGCACGACGTGTCCAGCCCAGTCCCACTTCACCCTGGCTGCTTTTTCTCCGACATCCCCCGAACAGTACTTAATACATAAATTAATTATATTCCTTGAACTTGCTCAATTATGAAGCTACACGGTAATAAAGCGTAATAAAACATTACAATATTTGCAAGGATAACATAAAACGCAAATAAAATTAAAGATGTCGCCGGTCGTTGTAGCAATTAAGTTCCCGGGCGTAATTAGGTCGGCGCGTAATTTGGACCCGATGTCTGTCACGTCTCTCCGGGAAACTTTCAAATTTCATGAAAAATCTAGTAAATCCTACGTAAATCTGAGGATACAGGTTCTAACACTGTCTCCATAAACACATTACAATTATCATTTGGCGCAATGTTTTCGTAAACATAATGTAAATTGTACCTGCGGCGCGTCAGTCTTTTGTTTTTTCTTTTTGTTCAGTTTTTTTCTTTTAATTGTGTCTTACCTTCACGCGGATCTTTGCGCTTCTTGCATGTGTTTTTCTCTTTCTCTTTGATATTTAAACTCATTGTTTCGGCTACCGATAATTTCATTAGAGTTTTTAACGCTGAAGCTGAACTCTGAACCACTGTCTTTGTAGTAATATTTGCGTCATTCCTGTGAACTTCTCCAACTTTATTATTTTAGGTCAAAATAACTAAACTCGTTCCCATAAACACCGAAAAGTTATAGGATAAAACCCACACCGACAGCTCTCAAGCACCGCACTCCCCATCTAATCTCCTACATTGGGGGCAACGCCCTCTGTATTGCACCTCACTGCAAACAGAAACACTCGACTGCAAAGTCACAACATATCCTGAAAACTACGACCAAAAACGTATGTTTCTGTGTGACTAACAATTGGCTCAAGGGAGCAAAACCGTCTTACTTTATCTTAACGGCTCTAAGCCAACCCAGTTTGAGGTTAAGCTGTCAAGAACGTTTTACAACATGGACCTCCATATATAATACGGATTTAGATTCGAGGAATTGTCCTCTGTTGTTGAGATATCTAATCTAAGTGTCACCGGGATGCTGAGCAAGTGTCCCTCTGTCTTCGTGACTAATGCTTAATATCTTTCATATACAGGACCGAAATGTATTAGTTTAAAATAATCCTGGCCGTAACACAACAAAAGGTATAGTGGGTGCCTACTCGGCCGTAAATATGTAGATATGGCGTATCGACTCTTAGAAATACCTATCGATCTATTCTGAAGCAATGTCACCGTGAAAATTGAGTGAGGTGAGCTTAAAGTGACCTGTCTATCGTGTCAATCCCTAGCATCAGGTGGAATAATGACAGCTCGCTTCAAGCTGACTTCTCCTAAGTTTTTAACGGTGATATATTTACAGAATAGACTGGCAGCTGTGACACAGGTATGAGTGGCAGAGATGATGCTCTACAAAGCTTAAAATTTTCAAAAACTTCATATTTTCGTGCCTTAACAAAATGAAATTTCGTATATCTATAGAATTCCCAGTCTGCAGTTACAAATTCAACCAAATATATCCAATAGTTTAGTCGCTATAGCTAGTCAAAGATTGGCAAAGCCCATAGTCGGTCCACCACTTAGGTTGTCCGAAAAAAACCCTTTTTAAATTCGATGTCAGGATTTATTTGATAGTGTTAAAATAATCCTATGCTAATTACTGTCAGTGTTTTCATTTATTGACGTATTTTCATCTTCGCGTATTATGTTCCATATATACCTACTATGACGGGTGTTCCATATATACCTCTTGTAGTCCACGTCATTGTAATAATATTTTTGTACGGGACCATACCTTTTACTCGTAGTTACGGAGAAATTGAAGATCAAAATTCCAACTTTTACTGACGTTTTTTTTAAGAAAACAAGTTTTTAATATTATAACATAACTTTAAATACCCCTGTACCGTTGCAGGCACCCATAAACACAATGTTTTGCGTGTGTTACATTGCGCACTACCACAAGTAGTAAATGTTGACACCAAAAATAAAAGTTGTTTCCCAGGAATTAGTTTTGTGCAATTTTACTCAGTTTAGTGTACAGAATGCATAGTTGATGGCTATGTGATGGGGTTACACCCTGTGTATACGGTAACGTAGATACTTTGAAGGTACAAGTCATATATTTAATTGCCGTGTCTAGACACGTAGGTTTAAACCGTTTAAACCCAAATGTGTTTCACTATACGGAGTGATAACTTTAAGTGTAACCCTATTTGGGTGGTTTACCCCAATTTACATAAATATTTCCAGGCTATCAATCTTCTGTGAGGTTAGATCAAATCAGTTGCGGCTGAAATTATATGAGGTAAGAAATTAAGGTCCATAAAATCAGCAGTCATACGTGTATTGATTTAATCGAGTCTGATTTCCACAGGGACCTTCAAAATTATCGGACTAAAACCTACCGAGAATTCTATGTAACATTTTATGAAGATAATATACATATATTTAGAGCATCTACTTGAAAACGATTAGTTAGTCTTCATCAGTACAGCACAATGTGGACTCAAGAAGAGGCTATGCCATCTCCGGGCTGGTAGCAAGTAAGTTGTATCTTCACGTGGGTCTCTTTAAGGAAGACTAGAGGATATACTAAAGGATCCTCGTCCTGCGATCATCATCTATCCATTTTCCTAGCATGTTATGTCATGCCAATATCTCTCCAAATAGCTTATTGCAATATGTGTTGTTCAATGTGTGGTTGAGTGTTGGCATTAAGTCCTCCAAAAGTACGAGTAACATTCAAGGAGTCCTCATCATTGCAGCCGTAAGACACTGCTGGAAATAGGCCTCCATCAAGCACCGCCACTTCAACCGATTCTGTGCTTCCTGCTTCCAGCGGATTCGTCAAGTCAACGAGTCATACAAACATATTAATGAGACTGAAAGTTAGAACCCCTGAGTGCAAATAAAAAGAACGCTTCAGTTTCAAGCGTCACTAAATCAAACTGAACAACAAAACCAACTCAGATAATAAAGAGCGAGTTTTCTGAACACAATTTACCTTAGTAAACGGCTCGCAAAGTGAAATGAGAAAAAATAATGGCGCAGTATATGCAATTATCCCTTTTCATTGGGCTGAAGTCGTGACGTGTTTAGAAGTAATAACATCCCGCACCACTACCACCACAGAATAATGCAGAAGGTCGGATGAATATGACGAGCGAAAGCAGGTGCACGCACACATATATTTGTACATACATGCAGCAATCTTTACCTATCTCAGCTGAATGCCAGTCGCGAGTGCGCTTACACTCGATGTACGTGAATTATGTCTATGTGTGTGTGCGTTTACGCCCAGTGCATGGAGTCGACCTTCTGTACTTTCTGCAGCGCCGCCCATACCATGCAAATAAATCCTTAATAGCTGGTGGAGTTCTTCGGATTACATTTATGAGCCCATTTTGTTGCGTAAGCGCTTGGAAAGCGCATTTTTTAATGATACGTGTGATAAATATTCTTGGGTAACTGAGCGTTCACATTATTTATTTGCGAGAGATACTGTTTTAATAGGCTCTTAGATTTCTTGTGCTGTTCGAAAGTTATATTGCGAAGGTTTTCTTTTATCATGTCTGGGTTCTGAAAAGTCTGATAACACAACAGTTTCGTCGAAACTTAGGATATTTTCTCATCCTTGTTTTACTACATAACATTATATCACGCCTTGTTTCCCCGAAGGGTTAAGCAGAGGTGTAAGTACCTATTGTACAACCACCTTTCGGTTGTATTATACACACAGTTATGTTAAAGTCACATGTAATCCCCTGTTACATGGGACTATATGGGCGAGCCTATATGGACGAGTCCAGACTCCGTGCCGGTACTGAGAAATTCCAAATAGAAACACCCAATATCCCGACCCGGGAATTGAACCCAAGACTTCATGCTCAACAGTAGCGCTTGCGACCACTATACCAACGAGGCAGTCCAGTGATGCGGTTGTTTTATTAACGTTCATAATTTAATCTTCCAGGGAGTTCTATAAATCAAAAGTGAGTCCACTGGCGTTGTATATCGCACCCTTCCTCAACTTTCACCCCACTGCCAACCTCGCTGACTGGCATAAGCCAGGAAACAGATAAGTTTTCCCCCGAGATGAGTTTTCTAATACCTGCAAGAGGAGAGATCCCAATGATGTAGAAGTAAAATGAAAATAGAAGAAATTAGTAGCTGTAAAATGAAAACAGTTCGCTATAAAGCATAGAAAATCTCAACTTGGTTCCGAGATAGTCAGTTATTTGATAACAGCAGTCCTTTACAGCTTATTGTATTTTGCAGTCTCACCGGCAGCCACTAACAGACGTGCAATTCATATTAATATTCATGCACACGCTGACTCTAGTCTAGAACAAAGCGTCTAAATGCATGCGACGCTCTCTATTATAGGTAGCTAGTTTAAACAAATTGCGAAACTAATTTTATCAATGCAATTTGGCAAAATTTACGTTCAAAATGTATTGTCACGATTGTTATTTGCAACAGGATAGACAAAGGTGATCAGTCTGTCGGCCATTGAAGAATACATGCGTGTACAGAATCAAAATCAAAATATTTTATTTCACATAAACCTACATGGGCAATTATGAAACGTCAGAAGCTAGGTGCACGGTTCCAATTGGTCGTTTCCTATGGAGAAGAGCTGGCAAGAAACTCCACGGTTACTCTTTCTATAGCTCAGTTATACCCACATTCCGCCAGTTATGATTTCCCAAGTAATAATACAGAAAGAAAGAAAGAAAATACATTTATTTAGCACAGACTAAAAGACACACAATACACCAGATACATACATCAGATAGCAACTAATGCGGCGGGATCGTCCGAAAGGGTTACCGCTGCCCTGGAACAGAAAGGGCTAAGGAAGGAACACGGGTGGGTTTTAGTCAGTAAGAGTCTGACACTCCCTTCCGCTCGACCCAGAGCGGGAGGGGGTCAGGTAATGATTTCCCATCCAAAAAAAAAAAAAAGATAGCAGCTAATAAAAAAACAAATAGAAAGTATACCGACCCATAACCGACCCCCCTTTCCTGCTAATTTCTTACCGATGTAAGAAATTAGCAGGAAAGTGTGCCTCACGGGCTGCACTAAAAAGGCCCAGTTCAGCAAAAATGCCAGACAATAGTACCCGACACTGGATTTCAACTGAACCTGATTTGTGAGATGACGGGTGTACAACAGTTTTACACTGCAACGTGACGTGTGTATGCATACTTAAATTAGATAAAATATGTGACAGATAAAAAATAGTAACGAATATGTACATAAATATTATCTCCTTACTAGTTAAGTAGGCATTCCTCAAGAGTTGAGCTTTCAAATGTAAAAAGAAATTTTCAAATCCTAATGTTTCCAGAGATCAGCGTGTTCAAACAAACAAACTCTTCAGCTTTATTATTGACATAATAGGTATTACACATATCCGTATCCATATGGTATATTTTGTTTTATTTTTTATTGTGTTTAGTTTAGTTTAGTTTTATGATCTTTCTGTACGAGTCGCAATAAATACTTTTTCTTTCTTTCGTTCGAAACGTTTCCGAGCCGAATCGAACGTCAATCAATGTTATCAAAAGAGTCCTTTTATCCACAAATCCAAAACACAAAAATTATATTGTCAGTTTAAACGAAATAGACGACCGCCATCCTTCCGACAGTTATTCGCTGTGGGGCACATAGCAAATCAGTAATTGTAAATGTGTCATTTTCGATACGACAACCTGCCGAATGGTTGTGAATCTATACTATGCAGGTCGGGATACCAACTAAAATATGATCCTTTATTATTGATTTATATAGAAATAAAGGTATTTTTCGATACGACAACTTGTCGAATGGTTTTTTTTTTTTTCTCTTTTTTATTTATAGGGGCTTTTACGCATAGCGTATGCCAGTCCCATCGTATCCTAAACAATAATACTTTCATAGGACGTGGGCCATGAATTTGAACAAACCCTTCGCATCGTAAGTGTCGGATGGTTGTGAATCTATACTATGCAGGTCGGGATATCAACTAAAATATGATACTTTATTATTGATTTATATAGAAATAAAGGTATTTTCCACCATTCCTTTATTTAGCCCTAGCCTGAAATTCCAGTAACAAAGTACTGTAACCTTATCAGAAATAAATCGAGTAATTTGTGCTCAGGACTGCTTAGGCCTTGTTTAGGGCGAAGGGCACGACTTAATCACTGACATTAAGACTGCGGCAGACACTTTGCGTGACGAGAAGCCGAGACCTTTCTTGAGATGGAATTAACGTTGTCATGTCGCACATTTTGATGGCTACGTGTTTAGCTAAGTTTATTTTCTCATGTAGATAATAAATTGGTCTTTGACAGTCGTTACAGGTCAGAAGCCCGAAAATCTGACAACCAGTCTTGCCAAGGGGTATCGTATTACCCAGTAATTGGGTTGTGGAGGTGATAATAGGCAGTCGCTTCGTGTAAAATATTGATATTCAGCTACATCCGGTTAGACTGGAACCCGACCCCAACATAGTTGGGAAAAGGCTAGGCAGATGATGATGAGATGATAAATTGGTAGGTTTTTGTTTATTATTATTAGTTTCCGCCCGCGACTTCGTTCCTTTCAAATTAATTGTTCCCCTGTCCCATGCGCCCGCACTATAACTTCGTTTTGCTTAGCGTTGTTTCTGATTTTTATCTATTTGCTCGGCTCCTCAGGGTCTTAGCTTGATGGTGAATAGCCTATAGCAAAAATAATTCTTGATTTCGCGTTCGCGTTCCAACAAAACAACAAATGAGCTCTTCAGCTTTATTATTAGTAAGTATACAATAGATAGATATAGATTTGCCAAATTGCCATAATAAATTATAGGTTTCACGTGCCATGAATTAAATAACGGCTTTAGACGTATTGTATTTATTGTAGGTAAAAACAAGTTGTACATGTTGTTGTAAATTGTAGTTGTAAATTTTACGCAAACTAAATAATTACGTATATAAGACTTTTTGTTATTTTGATATTTAAGGTAAATAGTATTTAAGTAAACTAGATGACAAAAATTTATTAATTCGTTATTTTATTAACGAATTAATAATATTTTGTCATTATATCAAGACTTCTAATGTTAAATATTGTTAAGAATTTTACTGTCATACAATTACCATAAAGTATGCTCATGCTGCCTGTGATACAGGTTTATCCTAGTACAGGGATCTAACATTATTATACATTTGTAAGTTATTTCTAAGACTATGTAAATATTTTACCAATTTAATACTGAATAAAATATTATATTATTATTATTATAACATCACGCCAGTGTTAGGCAATGGGCTACCATATTTCTATAGTACAATCACATTTTATTTATTTATTTATTTTTATTGGTTCACCAACAATTGTTTAAAAAGTAACATGCAGAAATGTAAATGAAACAGTGCAACAATCACTTATAGGTAAACTCCGCATGCATAAAGAAGTTACAGTTTTATAATATTAATCTATTAAAAAAACGAATAATACTTATCTAAAGGACTAAATAATATAACAACTTATGGAACTACTCATGGAACTAATTACATTTAAATATATTCTCTCTCAAACTAGAAAATTAAAAGGTAAACTATTAAGAAAGGTACAATTTATTATATTAATCTAGTTTATAAAAAAAAATGCTAATCTAAAGGTCTAAGTAATCAATATAGGTAACATCATATGGAACTTGTTATACTTAAATATATATATAAATATTCTCTCTCAAACGAGACAATAAAAAGTAAGTTACTTAGCAAGATGCTTAAAAAAATTGGCCTTCAATCTGCCCAGACTTTCAAAGTGTAAATCAATTAGATCACTGCAGCTATTTACAACCTTGCATAATCTCGCATAGGGGGAATTTTGCCAGTAATGTTTAAGTCCCATGTAATAGGGGCGAGCCCATTGCCATAAACCGGACACGAATCCAGACTACGCGCTGCTACTGAGAAATTCTAGATCAAAAACCCCAATAACACTTTGCCCGACCCGGGAATCGAGCCCAGGACCTCATGCTCAGCAGTAGCGCTTGCGACCACTAGACCCATGAGGCGGTCAACGAATTTTATTCAATTTATGATACACAATTTAAACAGAGTTTAAGTTCACGGGTTATACATAACAGTACCACAGTTATAGACACACAGTTTATCTACTTTCCTATCGCAGGTATGCTGGAAGAGATTTCTTTCTAAAGGAATCTCTTCCAGCATAAGCTGGTGCTCTTATGTACCCACCTATATTCCTGCATGCCTTTGTACCTATTGTCCTGTTATTTTCATCTTGTCTGTTTGTAAATAAATGGCTCTATAGAGGCATGGATAGGATGGCTATATGAGAAGCATGGTATAAAGTCCACTCATCCTCCATAGAAAAGGGAGGATCCACCGACCAGACGGGTGCTGAGTCTTGTGGGCAACTGCCCGACGATTTACGTCGGGACGTTGTAGAATATGCTAGTTGCGCGGTAAACTCTGATTGCGCGATACAGGATTTTTGCGTGACGTCAGTTGAATGCGTAGTTCGCATGTGGCGAAATAGATGCCGCCACAATTAAATAAATAACAACTTCAACGTTTATAAATAAATACAAACGGAGAGGCTGGGACAAAGTATCGTTCCGACGTATCGTTCGTTCCGTAAGTTTCGTTCGTAAGTATCGTTCTTGTGTGTATTACAAGAACAATACTTTGTCCCAGCCCTTTCGTTTAATATTCTGACTGCCTCTGGGAAAGTCAACCTGTCTGCCCGACTCGTTTCACTACAGCAAAATCTGCTCTCGTATAACCTGTGACGACATCGAATCGTCATAGCTATTCACAAATGTACTAACCGACATCGCCATTCACAAACATTCCACAGGCTGTCGAATCGAAAATGACACATTTTCAATTAATTATTTGCCATTTCCCCCGACACCAAATAGCTGTCGGAAGAATGGCGGCAAAACCCGAAAATGTTGTCAGATTAAATCAAATACAATATTTGATTTTGACAAAATTTTCGAGTTTTGGATTTGTGAACAGTCTTTAGAACTCTCTTGATAAAATTGTTTGACGTTGGATTCGGCACGGAAGTGTATCGAACAGTAGTAAATACCTATACTGGCCTGAAAATCCAATTCACAAAAAATACGCTTGGCAAACAGACCACTTACAACAAGTAACAATGGTGGAGGATTAAAACAAAGTAATAACGTTCGTTCAAATACCTAGTATTACTAAAAGGTACGAGTATTTACCACGAACAGTCTGTAAAAGCAATAAAGTTCTGTATCGCCCGCACAGGCGTAAAACTTTTTAATCCGGATAACGCCTGTATGTAGGACCATGGGGTTTGTGCCATAGGTTTGCGCACATATTGGAATTTGGAAAAATAAGGAAAAAACTTTTTCAATTTGCTTGCGTAAAACTTGACTACAAAATATTTTTGAATATTGAAATAGGACAGATAAACTCTTTTTAAACGAGGAGTGTGGTAAAGTGATTTTTATTGTTAGTTAGATAGAGAAAAATGGTATAAAAAATTCACGGTAAAATGGGGAGAGGGCAAAAACATTTAAATATACTTAGAGAGGGCTTTATTTGCACAGCTAGCAGTATCAGTAAATATCTTCATTGGGGCTGACATAACCCCTAATAGGTTTTTTTTATAATCTGCCGATAATGTGTTCCCACTGCTGGGACACAGGCCTTCTCTCTGTGAGAGGGAGTAGGCTATAATCCACCACGCGGACCCAGTGCGGATCGCTGAAAGTCACATGATGTTGACTTAAGTCTAAGACATGGCAGTTTCCTCACGATGTTTTCCTTCACCGTATTGTAACCTAAAAGGTTCCAAATAATAAAAAGTATATTTTCATCTGCCATATGTCTGGCTTTTAAACAATGAGCAGTGGCTGTGACCTATTACCGCATTAATCTGGTAGTTACACCCACAGTACATAATTATGTTTGGAAGATAAACACAAAACCGTTTATAGACGAAGGCCGTGAGTGGAATAAAGATGAACATGTTGTGGCAGACTTACAAGAATAAAATTTTCATCCGCCCTTAGCATAATAAGCCTATAATTTTCCCACTGCTGGGACAAGGCCCCCTCTCTCTATGAGAGGGAGTGGGCCGTAATCCACCAGGCGAGCCCAGTGCGGGTTTGTGGATATCACATGCTAAAACACGCCGCTTTCCTCAGGATTTTTTTCCTTCGCCTTATTGAGAGCAGTGGTGATGAAATTTAATCCGCAAAGTAAAGTGCCTGTCTGGACTCGAACACACGACCTACAACTCATAAGTGGGGACCGATAACACTGGGCCACCACTGCTCTCACCAATCTCTTATCCCATTTTGTTTCAGGTCGGTCTGTTGCTCTATATTTCTACCACCAGTCATCTCGGAATTCACTAAAACTCTCTAAAGGTGCATCCAATTCGAAGTTACTTTTTATGGAGCAATGTTTGCAAGTATTACTGGCCAACAAGGGATATCAACAAAATATTCAGGGGGTCTACTCCGAAGTGCTAAGTGCGAATGTTCGGATCGGACCGACACATGGCCGAACCGAATATTATTGTAAAAAGCGAAAAAAGTTCGGATCGGCTCAGTTGGGTCGGGACCATAGTCAATATTCGAAAGAGTGTAGGAGTGTAGGATCGGGACCGACCGAACCAAATAGTAGCTTCGTAGCAGGAAACGGCCGAAAATTCGGCCGATACCACCTCGGAGTAGACCCCCAATAAACTTACCAAAAGTTCCACTACTATACTTCGACTTTTAATTATAAATATACAAGTTTCAAGTACTACCTCTGTTGGTCTAGTAGTTGCGAGCGCTACTGCTGAGCATGAGGTCCTGGGTTCAACTCCTGGGTCGAGAAAAATGATATTGGGTTAGTTCATCTGGCATGTCTCAGTAGAAGCCTGGAGTTGGGATGTGTGCAGTAGACTCGCCCCCAGCTAAATAGGACTTATGTAAACATACCGGCGAAATGTGGGTGTACTATATGTGCTGTCTGCCTAACCCTTCGGGGTATACAGGCATGATGTTATGTTACTAAAAGTTATAGAAAATGTTAGTGATTCTTTAGAAAATAAACACCAATGCATCACAAATACGACATCCTCACATACAAATAGTTATAAATGATTACAAGGCACATACTTTCACATAAACCATCCTATACTGGCCACAGAGCGTCATATTTGTGAGTAAGTTCACGTACTATCGGATTGGCCTCCAACATACAGATCACGTCAGGAGGAAAAGTCAACGGACTATCATATCCTTGTTGTCATTCTGAACCAGATGCTAAACAGAATAAAGATACGGGAATGTAATATATGTATAAAAGTTATAAGAGACGACAATCCTTTGATACATGTCACGTTTGTATTCTTTGAAAGGATTTATAAAGTTGTTTTTATTGAATATCTCGGCATATATTTCCAAACTTTTCTTGAATTCAGTTTTGTGGTTCTAAAAATACATACACTGGCCAATTCCCTTGTTCACATAATAAATTAAATTTAAGTTCAGTGCATCTTTTTCTATCTATTTCATTAAGAAAAGGACAGAATATAAATATTAGTTTAGTCCTGTCAAATTAAGATACTCCATAGA
This sequence comes from Apamea crenata, assembly GCA_949629185.1. Lineage (NCBI taxonomy): Eukaryota > Metazoa > Arthropoda > Insecta > Lepidoptera > Noctuidae > Apamea > Apamea crenata. The sequence goes on along the minus strand of OX451356.1, from coordinate 7,625,192 downwards.
CCAATTAGACGTGATTAAAAACATGGCTACTCAAAATACGTCAATTTTTGTCAGGCGCTGACTAATTTGACAGGACTAAACTAATATTTATCTTCTGTCCTTTTCCTAATGAAATAGAAAGAAAAAGATGCACTGAACTTTTTAGTTTAGTTTGTGAACAAGGGAATCGGCGCCACTGACTGCATAAACTTCTAATACTAAATAATCTAACAAAATATTCAAACAAAATTGTATGGTTCTTAGTTATTTTCGAGCCATACACGGTGCATTGTTTGGTGTTGCCATACTTTTTATCAGACTGCGCGGAACCTCAAAAGGGGAGTATTCACAATCGGAATAACTTCACGCAAGCTTAAAACAAAGCACCATGAAAAATGAGTTCCCTCCATAACTTTTTCAGAATAAAAAAAATCTTTTAAGTTTAAATTAAAGTTATACACCAACTTCAAGAACTCCGAGCTCCGAACAACCAAGAAGTGTAATTAAGTGGTAACTGATATCCAATTACACTGCCGGACCACAAAAGCTAACCCAGCACTCGCATTCACGATTTGCAACTGAATGAAGCAGTTCCCGACAACCGCCAAGTCTTCTTCAAAACTATTCCCATTCTTGAGAACTCCCCAAGTTTGGAAACTTAAATTAAGTCGGGTTCTACGTAGTACAACATGTGTAATACATAGGTCTGCAGGGAAGAACTCTAATCTACTGACCCTGTTTGCCCTGTGACCCTAAAAAGGCGTAATTAGATCTCTCCCGAGAGACCAAACTGGCGCCTCATGAATAAAGTGGTATTAGCGCGCGTCTCGTGCTTTTGGCTAACATTACTAACGGGGTGATATGAAAAATAAAAGCCGAACGATACAAAATAAATCTGTAACCATGAAACTCTGTAGACTCCTTCTCTATAATAAAAGCAAAAAATATTTTTACACGTTATTTCCGAAATATTTTTTTTCATTTCTGATATGTACACCATCTTTTAGCTATACATATATACAAATAATAAAATTGAAGTGTCTATTTGTAATAATAGCTTTTTACTAAATGCATATGAAAGTGTATACGGAACTAATAGCAAACAAAAAAACTGCCTGTCTGTTTGTTCCGGCTAATCTCCGAAACGGCTGGACTGATTTTGACGAGAATTTCACTGGCAAAAAGCTGATGTTAAAAGAAATAACGTAGGCTACTTATAATTTAGAAAAATAATGAATTAAGAGACACATGATTGTTTTCCGACATCCACGCGTACGAAGTCGCGGGTACAGCTAGAATGTATATATTTATCTGATTTGCTGTGATTGCAGGAAAAAAAACACAATTTAAGACCTACATTTTTTTTTTCAATTCATACTAGTGCCAAAAATTCGCATCATTCAAAATAACTAGGTCGATCATACAATATGGTAGTTTACAAAAATGTGTGATCAAAACAACCGAACAAGGAAACACAAAACGCGGTGAAACAATGGGGGACTCGTCCACGTAACGTTTCCTATACGGGTTGCTACTGACAGCTGCTGAAGAAACACGCTTCTTTTCCCATGAATGTCATTATCCTATAGTAGGTTTAAAATTCACTCTCCACTCAAATAAACCCAAAATCTTCTATCAATATCAAGTGCAATAATCGGAGATGACCAAGTCAATTGCTTTGAGGCAAAATCTATTGGAGAAGAAAATAGTTGCGCTTGTGATTATTTGCTGATTATTCTATCAACTTTGACGCACTATAGCTTAGAATCTATAATTGGTATCAAAATGAATTTAGTATTTATTTGTAGGTAATTTATTTATAAATAATTTAGTACTTGACCATTTTGTCGTGGCTTGTACCGTTTTCCTGAAAATAGAGGAAACATTGAAAACGGGACACTTTTGAAGGGGGGATGGGTAAAACTAGTTGTGGAGGGAGCGAGAAAGCCGTGTATTAAAAATAATATAAATTTTGCCGCAAAAAAATCTAGAATGAATATTTTAAATAGCATGGTATTTAACTCAATCCTCGACCACTCTCTTGTACCCTGCGAAGGTCTTTGCTCCACCTAGCCTGGCCATAGTCATACCTTACGTGGGAGTCAAACCATTGTATTATTGTACTTACAGGATGGGCAGTAGAGTATCGATAACAAAATAAAACAATAGTCAAACTCTTCCAGTTATGATGATGACATTTTTTTCCCATGATTAGTCATTGAAACATCCGATCAATTATGTTGTGAACGTCCACTCATCCTAATTTTTCTCATGATTTTTATCAAAATAATGAGGTCAGATAGATAGTTATGTAGTAGTTTTGATTTACAGTTCTCACACCAATATCTCTTTCATCACGTGATGTATAAACTTAATTACTCCTAATCAAAGTTCGTCGCTAGCTTTCGCGCCACACCTCATAGCACCCGTTCGCACTCTCCCACGAAATTAACAGGCAATTGTTATGGGTTTTGCAAGTGCCACCAGCTATAATAACTTTAAAAAAAATACGCAATTACACGCACACGTCGTAATAATACTTCAACGTAACTACTTCAAATTAAGCTAAAATTATACACTTTCTAAAATCTCCTCGCATACATCTGTCACTATTTAAAATTTGAATATATACCATTTGATGAATCTATAGTTATATATCAAAGCTAATTCGCATAATAAAAAGATTAGTGAACTTTATTGACACTTAATCGGATGAAAGTAAAGATTAATTGGTATGCAGATGTTCTAAGGAGAGTGATGAAAAGTTGACTCAGAGTTAAGAGCTAAAACGAACGGTATTAAGGTTTACATAAAGGTATTTATATAAGCTAGTGGATTGCCATTCTTAGAAGACAAATTGGACTAAATAAAGACAGGCTTACGGGAGACCTTGAACAATGTCTCGGATTTGTTAGGATAAAGAACTGTAATAAATTCTTACTGGTCTTTTAACACAATTATTTTATCCGAATATTTTACTTGAAGCAACACACGAAAAATAAATCATAGTAACTAACGTCATAATAAGTATGAAAAAGATGAGAAAGAAATTCAGACACTAAAAATAAAACCTGAATTTATTATCTAAAACCTGAGAGATGATGCTGACAGCGGCGAAAATTATAAGAGAATGAATTTCTGCGAAAATGGTGCCGACGTGAAGGTTACTCTTTTTGATTACCTACTGTACGAAAGGTGAAGTCGTAGGTGGGAATTGTAGTGTTGAAGACACATAAAGCCTGAAATAGCCATTTGTCCTAAGGGAGTAACTTAAGGTATAGAATAACTTAAGTTTTCACAAGACTATAGTAGAACTAACTAGAAATAGCTGCCAAACTACCGCAAGTTGGATAAACTTGCGAATATCAGAATGGCCAACTGTTTACATATTCATGATTCGCCACGCTACGTACGAAACGTTTCTAATCTAAAGGTTGTTAAACTGCAAATAAATAATGCACGGTTTTTATAACTTAGCAGCACTAAGAATGCTTTATAATTTTGGAATGGAAGTCTAATTCGTCGAAGTATAGCCCTTTACTTAAAGTCCGATATCGATTCTACGAAACATACTCAGTACGAGAACTTTAAGGAACTTCTTGGAATCTTATTTATGGAGTCTATCGTCCCTAGGACAGACTTTATTTTGGAAACATCTAACGATGAGTAACGAAACGGAAATCTTTATAATTGTGTACAGGGCTGAACGATAATATCTTTATATTTAACCTTTTGTTTTGAAACGAAGTAATTAATTGTTGAATGACATTAACAAATGCACAAATTTACTAAAGTATCTAACCTACACCAAAGGACTAAATAAAAACTGTTCGCTACTATAACAAAAACTCCAAGAACACTTGAAGTGATTAATGAACCGATTATTACACAACAAACAGCGCTAATTTACCAGAAAATATTCCAGAGACGCGTAATTACTAAAGTTAGTGCATGAACCTTACATAATCGCGATACAAAATTAACTAATTTGATAGTTCCGAACAAAACTACCGTGACATAATTAGCAAGCTAATCAGAAGGTAGAAGTAGTTTTTGGACAATTTAGCCAAACTTGGTAATTAACAAATTGCTGGGTTAACAAACTTCCCTTTCACACTTCTGATGCTTGTGAAACAGACGTTTTGTATCCTTTGTTGGGTCGGCCTCGACGTGTTGAGTGCAGGAAATCCCTGAAGGCATAAGATCTCAAATTTTACACTAGCCTTTAATGTTTTCAGCTGTGGCGAATGCTGGCGGCTTATTTCATTAAATCGTCAGCTACGTACATGCTGTTTACATTACACATTGTTTCCCGTATTATGGGCTAGTAGAGGAACGTAGTTCACTCCATTGTGATGTGATGAATTACGAGAGGTCCTTAATTTAGACCTACATACAAGTAATTCAATCACAAGGTTTCTGCAGGCTACGTAAGGCCTCACTATGTAATTGTATTGTAATATGTAATAATATATATTATGGAGAGCAGTGGCGGCTGGTAACGGCTGCGACTTACAAGTTGAAGGTCGTAGGTTCGAACTCAGACAGGCGCTTTAATTTGTGTAAATTATTTCATCACCACTGCTCTCAAACGATGTACGAAAACATCGTGGGGAAACTGGCATGTTCTAGAACCAGAAATTCGAAGACATGTGACATCTACCAATCCGTACTGTGCCCGCGTCGTGAATTACGGCCCACTCCCTCTCACAGAGAGGAGGCCTGTGTCCTAGCAGTGGGAACATTATAGGCTGATTATGTATGTATGTAATTATTGTAATATAATGTGCAATTAATACGTAATGTTAAATTTATATTTCTTCATGTCTCATCCAAGAATTTTTAGTTGGATATTTTTTTATAAACTAGTGCTAGAGTTAATTAATGACTGTAGGATCTAAATGGACAACAGAAATTGCTTTGAACCTATCACAAGCAAGGTCAAACTCCAAATAAATATCTACCCTTTTGTACCCTTGAAGGAGTAATGATCAAAACACAAAGCTAAAGTTGTAAGCAAACCCGCATGGGCATTTTTCCTTGGCCGGTATTATCCCGGCTAAGTGGACGGGTCCAATTTATATAAGGATGTGACAGTCACGTAAATTATGGTGATCGGTTACCGGTCGACGTGATCCCGGGATTCTATAGGCTTTTTAGCCCCTATCGACCGCTTGCAGGTTGGCGTGCAAATGTTTTTGTCTGGATTAGGTACTGACTTACGGCTGCAATATGGTGGCAGGAATAAAAACAGTTTTAGTGTAGAGAAATGGTTTGCTCTAAAAATTGCATTGTCGGCGACAGTTTCAGGATTTTCTGCATGTCTTTTAATTTTTGATTATTGTTTTCGTTTAAATTGCTATTATTTTTTTATCATAATATGGTTTTTATTTTATTTTTGCAATGGTACTCGTATTTTTTTTTACTTCGAACTAATCGTATGTACTTTATATTTGTGCCTCCATCTAATACTGTTGTTAATGTTCATATGTTTTATGTTGGATTATATTCGAACGCAATTTGAAATAAAATAAATAAGTTGATTAGAATTCTATATAAATTAATTAATAAAAAATAGTGAAAAGCGCGACATTGTAATAGTTTCCTTATTTTTGGTAAAACTGACTAGTAGTTTTACTCGTAACGAAGAAAACACATCGAATTGCAGTCCACGTGTTACACACTTTATATTTCGCTGCCAACTACACTGCATTAAATATATACTTTACGAACCCCAAATCTTTATCTTTATAATGCAATTTTTCCCTTTCCCAGCAGTTTCGTACAAACGACGTCATCTTTTAAAGTCGTTCCATTCCACCGTGTCAGATCAGTATCGGGTCCACACAAGTTGGATCAACATTCATGGTTGCACCATAAAAAAGCATAGAACTACGTTCGGTTTGTTATTTGGACCCATCCGGGCCCCCTAATCGGGATCGGGGTCCAGAATGTAGGTCATCGTACTTCCGCCTCCCATATTCAAGGAAATGAGTGGGCTGGAAAAAATCTGACGTCACACATCACATATTATGAAGATATAAAGTTTCCCTTTTGATTCATGAGAGCCCAGAGATTTGGTGCAAAATGTCCTCTCGTTGTGGTCTGATAAGGTTTTGTGTTTCAAGATATTTTTTGAAGCAAACGAGGCGTGGAGGACGGAATGAAGGTTCATTTTTATACCCTGAAAGGATATTATGTTCGTGTTTACACGAGTAAAAGAAGTTACGCGCAAGTTGCCTGAAAATTAAATTGGAAACACTGCTCTACCATCACTTGAAATATGAATTAATTAACATATTGGTATAAAATTAGATACTCGAGTCCTTTGTATTAAGTAACTAATTCAGTTACTACGTAGAATTTGTCTCCTTTTTCGAATACGGGATTTTAATTATATTTGAGACTAATGACCGCCTGTTTCTTAGCATTTATGAATAACACCTGTTGTGTTTAATTTAGAACTTTATTTTCATGTTATCTAATAACATGTGTTTTATTTTAGTTTATTGCTATGGACATGAAAGTTTTAAAAACAAAATAATTATGACTCACTAGGTTGCTCGGCCGAATCATAACTTTTATGATTCGGTCGAGCAACCTGAGTCATGTTTATTTTGTTTTTAAAACTGTGTCGTAATGTTTTAAATAAACTTCGGATACCGTAAAGATTACAGTGACTTTGGAGAGGACTTTTCCGAACCCTACTTCTTTCCCGGAATAGTGATAACATGTTGGTTTTAATTTTATCTTTTCAAATTAGTCACTTGTTTAAGGGGCTTGTGGCTAAGTCATATCAGCCGCACGTACGGGTCGATCGATCAGGTTAACCTTTACTTGCCACGGTTGGTCCGTGGATGAGTGACCATCTTTACAAGACCAAAACCCTCCGTGTCTCGGAAAGCACGTTAAGCCGTTGGTCCCGGCTGTCATTCGTGGATCTTCGACGGTCGTTACGGGTCGTCAGAAGCCTGAAAGTCTGACAACCAGTCTTACCCAGTAACTGGATTGTGGGGGGGTCAGAACGGCAATCGCTCCATGTAAAATACTGGTACTCAGCTGCATCCGATTAGACTGGTAGCCGACCCCAACATAGTTGGGAAAAGGCTAGGCTGATGTTGATGAAATTAGTCACTTGTTTAATTTGTGTAATCTTGTTTAATTTCCTATGCAAATTCAAAATCGATACCTACTTTTTTTTCTTTCTTTTCCCTATAATCACCATGCCTACCGTTGGTGGTCGCCAGTTGTTATAAGCACTTGTTTGCCCTACACGGTTAGTGTACATCCTTTACACTTAACGGTTTCGTGTTTATGGTATCCTTGTAGCATGAGTCGTCGGCCTGAATAGTGACGTCACGGCCGGGGAAAGTACCACATTCTTAACCTATTGTCACCATGTGCCACTTAGGATGGCTCGGGTAAACGCTTATTCATGTAAACTTGGAGTCATACTTGCTTAGCTAAAAGAGATATTAATGAAAATATCAATGATATCTACACTTTCGGATAAAGTAAGGATTTAAAACGTTTATACACTGACTTGTTGATTAGTTTATTATGAAAGGGTTTCGTACGTCAATTACCAACAAACAACCACATGGAAGCTTATTTGTTTGTACTTCAACGAACAATGTTGGTACTTTTATTGAAACAAAATCGTATTCAGAGGTTTCGTGTACGTTAGCATGTTGTTCGTTACGTTTTAGCATTGACCTTTTAACATTGAATGTATAAATGCTATTTATATTTATAAAACAATTTTTTGTGATATAAAATTCATGAGTCATATTAGGTTTATGTAATATCAAGCATACATTAGAGTGTACGTCTGGAAAGTCTACTTTTGACTACAACATTTTGCAACGAAAATCAATTTCTGCTACAAAATATTAGATTTATGACGTCAAAGTATAAAATATTCTATTATTTGATATTTTCAATATTGTAGTCTTTGGTTCTTAGTGTGTGTGAGTATGCCGTTGTCTTTCGCGTTAAGTTGAATATTAAATAAATGTAACCCACTACTGCTTGCTTGTGTTTGTGTGTACGGATAGTAGAGGCGCAAGAGTGTTATAGTGAATCGGGGAAGCTTTGCTGTTCAGGTTATCGATAAAGTGTCGAATAGTGATGGTTAAGATTAATTTTAAGGTGAGTTGAAACAAAATTAATATTTATAAGATGATAAAAAAATATAAAATTGAAGTTATGACTAGAGGAGAAACTAAAATGAATTTATTTAATTAAGTATTTTATTTTTTTATGATTTGTTGAGTTGTAAAAGTATGGCGTATATCACCGGTGCAATGTGATAACTGCCTATGTATATTATGAGATGAACGCTACTTAAAAATACGTCATTCCCATTGTCACAATTAAACCGTTATAAACATGTTCTCAAACTAATTAGCTCCTATGAAAATATAGACACATTAAATTAGTCTAACATGAAAAGTAAATACACATGCATCCACATTATCTTCTACGCCTGAAACACGCCGATGGGCGACTTCTACGCACACTGACGTAGCTCTCGTAGCGGTGTGTAGGTAACCGTAGTCTCATTCTTAGCTGCGCACGCGCGCGCGTCGTCTCGAAGAAAGCCTCAGTGCTGAACTGGCGGCCGTCGCGACCGCACCGGCCTGCCGATATGTGGCAAACCTTGTGACTCAAGTGTTGTGAATTGTGTACAAGCACAGTGGCCGTGCGTTAACCCCAACCCCTGATAGTGCTTAACCGGATTTTTAGTTGGAACGCCCCGCGGCGTGCAAAAGGTGGGTCTTTAATATTATCTAGACGTATCAGTGCTAGCTCAGTCGAGTGTTAATTTAAGGTAATGTGAAAGTTGTGACGATCGATCGCCGAGTTCGAGGAGTCAGCGATGTTGACACACTTTTGGTTCAGGTGTGGTTGCAGGTGGGCGCGCCGGCTGTATGTCAGTAATACGTGTCCGACCAAAATTCCTCGAGAGGCCGCTTTCGGCTGAACAACTTTCTTCCGGCTGAGGTTTTTGACTCTAGCGTTCTATGGGGCTATTATATTGTAGTCAATGAATACGAATGTTGACAAAGATCTGAGGTAACAGCCGAATTGATCGTGATAATAAAAGCTCGGGATTATGCCATCAAACGGAAGACATCAACGCGCTCCGCTGTGTCTCGCATCTCAAGTGCTTTATATTGTTATACCACTTTGGTATCTTGAGTATTATCCGGAATAGGATAATCGTAAGATTCAGCTGTATCTTGATCATCCTTATATCTATTTAAGTTATTAGATTAATTTGATTTTAATAACGTCTAAGAAGCAAATTAAAAATTTATCAGTTCTGAAATATATAATTAAATGACTTCCATGTTATATATTAAACAATTTCATTTCTAATCTATTCATTAGATTTCACATCAATGCGAAAATGCAGCAGACTATACAGTATGTTCAAAAAATTAACATGAAAACCAAAAACCCACGAGAAATAAATAAAAATCTAGCAAACATTCAACATTTATTCAGTGACCTCAAAATAACCCACTGCTTACGGTGCTAATTAGGAAAAATCAAATGAAGTATTTAATGGAAAATCAAAATTATTACACTATAAACATGAAGTGGAGGTAAACGGGGACAGAGCCGAGTATACTAGTGACGAGGTTGAACCGGTCTCCCCCCGCCCCCGCTGCACCGCGGTTCCCTCCGCACCTCCTCACTCGTCGCCTCGGTAACTCGCGATGCGCCTGAGTGCATCCCTCGCATCTCTATTTTCATAAATTATAACCTCTTACATATTCTCTGTTAATTACCCAAAACAAAATCTTGCCACGAACATAAGACACGAAACGAGATCTTCATGTGTTTTTGATTCTGTCCAAATCTCTGGGCCGGTTTTTTAATCCGAAATTAAACTCAATCGATTTTTTTTAAATAGTAACTAATGGTTTAGTTTATCTAATGATATAATATTAATTATATTAATGATTAATATTGCTAATGGCCAAATAATTAACTATTAGTTAAAAAAATAACCATTACTGACCATTAGATAAACTAACAATAGATCAAAAAACACATTTTGCAAAAATTTAACCATTAGTTACTATTTTTAACAATTGGTTGAGTTAACAACGGATCAAAAAACCGTGTTCGACACAATAGAAAAAACAAATGAATATTTGGAGTACCTACTTCTGTTATCAAAAAGGGATTAGAAGGAGGACCTAATACTCCTTGGTAACACAAAATCGCCATTACTTGGCATAACCTCAATTGGTACCGATAATAATTTAATAAAAGAAGACAGTTATACATACATAAATCCACCACGCTTATGATCCCTACACTTAGTGCCAAAGCACCAAACAGTGCCAAAAGTGGTTCACATTTGGCACGGCCCAATAGGATCCTGTTCAAATGAATCTCTATCTACTAACCTGACAATTCAAATAAGCTTATCTATTAAGGTATACCTTCCTGGAAGACTTAAAAGATTAACTAAATCTTAACAAATTTTGGGAAGTTTTTTAAAGATTGAATTAACCCTTGAAAAGTCTTTATCTTTTACACAACTGCTCTAATCTCTTCAGAATTACTGCTAAACGTCCTTCCAAGAAGCTTGAAGGATTATATTCAAGCTAACTGGTGAAGTTTCTTCATATTTGAAATCACTATCTCTCAATTACACATAACTCCTTCGTCAGGTAGAAAATGTTTGTCGCTTGTATTATAAATATTATTATTATTTTCACATCCCAAGAGCTCTTTCATTCTTATTCCCCAGAGACTTTTTATTATAAGAAATGGAATTAATTATAATAAAAATATTCAATTCCATATCAATCATACTACTAAATTAGGTTTGTGGTACCGATAGGGTGTTGCCGCGCTCTGATGAATAAATCATTTTCTGGGAGAAATTCGTATGACTCGACCCGAAGGTTGTTCACAAATATCCTCTTGTGCATAGAAATTGTTATTATATATGATATGAATCGAGAATTCTCGATGAATACCGGCAAACATGTAATGAATAATATTCTGATAAAGATGATGAGATCATTGATGACACAGAAAAAACTCACACATTCTATAGATAGACAGGGTGGTAGGAACACCGACACACAAAGTATTACCACGGATTCAGTAATGATTCTGAACCCCCCTGAACGTTGAAATTTCTAGTCATTTATTAAAAAAAATATAAAATCTGCTATATATTTTACCCGCGCCTACTTCTCGTCCTACTTCTACCTACTCTACTCTACTTCTACCTACTCTCGTACCTACTTCTATGAAAAAGCAGAATTTTTTTTTGATAACCGACGATAATCAGCTGTCTAGAATCATGTGCAAAATTAATGGTTTCAGTTTGCGCGTCGATGTCCCTGACACCCTGTATGTCCAAAGAATGCTAATTCGACATGTCGCTCCAACAATGAGGCTTCTAAATCTACTAAAGCTCATTCAGAAATAAATCTGATCACGCAAGAAACATGCCAAACCTTCCTAGAAGCAACAAGAACAATGACAATAAGCAGGAACTAGTCGAAACCAGAAACGCTTCATAATAACGCATTACAAGATGAACTAAAATCCCACGTTAGTAAAAAACCTGCACATATTTTATGTTGTGCTATAATTATGAACAAAGAGAGCATTATAAGCAGTCTGGTAAAAAAGAGGCAGGCAGGTCATTGAGGGAAAAATAAAACTTTATTTGATCATCGCTTAAGAATCCAGAAAAGAAGTTCAAGATCGTGAGCGTTGAATTTGAGATATCCAATTGATAAGATTACAGGCTCATACATACTCGTATAGTTGACATTTAAAATATTGCATGGAGTAGATATGAAATTGTGGATTGCTTTTTTACATTAAGCAAGATACCTAATTAATTAGAGTTACAGATATCATCTACATATATTTTGAAAGTACACTATTGTAAATTGTAGTAAATATCATAAAGATTTGGTGGACCATCTAACCAGAGTGAAGAAAACCCATAAGAGCAGCCAAAACATGAATTACATTACGGTTGAAAGTGTTTTATTGCTTACAAGTACATGAGTGTTGCACTTAATTTCTCACGATATTTCCACGATCTCACCTATAAAGATTATCTGCCAGTAATATCCATAGAAAACCATTTTAATACCGGCTAAAAACCCATCGTATATGCGGACTTACCCGTAACCCATAGCTTTGAACATATTGAGCCAATTACTTGATTCATATACGATTATGATGCTCTAATTGACTAAACACCATACCTGTAATTATGCTACCAGATTCGTGTTCAAGGAGAAAGTGTTACATACGCCCAAAGATTCTTCAATTTTCACTATTCACGCTACAAATCGACCCGCATGGAAAGTAGAGTACCTGCATTTGCACCAAACAAAACTAGAATTGTTGCAAAAACTGCACAAAGTAAAACTGTATCTAATTGTTGCAAAAAACTCGTTGAGAGTTAGATCTAAATGGTCTTTAGATTTTTTTCAATGTTTCTTGGTTTGAATCCAAACTTAGTAGGTACCGGAATTCTTAAATATTTATAACTAAAAACCGGTTACTGGTTAGTTCATGACGTCACTTCTAAATATGGTAGAACTGGGGACTGCAAAATAAGTATTTATTCAAGAATATCTAAATCGGTATCGAACACATGACATTCAGAAAGAGTTTGTATGGGTTCTCCTTCGTTTGGATGACTATTAAAATATCTTTCACTGCCAACTACGAAAAAATAGGTATAGCAACAAATGCTTTTACTATTCTCCCACGTAAGTCATCATCAGTATTCAGTACTTCGTTCTTTGCACACACCTCTTAACTCAACAGAAATTCTTGCTAATTAGCAAACATTGGTTTACCACTCTCGAAATTTTCTAAGGTCTCGTGTCTCCCACGTTTGGCCCTCAAATTACTCAATAGTTATATAACTCGAGCGACTAATACCGCAAACGATACGTCTGGCTCCGAAGACGTGAGCCGAGCCAACGGTTACCAGTCCGTTAGTGCTAAGGGGGTCATGCGCGCTCGAGTCGCGTGCGCTGCTTTCAACACAACCGACATTACTTACTATTCGACCTGGAATACGCGAATATTTTCTTATAATAGGAAACGTGCACTTGCAATTGTAACGAAATCGATTCGACAGTAACTTTTACTTGAATTTTTTGCAGTAATTTGGGGGAATATGGGAGAAATCAGTCTAATTTTAATATACGCATAAGTATATGTTACAACTTACCATATTACGACAATTAAGTAATAAAAACGTCAAATACGTAAGATGATATTCGGGGGACGCATTTTTGGAAAGTTTTCAGTGGAAGTGAAAGTTCGGAAATGGCATTATGCAGAATAGATGACCGCCATGCCTCAGTTATGGAAGTACATAATTTATTTAAAGGGATTTAAATATTACGTATTATAATAAAACATAAGCTAGTACAAGAAGAGAAAACCCTTCTGACGAAAGTCTTCGTGGAAAAGCAATAACTAGAAAATGGGGCTCCCTGCATATTTTAAATTCTCGGCTTTCCAAGAATTTATATTTACAGACATTGACAAAAACTAAGACGGTACGAAATGCTGTGAATGACGATATTTTATCTACTTCAATATCAATGTCAAAGAAATTTAATTACTTACGTATGAAACGTAAGTAATTAAATTTTTTTGACATCTTGTTAAAGTTTTATCTTATTATAAGTTATCGTCTCTAAGGCTGCTTTATGAGAAAAATATTAATATTAACATAAGGCCTTGTGCTGTTAGCTCAGGATATATTCTTTTTACTTTTTCATTAAAACGGTTTTATTATTCTTGAGGAAGCTCCAGAAGCTTTCCTTCGATTTCTCCTTGGTTATCTATTAGGAAAACCATTTTATCACTAAAACGTATCTATGGAATTTAGTTTATCAGAATCATTGGACGAAGTTATTTACACATAACCGTAAAAGAACGAGTTATTCGAATTCAGTTACCTTTTGACTAAAAATACTGAAGTGTGAAAAAGCGAAGCATGCACACACTGAAACAGCTTAAGAAATGTCGTGCGTGACCGAGATATAAAGAAATAGAACCTTGACGAAATAGATTTCCAAATCGAAATTAGTGTCTTGAGACAAAAATGGTAGTTTGCACGTCAAACAAGTCATATCTGAGCTAAATTTTTGACGAGTATATCACAAGGTCCTGTGGCGCAACGGATAACGCGTCTGACTACGGATCAGAAGATTCCAGGTTCGAATCCTGGCAGGATCGCAACTTTTTATAATTTTTTAAATATTTTTCTGCATTTTCCAGTTAATTTTTATCGTTTAATTATTTTGTTAGACATTTGTTTCATTGTTTTTAATTTATCGAGGTGTTTTTTTCACTGTGTGCACAAATTAGACCTTACGTTCTATTTATAGTGGCTCAAAGACGGTTAATGAATTCGATTATCTAGACAGAATTCGCTTCCGCATACGCTTCCGACCATACTATGTAACATCTAGACTGAAAGTACAGTTTCCCTTCAATTAACAAACTTGTAAACCTGCCTTATTGCAAGGGCATAAGGCTGAAAATCAAATAAACAAATTGTGACAAATTATACGGAGTAGAACCAAACGGACGATGTAGCTTATGGCGTTTTCGTACGGAGTTTACAAAGCACCTAGTGAATTGGTTCACTGAGCTAGGGCGTAAATATTCAAGCTGGTACGTTGGGATAGTTATTTTTTAGATCGTATTTAAGTCTAAGTTACCATAACATTCTAATCTTATTTTCAAAATATTATCAAAGATGTCGGTACAATTAACCTTTCTTAACAGTATGCCCAAGTTACCATAACATTCTAATCCTGTTTTCAAAATATTATCAAAGATGTCGGTAAAATAAGCCTTTCCAAACAATACTATACTTATTATGAAAGCTTTTTAAACTCGATCTTTAATTTAAAAATTACCAAAGTTATTGACGTATTAGTACTTTTAGGTAAGTAGTCAAGTTATTGTTAGCCTGCTTTGACTGCTGGGCAAAGGCCTCTCTCCATGACTTCCAGCTCTTTCGATCTAGGGCTAAAATGGACCACTGCACTAGTCGTTTGTTTCGTCCAGCTCGTCCCGCCATCTGTCTACGGAGTCTGCCGCGACTCCTTCTAGCTGTGTCAGGGCTCCACGTAGTGGTTATTTTGGCCCACAGCTCATTGGGCATACGGCAGACGTGCCGAGCCAAGTAGTCAAGTTAATTTAAAGTAAAATACTTAAGACTAAAATGATAATAAACTAGGCCGGTACCCAAAATATCACAAATACAACAAAAATAATAACATCTGCTGTAGTAATCAAAAACCAACGTATTAAACGATAAAACGATAATGTTCTTTAAATTGCCTTCGAGAAACTGGTATCATTATTGAAATGCCAGCTTAAGGTCAAACGGGCGATTCAACACTAACAAAAACACGAACAAAAACTTCAGTTTCCAATTTTGGACCGAAGAGATCCTATATACTTACCATCAGGTAGTGACATAGACGGACCCGTGACTAAATATAACAGCCGCACAGGTCAATCGATCAGGTTAAGCTACGCTTGTCGTGGTTGGTCTGTGGATGGGTGACCATCTTTACATACCGACGGCTTCGGTCCCGGCTGTCATTCGTGGTTCTTTGACAGTCGTTACGGGTCGTTAGAAGTCGAAAAGTCGAAAGTCTGACAACCAAGGGGTATTGCATTACCCAGTAACTGGGTTGTCAAGGTCAGATAGGCAGTCGCTCCATGTAAAATACTGGTATGCAGCTGCATCCGGTTAGACTGGAAGTCGACCCCAACATAGTTGGGAAAAGGCTAGGCAGATGATGATCATCAGGTAGTGAAATGCAGAATATGCAGATTTTCGAAATAATAAAAGAAAAGATTTAACCGATGAAAACTATATTAACGACCAAGTCATAAAATCATAAACGGAAGCTAGGTGAAGATATCACTGTGGTCAATTTAGTCTCTGAGAATATTACTGCTCGTGAACGGTTGATAAATACGCAATGTTTATCACAGACACTCTTTTTTTTGTATTTTTGTGATTTCATATTTGAGTCTACCTAACTAAAACGAATAATTATTGGTATCTTAACTTAATCTACCCTATTTATGCTATGGCTATCCTAATATAAATTATGTATGTACATTAAATCACATAGTCATAATATTTCTTAATCTAATTTCTTACATTTATTTCTTATCTTATTAATTTTTGCTATTAATTTTATATTCAATATGTTATGTTTACTTTGACTCAATCTTGGCAGACTCACAGCTGCCATTTGACCAAAAATTTTAACTATAACGAGATCGTCGGACCACAATGGTAAGGTAGGTTTGTTAATGATGTTTGTTCTAGGATCTGGATTCATATAACCGTATAGTCTACTTACTAAATTGATTTTAATTTTTTGAATATATAATAGGTTATCACAGACACTTACAGTAAACCAGTTGCACGGCACCTTCCTTTTCGAATGCTGTAACTAAAATTAGCCATTCTAACGAACTTAATTCTCAAAAGCATTCCTTGAGACATCTCCTGTAAATGTTAATATTTTGTTAACTGATCAATGGAGTGTTTATTTAAACAACAGTTTGTTGCTTAATTCAGCTACAATTTAATTTACACATTGCTTTTAAACATTTTCTTAAAAGGGTATTTAGAAAGAAATTATATCAATACTTTATCTTGAGATTGAAGAAATTGATAGATAAAAATTTCGAGATCAATCCAGGGCCGTAATTCTCTATGACACATTGAACGAAACCGCGCGAAATCAACGCAAGATTGGCGGGATTAGCTAAGGAATTCACGTGGTTTCGGTAAGAATCGTTAAGTGGTCATAGTTAATTAGGGCCCTGTCATACAAAACCGAATCAAATGAATGTATTTTTACTCAATGCTCAACAAAACAATCCGAAATACAATAGTTGCGTAGTCCCATGAATTCAAAATCAAATATACTAAGAAAACGCTAAAGCATTCTTCAACGTATTTTTATATCCCTAAACACACAAAATCTACACTAGCTTAGCTAGTACGAATTGGATTCCACGATTGCTGGTCCACATACAAAACTTGTTAATTTGCATTCGTGCCATCTCGCATTCAAGTGGCATTATTTAGGAAACGCCTCGGAATCTCTGTGTAACGGTTAGCCGACCTGTCTTGGTGGCGAGTGGTCGTGCGATACTTGGACAGCTACTGATTCAATTTGATCGCTTTGAATTCTGTTTTGATCAATAACGATGGTTTTGGCTTAGGATGCTTTAATAAATTATTCGTGTCGTTCATCGTGTAGTTTATCAAAATTGTGCTTCGTTTCTTTTTAACTATACCCTGTCCATTAGGTTAACCGTTTTTTGACAGCTTTCTAAGAACGTACATATTCCAGATTACGTAAAAGTTAACTTTAAAATGAGTGAAAAAATTAATATATACACTGCCTTATCTTATTAAATTATCTTATTTATGGCTTCATATAGACATTATAATACCGTACTTGTATCAATCAATGTATTTTTGTGTTGCTGCAAACACTAGTTCCATCTGTCAAAAAACGTTTTACCTAATGGACAGGGTATGGTGCTGGTAATATTTTACTGTTTTTTTTTTTATTAATTGCGTACAAACCTTCGAACTCAAGTTTTTCGTATACTTTGTCTAATAATATCGTAACTTTGGTTCTACGTGTTACCTTGATCAGAAGTTTCTCAGTTTTTTTTCATACCATTAACAACAAATTGAGTCCGATAAATATCGTCAAAGTAGTACAATGTTCTGTATTCTGTGTTATCTATATTTATAGTCAATAAAAAAGTCTGATTTAGGAGCAGTTAACGCTTATATTGAATTTGTAGCTACACTTGTAAAGAAAGCTTATCCTAATGGTGTAAATATAGAACGATCGTGAGCATCGGATGTCGCTAGAGATTAAGACTTCTTAAATATTTTCTACGAACTTAGTCACAGACGACGTAACTTTCCAGATTGTTTGCCTTATTTCTCTTTATCTCAAAGTTTATCGTCTCATTTCTATTGGTCTTCAGAAATTATCTTCGACCATAACGAGATTTATATTTCAAGCTTAACGTCATGCAGCGTCATACTATATTATCTAGACAAGGTTTGCTTAATGAACCAGTACTGCCACAAAAAAAAACATTTGTATATGTTCAATGCACGTGGGCGCTAATGATAACCTGACCACCAGCCAGACACTGGTTTACAGATAAAAGCATGACTGATACGTACGAACGTACGTACGTACGTAGATTCGTTTGGCTCACTAAACCAGTATACAAGTAATTTATTTCCATATGAAATTGCAGTGGTAGTCTCCTTGGATGTTTATAACTTCGAGGGTCGATGAATACCCAGGTCGAACAAAAAGTATAATTGGGTTTTACGTTTTATTCACCTCCTTTTATTTCTTGTTAGCAGCACATCTTGTATTCTTGTTGTTGAAAACCAGTTTCGAGGCAGCTGCATACAAATATAAGGAAGTAGGTTCAAATAGCTGAGAAGGCGTTAATATTGGTTCTAGAATACGCTCGTAGACACGTAGGCTTAATTCAGGGTTGACACGAGTCTCTTGGAATATAGATATAGAGTTATCTGTATCATAGAACTATGCTACCAATTTCACGTAATAAATAAACCGATTTCAAATAAAAATAAACATTTATTTCAGACAAAAAATTCCATAGGTAAAGCAAGGTTGGCTAATGGAACTGTAATATATAATAATATACCTATCACTAAAAAATTTAGCACCTCTCAATCTTCTACATCTACATTATCGCTGACTTTCCAAAGCTTATCGCGGCACCTCTTTAGTTTCAACTGAGATTACTACTTGCACGGGCTAGGAAACCAGTAATAAACATTATGTTAATTATCTACAGTCGTAATTCTAAATAGAGCGTCGACCCTATTTCATGTCTCCCTTCACAAATGACCTTGTGTGGTCGCAAGGCCTGCTGTCGTTCGCCTCGTAGGAATGCGAACATAATGCTACCATGTTGTCGAACCTTAAGATAAATTCCTGCATAGAATACATTTGCCCTACTAGTTGTGAAAGGTTATTGGGAAGTCTATGTACAGCCTTCTTAATGACGGTGCTGATGCGAGCTTAAAAGAAACTACCACTTCAACATATTTGGAATGAGCTGATAACTGTGATACTGTTAACAAGATCGTTATATGTAGGATTTTTTACAGATATTAGTGGACAAGTGGCAAGTGAATATAAAATAGGTACACAAACTAATTTAAAATATGCCTTCTTGGTAGCGTGTCCATAGTAAACTAAATGGTATCAGCACCCTAATTACGTAACGCACGAATCTCAAACTCATTTTAAAGGATATTGCTAATTCATGACTTCATATGTTTGACAAATTTGTCTGCTCAATAACGTAAATAACGCAATGAATTATGTTGAACTGTCAAAATGAAAGCATTAATTGCTAATGATAGTGTGTTGCCCCGCGCCGGTCAGAACTTAACTAGGATTTTTCCATTAATGACAACTAGTCTATAAGTTCTTGAAAGTATCATGGCATAACTTTTGTAAAATGATTGACGTGATGTAAAGTATCCCATCGTTTGCGGAAGAGTACCAATAATATAAGCTATTGTAAGAAGATGCTATTGCGAAACGTCATTTTCTCAAAGCTTGTCAAAATGAAATCGTACACCGACGTGACCTTTCGATCTGTTGTGTACATTATTGTTATTATGTCGGTGTGTCATTCAGTCTTGAACTTTAAAATTTAAAGTAGAAACTTATATAAATACTAACTCGTTATATCCACCTACTGGTCTCACGACTTAGGTCAAGTTTTTAAACTAGTTTCAATCGAAATCGGACTGACCCATATGAGTAATGCAAAATTAACCGAATTTAATGATTCAACAATTTGAACTACATTTTTTTACCGGGGCTGCCATCTTAAAGGATATCGGAATTAATCCCTTCTATAGAGGCAACGAAATAATCAACTTGTGAATTTATTATCTCAGTCGACCTCCATCGGTAATTTCGAACGTTGCTAAAGAACCGGTATCTGTCAGTACGAGTCGAAATAAAGCCTGCTCCTAATAATTTGTGAACCAAACTGCAATTGGCGCAATCCACGTTCAGAGTACCACTGATTTCGATATTATTGTGGCTACAGCCAAAGTCACATTTTCGAATTACTGTTGAACGTAGTAATAACAAAGCATTTGACAAAGCGTGTGTTGGCATCCATTGGCATCCATTCAATACGTGATAAAACTTAAATCGATATAATTGAACGAAGTCTGTCTAGCCTAGGATTTTTTACGTCTCAAGTTAATACAACAAAAGATCGATTATTACCCAAGCATTTGTTTAAAAAGCCAGAAAACATAAACATCGTTTATAAACTAATACCAAAATGAAACTAATCATTAGACAGCAAGACAGACAAGCATTATAAAGAAGATTCTTATCTCAAACACAATTCAGCTCATGAATAAAATTACGTTGGGAAACGCTTTTGACGCCTCCAATGAGATCACAAAGGCTTTACACAATATGTTGAACAACTTATTATACGACGAAACGGGTTGGCATTGTGTTCCAGAACACAGTAGGTATCAAACCATGAATTCAAGATGATTTTGGCCAAAGATATTCTAAAGCATGTCCGCACTTCAATCAACTTAGGATTTACAGCGTCTGAGCCGATATTAACCATAATGTATTGTCATCTGACGCGTTTAGCAAGTCCCATCGAACTATATTACTGTTTTATGATATTAGTTGTCGATTTAATAGCATCGTGGCGAAGATATCAATGATAAGTTGGCCATTTCTGATTATATGGATATATACATTCTCGTAGATTCTCCTTGCCCCTTTAGCCCATCAAGAAATGAATATTTTTGTTATGGGATTATTTTTTCCTCTTCCCAAGATATTAAATTCCGTTTCCTCTCAAATTCACTTTGCAATGTTTAGCGGTGTGTTTTTATAAAAAAGAAAGGAGAAAAAACTGACCGTAAAGTCCCGCGTACTCAGACTCCGTCGGCCGTGAATATTTCCGTAGAAATAAATATACAAAAACTGTATTCCGTGAACAGGTTTGAACGCTTGTTACGAAATGGATATCGTGAAATCAAATTTGTGAACCTACTTACTTGGCAAGTCGACAGACAACTGTCAGTTAAAGTATACCACTGGTCTTTAGTGGCGAAATCCAATTCACTGTTACCGTTATCAGTGCGATGAACCAAATATCGTAAGCAAATAAATTACATAAGTCTATTGTCTGCTCTATTTTATAATGCAGAATAAAAAACCGTTCAACATCGTACAGTACTAAAACTGCATTCTTGCTGCACTGACTAATTACGGACTCGGTCTCATTCAAATAAAACCTTCGAATAGTCTGGCCGTAACCGCAAGCACTGCAATGGACTCGGAACGCCAGAAAAATAAAATTGAAGCTGTAAACGAGAAAAATCCTTCCATTTTATTTCATTCAAGTGTTCACGTAACTGTGGGTAGCATTATTTAGAATTATTTAATCGGAACTCTAGCACAGGCCACAGTCGCTACTTATCAAAATGCATAGTTGAGCTGCCAAGAATTTGGGTCAGCTTAAATACGTGCATACATAGTTACTTGTAACGGCGTGCGACCAATATATTGAAATAAAGCTATTACGCTGAATCACGTAACGTGTCATGCTACTGATTTCATATTTAGGAAATATTAAAAGACTCAGTGCACGCACGTACACCCAGTGTTTCAATCACTTGCAAATATAGGTACCTACTTATTTGCAAGGTAGCATCATCATCTGCCAAGCCTTTTCCCAACTATGTTGGGGTCGGCTTCCAGTGTAACCAGATGCAGCTGAATACCAGTATTTTCCACGAAGCGACTGCCTATCTACCCCTTGGTAAGATTGGTTGTCAGATACTCGGGCTTCTGACGACCCGTAACGCTATCAAACGTAATTTTCGAGGCACAGAGAGGAGTTGATATGCAAGGATGGTCACCCATCCACGAACCAACCGCGGCAAACGTAGCTTAACCTTCAATCGACCCGTGCGGCTATTACTTAGCCACATACAAATATTCTCACGTATACCAGTCAATAACCATTCGTGATAAATTACGTGACTGACAGCTCAGATACGTGTTATTCCCGAGAAATATATGATTTTCAAACAAATATCTATAAAGTCGTAATTGACAATTTCTTACTGAACGTCTGTCATGCTGAAGACATGTCAGTTAGAGGCGTTAGAAGAAATATTATATGGTCTAAAAATAAATTTAGAAATTCCAAAAAGCGTTAATATAAAAATAAATATCATTATATATACGTTTATGCATGATGCTTAACGTGCTCATATTGTGTCAAGTAGACTGGAAAAGTTACATTACAAATAACCATTGATCCTCAAATTCTTGCAAATCGAAAAGGTGATATTTACGCAAAACTAACACACTAAAGCCAAATATTTCCTAAGCCCGTTCAAATCTGAGATTGAAGTCATAAAGATGCTTATTATTCTACAGCGGTCTTGCGACCACTTCCAGAATAATAAATGTTAACACTACACTGCCATTCGCCAAAGAAACTGACGATATCACCGCAGCACTTTCGAACGCCATCGGAATATCAAACAACATGAACCTAGCGCAGGTAACAGTTATATCTAAACCTTAAAAGCTAGATAATTGAACCAAATGTACAATGTGGGAGACCTCGATATGACGCCCATTTAGATTTGCAAAACGATTGGCCGTTACGGTTATTGATATTCGATATTTCATCATGTTTTGCTGTTCTGTGGCTAGATTTATCCTGCCGACCACCTATTGTGTTGTGTCAATTGTTTTTCGACATAATAGCTATTTCTATTGTAATATCATTAGTAAATAAAGCAGTTTTCACGCTAGTTTTTGTATCGATTACTAGTTTGACAGTCTGACATGCTATCAAACTGGCAAGTAATAGAGCCAAACGTATTCGACATTAATCTGTTTTTATTTTACATGAACACTTAACGGGCCTTAACTTTGTGTTTGCGTGTTCGTAATTACCAGTTGCATGTCTCACCGCAAATATCTGCACTGGCCATGTGTTAAAAATAAAAAGTTAGCCAATCATAATTACTCTGTGAAGTTCAAAGATTAGAAAAAACCGGTGGAACTGTTTCAATCCAATTTGTCTTCACAACCGCAGTCGGATTGCAGAAGTTTATCAAGTCGCGCCGACCTAGCAAGGTTGTCACAGGCACACAGTTTCTCACAACTCGTAAAAAATAACAATTATTGTCAATGTTTTTCATCGGTAATTAACTACATGCAATAACAGTAAGATTTTATACTTTACTGTGCAGCGGCATTATGAAACGGTATTTAAGTAATCGGCAAGAACTGATATTTTTCTGGTTATAATAACCATAAAGTCATGTATAAATTCCGCGGTTACCTCATGCTCTTATATCATTAATTAAAATGACGTTTGCGTTCTATTATATGATAAAAAAACACGCACTGTACCTATTGTACAGTATCCTTGCCACTCATGGTCTCACATCGCCATTTGCCTCACCATGTGTTAATTATTTTTTGTTGAAAAAACCAACTATGACACTTTCGGTAACTCAGCAACCCTAGAGTAGTTGGCAACGGTGGGTGGTGGCCGGCCGCACCTCTGCGCTATGCGACGTGAATTCCACTCCGGTGACATCTTTAAACTCTTCCACTCCCATCAAAGAACAATGCTTTGACAATAGAAAACTCTCGCAACCTTTTCTTTTTTCTGCACCCCAATTGCGTAACACACAATCAATCGGAATCTGAATCATTTTGAAGCAAATTACTAATCCATTGATTCATAATTCGTCTCATCTGAGAAAATTTGTCTGATCAACACGTAAATAACGCAATGAATGTTATTGAACTGTCAAAATGAAACCGATTCCGATTAATCGTGTGTTGCGCAATTAGGGTGCCGGTCCCAGCTGTATTTTATAGTAAACCCAGAGATTTTTCTTCTAACTGATGTAGTTAACGGGTAATCAGTCTTCCAGACTTTGTTAGCGTTAAGGAAATGTTGCAGCACGGTTCTGTCGCTCTTGCTCAAAGTCAAGAAGTAATTATGGGCTTATGAGTGGGATATCATTAAGAACCCTCTTAAGGCACAGGTCGAAGACCTAATAATACATAAACGATGTAAACGCACATTAAAAATGTATTAGTTTACTTGCCAAATGTACGGGACAGTACTTTTGTGGACAAGGTACACAAAAATATTGGGCTTAGTTACATACTCAAGTTAGATGTCAATGTTTGGCCTCATCCTCCAACCTTTTTCAAGCTATAAAAAGCTTGTAAAGCGCCAAAAAACGCTGAATAAAATCCATTCAATGTTGTATCTAAATACTTTTTTCCCAAACTCAGCCATCAGCGTAGCAACGAAAAAAGGTAAAATTATCTCATTTTCATATCTCCACAGTAACATTTAAGAGCGCGCATGCAAAACGTGTCAAATGTTCTTTGCGCGAAAACAAAACACTTATTGTATTTGTTTATAAGAAATGCGCGGACGTCAGCGGAAGGGTTGCATGCGCAAGGTCACGCGTCGAGTCCGACCCGCGTCCGCACGCGTCAGCAACTTAGCACACAACACTCTGCTTTACTACGAAAGTAAGACAAACTAATACTTTAATCATTTAATCTCGTGAAGAGAAAAGTTTTGTTTGTTTGTGTAAAGTTGACACAAAAACTGCTGGATGAATCTGGGAGTTTCCTGTGTTAGTTAAGGAACTGTCCAAGAAACTCTGCCTTAGTTGGATATTTATATAGTGATGGGATAAAGACTAAAGTAATGTTTTTTCCCTTCTAAATTATACAATCACAATTTGCCTACAAATCAAATTGGCTACGGGCATTCACCTTTACTAGTTAGAGCTGTGCAATGAACTGCAAAATTCACGAGAAAAGTTTATTTCCGGCGATATCAAAACTTCTTTCAAATAAAATTAAGGTCAGTAAAAATACTCCTTGCTCCAAGACGTTTTATTTAATTGCACGTTTAATTTAATGTGGAGGTTCACGAACGAAGCGTCGTCATTATTAATTTAGCTCAGTTTTGCTTGAATCAGAATCAGAGAGGCTACTTTAAGCTCTTTTCCTCATTATGCTAGAATCCCTCTTCCATAATGAAGTTGGCCTTTGTTGTGATAAATTATTAATTTTATTGTGAATGCTTGCAGAATAATCTTGACTATTGTGAAGTAAATTTTTGGAAGTGTAGAAATTCGATTATTAATCGAGCCTCCACTGGTGTTTGTGACTACATCTATCGATCTATTCTGTATTGTACAGACGCCAGCACATCGAGCTACTACAATCTGTCAAATTTATTTAATAGATTTCCAGCTTTATCGCTAAAGCATTAGGTTCAAAGTTGATTGGGAAAACTTGACAGTTTCGGATAGCTTGATGTGCTGGCGTCTGTACCACTTCTGGGCATAGCCCTCCATCTCCCTTTTCCACATACTTCTGTCTTCTGCTTTTGTGGGCCAGTTCTTTCGGTAGGAGTTCTTGGCCCTCCATCTGCGTCTTGGTCCGCCACGATGACGCCTAGCATTCAATTTGTGAATCAGACTGTTAAAATTGTGTAAATTGAGTAGATTCTTGGAATCGTAATAAAGAAAGGACGACCGTGAATCTTTCAATGCACAATACATTTACTATCAAAATGTTTACACCTGTAAACGTAACCACAAACAATGCAAAATCTCATCTGATTCACAAATTCTTCATCGATTTCTTCACCTTATTGATGGGTATTCAGCGATTGTGTAGTGTTTATTCAATGGCTCGTTAATGTATGATGTAAGTACATATTGCAATAAGTTTGGCGTGCATCGTACCTTGAACTTTTCGCCTCACGAGAGCTCCGCACCGGTTAGGTCATTTCGAAACCAAGTAGTGAATAATTCACTGCATATTTTTCATATACTTGTTGCACGATCGTGGAATAAGTTTATTGCTGTGGTACTGTTGCTGTTTTAGTGTCATGGTATGGTTTTATAATCATGAAGGAAAAGTACGGATGGTGGTTATTATACATAACGTATATATTATTATGATGTTACCGGTATTGTTATCTGTGCATATCTAGCGTGGTAATTATTTTGACTTTCATATTTTATTTCGAGTTTACTGACTTTTTGATGAACTGATCTTAGCATGTTTGTAAAAGTTGGATAACTCCAGTGTTGTGTTTGAAATACCATTCAAATGAATCGTTATGTTAGTCATCTATGAATATTATTTGAGGCGGATACAACTTAGTGTTTCTCTACTACGAATGAGAACTGCTTTATCTAAAAGCATTTACGCTTTTAGACAAAGCAGGTCATTCATCATCTCTTCGTCATTTTTAAATGACGAAGCCACATACTAAAGTCCGTGAGGTAATATAACAAATCCGAGATATGAGGTCGATTCAAAAATATTTGTAATCATTCCTAAGATTCTGACGACGTGACTCATGCAAAATCTTGAATAACTTTATATAAAGGTAATCATAAATATCAATCGTAATTTAATTGTTTATATAGGTATGTAAGTATTTCTAAACATGCTTTGTTTACGTTACAACAAGACTTGGTCCCTTGCATTCCGCATGCAGTATTTCGCAGGTATCTTCATTTTCCTCAGAAATGTTGACTATGAGCCTTCAGCAAGCAAAGTAGAGAATAATTATGTACTCAGGTACTTGGCTTCAGTCAAATTAAAATACCTTTCAAAAATTTACCAGCGTTAATAAGTGTATAATTAAATTCTTTGTCCAATGTCTTACAAAGAAACTCCTAAGAATCTCATTATGTTGACACAGTCTGTAAGTCCGCCAAATTAAGTTAAGTTGTATGAATTAATTTCGGTACAAAATATTTCACTTTTAAAATTTTCGTAAATCTTCATTGAACACGTATCGCCTCACCTATACACGTAAAACGGGTCCCGAACAAATAAAAAGAAACAAAAACACATTCCACTATTTAAATTTTCCGACGGTATAGTAAACAAAACTTAAATGCATTAGAAGCATTCAGTTCCATCTCCACGTTTCTCGTCTCCACCATACTTATTTCACCGCTAATGCGCTTAAAAACGCAGTGCACCTCTAGAGGAAGCACTATGGAATTTAACACAAAAGGTGTGCTAAATGTAAAAGATCTTTTCTGGTGCGCCTCACAAAACAGCGGGCATCATTCGACTGTCTCGTTAGCCCCATTCAAACACTCCATAGTTCTACGGACTCTACGAGCTACGAGACTTTGTGTTCCTCATTCAACTGTTGGCTTTTTATTTGTGGATGTCCCACTGGTATTTAGATGTTCACGTTTGGACCATTATCTCGTGAATCTTTGAGAACAAGCAAGGTTCTGTCGGTATCATTGTTTTAATTTAAAATGTAGGTATACCTGGTTAAGGCATCGTCTGACGCATCCATAAAGTACTCTGCACGACAAGCGAACAGATTAGTTCATTCAGAATAAATGAAACTGCATAATATGCTGATTAAAAGCGGCATAATTTTGATGACTCCAACCAAAGCCGGCATTTTAAAATGTGATGGTTAATGTAAAGATAGCGAGGATAATAAAAATATTTTTAGAGGGATACCTCAAGTATGTATACTGGGACCGGTTGGCCTTGTCGATACAAAACCACAGCCTCATTATAGTAATCTGCCATTCCAAGCGAAGCTTCTGTTGTTTTTAGTTTACGTTGACTTGAAGGAGATCTCGAAACACGTCTTCATCTTAAAAATTTTGCGGAACTTTTGCTGACTGAACAGGATTTACAGTTTAACGATTTCTCTTTAACTTGCGAAGACGTTTCGGTTAAACTTGTTTGGCTTCGCTGTACAAAAACTAAACAGCCTTATTCACTTGTATTGTAAATCGAGTTTTAGGCAAAAGAGCTTCGTTCAGTAAGCGTAAGTTCTCGATGGTGGAATATCACAATAAGCCGGATACGCGAAGACAAAATGAAGTCTATCAAAAACGAAACAACCAACTTTTTTTACTTAACCGGAGTCCTAGCACGTAAATCCTCATTGAACACGTATCGCCTATACACGTACGAACAGGTCCCGAACAAATACAAAGAAACAACAATAAATTACACAGGAATCGCTTTCATAAAAATGTATCACGAGTTACCTGCGTTAGAGGTCAAAACATCAGAAATCCCACGTCTCAAATAGCCGGGTACGCCGCCCGAATATAAGGATTAGGACAAAAGCTTTCTCGGTGAGTCAACCTCTCAGGTAGAAGTTTTTTTCAAAGGGCCGGAAAGTAATACACGGTAATTATAGCAAGAATAGTTCGACATCATAGTTCTCGGTGTTTTGGAGCGTTTGTTAGCTATTCCATAAATTACCTGTTTAGAAGTAAAGCATAAACCTGTTTTATATTCACGAAGACATACCACACTTGTGATAAAAGCCGGTTCGTTGTCTGACTCATTGGACATTTTCTTTTTAGTTTTTTGTCCATTTGGCATAATGCTTGAATACATTTCATTCTAACAACCATTCCTCCACTAATGTAAATACGTGGTGGTATAAGATATTTATGTGCAGTTATAATATTAGCTGAATATAATCGCGAAGTATATAAAATCATTACATAAACCAGTCTCACAGTTATTCATATAAAAACTTCTACTTTGCATGTCCACTGGGTGTCGGTTAATGTTCTTACATACAGGCCACCTGGTCCATCCAACATTTAGTAGTTCAACTCGACGACAACAGCCAACAAGAAACCTGAAATATTACTTAAACATACCTTCCTCTTAGATTTGGGATAAAAAGGCCTCTTTCAGAATGTCACTACAAAAGTTACGTCGTTTTTTATGTAAGTCCCTTTTTCCGAACAAAAGGCCTATTGACACGTACCGTCCCAAAATTAGTTGATAAAATATTTGTTCCACAATTTTTCAGGTGGTTTGCTCATTTTATGGTAAGTTGTTCGTTGAACTCGGCATCAATCTGTCCGCTGGTTTGAGCGAATCAACCGTCCGTTAGTAGAACAACCGACGCGGAAAGAGGGGTTGGAACTCATAATCTGGAACATGTCTCGTGGTTTTTACATCGCAAGGTTTCCATGATCAAAGATAACAATCCAGTTGGAAAATTGATATACACGCGAGAAAATATATCTCCAAATGTGCTTACGAAAACTAAACGACACGACATTCGTGGATCCAGTCAAACCCGTTCTTGTCGAAACGCGTGAAGAAATTCTTCGTTTCTAGTTTTAGCAAGATCGGCAGATGCCGTGATGTTTAACGGCCAGTGTTATTAACATTAGACACCGGTTGTAAGCAATTAGAAACGTTTTCATAATATAACCCGATATGTGGAAT
The DNA here is from genome assembly GCA_949629185.1 of Apamea crenata. Taxonomy (NCBI): domain Eukaryota; kingdom Metazoa; phylum Arthropoda; class Insecta; order Lepidoptera; family Noctuidae; genus Apamea; species Apamea crenata. The sequence continues at coordinate 7,595,730 of OX451356.1, read as the reverse complement.
GGGACATTGGTACTCTAGACAGGTAGATACATTAACGTCTACGATAAGAATACTCGATGACAAAGCAGAACGATAATAGTTTCTCTATATTGTTTTTCGATGATAATTTTGTGAAATGGTGAAAGTTCCTTTTGTTAAACACATTGTCAGTTAACCGCATCAATCACGATGGGCAGGGCAAAGGAAGCCGAGATACCTTGCAGTTAACTTTAAGTGTCATTCAACCATCTCGGGGCACCACGTAATCTCGGTTTCACTTTTGCCATAAAACAAGACAATTCCGCGCCGCGACGCCGACGCCTCCCCGCAGGAATACAAAATGGCGGCGCAAAAAAGCGCGAAACCGCAAGCGCGGATGCGTTCATAACTGTCTCGTTTGAATAACAATGTTGTAGTTTGTAGCATCATCTGGCTTTTACCTGCAATTGCTGTATTATAATCTTCATGATACAGGTTTATTAAGTGCGATTGTATCTCGTAATACATTTATACGACACCTGTCACTGTTATTGAGACCAGTTCGGACACACATCGCACAACCGTTACTGCCTCATAAGAGAAGCAGTAACCAATTGGCCAATTGTTATTTGTGTCATGTCGTATGGCAGCCGCGAGAGCTAAATGCGTAAACGGAGTAACGGTGTCGGTTCAATGAACGGAAAGTGGTACCTACTACTAATAATAATCATCACCTGCTCTGTAAGGGAAGTTCGAGCGATGTGCTCGCCATATTCAGCCTATCCTTGTGAATGAGGAAGTTCAGCGGGGCGGAGGGAGGGGATGTCGCTGGCAATACGGCGCTACTCCGATTAAATCTAACGTCGTTATTGCTTTTAGCACATATTTGGTAAGCCAACTAGTAACACGCCGCTAACGTTTTGTTCGGAAGAAATGCCCTAATTTCGAAAAATTTATATGGCATAAAAAAATATATCTAGAGTTTGATTATCTAAATGATCTGTACCTAATGGCCTATTCAAAACTCTTTGTAACACAACAACGCGCCGTTAATCCTTATGCAACTTTACAGCGTGAACAATGACTTTCAGAAATAAAGTAATAAAAGTAAAATCTGGTGGGGTAGCGTTAATGTGCATTATGTCTCCCATCTGACCGCGAATTTCGTTTCGTGCTCGGAACCGGGTTTTGTTTCGGCGACCACTTGCTAGTTCAAAAGGCACGATCTGCCCGACACAGTTTCCTTAAACTCTCATTACGTTGTGTACTTTCGTTTATTTCTCCGCTTACAAGCATTTAAACATAACTTTTACTTTTTTGGATCACGGCCGGCGTGACTCATATGACCATAAAACTTCCTAGATCCGTCTTCAAATAACTGAGTTAAGTAAACTAAAAATACTCTTACTGAGATCATACTTGTACAACTAGTTTCCAACTGTTAGCTTCCCATTTTCTAACGAGATTTTTTTCTCTCGATAGAAGCGCGCAAGTCGTTCAAGAGTTGGGCTTCTTCCGCAACACTGCACACTGCAGCGAGTGGAAAAAGCCACTAACATTACGCTCCAACAACTTAAGTTCCTGACCGGTGTTCATTTTTATCCAGTACTCTGATGTATGTACTAGTTTTTGCAGAAGTTTAATGTTCAGGGCGAAAGATAACGGCATTGTTTACCGCGATTGTAATCACGGTTGCAGAAGACTGTTAACAAGTTGCAAAAGATAGAATAGCATAGAATAATCAGCTTATAATGTTGGGATGCAGGTTGGTCGATGACACGACTTTGAATTTTTGGTTCTAGGACATGTTGGTTTCCTCAAGATGTTTTCCTTCACCGTTTTGAAAGCAGTGGTAATGAAATTATTTACACCAAGTAAAGCGCCACTGGACAATCTCTGCTCTACTCGAAGAAAACAAAAGATACTTATAGATTTTCAATAAATCATAAGATCGAAAGGTACTTTCTTCGGTTTATTACTTAGCAGATTCTTCAAAAGTACAGCGAAATGTAACTCCAAAGTATAGGTCAAAAACCGAATGTATCAATCAAGAGATTTCACCAGAAGCCATTAGAACAGAATAAAAGAACAATCGCAATTCCTTAGCTTCAATAACTTTCCCGCGGTTCACTAATTACGCTCTGTCGCAGCACTTGAGTCCACATTTCAAGTACCCAATAAGAAAGACGAGATAATTGCCGCAAAGCCACTCAGCCAATCACAGGAAGCTGGTGCATGCTAACATGACATACTAACCGACTAAGTCCTTCAGTCCCTAGTCTCGTCTATGCAGAAATTCCAACTTAGTGTCATGTTTGCTTTCTCGAAGTTAATTACTCGCTGGGTCGCTGTGGACGGAAAACACCTTACCTTTACTTCAGGTATTATGATACAGGTATGCGGTGTCATGAGGATAAACGTCTAAATGATTCATAGCTTGGATCCGGGCCAGCGATGTGTACTTTTTCTCAACTGCTGTTATAAATTATAATACGGCAATAAAAATGCATAGATGTCAATGTCGTTTAAAATATAAATGCGATAATAACATTGAAAAGTCTAGTGGTGTCAACTTTCAGTGACCGTTCTCGGCAGCTCTTTCACTTTAGCGCATGAATATTGAAGTCGCGTACATCACCATTTAGGGAGGGGAGGTATAAAAGGTTGGAACTGTTAAACAGTCAATGGACGAGTGACACTGGCAATGAGGTGCCGCGTTCCGTTTTAGGCAAGCATCACGTATGCGACACGTATCTAGGTACGTGTATCGTTTGCGACCGACCCGACCGGCTTACGTACGCCTTTCCACCGCGTCACACACAAAAGAATCGTGAAAAAGTTTTATTCTGTTTTTAAAGATTCAATAGGCTCCCTTTGTGGTTTTGTTGGCCATTTTGCAAAATTGTATTGTAGTTTCACAGCTGATCGGGCGTTTCCATAAACCGCAGTAACAAACATTTTTGAGAAAACAATGCCACAATTACTGTTGCCAGGCAAATTGATGACTGCATTATGAAGTCATCAGTGTACAGGTGAATGTACTGTTACGTAATATAACTAATGAGTCGCTAAGTAGAGGACCTAAATTATCCTCAAGCCGGGTTCCTTTAACTAGAAAATCTACTTTAACTCGTAAGTGCCAATTTAACCGATAAAACTAAACGCAATCAGCTTCTCTAAACTGCGTTCAAGAGCTGTCAGTGTCAATATTCCACAACAATGATGACAGTGACTCTTGAACGCAGCTTAGAGGTGTTGATCGCGTTCACAAAATTCACCCTAAGAAGTTGATCAATGAACATGATATTTACTTGTAGTCCAGATAATTGTACGGTTATTGAAAACAGGCATGAGCGAGCCTACATCAAATAGGAAATCGTCATCATCACTGTGTACATTCAGCCCAACCGTTCCAGGAATTCTCCTAGTTCTTCATTATCTAGTCCAGAGAGGAGTTATTATTAGATAATTGTAGTTATATGCAGTTAAACTTGATAACGCAATTATTTTTAATGCCTTTCCTCCATATTTAAATGTAGATGCAATGTAATGATATCGTAACTAACTTCCGCCAAGCTGTGGTTCGCTCCATGGCGATCGCATTCCGTTATGCGCTAGCCCCTACTTAGGTCGCAGCTTTGAATTGTTTACAAGTCAAGTAAAAAGGCACAAACCAGCGGGAATTGCGTAACGCACTAAAAGTAGCAATAACTTTCATTTTGACAGTTCAACGACATTCATTGCGTTTTTTTATTTACGTTGTTGAGCTGATTTTTTTTCATCGAATTTATGATGCAATGGATTAGCAATATCCTTCAAAATTATTGAGATTGTGATTGATAGTGTGTTACGCAATTATGGTGCTAAAGACGTGACGTAGCTATCTCAACAATCAAATACAAACATAAAAGAAAAAGTAGACTATTTCGAAGACGTCACAACACAAATCATCAGTTATTTTTTGGTCGGACCCGCAGTATCAATAAATTGTATTATATCTCTAAATCACTAAACGAACATTACAAGAGAGCCGACTTATTGCTTTGTGCAACGTTGACATTTCGACTCAACTATACCTTTATTTGTACCAGGTACCCATCTTTTTTACTCCTATTAACAACCAAAGCGAGGAGACGAAACAAAAAGTTTGCGTGACTAAACCCAATCGAACATCGCCGGCAAGCTATTGAAGCTTTTCATAAACAGTCATTTTTTTTGTCGGATCAAAATATCGCGATATTTGGAGTTCCGATGCCGCGTTGATTGCTTGCTCGATTCCACGGGGTCGATCGAGTAAACGATGGTGCGTGCAAAATACTTTTTTAATATAGCCGTGTAATTTGATCTTCGTCTTATGGTTTTATCTTGACGGAGTTTCCTTTTTTTACCGGTGTTGTAATCCAATTGGATTAAATTCTCTGCCAATCGCCTATTTTTCTTCCGATTAAAGATTTACCTATAGAGAAAATAAGCACAAACATCACGCCTGTAATCTGTAAAGGGTTAGGCAGAGCTTTACCCATAGTACCTATACCCACATTTCTCCAATTATATTTAAGTCTCATAAAAGAAAGCGTCATCTTATATATAAAATTCTCGTGTCACAATGTTAGTCTGCATACTCCTCCGAAACGGCTTGACCGATTTTGATGAAATTTTTTGTGCATATTCAGTAAGTCTGAGAATCGGCTACTATCTATTTTTTTTTTTTTTTTTTCAAACCCTTAAGTGATAAGGGATGTCCACCCTAGGGTAGGAGTAGTGTAGGAGTAGGGTAGGAGTAGGGTAGGAGTAGTGTAGGAGTAGTGTAGGAGTAGGGTAGGAGTAGGGTAGGAGTAGTGTAGGAGTAGGGTAGGAGTAGGGTAGGAGTAGGGTAGGAGTAGGGTAGGAGTAGGGTAGGAGTAGGGTAGGAGTAGGGTAGGAGTAGTGTAGGAGTAGGGTAGGAGTAGGGTAGGAGTAGGGTAGGAGTAGGGTAGGGGGTAGGACACCCCGCGAACGAAGTAGCGCCGGGCAGCTAGAAATAATTTATATATGGCAAAACAACGTTTGCCGGGTCAGCTAGTATTTTATAAGATTTCTTGTAACCCTCCCCCAAACAAGAGGCATGCCACATGAATAATTTCTATGAAGTTTTCATAGACATTGTTCTACTAGAGTAGCGTCGCGTTTGTCTCCAGGAAGTCTTGATAAGTTGTCTTCAAAACAATTTTTAAAGACGTCACTTCTTTTTTATAACTTCAGCATTCCTCACCCCTGTCACATTAAACCTAACAGAATCAGTTAATCATTTTACATTTTATCGATTATGTCTGGACTTTAAAAGAGACTGTGACCTCTGAGTTTGTTTCGGCCTTTCTTCTCAGACTAGTCAGTTAGGAAACGCCGACCTCATCTAGTTTTAAAAATATGATTGACGTGTAAAAGTGTTTGTACAAATCTACTTACAAAAATAAAATCATTTATCAATGGGATAGGTGCCCAAAAGGCTGGCAGCATTGCCACAATGTTAATCAATGGCCACATTAAATCTTTAGCTATTTCTAAAACATTGCAGTTAGGTACTGTTACGCGAACTGGGTCACAGACAGTTTCGTACCGTAAAACGATAACATCTTCGCACAATAATGCTGCTATGCGCTTTATCGTTGCAACTAGACGGAATAAGAAGCTGATGGAGTGCTACGTCGTGAAAAACAGCGCGTTTTTCACAAAATCCAACTTACCAAAAATGCTGAGTGTGCATGAAAAGCTAGACCATGACCTAGGTAAGGACATAGGCTACTTTTTCAGCAAATGAAGTCGCTGGTAACAGCCAGTGCTATTCCAATTCTGACACTATGTATGAAATGAATATTTAAGAGAGCTCGTTCGAAAGGTTAACGGTCTTAATATACTCGTATCTGGCATTGGACAATCCGAAGTAGCGACATTGCAGTGTGACACAGCTGATTCTGAACATCAGACATCTAAAATTATACTACCAAAGATAAATGTTGATAATGCAAAGTAATTTTCACAACCTTAATACTGCTTGATTTTCGATCGCATTTTTCAGTAAGAAACACACACATTGCTCTTGTTTGTTTATACTAAAACCTCTTGACAAGAATTACCTAGTCCTCTTTTCCACTACCCACTTGAAGTTTATTGTTCAGCTTAGAGCGAACAGTGCGAAATACTGGATGGTCTAATCCTTAGAACATCTAGTATTTCGTGCTGTTGCCGTGGATTCCATTTGTTCCTTACTCTGTGTTCCAGTTTCCACCCCTATGCTCAGTTCAGCAAGATACCACGTTTTTTTATTAGGCGTCTTTGTTCAGAGGCTTCAGCCAGTTTTATTTTCCCGCATGTTTGTATCAGAGGTTCTGTCAAAGAGGCTTTTATCGCTCTGGCTCGGCTCGACATAACTTTGTATGTAGGACTATGTTTGGGAAAAGATACTGTCTCAATGTTGATTGTATGTGTTACTCTTGTCTCGTGAACATAAGTTACTTGTTTAGCATACAAGCTCTTCAATTAACTTATTCTTAAAATATGTTCTATTTCTAGAAGGTACGGTCTAAAATTGTACCCTAACTTGTTTGAAAGCAAAATTATGCAATTATACAGTTTTAATTTAGACCATCATCTGCCTAGTCTTTTCTCATGTTGGGGTCAACTTTCCCTTGCTAAGTCTGGTTGTCAGACTTTCGGGCTTCCGGTGACCCGTAACGACTGCCAAAGATCCACGAATGACAGCCGGGACCTACGGCTTTACGTGCCTTCCGAATCACAGAGAGGTCTTGTTATGTACAGATGGTCACCCATTCACGGAGCAACCGCGGCAAGCGTAACTTAACCTGATCGATCGACCCGTGCAGCTGGTATTACTTGGCCACAAGCTCTTCAATACGAATTCAGATGTTAAATGTATTTAAGTTTAATTAAGATAAAGTGATCCTGTGAACAATAACTTCTAAATAAAGTTACAATCGTAACATAACCTACTTAATTAATTTACGTTAGTACTTTGCCGACCTCAATTTTAGTCAAATACGTATACTTACTACAAAGATACATAGATGTAAAAGTATTCTTAGTACAGATTTCTACAGTATAGTTTGAAATCGTACTTAATTTTTAATCGTTATGTTCTCTTTGCAGGTAATTGCCGTCTCTATCGCACCAACGTGGATTTAATCGAGAGAGTTGAAAAAAAACAGGTAAGAATAGGATGGTTGAGTCAAGTTTAAAACTTGTTTTATCATCAATGCAAAAAAGAAATCCTTGTTTGGTCTAAAAGCTTAGAACAAATAGCACTGAATTTTAATTTATCTTTTAAATATTTGACACCAAGAAAACAAATAAAGAATTCCAGTCATGATTTTTGCCGGACATCTAGAAATGTACTTACGCTATCAGCCGGTCAGCAAGTGCTCAAACCGTTTGAGTAAAGAAAAAGTTACGCCTCTCACTTTCTTCGAAACATATCTCAAGTACAGGCCCACGTGTACGTTGAGAAAGTGAATATTCGCCGGCAGACACTATTCACAAGTTCTCACCTATCATTCATTTCATTTATTGCCTGCCAGTTATCGCCATTGATTATCCGGCTAACAAACGACTTTCCCATTAACTTCGGAATTTAAACAATCTGATTATGTAAAATTAATTTGTTTGGCGATTTTCTAATTGTATGTATGTTAAATCTACTGAACACCTGTTTTGTTTGTGGAACTTTAGCTGTTAAGTAAATAGTTGGTAGTTGCATGTGAGAATTCGCGTTTCTTCTTAGTTTGTTATTGAAAAAGTTTAACGATATAAATAACTCAACATATTTCGAGCTTATAAAGTACCAACGGATTTGCATTCCTGTGGATTTTGGGTAGTATGCAAATTTGGTTGCAGCGATTTTCATTTAAGCAGCAAGCAGGGTAATTTTATAGTCAAAATAACGTAGCAGTACTGCAAATCACGTTGTTTTAACCGCACTTTTTTTGAGAACATGCTGTGTTTTATGTTTTTAACATCTATTTATTTATTTATTTTTTAATCTGCATTGTTTTCTGTTTGATTTGTTGCAAACTGAAATTATATCCTCTAAAGATTAAAGTCTTCTTGGTCGCGTAGCTTGTGCAATAATATAACAAGAAGGTAAATTAACTACACAGTGATTTAATAACTAGATTAAATAATGATTTCCCAATACAAAGTTTTAATAATACTCATTGGAAGCTGTTGTTGGCATAATTCTAACAACTATCAAATTATCACGAAACCAATTATTAATTAGTAATTACCATCATCAAATAATTCATTGAACCGCGTTGATATTATTATTAGCTGCAAAATTATTTTGAATTTGTGATCTGAATGCAGACATATTTGTAATTGAAATACAAGCTCCACCGACCGCGTAGAAGCGAGATCCCTAACGTATATTATTTGCTTAGTTAAAATGTTACGCACGTTAATAATGAATAATTCTAATCATGTTTGCGGGGCCAAGATAGCCAGAAATCGCACAAAAAAGAGAGGTATGGAAGGAAAAAGGGAAGGCCTTTGCCCAGCAATGGAACACAATATAGGCTAACAAAAAAAAACAACAGTTCAGGCGTGATTGAGTGACAAAACAACACAACAATGACAATATTACGCTTTATCGTGTCACATTTGAGTTAATTAGTTTTAACCGATTATCGAATATAATGTTTTGTACAATTCATTAAATTAATATTATTCTCACATTTCTAATGACAAGTTAATGGTACGTAACATGGTGGCACGCCTGCTCTGTCAGATTTAGTGAACGAACGTAACATAATTCAGTTCCATTCAATCACAATCACTTCACTTATTCACACATACAGAACGCATTATCGAGGGCAAAATAAACGGATTTAACAAACCAAATAAACTTCACCTGTTAATATAAATTGCTTGCTGAGTGGTAATTGAAATAATTAATTGGAATTTGTATTTATGCTTAAATGTATCATTGTTACTGCTGGGACTGTGATCGATTACTATGTGTGGTTAAGTGTTGATGGTTTCATTTTACTTTTTAATAGATAGAACTTTTTGTTGTCATTGGAAAATCTAAAATACAATATACAATCTAACATTAAAATATAAATAATATAAGTTTGTATACACTTGGCTTTATTCAAAAGCGATTAACTCCTTTGTTTTTTAATGTTATGTTGTTACGAACATAGCATTTTCGAACCCATAGGTTTATGTAATGTGTCGTATTTCATCGTTGCATTCGTTATTTCACGAAAAAATCGCAAATTGAAAGTTGCCAAGTGTTGACATATTGGTGCTCGTGACTGCACAAGAAAATAAATGGAAAGAAAAAATGGGAAGAGAACATTGGGCATACAAAAATTCATCCGCATTGCTGTCAGTAGGAAAAGTGCTCAAAAGTTTGACCTAAAAATTGTCCAGCCCTTTGATCACGTGAAGAGTCGGCCAACCGCTTGGCGTCCTGAAATATTCGATGAGCCTTCGGAACCCACGGCCCCAAACGGCTTTTTCTTTTTTAGTTTTAACCAGAAGGCCAATTCTCGTAATTTAAAACGTTCAAAATCTAGTCGCAGTCTCTACTCGGCGACAAACAAATGTCAAAAACTTGTCAAAATGAGGGAAATTAGAGGAATTTTTGACAGATTGAGACTGAGATCAGACTGAACGTTCTTAAAACTACGAGAATTGCCCCTCTGGTATTAGGAATAGCATCACATCAATAAATAGCATCCCCATTTTTATTTAAAACTTAATTTCGAGATTTTCAGTTTTATTTATTATTTATTTGATTAAATTGTAAAAATCGATTTTCTTTTCAAGTTTATTTCAGTCTATTCAGTCAGTTTGAAGTACCTTAACCGATTTGTTTAAGTTTGTTTTTTTTAATAAGCGTACATTTTTGACATTTAAACGTCTCTTAACTTTAAGCAACGTTTATAAATAAACCTCTTACTTTCGACAAGAGAGTCTGCTTACCCCTTTCGGGAATAAATAAAGTAACGTGCTTTGTCCAATTAATCATATTATAGCGGTAAAATATCAGTGCTTTCGACGATAATATTTTAACAAACAAAATTAATATTCAGGACATATAGACGACTTTCCTTTTACATCGTCCTTTACACATAACGGGCACTAATCGCTATATTGGCCTGAATTTGTATGTATGTTAAGAACCAGAATTCTTTAGCACTACTTTGTCAAATTACACGCTTGATCCTAATAGAGTTAGCACTATTTAGTGTTAAAATAAGTCCTTGTTAAGGAATGTGACCTTTTTCATTCGGATTTCTTAGAATTGTTAAAGTAACAATTACTTTAACAATTTTAAGAAATCTGTTTTATTTTACTAAGAATGAGTCTACAAAGATCAAGATTGGGTATACTATCTACAAAACTTAAGTTTATTTTCTATGAGTAGTCTACTAATTGATTCGATTCACACTAAATTAGTTATGGATTTATTTACTTAAACAATTAGCATAAACAAAACGCATACTTTTCATTACAAATTTATGTGTATGGGATGTTTTAATAACTTTCATAAGAATGTATATAGATATGTAAAGGTTATCATGATAAAATAGTCGGAATACACGTGTTGCTAAGGTCTATTTAATAAAAAATCTATTTATATGTGTCAACCGTGACAGAGGTAAATCCAGTATAAACGAATTTACAAAATATGCTTGTATACGGGTAGGGACGGGGACATCGACGCGCAAACTGTAACTATGTATTCAGTACATGATTCTGAAATCGCGCTGAAAGTTTTGTCGGTTATAGAAAAACAGCAGCATCTCATAAAAAAGTGCAATAACTACGCGGTCAAAAGGAACAGTATGAATGACTGTTGGGGTTTCCACGATGGGTGCCTGAAGATAACCGGCGCCGCCGAGGTCGGCCCAGAAAGCGATGGCGAGGTGACCTGGACGCGTATCGCGAGGGCTGGTTTGAGGTGGCGCGGGAAAAGAGTTCCTGGAAGGACTTGGGGGAGGCCTTTGCCCAGCACTGGGACAGCATAGGCTAAACAAAAAAAACCGGCCAAGTGCGAGTCGAACTCGCGCACCGAGGGTTCCGTACAATTTATAATTATTAAAAATATTTTCATTATATGATGTAACCAAAAATTTACGGTTTTCGCAAGTTTTCCTTTATCTGTGCTATAAGACGTTGCTTCGTACCAAATTTCAAGATTCTGAGTTCACGGGAAGTACCCTGTAGGTTTTGATTCCCTTGCGAGTGTCGAAAATTTGCGGCATAATCGGCTGTATCTCTTGATTGCGTTAGCTTAGAAGTTTAATTTTTTCACAGCTCCAAGGGTCAGTAGACCTGAGTATTTGATATAAATTCCAGCTTGATACCTCCACGCGTTCCTGAGAAAAAGGGTCTTGACAGACAGACAGACGGACGGATGGACGGACAACAAAGTGATCCTATAAGGGTTCCGTTTTTTCGTACGGAACCCTAAAAACCTGACGGAAAATTTATACCGACGAAGAATTCAGCATATGATGCGCAAGTGCTGAATTCATGGTCACCAATGGATATAGTGCCGATATGTGTACGGGTCAGATATAGTTATAGTTTATACAGTCATAGTTTTCTTTTTGTTAAACAGCACCTATCAGTAAATGCCAATTTTGACAGTTTTTGACAAATATCGTGCCTAACGCATTGCCAGTTAGGCCAAAAAGGGTTCAATTTTATCACAAACAATAATCAATATTATTAAAGTCAGAGTACCTACCTATTGCAGCGAAATAAAAACAGGACTTCACTTGTACACGTTTAATTTAGTAAACAAGTTTTTAATGCTGTAAAGTTGAGTTATACAATTCGTTTTTCAGGAACACTGTCCATAGATCCAGTGATTGAGCGCACAAACCAAGTAGTTCAAACCATTATAATTTATTTACACATACTTTGGTTGTAAGTCAAAGAAAAAATAAATTTTTTCACCAATGTCGTGTCTCAAAAAAATCCTTCCAATGAAAAATATCGGTAGGAGAAACGGCGTGATACTTTTAGATTCAAAATTCAAAACCAATATGAAGAAAAAACTCTTTCTGATTAAAAATAAGGTTGGATTTGTTATAAAAGAAGGTCGTTCGTGATAAAATTATAATGTAGCATTTGCTGATGCTGCACTATTTAAGGATCGTAGCAAATGGCGTTCTGTAGTTTTCTGCCTACCCCTATAGGAAGAAGGTGTCATTTTATGTTTGTAAATAATCAAAGTCTCTAGACTGCAGATTCTGACAAGTTAAATTAATTAAGGCGTTTTGAAAAAAGCACCGTGCTTACTTTTATGATGCTCATCTGTTTTCGCATTCGCACTGCGAGAAAGCCATCTCAACCTTGACACACTTGCCAAAAAAGCTCTCCAAGGTGAAGAACGTCGCATAAGGTGTCTTGTTAATTAAGTTATGCCAAAAAAATGACAAGAGGTAAAACGAAACAAAAAACAATACAGAAAACATTTAACAGAGTGTTCTGTCTCGTATCAATTTTAGATTTTAGATCTCATATTTAATACACAGGAAAAACCATGCCTCCAAAGCCAGAGTGAACAGGCATCTTCTGGCACGCTCGTTCCATCAAATACCTCATCCATTGTGTACCAACAGGCGTGATCGAGGTCAACAAAGCAAAAAAAAAACTTAGGTATACTCGTATTACATACAAAAAACTTTTAACGACCTCTTTCCATTTTAAATTAGTCACAAAAAAATATTTTATACATAATTTTATTATAGTAAATGAAAGTCTAATTACACTTATTCCTTACCCATATTTTATTTTATTGATCATTGTTTGCATAACAGTGTACACAGCTTAGAAGCGTGAGACGCTATTTCGAAAAACACCTGTGATTACCAAGCCAATAAGCAGGTCAGTTCAACGCAAGTTTCCCATAATGACAATGGTCAATTAACTAGACCATCGGCCTGACGTGGGAGAACTCCAAATTCCATTTTTATAATAAAAGATCGTAATCTTTTTCACACTAACAAGCTTGGTCTTACTCACAATTTTTTTTTATGTATGGACTGATGACATAGATGTATACTTACATATTGTGCCACATACAAGGTGTACTGATGAACATACATAGGCCTCAGGCTGTAGACGTTCGTTACTAACATAGGCCTCTTAATAGATTACTGTTATTATAAGTGCTCGACGTTTTGATTGGTGATGGCAGTATACTGTTGTAGCGGTATCTCCAACGCCACATGCGAACAACGCGTCATACTGACGTCACGCAAATCCTGCATCTCGCAAGTAGAGTTTACCGCGCAATAAGCATACAAACTTCCCGACATCAATCGTTGGCCAATTGCCCGCGAGACACAACAACCGTCTGGTCTACTATTAGTTAGGAGGACTAATGAAGCCAAAATGACTCATACAAAAATTACAACCATCCATATTTTGTACTATATCCTAAATCTGTTAGCGTTTTAATTATAACGTTCAAGAATACTCTTAAAAAGTCAGACCGCAAAAACAACAATACTCGCAAATAATAGAAAAAAACAACAATACACAAACCAGCATACAAATCTATTATAATTATATTACATTCATCTATCGCAATAAACATGAGCAAATCAAACTGTAACCTCACACTCATACCCTTTCATTCTCTAATGATACCAATACATCGAAACCATAATAAAATCAGCAATCATTTGACAAAACAATAGCGACCCGCATTATATACATACTGTTTTATCGGCTAAATTACCGCAGAGGTGCTCAGCCGAAAACAATGGAGGCGTCAGTCTAATACACCCTTATCAGGGTCTTGCACGTACCTAAATAATTGGGTTCCATGGAGAAGAATTACCTATGAAATTTCTTATACGTATAAGCTTACGGCTTATATCGAAGGATATTAATAATACATAGTTCTTAATCTTCGTTTGTATCATGTTCTATGTTTAGGGCCTAAAGTCGTTTCTATGTAAGGATTTCTATCCATACTACCATGAATAACAATTTAGGAAGGTACCAGTACCAGAATTTCATGCCCACTTTCGTAGTTCCCCTAGTTTACAATGAAACCGCGACCTAAATAACACAGACTGAAATTCAAATAGAAATCGTAAATATTGTGTGAGTAATATAATCAATAAGTTATAAATATTATTTTTTACACCATACAGATTACCGAACATAAAAATATAATATTTTACAAAGGATGACACAATGGGCGGTCTTATCTAGAGCGATCTTTAAAGACAAACTTTGGATGGATTAAAATTAAGGAGAGACAAATATATTAAGACAAATTTATTATATGTTGAGAGTAGGTAGTAGGTGGTGTACCATTCACATTATACAATTAATATATACATAAAATATATTTTACTTATCTAAATAAATATATACATATAATAACAAACAAGAAACAAGAGCAAAGAAAAAATAATAATAATAATGATGATGTTTAAGGAGAGAGGAAGTGCTTTATTATCATAATTTTAGAAGTGGGCATAGATTGAGCACGCCTTACCGACACGGGCAAGTCATTCCATAGCCGTACTGCTTGAACAGTAAAACATTTGTCAAAGAAACTGGTGGAATGCATCGGCATCTCTAGTCTCAGGTTTTGTTATATAAATTGAATATATTAAAAAGATTAAAATACATAATTATTATCATCATAAATATAATCACCAGAAACAAATTGGGTACTTTAAACAAAAGCCATTAATTTTGGACGGTACGATCAACACTGATTATGTTAACAGTAAAGTTACCTGCAACACAAAAAATCCCTAATGATACAACAGAATAACCCACTTTCGCTTAAATAATAAAATTAATTAGAACGGAACAAAATTATCTTATCTGTTCAGAGATAGTGGCATCAAGCATGAAACCGTCAAAGCAATCTCACGGTTGGTACCGGCGCAGACGCAACTTCTAAGACAATGGGGAGGTGGGGGAGTGGAGGTGTCGGCGCGTGAGAACAGGCCACGGGGGCATACGATACATCACGAATTATGAGGAAGTTGTTCCTATTGGTCTCGATTCCTCCACTCGAGGTTTTTTATACCGTCATCATCATTATTGCAGCCGGAAGACAAGCGATGTTGGACATCGGCAGCACTTTAATGTTGGTGGTCGTAGATTTGTAATTCTAGATAGTATTAAGAACTTAATTTGTTACCTAACAGAGACGGAAATTGCTTAACACAACTGTCAAATTAATGACTATTCAACGAACTTGTTTTTTAGCCGTCCAATCAGCATCTAAGTTATTCGCAGGTGTGTTTTAATTAGTCATTTAACTGATAGTAAACGCAAGTGATTCTCAGCCCGCATACTCGGCTATACTCAGTAATCAGCACGCAGGTTATAATAGGTACACGACTTGTTCCTTTAAACTAAACGGGATTCAAAAGAGAGGTGAGAATGGATATACACTTGAAGACGAAGTGTGTAGAAGGATAGACAATATTCTTTAATGTAAACAGAAAAGACAAACAACAGGACACGATTAACCTACATTACAATCAACTCAGCCTATCGCAGTCCCACTGCGGCCACCTTAAGGTCGTCGCTCCATCTATCTGGGAGGCGTCTCACGCTACGCTTGCCGATATGCAATTTCCACTCCAGTACTCGTCTGCTCCACCGGCCATCGGTCTTTCGACAAACATAGCTGGCCCACTGCCACTTCAGCTCGCTTACTCATAATATTATCTATGAGCTTACATTAGAAATTGATAGGATCATCATTATCGATCACATTAGAAACTTTGTTTAGTTAGAATTTGATTTTTAGGTTGCTTACATTAGAATAGGAAACAGGAAACCACCTCTTAATTAGCTGATTTTGAGGAAAACAGAAAATAACCAAGTGCCTGTACATGATTTCTTTGTAGCAAATTAACCCTCGTCAACTACCATGTAAACGATCAACGAGTTTGACCCAATCCATCCACACCAATAGTTACTATGCAGGAAAACGTATTCGTGTTTCCCAAAACGAGGGATCGGCATCCAATCCACAGTTAGTGGGCAATCGATACAGCAAATACGATTACGTACAATCCGAAAATATTCATGGAGAGTAGTTTTTCCGTGAGTGAAGGAAAATAGGATGTATGCTTGGCTAATCTTTCCGCCCTACTAGCTTTCTCTGGGAAAGGTTATTTGATGCTTGTACGCAATGAACTGGCAACATGTCATTTAATGCACTTGCAGTAGATAAAACAGACACATTCGTTTTACTTGACTGAGAAGTTTACGGAACTCTGTCGCAAGATAGTTCTATCTGTCTATACTAATAATAACCCTGAAGAGTTTGTTTGCTTGTTTGTTGGTTTGAACGCGCTAATCTCTGAAACTACCGGTCGGATTTGAAAAAACCTTTGTATTTGATAGCCCAATTATTGAGGAAGGCTATTTAACATCTCGCTACGACTCTTAGGAGCCGATCAAAACGAAAAAGTCAGAAAGATCGCTTAGCGAAATCGATGTGACGGCGCGGGCAGGTGATGCGATGCAACAGGGTGGATTGGGGGAACAAGAAACTTCACACGGACAAAGTCGCGGGCAGAAGCGTGCCATAAATATTATGCTTAGCTCAATCTCGTTGGATAAGTAGCCAATCCCAGCAGACTCGGTAATAGACTCAGGCAATAAGGTTAAAAGTCTCATTTGCCTCGGACCGCTAACTTTCCTGCATTTAATGCCTACAGGAACGCAATTTAGTTTTTCTGTTGGGAATCCTGTTATGGTCCGGAATTGGCAGTCACGATAAATAACTTGAACTTGTTCTGGTGGCTATACGTGTAGTGCCTAAAATCAAAAAGTGTAGGTAATACAAGATATATCATAATTTGTAATTTTTCTTTTTATCCGCTTAGGCGATTTGCGTTGTGGAGGTCAGATAGGCAGTCGCTCCATGTAAAATACTGGTATTCAGCTGCATCCGTTAGACTGGAAGTTGACCCCAACATAGTTGGCAAAAGGCTAGGCAGATGATGATCCGCTTAGGCGATTTGATCCCTGTGAAGCATAGGTATCATGTCATGCCTTATAAATTGTAGTTTATCAACTTCTGACTTGCTAATTGCACCTGAACTAAGTTTCGTATCAAACGCTACCTGCTCTCCATTTTTTACCTTTTCCTACAACGTAATTGGTTAAATTATAACGAGTTTCTTATTAACTGGCGTATGACTGTTGCAATATCCCTACAGTAATATTACCTCCTGTAATACCGATTTCCTTTCTTGCAACACTACAATATCCACTTCAATCATTCTTGAGTATATTCAAACATGTAATTTTATTACTAAAACTCGTCTCATAAATGTTTCAAAATTGTAACCTTGTGATCTTAAATATTAAGTAATACTTACTAATTGAATGCAATCAAAAGATTTTTTATTTGTTTACAAGCAATTTCGAAGCCTTTAGAAACAAAATTCTTAGTTAGGAATTCTAAAATTTTCTGAATCGTTTAATTAGTAAGATTAATATTTGCAAAAGCGGTTCTAATAAGAAGTTTTTGAATGATAGTTCTATTGATTCCACATTCCACGTCTAACTCTTCGTTCATCTCAATTAATTCAAAAATTCCTCGATGTTTTAACTAGAAAACCATGTTATTGTTGGAAATAAATTTTCCTTTCATCCCACTTTTGTTTGTAGGTTAGGTCTTGCTTAGAGTTTTATAAATTGAGTTCCTCATCTATACTTAGCTCATCTTTATTTTAATCGAACCCTGACTAAGTGAATTCTTCGCGGGCTCGTTAAAGTAAGCCACCACTGGGTTATTCATCCGTGGCATAGCGATATTCAGGTTTTAAACCAGGTGATTGTCTGACCTCTTCAACCCTAGCAGAAACCTGAACTTCAGGTATTAAATTATTAATATACAGGTAGAAGCTTTGTTTCTTTACTTACCTATTTAATTTTGGACCTAATTTGAAGAGTATAATTTCTAGATTCGTGTGAATATATTATGGACAAAGATATTAGACGATGGCAAAGATAGTATTGGATGGATGTACTGACCTACTTACGTCATTTTTAGGAGTTATAACTTTTTGATTTGAAGCATAATAAGTCTATAATGTTCCCACTGCTGGAACACAGGACTCCTCTCAGTGAGACGGAGTATGCCGTAATCCACCACGCGGGCCCAGTGAGGGTTGGTAGATGACATATGTCTTCGAATTTTTGGTTCTAGGACATGCCAGTTTCCTCACGATGTTTTCATTCACCGATTTGAGAGTTGAGTTTTGAGTTGTGATTTGAAGTAAGGTGTTCAATTACAATATATAAGTTAACATCCCAAAAGTAAATTATAAGCTCTCTTAATTACATTATCTAATTTGCATATCCTTACTTTTTAATTCCATGAGCGTGATCAAAACCTGTATTAATAGATATGTACAAATAGTTTATTATTTAAAATTCGACTTTATGTTAATTAATCAATTGTTAGCTTCAAAATAGTACAATCGAATCCGGACACGAATTATGACATCATCGACAGACAGAAGGTTACTGCAAAGTTACTGAGCAATATTAATTATGGAGGTACCTTGTCTGCTAATTTAATTAAATATTTGCTGTTGCCCGTGACTTCGTCTGCGATCCAGGTTGAAAAGTAGCCTATGTCCTTCTCCAGGTCATGGTCTAAATATGTGCCAAATTTTATCCAAATCTGTCCAGCCGTTTTAGCGTGAAAGCTTAAAAAACAAACAAACTCACTTTCGCATTTATAATATTACTAAGGATACCTCACCATCACAGCCATTCTTTATGTAGGTATTGGCAGAATAATAATATATTTTATGTTACCAAAGTAGAATGAACGTGTTTTACTTCTAAAGCCCCATTTTATGACTTCGGTGAAAAGAAACCTTGAAAGTCCGGAACATTCTCATTAAACTTCTTTCAACAAAATTGTGTCATAATAAACTTTAATATAACTTCCTTGTAAAACTAGTCCTTAAAACGTATAACTAGGATTATTCGGAACTCGCAAGTTGGCATATTATAGAAGCTAACTTTCATAACTTTTCACATCAAAATTGTATCTGAAATGCACACCGATTCACTGGCTGCAAAGTCCTAAATTTAGATATCGATTCTTGTGTGTCAAGTGCATAAACTTTAATGTCACATTTTTATAGATTTCGTATTTATATCTGCTATTAAATTATCGTTAAATCCCGTAAGGTTTATGGGGTTCTATCAGCAGCAATTGTTGTGTATTCGCCGTCTATAATATTGGTTTCATCGACAGAATGTCATGTCAGCAGAATATTACAATACTTTAAGATTTATACTAGCATTTATCATTTAATACCAGCATCCTAATTGCGTAACACATTCAATCACAATCTGAATCATTTTGAAGGATATTGCTAATACATTGCTTCTTATGTTCGAAAACTTTGTCTGCTCAACAACGTAAATACCGCAATGAATGTTGTTGAGCTGTCAAAATGAAAGTCATTCCTACTATTAGTGCGTTACGCAATTAGCTACGGGGTAACTTCAGTTCAGTCAAAAGTACAATAAAAAGTGTAGAATAACCTCAAAATCCTTTTTCCGGTATCCCGGTGGTCCAATGGATGAGGGAGCGTAGACTACTATGTTATTATGTAATAATCGTGTACATTAAGCCACATATGTAAGCACCAATCATTTCTGCTCACCGTTACAAGGAACCGGGCAGTTCCATTACACTTTTTATTACTACCCGTAATGACATCAAAATATGTGTGACTTTATCTATTCAATTTCTGATAGGTTATTTGAAATAACAATGAGGTTTGTGTCTCTATTGACTTAGAATAATGCATTTAGATTGATTCACAAAACGTCTAAAGTTATAGTTTCTATTTTATAGCATCCTCGTCATTAACCTTAGAATTTCGATAGAATAGAATAGAATACTCTTTATTAAGTACATACATATAAATTACAGACATAAATTCAAATATTCAATATACATATGACGAGACGGTTGGTGCAGTGGCTGAGCGATCGACTGCTGCGCTGCGTGTCGTGGGTTCGATTCCCGTACGGAACAAATATTTGTATTGCCTATACAGGTAGTTGTTCCGGATCTGTCTGTTTGTGTATGCGAGCTTAAATGTTTGTAAACGCACCCACGATACAGGATAAATTCCTAGTGTGGGGCAACGTTTTTATAAAGAAGAAAAAAAAATAATTAGATTCATTCATGATTTTTTCATTTCATTCATTCGATTTTTCTATTATGTCTTCATTGCGTAATTATTTACTTTTTTATCATCATCATACTCGTAATTCTTCCGAATTACTACTATAAGCCATCCACCCATAAATAGGCCTCCTCTCAGCATCGCCCCAACGACCGGTCATGTGCTTCTTACATCCAGCGGATTCCATCTCTTTTATAGTAAAATGTATTTCCAGCACGAGTCATTTCTACATTCAATGCAACAGCAAATTGATTTCCCGTCCAATCAAAACCAAGACCATCTAACGCCGCCCTTGCTCTACTTACCACTAATGACTAATCAACCGTCCGCACGTATTTAGTCTCTTAGCACTCACACGACGCCCGCCGGTATTCGTTGCACTATCATAACGAAACAGGTTTACACAA
The DNA here is from genome assembly GCA_949629185.1 of Apamea crenata. NCBI lineage: Eukaryota > Metazoa > Arthropoda > Insecta > Lepidoptera > Noctuidae > Apamea > Apamea crenata. Next base: position 7,575,125 of record OX451356.1, on the reverse strand, counting down.
TCACCTCATTGTGCTTTGACAAAGCTTTGTTATCTTATCTTTTAATTGTAGTCCTATTCTCATAATTTTTACTTACGAAAAAATGTTACTTCTGTCCCACAGTTGACTCGTGGAACCAAATAGTAGCGTGACTCGAATACTTGTTTAGGAATTATTTTGTCTGCAGATGCAATTTTGATTATGTTTGCTTAATTATGTTTACTTTGGGGGAAACGCAGGAGCAGCTCGCGAAATTTAAATTTTCTTACGTTTTTTGCAATTTGCTGGTCATCAATACAACCCTCTAAGTTCATATAACCCTGACTATTTCATGATATGTCAATCAATACCGGCAAATTGCAAAAAAAGGTAAGAAAAATTGAATTTCGCGGGCTACCCTGCCGCTTCCCCCTTAAAAGAGTTCTTGCTTGAAATTCTAATCAGATCTAATGTAATCAGTGCCATTCTCTTTTAGTTGTTGTTAACCTTTTTGAAGTGTTTCTTTAGACGCAATCGTCATTTGCCCGTTGCCCGTTTGCCGTTTATCCTAATTTGTTGGATTGCAATTAGGACATATTTTTTTAATATTTCAAATCAGATTTTTATCACAGGTTTGATAAAAATATGGTCCATATTACATACTGTGTTATTTACTGATTTAAGCCTAACCTAGTTTTATATCTATCCCCACGGTCAATCATTGTGTCGCAAGTTTCAAATAACTGCCATAGCCACGGCGAATTTACAAAAAAAAGAAGATTGGATTATGATCGATTTCGGGACACGCTGACAGAATCGAAATTACAACGCCACCAGCCAGCGAACAAAACTGTATAGATTTCGATGTTCCTCTATAGATCCATATCTACATTGTTTTGTTTCCAGTGTTGATGTTTGCAAAATAGAATGCAATTGCATTTGCAAGTACAAACCCATCCCGGTATTGCATAAACAGTACAACTTAATACGAACTTGTTATTATTTATGTACGGGGTTGGCTACCTCGCATTCCGAGTGCAATTTAGTTGCAAAATAACGTCCAATATTATCTTGGAATAATTATACACATTACGTAATGAGTTTTTCATCTGGAAACCTTGCGAGGAAAGTTACAAGTTTAAACATATGCGTTAAGTAGTAACAAAAATAAATAAAAGAAAGAAAGAAAAACATATGTAAAAAAAAAACATATGCGTTAAGTAGTAACAAAAATAAATAAAACAGCACCCAAATTGCGTAACACACTATCAATCACAATCTGAATAATTTTGAAAGATATTGTTAATCCATTGCTTCATAAATATTTGAAAAATTTGTCTGCTCGACAATGTAAATAACGCAATGAATGTTGTTGAACTGTCAAAATTAAAGTCATTGGTACTGACAGTGTGTAACGCAATTACCCCGCTGGATTCAATCTGATGACGTACTCATTTTTTTTTTAAATCTTTGTCCTACACTAGGAATTGATCCTGTATCGTGGGTGCGTTTACAAACATTTAAACTCACATACACAAACAACCAGACCCGGAACAACTAAATACTTGTAAGTCATAACAATATTTATTCCGTGCGGGAATCGAACCTGCGACACGCAGCGCAACAGTCAAGGCAAAGGGAATTAAAACTTTTCATTCCAGTATTTCACGAATCCCGGTTAAATTTTCGGAATCTCTGTACAAATATGCTGACGGTAATTTCAATTAATACATAAACGGGTAGAGAATGAATTTTTGTTATTTTACTTCATAAATATTAATCAGTGCACGGAGTCGCGTCGGCTTATTGATTATTTAACGAGTGAATTGCTGAAAATCACATGACGTCGGACATAAGTTAAAATAATCAGTAGGATATTTACTGTCGCTACAGAGATTGCATTTTTGTCGTGATTTTAAAATCTCCGGAGATAACGATGAGGGGATTGCACCTTAAAACCGTATTCAAACTATTTATAAGCTGCAAACTACACACATACACATAAAATCATGACTTGTACCTTGAAGGGTTAGGCAAGTGTGTTCCTATAGTACCCCACGTTTCGCCAGTTAAGTTTAAGTCCCATAAACGGGGCACAAATCCTGAGTCCAGGCCACTACTGAGAAATTCCAGATAGTAAAACCCAATAACACTTTGCCCGACCTAGGAATCAAACCCAGGACCTCATACAGATAACTCAGGCTGCAAACTAAACATTACCTATTCTAAGTTTATGATTCTCGCGGAGTGTACTCGTATAAACGAGAGATACTGCCGCATACCGTGGTTACATAACTTAACATCATGCCAGTTATCATTTACTCAGTACCAGCTGCGCCCTGCAGTTTCACCTGCATAAGTCTCGATTCCATGGGAATATCGGGATAAATAGTATCCTATGTCTTATCTCCAGGTCTACCTAATTGCTAAATTTCATCCAAATCCGTTCAGCCGTTTTAGCGTGAAAGGGAAACAAGCAAACATACAAAAAATCAAATCTTTTTCTGTATAATATTAGTTTAGAAAGGCTATTCAAGAACAAGGTACACTCGTATAATGTATCTAACAAAGTGTGTTTAACTGTTCACAATTACTTGGCCATATAAACTTAGCACTTTCAGAGCATTCACAATGCAAGTACATATAATAAAACATTCACAAGTTATCTCTTCAACTCTATTTACTGATTTTTCTAGTCCGACTGGCAGTTGAAGAGTAGCGCATTCAGACAAACAAACACACTCTGCAATTTTATTAATAGTATATAGACAGATGGGTGTATCAAAGAATCATAAGAGACCAAGTCGATGTGACATTGTTACAGCACCTGCCTTATATTTTCTTTAGGGACTACTCACACTTACTCAGCTCTGTTCAGCTTTTGTCCATAGAAAACATCGATTTTGTATGGAATGCGTACGCATCCGTTCAGCTTTACGACCGCGTACGCATTCCATACAAAATCGTTGTTTTCTATGGACAAAAGCTGAACAGAGCTGAATAAGTGTGAGTAGACCCTTACCCTGAAACAAGTGCCCTGCACACTTTTCTCTTATACCTACCTTGTGCCATTTGATACAAAGAGGGTCCGTGGCTAAATAATAACAGCCGCACAGGTCGATAGATCAGGTTAAGCTACGCTTGCCGCGGTTGGTCTGTGGATGGGTGACCATCTTTATATACCAAGACCCCGCTGTGCCTCAGAAAGCACGTTACACTGTTGGTCCCGGCTGTCATTCGTGGATCTTTGACAGTGGTTACGGGTCGTCCGAAGCCCGAAAGTCTGACAACCAGTCTTACCAAGGGGTTTTCTCTTTTACCTACCAAACCAAGTTCTGGTACACTGTTTTTAAGAAAAGCTAAGCATTATTATGTTTTGTTCACAGATTTACGATGTTGATAAGGTGTCCGGCGACACTATGTGTCGTCGTGTTCCTACTGGTTGCTGTGCAAGCCGGCTCAGAGGTAAGCTTATATTACTTCTTTTATTTTACTTAGCTCAGCATCTTTGTACTTCGTATGAAGCTGATTAGGTGCACTTGGCATTTTCTTGCACAATAAAATATGATGTATCTTGTAAGTTTCTGAAAGTTTCTTTATGAGGTATAGAAGACTAGCTGCGCCCCGCGGTTTCACCCGCATAAGTTTCGATCCCGTGGGAATATCGGGATAAAAAGTATCCTATGTGTTATTCCTGGTTATAAACTACCTGTGTGCCAAATTTCATCCAAATCCGTTCAGTAGTTTTTGCGTGAAAGAGTAACAAACATCCATACATCCATACAAACTTTCGCATTTATAATATTAGTAGGATGTTATGGGATTAACTACGACACCCATGGAAAGAGATGGAATGGCTTATTAATGTATACAGGGTCAAATTTAATTAGCTAACGAAACTTTACAGATGTGATGGGTCATCAAATCTTTTTTGAAAGATTTGATGTTTTTTTTAGGGGGGTCGATGACAGCTGGTTGGTGTTGTTACTTGAAGAATGAGTTGACAAAATCGGTTTTCTTTTGTTTCATCGTTTTTAGGTATCGATACCAAACAAGTCTGTGAAGTTTCGCTAGGTAATTTAATTTAACTCTTTATGCCAGATAATAATATAATCAAACGCTTATCTCGAAAAATAATTATTTTTTGCATAAATGTTGTCTTTCTTGCGTCTCAGCGGACTACAGTGTAGGATATTGTACTCGGTCATAAAGCTCTCGTATTTTCTGATAAAACATTTTACGCCCAGACTTTAATCTCAAAAGTACCACCCGGTAAAGTGGAAATACGTATATATAATCCATTTTAACTCATACTTTTACAAAAGCAATTTGGATTATTCCGTTCAAAGTAACGTTTTTTTTTACAACGACGCAATAAAATCTGGGCGATTAGACAGCTTAGTCTACTGAAGTCGAAATGCCATTAAAATCGGATTGCCTCAATGAAACCAATTACGTAGATATTAAGGACTAACAGATATATCGTTTGCAACGCTGCCAGGTGACCTAAAAAAAAGAACAATAAAGATTTAATTAAAAACTGATCAACGGGTAAAATGGAATTGTTTGGCACAGGCGGATGTGCATACAGCCTTCTCAATCATATTAGTGGAACATCTCATTGTATGTTAAACAAACTGTTTATTTACACAATGCAACTTCGCAACACTATTGCAACGTTGATTACTTTTACCGAATCTGCAAAGAAAATACTTATTGTTCTTTCGTGTTTATAATGCGGCACATTGTCTTGTGTAACGTTACAGAGTTAATAACAAATTATCATTCTTATACAGGGCTATTTTAAAACTTTTTTCCCAAAAAAAAACACTACAAAGTGGGAAGAAAGTTAATTTTGTGGTTGTTTTTAACCCCAGGGCATAAAACAACACATTTCGCATAGTTTACAAATTGAAAGATGTAATTGTAAAACATAAACAAGCTAGGAAGGATTTTCAGTCTCACGGTGGTACCACTCCTGAGGCATACCTTATCCATTAAAAAAAGAATTTTGTAAATCCGTCTATATTATGACGGAGTTAGGCCCGAACATACATAAAAAATATATAAACGTACGAATTGAGAACCTCCTCCTTTTTTGAAGTCGGTTAAAAATAAATGAAATAGTTCTTTTTGTGGTTCTTCGACCGCATTTATTGTAGCACGTACAAAATTGCGATTTTAGTTTAGAAAATCTGGTATTTGTTTATGTAAACTTCACAGACCTGACATCATTTATTTTATCGTGTTTAAAATATCGATACCCATCACGTCTGCGGAGTTTAGCTTACCAATTTAAAATAACCCTGTATAAGTCAACTGTAGTTCTCAGCTGATAATCTATAGTGCTATATAACGTGGGATTGCCATTCACGATGACCAGCTTGTGTGACTGAAGCAATCATCAATACGTTACCAAATGTTTTTGAACCCATATTTCAACATAGAGCCGCATGTTGATAATGTTCTAGTAAACATTGTTACTAAGTATACACTAATCAGTCCATATCTGTTTCGACCACAGTCATTAGTCGTAATCACTGAGTGTATACTATCCATAGATCACTACTGTAGCCTGTTAGTTTTGGAGGACCGCTAATAACGGTATCATATTACATTAGTAACACCTCTGATTGGGTTAATTAATAAGCATAACATGTCAATGCCGCAGAGTTGCATTCTAATTTATTATCAATGATTTAGGTAAGTCATGGAGATTTGATAATTGTTCGAAACTCGATACAGCATCCGATGTTATGAGCTACATACTAGCTTCTGTCTGGGACTTCGTCCGCGTGAAATAACGACCCACAACCCTTCACGTCGCATCTTAGCGTTCTTTCTTACTTTTTTTTTCTTTTGCTCGACTTCTAAGGGTCGTAACGTGATGTTAAATAGCCTATTATAACCTTTCTCAAGAATTGGGCAATCGAATGCAAAAAGAATCTTTCAAATCCAGCCCAGAATCTGCTACCAGTTGGATTTGAAACATTCTTTTTTCGGATATTACCCACTGCTACATAGAGTACAAACAAATTTTACCTCTTTATAATATTAGTATAGAAATAAATTACCCACGAACTCTTTAAATTTCCATAATATTGGCTGGTAGGCACTGTAGTTCGTCTCATAACAAAATAATAATATCGAGTTGCGTAACTTTGTCAGCCGACTCTGTGCAGCTTCGCGAGATCGATTACAAGTTGATTACATCCAGGAACCATAGACCGTCAGAATACATTAACTTTCATGTCACCGAGTGTCATATTAGTACAGATTGGCAGATCTGTGATTTTGTAAGTAGTTAGACAAACATTGCGACTGCGAGTTTGCGCTTTCGACACAGTCTGTTTGATTTGGTAAAAGCAGTGACGTATAATTCCCGCATATTTGAACGCATCGCTGTTATGTATTTATATTGAATTAATTAATTTAAAATTCAGCTTTTCAACTAGAATTTAATGACATTATGGCTTGCCACAACGTTGCGACAAAACCGCAGAATCGAATTGGCAAAATTCTCTGAAATAAAACTTGAGTCATAAATTCAGTCATTTTCTTTCCTTATCGCACGTAAAAGTTCCCAGCAAACATACTAAGTAAAACTACTACTTCAGTTTTAAGTGTTGGGGAACATTGTTGATTGAAATTCACACTTCTGTTTACGAACTGTAGTTACTCCCTTGAATGTACTTTCTACGGGTCGGCATTTGAATCTCGGCTCTCATCATCAATCAGTAGGCAGCATTACGTAACAATCAAGTGGAATGCTTCGTCGTTTTATTAATTGTTTTATCCTATAGAACTTATTGTTTCGTTTAAAACTGTTTTATTCAGTCACGGGTGGCGAGTGTCCTCGCAAACCCACTTTCCCCAGTTTGGCAAGCCACTCGAAATGTTTCATTCTGTCACGACCGCCCGTTATATCAATTTCCGAATGGAAAACTGTGAAACTGACCACATTTCGGATTTGTTTCGATGTGCGCGGTCTAGGAATATCAATCCATTAGTTTTCTGGTAATTTTGATAATTTAGCCGTCGCCGCGGGCGGTCGAACGAAACGTGTCAGCTAACAACTACCCAATAGATTTTATTTAATTCAGTAACAGTATATCAGGTATTTATTAATTACAAATTGAAATATTTAATAATACGCGCAGTACACGTTTATTAAAATATTGCCGAAAATCAAAATGAACGAAAGCGCTTTACGTTCACCTTTCTAAAACAGTTCATAAGAGTAGAGAAACTATTTCATTAACCGCATTTATATCGTTACTTTCCTATCAAAATTAATTTAGCGTCCAACCTCAAACTGTATGGGTACACAGTGGCCCATAACAGAGATTCATTGCCGTAATGTTGTCACATACAAGCTAAATTGAGTGGCGGTGTAACGAGATTCCCAAATATGGGCTCAGTAATATGACGGGCGGCCTACACAAAGTTTACTTCAATATAAAGGGGGCACCAAAGCTTCACAGGCTTACTAGCCCATATATTAAGATACAAGTACCTAACTTGCCTAGATAAACGAAGCGGTTCCTATATACAAAGCTAACTTACTGTATTATAACAGGTTACGCTGCCTGCATTGGAAAGCACGTTACATAGCCGACTTAGCTCAAGAACGGGGGCTCTACTTAATGGATTACGCTAATCTCTAATCTTGTACAATAAATAACTTCAGAATGAGAGCAAGAATTTAATTAGTCAACAGCCGGTCGTTATAGAATAAGCCAACGAGAACCTTTTGTAAGTAAGGCGTAAAATGTCGTGATTTTTTGAATAAGTATACCCTGTCCATTAGATAAACCGTTTTTTGACAGATGGAATACGCATAACAATTATATATTTTTTTTGTCAATTTGATACACGTTATAATACCGATTATAATGTCTGTAAGAAGTCATAAATAATATAATTCAATAACAATATAAGGCTGTTTATATAATTATTTTATTACGCATTTTAAAGTTAACTTTTTCGTAATCTGGAATAGTTATGTTCTAAGGCAGCTGTCAAAAAACGGTTAACCTACTGAACAAGGTATAGACGGAGTTCTCGTGGCTAAACAAAAGCCGAGCGGATCGATTGACTTGCTGCGAAAAGTGGATACTATCGATCGACCATTCTTTGTACATTTATTACCACTTTTGCATCGATAAGCAGTCAGTATCAGTCCGGTTACCATACGAAACTGCGACAGTCGTTACAAAAATAAAATCATCCAGAGGATTTAGGGACGGAAAAATAGACAAAATGACAGATAGAATAGACAAAAAGACAGATAGAATAGACAAAATGACAGATAGAATAGACAAAATGACAGATTTCTTTAGAACACTGTCTAGAATCTGTCATTTTGTCTATTCTTCCGTCCACAAAACCGTTTCTATGGTGTTCATGCTACGCGTGCTGAGGGTAACTGAGTTTTGAAAACGGTTTGTGTAAAATACTGAAAATCAGCCGCATCTAGTCTGGTCAGCCTGAAAGCCATTCCAACATACAATATGTAAATCTCTATGTAGATAGACGTTAAGAATGATTAGGACTTACTAACTGAATATCTACTTCATTCATAACATTTCGCTTTGAATCGGTTCGTCTAAAAATAAGCCATTCATCTCTACGCTCGCGGGTGTCGGAAGGGATTATCAGGTGGATGAACAGCTTTGATCCTCTTTCCAAATTAGTTATTTATTATGAATTTATCCTCCACAATTGGTACTTACCGATTCACAAATACTTCAAAACTTCTCGGGAACAAAGTAACGTCAAATGCCTGAAACGTTCCATGAAAATTTTTTGGTTAATGTATTACAATTTTGTTTTTGTTCACAGGGCAACCTCTTCACGTGTCCGACTGGTGAGTGAAATTTCTTTATTGTTTAATATCTACTTATTTACTTCATATAACTTTTGCCAATACTTCGAAGAACTTGGCCGGAGATCGGACTTTATATTTAATTAAAATCGGGGCCAGTGCCTCTACTTACCTTTGGGAAATATAAAACTTGCTAACATTGTTGTTTTAGCGGTTTAATGAACAACATGTTCATGAACTTTCATTGTTTTATTTTAGATTTGTTTTATACATACGACTTGTTGTTGTTTAGATTAGTTACCAGTGTTACCACCATGTTACCACTCTATATTTTATGAAGTAAGTTGATCTTAACTTCCAGTTTATTCAAATCTAAAATGTGCGACTAATCTGAATTAGCAATTCGTTGTAGTGATCTTAATATCTATTTAGCCAAAGTAGTAAAGTTTCTCCTTAGTTCTGAATAATATTCTCGTCTTTGTCCTTAATAAAAAGCCTCCCCTGATTACACGAAACTTAATCTGAGAAGAAATTAGTAGGCGCTAGGGATACTCAGTAACTTCCTTATATTGTAGAGGGAGGTGGCCAGAAAGCGTGTCATTATACTGGATTATACCCAACACTAATGAACTACCCCCTCCTTTATTCATATAAACTTTAAGTGTAAAATCAATTGGTTATATAGGTCGGTGTGCTTTGTTTTATGAGTGTTATCCAAAAATAAAAACAAAAAATTTAAAAAGGCCGCTATCCATTCAGGAAAACACATATGAATCATCGCTGGCTTTAACAAAATAGGATTGCATATAGTAATTTATTACGTGTATTTTCAGTGAATATTATGTGATTCCTTCAAACACCATTTGTTTTCGTTGTCGCACGGCACAATAACACTGAACTATAGCAGCAGTAATCCTAAATCCTATGTCAACTACCAATTAATATTCAGACTTTAATATAATGAAGTAAATGGCTCAAGTACGTAAACAATGTGACAATTAATCACGTCTATTAACGCATAACGGTACAGTATTTAGGCACTAGCTGTAATTAGGGTTTCTGTTGAGTGATAAACTGAAGCGGGAAATCGAGGGAAAGCAGGAATTCAACTGATAGAAAGTTGGTGATGAATTTGTGAACGCAATTCAAAGGCATTGTTATTATTGGGTGTGAGTGTGACGGTACATTTTGGTCCTTCGAGCCGGATGGAGTTATTTGTATGCTGTTTTAATTTTTCCATCTGCATAACCAAAGCATCAAAGCATTTTATTTAGTTTTTGTTCCACGTAACAATTCTTTTGCAGTCTTTGGTTATTTAAACTAAATCACTGCAACCTTGTAAACATAAAAAAATGCTGTGTTAAATGTTTTCTAAAACACTTGTATACAGCCGATCGATTCTGTAAAAATCACACCGTGAAAAGTTAGGTGAAGTGAGCTTAGAGTGAGCTGTAAATTGTGTCAATGCCTAGAATTACTTGGAATGATAGCTCACTTCACCTAAGTTTTAAGTATGGTTACAGAATCGCACTCCAGAATGAGTTTTGACTGATAAACTTAAACTGCAGTTTTTATTCTTTAGGAATTCAAGGTCATGAGTCTTTTAGCTATTTTTCTACTTTTAGCTTTTTGCATGTTACTCCCCGTTTGCGAGCTTATAATATACTATACTAGCTTCTGCCCACGACTTTGTCCGCGTCAAATTTCTCCCCCCCGACCCATCCCGTCATCTCATCATCAGCCCGCGCTATCACTACATTTTCGCTTAGCGTTCTTTCTGACCTTTTTTCGTTTTTCTCGTCTCTTAAGGGTAATTGCGTGATGATAAATATCCTATAACCATTCTCAAGGATTGGACTCAAATGCAAAAAGATATTTTCAATTCCAACTTGTAGTTTCAGAGATTTTTTTTAGCCCTTTATGTCCAGCTAGCTGGGCAAAGGCCTCCCTACTCTCTTTCCACCTCTTTCTGTCCAGAGCTACCAAGGACCAATCTTTATCAAAGTAATCCAGCTCATCCCGCCATCTCCGTCTCGGCCTGCCGGGGACGTACTGGGTCGTAATTTTGGCCCACTGATCGTCTGACATGCGGCAGCTGTGTCCAGCCGAATTCAAACAAACAAACTCTTCAGCGTTATTATTAGTATAAAGATATCTATATCCTAATCACTAAACTAATAGAGTATTTATGGTAAAAATACTCTTATAAACTAGAGGCACAAATCTTATTTTCCTGCGACACGCCGCTCCCGCTCTGCTTCTCACTAAAACCACGACCTTATCAAGTACGTACAGTGTGTACGTAATTGTTAAAGCTACCTACGGCGTCGCTCAGAACAATGTGTTGCGAAACTCGTGACGCAAGGCTTCTCGTGAGCTTTCAAAGCAATCTTTTATCAACTGGTTCCCTTATTAATTGCAATGCAATGAGAAATAAATCGCTTTGATATAAGTTAGTAGGGCAGGCTATTTAGGAATGGCAGCAAAAAATTGGCTGTCTCCAATCGCATTGAAATAAGTTATTAAGGCAAAAAATTTGGTTGCCTCGAAGTTACTGTGTATAACTAAATGCACATTGATGTGTCTTGTATTAGTCATCACTCTGCAGTATAAATAAATAACACATTATTTATTACATAAATTATTGTGTATTTCTACCCACACTACCTATTCATGTCTTGGCAGGTACCTATTGCACGAGTACACAATAACTAATTTTCATCTTGTATGCAAGTACCAAGTGAACAGAGCCGCGGGGCGTGAATATACGTTGGTATATTCACGCCCCGCGGCTCTGTTCACTTGGTAGTCCACAATATATTATGATGTTCATGCAGTTCGATTTCATAGCGGTTTCTAACGACCTTGCGCCCGCGCATCCGCCTGTCTAAGCTAAATAGGCGGTGACTACATCTTGTGGAATTTCGCATCGCTTTGACTAACGACTTGAAAAACTAACCTAACCACTATATTCGTACACTGTATTACATATAATAGTTGTATTAGTTGTGTTGTAATGAAACGGGTAAACGTTATCCTATAGTTAGTTATTATGTGCCGAAGCAATAATTTTCTCACTGGCTAATATGATACCGGACCCGATCGGGAAGTTGCGACCGAGCCTTGTTGTGCTATGGTGAAAGATTTCGCAATAGGAGACATAAATCTTACTCTTATATTATTAATTATTATAGCCATTGTATTTGAATGGAGGAACCCGATATGTCGTAGAACTAAAAATTCGAAGACATGTGACATCCACCAATTCGCACTGAACCCGCGTGGTGGATTATGGGCACGGCCCGGTTCCTCTCACAGAGAGAAGGCCTCCTCTCTGTGACAGGGAGCGGTGAGACCATTATAAGCTGATTATGCAATGTTTATGTATTGCATTTATAAAGCCGAAGATAGCACAATCCAAATATTTAACAGTAATTTGCCTAATTGACCTAGGTAATGATCAAAAATTATCCCAATGATAATGATTTTTAATAGTTCTATTAAGCACGATTACCTGTAAAGTCATGTCATAATAAAATTATGACATGACATTGTCGTCATTGGAATGCTTGTTGTAAGTAGGAACCTACTTCAAGAATCTTTAATTTTTGAATACCTTAATATTTTGAGATTGCACAAGACACGAAGGTTTTTGCAGGAAAAATGGAAGGCCTTTTCCCAGCGCTGGGACACAAGATAGACTACAAAAAAACAGTTGGAGGCACCCAAAAGTTTTCTTTCAAAGTACGTAGTAACAATGTGGTAGAGACTCCTAAGAATGTTCTTTTTATCAAGTAACATGGAGAATCGAACCCAGTACACGACTGCTAGATTAATGCTGCGGTCTCCGTTACATATTATGTTTAGTTGTTCTCCTACGTGTTAAGTTTATATAACTTCAAAGTATTTCCCGTGTATGCAAAGAGAAAAGAAAGCTCTTTTCTTATTCGCAATGAGTTTTCTAAGTGCACCTATTGCATATAGAGTACAATTTTCTACCTTACTTAGGTATGTTAGCATTGAATAACGATGTTTTTACATGGGGTAAATTATCACAGTCTTATCCTCGGTTTTCTAAAAGCCTGATTTTATCTAAAGGCCTAAAAACGTTCAAATTCAAGTTGCCTTCTCATCTCAGTAACAAGGAATGTCAAAAATGTAGGTAAATCAGAGATATTTTTCACAGATTGAGACTGAGATTTTAATGCAAACGTTCTTAATTTTTTTTTTTATTGACAATGGGCTCACTCTTGATCTCAATCCAGCCCAGAGGCAGGGATGGGAATTACGGGAATTGCCCCTCTGTTCTCATATCTCACGTCACTAGATCGATTGGCTGTTTTCTAGTTAACTAGTTTCCATGTTTGTGACAGTGTTATTTCTGTGTTAAAACCGGATCTAACACAAAAACGGTGTCCATAACGCTTTGTCCAGACAGTTCCATGAATTTTCAGAGAATTTCATGAAATTACTTTTACAAATAATTATGAGAGAGTAATGAGGTCCTTTCATAGTCGTAATTTTATGTCAACCCTTTCAAGCTGTTTGACCTACTATAGGATTGTATTTCCAATCAAGAGCCGAAACGTAGGCGAAATGAATCGAGTTTGTCACTCCGACGTCGGTTTTCATTCGCCACATAATTAGCCTAGGAAATTGCCTCCAGTCCCAACTCACGTGAACGTTGACAAGCTTGTGTAATCAAACGTTGAGTCCCTACTTCCCTACGTCATCGTCAGGGTGTTAAAATATTACCTCTGATTGGCTGCCTGGCGATTTAATATGGCAGGAAGGGAAATGGAGACAAAAATATGGTGTTGAGTTGGAGAGAGATGTTGATATAGAAAGGGTTAACTATCAATTAGGAATTGAGATGAAAAAAATATTTATTTTTTCTTTTTTCTGAAATCTCAGAAAATATGAAGCATTGCTTCAGCTACCTACTTATGACTGTTTAAAAGTAAATTGTGCAACCTTAAAAAATGATAATGAAGCAATTAAATTAAAATTTCTACTTAAATAGTTAATTTAAATACTCTTAAGTAATAATGAAAAATATTAACCTAGATACGTAACATATGGGATTGATTATTAGGTAATACGTTTTTTAGGAAATGCTCGAGCATCATAAAAAGGTCATTGACTCCATTGCATTATCTCACTTCACCTATTTCCTTACAACGTAACACCTACATAGTTTAGTATCTGGATTATTCAACAGAATTCTCAAAGAATCCAACACTACTTACTCTTACACAAAATGTTTCCACATTTTAGATCTAAAAATAATACTAGGGCGTCGCCAAAACCTGTTACTTCTATTCCTGTAATTAAATTACGAAGGATATTGAAGCAAGAGTCGCAAATCGCAACGTTCCTTCAGACAGATTCAATCGAAATTCGCTCCAAGCCGGAATTAACGCAACTGATTTGTGATTACACGTAATTTGTGGAGTTAATCTCTGAAGCTGTTGTTTGGAGTTCTACAAGTAAATAAATATATATATAAAGCCTGCGTTACTCAAACAGCATTAGAGAACAAAGTTTTCGCGAAGATGCTCTTAAAGCGTGTTTTGACACAAAATTACGCCTTGTTAATTACTTAAGGAAACAAATTAAGAATCAAATCTTATTTGATTACAAAAACTTGTAATTCACAACAGTTTGATTTGATTGTGATAATTACAGAAGAAAATTATATAGGAAACTCAGAACCAAGACAGGATAGAATAAAATAAAATAATGATAGGTGAAGCCACAAGCATGCCAATAAACACAAAAAAAAACAAAAGCAAATTATCTTTGAATAAAGAATTAGGTTTTAAAAAGCGAAGGCAACAATGGCTGACGTCACTTTATCGATCGAGGCTGTGAATACGTTAATTTTAGTAACCGTGTTACAAGTCTGTTTATTTGTGTTTCGCGAAAGTAAGAGCTAATTAGAACCTAAGGAGGATTTAATCGAGTTATGTAATAGTTATCATAATGGGCGTTAATTATTGACGCCTATTACTAACTGGAAACTTGTTGGTCACTGAGAATACAAGCGTCATTAAATATGTATACCTAATCTCGAACCGTTGATCCTTCTATAACATAAATTTAAGTGCACTTGCAATTATTAAAACAGGACTCAAAACATACAAAAAGTATCACCAGTCATGTTTCTAATAACTTTGTAACCAAAAAAGTTCCCAAGAAAAGCTTCTACAAAGTACACTCGTTTTGCATAAAAAAGTAATATACAACTCAAATAAATCTGAAAAGATAATTTAAAACTGAGCTTCTCAAGTTCTTAAGCCAATAAACGTGAGATGCTTTAGATATATTATTTACACTCTCTGAGATAAAAGTGAATTATATTATTCATGAAAATATATGAATCTCTCTCAAATTTGAAATATCTCATGCTTTTATCTATGTATCTTGCTCGGCCAATATTTTTAAAAGGTGAAATTCTTTTTATTTGAAACACTGGCAGCCGGACAATCTTACATAGTTCTTAAAGAAAAAAAAATGGCAAAACCTCTTTGCTATGTTAATAAAATAAGATTACCATAGAGCACACAAAACTTCTTTTATGAAAATCAGCCAATCTCTGCTCGGGCTGTTTCGAACGTGGTTTAAAAATACGGTACACCCACACGTAATTACGGAGGTCGCCAACATATCTGCATAAATTACCGACAGCTCTCCCTTTTGTTTGTTTTCCGAGGGCAATGAATGTCAAAAGTCAATTTGTGAGATCAAATAATTTTAGCAAGTAACTTTTCATTGAAAATATCTAAATTAATTGTGAGTCTCTTTGGATCCTACCTGACGTAGTAGATTTAATTTAATTAGTATTTGAAATCATATTCTAAAAGCTTTTATTGAATCCATGTAGTTAGAATGGAGGCTTTTGTTTACTTTGATACAGGCCTGTTATTTTTTTTATACCTGTGTATGAGTTGAATAAGAGCATTAACCGTATAGTTCGGAAACGCCCCCGAATGGATCCGAACACACGAACCTCCGCTGGCTCGGTACCGGGTCCCATTGGACCTTGGAATAACGAATACGACATCCTTAATTGATAATGTAAATTGGATAAAAATCGCATACCTTTATTAAATTCAAGTATAGTTAAGTGATAATAAGTAAATGTGATAATGGCCATTTTGATGACAGTGGTGGTCGAGGCTAAAAAACATAAAAATAGGGGATTTTGAAAATCCAAAGTCCACCACAGGGGCAATTAATAATACATCATTTAATTATTTGACGAATTCATCCATTGTTCATGTTAATCATAGTATTTCTTTTGTTACATTTTCATTTCCAATACCAGGACATATAAAAAAGAGATATTTTGAGTTGAGAATATTATTGTCATTTTGTTGTTTATTATTACTGAATTTGTTTATTTTCAATAACTGCGCGGATTTTTTTCAATTTACAACAAACTAACTTTTAACAATTCGCGGAACTGCTCTCCGCTCATAAAACTTGTGATTTCTTGAAACCATATAAAAAAATTAATTAAGTGGATTGTGTATGCTTATCCTGCAGGCTGGAACGTAAATGCAATCTCAATTAGTCAATAACCTTGTTTGAATAGCTTCTGTCAATGGAAACACTATCTCTCTGGCTTATAGACTGGGCAGTGATGTTCAAACTTCACCCTTAGTACGAGGCCTGTTGATCAAATGTAAACTACAGTGCGTTTATCGAGAGACTAAGTTCCTGACATCTTTCAGTGCGACAAGTCTAGTCGCTAATAAAGATCAAATTCGCAAAACACGTATTCGTTTGTATGAAACTGACAGTCGAAAAGGAACGTGGAAAATCTCAGTCAACTAGAAATTTATGTTCCTAGTTCTACGAAGAACATTGCGTGAACACGCATTTACATATTTATAATTTTGTGCAGGTAAATATTAAAGATAAATACGGACATGGCGATAATGTTTACATATCTAATACTGTTAAACAGACATGCTTTAGCTAAATAATTAAAAGAAATTTTCGTTACGCAGAAACCTAGCACCCTAATTTCGTACAACTTTGAATCACAATCTGAATCATTTTGAAAGATATTGCGAATCCATTGCTTCATGTTTTGGAAAAAATTGTCTGCGTCAATCAACGTAAATAACGCAATGAATGTTGTTGAACTGTCAAAATTAAAACCATTGCTATTGTTAGTGTGTTACGCAATTTCCCCGCTGCCTAGAGTTACGACGATCTCTTTCCTTTCTTAATGGCCTGCGTCACTTAGTAGGAATACAAATCCGACCCGAAAGATTGACTACCACTGACGGCCGTCTAGGCGTCTACAGAGACAAATTAATGCTATATTCCACTGAGACTGCGAACACTAGAAAGGTGCTTGCCATTGCACTGCATACTAATAGCAACTTGAGTGTAACATGTTGATTCTATTGACAGTTCAGTATGGTATGCTAGACCTATCACTATGACCAGAAAGCGTAATTTTCTCGTAATTTCAAACGTTCAAAATCTAGTCGCAGTCTCTTCTCGGCGACAAACAAATGTCAAAAACTTGTCAAAATGTAGGGAAATTAGAGGTATTTTTGACAGATTGAGACTGAGATCAAACTGTGAACGTTCTTAAAATTACGAGAATTACCCCTCTGATCTAGTAACGCATTGTTTGTAACTGAAGGTAAATCGGTGAATGCAGTGATTGGAGAGTTAATTTAACTATAATACGCAAGCAAATGATGTCCTGAATTTAATTTACCTTCCGATATATTCTGGAAAGGGAGAAATTCATAATGGCTGCTTAGTATTTGGAATGACGTGGTGACTGGTAATTAATTAGTGCAGCTCCCAGCTATTACACGAATTTCTATGACAGCTGTTGCGGGTACTCAGAAACCATAAAGTCTGACCTATCCATAGAATTTGGGTTTTACTGTAATTGGGTAGCGATATCAGATGGCATTCGCTTCATGTATTTTACTGATATTCAGTCGTGTAAAGTCACATTTGATTAGACCCAACCTAGTTGGAAGTAGGTAAGCTAGAGGAATGTTGATGATACCTACCAACTATTCTTCAGAATGTAAAACGAACCTACTGACCTATTGATATACAGGGTGGCAGGAACATCGACGTGCAAACTGTAACCACATAATTCTAAGATAGAAGTTTAGGCGTAGAAGTTATACGTAGGTTATGAAAAAAAAAATGCTGTTCCATACATTTTGAGCGCGTAGGAACCTATTGCTTTATCATATAAAGATACCTATAGCTAAATGTTAACACAGGGAGGTCCAGAATCATGTACCGTACCGACCTGTCTTATAAGCACATTTAAATAGAGCCTTATTGTATATCAGTTTCATTTGTTTTGTTCCTAAATGTTGTTAACAATACCATGTTATAAAACACGATGTGCAATATATGTCAGCATTGTAATTTACGTTGGTTTATGATTGAGCAACATTCACGCCTAAGCAACGTCGACATACTACATCTTGCTGCGCTGCCTTGTAAATCATGGCTGCATTTGAATGCTGTGATTAAACATAAGCTTCATTGTGATGTGCAAGGTGATATTTTATATTCAACGATGTGGTTATATGGGTAGAGTTACTAAACTTACGTTCATAATAACATTATTATTTTCCAGCGGTTTCACCCGCATGAGTTTCGATCCCGTGGGAATAACGGGAGAAAATGTATCATATCCTAATCCAGGAAGCCGACCCCAACATAGTTGGGAAAAGGCTAGGCAGATGATGATGATCCTAATCATCCAAATCCGTTAGGCTTTTTTAGCGTGAAAGCGTAACAAAGAAGCATATAAATAGCTTAGCTAGCTTAGTGTAGACTGGCGACCCATCCCTGCTTCGAACGATTTCTACGACTTGAAAAAACATCGTGATTTCTGTATAAACTTTAATAGTAATAATTAGTAGTATACACATAAACCTTCCGGAATCATTTCTCTAAATTATGATGAAAACTACATCAAATCCGATGCGTAGTTTAGAAGAACAACGCTGTCACACACACACACTACACGAAAAGCGAATTTAATTTGCAATATGTATGAGATTTAGATGACATAGGTAGACTCATGATTATCATAACAGTCTTTGGAAATCTTGAACATAAGGATCCTCTACAATCATAATGACGACCACGTATTGTTTGACGTCCACTAAAGAATTTTCAATTAAATTCCCATCACAATATCTTCAAGCAATAGCCGTGACGTGATTGGGATGAGAAAGCAAATACTTTAGACGTCATAAGCGAAGAAAATTAACTCAAAATGTTGGACAAACAGTCGTGGCTATTGTTCAATGAGAGACAGGGCTGAATTCCAGCGCTTTCACCGCTGCGCCCGAGTTATGAAGCGCCAAGATAAATGCAACCGACAGCGCTGCGCACTCTTTACACACTTACGACACGACGTGTTTACGATTTTCTCATAGAGTACTTTGCGCTTTATGCTTTTTTGAAGTAAATACTTCCTTCGTGTCTGTCCAGTAAAAAATACAAATGAAAATACTTAAAACCGTCTTTTGTTTCTGCCACAAATACTTCAAACGTGTTACCTCCCAACTTGGACCGTTTTGTTTTTAAAACTCAACAATCGTTTGTTCTGTTTTTATATAAAGAACATTTAACTATAGGAAGCAAAGAAAAACGCTTTTTCCCCTTAAATAAATTTTACCGTGGTCTAGGTTTTGATCGCGCAAAAGCCTTCTAACTTCTGTTGATTCATTCATAAATATCTTCGAAGATATTTAATTTTATATGTTCTTAAGTCACTCATCGGCTATAAAATACTAATCGTCAAGCATAAAAGTAACCACGTATCGCGAATGAATGCTGTGATATCGATCTTTAGTAATTGCAGCCCCCAGTTTTCTATGCTGCCTGTATCTGGGCGTACCGTTAGATCCTGGCCTACAACTGGGCTAATCATAAACACAGCTACTTACTCAGTCCATTAATTGTTGACCTTCTTTAAGAGGGACAGCTTTTGCATGTGACCTAATGTGGGCTAAGTATGTATCCCTGGGGCATTCTTGTAACATGTTAATTTTTTTGACAGGTTGATTATGTTTGTTGGAAGTTTAAAAAGTGAACAATGGCCTCAGTTGTTCTAAGTCTTTGAGACTCTTTAGGTATAATATTTGTATGTAAATAAAATTTACTCACGCCAAAATAAAGTATGATAAAGTCGAGAACAAGCTTGCAATGAAGCAGCAAAACGTGATGAAAATTCTAAGATTTGTGTTTTAGAAGCAAACTAAACAAAAGCGCATCTAAATAGACCTTCAACCTCAAAGAACATTAATATCAAGTTTACGCTGAAGACGAATATATAAAATAAAATATTTCTAACACAAGTTAATCGTTGTCAATTCTATTGTGTATTCGACAAAATGTAAGTAAAGTATACTTTGTTTTGGTTACATCAGAGAATAATGACTTAAGCGAGGTGACCTCAAGTTTCTTCCGTGAACAATTTATAAAAATAATCGAGTCTTAGAAAAAACGTTGACGTGAACTTGGAACGCTAATTTGTTCAATAGCCGATTTCTATATTCAATCGAACCTCATTGGTAAATTTTAATTTAGCGGTTGTCTTAGTTCACCAACACTGGTGAACCAAGACGACCGTTAACGGCTTTTCATTGCTTTTATACTTAATAGTAGACACTTATAACTTTGGTAGTTATTTTTCATTGGTTTACTCGTAATAGTTATGTAGACAATTCCAACTATGTCAGATAATATTAGCTTACCTACGGGAAAATATGAGACTTAAAACCTGGAAAATCTCCCAAGACTTAAATCAAAATTGCTACTGAAGATGATAAATTAAAGCAGATTTCTTAGGAAAACCTATTCTACCAAAAGTTATAAGTTAAAACTTCTAGCATGAAAGTGTAAGTAAGTTTTACGTTAGGACAAAGAGATTTGAAATTCAGGAAACGATTGAGTAACAGCTGAAATAGTTACTCATAATCTCAAGTTAAAGCTTGACTCCTACCACAAGGATTGTGTGGAAAAGGGAGAGGGGGGGGGGGCTTTGCCTTGCTGTGGGGCAAAACAGGCTAGTTAGATTGTATCAAGAATTTTCGTTATAGATCCGAAAAGTCTTGGTTATTGGATTTTGTCCGAAAAGTCTTGAGGTAAAATTTCACCAATATCTACATATTATAACGATCATCAATGCTAATAATTTATACGGTATATCCCGAAAAAAGTCGAAATTCCATTCAATCAAAAAGACAGCTGTTTCTCTGACGTTGCTATGATTACTTACTGTCAACTACTGTCACACACACATCAGTTGCGTCAAGCATGGTCCATAAAACTATCAAGTGTATTCTAAACTTGGCACGCATCTGCACGACATTTGGAGCATCACAATCTGGGTCAGTTGCTTAGTAAGGCGCGCTTGCTGCTTGCCTGGATTCGCTGCCACTAACAATACGTTTGATCGTTCAATTACGACCTATAGGATTACTTAACTACACATTTGTTTAATTATGAATCCTAATAAATCATAATCCAATGTATTTAATATTTTCTCGACTTTGCCGAAGTGTGTTTCCAACTACATAATCATAATTTTGTACGGAGCAAGAGTCATCTTTGTAAGGTCAAATATATTTTTTGTCTTTTTCGGAATTTGACCCTGTCATAATCAATTTTCTTGTGACAAATATGTACGTCTGACAGCTTTGAGCCCTTTCAGTTTTTGGTCTCCATAATTTATTTTTCTCCAATTTTGGTCCAGTTAATTCGTGATTGGATTTCGAATTCACATGCTATAAACGTATGTCGTAACGAAACACGAATATCATTGATTGATCTTTTTTTTATCTAACGAGACAATGTAGGCTTTGTGCTGTTATAGTCAATTGAGCGGCAAACTGGTAGCCTTGGAGGTTCACATTTGTAATGAGTGAAAGGCAGCGCCTCGATCATACATAGCCGGAACGTGACTCACGGATGACGTTTTATTCACGAATATAATATATCAACCTCTGCACCTTCAACTTTAGAATAGCTATGCTTACTTGAATTTGTTGATCACACTTCTGAAAGGCAATTCCCGTAATTTTAAGAACGTTCACAGTCTGATCTCAGTCTCAATCTGTCAAAAATACCTCTAATTTCCCTACATTTTTGACAAGTTTTTGACATTGATTGTCGCTGAGATGAGATTGCGACTAGTTTTTTCACGTTTTTAATTACGGGAATTGGCCTTCAGATCTCTTTCCCCGTCACGAAGTAAGTCCCCATTCACAGACGTACAGAAAAGCTATGGCGGAAAATAAGGTCACGTAGTCACTATGTACGCTGATGCGGAATAGTGAGCAGATGAGTAAAATAAAATACATACACATTATTTGTCTTCTCTTTTTCCTTTATCTTTTCATTTTATCTACCAAGGTAGGTAGAGCAATTTCAAATCAGAAAACAATACAACTCATTATAAGAACTAACAATTAGGAGTAACAATCTCATTAAAACAAACTTTGAAACTTCATTGCGTACGATTGCATTTTTCCCACGAACGCTCTGATTAGATCTACCGATAACACTATTCAAATTAACGCTGCACTCTATTGCTGCGTTATTTATTTCAAACAACGTTCTATCTTCTAATCTTGTTAAGATTGGCTGCATAATCCAGTTACGGTACATGATAAAATCATGTTAAGCCACAGAGTAGGCGCGTCTCTTATACTTGGGATCTAAATAGAGCAGTAAGTCAATCTCCGGTGCAGAGGCATATCCGTATATCCTTCAAAGGTTTCAGGTTCGCCTCGCTAAGAGGCACTCGACACAATTGATCGGCAGCCACCGTGTCGGCGACCGGTCGACATTGCTCTCGTCCCGTTTGGTGCAAGCCTTATTGACGCATAACTGTTTAATATGCATGCATTTTGTAACGTGGGTTTTATCTATTGTTTGTTGGTTCGAGTTATGAGTAATGTGGAACGGATGTTCTTTATAGAAACCTAAATCATTTTTGAACCAACCCAGGACTTTTTCGTCGGTCATCGAGCTTATGAATTAGAGAGATTATCAATTTCATCTACTAATATGTTAGATATCCTGCATTTCTTCATATCACGACGATTATTGAAATTATTAACAAATAAAATAATTATGTTGTAAGATTTAATATTTACTAATGCGAAGGTCTATCATAAAACTATGTCATATTTCCTCTTAATTATTCGTACATTATTTTGCAACATTAAATGTCAATGATGTTGTAACTCCATCACACACACGAATATCTAACTAATCGATAATATGTGCGTAATCGATTAACGCAGCTTTCTCCAATGAGAAAAGTAGTAAATTGGTATGATCCGCGTTAATTGAAAGCCTCGTATCTCGATATTCAACGGTTACAAAGCTCAGTCATCCGAGGCTGTAGACATGGGAAATGAATGCGATCCCCGATGAAACCCATTACCTATGATATTCTTGATGTAATATGTGGGAAAGTACGTATAAGGAGGAATAACTGTACTACTAGTATACTAGTACAGGCTAGTATACAAGAGCAAGACTCGGAAAAGTAACCCGACCTTATCTCATAGTTGGCTATTTGATTTACTAACGAATCCAATTTCCTAGATATTCCTGACTACCTTTAGTTTTGTTATCTTTAATCATAGTTTATTTAAATAATACCTATATAATCTAACAGACATCAAATAATATTAATAATATGTAAAGTATATAAAAAAGAGAGAAAAGAATCATAGGGCATCAAAAATTCGGACGCATCTCTGTCAACAGGAAAAGTGCCCAAAAGGTTGGCAGCATATTGCTACGTTGTAAGGCGATCCTGATTCTTTGGCCAAAAAATAGGCCAGCCCTTTGGTCACGTGAAGAGTCGACCAACCGCTTGGCGATGTCTCGAAAAACCCAAGTGTATACTCGGTGTATCTTGGCCACTACAACCAATCACACATCGTTTTTATCCACAAATAAAGTCGACTACTCGCGTTTCCAATATAGCGTTTCAAAGTACATTCAATATCCATAGATATTTCTGTAGATCTAAAAACGTTTCACTTAATATTTCCAGTGATATTGCTCTCATTATGGTGGCGGATATTGGTCTATAGAGATTTTCCGTAGCCACAATAAGCCACAAAATCAATGGAACCATTCGCTTTGATCGTTCCTTTGCGCGTTAGGCTATTCAGTAAAACCCAGTGACTTGTCACTATGCGGGATAATTACGTCCAACGCGCATATCTATGTGTTACCTGCGTATGTCGGTGTTTTCTCGCGAATAGTTTCATGCGATACGAACAATATTGCGACGTATCGAATCGCCATTCTATGGAGGAATCATGGGCCCGTCATTGTTCTAATATTCCTACAACAAACTGCCGTAAAATTCGTATTCGGAATCAGTCAAAATTTCAAAGCCGTCAATAATACTAACTACTAATAATACACACTTCTATGCAAATTCATTCAGCTTTAAAGCTTAAATATTTGTGCCATTGGCTCGCCGAAAACTGCTTCCTCTCTCGACTAAATTGCTAAATTGCATGGTCGTGTTTCCGGATACGATTTGCGAAAAAGGCAGGCTATAAAACGCGGAGTTTATGTTTACAGTTTTAGGCAAAAGCGTACAATATACTCGTATACAGAGTGATTGCATTTCGCTGCAGTAACATAACTAGCTAAGTGGGTCAAACACATTGCATCGTGTTGCGGGCGCGGCGCGGTGAAGCGTGGCCACGCCGCGGTCTTCGCGATACCTCGTCAAACTCGCACGCTCTATTTATGCCTATTTACTTTTTTATCTTGTACGTTAATGCGGGAAATTGAATAAAAATTTTATAGGTTTGTCTCGTAGTTTTATTAATACTGTCTTTGAACTTTTAACCTTGCGCACTCTGGAAGTTAATCTAAATGTTCGACATATTTTATTGTGAAGCAAAATTTTCATAATAATATGACTCGCATTAAGAGAAATCATGCAATTACAGAAGTTATAAGCGGAAGAGTGTCACATGGCGCCCATTCACTAAAAACAGTTTAGTCGTGGATAGTTATAGAAGTTAAAGACTCAAGATGTCTGCAACCACCAATTTTTATAACTTAGTTCAAATCGAAACCTTAACTAACTTGGTTATAATCACCGACATTGCAACTTTATCAAGAAAAATCGTAAAAATTTTGCAACAATGCTGTTTTCTATAAATTCCCATTTTATAATCATAACATTAACGATACAACTTCAGTTATTCGAAACGTTTAGAAATAATATAGTAAAATTTCATCTTAGCATAGTAACTCAGTTTGTTTTAAATTATGTACATACGTCGACTAGTTGTGGCTTCATGTGTAAATCCTTGTACAAAGCAGTGAGCTTTCTTAACTCTAAGCTTCTCTTGACGTCCATAAGGTTGAGCTCCAGCTTAAGAAAGGACTTCAGGGCACGTCAACAAACCGACATATACGAAAACAGTCTAAATATACGTACATTATTACAAGAAGCTTGCTAACGCTTTTAACAGAATCCTGAACTTAATTTCTATTAAATTTAGGAAACGCAAACATAGACCGAGTAAATAATGTTATGAACACTGAATTTCTAACCAAGTTAAATACTGCTTTCCAATTTCTTCAAACACAATTAAATACTTCGCTACGAATTGTTCCGTAAATTCTACCATCTCAATTCAATCTCCCATTCGACGAGTTTCATAGGCTAGTTAAGCACACCTGTTGAATCACTAATTCCGAATTAGTAATCGCTTTAGGCTGGTTCAACTTCACAATCAGGACGCACTCAACTTCTGCTTGAGAAAACAATTCGATCCCCAAGCGAGTTCCTGAGCAATTCGGCGTTCACGATCCATAGCCCGTCGAACAAGACTGCGGTTACTTTATTACCTAACGTTAATTTTTCGTTAAATTGTTTCCCGGTACTCAAATAGTTTCAGCAAACAAAGACACACAGTAGAAACACAATTTTGTATGTCTTGATGGCGGACTGAATAGCTTTCACCGAAAGCCCTTTGAAAGGAGAAAGCCTTCGCTTAATACCTGTCCACGTTTACACAACATTTCTAATCTTATTACATTATGTATTCTTTGCATAAATATACGCTAAGTAATTTGTTGGGTCAACATGTTTCTTTGTAAATAAACTTCGAATTTCTCCTTGACCTTAAACTTATGTTATTTCATTTATTAAAATCATGATTTGTCTTTGTTTTCAGGATGGGAGTTGAAAGGCTTACACTGTTACAAATTCTTCAACATCAGGCATTCTTGGGAGAAAGCGGCAGAACTATGTCGAAGGTAAGTAATAAATATTTCAAATGAAATATTGATTGCAAACTTTCTGCTTGTTAATAAAATTACACGTTCTAACAACAAAATAATGTTTCAGGTATGGCAGCGAGCTCATGGTTGTAGATAGCTATTCAGAAAACAACATGACTGCCAACATGGTGCCAGCCAGTCCCAGTAACAACCACTACTGGCTCGGACTCGCGACGGTCGACGACCTAAGAACGAACACACTCGAATCAGCTGCTGGTGCTCTAGTCTCGCAGTATGCCGGTTTCTGGGACCTGCGACAGCCAAACCCCAAGGCAGGAGAATGTGTCGATGTCCACGTCACATCCGATAGCCAATCATGGGAGCTGACAACCTGTGAAACCCTTCTGCCATTCATGTGCCGAGCTACCGCCTGCCCTGCCGGTAAGCAACATCAACAGACAATTGTTTATCAATCAACTTTGCATGCTCAATTACAAGCGTAGTCATACAATGTTAAGGTTAACGAAAACAATACTTACACAATTTAAATTTGTTTTAGGAACCTTCCATTGTTCTAATGGAAAATGCATCAACTCAGCCTTCAAATGCGACAAGCAAGACGATTGTGGTGATGCTTCCGACGAAATGGACTGTGCTTCCGACTGTCACTTCTACATGGCCAGCAGTGGAGATGTTGTCGAGAGTCCAAACTACCCGCACAAATACCCTCCTTTCAGCGATTGCAAATGGACTCTCGAGGGACCACAAGGTCAAAATATCGTCTTACAGTTCCAAGATTTTGAAACTGAAAAGTCTTTCGACACTGTTCAAATTCTGGTTGGCGGCAGGACCGAAGATAAATCTGTGAATTTAGCGACACTTTCTGGAAAACAAGATTTATCTAACAAAATTTACGTTTCCGCTTCGAACTTCATGATCATCAAATTCAGTACAGATGGTTCAGTAGAAAGGAAAGGTTTCCGTGCGTCTTGGAAAACCGAATCATCTAACTGCGGAGGCATGCTTAGAGCCACGCCTCAAGGTCAAGTACTAACCTCGCCTGGTTATCCAAATGGTTATCCTGGTGGCTTAGAATGCGTTTACGTTATCGAAGCTCAACCAGGCAGAATAGTCTCATTAGAGGTCGAGGATCTCGAATTAGGAATGAACAGGGATTATATTGTTATCAAGGATGGTAATACTCCATCTAGCCCTGTGTTAGCAAGATTGACTGGACCAGGCGAAGAAAATCAAAAGGTTGTGGTGTCAACGACGAACCATCTGTACATGTACTTCCGAACGAGTCTTGGCGATTCCAAGAAAGGATTCAACATGAGATATTCTCAAGGCTGCAGAGCAACAATCATTGCAGCAAATGGTACCGTTACATCACCTGCTTACAGTCTTGCAAATTACCCGAATAACCAAGAATGTTTATATAGAATTAAGAACCCTAACGGTGGTCCACTGTCGTTGAAATTCGACGAATTTAGCATTCACCCATCCGACGTAGTACAAGTTTTTGACGGAGCCAGCACAAGTGGTTTAAGATTGCATTCTGACAATGGATTTACTGTAAAACCAAGAATAACACTGACTGCATCCAGTGGCGAAATGTTGATACGATTTATGTCTGATGCTTTGCATAATGGAATAGGTTGGAAGGCGACGTTCTCGGCAGGTAAGCTATTCACGCTACGACGACGAGAACAAACGTGGAACAAATAGACGTGTATTCAATTATTTTTATCTTACATTTTATTTTTCAGATTGCCCCACTCTTACATCCGGTCTTGGTGCTTTAGCGTCAAACAGAGATACCGCCTTTGGGACAGTTATAACATTCTCATGTCCGATTGGACAAGAATTCGCCACAGGGAAATCTCGTATCACAACAAAATGTTTAGACGGAGGAAAATGGTCAACTACTTACATTCCTAGCTGTCAAGGCAAGTAACAAATGAGGAATGGTGGCATTGCACAATGCAGTATTACTTTAGCTTATATAGGGGTACTTATGTGATTTTATTGTTACTTTACAGAGGTGTATTGCGGACCGGTGCCACAAATCGATAATGGATTTTCAATTGGCTCTACAAACGTGACTTATCGTGGTGTTGCAACTTATCAGTGTTATGCTGGATTTGCTTTCCCAACTGGACAGCCTATCGAAAGAATCTCGTGCTTAGCTGATGGGCGTTGGGAGAGAACACCTACTTGTCTCGGTAAGTTCACAAAATTGAAATACTTTTTCATTGATTTTTCACACTAGTTACGACTGGAGCAAATTTTTCGGTAGGTGGAATGTAAAGATGAGATTTTTAGAATAAAATTCTATGTAATTTAAATTTATTTATTTAAATGGCTTTCTTTTTCTACAGCGTCACAATGCGTTGCTCTGCCGGACTCCCCTCACGCCAATGTTACAATCTTGAACGGTGGCGGCCGAAGCTACGGTACTATTGTCCGTTACGAATGTGAACCTGGCTACGTAAGATCTGGACAACCAGTACTACTGTGTATGAGTAATGGAACTTGGTCAGGAAATGTGCCAACATGCTCCAAGGCACTGTGCCCGAAATTCCCAGAGATCAAGAATGGGTTCATCGTTGACCAGACTAGGATTTACATGTTCGGTGATGAAGCTCGTGTCCAATGTTTCAAGGGTAAGAATCAAAACAGTTTCGAAATATAATTATATGCAGTAGTGGTCCTGTGTCTCTTTGTCGACTTGTGTGCATTATCGGTCTTAACTATTTAAACATTTTAGGATACAAACTGAATGGACCTAGCGTGCTCAAATGTGGACCTAACCAAGAATTCGACAACCCACCGACTTGCGAAGATATCAACGAGTGCGCCAACAGCCAATGTGACGCGGCCTCGACCGAATGTAAGAACACACAGGGTGGTTTCTTCTGTCCCTGCAAAACTGGCTTCGCGCCAAGCTTAGACTGCAGACCTGTTGGCGATTTGGGACTGATCAATGGAGCTATTCCTGATGAGTCCATCGTAACTTCTGCTCCAGAACCTGGATATGCCAAAGGAGTAAGAATTTTTATACCAAAAATTTTTTTTTAACCTAACCAATTTTTTTTGTCTCCTTATATTAATATTTCTATTTTTCGCTACAGATGGTACGTTTAAACAATGGAGGCGGCTGGTGTGGTAACAACTTAGAGGCCGGAGCCAACTGGATCCTCATAGACCTGAGAGCACCAACAATCATCAGAGGATTCAGAACCATGAGCGTCATGCGCGCTGACGGCAACATCGCATTTACATCCGCTATCAGAATTCAGTATACCAACGACTTGACTGACGTCTTCAAGGACTACACTAACCCTGATGGCACTGCTGTAGAGTTCCGTATATTGGAGCCTACTCTATCTGTCCTTAACTTGCCTATGCCAATTGAAGCGCAGTACGTCAAATTCAAGATCCAAGATTACGTTGGCGCACCTTGTCTGAAGGTTGAAATTATGGGATGTGCTAGATTGGACTGTACAGACATTAACGAGTGCAGTGAAAATAATGGAGGATGTGAGCAGAAATGTCTTAACACGTAAGTATTTTTTAAGAGTCTAATCAAGCAAGTTTATTTTTTTCTTAAAGTATGTAAGATATATAACGGAGTTACTTTTCTTTTTAGACCTGGAAACTTCTCCTGCGCCTGTAACATCGGCTACGAGCTTTATTCTACCAACGGTACTGCTGGATTTGCGATCGAGAAGTCAGAATCTGGTGAAAGGGATGGAGACACATACCAAAGGAACAAGTCTTGCGTACCAGTCATGTGCCCACCACTTGGACCCCCAGAAAACGGAAAACTGTTATCCACGAAGGATGCTTACCACTTTGGAGATATTGTTCAGTTCCAATGTGATTTCGGATTTGTAATGTCTGGATTCTCGTCACTTCTTTGTACTTCTAGTGGAACCTGGAACGGAACGGCACCTTTATGTCAATGTAAGTACAAAATATGTTAAAGTTCGTTGGGTTAAGGCGGATTATTATTTTAATAGATCTTCAATTTAACCATTAAATTAATGTTTACAGATGCCCGTTGTGTTACATTGTCTGACGATAAAAACGACGGCCTGAAGGTGATCAGAGATGATCCTGAGAGCGTGCTGGTTCCATACAAGGACAACGTTACGATTACTTGTACCTCACCCGGAAGACAGTTGAGAAACACTGTATCCTCATCCTTCAGACAGTGTGTCTATGACCCTAAACCGGTGAGTCTCATGATATACTACAACTACTATTTTTTTCTGTTATTAAATAATTTTAACATGTCATTCTAATGTTCAATCTAATGAATTTTTTCAGGGTCTACCCGATTACTGGTTTTCTGGAGCTCAACCTCAATGCCCCAGAAAGGACTGTGGTGTTCCAATGCCTACGCCTGGCGCTGAATACGGTCAATATCCTGACACCAAATACCAAAGCTCTTTCTTCTTTGGATGTCAAAACACTTTCAAGCTCGCTGGACAAACAAACAAACACGATAACGTGGTCAGATGTCAAGCTAATGGCATTTGGGACTTCGGAGACTTGAGATGCGAAGGCCCAGTGTGTGAAGACCCAGGGAGACCAGCAGACGGTTATCAAATCGCAAGAAGCTACGAGCAAGGATCCGAAGTTCTGTTTGGCTGCTCCAGACCTGGATACATTTTAATCAACCCCAGACCAATAACTTGTATACGCGAACCCGAATGCAAAGTCATCAGGCCTCTTGGACTGGCATCTGGAAGAATACCTGACTCAGCTATTAACGCAACATCAGAGAGGCCTAACTATGAAGCAAGGAACATCAGGCTCAATTCGGTGACAGGCTGGTGTGGTAAACAAGAAGCCTTCACCTACGTAAGCGTTGACTTAGGCAAAGTATACAGAGTTAAAGCTATACTCGTAAAGGGTGTCGTTACATCTGACATTGTGGGCAGGCCGACAGAAATAAGATTCTTCTACAAGCAAGCTGAAAATGAGAACTACGTGGTTTACTTTCCTAATTTCAACCTAACAATGAGAGATCCTGGAAACTATGGTGAATTGGCGATGATCACGTTGCCTAAGTTCGTACAAGCTAGATTCGTTATTTTGGGTATTGTCAGCTTCATGGACAACGCTTGTCTCAAATTCGAGCTGATGGGCTGTGATGAGCCAGCGGCCGATCCTTTGTTAGGTTACGACTATGGATACTCTCCCTGTGTTGGTGAGTAAAATTTTTTTTTACTATTGTGTGTGTCTTTCAGCACAAATAAAATGAATGCAACTAAACAACATGTATAATTTTCAGATAACGAGCCACCAGTATTCCAAAACTGTCCTCAACAACCAATTGTAGTGCAAACTGATGTCAACGGTGGCCTTCTACCTGTCAACTTCACTGAGCCTACAGCGACTGATAACTCTGGCGCTATTGCTAGACTAGAAGTCACACCACAGCACTTCAGAACGCCCCTCCAAGTATTCCACAACATGGTAGTGCGATACGTCGCATTTGATTTTGATGGAAACGTTGCTATTTGCGAAGTCAACATCACAGTACCAGATTACACTCCTCCAAAACTCAGTTGCCCACAAAGTTACGTTATTGAACTAGTAGATAAACAGGACAGTTACTCCGTCAATTTCAATGACACCAGGAGGAGAATAAACGCATCAGATGCCTCGGGCGAAGTCTTTCTGAAATTCATTCCGGAAAGAGCCGTCATTCCCATACGCGGCTATGAAAATGTTACTGTTATCGCTTCTGACAAATATGGAAACAGGGCTCAATGCAACTTCCAAGTAAGGATTTTTCTACTGATTTTTTTTTTTGTTTGTACGTAAATAGACGATGTTTAATATTTTACTTATGTTCTAGGTATCTGTGCAAGCCACCCCTTGTGTTGACTGGGAACTTATGCCGCCAGCTCATGGTGCTATGAACTGCCTGCCTGGAGATAGAGGAATCCAATGTATTGCCACATGCAGTCCTGGCTTCAGATTCACTGATGGAGAACCAGTCAAAACTTTTGTTTGCGAAACTAAGCGTCAATGGGCACCCACATCTGTTGTGCCTGATTGTGTATCAGAAAGTATGTAATCTATCAGAAAGTATAAAATTACTTAAAATAGTTTCTTGAATACAGAATAATCTGTAATAACTATGTCATATCTTTATTACAGATACCCAGCAAGCCGCCTACCACGTTGTTTCTACTGTTCAATACCGTGCTCTTGGAGCAGTTTCCAACGCTTGCTTACCGCAATACAAAGACTTGGTCGCTCAATACGACAACGTACTCAACGAGAGACTTTCCCAACGTTGTTCAGCAGTTAACGTCAACATTAACGTAACATTTGTGAATGTTATACCGACACTTCTAGACGAAAATGTAGTCAAAATGGACTTCGTGTTAGCTATCATACCTGCCATTCGACAAACGCAGCTGTACGACCTGTGCGGTTCGACGTTGAACCTTATATTTGATTTGTCTGTGCCATACGCTAGTGCCTTAATTGAACCGGTACTAAATGTGTCGTCTATTGGCAATCAATGTCCACCTTTGAGAGCGATTAGAAGTTCCATTACTAAAGGATTCACTTGCAGCGTCGGCGAGGTATTGAATATGGATACAAATGATGTCCCAAGATGCTGTAAGTATTGATACTTGCACTTTTGTACAATTTGTTTTTTTTTCAGTTTGTCGTATAATGGAAAAATACTCATTTTTAATTTCAATTTCAGTACATTGTCCTGCTGGAACCTTTGCTGAAGAGAAACAAAAGACCTGTACAATGTGCCCACGAGGATTCTTCCAAAACCAAGCTCGTCAAGGTTCATGCCTCAAGTGTCCTCAAGGAACATTTACTAGAGAAGAAGGCTCCAAGGACATAAATGATTGTATACCTGTTTGTGGATATGGAACATACTCGCCAACTGGATTAGTTCCTTGCTTGGAATGTCCTAGAAATAGCTACACAAGCGAACCACCACTAGGAGGATTTAAGGATTGTCAAGCCTGTCCAGTAAACACATTCACATACCAACCAGCTGCACCCGGAAGAGATAAGTGCAGATCTAAATGCGCAGCTGGAACTTACTCCCCAACCGGCTTGGCTCCGTGCTCTCAATGTCCAAGAAACTTCTACCAAAACCTTGTCGGACAAACTTTATGTATGGAATGTCCTACCAACATGAAAACTGTAGGAACTGGAGCAACAGGCTTAGAAGAATGTCTACCGGTAGAATGCTCCAACAGCGCTTGCCAACACGGCGGTCTATGTGTACCTAAAGGACATGGAGTTCAATGCTACTGTCCCGCTGGTTTCTCTGGACGCAGGTGTGAAGTAGACATTGACGAGTGCGCAAGTCAGCCATGTTACAACGGTGGTACCTGTACTGATCTTCCACAAGGATACCGCTGCTCTTGCCCTACAGGATATGGAGGCATCAACTGTCAAGAAGAAAGATCTGATTGTAGAAATGACACCTGCCCTGAAAGAGCTATGTGCAAAGATGAACCAGGATTTGATAATTACACTTGTCTATGTAGATCTGGATACACGGGCATTGATTGTGACATCACGGTACGTATTTGAAATGATTTTTTATCATGTATTAACTGCTTATATAAAGCACATTTCTGCAAAATCAATAAGCCAGAAATGTTATTAATGACTCGTCTTTTTTCAGATTGATCCTTGCTCGGCTAACGGAAACCCTTGCACAAATGGCGCAAGTTGTATTGCACTCCAACAGGGCCGATACAAATGCGAATGCTTGCCAGGCTGGGAAGGACAACTTTGCGAGATCAACACTGACGACTGTATCGAAAAGCCTTGTCTCCTCGGCGCCCCTTGTACAGATTTGGTTAACGACTTTAGTTGTGGATGTCCACCAGGCTTTACAGGAAAACGTTGCCATGAGAAGATAGACCTCTGCTCAAATGAACCTTGCAAACATGGAATATGTGTTGATAAACTCTTTATTCATCAATGCATCTGCGATCCTGGATGGAGTGGTCCTTCTTGTGATATCAACATAAACGAATGTGTAAAATCTCCTTGTGAAAATGGTGGGCAATGTATCGATGGCATTGACGATTTCAACTGTATTTGCGAAGCTGGTTACACAGGCAAGACATGTCAGCATACCATCGATGATTGTGCTTCTAACCCGTGCCAGAACGGTGCATCGTGTGTTGATCAAATAGACGGATTTAACTGCAAATGCCGTCCAGGATACATAGGACAACAATGTGAGACAGCCATTGATGAATGTCTGAATGAACCTTGCAACGCCGTAGGTACAGAGCGATGTATTGATCTTGATAACAAATACCAGTGCGTCTGTCGTGAAGGCTTCATGGGAGAGACGTGTGAAACTAACATCGATGACTGTACTTCGGACCCTTGTTTCAACGGCGGATCGTGCAAAGATGATATTGGTGACTACAAGTGCGCCTGTCAACCTGGATGGACCGGCAAACGTTGTGAGCATGACATTGGCAACTGCATGAACATGCCTTGTCAAAACCATGCTAAATGCATCGATCTCTTCCAAGATTTCTTCTGCGTGTACGTATTTAGTGTTAAGATTTAAAAATGTAAAATTTATTATGAATCAATAATAATAATAATCAGCCTGTATTATCCGACTACAGAGCTAAGCAGGGGGGCTTAGCTCTTCCTTTTTTAACCTCCGACAAAAGACAGAGGGGTGTTATAAGTTTTATTATGAATTGTTGTATAATAATTATTCCGGAATTTTTTCAGATGCCCAAGTGGTACCGACGGCAAACAATGTGAAACTGCTCCAGAAAGATGTATCGGCAGCCCATGTATGCACGGTGGAAAATGTCAAGACTTCGGTTCTGGCCTCAACTGCACATGTTCTCTGGACTACACCGGAATCGGTTGCCAATACGAGTTCGACGCATGTGACGCTGGTCTCTGCCAGAACGGAGCCACTTGCGTAGATGAGGGTGAAGGTTATAACTGCATTTGCGCTCCAGGCTTCCAAGGAAAGAACTGCGATGAAGACATTGTCGATTGCAAGGAGAACTCTTGTCCACCTTCCGCTACATGCATTGATTTACCAGGCCGCTTCTACTGCCAATGCCCATTCAATCTTACCGGCGACGATTGCAGAAAAAGTAAGAATTATTCATTTGCCATTTCTTGACGATACAGATATCAACTTTACGATATACTAAAATCAAATCATTTTTATTCCAGCAATCAGTGTAGATTACGACCTCTACTTCAGTGACCCCATGCGATCAAGTGCGGCTCAAGTGGTGCCATTCGATACAGCATCGGCTGATAGTCTGACTATAGCGATGTGGGTACAATACACACAACAAGATGAAGGAGGAGTGTTCTTTACTGCATACAGCGTTAGGTACGTAACATACTGACACACGATATAAATCGATCTTATAACTACTTTTTTGTATATTTATTGACTAATATTGCATTTTCAGTAACTCCCACATTGCTCTAAATAGAAAGCAAATTATTCAAGCCCACTCAAACGGAGTGCAAGTTTCTCTGTTCCCGGAACTTCAAGATGTTTACCTCAGCTTCGGTGAATTCGCAACGGTAAATGACGGACAGTGGCACCATGTTGCTTTAGTCTGGGATGGTAACAACGGCGGTGAATTGACACTAATCACTGAAGGTTTGATCGCTAGCAAGATTGAAGGTTACGGTAGCGGACGAACACTACCACAATAGTAAGAGTTCTTTATAAAAACTTCAAAAGTTTTAACTTTAATATTTTAAAGTTCAATTAGTTAACTTTATCTTTTGTTTTCAGTGTTTGGGTTACACTTGGCAAGCCTCAATCTGATAATCCAAAGGCTTACACGGAAGCTGGATTCCAAGGTCACCTGACTAAAGTACAAATATGGAACCGTGCTCTCGATTTTTCAAATGAAATCCAGAAACAAGTGCGTGACTGCAGAACTGAACCTGTTCTGTACAGCGGCTTGGGTCTTACCTGGGCTGGATATGACGACTTAGTTGGAGGAGTCGAGAGAATGGTGCCATCTCATTGCGGCCAAAGAGTGTGTCCTAACGGTTATTCCGGTTCAAAATGCCAGCAACTGCAAGTAGACAAGGAACCACCGCGGGTAGATCGTTGCCCGGGTGATCTCTGGGTGATTGCAAAGAACGGATCTTCTGTCGTCAGCTGGGATGTACCCATGTTCACCGACAACGTTGGAGTTGCTAAAGTAGTCGAGAAATCTGGTCATAGGCCTGGACAGAACCTTGCTTGGGGTGCTTATGATATTGCTTATATCGGGTATGATGCTGCTGGCAACGCAGCTACCTGCACTTTCAAGGTTACTGTTCTTGGTAAGTTTTCAAGATTTCCTTAATCTAGTTTTTTTTTTTTTTGAATGGTACCTACTCATAATAAACTCCTTTTTCAGCTGAATTCTGTCCACCACTACCTGATCCGCTTGGTGGTTATCAATCCTGCCGCGACTGGGGTGCCGGTGGTCAGTTCAAGGTGTGCGAGATTGCCTGTCGTGACGGTCTTAGGTTCTCGCAACCTGTACCACCATTCTACACATGTGGTGCTGAAGGATTCTGGCGACCAACAGCTGATCCTACCCTACCATTGGTTTATCCTGCTTGCTCGCGTAAGAACATTTATAATTCATTCTTCTTTTTCTATTTTTTTTAATAATGGCTTATTAACATATTTCTTCTTTGTACAGCGGCCTCACCAGCTCAGCGCGTCTTCAAGATATCGATGTTGTTCCCAAGTTCAGTACTTTGCAATGATGCTGGTCAAGGTGTACTTCGCCAGAAGGTTCGCAGCGCCATCAACCAACTTAACAGAGACTGGAACTTCTGTTCTTACGCTGTTGACGGTACGTACTCAGAAAACAAAACTGTGACCTGCTCTTAGAACTATCAATTGTTTTTTCCAATCTTCCGGCGACCCTCCGAACTACTGAAGGTTGGCCTTTAATTCCTTCTCCTCTGCAAGGTGGTACATCTCAATAGCACTCGACACTCCGAGTCATTCGTGAATATTTATCGGCCCAACGCTTTTCCCAACCTCTTGCCCATCATTATAAGTTGCAGTAAATCTTCTAATAGCAATGTTGAACACAGGAACCCGCGAGTGCAAGGAACTGGACATCAATGTGAAGTGCGACCACCGCGCGAACAACAGACAGACGAGACAAGTATCCACCCCTCCCGCCGTACCTGCTGAAGATACCTACGTACTGGATGCCATTATCCCCGTCGAAGAGTAGGTTCAACTCCATCATTATTTAGAAAAACCCATTATAACTCAAGCCATTAAAGAAACGAATTCAAAATGGCAGCGCTTATCATTTTCTCTCACTCGCACATTATACTGTGTGAGTGAAAGGGTTGCTTGGCCGCCATTTTCAATTCGTTTCTTTAATGGCACAGGTTTTACAAAGTAGGTGTCGATAAAAGGTGACGGCGTAGTTACACAAGTATTACGCAAAACTTGTAATGTAAAAAATCTCATCTATGTAGTGCACATAAAAGCATGTGTTTATATAACACAGTACAGGAAGCACTTTGGTTTCGTAGCAAAATTTTGACGTTTCCATTACAAAACTGCACTTAGGCTTCATACAAATAAGCATGATGTTCTTCTATCACAATTGCATGTGTTTTTGTGGCACTTAGGACTCGAAGCAGTAGGGAGGGTCGTCAGGCTGGCGATACGTACAACGTTGAGATCTCTTTCCCGTCTGTCAAGTAAGTTGGTTGCATGGTTTGGAGTAGCACTTAAGCACATGTTGTAACATAAAATAAAGGTTTGATTTGCTTGAGTAAAATAGTTACACTACTTGTACTTTAATGTGACATATCGACCTTTAGAAAGAGACTGTAACACTGCAACCTAATCGCGTAACACACTATCAATCTCTATCTGAATCATGTTGAAGGATATTTGCTAATCCATTGCTTCATATTATGTTCAACAACGTAAATAACGCAATGAATGTTGTTGAACTGTCAAAACGAAAGCCAATGTTACTGATAGTGTGTTACGCTATTCAAAGCCGAACTTTTTCTAAAATTCGATGTGCCACATTTATAGTCAAATAATGTAAGTAGGTATATTGCTGATTGACATTATTAATATCAAATAAAACATAGTAAGTAACTATGTTTTTATTCACAACTAATCTTAATAAGGTAAACTAATTAATGTTTTAACCTCGCAGCGACCCAGTCATCCACAATGGTAACAATGAACGTGCCACTGTGCAACGATTATTGGAGAAACTGATTCTCGAAGACGAACAATTCGACGTGAGGAATATTCTTCCTAACACCGTGCCTGATCCAGCCAGTTTGGACTTAATTTCGGACTATGCCTGCCCTACTGGACAAGTTGTTATGGCTCCTGATTGTGGTAACTACAACTTCTTACTTGTACCGACAGTAAAGCAAGTCGTTTTCAGTTTTTTTAACACCAAAATGTTAAAAACGGTCTAGATGTAACTTAATATTAAAATAACACAAGTTCTTGATACAAGCAATACTGAAAACTAGAGTACGGTACTTCTGTTTCAATTTAGATCGTTTAGATCTTAAAGTTGAACGGATTTTCTTTGCTGACCGTACCACCGTGGAAATAATTATTACAATTCAAAAAAATAAGATCGGTTACTAACCCATTTCTTTTTCTTTTTAGTGGCTTGTGCGGTCGGTACATTCCTGGATGCTGCCAGCGATACCTGCAAGCCTTGTCCACAAGGCACATATCAATCTGAAGCAGGACAGGTGCAGTGTACTGCTTGTCCAGCCATCGCCGGACAATCTGGTGTCACACAATCTACTGGGGCCCGTAGTGCTGCTGACTGCAAAGGTAAAGATTTCAGTGCTGGAACCTTTCATTTTACGTGCATAACATATCATCCCAGATCCCTACAAAATTCCAAACTGAACATTTTGACCGATTTTTTTTCTTTTGTCTTTTGTACTTTGGGTATTTTAAATTGATGTGTCATATGAAATAAGGTTGAAAGAAAGAAAAAAATAAGTTTTTTTCTTTCTTTACTTGGGAATCTAATCCAGGACCCCATTCTCAGAGATGTCAGCCTTGTGAACACTATATCGACGAGGAAATCCTCTTCATATCATATACAAAAGAATTTATTCTGGTTCTAATACCTGTATTTCGTTTATAGAGAGGTGCGCCGCTGGAAAATACTACGATGCTGAAGCTGATCTCTGCCGTCCCTGCGGTCACGGCTCATACCAACCACGTGAAGGGGCCTTCTCTTGCATGGCCTGTCCTAGGGGACAAACTACTCGAGCTACAGAAGCCGTATCGGCTGCTGAATGCAGAGATGATTGTCCTTCAGGTAAGCACAATTAACTAATGATAATTTTCCCGGATAATATGTCCTTTGACACATTTGCTAAGGTGTTCTTAAAATTTACCTGTAATTAAGCTAATACTTTTTCTGTTTAGGAGAACAATTAAGCAGTGATGGTGGCTGTGAGCCATGCCCTCGTGGAACATGGCGCGCCAATGGATCAGGAGCAGCATGTGCGCCGTGCCCGCCCGGCACCACGACGCCAAAGTCCGGAGCGTCGTCCGCCGATCAATGCTCTCTCCCCGTCTGCCGACCTGGTAACCACCCTTCCGATACAAATAATTCTCGCCCCGAAACTTCGTATAGAAACGTTAATAAAATTACAAATTGACTTTGAAACAATCCTTTGAAATGTTAAATACTTCGACAGCGGAATTCTGATCCTCTGAACTCGAGGAATCCGGTCTAATCTGATTCCAATTGTTGAATATTGGATGAAAATTCTAGATATTTATTGTAATTTGAAATCTTATTTTATGATAGAACTGTGAAGATATTTTCTTGTAATTTCCAGGCTCATATCTCAACGTCACCTTGAACACATGTGTACAATGCAGGAAAGGAACCTATCAATCAGAGGCACAACAGACAGTCTGTGTTCCCTGTCCAATCAACACAAGTACGAGAGGCCCTGGTGCTGTAAGTAAAACATACTTATCCTTAATAACGTCCCAAATATATCTTGAGTGGCTTTTTATCATCGTCGAAACGTTTGGGATGACAATAAAAAATAAGAGCGCTCTTCTGCGATATTTATTCGAGATCAAAGCACATGCCAAATTGCTCAACTTAGGGTAAATTGCTAGAAGGTTGTTATGGTTTTATGCCCTAGTGAAATAATTAATCTTCGAGGAATTGAAGATTTTCGACGTTCTATTTTTGTGTTCCTTTTACGGTATTTAACCATATCTTCTTGCTAGATTTACGCTTTCATGTAATGTATACTCTTTTAGTACGTATTCGAAAATAACCTACATAATCATATTACTCTTACAGACATCGGAATCAGATTGCACGAACCCATGTGAGATGAGTGGCCCGGAGATGCATTGCGATGTCAATGCTTATTGCCTTTTGATACCAGAGACAAGCGAGTTCAAATGCCAGTGCAAACCGGGCTTCAACAGCAGCGGGAGAGTTTGTTTAGGTGAGCAAGACAGTTTTTATTCAAGGAAAGCAATGTTTAAATCAAGGCTTAGCAAGATTCTTCAGAACTTTGACCTGAAAATTAAGCTTCTATTGGAAAAAACTCATTCGAAACTTGATGTCTGTATAATGGACTGAATTTTTGTACGACAGCTAATTTGTATTCATCGTGAGAAGTATTCGGCTGAATTGGCCAAATTTTCTTATACCTCTTAAAAGTCTGAATACTGGAATTGATTTCGAAATCAATTCGAACAGAATGTTGGCAGCCTCTTGAGTTTTGTAGCTCGAAGTATTTCTGAGAATTGTGTATTGTAAGGGTCGAAATTAATGTTGTTATACAAAGGCCTCTTATTCGTTTTGACCCTAAAAATTGGTATTAACTGTTCCTTCAACACAATCTAGCTTTGCTAGGTAGGACCAAAGTATAAGTAACTTTAGCCACATAGCCGATTATACAAACAATATTATTTCATTGTTCTTGCGTTCACTTTTAATGTTTCCCCTTAGCGTTTCTTGACATTCATTCATTCATGTTTTCGATATTCATTCAGTTTTCGTGTAACATAACTTCTTTCGTTTGTCGTTATAGCTTAGTTTACCTATATATATTTCGTTTTGGCATTAATTTTGTCTAAGCTTATAAGTTCTCGATATATTTCCTATCCAGTGGAACATGTGAACATTGCATCCTTGCTTGTATGCTTATAAGTTTGTTTGCTTACATGATTTCTCGCTTGCTTGCTTGCATTTTGACGCAGACTTTTCGTTTTAGTAGAAAAACTAGGTTCCTAAATCTAGGTACGACTGTGAAAATTAGGAAAATGTTAATTAAGAACACTGAGATTTTGGTATTTGCGACAACACAACAAGGCTTCTCCTTGTTGTGTTGTCGCAAATACCAAAATCTGAAGATGTTCTTTTTTAATTATAGGACATGAAAATACGCAATGCGGAAATTTTATGGCCCCGTTTTATTCCTACGTTGTACGGTAACTTAACACCTTTACCATTATGTTTATCTCCAGACGTATGCCAGGACTTCTGTGACAACGGAGGCGAGTGCGTGAAGGACGTTCGAGGAGAACCTTCATGCCGCTGCACTGGCTCGTTCACTGGCCGCCATTGCAGGGAGAAGAGCGAGTTCGCGTACATAGCGAGTGGAGTCGCGGGAGGAGTCATCTTTATCATATTCTTAGTGCTGCTTGTATGGATGATTTGTGCGAGGTACGTTTTTATATATTTCAGATTTTTTATTAGTTGGTTCTTTTGTACAATAAATTATGCCAAGCTTGTAAGTTTGTTTCACCGTACTTAGAAATATACTCATCACGTCTGTGAAGTTTTACCGGCTAATTTAATTTGACCTCGTATAAAATCTGCAGTAAATCTGAAATAGTGTCTAATTTCCTTTTTTTCCACCAGATCAACAAAGAAGAAGGAACCAAAGAAGACACTAACACCAGCTATCGACCAAAACGGCTCCCAAGTGAACTTCTACTACGGAGCGCATACGCCGTATGCGGAATCAATAGCACCATCACATCATTCCACGTACGCACACTACTACGACGACGAGGAAGACGGCTGGGAGATGCCCAACTTCTACAACGAGACGTATATGAAAGAGAGTCTCCACAATGGCATGAATGGAAAGATGAACAGCTTAGCGCGATCAAATGCCAGCATATACGGGACCAAGGAGGATCTCTACGATAGACTAAAGAGGCATGCGTACCCGGGTAAGAAAGGTCAGTATGTTAGCACTTAGTTAGTGCGCACTTTCGTTATTGTGAATGCAGCTTTTGCACGTTTTGCTTGGTAGTTGCGATAACGCTTTGCTGATTTACCGTAGACCGTAGCATAACATACCTACATTTTTATATGCATTTGTTCATTATTTTTCGAGCACCCATTATCCCACTTAAAATAATTTTAGATCATTATTACTGCACAAGTTTCCACATGATTGTCTTTGGTGTCTATTTTATATTTCACCCGCCTGGAAAACTGTTTTAGCCTTTTTTTTCTCCACCTACAGTGCCTTCCAAAAGTTAGTTGACCTTTTTCCTGTGCTTTTCAACATTTCAGCTGTGATGTCACATTATGATTTAGCATTCTAGTTTC
Organism: Apamea crenata; assembly: GCA_949629185.1. Taxonomy (NCBI): domain Eukaryota; kingdom Metazoa; phylum Arthropoda; class Insecta; order Lepidoptera; family Noctuidae; genus Apamea; species Apamea crenata. The sequence continues at coordinate 7,532,378 of OX451356.1, read as the reverse complement.
AAATGTTTGAACTTGTACACTATAACGTTTTATTGACAAATTCATCTACCTACCTGTAGCTTATCATAAAAAATACATACGTAATTAATAAAAGTATTTTACCAAACTTAGTACATATTTACAAAAGACTAAGATACCAAACAAATGTATGTAGATACAAAATAAAAATTTAATAAAGTATTTCAGATATAAGATAAAACTACGTATTTTCTATCTGTATTTCAAATACTTGTATCTAAGTTAAATCACATCTCTGCTTAGGATTACCTGATTATTATTTTACTTTAAATTATAATGTGGCATCACAATTAATATGGAAAAATGTCAACAAATTTTTAGGGGGCACTGTATGTTCCATCTCTTATTAAATAATACAACAATATGATAGTTTGCTTTTACATTTTCTATGTCATATAACAATGAGACCATTGATTATATTTAATAATAAAGGTGGTAACAAAGTCCTTAGACCTTTGTTTAAATATGAAGGTGAATGTGCCATTTATAATAGACAATAATCACCTTAGATGCCTGCAAAATAACGTCATTCCCTTTGTTTAAAACATAAAAGCATTACAAAGATTAAAGACTGATGTAAATAAACGGAGAAATTAACATATATCATGATAATTGTTTGCCTTACGCACATACAAAAATTCCACAAGCACAAACAACTTTATCGGTCACTGGGACACACATGCAAAACTGTAAATAACAATAATGAAATAGGTACTAATAATTATATTTTCGTTCCAGATAAGAGTGACAGCGACAGTGAAGGTCAGTAGGTGTAACAAGGGACTGCGTTTTGTCGTATTCTGGTCAATCTTACATAATACTTCGTACTAGTTTCAAATTCTCGGTGTACCCGGCAGTAATAGTTCATATTATTGCATACTAAATAGACGGCGTGGAAAATACGAAGCGCTCGCGACTACAAGCCGAGAGTTCAGTATGTTATTGTAGAATGTCGTATTCTATTAGCTTTATTAAGAATTATAGTTGTAACGTTATGTGTATTAACACACTCACTGTTTAAATTACAGCCCCCACCAAATATACTTTATTTAACAAAAGAATCGTCACAAAAGTCAAAGTTTATTAAAGGCGTTACATTATTATCGCAAACAGTGAATGTGTTGATGTTCTTAAATAATCATCAACGAACAAAATGCTCAAGTACTTTAAGGCGAACAATGCCATATCCGAAGCAGGGAGTACTCACAATTTCTCAACGAATATTGTAAAAATTACATTCCATCAACATTCCGATTTATAATCGTGTAAATATAATGTTATAAAATATTTTGTATATTTTTTTAGAACACTGTTCTTGTAATGTTAGTAATAATTACATCACAGAACAGTTCGGCCCGATTCAAACTTTATGACGGCTCTGAAGTGCGCTAGTCGCTGCGCAGTACGTCACCCCTCACTCGCGCTGACAGGTGAATTTGTTACTGCGCTGCGACTCGCCTCATGTTCGGAGCCGCCATAAAGTTAGAATCGGCAATTAGCGTAACGATTGGTTATTACTAACATTAGGGATGGCTAGGTAATATAAATTAACGGTTTATGTTTGTATTATAAACTGGACTGTATTATTATAATTCTGTGTATGAATGAGAGTGAGTGTTAATGTGACAGTGAAATGAATAGAATGATATTTTTATAATTATCACGTGAATATATGGGACATGTATTATATATACGTTTTGTATTAAAGTATTTTTAAGCTGATATTAATTTATAGTAAATACATAATCTTCCTAACACTGAAAATTGGGATCGTACTAGGATCGACCGTAACAAAATATATAAGAGAGTTTTGGACTAGTTCTAGACGACATGTATCCATTATGTACGTACCTAAAGAATTTTTATATTGAAATACTCAAAGAATCTCCATCGGGTGGTGAATATTCCATCGCAATCTATTACCACATTAGTGATTACATAATAAAGATATTTTTTTACAAAAATTTTAATGAAATAAATTTTAATACGTATATTTATTAAGAATTTTATTTTATTTACCCTCTGCTCGTCCAAAAAAAAAATAGGGTGGCAGGGACATCGACGCGCAAACTGTAACCATTAATGATAAGAAAGACGACGTCGAAATTGTACGCCGGTTATTAAAAAAAGAAAAATGGCTGTTCAGTACATTTTGACTGCGTAGGTGTCACTTTTTAATGAAACAGCTGTTTTTTTTTTATAACCGACTAGAAATTTCTACGTAGGATCATTTGTGCTGAATCCATGGTAACAGGTTGCGCCTCGATGTCCCCCTGACACCCTGAATACCTATCTAATTGCAACACACTTGATTTATAATCATTCTGATAAAAATACTGATCCCTTCATCTGTTGAAGGAACTTTTCTGGGTTACATCTTTTCTTTTCTTTTTCTTTTTTAAAAAACGTTGCCCCACACTAGGAATTTCTCCTGTGTCGTGGGTGCGTTTACACGCATATAAACTCACATACACAAACAGCCAGACCAGGAACAACTAATTGTAGATCATACAAATATTTGTTCCGTGCGGGAATCGAACCCGCGACACGCAGCGCAGCAGTCAATCGCTTAACCACTGCGCCAACCGTGCCGTCAATGTACATGATAACGAAGATCCAGTCAGTTACTGACTACCTACTCCGCTCGGGGTCAAATCTATCCATCGAAGACTTGCCGAAATATAAATAACATTCAACAAAAAATCTACATAACAACAATCAATTTTATTGTGTCAATAAAACCACTGATTACGTAGTTCGACTCGAGACTACTTTCAATTAATGTCAACGGTGTCAACTATCGAAATAAACGAGTATGTAATGTAATCTTTAGAGGCCAAATTATCATACAAGAATCACATGATCGATGTTTTTGTTGTCACGAGCAAGCGTCATTTGTCTTTTTATCACAATTTATGACGCATTATAATTATTATTTTTATAAAGAGTAAGTCTCATAAAGAGTAAGTCTTGTTTATGTAGTTTGAAGTAATCTCACAAACAACCAAACCGATTCTGATATTTATCTCACGGTTGGAAAACTACATGAATCCAGCACATGAGTCTAGACCCTGGAGCATAGAAAGTAATACGTCGGTTATCAAAAAAAAATCGGCTGTTTCATAGAAAAGTGCAAACCTACGTGGTCAAAATGTATGGAACAGCTGAATTTTTTTTTTAATAACGGGCGAGGTATGTCAACTTAGGGAGGTTCAGAATCATGTACCTACTGAATCCAAGGTAACAGGTTGCGCGTCAATGTTCCTGCCACCATGTATATTATGATATTTCGTTAGAATAAGCATATTCGATATTGAAAGGTATTTACGAATAATCTTATGCTGGTGCAAAAGTCACTCACTTTTGGGACTATCAATTAAAAGAATATATCACTTAAAAAATTAGAATTTATTCTTCAAAAAGAATTTCAGCACAGCCAATACATTTAACTTAATTTAATAGCCAAACAATGCGCGATATTCGCCGTAGAACAAAGTATACTTTAAATACTATACTCATAAATAAACTAAAATTACTTGGCATGTTTCTTCTGGAACTCTTTCATATAGTTCGCTAGAGTTGCCACTTCTTCCACCGACACGGCGTTGTAGATTGATGCGCGGATACCACCGACATTCCTAAAAATAAACAACAAGGAAATTAGTTTAATCATTCAACAAGTGGATAATAATAATAATAATCTTCTTCACCAGAAAGTGGTTACAAAATAGTGTGAAGTCCCTGACTCCTGTGCTAGGTGATAGACCTGTGTTACAAGAGCCAGTGCCCTCTCCCAGTAGGAGATGTTACAGAATCTTATGCAAAAAGATTAACAAAAATAAAAAGAATATGGTAACAACAAAAAAGTAAAATATACTAAAGCGGTTAAAAGAAGCCTGTATTGAGTATGTGAGTGTTTGTGTGAATGTTTGTGTCTCAGTGATTCTACAGGATGCAATTCTTGCGGGAAACCTATGTCCAATTAAATAAGACGGAGTCTGTTTCAAGTCGCTAGTAACTAGGACGGAGGCGCGCATTCGAGCATACCAACTACATGCGAATCGTAAGACCAGCTATTCTTTTCTCGACTGCGTACCAGTGGCGTGAATTGGTTTTCAGAATAGGTAGGCAGGAATTTAATTTCGTCGTATTAACTTGAACGAGTAAAGAGCAATGACAATGTGCGAATAGTACGGGAGCCGAGTAGGCCGTCTGACGACTGCCTACTGCCGCGCGTGTTTGTATGAAGATTTTGTTTTTTGTTAGGTATGACAATTTAGTGAGTTTCCTAATTGTGCGGTACACACACTAAAATGTAATTGACAGGATTATGGTGATTTTTCGAGGTAGGCCCTTCTTATATGCCTTTATGCAATGCACGCACTGCTGCGTACTTTCAAATAGTCTCCATACATTATTATTCTGAAATATACGGACGGCTTGGGCAGTCAGCCCTGCCTCTAACTTGTTGATTGGGAAAAATATTATGCTACGACACACCCACAATGCAGAATTTGTATGTCGACTTTTAGTTATTCGACTGCGTAGTTTTAGCTCATAATATCGTGCGCGATGTCTCATATTTACCTGTGTCCTTTCAGCTGAATAAGTCCCAACGCCTCAGCGCCTTTCAGGAACTCCTTTTCCAAATCATCATTGGGTGGTGACCCAATTCTGAATGGCACATTCATTTTGCTTCTAGCGTTCTTGGCTACGGGAATGGAGTAGAATCCGTTGGATTGTTCCACAGTGTCGTAAATGAGAGAGGCCTTCTTTGAGGCCAATTGGGCCATGCCTTCCACACCGCCGTTTCTTTCTACCCATTCTAGGACTCTTCCCATGACGTAGATACTGGAATAAAGTGATATTGTTGTTTAATAGAGACATATAAAATGTTATATTTTAGTTATTGTAGGGTTCGAAGGCCTCCCCAGGTGGACCGACGACCTTGTGAAGGCCGCAGGAACCCGTTGGATGCGAGAAGCACAGAACCGGTCGGAGGTGCTTAGGGGAGGCCTATGTCCACCAGTGGTCGTCTTTTACTTCACACTTTTTATTTAATCTTTTTTTATTTTATTGTTTGTTTTATCTGATGTATGTATCTGGTGTATTGTGTGTCTTTTAGTTTGTGCCAAATAAATGTATTTTCTTTCTTTCGGCTGTAATGATGATGATATTGTAATATTATTGTTATATCATTAGTTAATTATCGAGCTGGCTATACTATAGTTACACCTCTGCCTAACCTTTCAGGGAACACAGGCGTGATTATGTGTAATTATTCTACCGAGCTGTTATCACAAAGCACTTTATATAGCATTTTGTCGTATTTTTCATTAATTTACCTCCTCATATCAACTTGTAAATTGCTTATTACTGAACATGACCTACCCCAATGGGACCATTTATAAAAACACATAATGTATTCAGTTAATTTTCAAGTTATGGAACAACATACTGAATGTCATACTTCACAAAGTTGAAATTCCATTGCAACCAAACACTTATTTAGGACCTTTGGTTTTGGACAAATACATAGTTACTCAAAAATCAAGTTCGATTACAATTCACTAAAGTAGATAACAGCAGTGCGATTCTGTAACCATCTCACCGTGAAAACTTAGGTGAAGTGAGCGTGGAGTGAGCTGTCATTCCAACTAATGCTAGGGATTGACACTATTGACAGCTCACTCTAAGCTCCCTTCACCTAACTTTTCACGGTGAGATTTCTACAGAATCGATCGGCTGATTAGGCGATGGAATGTAATTATCTGTGATTATGAACATTTCTTTATAGATCAATCACATTGTAATAGGTTTGTTGGTCGCAATCTGTAGGCCAATTATCATAATTTAAAATGGTCCAAATCTAGTCGCGGTCTCATCTCGGCGACAAACAAATGTCAAAAACTTGTCAAAATGTAGGGAAATTAGAGACATTTTTGACAGATTGAGACTGAGATCAGACCGTGAACGTTCTTAAAATTACGAGAATTGTCCCTCTGATGTTATCTACCTCACTAAAAGCCTCCTAAAACCCTGTTATAGTGGTATCTATTTACCCGAAAAACCAATAAGATAAAAGGTATTTTTCTACTAATTTATCAGAAACAAAGTAAATTTTAATCTTTATATGTTCGGGGGTAAATTACAAAAGCATAGTTCTGGTGATTATTTTCATGATAAAACTGGTACCTAGCCAAGGCAATTGATAGCCAATGTGTAAGATATCATTAGCAAAAACATGATATTTATCTATCGAGATTCTTTGTACGGATTCACGTAGATAATAATCTCTACCTATACTTGATTTGTGTGTTTTTATTCAAAATTGTATAAGTATTAAGCTGTAGCGTTATAACGTTCCGTCTTTTTAATATATTAATTAAATTAAATAACGATTACAATACAACATTAAATTAGGCTTATTTTAAGCCAAAATGCCAACGTCTATAATATTCAACGCAATGCGCTTGATCTTGGGGTCGCCACAGGGATCTCGTTTGTTTAGCGATCCCCTGTTCCCTCTCCCCTGTAACCCCTTACGGAGGACCCGCGGGGGTCACTCAAGCAGCCAGCCTACCCGATTGTTAGTGGACACTGCTACCCATGATCAAGGCAGACACTGCAGTTGCGTTGCCATCCCAGAGGCAAATCTGAAACATCTCATGCGCCTGTACACATACACCGGCATCCCTTTAATCCTACAATACAAAAGATACTTACGCAAACATAGGAGGAGTATTGAGTATAGAATCTGCCTTGGCATTGGCCGTCCAGTCGAACAGCGAAGGGCATATCGGCAGCGCCTGGTTCAGCAGATCTTCTCTAACGATGACTAAAGCAACACCAGCTGTACCGATGTTCTTCTGTGCTCCGGCGTAAATTACTCCGAACTGGAAGAAAGAAACGTAGCTCAAGATATCTCTACTTACAGGCACAAAATGTCCAAATGGGTGTATTTTGATGCCGATAAAGTTCTGGTAAAACTGCTGGCAATTATTTTTCGCGCACTTCAACGCTCTGCTTAGCGCAGAGAGTTGAAAATCCAACAATGTGTTTTTTGACACGCTGAGATCTGCTCTGTTTGATTCTCAATAACGAAAGTTGAAAATACAGTATACAAAAAAAAATCGCCGTGATAGAAATACGCCCATGCGAACCTGCGGGGTAATTGGCTTTCATTTTGACAGTTCCAACAAAATTCATTGCGTGATTTACGTTGTTGTCCCGACAAATTTTACGAACATATGAAGCAATGGATAAGCAATACTCTTCAAAATGATTAAAATTTAGATTGATAGTGTGTTACGCAATTAGGGCGCTGGGCTAATTCGTTCCCGCCAATTGTGCCAATTCACTTGTATAGTGGTGTTCAAACAGGCGCGAATGTCGCGTGACTTCCTAATCATTAAAACAATAGACGCTCGCAGTGCCCGCAGTCGCCTCCCGCATCCGATAATCGCTAATTTGATGCCTGGCAACAATCGCTCTTGAACAGCATCGCTCAAATCCCGAAAATACAGTATGCTCAATTAATCTTTTTGTGCGTTTTTTCATAAACAAAATAATGTTATAGTTAAGGTCATCATAATATGCATTGTATTGTTTGAAATTAAAAAAAAAAACATAGTAGGTAAATAAGCTCTGTAACGGCTGAATAGTTCGGCATGGGTTTATCTTAAGGGATACATGTTCAGCAGAGTGCATCTATCTACCTAGGTACCGCCTGCAGGTATTTTTAACATTTCAACAAACATAACGATTATGACCCCCAAATGACAAGGTCAACATTTAGTTATCGTACGCCACTACCTCCTTATCGGACATCAGTTTGCTATCTTATCATTTCTTAAGCCTACAACACTATCGTTCGATTGATAAAAAATTAAGTCGGAAGCAAGCCTCAAATTCATTCTTTAACATGTGGAACATATCTTTTGTCATAAATAACGTGTCATTTAGCGCGGCTACTCTTTACTCAATGTGGGGTCCTGGGTTCGAACTCAATTCTCCAGTAGAAGATTTTGGGAGTTCTCAGGAAATATTATAAGTAGCAGACCGGTCTGAATTTATGGCCGGCTAGTGGCAAGAAGGTAGCTCCTTATTACATGGGCCCGGGGCCGTAACAAAATATGCCGGTACTGACGACTGTATAATTCGCCTCCACTTTGATTTCACTTTTGAAAAAATAAAAGCGTGATGTTATCTTATGGTCGATCGACTACAGATTAATCACTAAATCTCCACTCTTGTTGCTATGTAAGTTGCCACCAAGTACAATAGAGGGCGGAGCGTACCACCGCAATCCATCCAATTATTTGGAATCTTATGCACGTGTATAATAGGTACCAACTTAATACACACACACTCAAACGTGAACCTTATTGCCTACTTGTAAGACTACATGCTACTTGCTTGCTTTTTTTGTCACGACGGTGCAAATGTCTAAACGCATGCGCTATGTGCGCCCGCGTCATATGCACCGTCGTGACTTATGTCGAGGCCATACACAGACTAAATAGTAGGCGATACGCCACGCATGTCTTAAATACTAATCAATGCGCCGGTTAAATATGTAGAATCGTGCAGATAGAAAATTTGAAAGTCCTGAAAAAAGTCAGACATATGCAAAAAGTCCGGACACTTTACTTATAATCTTTATTTTTTTAAGTAGGTAAGTAAGTACCAAACTCTTTGGAGTTTATTTATAAACGTTGCTTAAATTCTTGCCGCTAAAACGTCTCTTAACTTTTAGAAATAAACCACATGATATTTAAAAATAAAACTTCTCAAAGGATCTGGACAAATGTTATGGTCCCTATACAGAGTGACTAAAACAGGAGGCAAATTCGGGAAAATCCCTACGTTCAACAAATATTTCATAAAACTAAGAAATTGATAAAAAAAAAAATCATAATCTTATTAATGAGACCACGTTGGTTGAGGTTATCTGCGGCATAGAAATAATAGCTATCAGTGTGAACTGGTTTGTTTCATATAGTAACCGATTGAGTCATTCGCAAAAAAAGTTAAGCTTTTTTTTATCTTTATCAATATCAGGTGACGCTTTACTATACAAATTATACTTATTATGAATGGAATATTTTTAAATATGACTTAGGTATATTAGGGCCAGGAATATGAGATAATTTTCAAGCTATGGAAAAACAAACTGAATGTCATACTAAACAAGATTCAATTTCATTCAATCGACGACACGGTTGGCGCAGTGGCTGAGCGATCGACTGCTGCGCTGCGTGTCGCGGGTTCGATTCCCGCACGGAACAAATATTTGTATTGCCTACAGGTAGTTGTTCCGGGTCTGGGTGTTTGCATATGTGAGTTTAAATGTTTGTAAACGCACCCACGATACAGGAGGAATTCCTAGTGTGGGGCAACGTTAAAAAAAAAAAAAAAAATCCATTGCAACCAAAAATTTATCAGAAATTTTTTGTTACAAATGGTCACTAAAAAATCTACTTAGAATGACGATGGAATGTAACTACTTATCTGAGATTATGAACACTGCTTTACCTAGTGGGTCACAAAAGTTCTAAGTATCTAGCCTGGTTCACATTATACAATAGATATGCCGTTGTGTACTTCTGGGTATTTGGCTGATATTGCATTACGTAATATAATATTCTTAGTAATACCTAACTGTGCAGAAATCATTCGCGTGGATATCGGGTATCAGTTATGTGCCGTTTAGAGAAGGTGTACAACCACAGAAAAAGAAGAATCTTATTTCTCTTTTTAAGTTTTAATTTTTTTGCATGCTACCCTAATTTTTTTTCTAAAATAAAACTCCTTAAAACATCAGCTATCTGTCAGTAAAATCCCGTCAAAATCGGTCCAGTCGAATTTTAAAAATTGTTTTTTTGTTATATTATTATGTACCTGCCTACTACATGCATTTAGTGTAAATCTGTTATTTTTACATTACAAAAACATACTTCAAATTTTTGTTTATTTGTATAAATTCTTACCTTAGAAACATCAACTTTCTTGGACATAATATTTGAGGACATATCAGCAACTAGAGGCACTCCCTTAGTGTCAGGAATAAAATCAAACTCCACACCTGAAACATTAAAAACATGATCAATGTTTGTGCCTTCCCTGTATGAGAAGAAACCATTGCCCTGCAGTGGGATATATTAATAGGCTGGTATTACCCGGCTAACTTCGTACCACCCTCAAAATAAGTCAATCCATTCTCGAGATATCATCAAAAAAGCCATTCCATGCAAAATCTATGAGAATGTGAATTATCTTGTTTTTTTTTCGTGTTCTTTTCCCTAAGTTTTAATAATTATAAATCCAACAAATCAAAGATTATAAAAATCGGTCCAGCCATTCTTGGGTTAAATAGTGTAACTAACCCAACTTGGTTTTAATTATAGAGATGTAGAAAAACAATGTTATATTGAATCATTCAGGCCTTGTGCTAATTAAGATAAATTATCTCATTGAAGTTAATAAAGAACCTACTCTCACTGTTTGCAATTGCATAATGGGGTCATTTCAGCACAAAATGTACACCACTTTCACAAGGATGCAGGAGTAATGGTTATAAAACCATGACATTATTAAAATAAGCGTACAGTTGAAGCATAAAGTTTAAGTCAATAATGGTTTGTTGTTACTATGCCTCTTATCAGTAATTATAATGTTGCATTTGATAAGCTATTTACTGATGAAGCATTAAGTTTACCTACTTCCAATTTCATAAACAAATGAAATACACTATCACACAATACCATATCAAAAGAGAAATTGTATAGATATAGCATTTTATTAAAATAGATAAAAGATGTTACCAGCTGATAGTTACCGTGAATAGTCTCATTGGTACAAATGTGTACATATGATGCATTAGGGTCAAGATTCCACTGTGATTGATCAGGGATGTCAACATAGCGATCCGAGGGAGGCAGGACCAGGTTCACTTTGCCATATTTCTTAGCTTCTTTTGCTGCCTTTGCTGACCAGTCACCTAATAAAGAAGAAAATATTTAGTACCTAGACCAGCTTGTGCTTATATATCCTAGTTTAATCAACATCAGGTTTAATTTATGGTAGAATTGTGTTTTAATGGAATGATAATGAACAGTTGTGTGGACAGATTAGTAGCTGATTGATGAAAACAAGAAACCTATGCTAACAAAAAGATTGTTGAACAAATTTTTATGCGATTTTTTTTTTATTCGCTTTATTGGATACATAGGACGCTTTAATTAAACCTACATTCTAGGTGTGCAGTGTGTATGAGGTTATGTAAAAATGAAAATACGAAAAAAAGTCCATTCCATTGTCAAAATAAATAGGCTATTGTAAAACAGCTATGGTAAATCGATGACGTAAAATAAAATAAATATTTACCAGTTACGACATAGTCCGCTGTTCCGGTTCTGGAGATCAAGTTAAGAGGAACTGCAGCAAATTCACCCGTTCCACCACCAGCCATAAAGATAATTTTGTAGTTTGCCGGCACATTTCTGAAATGGACATTACCTTGATCAAAAAGTGATATTACAACAATCAGATGAAATTTAAAGAATATAGGTACCAAGGCAGAAATTTGCTCTCTTGGTCTTCAGGAATTCAGGTAAAAGTCGTCAAATGAATGAGAATAAGATTGATGGTAGATTATAGAAATTTTTGTCATTTTAATGAATTATGTTTACTTTTAATTTTTGAAAACAAAATGTCAGGCAGGTGTCTTCAATATGTCAAAATTTGAAAATTCCACAGGAAACTCTTTCAGTTCATTCCTTTCTGCTCGATTCCATCAAATCATTCAAAAGGACATGACAAGGACACCAAGGAGCCAAGGACATGACTTGACTGGGGAATTTGAGGTGCCATGCGGTGCAAACACAGACTATTAGGTGCAAAATTATGAGCAGAGTTCTTCGTCTTATCTGAGTGAAGGTATTCTACCAGCTAGGTACTTATTGAAAAATGAATTTATTTATTTGTACCTTACCAATAAATTAATTCATGTTTCAATAAGTTTTGGTGTGCACGAGAAATCGAAACAATTTCCGCGCGGTTTTCAAATATATGCCTGAATTAATAAATTAACCAGTTGGGTATTTATCTAGCAAATTAGGCACTAAGAACGCTAACGTTATTTTTGATATAACATGAGAGACATTAAAGTCATTAAATACTCACAGTAATCTTCTCACTACATTTTGTACTTCTGTATTAAACTGCATGTATCCTTTAGTTCGGTGGCTTGTTTCAAGTAAACTTATACCAGAGTTGTCGAAGTTTGTTAGTTCATTCCTTATGATATCGTATACCTGACGAATCAAACATTATTATAAAATACCCAGGCTTACCGATGTTAATTATGCATTCAGATTTTTTAAATAAAGGTACAAGTTAAAAACTTTTCAACTTACTTCCTCGGGCATTTTGGCCGGGCCGGCACCAAAGTTGTGAATTTTCGGCATGTTTTTAATGAAAGAAATGAATAAGTAGGTACGCGAGTAATATAACCGACTTATCAAACCACACTGTCTCACACAGGGCTCGCGCTGTGCGTCTACTCAACAAACTGAATGGCTGGGTTATCGCCCTGCCTTTATTATGTGCGCGACGACCGGTTTCACATGAACGACATTCATTCGTGTGCAAAATACTGAGATCGGCACCAATTTTTGCTGAAGTTACGTGTACTATTGCACCCGATGTTGTTGAATGTTTTTGGTACTAATATACATAATCTCTCGATTTATCATTATTTTTTTAACATAATTTTAACAAGATTTTAACAAAAATTGCTAAAACCGTTTTTTAGTTACAATATAATAAAAATATTTTTAATAATTTTAAATTGTATGGACAGGAACCCTCGTTGCGCAAGTCCGACTCGCACTTTGCCGGTTTTTATAAAGACCTTTCGGTAATGTTCAGTAAATAATTTAATGCACATAAATAAGTACCTAAGTAATAACCGTTAGACTACTACGAAACTGCGTTGTTCACGCCAATCGTAATGCCACTAAATAGTTCACTCCCAATTATTTCACCTTTTGATATTTAGGTTACCTATCCAGCCAGCCATCCTCAGATCGCATAGGTACTAACAATAAAAATACACACACCCACATTTAATTAAACGAATCCTATCCTTCAATCAATGACTTCTTCATCCTACTCGCAAATCAACACCTCGGACTAGGTAAGTACCTACTAGAATAGATTCAAGGTTAGCTGAAGGAAAAACTAACCTACACAGGCAGGTAGGTAGTTATTATTTTCTGTTCACGTTTCATATTTCCATTGCCACAACCTGACTTGACTGATTATTTATTAAAAAAATAATAAGTAGGTACTTACCTTCAACTACCCATAAGACCAATTTATTATTATTATTATTTGGTTAGACACACTAGCAGCTAATTACCTGATGCGTGTGTGTCGTATAGCTTGGAGATATTTAATCTGTCCAGTTAATTCTTGAAGCAGTTCATTGTGGGAGCCATCACAACATTTTCCGGGAGTCTATTTAATTCCATGCTGTTATTACAACTCAGCTATTTGTTTGCGATCCCCTGGGGTTTATTTATAAACGATGATTAAAGTTAAGTGACGTTCAAGCGTCAAAAATGTATGGTTAAACAGTCGCTAATCACTACTTATCTTTAAGAAACGTTTAAGAATAAAGGGGGGGGGGATATAATGTCGGTATGAGAATATTAATGCCTGAAACTATTCAGGCATTATAACTGAATAATACTGATATTCACTAGAATATTATATCTTGTTTGGTTTCTGCAGGGTAAGTACTGTAGAGGTGGCCTGCCGAAGGCGACTTCATTTGATGCAGGCCCGCTATAATTATTATACGCGGGTTCCATTCGAACGTTCAAGCTGGTGTCATATATTTTAATTAGGATTTTTGGTTGAGAACTGTCTGTGGTAGTTTAGTGAGAAATATGTAAAGACGTTCGCCCAATATATTTTAAAAGGAGTCATATAAGTTGTTTGATTCCTCCCGATACCTTAGAGGGCTCTTCTAGCTCTTTAGAGTACCTTATTGGAGCCAACAAAACAGTCAGAGACACGTCTCACTGTCTTTGAAATGGAAGTTCGAAAAAGAGACAGAATAGGCACACAATTACGAAGAATAAACGTCCACCTCATCACCGTTTTAGGGACTACTCACACTTATTCAGCTCTGTTCAGCTTTTGTCCATAGAAAACAACGATTTTGTATGGAATGCGTACGCGGTCGTAAAGCTGAACGGATGCGTACGCATTCCATACAAAATCGATGTTTTCTATGGACAAAAGCTGAACAGAGCTGAATAAGTGTGAGTATAGACCCTTACACTGATGAGATAGATATCTTCGAATTTTTGGTTTTATGTTCCTCACGATGTTATCCTTCACCGTTTTCTAAATTGTACCCTGCAGTTATTACAACTTTTCTATCCATTCGGCTTCTAATCATGAATAATCACCTATAGTTAGTTGTGTCGTTCTGTAAAAGTCATGACGTCTTTAGTGCCCATCTCAGAAGGTTAGTTTCTTTCTCAATAAACGTATTCCTTAAATATTCTTCTCCTTCTTCTTCTCTTTCTTCTTTTTTCTTCTTTATTCTTCTTTTTTCTTCTTTCCTCCCATCTTTAACAAAGGACCAATGCAGAAGGTCAGTACTCAAGGCCCCTATTATTTATTGCAAAGCAGGAAAAGAGTGGGTGTTAGCAATTACCTACTATCACAATTTGCACGGCAAATATTACATAGTTACAACTACGTACTTAATGAATTAATTAACTGTGTATCACGCAACTCGTGATTGGTGGATTGCAAACTTATTAATTAAAAATGTCTTCCAATTTTCTTCATTTTTGTATTCTAAAAAATATTTCATCACATAATTAAGATCATATTTTTTGAAATTGTATCAATTTAATTGTCACCAAAATATTCTTCCTTGCTGAGTGGTTCTGTGGTTTTTTCCACCTAATTAGAGCTTTACCCATTGCAGATTTGAATAAAAGCGGGAACATTAGGAGCACAATATGCGCACAGCTGCTTATTGGTCCAAAGTGGAGTAAATTGTGATTTCATTTTCTACTATTAATATTACAATCAGTTCATTGATTCGGTCTCAACTTGTATTGCCATAAGAATGAGTACTTTTGCTAGTAAAATTCTGTAAAAGGTAGGCCGGAGGATCATGCAGCGCCCGCCGCTATACAGTTCTGGCGGCATCGGCACCACTGTACACTGATTGACTGTACCGACGACTCATGTTGATTCTAGAGTCTCTCGTTTTCTTGATAATTTCGATGGACCTTAAATTATATCAACTAGAAGACCGCTGAAATATCAACCCTTCAATGAAATTTATTTTTATAATATCTAAATAGTCGGATCAATTCGATCATCTATAGATACAAAAAACCTATTCACCAATCTATTTTACTATAAAGGTATTTATGAGAGGGGCAATTCTCGTAATTTTAAGAACGTTCACAGTCTGATCTCAGTCTCAATCTGTCAAAAAATACCTACCTCTAATTTCCCTACATTTTGACAAGTTTTTGACATTTTGTTTGTCGCCGAGATGCATTGAGATAGGAAAAAACATGGAGACGCCGCGTTATTCTATACATACATTTGCTTATACAAATATGAGTGAAATATGATTTTGGAATTTGAAATATCGTTATGTCTCATTCTTTCTAGTGAGATAATCTTATTTGATAAAAGAGACAACTATATTTTAAGTTGTTGCTCATTATGGCAACATTTTGTCGTGACGTAGTGACAGTTGTAGGTAAGCTGTTACATACAATAATACAATACATTTGATGATACAATTGTAACGCGATCATGAAGTTATGGCTAAAGTATTGATATTTGGGTTAATTTCCATATAACAGGCCTTTTTTATTATATTTGTTATTTCATTTGTTTGTTTACAAAAATATGTCATAATGGAATAGTGTTGTACCGTTGCCGACTTGCCGTAATAGTTTCCGAAACTAGTTCCTCCGCTGAAACGATCCGTCTGATCCGTCGATTCTGCGATGTTAACATTAATAATCCTGCGTCTTATTCGGTCCGAGTGAGTGACCTAGCTAGGTCCGGCCTGTGGTTCACTGTTCACACTTCACAGCACCAGAATCCATCGTGATCCAAACGTGATAACTAGTAAAACTCGTATTTAGTATCGATACTCGTTACAGTAACACCTATGTTCCTTGATTGACACAACCCTAGCAATGGCAGCCATTTTATGAGACAATAGGTATGCACCCTTTTTTTGTAGGTATTTCCAGTCCATACTTTTCTATGTCAATGCCGAGATGAGGCTGCGACTAGATTTTGAACGTTTTAAATTACGCCTTCTGGTATTATGCAATAAGATTCACTTTTGATAAAATATTTTGACAACAAATTCAGTTATTTTCACAGCATGAGTGTTGGCAACCCAATCGTACAGAAATGAGTGGTAACAATGGTAATGGTAACACTGCACCGCTTCTTCGTTTCATTCATTCATTCCCATTCATTCCTTACAATATCATATTCTATTCATTCGGTCGCTTGTCTTCGATTTTCACTTGAAAAGAGAGTAGGGCACTATATTATTTTGTTTTTAATGTACGGTTACGGAAACGTATTTGTTACACTAGAAAGTTAATTAAAAACTGTGCTGTTAAATTGTGCAAAGGATATGCCTCCAGTAAAAGATGAGTCGATAAGAGAAACCAACTGTTTAGAAATTATAAACATTGTTGAGAAGAGTCCTGGCAAGAGTACTCTGGTTGATGTGAGGGCTTGCAACAAACCTGCCGCTAAGGTAAGAAATAACCTAAATATCTAATTTATCGTCGTTATTTTTTAAAAGACATTGCCGTGTCGAAATTATCGATTTGTATTCTCCATCCGTTGGGTTTTCTTTACGAACGCTACTAAAGTATTTTCCGTTCGAAATTCGATTTGGTCCCTTTATTTCCTTTGTTTTACTAAAATAATATTACAATTATTTCAAACTTTAATTATTCTTTCACACTTTACACTTATCGTAATTAGTACTACGTGCACGAATAAAAAACACAAGCAACACTACAGAATTAAATCAGCATGTTATGTAGTTTTTACAACACTTTCTCATCAACTATTTACGGTTTGCCTTCAATTTACATTGTAACTTTACAACTGATAAACTTGCACTAAGTTTTCTTTTGTAAAGAAAAAACCCTGTTAAAAAAACCTCTGTCACATGGTTTCACAGAGAGCACAAAGTTAAATTATGATATATAAAATTAGAAAATAATTATTTAATTAAATAAACTTTAATACTTAATTACTTAATAAAACATACCTTTAACTCCAAGGGAACCCCATGCCATCATACAGAATAGACTGAATTGATTAATTGACTGAGCCATGTGTTGTTTAATCAGAGCTACAGCTAGTCATAGAACTTGATAGATTAATCAAGCAAAATATACCTTTATTAATAAGTAACCATTGTCCATATTAAACTGTTCGGAACCTTGCCCTTAGGAAACTAATCTATAAGTTTGCCAAGATCATGGGAAAGAAATGATTCCTGTTAAGTTGTGAACTTTATAATTTAGATAGGTAAGTATTGTCTGATGTAGCTAACCAGAAGCACTAGGATGAGCTGCTGAGACAAGTCTTATGGAGTTAGCAAAAGCATAATCAGCCTATAATGTTTCTGGGAACATTATAGGCTGCGAGGAGGCCTGTGTCCCTGCAGTGGAGCAGTGGTGCTGGGACACAGGCCTCCTCTCAGTGAGAGGGAGTTATGGAGATCCATTTCAATAATTCCTTGTTCCTGTATAAAATCATAAGACCTACAGCATTTTAATACCATTTCAATTGAAATATCAAAGGTTTCTCTTTCTGCCTCCTCATAAAAAGTCATGTGACAAATATTGAACTGACTTTTTATTTTAAATTGAATTTTTCTGCAAATTAATAGGGTACAAAATAGGTTCTAACTTATTATTTAAGCACATCAATCTTAATACAAGTTATATTTGGGCAAAATTTTCAATGCCTCCACTATTTAAGAGTACAAATAATATTGCATCTCAACATAGATTAAATCTATATTGACTAAGTATAAACTTGATACACATTTCCACCATAGCTTTCTCCTTATAATTGTATGATTGATCATGAACAATGTGAGTTTGCATTTTATGAAGTGGAACATTGGTTGCATATTGGTAACAGATTAAGTGGTCTCAATTATTATCAAGAAAACATCAAGCTACATACTTAGCATGCATTGACACATGTTTGTAGACAAGACAATATAAAAGAGTAAATTAAAGTTTATTGCCAAATACTCAAAATCTTAAATTACACAAAGCTGTTTCATTTGTGGTCCTTGAAAAAAAAAACTAAGGGATGCCAACCGCACTGTATAATAATGCGAATTATATACAGGTTTGGGTTTGGTTTGGCCGATTGAATGCTTTAATTACAAAAACAATTAAAAAGTCATTGTGTCTTGCTTGGATCCACTTTCGAGAATATACTAAGTAAAGGTTAAACCACATAGAGCCAAAGTACCTATTCAAAGGAGAATAAAGAGTAATAAAGGAGCCACTAGAATCAAATCAATTTTTTTTTGTAAATTTTTACCTTTAAAAGTGACTTTCATGTGCCTATTTAAAATAAATTATTTGACTCTGTTTGTGAATATCGCATTTTAATTATTTTGCTCTGTATTTATTTATATTGGAACATGTTATTTGAATATGTTGTGAATGCAATAATAAAAGCTGACTCAACAGCTTATCTAATAGTGGTTTTATATCAATCAGATAACACGCTTTTATGTTAATCGCTGACAAGGCAGCATAACTTTCCCATGGAAAGGTACGATACAACTTTTGAGATAATAATTATTTTGAACAATAGTTTTGGTTCAAATTTAGTAGCACCATTCCCAGGCAGCCATCAAGCATTTGGTTAAACATAATTATAACAGAAAGTAATTAACTTTCTATGTTCATTTAAAGTGAAAGAGTTTTTTCAAGGGACTAACATACTTTGGTGAGAACTAGTGTCTAAGACAAGACATGTATTTTTATTATATATATACTAACAATAACAAAGTCAATATTAACTCAATGTTAATATGGGTCTGCAAACCCTATCTTAATAAATATGTATCAATGAAATAATTGGTTGTAACACTCAATCATACATGTAATTTGTTGAAATGAGGCAATTTAGCCTATTTAATATTGCTTGGATTATGGTAGTTTACATATGGAACAAGATTTTCTTGTTGTTAATTTTCTGTTAATACAGGGTGAGTTTTTTTCAACATGGGTTATTAAATCACAGCTATACAAACATACAAGAAGATGAGATGTAAAAAATCCATCTTGATTTGTAAAAGCATGTGAAAAAGTCTTTAATACAGATTTTATACTCTTGAATACTAAAATGATTTTCTGTCTTCAAAATAGTGAAAAGCTATGGGGGAATCACTACCCAACAGTAGGACAATACAGGTTTAAAAAAATACCATCAAACTTTCCATCTACATAATTATAATGACCATAAGCATTTCAGAAACTCAACCAGAAACTAAACTTTAACTACTACGTAGTTATCCAATCATTATAATTAATACTTTGGTGCTAATTACTCTGTTTAACATGGAGCACAAGTACAAGGTGCTATATTATGTAATACTACATAAATATTACTCTTGAGTGTTGCCAACAAAATAACTAAAGAAAACAACATAGGCAACACAGATTTGATTTGATTTTGCTTTTCTACCAACGAAAAAAGGACAAAAGAAAAAAAGAGGAACAGGAGGTTCTTAAGTCGACGTATTATTTATTTATTAATTTTATTATTTATGTACACAGTAAAATGGATACAGATATGACATAAGTATTAAGTACAACGGTACTGTTTATGGTAGGTACGAATAGGTATTTTTTTTGCTATGTATGTATGATAACTACATAACTTTTTTGATTAGGTACAATACAACATTATTTTTTAATAAAAAACTACACAAAGTCAATCAATCAGCTCAGTCGACTGCCTAAACATGGGGCTCTCTCTTCCAATTTAATTTGCTTTCCATGAATACAATGATACAGTATTTAAGTCCGAAATATACACAATCAAACTTTATTTATAACCACATAAGGAAGCAATACAAAGAAAACATCCTTAAAATATTTATGTTTACTTAGCGAATTTTACCAACAAAACTGACCGCGATCAGTACGACTAAACCGCGTTCAAGAGCTGTTGTCATCATTATTTTGGAATATTGTCTTTGACAGCGCTTGAACGCGGTTTAGGTATGATAATCGGGTTCAGTTTCATTGCTAAAATTCGTTCTAAGAAGTGACGTCATAAAATCACATTTCAATTCAAACCATGATATAAGTGGCCTTACCACTTATGTCATGGTAAGCCACTATTGCGGTGGTTAGTTTACTTTAAAACTGTAGTCATTCTTTACGTTACGCTTCGCTGACTATCATGTAACATCCTTATCTTTCGAATGTACCCAGTCGAAAGTGTTACATTATTGCTAAATATTTTGTTTGAGTCATACCTACTGCTTAATTGTACCACTTAGTGTGTTTGGCTTCGTAAAGCTTTATTATCAATTTAATCGTTTAATTATGTTCTGTAATTCTACATAAGAGCGGCATGACATTTTGAATTTTATTTATATACAGTAAAATTTTATGTGCGAGTAAAATAATCTCGTAAAAAATATATATTGATGATATAACATTTGATTAGCGATGATGTTGAGTTAAATACATAATTATATTGTAACTTTCCTAATTTACATACATCCACATTGTATAACAAAGTTGCATCATCGGTCGTTTTATTTAATTGATCTTCTATCGACAATAATGAATTTCTCTGAGAATCGACGACAACGACTTTGTAACGACTAACGAGTGTCTTTTCACTTTTTTTTCTCGCGCCATTCGAGACACGCGCTTCTGCTGTTAACTCCGTTCTCGGGAGTATCATTTGGTAGCGACCTAGCGCAGGTCTGCACGACTATACAGAACAGACCATCTCAGTATTTATTCTATTGCACATTTTGTATTATGTTTTTTTAATGCATCCTTTTTGTTTCTTTGGAACTTTCAGTGTTAAGGTACAGTGCATCATGTTGTGGGCAGCTGATTTTTATGTTATTTGTGTATACGATTATTGTATGTAAAATGCACAGAACTGTATAGTTTTGGCGTGTGCCTCTATGTAGTGCATGTGTTGATATTGCACCAGTAGCGTGGAGACATCATGACTAATTCACAGGTATTGTTTTTTTTTCATTGCACATTTTTATTTGTACGTTAGACCATGTATTTAGACCTACATGGAATGCTTTTTTACGCTGTTTTTTTTTTTGTAGTAAGATGTAGCGCCGCGTAGTCGTGCAACTCGACTATGGGAAATAGATTGCAATTTGGTATTAGTTCTTTATCTACCCTAGTGTATCGATTCTGATAGTGATATGATAAGGTTGTCACCTGTCCCTTATTGGCTCGACAATACTGAAACAACCTGTCCACCCTGTATTCCCCTTTTGTCCACCGCCATAAACCTAACTAGCCCTTACTACTAACTAACCTTTTATCTCCTTGTTACCCCAATACTTCGCGGGTTGATGTTTGTGAATGAGTAAGCCAATAAAAAAGACTTACATGGCCATGTGCGCAATATATTACGTCCATGTACCTAATTATGCAGATATATGACACAATGGTTCATTATTAAATCGTCAGCCTTAACACATAGGTACTACCTACATTATTAATTGATACGTATCTAATAATAGTACATGACAAATAAATGCTAAATGGGTAATGGGTTAAATATGTTATTTTTTTTTAATGTTTGTCACAAAACTCACAAACTATAATCCTACTAATATAAACGTGAAAGTTTGTATGGAGGGATGGATGTTTGTTACTTTTTCACGCAAAAACTACTGAACGGATTTGGATGAAATTTGGCACACATGTATACGGTTTATAACCAGAATTAACATATAGGATAATTTTTATCCCAATATTCCCACGGGATCAAAACTTCTTTTCGTCAAAGAATAATCTTCTTTTTACAAAACACCCTGTATATCGGATAATTTTTAGTAAAGCTGCAGCGTCCTGTTACTTGATCGAGACACAATCGCTTAACGATAAATCATGGATGAGTTAATAATGTTTAAGCTCATTGCTCCACTTATAAAATGTGGAGCGGGTGTATAAGACACTTGATATTAATAATCCGTTATGCAATTATGGTTATTGCTCTTAATTCCCGCGGCGTACACAAGTCGGTTCATAGATAATTTAAATAAAACCGTTTTCACTCGACGTTGTTTCAATTTGACTATGATTATAATAGTACTTGAGCAATCAAGGTTTAAAAGCCACTTAATTCGCTTTATTTATCAATGTTCTATTTTATTTCTTGTGTTTCGCAAAACCTATGCATATTTTTAATATAACAATCGGCTATAAAAGTCGAAGTATAATGAGAGAAATTGATGAATGATAAGTCTTTAATAGGTTTTTAAAACATACATACTTTGATATATCTGTCTGAGAGAAAGTTAACTTATAATTATTATTTTTGCGAATATTTACGCACTGGGCCTGCGAGGTAGACTATGGCTGTCTCCTCACAGAGAGGTAGCTTATTTATTAATTAAATTACAATTAAAAGAAAAACGTACATTTATAAAATGGATGAGCACTAGGCGTAATATTCCCACAGCCGGGAATCGTGCCCAGTTCTAAACCAATAAACATAAAAAAAAATGTAATCAACACGAATTTGCATTTTTATCGCAAAGATAAATATTATAGCACTGTTATTTGAATAATTCATAAGTTCTGATTTTATCTAATATTTTCTCTTATTGCGTGCGATTCTAATGTCTGACTGTCTGTAATGGTAACAATTAGTAATTGCTCAAATGTAAGTGCCAAACTTAATAAAAAAAAATACTGTCACTTTCCTTTGTTCAACTTAAGTGTTTTGTTAAAAAAAGTTAATTAGTTTTTAACTCACGTTAACTACTTCATGTTTCGTCTGTAATATTTGTCAAATGAGTTCAGGCACCTATATTCGAACTTTTTAATTACAAGTGGCCAACTGGCCATGTAATTTTCTTTTTTAACACAATTCAAAAATCGAAGGAGGTTGTGCATTCGGCGTTTTTTTTTTTTTTTTTGCTAAGCTATCATACTTTATAAATTCCTGCGTTCCAATAGGTACATACATTCGTAAATTACGATGATAATAAAAAAATATTCGAACGTAATGAATGCTATTCGTAAGTGATGATGACCGTTCATAAATGGATAGTCATGGGAGGCGTAAATAACAAGCACATAATGATGTCGTTGTTACTCTCACTGAATGACGAAATTATTTATGAGCTCACTAGTGTTGTCATTGCATTCTTCAGATATCTTCATTTTGTTACACGGCAGAAAACTTTAAACTTTACTTTAGCCGAAAGTGAAAAAGGTATTTTTGTTAAAAACATTACAATAGAATACTCTTAATTATTATGTACACCATATAAATTACAGTTTTAAATTTATAAATTACAAAAACACATCCAAAACATTATCCTCGGGTAAAAATACCTTGCTTTTTCTATGAAACGAATCTCAATCTGTATTTTGTCTTAAAGTTAAATAACCAACACTCTTGTTTTTCAAATTAAAACTAGTGGCGATTTCATAACCCGTCACGCGAAATACACTTATGCCAACTTAGGTGGCAGCTAGTGAAGTTATTAGGTAATTAGTTAACTTTCGCGCTATATGTATAGTATATTATGTATTATAATATTTATAGTAGAAAAACATGTACTATATTCTATGCTTTGGTTTGCAATGATTCTTGCTTTTTTGTTTCCCAACAGCTCACACTGGAAAACGTTTTTCAGGTATGGTTCCGTGGCGTGAGAAGCTCCAAATTCCGCCATGTGTACGGCGTTCCTTTCAAAAGGGAGCGTTGCTATGACAACATAAAGATCACTAGGAATGCGCACGATTCTAATTTCTGCGCTGTCAACCCTAAGTTCGTTGCCATAGTAACGGAGGTGGCTGGCGGTGGGGCCTTCCTTGTTCTGCCATTGGATAATGTAAGTATTAAAAAATATGTGAAAGTAATTTTGCACCTTGTCTGCTCTTTTAGATTATTTCAACCAAGTGCAAGGTGAATTTTTAATCACTATTTTCCTTATCCATTCAGACATTACATAATAAATGGTCATTAACCTTTTTCAATATGTATTATCAAAAACATTCAAAGGTAAATTGCATTCAGTAATGGCAGGTTTATTCAATAGTTGCCGACTCAGCTTTATTAAAAAAAAAAACACTAAACAAATAAAATAGTATTATGAAAGCGAAGCACGAGAATTCGATGAATACTCCTTATCATCGAATAGAATAGCCATTTGTTTTGTGTTTTCTTCTATTGTCACATTATTACAAGACTGGCTGTTATTGTTTCTATTATTCAATCCGTCTGTTACTAAACACTCAGAAAGCATACCATTATCCTAACTTTCTAAAGTTTATTTATCACCGATGTTATCAAGGCAATGGCAAAGATTTTAATTTATTTTAAACAATTAAAAATGAATCTGGTAATTGTCTGCAGAAGAAGCAGACTAGTAGATCTCGTATTTTCTTCTAATCATGCCCAATATGCCCATAACCTGTTAGTGTTAAAGGAGGAACACCAAAGGAAATGCCGTTCTAAGGGTTTATATAATAGAGATGTCAGCAGATGAAGGGGCCCGATAGGGCCGAAGCCTGCCAGGGTAGCGGGATCGTCCGAAAGGGTTACCGCTGCCCTGGAACAGAAAGGGCTAAGGAAGGAACACGGGTGGGTTTTAGTCAGTAAGAGTCTGACACTCCCTTCCGCTCCACCCAGAGCGGGAGGGGTCATTTGATGATTTCCCATCCGAAACAAAAAAAGGGTTTATATAATACGGTTAATATCCTTTTATTAATATATTGGAAGTGTAGAATGGATTTTTTTTAAATTATAATAAAATTAACTAAATTAAATCATTTGCTCAGTAAGTACCACATTTCCAAATATCGGAATCGAAACCGAAGATTTACGTCTTTTCACCTTAAAAGATCAAGCAAAGCCTTTAGGAAAAGTACGTTGCTATGCCACCCTTGATAGACTTCATCGGTTCGCCAAACACCAGAATTTGCCTTTCTTTTACTGACATTGTGCCTGTACCACCCTAGTTTGTGCCCCCATAAGCTTTATGTACACAGACATTGTTTATACAAGGTGTATAATTATCTGGCTTGGGATAGTCTTTGCGTTTGGGTAATCCAGATTAATCAATTTGTTTGCTTATCTGACTCAGATAGGTAGATCCCAAAACAATAAAAAAAGTATAATCAAGTTGGTAAAACTTTTTCATTTGTGGTTGCACCTACCAGTGCACCACGTAACCACATCGGTCTCTTATTTTTTTCATATCTTCCAAGTTTTCATTTTCATGGTCTTAGATTATTATATTCATCTCTCCTTGTTTTCTATAGTGCACTCAAATACTCCAACTTACGACTTGTAGGTCGTAAGTTCGAACCCACGCAGTACTTTGTATATTTAATTTCATCACACTTCTCTCAAAACGGTGAAGAAAAACATCGTGAGGAAACCGGCATGTCCTAGAACCAAAAATACGAAGACATGTGACATTCACCAACCCGCTCTGGGCCCGCGTGGTGGATTATAGCCCACTCCCTGTCACAAAGAGGCTTGTGTCCCAGCAGTGGGAATAGTATAGTCTGATTATGCTTATGTATATTATGTGCACTCAAATCTTTGTGACATATTCGGTCACTCACCTTTGAAAACACCGGTATAAATAATGTTCTTTACCTTGACACTTGAATAATTTACTACTATCCGACCATGCTCCACCTCATTGCGTTCAAAAGTAGGTACATGCGTTATTGAAACATCCGCTACGTAATCAAATTGTGGCAGTCCTACTGAAAATGAGCTGTGATTGTGTATAGAGCGTGAGAAATGTGTATTCATTTTTGATACATTTGTAACAAAACTGCAACGTTGCAACATTTCCTTCAGTTTCGCACGTCTGGCGCAAGGCTTGCAAAAGTAATTGTTTGTTAAAGCGGTCACTTTGTCTGATGTAAAATGATATGTTTATAAAGCGGAACCTATTATATTTCATAAACATTTATCGTTAAATCTCTTAAGGCTCGCTAATTTTGAGACAAAGTACAGTCATGAA
The DNA here is from genome assembly GCA_949629185.1 of Apamea crenata. Classification (NCBI taxonomy): domain Eukaryota; kingdom Metazoa; phylum Arthropoda; class Insecta; order Lepidoptera; family Noctuidae; genus Apamea; species Apamea crenata. The sequence goes on along the minus strand of OX451356.1, from coordinate 7,506,013 downwards.
TCTCGATTTAAAACTAGAGAATTGAGATTAATATCAAATCTGACAGTTTAAATCGAGATTCATGACTGGCCAAATAGCAGCTAGAATATGGGCCAAGTCAGGGCGTTGGTATTTAGGAACATTCTAAATTGAAAATGCTTTTTGTGTCTCTTTTTCAGACTGGCCGGTTGGACTTCAACGCAAGTCGAGTGACGGGCCACAAAGGCCCCGTGCTCGACATAAAATGGAATCCTTTCAACGATAACATCATAGCGTCGTGTTCCGATGACTGCACGGTAATTTCGTTTGTGCCGATTTTTTTTTCTTTTTTTATATCCGCAATTTGTTCATGGTAATTGATGCCTATTACTCGGGGATGTTCCGTTTGAACAATTTCTCGCTTTTTGTTGGTATGAAAGCGTGTAGCCTGGTTGTCAATATACTATTATATGTTTCTATATTATTACGTGTAACGAGCATTGATTCTGTTATCTTATCAAGCAGAAGTAGGTCTTGTCTCGATTGCATAGTTTATTCTCATCATTTGTCTGGTGTCGTGTAAATAGGTGATATAATTTAAATTACTGCGGCGTTCTGTATTTGTTATCATAATGTGTACATTTGATTCGATCGATTTGTATTCTATTTAAATCCTTGAAACAATAGCTAGCCTTTACATAACATACCGACATGACAACAATAATATTACTGATTTGTTATTTAAGAATGTGACACCAATTGAGTACCTAATTGGCTGCTCCACTAATTCTTATCTGATGTGTTTCCGTTTCATCGAAAAATGAACGGGTTACGCAAAAATATTGTGAAATGTAGAACAATAATGTTGATAATCCAATATAAAAATAGTTAAAAAAAAAACATTTTTCATCTATTTTCTGAAATGCTGAGTGTATTATTTGCCAAATTAATATCAGTTAAGTTGTAAGCAAAGCTGATTTTTAGGCTATTAACCCATTTTATTAATTACTTTCAGCCAGTAGCTACTTTTCTTATTTTATACCCTTCAATTGTTTTTATACCTCATTCATTCAATCATACACATTTTTTCGTTCCACAGGTAAAACTATGGCACATTCCGGATGGCGGCCTGTCGATGCACCTGACGGACTGGCTGGTGGAGCTACATGGTCACAAGCGACGCGTCGCCTACATCGAGTGGCATCCTACGGCTGAGAACATACTGCTCAGCGCTGGCTTCGATTATTTGGTCAGTATCACTTGTTTAGATGTAAGAAGTACGATTCTACTTTTGAAAAGACAAAAGTGCAGTCTATTTAGTTTGTGACCCTACAAAAATCTTTATCCATCCATACTAATGTTATAAGTGCAAGAGTAACTCTGTCTGTCGGCCTTTGGCCCGCAGATAGACCATGACGTGGGTTAAGGAGGTTGAATATACTTAAGGATACTTTTTTATCCCTGATAGCGCATTCTCATGGGATCCTTTCCGACCTCTATGCGGCCGAGGCCGCAAACAAAGGCTAGTTTAAGATAAATCTATCTATTCCTACATGTCGAAGTAGTTACCTTAGCTACCATTTTTACTTTTTTTATGGGTTAGTTACAAAATTGTGCAACGGTTTAAAGAAAAAAACGTGGAACCTTTCCATTATCCTTAGCATAAAACAATCTTGGTCATAAAAATATTTTTATTTATTATAGGACGCAAATTCATTAATTATCCTCAAACAATTTCTATCACAATTCACTTAAACAAGTAATTGTTTATTGTTATTTATGACATAACTGAACTTGAACACCAAACGTGACGTACCTATGCATCAACCATAAACACGTTGTTGTACAAATTGAATCCCAAGTGAACATGAATGCTCTTCAATTCTTCACACAGTGTTTTATCCTGATTTGTGAACACTTTCGTACTCGCGATTGCCGATACATACAGAACTAGATATTATTTCCGATCGTCACGCGAGGCTCAATGTATACGGCCGTTACGACTCTTTAGTTTGGCGTGCTGCTTGCTATCAAAATAATAAATGTTGGGGGACCGTTTGCAGAACAGTTATATATATGACTGAAGCGAAGCGATGTTCTAAAATTGATAACTGTCATTGCATGTTTGTTTCTGTTATTTTTCTTTGACGTACGGGTTTTAGAACTGTTTATAAATCTATTAGATACAAATAAATAAAATTGAAGTGTCTATTTGTAATGTTAAAATAACAGCTTTTTTACTAAATGCATATGAAAGTATATACCAACGTTACTTGTAACAAAAAAAAAACAATTTTTAAAACTTTTGTTGTCTGTTTATTCCGGCTAATCTCCGAATCAGTTGGACCGATTTTGGCGGGACTTTCACTGGCAGATAGCTGATGAACGAAATCGCGGGCATAGCTAGTATTTAATACATTTTTTTTTTGGTGCACTATTCTTCAGCATAGTGCACACTAGAATTAATTCGTTTAGTTTAATTAAGTATCTTTTCTCTTATCTAAATAATGGCGCCGATTCCATTGTTCACAAACTAAACTAAATTTAAGTACAGTGTATCTTCTTTCTATTTCATTATGAAAATGACAAGATAAATATTAGTTTAGTCCTGTCAAATTAAGATACTCCATAGACATTTTAGACGTTATTAAAAACATGACAACTAAACAACTAATTTGACAGGACCAAACTAATATTTATCTTGTCATTTTCTTAATGAAATATAAAGAAAAAGATGCACTGAACTTAAATTTAATTTAGTTTGTGAACAAGGGAATCGGCGCCATTATCTATACAGATTATAAATTAAAGTCGCTTTTAGTGTCTGTCTGTGTGACCACGGTGTTCTTCTAAACTACGCAGCGAATTTTGATGCGGTCACCATCATTTAGAGAATTTATTCCGGAAGGTTTATGTGTATAACATATTATATGAGGAAAGATTCGATTTTTCGTGAAGTCGTATAAACCGTACGAAGTTAGTTAGTTGCTTCGCTAGTGAACTTTATAGGGTGGCAGGGACATCGACGCGCAACCTGTACCATGATTCTGAACCTGCGTAAGGCCACAGATTACTAATGGTAAGGCTGCGCTGAAATGTATCGTCGGTTATTAAAAAAAAAACTGCTGTTACATACATTTTGAGCGCGTAGGTATTGTACTTTTCTATGAAGCAGCAGATTTATTTTGTTGAGTGGTTCTACCAGCGACTTCATCCGCGTGTGATTTCGGTCCCCGATCCATCGCGTCGCATCCCATCGTTCGCTCGTACTACTACTTCGTATGCGATTAGCATTCTTTCCGACTTCTTTTCCGTTTTTCGGCTCCTAAGGGTCATATCGTGGTGTTAAATAGCCTATAACCTTCCTCAAGAATTGGGCTATCGATTGCAAAAACATTTTTTTTAATCCGATTGGTAGTTCCGGAGATTACCCCTTATGACCCCTCCCGCTCTGGGTGGAGCGGAAGGGAGTGTAAGACTCTTACTGACTAAATCCCACCCGTGTTCCTTAGCCCTTTCTGTTCCAGGGCAGCGGTAACCCTTTCGGACGATCCCGCCTCCCTAGATTACCCCTTACATACAAACTAACAAACAAACAAATTTTACCTCTTTATAATATTAGTATAGATAACCGCCGAAAATTTCTACGCCAGGGTTCTAGAATCATGTGCTGGTGCTGCATTCATGGTTTCAGTCTTCGCGTCGATGTCCCTGCCATCCTGTATAGTGTTAGCTCATGCCGTGCCGTGATAAAAAGCCAAAACTGCTATTTTAGTGCACCCCAAAGCTAATCAAAAAGTAAATATTCTATTTGACTTTCGAACCCGTTAACATCAATGCAAACGGTCACACAATCTTCTAAATTAACAGAATCATTGTGCCGCGTGCAGTCTCGTTAAAACCTTGTTTTTATTCTTATCGTCACCTTGATCTTGTATAGGTACTACTGTTATCACTGTGAACACGGACCGCTCTAACTCAAGGTAAATTATTCATTGTGTGATTGACTGACAGACTTAATTACTTTTTAATACTGTAATTAGTTACTAGTATTCTTGGCAGACATTCTTGTTCGATGATTACGGCTCCTATTAACAAAAATGAATCGTTTTTCTTACCAATGGAAGCATTTATTATTGCCAAACTGGGCTCGTAAATAGATTTATCAGCTAATTTTACCTGTGGCTACTTCCATATGGGAGAGTGTACTATGCAAAACTATGAGGTCTTTGTTTCATTATTGGTAAAGTTACAAGTCTTAAATTTAACCAATAACGGACTGTAAATTATGGGAATCGGCCATATGTTTACTTAATTATTATGGTGTAGCATCCAAAATTAATTCATTTACTTTATTTTTGTCTATGTATATATTACTTGTTTTAACTATCTCATCATTACTTATCGAAAGAAACATTTTTATTGCCCTTCGATAATTATTAGTTGAAAGATAAAATTCCACTAGTAACGAACGATACTAAAGTACGCTATCAACAAAGCTGACTTGCGCAAACTGTAACCATGAAGTCAGCACATGATTCTATCCGCCCCAATCGTAGAAATTATTCGTCAGTTATCAAAAAAAAAAACAGTTGTTTCATCGAAAAATGAAATACCGCGGTCAAAATGTATGGAACAGCTTTTGTTTTAATAACCAAAGAAAAAATTCAACCCAAAGGGGTTCAGAATCATGTACTGAATCTACGGACTGGAGGTTCCATCGACGCGCAACAACTCTGTATATTACCCACCAAGTAGCATTGCAATATTCTGGTTTGAAGCCTTCAACACTTTTCCTTCAAATTGAAGGGTAGGAGGCTACCGATGTTTTTACAGGCGCATGATACATTTATCGGGATAGGCAACACACCTCCGACGCTTCTGGTATTTTACGTTGATGTCCAGAAGCTCCCGTTTACCAGAGGTCCACTCTCTTTCTGTGCCTAGTGTTATTGCAGTTCATTTGGGGCTTCAGCTCTCCTCGTCATACTTCGCCAGACTGTTCTGGCTCGTCGAGACTTCTACGTGCCACTCGATAACAATCAAATATGTTTTCTCCTGCAGATCTTCGTATGGGATGTGGGCAAAGGCGAGGCAGTGAAGGTGATAGACTGCCACACAGACGTGATCTACTGCATGTCGTTCAACCGCGACGGCTCTCTGCTCGCCACCACCAGCAAGGACAAGAAGCTGCGCGTCATCGAGCCGCGGAGAGGTATCGTGCTCTCTGTGAGTGTTACTCTGAGTACTTTAGTACTAGTAAGACAGCCAGTTGTCCGGTGTCAAAGCACGGATTTTGCGGGACGGGCGGGAAAATCGATCATTCGATTCATTACGTACTTAATGAAGGGTTTAAAAAGGGTGGCATGAAGACACTACTATAGAACCACAAAAATTAAATTACCAAGTGTTGATTAACATCAATGTTGCTAGAAAATAGTGTTTACCTTTCCTATCCACACTGCCAGTCTGTGTTAATATTTTGCACAGAAAAAATCGTACCTACCTACCACACAAGTAATATGCTTATCAACATCCCACAATACCGGTTCACCCACAAATGCAAACAAACCTTGCTAAACAGAATGTTGACGCAACATATTTCCCGCACCACAAAAACATTGCTAAATCAATGTTGCGCAACTTTTGTCTACCATAAATATATCACTATATGTAAATAAGACACATTACATAAACCTATGGGTTCGAAAATGCTATGTTCGTAACAACATCAAATTTCATTAAAAAATAAAGGAGTAAATCGCTTTATCCTTTCATTTTACTTATACCCTTTATCCTTTCATTACAGGAAGGTCCCTGTCACCTGGGCACCAAAGCCTCTAAGTGTACATTCCTCGGCAGCCAGGGCAAGGTGTTGACGACCGGGTTCTCGCGCTACAGTGACCGCCAGTACGCCGTGTGGGACCAACATGATTTGGACAAGCCGCTTGTCTGCGAGACCATCGATAGCTCGTCCGGCGTCGTGTTCCCATATTATGATTATGATACTAATATGGTAAGTCTGCATCATATTTTAATTAGTTCATTGACAGGTAATTATGATTCTGTGCGCCCGATGCCATGTCCCATCGGCAAAACTGACGAAATTCCTTACAAACTTTCACCCCTATACCTTGCGCCCTAACCGAAAGAGACTGTCGTTTGAATACGCGATCGTGTACATGAATAATGATATACATACGCGACTTGATTGATCAGGCGAGTAGGCTATATTCTTAAAAACTAGCGCGACGATCGCGTACTCGAATAACAGTCGCTTTCGGTTAGGACGCGGCCTTAGGGGATAAATTTTCAAAAATCCTTCCTTACAACTTCGTAATATAAGGAACTTGTGCAAAGTTTCATGCTTCTAGACCCAGCGTTTTATTTAGACTATGCGTAGTCTGTGAGTGAGTGAATGAATGAATATAAGATAAAAATAGCACATTTTTTTATAATGGCCTTTATCATATCACCGTGACAAATAAGAAGAGAAATAAAACAATTGAATAGCTTATTTCTTATTTGTTTCGTTCGTTTGTTCTTATAGACGTTACGATCAGGTTACGTAAGATGTATACATTCTTGCTCACTGTTGAAATTATTAAGCTGGTTCCACACTCTTTGTGAAACAAAATAGAACAGTAATCTTGTGTTTGTAACTGCTGTTGAACCCTCACTATGCAATAAAACCTATAACTAATTGGTTGTAGTATGAAACCATTAGATAGATACTACCTGATAAAAAACATTTATAGTCGCTAAACGTTACCCTTGGGACAAGGTGCGGCCTGTAATATGGAACAGTACTACGTTTTTATCGTTTACTATTAAACTAAAATGTCGTGAGGAATGTGGATGGCTAGAGGTAGGAATAGGGGAAGACCAAAGAAACTATGGATGGACTGTGTGAAAGAAGATATGCTAAAAAAGGGGGTTTCTACCAAGACGATGAGTAAGGGTCTACGTAAGTTTGAGTAGTTCCTAATAGAAAGAAAGAAAAAAGTTTATTTGGACACAGTTCGTGAAACACAAAATACAAAATTAATAAAATAACAAATAATGTTTCAGACAACAATAGTGTGTGCCTCACGGCTGCGCCAGAAACGTTCATTTCAGCATTAATGCCAGACAGATGCTGTCTGACGTTGGTTTTCTAATGAACCCTTAGGGAAAAGTGACGGAGAGTACACACAGTTTCAACATACCTAATACACATAGTTATTATTTAATAGAGAAATATGGAAGAAAAACACATGTTGCGCCGACCCCAAGTAAATTGGAATAAGGGCAGAAGAAAGATGATGATCATCATCATCATCTGCCTAGCCTTTTCCCAACTACGTTGGGGTCGGCTTCCAGTCTAACCGGATGCAGCTGAGTACCAGTATTTTACATGGAGTGACTGCCTATCTGACCTCTACAACCCAGTTACGGAGTAATACGATACCCCTTGGTAATACTGGTTGTTAGTTATTATAGGGCTTCTGACCGACCTGTAACAACTGTCGAAGATCCACGAATGACAGCCGGGACCAACGGCTTAACGTGCTTTCCGAGGCACGAATGGGTCTTGGTATGTAAAGATGGTCAATATTAAACTAATTGTTTTCTATCCAGGTGTACCTCGCTGGAAAGGGTGACGGGAATATCCGATACTATGAAGTGGTCGACGAGGCCCCGTACGTGCATTTCCTCAATCAATTCCTGTCGGGTAACCCACAAGTAAGTCACATTTCAAGAACTCACTAGCTTCTTCTAGCGACTTCGTTCGCGTGGAAGTCGTAAGACACTACAATATACTTAAAAAAAATACAGTCCATGTTACTCGCTGATGTTGATAATGTAGCTTTCTATAGGTGTTTTTTTGTTAAATCTGTTAAAGTATTTTTTGAGTTTATCCATTACAAAAAAACATACAAATAATCAAATCTTTTCTCTTTATAATATTATATTTTCTCATCATAACTTATCGTATACAATTAAATGCTTTCATGTTGTCACAAAACTAGATAAATGAATGAAATGTGGATTTTCTATAGGCGCCTCTGCCTAACCCTTCGGGGGATACAGGCGTGATGTTATGTTGTAACAAAAGGTTCTATACCTAACCCTGTAACTAAAAAGAATTATTACAAAGTTAAAAAGGTTATGTCAAAACTGTCCTTGGAACACTGACATCTTTTAATACTAATTGTTTAACAATATTGTAATTCCGGTCGCGTACTCTGGGTGATTGATGTAAGCAAGTATTATTACTTCGATACCAAAATGTACTGTGCATACAAATCCAGCTGCCATAATATTATCAATGTGTGACTGGAGTTATTAAACATATAGTATATTTTTATGGGTGCTGAGCGAGAAGTCTAGCTTGATTTATAAGTCAGGGATTTATTGCATTTCTGTATCAAATAATTCTCAGTTTCAGCCCTGTTTCAGTGGTTGACAATTTGTTACTTCGAAGTTCTAACCAATGATCATTCATTATTATCCATCGTTATTATTATTCAACAAAACCGCATATAAAAAATTGAACTAATAAAAAAAACCGACAAATTAGAGCTTGATTTAGAGCTGAAGTCGATTTTTTTTTCATCCTAGTTATTCTTGGAATCGTCTTCTCAAACCCTTTATTTTGATATACCTTATACATGGTTATGATAAAATGTTATTTTTCTAGACTACTTTTTGTTACGGTTTGAAACCCGCCATTTTGACTTTATAAAAACAAAATCTAGACTATTACCATCATGCGACCAAGACTAGTCGATATTTTACTCATTTATTAAGATCCATCCAGCCGTTAGGATACTTCGAGGGTATAAAGAATCTCACATACATAAATACTTGTACGCATGAAGGGCATAACCCTGTCTTTGCTGCCGCACAGTCGGGTAATAACTACAAGAGCTAAACAGTATACTCAAATAAATATTTCATTTACAGAGAGGGTTAGGGTTCATGCCTAAACGCGGCGTGAGCACTGCGTCGTGCGAAGTGTTCCGCTTCTACAAGCTGCACACGTCGCGAGGGCTGTGCGAGCCCATCTCCATGATTGTGCCACGCAAGTCCGACTGCTTCCAGGTAAACAATATATAATATTTTGTTAAATGCAGATAAATATTTATTTATCAAATTGGTAACACCTGTTCATCAGTGTAACTTACTGTTCACTCAACGAATGGCAAAAAACGGTAGAGTGCGTGGGGAGGGACCTAACCGATTCCTTCAGAAACTTGTTCAGGGTGTTTAGGTGCGAGGTGAGCTGGAGTGGGGGGCGGGGGCACAAAGTTCCCACCAAAGTTTCGCTAATATCTCAAAAAACGGTGCGTCGTAGGGAAAAAAAATCTTCCAAACCGTCTTCGAGCTACACGCTCCGGAAAATAATAATCCGGGCTTTACAGAAACTGGGCGTTACCAGCTTATAATTATTTATACAAACAGTAAAGTAACATTTCGTTGTACCGTCGATAGGAAGTATTCTAAATAGTTTCCCCATAACACCTTTCCCTCACCTCCTTCACCTATCGCTATCCAAAGATATGTTGACAAAAATCTTGAGTCAAGATTTTAGAATTATTCTCCCGTATTCGTTATACACGACTTGGGGCACAAAACAGTATAATGTATCATAATTTTAATATTGATTTGTTTTCCAGGAGGACTTGTACCCTGACACTGCTGCGCAACTCCCCGCGCTCACCGCAAAAGACTGGCTCAGCGGCATGAACTCGCCACCGCTGCTCATCAGTATGAAGACAGGTACGATTTCGATCATTAGTGTTTCAAGCGTAGTGAATGCTAATAGTGGCATTGCACGCATAAGAGCAGTGGTGGCCCAGTGGTAACAGCCGCAATTTACGAGTTGTAGGTCGTAGGTTCGAACCCAGACAGGCGCTTTACTTTGTGTAAATTATTTCATCACCACTAGCTCTCTAAACGGTGAAGGAAAACATCGTGAGGGAACCGGCATGTCCTAGAACCAAAAAATTCGAAGACATGTGATATTTACCAACCCGCACTGGGCCCGCGTAGTGGATTAAGGCCCACTCCCTCTCACAGAGAGGAAGCCTGTGTCCCTGCAGTGGGAACATTATAGGCTGATTATGTACGCATAAGTATTACTGAGCTCGAAGAAATTATGGACCTTACTGCATTTCTTGTTGGAATATGTCGACATGCGCCTTTCCTTGATGTGTTGTGTTGAGCAAGTTATTTAATATCAAACTTTCGGAGCGGTGCTGCTAATTATCTGTCTGCAATGGGTCTGTTATTTTTATGAAGAACCTCGTGCAATTTTGAAGTTTTGGAAACAAAAAGCTTTTTAGGCACCAACACTTATACCCCTATCGTCTTCTTTAAATGCTTACCTTACTTCCCAGGAGTAACAATAACAACGCACAAGCCGCGCACAAGCAACAACGCGCCGGCGATGCAGCCGCAAGACGCCAACAACAGGAAGAAGTTCGCGTTTCTATCGCGGGAGACCACGCCCGACTACCGGCCGCTAGGCACCTGGCAACCCAACGAGAATCATAATAATGAGAACGAGCAGGTAGATGTAAGTTCATTTTGTTGCATTTATCTTTTATTTTCTGAATTGGTCATGAAACATAGATACAAATCATTAACTAATGAAGTGATAAAAATATAGTGTAAAAGCACCCACAGTCATTGTCAATAGATAATGCCCATTGGGCAACGTAATTCAGGAGTTTAAAAAAAAATCGTGAAATGTGCCGGCTCCTCAATCTCGTCTGGTGGAAAGCGATTGATGAGGTGTATAGTGGAACGAGCAAGCCCAGAAGATGCCTGTTCACTCTTGCTTTGAAGGCTGACGGGTCATATTATGTGTATTGGAATATAGATGCTGGCAAAGAGTTCCACACATTGACCGTGCGCATAGTAAATGCATTCCTGTTACATGTTTGTAAAAACTGTTAAGTTTGATAATTGATTTGCCAACTCATCTGTAAGAGGTGCATGATTGTAGCATCGTTGAAAATACATATTCTATGTACATATGTGATTTTAATTAAAAACCCACCAAAGCCACCTTTCAAAGTTGAAAACAAACCCTCCAAATTACAGGTGCAAGTAAACGAGAAATCTCAAAAGACGAACGCCAATCAGAACACCAAGTTCCACCAGCTGCAGCGTATGTTCGGCAAGCAGACTGGCGACACCGAGCCCGTGCCGCTGTACAAGCAAATCAATCAGGGAGACGTGTTCAGTACTGAACATGAGGTATGTAACTGTCACACTCAATAAAAATTCCGCAGCTGCAGCGTATGTGTATACTTATGATCGCTTGACCCTCAAAGAAGGAAGTGATTGGAGTCAGGCTATCCATCCCACGAATATAAATATATAAAAACGTTTAGTAGACTCCGGGTTTGAGAAGAGGAAATACCAATTAGAACGCCTGCCAACAAATTAAAGCGCCTGTCTGAGTCCGAAGCTACGTCTCGTCAGTCACAGCCGTTACCACTGGGTCACCACTGCTCTCAAAACGGTGAACGAAAACATCGTGAGGAAACCGATGTTCGTGGATGGACCGCTTGGTGGATTACGGCCCACTCCCTCTCAATGAGAGGTCTGTGTCCCAGCAGTGGGAACATTATAGACTGCTTATGCTGACCTATATCATTGCTAATGCAACAAACGTCTTACTTGCGCAAGTAGCGATTTTGGTACGTATTTTGAGACCTCTTTTCAATTTTCGTTTCCAGTTACGCCTCGCATTCAACCGCCAGGGTGAGGAGTTACGGATCGTAAAGAGGCAGCTACAGAACAGCCAACAGCGGGTTCGCGAGCTCGAACAATTAGTCGCTGCGCTTCAAGCGAGGCTGCAACGCGACGGCTCATAAGCCACCTTGCCTAAAAGCCTTTTGTCTTATTGAGCGAACACGCTTCAAAATGGCGGACAAGGAATATGGAACCTCGCGCAATACTAAAGGTCCAAGACCACTGGTCGCTTGACAGAGATGCTTGAGGCTTGGCCTTTAGTATATTTTGTGCCACACTACTAATATAAGCGACTGGAGACGGGAAAATGCGCGATGGGAAATCTGAGTTTCACAGAACTTCGGGTCCATGAAACCCAGAATTATATACGACCAGTGGTCGTGGTCTTAGCTTACACCGCGCGAGGTAATCGAATGTTCGTTATAATGCTTGTAAAACGTCGATCAAGCTTTAAGCACTTGATCTGTTCTCTTAGCCTTCTATTCTATTATTTTAAGGTTTAGTTGTCATTCCCTAGTCTAAACCACGTCTTAATGTTGTCACAAGTTAAAATACTAATGTTGAAGTTAAGATAGAGTATGTTTAAGGAATGCGTTAATACGCAAGTGATGTAAGGATAAAATATTTAAGAGTGGAAGAGAAAGCGGGATTTTTTCTTCGTGGTATTGAATACTAAGCCTGTAGTGCCGGTACTCTTCAGACATTCACCCACAGCTACGCCTTATAGCAGTCTATTTGTTTATTTATACGTTTTTGCAGTTCTTTTTTATATTCGAAATTGTTTTGTAGAACTGCTTTTGTTCGCAAATCATAAAATTCGCTAGATAGGCAATATGTTTCATATTATGGGATCAAAATTAATCATTCCAAAAATCGCTATGGGCTAATTCGGCAGCTAAGCTTGATGTATTTGTGATTTATTTGAAATGTTACAATATAGGCATCTAATTTATAAGGCCTATGTATTTTCTTATGAACAAAAGTTGTGTATTGCTTTGTTTTAGGAATTTAAATGTGATAAAATCATGACATTCTACATAAATGTTCATGTCACAAACTATTGTTTTTATATTAATTATTACTTTGTGTATGTGATTTACTTATTTTCTATACAATCATGTTTAAGCAATCAAAATCAGGGTTATGGTTTCAAAATTTTTGATGTGATGTGAAATGTGATCTATGATCTACTTGCCTAATCTATTCAATCATAATATTATTTCAATCATCTTCATTGGCGATTAAAATCTAGATGAAATTTCTATTGTAAAGGAATCTTGTTACAAATTAATATTAGGCTGCTGATCTCGTGAAAAGCACTTTTTTATGTAGCACATCATAAATGTTATGCCCAGTTTAATAGTTAAGTTGACATCGTGTTTGTTAGTGATTGTGTTAATAGTCTGATTTATGTAATAGTGTTACCTGTTATGTTAATATTGTGTTTTGTATTTCCTATGTATTATTATACATTTTGACTGCATTATTGTTTTATACTATTTTACGACGATCAAGCATTTACTTTCATTACTTATAAAAACGCTAGGTGTATCATGTATCGTGATTCCTGATGCGAATGAAATTGTACAAAAAAAGTTACCTGAACTTTTTCTGTACATAATTATAGTTAGACTAGGTTTCCGAGCTAGCATCATAGAAGTATCATAGATAGGTGCTAGATGTTCTCAAAAGACTATCGAGCTGTTTTGATTTGCACAATTTTATATGCTTGTATTATTCTCATTAAAAAGTAAACTAATTCATTATAGTATAATGGCTTTAAACATTGTATGCAACTTGTGTATGTATTGGAATGAGGTCACATAAAGCCTAAAAACTTATATACTTAGTGACAAGTTTAAAATTCAATATATTGAATCTTTTTAATCGTTACATTCCATGTTCAGTATAAAACGCATAATGTTAGTGTGGTAAGTGAAAATGAAAGTATTATTGTGCATTAGCTGGATTATTTACTTGGCTAAGTCGGTGTTAATATTTATTATTATGTATTTTTATATCATGCTTGTGTAGCACAAATTTTCAATAAATGTTTGGATAGTATTTTGGGTTTTATTTCATAAGGACAAAGCATTTCCCTGAAACCTTAAAATGAGGTGAGCTAGAGGTTCACGTACATACTATGTATTACATAAGTTCGTTCTTCAGGTGAGGCAGACTAAATAAGTAAAAGCATTACAGTTATTTAAAAGTTTATTGTACAAAAATATGTACAAATTACAAAGACATTTAATCTTCTAGTCAGTCACTGTATAACAGAAACTAAAATATATTGAGATTCATATATTTTCTAGGTAAAAATTATATTCTTCTTATTAAAAGTAAATATTAATTTGATTTTCACGCTTATTCTTAAACATAATGGAATGTGATGTTGGATGGACAAATTGTAAATGTTTACATTTAGTTACATTGCACTGAATTTTAATATAATATTAATTTTATATAAATAGCTGTCAAGTTTGTATAAAATTATGTACATAAATTATTACTACTTCTGCAATTCATTTTAGGCACTATATACTTTGATGGCTACATCTCTTTATCTACTGCATTTATACAATATTGAACTGTTAAGGTCACTTGAAATGTACATAAAGTAAAGCCACATCTCAAAAACAGAAATAGCCGTAGTACAATTTGATTTTGCTATTATTAGATTCTTTGTATAATTTATATTATGTTTAGAATCTATAAATCTATCTTATAACACGAAACATTTGAGGATGAAGAGTAATATTAAAGAAAAGACTGATGTCTTTAGGCTTGTGGCGGCATTGCATCCATCTGAATTACATGTGAAAATACAAGTCCTGTACTCCAGTTTGTCTCCAGGCTGCTGCACATAGTTGCAGTAATTCCCTAGATCTAATGATGAACAGTATCTCTTTGTGCTGATACCTCCTGAAACATGAATTGGTTGCATCATTTGATGAATTGGTATCCATAATTCAATAAGCCAACACTATTGAGGGACAAAATTACATTAGCATTATGAATATAGCATCAGCAGCCTTGTCAGTGTCCTGCTGAATGTAGGCCTTCATAGTGCAAGTTTTTTTTGTGTTACTTTTACTTACAAATTTAAATTTATTTATAGGTATAATATAGTGGTACATGATCATATAAAAAACTTTAAAGTATAAAACCTCAATAATATTGATAGAATTATCTGTATAAACAAAAAATTAATTATCTGTAATAGCTTTCAGATTACCAATGATAATAATATCAAACTGCAAAACATTTTTAGTTTTAGACATCCATTATTTAGATATTGGACTATGGATGTAAGGAAAGATCAAGAAAAACTGAAAGAAGTGCAAAACTCACCAAAATATCCAAGTTAGTGAACCGTTTATTTAGTGCCCAGTGCTGCAAAACTCAGAGTCACCAAGTGCATAAATAGGTGTAATTAATACCATATCATAAACAAATATAATAAAACAAAAGCTACATAATAAATAAAGATTACCAATGTTAAGTGTGTTACAAA
This sequence comes from Apamea crenata, assembly GCA_949629185.1. NCBI lineage: Eukaryota > Metazoa > Arthropoda > Insecta > Lepidoptera > Noctuidae > Apamea > Apamea crenata. The sequence continues at coordinate 7,490,787 of OX451356.1, read as the reverse complement.
ATACAATAATCCTCTTGCAAAAAAGTGAAACACAAAATCGCCTGTTATACGATTTATGATTTAGAGATGATATGACTCCATGGTTTTTATAGATGCTTGACATTACGTGCTTCATAGGCTAACATTATTGTTGAATAAAGCGAACTTTGGCACTAATATGTACATTAGTTAACAAGCAAAGCATCATATTGTTAGTAGAGAGACCTGTCAATTTAATGCAGTACTGAGCGTTGAACACATGCTCGCAAGATGACGGCTTCAGTATCCCACCGTCTAAGTTCATCAGCCCGTCACCACACTCCATGGTTGATGAAGAGTTGCACTGATAGCACTCTAACGCTACACCTAGGGTTATTGTTAATAGGCTTGTTAGAAGAAGAATTATAGATTGTGAAGTAAAAGTCACTCCAAGGTAACCTGGAGTATATGCTTTTTTTGTCCTTTAGTGAGTAAGTATTAGTAGGTAAGTACTATTGGTTTGTTTCATCCTAGTTCCCAGTAACAGTTCCAACAAGCATTGTTAAGTCCATAGATATATAGCATTGTCAAGTTATGTCTACATTTATAATGTACCCATTAGTGAGGCTCATGCCTTTTATCTGTGAACTCTCACCTTCAAATCTCCCGACGTGCTTGATACAGTACTGAGCATTGTGTATCGTCGCACAGTCGATAGGTAACAAATCAACATCATTGTCTAAAAACTCATTACACTGAAACGGATCATCCGAATCCGTCCCTGAACACTGGTAGCAGTTTATGGAATAAACTAAAAATAAAAAATTAAGATAGAAATCAAAATAAAAATCAAAAATAAATTAACAACACGAAACAACGCCCTAAAACTCTTACCTGATTTAAATGTAGCGAATGATACGCAAAGGTAAAGGAATATTTTTTCTTGAAGGCTCATCATTGTTAAGAAAGCTTTTTATTCATTTATTTCTATGTACTTAGTTAGAAAACAATTAAAAATCAATAAAAACCCAAGCCAACAAACAACACTATTGTTATAACGACGATTTGCCAACTGTCAAACAAAAAAGTTTTATTAAAGAACCACGTCAATGTCAATATGTTAAGCATTTAAAAAAAGTTTGTATGACTTTCATAACGTGCTAGACAAAGACGGAGCATCTTTGTAACTCGTAGTTGTAACTGGAACGGCTTCCTTGGTTGACTAGTTTCAAAACGTTCAAAACTGTGTTGTAAAATAATGTGTTGCCAGAGTTATGAATGAAGTTACACAAAGCCAATGACCAATGATTAATTTCCACACAAAAAATATTAAGTTATTTTCCAGCGGCAAATAACTTAGGTATTATAAATATTTTTCAAAAGCCATATAACTTTTATCTGAAGAAGGGGTATCTGAGGGGGCCATAGTCTTTCTATAGTTTTAGGTAACCTGTCCACTTTAACCCAAACCCAATCCAATATCTTTTTTTCCACGGTTTTTTTCCATATCCTGCAATAGTCTTGCATTGCACCATCGTACACCTTCCCATAGGTTCGGGTCTCGAGAAATGTCAAAAGCGCAAAATAATAATAATTACGCAATACGACACAGAGGACACCGTGGACGACACAGTAGGTAGGTACCTAAATATGCGCTAGCTGTGGAAGGTTACCAACCTGACAAAGGATCTAAAATTTTAAAACCGAACCCCTAAAAAACGCTTTACCTGGGAATGTTCACCCGAAACACCTCTGCATTACTCTGGACCGGTCAGTTACTTACAAAAATAACTGCCTTAATATAAAACTGAAAGTTAATGACAGAAATAACTTGCTATATCGCCTAACATCCATCAGATAGGGGGTCAAGTACTGCGAACAACTGGAATGGCGCTCTACTTGTCCACTGGTGAAATTAAATGAAATTATTTATCTTTTTTATACGTGATAAAATAATTTTTATACGTGATATTATAAACATTAGTAAGCTAGATGAGATCGACGTTTTGTAAGTAACTACCTACTCTGAGAAAAAAGGCCGAAACAAACTCAGAGGTCACAGTCTCTTTTAGAGTCCAGGCATAATCTTGGTCTTTTGAGGAAAGTACCACACCAATTTGAGACCTCCCGTCTGGTCCCGTCAGTGCAAGTATTTGTCAATAATCGCGTAGCTTAACTTAACTTGAGGAGCTCAACGACTAATAACGCCTGTCCATTATGCAACCGTTCACTAGGTCAGCGTAAGCAAAACGGTTCTGGGCGGTATCCTAGTGGATATAGTTCAGAACCGTTCTGTTTACGCGTAATGAGACGTGCCGAATTCGTAGTAATGGCCTTACATCCCCAGTACGAATGCTGTATCCACTAACTGGCATCGAGAGGGCGAAGCTACAAGCTGACTCACGTCACCCAATGCGCAACTACATCTCAGTGCCCCAGAGGCTGAAGAGCCGAAAAAGTTTCCTTGGTTCCTTGGGTGCGTGGGTCCAGCTAGTCCAGCCAAATGTAATCTATGGCGGGAGCTCTTATAAACTCCCTGACAATTTTAACGAATTATCTGAGAGCCTTCCGCCTGGGCACGCGTTACCGTAACCAACTTGGAAATCTCCGATATTAGTGCGTATGCGGCACCTCTTCACAATGAGTAATGACCACTTTCCATCTTGCGCCGCATGAACATGATGCCGTCTTTGGGATAGAGCCGTACCAAGATGTCAGGTTTGTAGAGTTAGGGGCTTGGCTTAACATTAGATCTTAACTTTTTAACAGTGAAAGCGTTATATAAGTCTTGGCATCCTACTTTACATTAAATTATTTTGATGGGTTTATTTATTACGAGGTGTCATTTAGGATCTCTCATTAAATGACTGTGGTTAGTACAGCTGGATGTCTGCCCCCCCTAGAAAAATCCCTAGCTACGCCAATGGGCGCAGGTTAACATAAGAACAGGTCCATGGTATTTAGGAGGGTGCCGGTAAATCGAGAGGATTTTCAAGTTGGTTTTTGATAAAAGTGTCTTCATTTTTACTAAAATCTCCTCTCAAGTTTTGTACCTAAGTAATAAGTGGAATACCAAAAGAATAAAATAAAATCACATAAGACTTATTCAGAATATTTATTTCCAGATTGTTTTAAATTCACAATACGTTTATATAAAAAAATATTTAAGTTTATATAATAATAAACGAATCCTATGAATCGTTCACATTCCTGTTAAGATACGTCTAATACAATATTTATACAAACTACGGACGTCTTAGAGTCGTTATATTATAAACATTAACTTGCATTCCAATTATTTTACACAAACATCTTTTACAAACATTCACTCCTCAATTTTTATTAAAACACCTAGACGTAATAATCACAATATGCATGAGCTGTACCTTAAACTCATGTAGACTTAATTTGTACATTATAATTCTATTTTAAATGCATAACTTAGTTTATATCTAACTATAGGCAGTTTGAAAGTTGGAAATATTATTGTCATTAGATACATAAAGCTATTATTTTAATATTATATTCACTGTGGAATGTATTACATATCAAAATTAGGCATCTAAATATCGAACAAGTAAATATTTTGTTTGATGGAATAATTCTTATGACATAATTAAGTATAAAATAGGTAGGTACATATAGATTTCTTGAGTAATTTATTGGCACTTATAACCACAGAAAAGGATTGGGTACAGTAGTACAGTATATAAGTATTAAAGAGTATCAAAGTATAAGAAAATAGTTTTATAAAATAAAGTAAAGAATATAGTATACAAACGCCGATACAATACTTTGTATAGATTTCGATGTCATGTGATCATACATACGTAATTATGTATTCAGTTATGTTTCCTATCATTTATTATTTAAAATTAAGACACAACAAGACGAAAACAGGTGGGCAATTCTAAGAAATAATTAAACTATTCATTACCGTCACCTCAATATGATAATACAGGCATTCGAATATCAAATTATGATTGTGGAACCCCAAAATAAGTCATAGACAATGGATAAAATAAAAATACAAAACAAACACCAAGGTACGGCAGTTGGGTTTGCCATGATAAATATTTTTACTAAGATGGCGTCACTTTTACGTAAGATAACTGTCGAAAATTAAGATAATCAATTATCACTGCTTTACAAGTAAAGAAATGCTTACACAAAATTGGCACGATATCATATTTCAAGTATATTTAACATTACGCAGATCTTACGTATCAGTGGCGATATCTAGTGTTGATTGTTTTTCTATAGAACTGCCCTGTGATGACGTATTAGTTCAGTTGCTGAGGTTGGGCCGGAGCGGTAAGGACCCTTCGACCCAGAAGTTGGGTCGCTCCATCATGGTCTGCCATAGCGTCACCTCCTTACCCACGCTGTCCATCCAGTTGACGTTGGCACCCATGTAGGTTCCTGTGTAGACAAAAGTTCCATGATTAGTAATGTAGGAATATAAAAATATTTAGAATACAGATTTTTTTCAATCCCTCTACGGCCCATCCGCTTATACTTCACGCCAATACCAAGACTCGTGGCAGTCGCAGTCTTAAAACGTGCAAGTAGTCGTAAAACTGTATACCAAGCCTCATATCGTCTCGCTCCCACATGTTATGACCGCTGCTGTCATGAATGTCATTTGGTTTGGTTTGTCCCATACATTTGGTTCTAAAGGTATTGGAGTTTTGTATGGGATAGCAAATTTTTCCGCGATTATGATGGTTGGTTCCATGGAGAAATTGTTGTTTGGTTCCATGGACGAATGGTTCAGCTTGGTGGTCTGTACCACATTCCACACGGCCGCGGTACGTGACCGTGTGTTTGTTAGATGTATTGTAATACTAGCTGCGCCCCGCGGTTTCACCTGCATAAGTTTCGATCCCGTGGGAATATCGGGATAAAAAGTATCCTTTATGTTAATCCTGGTGATAAACCATCTGTGTGCCATTTTTCATCCAAATCCGTCCAGTAGTTGTTGCGTGAAAGAGTAGCAAACATCCATCCATGCAAACTTTCACGTTTATAATATTAGTAGAATATTTACCAGTGCCAAGCGACAGTCGCACACCACCCATGAAGTCGTTGGAGGCGAGTCGGTCGCGGTCCCACAGACTGAGCTCCAGCGCCCGCGCGCCCAGCTCGTTGAGCGACAACCCGCGGTACGTGAACGTGTGCTCCCAGCGCGGGGCTAAGGTTCGGCGAGATACTCCGGTTTTTTGTTTGGCGAGGCGACCTCGTTCAGGGAGGAGATAGCTGGAAGGAAGAAAGTTGGATTTGTTATGGATTCAGTTTAAAAGCATTTTAAATAACATTAAAAGATAAAAGTATCTTTTGGTAGTTTGAATAGTTACACGTGGAAAGATTGCAATCTTGTGCTTTGTTCTGTCTACTCATCAACCGATGGACTTCGGTGTGGCGGTACCTTGATAATTTTAAGTGTGCCTAAACTTTTTATGGCCTAGACCTTAATTGCGTAACACAAGATCAATCACTGTCTAAATAATTTTAAAGGATATTGCTAATCCAATTCTTCATGATTATGTTCGACTAATTTGTTTGCTCACTAACGTAAATAATGCAATGTATGTTGTTGAACCGTTAAGATGAAAGCTATTCCTACTGTTAGTGTGTTACGCAGTTACCCCGCTGCTTATCAGTGGTAATATGAGATCCTTCTTCAGTCATATCAACGCGAGAGCCTTTTTATTTTTGTCATTTGAAAGAGGTTAGATTTATGCGATTGGTAGTGGTGAGCCAACTGATTCGACCGAGCTCTCGAATATAAATAATCGGCCTTCAATATTTCAATCCTATTCGAGACTTGGGAATCTCAAGTTGCTACACTTAGTAAAAAATATGAGTTGGGCTTACCTCTTGCAAAACACATCAGCGAGTCCGTTAGGCTTGGTAGCGACGAGGTTCTTAGCTTCCTTGACGAGTACATGTAAGGTTCCCTTCCCGCGCGCGCCCTCCGACAGCTCCAACTTGAGGCCTATGATCAGGTCGCCGCGACTGCCTTGCTGCTCATCGAATTGTTCCGTCTGGAAATAGGAAGTTATGGTTAGTTAGAAGTTTGTCGTTTTGTTATGTGACATTTGGTAATATGGTAGAAGTTATTGTCGAAGACTTGAGATGTGTCCTCCGAATGAGAAATGGTAACGAGTATAAATGCAAGATGACAGGTTCAAACGATTTGTGGTCACCAAAAACAGTCTTCTTGGGAGTGATACTACATGCATGAATCATTTTTGAAGTTTTGCTAGTGCTCATACACACGAGCGGCATACGTCACGACACGCGAGAGGCAACTGCAGCCGTCGACACGAGGCGTGCCGCTCGTGTGCATGAGCAATAAGTCAACAGATTGCACGACTAGCTAATTAGGCCAGTGATAAAAACAGGTTGGTGTATTGTGTTGGTTATCAAAAAGCTGAATTTTATTTCACTTTTAATTGCCGACGTTTTACTACTGGGTCCACTTTTCATCAGGTCGGGCCGGGTGGCGGTTTGTTTGCCATCTGCTAATATTTAAATACGTTATGAGTAATTGAGTACTCACTCTCTCATGCAACTTGTACCACATGGGCGCGGGGTCGTCGAACACGACGTCGGCCAGCGGCAGCGTGACCTCTCCGAGGAAGTCGTTCCGCCCGAACATGTCCGCGTGCCACACGCTGAGCCACAGTGTCCGCGCGGACAGCGAGGCCAGCGGCTGAACGAAGCTCAAAGTCTCTTCGAACACGGGGCTTAGGGTGTTCTTCTTAACCTTTGTCTTCCTCTTGCCAGCTTTGGACTTGTCCGGTAACAAGTACACCTGGAAATTAAAGAAACAACATGTTATTTCTATCCACATAGTAAGAGGAGATTGGGAATCCCTAATCTTCGGTTAAAAATATTTTTTGGCAGTGTTTTTTACTAAACGAGATGGATGGACTGTGTGAATGATGATATGGTTCGAAAGGGGGTGACTACCGAGATGACGACTAATATAGAAGTATGGCAGAAAAAGACATGTTTCGTCGACCCCAAATTAATTGGGATAAGGGCAGGAGAATGATGATTAATGATAACCACATCAACCCATACACGGTATGTTTAATTGTTACGTAACAATAACAACCGGTGCGGGTTGCTACATAGTTAATACGCACTCGTGCTAATAATTCGTATTAATATTCTCGTTGTGTATGTTAATCAACTCTGTCAGCCGGCCGTGGCCATGGGATAGGTAAACTCGATTTGCCTATTTTAGACAGGTTTATAGTAAGCCATTAATATTTAGCACTTGGGTTTTGTGTTTATTGAATTGTAAAATTATTCTGACTTTTAATATCAAGTCGTCATCTGCTTCAATAATGTCGTATCTTTGAGAACGAAATTGGTAGGTATTAAAAATTCACATGTACAGGAAATACTGTTTATGGTAATATTCCATGGTAGAATTAAACTAGATTGAGAGACCGGGCAATAAAGAGAACAGATGTAGCTATAAATAAGCTGATAAGCATCTGGAACTTAAAAAATTGCGATAAATTTTATTTTGCGTTCAAAAGTGAAGGTGTTTTATTTGCTGGTATTATGGTACACGAATGCCTATAAGCCTAGCTCCGAGCTAGAAAATTGGCAATAACTTTGTAAGCGAAAATGTCGAGTTTGATCCATCCACACATGTTGTTTGTATGTTTGTCAACTGTAATCTCTAAAAATATTGAACCGATTACAGAAAATCTTTCACTAATAGAAAGCTACACTATTGCCAGCTTGCATAGGATAATTTGCATGCCAGAAAAATGGGCAGATACTGTGGAAATCTGTATGCGGGAGGAACCGACGGGCACCGGATGCAGGCGGTCTATCCTGTAAAGATCTCACCGTGATCACAAAGGTGAAGTGAGCTTCAAGTCAGCTGTCGTTCCACCTGATGATGCGATTTTCACTATTGACCGCTCACTTCACTTGAGTTTTCACGGTGAGATTTTTACAGAATCGACCGGCTAATTGACATTATTGATAGCTCACTTCATCTAAGAGTTCATGGTAAGATTTTTACAGAATAGATCGGCAGGTTTGTTAATGTTACCCACCTTAACGTAAGGATCGGATCTGTTTCTCTTGACATCGACGGACGCGAGGTCGCGGCACCGCTTCACGCCGACCTCCAGGGCTCCCAGCCTATAGTTGTACAACAACGAGATCTGCACCTCGCCTCTGATCGTCACGTTAGCTCGAGTGCCCTCGCCAGCACCAGAGTATACTGATGCCATAGATTCTGAGCGGACCTAGAAAGAGAGAAATTGGGATATTAGTATAAGCATTTAAAAAAATGGGAACGATTAACAGGATATTAAGTCTTGAATCTTTGACAAATTATAAAATCATGTAACATAACATAACATCAAGCCTCTTCCCAAAATATGTAGGCAGAGATGTAGGTATGTACCAACATTAAACACACACTAGTGAAATTAGGAAAAGCAGGACGTTGTATAGTAACATGATAACAAAATAAATATCTCTAAATCTCACCAACATTTTGCAGTCACCAACATTATTAATTCGGATAGACATCTCCAAAATGAAAATGACGAATTAAATTCTATTCCGGGAGTAAAAAGCTAACGCGGCTGCTCTCACGGAATTAGGTCTAATACTATAAATAATGTAGTGAGAGAACACATTGCACATTTCGCTATGATATCGTGATCACTACTGAGCTACAATTACGGTGAACCAACCAAACGGCATGTTTTTGTTTGCTTGCATTATCATTCTGTCACTTGATACTGCCATTCCTGCGTGAGTACTTTAGTGTGGTTGTTTATGTTTATTTTGTTTAATAAATTATGTTTTTCTTTTGTTTCTCGTTTTGTTTGTAGTTAAGGTAATAGATGTAGGCACGACAACATATCAAGCTATGTATTTCCAGTATAAGCTGACTTCTCATTGTAAGAAAAGCCTATACAATGCGAGGTCAGCTAAAACTGGAAATGTGTAGCTTGATGTGCCGTCGTGTGTACAGGGAAAGCTATGAATTTCGCTACTAGCCAAGTTAAAGAACACTACCTACACAAAAGTCTACTTAATCACGACGTAGCAACAGGCATGATAATCAGTACAAAACATCTTATGCCTTTGTAGCTTTATCAATAAAAGCATCAGACAATAAAAACATACAAACAAAAGGACCGTATCATTATAAATATTGATCCTATCTCCTTCCCATTCTCCTTTGTTTTATCACAATTAAGTTTAATTCAATTCCCTTATTCGAAACAATAGGCAAAAAAATGTAGTCCACTTGGGACTTGGACCCACGCAAGTCTTGGGAACTTGTCTTGCGTAGGCGCAGGCTCATTTTTATGCCCTATACAGCAACAAGCATTTATGTCAAGTTACCTTAATAAGATCAGGAAATCCATTTATTGCATAACAGATCATTTAATCTACATCGATATATTATGTTGTCATGTTATTTTTGTTATTTATTGAATGACTTAACTGAGCTTGTTATTTAGATAATTTACACGGAGAGGGACTACTCTCCATGTAAATTATCTGAATAACAAGCTACGTTACGTTAGCAAGCTACGTTGCGTACGTAATAGCTACGTTTTCCTCATAAAACATACCATATAAGAAGACTTTCTTATAAACATACCATTATGTTTTATGAGGAAAACGTAGCTATTCGTTAAGTAGGTCGTGGTGATGTGATTATTGTTAGAGTCCTAAGTAACAGAAGGAAGTCTTTAATAAATAACAGAAGAACAAGGTTAAATGCGTTCGCGATTTAGTTTCCAAACAGGTAAACAAATATGAATTTTCGTAAAAATAACTTTAATTCCTACACAATGAAATTCAGTTTACGCTGTAACTTCAAACATTTTTATCGCTTTTTTAATTGTACTAGTCATTGTGAAATCAACTTAATTTCTTCTAAAATAAAATTTATATTTGAATTTGAAGTAACATCAATTGGAAACAAGAATTTGAATAGACCTTAATTTTGAATTGCGCCTGATCTCTCTCCGATCGTGTCGGATTGCCGTCCCATCGGACTATAAGAGCGAGGGAAGAGGGCGGGCACCTGTGTCTGCGCACACACTTGTGCACTATAATATCTCCTGCGCCGAAGGCTATCTCCGTTGAGATTGGCCGCCATGGTCGAAATACGGTCTGGAGGACATTTTTTTTATTAATATATAATTTTGATTTATTTCCGGTTATCCATTTTTTCAACAGTTTGATTGGTTGATATTTAATTGCAAGTGTCAAGTTCTGGTGCTTTTGTATTTTAATATCCTGCAAAGATAAAAGCATTTGAAAGTCACTGATCTAATTAAGATAAAGCTCGTTCGAAATTGTGTTTCGTACAAACACATAAAAAGAAACGGATACAGTTATAAACTAGCGTTAAAATTATGTATGTTTCCTTTATATTATCAGTTAAATAGTGCATAGAATAACTTTGTCGTTCTGAAATATTTTACTGATTAACTGAGTCGGCTCCGCTAGTAGAACATGTCACTTGCTTAGTCTTCATGTCTGATTTTCTAAAGCATTGCGTGTGGAGTAAACGCAGAAATAACGGTAGCAGTACTATCAAAGCACGTAAACAACTTATTTTCTAGCTGTATACGTCCGTTATTTTGTAAGTATACAATGTAGGTGGCTTGAATGGTCCCTTTTGTTGTACTGTTTAAGCGCTTTTTATTTATTTTTACCTATTTATTGGTTTTTCCAAAGTAGTAGGAAGGAAGAAAATACCTAGGAAAATACACGCGAGTATTATGTTCTATTATGTATTTATACCTGGGTATAGATCTACCGATTACAAAGTAACTGAAGTACGTATAGTGTGAGCGCACAGACATGTGAAACGGGCCAAACGGCCGCATATGGCATTGAGTAATAACGTTTTATCGTATCTACCCACACTACGACACTTTATAAGGGATTAATATTACAACATTTCGAATGTAAAACACGATAGGCCAAGCCCAGTGCGAATTCTGTTTTAAAAAATAACTGTTTTTAGCTTTAATAGCTTGCCATTGTAATCTGTTACAGCAAGGATTTTTATGCCAGATTGATCAAGTGTGCAATCATTGGGTTTTACAGGGTTTTCAAACTTCCCCACGACAGCTCTAATCGTTTTTAACTTCTATAAGTGTCCTTTACTTAATTTTTATGATTAAAGACACACTTATAAGTAAACTGTACACATCCGGCCGATCATGTTTACCAAGTCCGAGAAGGGGCGTGTTGCACGCACTATCACCATTCATCACATGAAATGGCACACTAACCTAATTAAAACATGAGCTATCGAGACAGGTAAAAGAACTTGCTACATTTGGTACTTCTAAACTCTTTGTCTAGCTCACCCTGCCGTGTATACATTCAGGTATTCGTTCAAGTAAACGTTTTGCAAAGCCTCGTTGTTCGCGGGCCGTGTTGCAAGACGAAGTAATATAATACAATGGCCAACGCGGTCATCGAGACAATACTCCTACACTTACTGCATCTACAATACATAAAGGCCCTAAAGCTTGTTTCGAAAGGTTGCTTTTTGCTTGCAAAAGTGTTTCTAGAAACACAGAGACGTGGAAACATTTATGCGACACGGTTGTTGTAAAAGTAGGTGATTCACGGTTACTGGTGGACCAAAATATTGATTTTGTTGATCTTTTGTGGTATTTAATTGGTCGTTTTGATAAATAGAAGGACAGTGGCTATATAGCAACTAAAACCAATCACGTAGATACAATCTTAAGACTTCTATATATAGTTTGATAAAACGTCACAGATTACATTAAACAACTTGATTGAATTAACGTACCACCTCACAAGAATATTAATGGATTTCGTGACGCAGCGCACATACGGTTCGTCGTCGTTTGTGGTGCGCAGTAGCTTAGCCATGACGTCAACAGTCCGTTAGGACAAGGAGTGATAAGATCAAAATACTGAATGACATTTACCTGTAGCCCACTCCTGTTGAGAGAGAACCTATCCCTGTCGAGCATATCTCTTTCGTGGTGCAGCGGTGAGTTCGAGCGCCTAGGCAACGTTGCATGGTTGGGCGACACCGAGTCGGACATGTACACCTCATCTGGAAACAATACAAAACAACCGTTATCATCATTGTTGCGACATAGTACGAAAATAAACATGGTTGAATATTGTAAAATGAAAACAGACGTCAAACCTACGCAAATAATTAATTATGAATTTAATCATAAAAGGTTCATGTTGATAAAAGTACTGAAATATACGCAATCATCGCATTGGCAGTGGTGATTTTGATTCAGATAAAGAAAGTTCAGATATTATTAACGCAACAAAATTAATGTTGATTAAAACAGAAGTATATATGACAAGAGCCTGATGTTAGAAGAGATTGTGGGTTAATTTTGTTTTTCAGAAAAATATTTCGTATCAAGTTATTAAATAAAACACAGCATTAGCTGTTTGTGTGGTTTTTCACGTGCTTAAATTGACGATGTGGAGTTAGTAGTGCAATAATTATTTGTGTCAGAGAAACAAGGCGTGCCTCAAGTAGTCGAATCTAGTTTCGGTACCATCGTTCTTCAGTTCTAGCCATTCGTCGGGTTTGACAAATCGACACTTTTTGCTCCTCGTCAAAGAATTATCACACCACTCCAAAGACTTTAAAAAAGTGTCTCGACACGATAAAATCTCTCGAATGAATGAGATTTTCTCACCAGATTTTAAGGTACTGCAGCGACTGTTGCCGTCTGAATTCTGAGAAGACTCACATGGAGCTGCTACCATTTTTTTGAAAGAGTAGTTCTGTGCGCCTAGATTTATTTCACTTGCATTTCGTTCAGAGGTTAGCAAAAGCGTCGTAGTAGAAGTAGAAAACTCATCATCAAGCGGTCTAGTGACAATCAATGCAGGGACACTTGTTTCTTGTACTACACTAGATTTTTTTGCTTCATCATTGAGAGTGTAGCTCCTCCCAGTAGGTCCTACGAGAGCTGATGATGGATTATCTACGGGCGAATCAAGTTCTTCTTCAGAAGTTCCTTTACAACACAAACACCGGCTCAAAAACGCACCAAACGTCATTTTTTTATCACTTTTAACAACAGTCCTTCGGTAAATGTCCACGTGATGATATGTACTCGCATTGATTTCGTCAGGGTTACCACTTTTATGTTCTATAGACGAGTAAGTTGGTTCCGATTTATAACTAATTGAATAAACCATTATTTCAGTTTATGCGAACGCGCAACACGACTGCATGGCACTGAACTAAATCACTGTATTTTAATTCCACATAAAATCCGTATTTTATCGTATCCTACATGTCATGGTCGTTTCCTGTTGTTTTAGTACACATATTGTGTATGTATGCTGGCATACCGATACCAGTAGAGATAGAACGCGTTGCAAAAAACTGTTGTAATTATCCACGTTGTTCACAATGCGTAGGATTGAATCAAACCAGGGAGACCTCTCAATAATGTGCTGGTTGTGTCCATAAAGCTGGACGGACACAGTGTAATTGTCAGACCTACTTACATCATACTAACGGGACGGACCATGAATCTTATTATTTTCCTCTTAGCCAATAGTGAATCATTTTATGGGAGTATTAATAAAAATGACCTGTGTAACATCATAGGTATTTTAAATAATCATACTTATTTTTATTTTAGGAATAAGGAAAAAGTAGTCTTGTTTAATAAACAAAACGGTCTAATTATCGATAAACTTGGGAAGACATTGATTAAAACTTACGAATAGTTGAAATGTGACAAAACAACTGATAGATAACGTACCATTGAGACGTGAGGACCTATGCGGTAGTTCAAGTGTACTCCAACGTAAAGATTTCACGGGTTTGTGTTCTGTATCACTGGTATCTCCACTTAAAGACTTGGTGCACTTTAAAATGTTTCTTTTCTGTGCCAAGTTCAGCACCGGCAAGGAAGAATTGAAATCTTCTCCAGAATTTTGTGCTTGAACAAAGGGTGTGGGAATTAAAGATTTACTGCTTACTGAATGTTTTGTTGCATATGCCATGTTTTTATTCAAAGAATCGATGTCATTTAAATCTCGAATAGAAGATCCCTCATAACCTGATTCGGAATTATTGGAACTCGTGACATCAGTTTTTTCGCTCTCAGTTACGTTTTCTTCTCTTTCAGATATTGACATATCTTGAATCTTCCCTATGATCCTTCGAATATCATATTCTTTATTTTTTAGTTCTTCTGGTATACTTGTTGAAGAAGGATGCTCACAGATTTTAATATCTTTAATGTCAATATATGTTTTAGGTGTTGAAGTTTCAATTTGAACATTGTATTTTATTTCGAAGTCATCTTTGCTGTCAGTACGGTCTTGTGAAGGAGTACTTGGAGATTCTAAAGATGTGTTTCGTGCCTTTTCTTTTTGAGTATATTTACATGCGGTTTGAGAGTCTTCCTGATCGTCGTCTGGCAAGGGAACATTTAAATGCTCTAAAGGCACACGGTCTTTTTTGTCAGTTAAAGTCGATTCACATGTTGAGTTTTCCGATTCCTCCTTACATTGTTCAGACAATGTAATAGTCGGAGATTCAGACTGACATGACACATTATATTGTTTTATTACCGGAGTACATTTAGGCTTTGAAAAAATGTTTAAAGATTTTAAAGATACCTTCGATTTCTTAATGAATTTGTTATTCCTTATAGATTTTGAGGTGACCGAGACCTCCTCACGTTGTTCCCGCAATGTAATTTTTGGAGATTCATAAGACACGTTGTGTTGTTTTACTATTGGAGAGCATTTAATTATTGAATCAATGTTTGATGATTCGAAAGAGTCATTGGATTCCTTATTTATTTGGTTATTCTTTATTGATTTTGAGGTTCCCGAGTCCTCGTCTAGTTGTTCCGGCAATATAGTTTTGGGAGATTCATAAGACACGTTTTGTTGTTTTACTATTGGTGAACATTTAGTTTTTGAAGCAAAATTAGATGATTCAAAAGAGACATTAGATTCCTTATTTACTCGGTTATTCCTTATGGATTTAGAGTTTTCCGAGTCCTCCTTAGCATGCGCAGGCGATGTAATTATCAGAGATTCACAAGACACATTTTGTTGTTTTTTTATTGGAGAACTTTTGATTTTTATAGAAATGTTTGATGTTTCGAAACAGACATTCGATTCCTTATTGATTTGGTTACATTTACTGTTTGAGTTTTGAGAGCTGTCTTGTCCGTCAAAATGCGAGGTGCTTTCTTCTGTTTCCGTCTCAGTAGATTCACTTTTAACATTTTCTAAATCATCCTCCTCATCCTCAGGCAAGGCAGTATTTGCAGCTTCAATAGCTATAATTTGCGCTTCGTCTTCTTGAACACATACACTTTCCTGTTTTTTAGATTCTTTGACTAGTTTATTTTCAATTTTCTTTCCAACAACATAATTTTCGCGCACTTTCTGTTTTAATGGAACTGTTTTAGGCACTGACACTTCCGAAGCCAAAATAGAATATAACCTAAACTTTCCCCTATTTTCTTTCCGAATTTTTGATAACGGAAGTTCTAGTTCCTGTTTATCATCTTTATCTTCATTTTCCACATTGAAACAACTCCAGCACGACATTTCCACATTATTTTTCTTTACAATTTGATTACTGACACTGTTCTCAGTCATTTTATATAAACTAGAATAACACAATATAAAAAAAAAAATAGAACAGGTATGAAGCCTCAGAGATCATAAACTTGACTAAACATTGTCAAAGGTGTCGAATGCTTAAATAACAAGATCGTTAGGTAGTTCCATAATGCATATTAATTATTTTTAAGTACCTATTCATTTTAATAAAATATTGCGCAATATTATTTAGAACAGTCTCGAAGAATATTCCGTCCAGTTTTGAAATGTTATGTAATAATGTAACAAACACCTTTAAAATAATGTATTCAAACTGATGAGGAGGAAATAAGATATACCTGATATTTAGATTTTTAAAATTAAAACAATAAAAAAATATCGTTAAACAGCAAGTGCCTACAAAAACTAAAGCAAAACATAAAAGTGGTCATACTGGTTTGATGCACACCCGACAGCCAGCTAATTGTTGTTGACGCGAGGTCACAAGTTCACACAAATTAGTCCCAAGCTTGATTTGTACAACGTAGTAGTGTTACTTTTTACTGAATAAATATAGGTAATTATTTTTAATATCAGTACTATAATGGCAGAAATTGTTTAGGTTTTCATCATCGTCTTTGTTGGCAGCCTTGGTCTACCCAGTGAGTATGGGCCTCTTTGGGATTTATTTAATTTAAATTTTCTTAAAATTAACATGAATCTGTGCCAGGGCTAAACTAGCGATTCTTGTAACCATACAAAGGATTTCAACAAATATTTTTATTTAACCAATTTAGTTCAATTTATAGGTGTTATTTGCATAATTATAAATTTGCATATACCGAATGGTCGTGTTATTTATGTTAATAAAACTATAAATAGAGCGGGTTAGATTCCCGGCTAAAACATCCGCAAGTAAGTCCTTAGTCATAGGAATGTGTTTACGGTCGTCTTCATATAATTTGAAAGAATCGATGATGATGATGAAGGTTTAACAAAATTAGTGTTAATTACTACTACTATGAGAGGCTATTTGTTAGGTTCAAAAGATGATTTGTTTAAATTCTCTGTTAAATATACATAAAGGACTTAACAGTAACACCTTCAATGAATTCCGCCTTATTGGCACTCTCTCCCGATAGAAAACGCAGGTGCGATCTTCCCTTTCATTCAAGTTACCGTTTTAATCAATGAATTCTTTTTATCTACAACTGTACGTTTTTTAATGTTAGAAAGACTTTAGTGTTGTTACCGTTAAGGTTGAGTTTTGAGTGGCGTAGAAAGGAGATCAAAACAAAAACCATGTCACGAATGCGTGTGGACATAGCTATTGTTCGCATAATGTCCGCTGTGGCGTGCAGCAGGTCCAAAACGATGTCATTGTCACTTCACAGTATGTTGCTCTCTCTGACAGACATGTTACCTTTCTAATCATGTTTGTTACTCATACCAAATCATCAATCAAGATTTCATTACGGCATAAGTACTCAATAGGACAACTTGTTAGTTTCGTAACTTTATGTATGTAGGATAGAAAAAATGTAGGTAACTGATTCGAGTGATAGATCGTGTCCCTAATATCATGTACTGTCATCATGAGACATCATCACACTCGAGCGATAAATTGACATAATTAATTATCATCATAATTCTTTGAGGATAGCACATCAATTAAGTATACTGTGGATACCAGTATTCAATGACTATGTTCATCAGTATGATTGCATCAACCAAAAATGTCAGACATCGATAAAATAACAAACATTTAATTGCCTCGCCGTTGTTTAACCAATGTTAACTACAAAACCAATTAAGGTTGCTATTAATTTAAATGAGGAAAATGTCGTGAGGAGAGTTTTGAGTATGAATGTCGATGACTATAAGAGTAGGGGAAGACCAAAGAAACCATGGATGGAATGATATGGGTAGAAAGGGGGTGACTGTCGAGATGACGACTAATAGAGAAGTATGGAAGAATAAGACATTTTGCGCCGACCCCAAATAAATTGAGATCAGGGCAGGAGAATGATGATAGGTATAAAAATGCAATGGCATAAACTATAATAAATGACCAACTTCATCTTTTAAGAAAATGGTCTGCCGACAAAACCAAGCATCACGAACGAAGTAGAAAAATTTGCAAAACGTGTGAAATCTAAACGTTATCTACGTAGCCGTTGCCACAATGTGTTTGTTTCTCATAAGAAGGTAACCAAGTATATTCACTTTCCATTATTCGATTACAACAGTAGTAAGCGAGAAATAAACCGTGTGATTATTGTGGCGATATGCAAAATCATAGCATTTGTGCAACCTGGTGCATTACCGAGAGTCGAGGCTGCAGCGATAAGAGTTACGAAGTTGATTATTTTCCATTACAAAACACTATGACCTAACCAAAACATTGAAGAAAATACAGGGTCAAATTAAATTAGCTAGTGAAACTCCACAGACGTGTTGGGTATCGATATCTAAACATAATATTATGACATAAAAAATATAGTAGATGATATTATTTTTTGGGGTCAACGACCGCAGGTGGTGTAGTTACGTTTAAAAATCAGGTTATTTTTGTTTTAACTTCACAGACGTGATGAGTATAGTAATTTTAACATTATAAAACAAAATAAAACTGTTCTTCTCAAATTCAAGTAAACACATTACCAGCGGTCGTCGACACCAAAAAATATCATCGAATCGCTTTTTTTTTGTTTTATCATTTTGAGATATCTATGACGTCTGCGCAGTTTCGCTAGCTTATTTACTTTGACCCTGTATAAGCAATCTTTAAAATAAGAAAGTGTTTGAGCAACTTCTTTTGTTCAAATATTAATGTTAAGATCTAGATCCGGTTTAGTTACCCGTCTGTGTGTACAGCGAATAACTTTCAAAGCTTAGCGACTTACTACTACTGTGTGAACAAAAGCCATGATTTCAATTAAATGGATATTAATGACAGGTTGCCAGTTACTGTCCAATACATCAAGTGAAATATAACGACAACAATAAATACATTTTCTCTTGCTCACGGCGACATATAACTGAGCGACAACGACATATAATTATTGTCCGAGTAAATGCTACAGTGGATACTTAAAACCAAGATTTCACTATGCAAAACATTAGTCAAGTCTTAGCTAACAAACAAACACTTACAAAGTGATTATAAGTAACCGTTTTAGCAACTGTTTTTGAGATTTTTGTAACAGCAATCGAATATAATTTCATCAGCTATCACACCACGCAAAATGCTAATGTGTTGTTTAAACAACTGTTACTGCTGCTGTGGCCATGGCCTGAAATCGATATTGACCTTAAGTAGACGTAATTACTTCAAACACAATTGTAGCACTTCAAGCTGCTTATGAATAGGAGATAAACATAATTATATACATAATTATTATAGGCGAAATTACGCCATGGTGAGAGGTGGGAGTGGAGAGCAGTGGTGCTCCGTGGTAAAGGCCCCGACTTACGAGTTGTAGATCCTGATGGTGAGAGTTTGAACTGAGTAAATAATTTCACCACTACTGCTCTCAAAACAGTGAAAGAAAACATCGTGAGAAAACTGGCATGTCCTATAGCCAAAAATTCGAAGAAATGTGACGTGACATCTACCAACCCCCCTAGGCCTGCGTGGTGGATTACAGCCCACTCCCTCCCGAAGAGAGAAGGCCTGTGGCCTGTGAACATTATAGGCTGGTTATGCTAAGCCACGGTATGTCACATAATGCGGTCATAAGTTAGAACAACGTTGCATTTTGTTTTACAATACTCGGTTTCAAGGCAATATAAATCCTGATGGGGTTCTAAACTTGGTATATGACATCATATAAAAGCCTGTTTTGTCTTTGGGAGGGTCACACAAGCTTCTTCTTTGACATTTAAGGAAACATAATTGATTTAATAGTTGTTTTATTGTTCCTTCGTGGTTTGGATACGCCCCAAGTGTGAATCGACTATTGTCTATTAGTTCCAAGGGTTGAATATGTAATGATGAGTTAGGAAGATCGGTTTATTTTATGTATCAAAAAATTACGTCATCAGTTGCCTTTCGATATTAAATAATATACAAGCAGGTTATATGCCATATTGGGGCTTGTGGCTAAGTAATAACAGCCGCACGGTTTTTATTGATCAAATCTCTATATACAAAATCCCCCTGCCTCGGAAAGCACGTTAAGCCGTTGGTCCCGGCTGTCATTCGTGGATCTTTGACAGTCGTTAGAAGCCCGGAAGTCTGACAACCAGACTTTCCAAGGGGTATCGTATTACCCAATTACTGGGTTTTGGAGGTCAGATATGCAGTAACTTCATGTAAAATACTGGTATTCAGCTGCATCCGGTTAGACTGGAAGCCCACCCCAACATAGTTGGGAAAAGGCTAGGCAGACGATGATGATATGCCATATTATTAAAGTGTTGGTAATCGTATTACAAGAAGCAGTTAAACTACAGTAAGCATTGTCTAAAGTTCCAGAAAAAAAAAACAAAGTAAGGATGGCGATGTTCACCAGATTGGAACGAGGCGTAAAAACTAGCCTAAAGTGATTTACGCTTACTTACCAAAACGAGTTTACTGTTAATGTATTCATTTTATACATATTTTTTATATACAATGTAACTAACGATGTTTTAATGTAAGGTTTTAAAACAGATTGCATGAAATAAGATTAATCCAAAAACGTATTAAGTTATCCTAAGGATAATTTTATTGATAGCGAGAACATGCCGAAAATTTTTCTATTATAGTTTCATTCATTTGCCAGGATACCCTTGCGTTATTAGTTATTATTATTGTATCAATAGTTCTTTGATTACATTCACCTCTATTAAAACATGGATTGTCCTATCGATTCTCACCACACCTTTGTTCTTTCAAACAAAACTTATTACCATGCTTATTACGTATGACACCCATATATGAAGTTGTTATGTTCTAATCTGCTATCACTGACGTTATCGAAATGCGTGGCGCGTGCCTTGAACGCATGTACGACGTCCAACTCGTGAGTGACGTCAGCCCAGGTAGTCGCGTTAGCCAGCTGCCTTGACCCTGAGATAAAGAATTGTATATTCTTCACTTTGCGAAAGGAAGTAGTCAATTTAACCGTCACGACCAGCTTCTGAAGGAGCAAAAAGGCTTTTAGACCTGGGTTTCTTAAGGTCATGGAAGAAATCAAATCAATTTAAAATAAATATCTAATGAATTTGAATTGCATATATTTTAGAGCAAGTTGCATATAGTTATGAGTAATGTGTAGCTGATCGTAAATGATAAGTGCCATAGAAACAAGGTTTCAGTAGGATATAAACGCTTGCTATAAGTACCACATTGTGCATTGAAGTATGTAATACGATAAAGCGTCAAATAAACATGGAAATGCTGTTTTTACTAAAGGAAGTACAGGATCCGTTTTGTAGAAGGTTTGTTAAGAACAATCTAGCTGAAGAGACGCGGAACTAATTAAAGAAATTAAACAACTACGTCAATTTCATGACAGAACTAAAAATAGAGTAGAGAGAGAAGCGTACGTCTTGAAGTGAGAGACCGGAACGCATGCTACATGCATCTTAATGCCCATATTTCTATGCTAGATACGATTATATGACGTATACTGGATGGAGAGGGCGAGCAATCGTAGTTTCTCTTTTCTTAGCGCGAGTGTTTGTAAATACTCGGTTACAATGCAACAGAACAATGGCGCTACGAAACTTCTGTTAGATAAATGGTTGATAAACTGCTTATAATCGTTTCGAGCAGTGGATATCAAAACATGAATGAATCATCTGTTCATTTAAATGAACTGGAATCAAGTAGGTATAGGAAGCATGAACGATGATGAATCTTTCTGTTTGTCGATTTCTGAAGCATTAAATAATCTGGAAATCTACATTGAATCTGAGTTATATGGAAATCTACTGGGTGGACTTTTATGTGGTTTATCACAAGAACAATCGATGAGTCAATTCACCACAAAATCATGAAAGGAGAGGTATACACCGGGGTTTTTTTTTTTCCTCTGAATGGTGGAGATAAAGGAAACCTCCAAATGTTTTATAATGGCGATTAGGTTAATCGTATCGTAGTTATGATTTAATATTATTCTTTAATAATGAGAATAAAATTAATTTAAGAAAATTTTAATAATAACCAAACATTATATAATTGTATTTGTAATTTATTTATTTATTACTTTAAATTCTGTTGTAAAAAATACTATTATTTTTTATGGGCCAATTCGTTCATGGTTGCATTTATTTAAACTACCAAAACTACTGGCTATAGCGGTTACGAGTAAATGATACAAATAAATATATTCGTGTCAAGTAGAAGGCTACATGCGTTTATTGCACAGTAGCTGCAATGTTTTTTGTTTTTATAGTGGACGGGTTACCCACGAATAACCGTTAACGAAATCATTTAAAATCTGGCTCGGAGATACATTTAGCAACGCATTCAATTGCATTCGTCTTTAGCGTTTTCTAGATTACTGTCATGGTATGATTTCTTTTAAGGCTTAGGTCGTGCGGTTAGTCTACAACTAAGTGCACGATCGATAATTTCGTTTAGTATATTCTTAGATTTCTACTGTTTTTTCTAGTAGTTCTGCAATCTAATAATCAGATTAGTGTTTTTGTTAGAATTGTCGTGTCTAACAACAGGAAATGGATGTTGTCAGTTAAAAGCCCACCTGGTTCATTAAGTTAAAATGAGGCTGTTTTTATATAAATTGATTGTATCTTTGTCGAGTGTTATCCTTATTTAAAATGTTCTTAGGCTATATCATATAACGCTGACGTTGTATTTTGGTACGAGCGCATACAAAGTCGACATCAGGCTAATTGTTGGCCCATAGCTTGCAGATAAAATCAGTTTTTCTTGGAAAATGATGCATTACCTGGTATAATTAAGATAAGAATAATCCTTATAATGTAAGTTAATTTTTTGTAAATTCTTAATAATATGCATATAGACTTTTTTTTATCTCAGTTCTTTGTTACTCGAACTACTTCTTCCTACTTTTTATGAACCTACACTATATTCTCTAATTATAATTTATTCATTAATATAACACGAGGAAGGGAATTAACTCGAAATGAGGCGTACGAATTGTTCGCACATGTACAGTTAGCAAAATGAATCAGAGTACAGTTTGTAAATCCACGGAGCATAGCGAAGACAAAACTAAATTGTTAACGAGTTTAAAAAAAAAACAAAAGCTAAAAATATACTTAAAATGGGTTAAGCTGAAAGTCATATTACTACTTTTGTATACTATAAAATGCCTTTGAAACCACATCTCAATTTGAAATAAATAGACAGAAACAATAGCAGTATTCCTTGAATATAAAATTTTACTGTTTAAAAAAAAATATTACGTCATTTTAATGCATGTTTTCAAATAGCACAATTTATTGAATCAATAAATTCAGATACTGAAACAAATCAGCGATATTTCTATATAACACAAAATGTCAACTATTGTTTCTCGTTGAAGTCTTTTGTTAGAAGATGGAGGTATGAAGTTTCTTCATTAAAATTTTCGGTTTTTTTAGTGTCAAAAAAACTTAACTAGTAAATATTTTACCATGATTAATTACTAGTAATTACATACTCTTAAAGTGTCAATTATTATTTCATAGATGTAAATGATTATTTTCTTCATCTTCATTTCCCAACTGTGTTGGGGTTGGCTTCCAGTCTAACCGGATGCAGCTGAAAACAGTTTTTTACACGGAGCGACTGCCTATCTGACGTCCACAACCCAGCTACTGGGTAACTACTACTTACTAGCTACTTGGTAAGACTGGCATAACATGCTCTCCGAGACACGAAGGAGTCTTCTTGGTATGTAATGGATCGGCACCCATCCACGAACGGAACTCCGCAAGCGTTGCTTAACCTTCAAGATCGACCCGTGGGACTGTTCTTATTTATCCACGAGCCCCTCAAATGATTATTTTCTTCATTTGCAGAGTATACACACAAAATAATGAGCAGTAAAATGTAAATCAACACAAATTGAAAACTTACAACGCAAAGTCAATAGAAGTTGCACGTAACCTCAAGCAAAACCGTAACCGGCCATTATGACTGCGGCTCCCATAACACAAGTTAACACCTCTAATTTAAAGGTGCTTACGCTTTAACGACATTAAGTAGTAAGTACCTCAGCATCAGATAGAAAGTAACGGAGACGTAAACATGGATGAATGTAGTTTCCCATGGCGAGAAAGTGGTCTCACAACAAACCTTTGCCGACATCCATCAACGTCGGCTGTTACAAAAATTACGTAGTCACACAGACTCATTATTATTCATAGTTTAGTGCTAAGAAAGTAACAGTCTACTGTTATGATTCACGTAATCTTATTGATGATACCTCTCTCAATTTTCGCGATGAAATCATCTTCAAGTAACGTGTAATTTTTATTAGTACATTGTCTGTGACCTATTCTTTTCATTTGTGAAATAAAATTGCATGTTTTCTAACATTAATTTTCAATCGGCGGCGATAGAAAGCTAATCAAGTAATTATGTATGTAATTATTTTAATAGCTGTTTGTTAATTGATTATGTAGGTACGTTTTATAGAAATGCGTAGAAATAACCATTTGGTGGAAAAAATTATAGAATACATCCTCAATTATGCATAAATACTTTTAGACATCTATGTAGGTACACTAATGTATGTATAGCAGCTAAGGTAACCTACAGTTTGAACTAGCAGCCGTAGCCAGATGTGAGTGACTCAAAGCTAATTCCTGCTAATGAGCTAACTGTTAGCAATTTCTACCAACCAAACAAAAGAGAACTTAAGAAGTTACCTAGTGAAAAATGTTACTATTTTGTTAAAGATTATTTAAATGATAGTTTCTAATCTATTTGTGTTATATTTTAATTTTGTTACCTATGCTTTTTTTTCTGTCTTAATTGTGTTATATATTTCAAATCTATATTTTATTTTGTACGCCAATGGTGGCAAATCATGTTGAAACTCACATAATATTTTCACTTCTACATCCACATTTGCATGTATATGTATAATGTTACACATGTTTACAAATAAATATATCTTTATCTACTAATTGTACTTGAAACAGTCGCAACTCATCATGTGAAACATCCGGAATCTCAACTGGTTTCTATTTCTACCATTAGCTGCACCACGTTCAGCTGCTCACGCCTAGGTATTTACATTAGCCATAACCATGTTTTGGCCTTAAATTTTATTAATGACTAAACATTTATTTTTAATTTTCCAAGTCTCGTTAAGCTGAAGGCCCGTAAGATATATCAAGTTGAACAGAAAGTTGCGAAAGACACTATCTCTGAATGCTCTCAGATAGCGCGACGCGTGGGTGGTGTAAACATGTTTCGTAACTTGCATGTCAACAGACAGCGGCTTTTTTCAACAATTAACATACACTCGTCATTTGTATAACCATGTACACTTACTTATACGTTGCCTCGTAATCAAAGTATGTATAGCTGTAAAAACTACATCGTTATCTATGAACTAAGTCTAGTTCTCTGAAATAGGTAGGTAATATAATGTTTAACAACACACAATCTAGTTTCCGTAATGTGATGTGGAGGAATATTTCGACGCAATATTTTAGTTTTTTAATATGTAGTTTTAGTTAGTATAGGATATTATATTTTTATTTTAATAATTTGTAACTTATTTAGTATTAGAAGTTTGTAAATATTATGATAATATCTAAACATAGATACATATAAATTGATGTCTAGGTTAAAAGTTTCCGTAACCCAATTGAAAATTTATTTTCAATTGTGTGACGTGTCGATTTCTTGTAACACATACGGTGTAACATTCAAATCGATTTTCTACTATCAAGAATTTGTAAAATTCAAATCAAGCAGTAATTTAAAATTGCACGTTTCGAAAGTTATTTCCATAATCTAAACTGGTATACGACTTCGATTCAACGGATTTGTGGGCTATAAAGTAAACTTGTAGATATTCGTTGTCAATCAATATTTATGTTACGGCTTGTTAAGTCTCGAAAATTGTTATTTGAATAAGGTCGTGCAATAGTTCTGGGAATATTTGTAAATTAAAAACCAATTGGTTTCAACAACTAAACTTGAACTAATCGCGATTAAGGTGACCCGAGAATCAAATCAACTAAGGAGTCACTGTCACAAAAATATTGGAACATTATATTCAGAAGCGTACTGTGAGTCAGATTTCAAATGCTGTTTTCATTTATTGATGGAAGCTAGTTCAATACAACTGAGATATATTCGTAGAACGTCAGTTAGTGCATTGAAGGAAGGTCTATATTTATTGTCTTAGAATGAACTCATCCGGAGACTTGCGTCATTTGGACTTGCAAACCGGTTGGCCTCGCGTCGATCTGCACTTTTAGAATTTTTCCTTACAGAACAATGTTATATGAATCTCAATTCTCAACTAAAGTTCCATTAAATACTCCAGATCTTTGTAAAATATGAATTATGATGCGTGGATAGATCAGAGTTTACAAAAACAATAATGTAGTTGGCGAAGCAGCTAGCAAACAAGCAATTGCCAACGGTATAATTACTTTAAACTGTGGAGCACGGTCTATGACCACCCCTCTGTAATTTCCCGACGATTTTTTTTCAGAACAATTCCTTACTGTTGTATAAGTATGCCTGAAACCTTAAGTAAGCAAACCCGCTTTGTGCTAAACGTTTGCGCACGCTGATGCGTCGCGTTACTTCATCGTGTGTACTCATTCCTCGTCTTGGTGCCGTGCTCACGACAATACTGGTATGCCTGTTTACAATATTACAATAGAGTTATATTACTCGACCTTTCATTGGTTGAGTGGCATTTCGGCTATTTTGAAACTCGGATCGTGACAAATCGCGCCTTGATCGATTTTAGAAGAAGTCGTCTCTCGATAGTCAGTACTATCCAGACGGGTTATTCGTCGTCTTTATAATTATTGACATTACTTGTTCGTGTTTACTTAATAACGTGGGATGTTGCGTACATGATTAGGTATGTGAGATGTTGTACAGTTGTACACAATGAAGTTGTGGATATACCGTTTAAAAAACTGGTTTAAAACTATGTGGTTGTACTGATATAGAATACTCTTTATTAGGTACACCATATAAAATTCAGATATAAATGTGCGCATGTGTATCGTGTTATAGAGCGTTAACTAACAAATATTGCACCAAGTATTCATGGATAAGACAAGAAACCTTTTAAAAACTTCAAAGAGAAAACATACACGGCGACGATGGTAACGTCCACCATATTTTCGAATTTAGCCTAAGGAAATGAATGGAATGTTGTAATATTCTGTAACACACTCATTACCAATTACGATCAGCTTATTAATATTTAACCGTAGGTAATTACCGTCTTTTTTATCCGCATACTTCGACACATCGGTAAGAAATAGACAAAGTGAAAGCATACAGCGTCGATAAAGTCATCGACAACAATTGGTCACATGAAGCCGATAAAAAATAATGCGGCCGTGCACAATGGTTTCCGAGTTTCATTTTTCTGTGACATGAAATGTGTGTACATTTGTATGACATGGATAGAAATAAATAGATGTAACAGTTTCACGCGATTAACCGACTATAGTGCGAGAAATCGATGCTACTTTATTATCCGATAAGATGCTTCTTAGAAACCCAAATCAACTGATATTCATTTGATACGAGTCATAACATGTTTCTGTACAGACGACAGCAGGTCAAGATACCCGAAACTGTCAAATTTTCCCAATCAACTATGACCTTAATGCTCTGGCGAAGTTGAAAATCTATTAAAGAAATTTGGAAGAATGTAGTAGCTTGATGTGCTGGCTCTTGATGTAGTCTAAAGATTTCTGCAAAAATAATAATATAGATGCGCAAATACAACGTATTTTTAAACACAAATCTATTCATTTATCGGCATATTATCTTTATACACAAAATTCACTGATGCCTATCTCCATTATCAGATATTTAAACGTCATTAAAATAGCATCATGAGACGATGATTATACGTCAGGAATCAGCTTAAATTGTACCAACATATAATTTATTTCAAAGTCCGCGTCTTTTATGGTTAATAGAGAATGGAACACTATTTAACATTGTCCTTGCATACCTTTCTTGTAATTTTAATTAATTACACTTATGTGTGTACTTCGATTGTGTAATTACGTTTGTATAAAATAATTTCGCAGGTTTTGGCCGTGTCTTTAACAGTACTCTACACGAACAATTGTACAAACAAGTGAGCTATAAACTTTACAATGTTCTGTAACAACGTACAATGAAAAGTGTGCAAAATCTGTAACTATTTCCGTTACATACACGAACAATGTTGTATTCGAAGGTCTTCATTTCGTAATAAGGTTTATGTTTAGTTATTACAATCTGCGATATTACTTGACCTTAGAAGATGCGACACAAATTGCAGAACTTAAAAAAATACTAATGTTTCTCTTAAGTACATACAGTTATGACTAAACGCTAATGCAATGTAACGTTATTTATTACATAACCAACTAGGTACTACAGCTAGACAAGACACAGATAACAAACAGTCTATACAATGACTAAAAAACTTGCACAGAAAAACCTGCCTTTTACAAACAAGGGAAACCGATGCATTGTTTCAAAAGCCGAAGGTATCAATGAATAAAGTGTCGCCGGTGCCCTATGTAACCGGATGAAGCCAAATAGCGGCCAGCGAGCGTGAAACCACCATTGGGTAAGCGGCCAAGATACGCCATGCGTACTTGCTGCTCTAGTCGGTAAGTTGGCTCATGACACTGGACACAATCGATTTCTTGTGTCGTAATTTAATGTAATAATTGGATTATCATTTTTGTAAAATGATGCTATTATGGTCGGAGCGTTTTCAATAAACTTACCTAAGTAAGTATTTTAATATTATAGGCGTTGGTAATCAGTCTCGGTTATATTTAAAAATAGTTTACATCACTTACGTAAGAGCGTTCTAAATATTTGCCTTTCAATTATTGATGGATTACTGGTGACTAATTGAAAATGTTTCAAGACAAACTGTTTGTTTTCCATGTCATTTTCTCTATGGAATGGTTCTCTTATTTGTGTAGTATTTATCTCTAATGGATTATAATATTTCTCGCTATGATAATTCAGTTTACCATTAAATGTCATTGCAATGTGAAGCCTCAAGGTTAGCCATTCATCAACATGTGGCATTTTAATATTCTATTCACGATAAACTTTACATACCCAGTAATAACACGTCAAAGTTCCTTTTAAATTATATTTTCTTTTGGACGAACCGTGAGCCGAAGGCTCAAAGACTAGAATATTTTGGCCATTGTTGAATGATTTACAACTTATGTGAGAGGATGTTGTACACAGACAACGAAGTATGGCGTACTTATTTAATAGTTCTCTGAAGCAAGAACAAGACACAATAGAAATTAATAAACGTGTATCCATTTTATTTTCTTTTCTGAGACTAACAAGTAACAAGTCATCACGACACCTATATACTTATATTTTTGCACAGAAAAAGCCTAAGTTTTTATCAGTTTTTTTTTATAAACAAACAACTTTTATATCAGTATATGGGATCTAAATTAAATGCATTTAGCAATATAATTAAAAAGGTAATTAACAATAATTTAATTAAATTCCGTTTAAAAGGACACACAGGCCAGATTAGTTTTGTCAGACGAAAACAAAAAGAAGAAACTGATAAAATATATGCGCAGTGTCATCGCCACAGACGGTTAGAGATCAAATCGATTATTTATCAAGATGATTAGGTTTGTATTTGCAATATGTGAAACACACAACTGTCCACTTTTATCGACTCTAATGTTGAAATTAATGATTTCTTTGAAGTGCTATCAAGCTTTGTATTATTGCCATTAGCAATTACCATTAACCTAATTTTAAAGGCGATCAGTTAGCAGGTTTTCTTAATTTATATTTTTTATATTATAGTTAAATGCTTTTTTATTTAGCCATATCTCCTTTCTATGGCTGTACGTTTTTAATATTTCTTTCATGTTCCTTACTAAATATTGTATAAATATTATTGCGTTGCCATGTTATAAGTAACAATGGATAAACGTTTATTGTATAATCTTCATCATCCGTTCAGTTGAAAGACGACCACTGCTGGATATAGGGCTCCCCCAAGCATCGCTACATCGACCGATCTTGTGCTCCTTGCATCTAGCGAATTCCTGCAGCTTTCACACCGTCATCGGTCCACCTCGTGGGAGGACTTCCAACGCTGCGCATTCTGGTACGCGATCACCACTACAGAACCTTTTAGTCCCTAAAAGTACTAAACTTCTACTAAAGAAACAAACATACTTATTAAAAGTTCTTTGCTTCTTCCATAACAGTAAAAAACTGAAAGGCCTTCCAGCGCAGATTTCTGTGTTTTCCTTTCAATTGCTGTGTTTTGCTTTCATGCGCAATCAAAGGTCGTTGTAAAGGCCGCAAACGATAGTAAAGTGAACAGGATACCTAAATCGCAAACTTAGCCAGCTAAATGTTACGTCAACCTTTAATCAATAGCCTACCAAGTACCGAATCAAGCGAGAATTGGACACATAATACATTTGCTGCAAAATTAGGACAAGGCCAGTACTTTTCGTTGCTTAAATAGTACTTAGTGCGTAAATGCATCGACAAATGAGTGAATGGCAGTGGTATAGAACTTTGCATTCGATTGCCGCAAAATGATTACGTCCGATAAGCCGGAAACATTGTAGTGAACAGGTTTTCGAAGTTTTGAAAGGTGTTACTTGGGTTACGTATGAAGTCAAGTATCAAAGTTTATTATGAAATCTATTTAAATAAGATCAAATGCTAATTAGTGATATTTTAGTTCCGTGATAAGTATTTATATTGTTTATCACAAATTATCACTCACCTGCTGATTGTGAAGAAACATGCATTCGGTTTTGTTTACCTATTAATGCGCAAATCACGTAGGTTTCAATACCTATCAACCTACATAGACACTGGTACGTAAGTACTGTCTTGAACAAGGTTAAAAACAACAAATCATCTATACAAATAAATAAAACTGAAGTGCTTGTTTGTAATGTCAAAATAACAGATTTTTACTAAATGCAAATGAAAGTATATACGGTACTTATAAAAACAAAGTTGAAATTTTTGTTCTGCCTGTCTGTTCCAGCTAATCTCGAAAAACGGCTGGACCGATTTTGTCTAGACTTTAACTGGCAGATAGCTGATGTTATAAGGAGTAACTTAGTTTACTTTCATTTCAGAAAAATGTCACGCGAACGAACTCGAGGACATCAGCTAGTTTTAAATAAAGTAAGCTTTATATTTCTTATGCGTTCTAATAGGTGCACAAAAATTCTTAAAGAAAAGCTCCTAAACAGACTATACATTATACAAAGCGTTTAACCCTACTGCAATTCTTATAGTATTTACTTATGTAAGAATATTTTTCTACTGCCAACCGTGAGCATCTTTTTCCAAAGCCAATATAAAATGTAAGTAGGTAAACACGAATGCAAGAAACACATCACAGACCGCATGCAACTTATGCTGATGCCCCACTCGAAATGTCTCATGGCTGTGCCGATGAGGAAGCATTAAGGTCAGCTGTTTACCGAGGAATGTAGTCAAGAACGGAGAAATACTCTGTCTTAAACAGTTAGGCCTACTTTTTAGCAAAGCATTCGGTACCGACCGTGACGCTACAGAAACAAAGGCGGTTTACCTAATGACGCGTCCAATTCATCAAGTTCTAGAAACTGAGGAGTTGTTATAGAAATGTTTTAAAAACAGCTACGTTTTTTACTAGGGTTGGCAATGATCATTAAGTTATAGGTACAGTTTTAAAGAAGTAAATGCCTCCCCTAATAATGAAAGTATGTAGTTGTATTACGGTAACTTAAAGACGAATCGGGGAATAAAAATAAGACAGTGAAAAATTCAGGACATAATCGTACGATAATACGAGCATTAACAAATTTGCGTCATCGGTGGCAGCTCTGAGGTCATTTTGATTGCAAGTTTTGGGACACAGAAGGCAGGATAGGAGGTCTGCGCTGCCCCCGACGACGTCGTGGAAATGGCAAAGTTTACAGCCAACAAGATTTGAGAAAATCCGTGCCGTGACACGGAGAAGAACAAAGAAGCACAAAAATAAGTTTGCAAATACAAGTGACCATACAGCAAACTGCACAATATTATAGGTGTAGTACTAATAGGTCAACACAATGCAGTTCTTAGAAACCCTAAGTATTCCTGGAATCCATATAAATTCCGTAAAAGCATTCTGATGTCCGTCAAGCGCTCGACCTATGTGCACGGTTTGTCTACACTTTCTTCAGTCCATTAACCCGCAGTTCTACAAAAGTTAATTAAAACTGATCATCAAGACCATAGGGTAATCGATTATGTCATCATAAGGAAGTGAACTACTTCCTTCCTATAGCAAACATTCACTCACAGCAAAGTTGTTTTCTATAATAGATTCATACGTAATCGAAATATAGTTTAATAGTCGGTTGCTATCACAGAAAATTGGTTTCAGCAGTAGTGATGTAAGTAGCGAATTAATTAATAAATAAGAATAAATAAAATGTGATTTCAGCGATTTTGTTTTTAAACGTCACGTCTCCTTGATTTCACTGAGGAATTCTAACCTTTTACTTGTTTTGTATAACAGACCAATACTGGCAACTATATTTTAATTAGGAATTTGAGATAATTTTCAAGTTATGGAACAACCAACTGAATGTCATGCTTAACAAAGTTCAAATTACATTGCAATCAAAAACTTAATTAATTTGCCCGTTCTTCTCCATAGAGATTCAACTTTTTGGAATGGGCAACTTCAACTTTCTGACTAACTGACCGACTATTAAATTTTGACAATTCAAAAGTGTCTGTAAATGGTTTAATTGAAATAAATGATTTGAGTTTGAGCTTGTTAGGACCTTGTTGGTTACTCAAAAATCAACTTAGAATACATTTTACTAAAGCAGATAACTGATTAAGTGGCGATGGAATGTAAAGTATCTGAGTTTATTAACACTGCTACAACGACTTGTTTATTATTGACTCTGCGGGGTAATTGCAACACACTTTCAGTAGCAATGGCTTTCATTTTGACAGTTCAACAACATTCATTGCGTTATTTACGTTCTTGAGCAGACAAAATTTTATACGAGGCAATGGAATACACTATACATATCACATGAATTCAGATTGTGATTGAAAGTGTGTTACGCAATTAGTATGCTAGCTGAAAAACATTTAACACTGCAATCACCTGTCAAAATATAAGCAATTAAAAATGACGAGACCTAGTAAGGCCTTTTATTCGACGGTTTAACCAATATTTTATGTGTAATTGTAAAGTAAATGATTACAATCCGGAATTGTATAGGTAAAGTTACATCACATACCTATCATGTAATATTTCAAGAATTTATTTCGATTTTTATTAGTCTTGTTATTAAAGATTGCTCATAACATAACCATTATTCTCAATTTGTATTTCCACCGTATACGCACGTTTTAGATTCAGTGCATTTTTTCGTAAGCACAGCGAAAGGTATGCGGTGCATTGAACGTGACATTAAAAGCAATGAGTTGCACATTTCGATGAAATTGCTCACCCATTGCGTCACAGTAAGTATTCTGAATGTTAACTGTGCCAATCTTCTGTGATCTACGGAAGTTTGTAGTTTTAGATAAGCTTAATCACAGTTGTAGGTTAAGTGACGTACGTTTTGTCAGCGGGGTTATTGCGTAACACAATAACAGTAGCAATAGCTTTCATTTTGACAATTCAACTACATTCATTGCGTTATTTACGATGTTGGACAGACACATTTTTCCAACATCTGAACCAATGGATTAGTTATCCTTCAAAATGATACAAATTGAGATTGATAGTGTGTTACGCAATTAAGGTGGTTCTCTTACGATGATTCATTTACTATCTTCAGGACCATTTATATCTGAGGGAAAAAAACGAAAGACTTCGAATACGTTCGAGAACAAAGCCTTGTATTCAATAGTAGTTTGGAGTTGATGGGAAAACAGTCACGCAATACTTAAAGTGGGTTAAAGAAATACGAATGCAACAATGATACTTTGTAAACGCGAGCGATTTGCTCCGGTCATGGACACTGGCGAGCCATGGGAAATTGAAGAAGGGCACAAACAGAGGCTCGTGTTTGTTCGAGCAATTTCAGACGCTTCCTGACTTAAAGAAAGGTAACCTGGTGGCATTGAAGTATACGATGCTTCAATATTAAATACCGAACCAGTTGTTTTAAAATAACTGTTGCTACCAATGTGTAGGTAGGTATTTGCATTGTCTCGTGCGCAAGCAAAACAGGTGTATATTTTTATAACAGTGCAGGTGTATATTTTTCATAACAATTCATACAAGTGCATTGGATGAACTAAAATAAATTCTTACACATTGTTTGGTTATACAACCTGTTAAATTGTGTACATAGGTACTTTAAATTAAAAATGTCGTCGTTTATTCCAAAACGGGATGATGATATAGTTCAGAGTTAATGAGCTGATTGTCAGAATGTCTCATTGATGTCATTGAGAGTGAGTGAAAATAACTTTTGAAACTGTTTAGAAAGTATAAAGCTCAATTCATTATCCCATTAACGAGGTTTATAATTAGCTACCTCGTTACGTAACAAGGCGTATTTTAATTAACTTTTAGCTGTTAGTTACTGTTATGAACAATCGTGACAATTCATTTACAGCTCCATTGTCTTTTCGTGGAGTCTACAACATGTTAAATTGTCATGACAAATAAAATTTCCAGCACATTAAGAGGCTCGTTTTGCGTGAGTCTCGAGAATAAATAAAATGCAGTAATATTTTCTGTCTAACTGTGTTTCTCATGACCTTCCCTGCTTGCGAAGTGAGCACATAACGTAATAAACCACTGCTAGTTTGACCGTTTTTATTACTTGAAATATAAACTATAGTAAGTCGAGGAAAGCTTTTTCTGTGGAAACGGATGTTGTGTTTCACGGACGTATCTGTGATAAAGTATTATTTTTAATGACAGTATGTAACTGCGCTGTAAAACTGAGGAGTTGCCTCCATCGGAATAGAGTTTAATATCCTTAAAATACAAAAGAGTTTCAAAATAATTATGGTGTTTTATATCGTTGAGGGTTTAATAAGCTTAAGAGCTTCCGGATTCGCGAACGTTAATTAAAATCAGGTTTGTTCCTGGGACAATGTTCCATGCCGTCTTTGCATCTTATTATTGCAACAACCATTCTTCTTTAAACTGATACTTTATAATATAGAAAATAACAGAAGGCGCTTACGACCCAACAATCACTGGGGCACCTGCCTCTCTTTTTAAGAGCGGATTAAAGCTAGCTGAACTGTTCTATTTGCATTTGCGTTTTATGGTTTTACCTGTAGACACAAGCTTAAACAAAAGATAACTTACCCTGTAGACTAGGTGCAGACGCGGGCGCAGTAGGTGGTGGCTGCAACGGCGTGGGCGGCGGCCTGCGCCTCCTAGGCACATGTAACCCCGGCGCTGACGCCGCCCGAGTCGCCGTTCGGAACCCGGGCGCACGGTACCGGGCCGACTTCACCGGACCAGCCGGTACTGTGTTCGTACCCGTGATTGACGGCAGCCGGGGTAGGGAACCGGCGCGTTGTTCTTCCTCCGACTGGGAAGATAGAGTTATGTTAGTTTATGGATAGGTTCTTCTTCGATTCTTACTATATGAGAGTGCTTTGGTGAAAATATTAGCCAGTCAGCAAGGTGGTGGCGGTGCTCGTTGTTAATTGCTACCTACAGATACAGTGTGAGGTAGTTGGGAAATAAGATTTATCAAAACCTTGATAGATACTACCCATGGTCTGAAATCCTGCTTTAAGCCCCCGCGATATTCAGGAACCCTTTCCCTAAATTGGGATGCTAAAATAAGAGAAAAGGAGGATGATTGTGATGCTTTTTTTCCCTTTAAAAAAAGCATCACGTAAATATCGGGCCCTAAATATCGTGTAGTATAACAGGGGTTTTAGGCAGTCGTGCATGAGATACTCTTTATCGCTAATTTAAGTTTGCGAGGTTTAAGTAAAACTTTTTATTACATAATTAAACAACGCCTGTCTTTAGTACAGACGTACAGACCTTGCGAAGTCACTGTTTTGTTCTAAAAAACGAGCTCCCAGTACTTGTTCAGCTTCACAAACCGGCTAGAACTATTGGACCACCTAAATTCATTCGAAAAATCACCCTTATGTGGCCAAATATCATAATACAAGTAATAAAGGCGAAGAAGACAAGCTTCGACGAGGTAGGGACACTTAAGTAATTAGGTTAAGTGTCTTTTAAGGGGTGATTGCTATTAGCTGAGTCATTTCAAATAATTGTGTTATAAGTTATAACTAATGACGATAAGACGATTACCTTATCTGTTAAACGTCAAGTGCTACTTATCTACAATTCGAAGTTCTGTGCAGGTGCCACTTAATCCACCTGTCAGTGCAGTAACTATTTACTAAGGTTATTAGGTCGATAACTTAGTTTAGTGACTCTCTGAACACTGTTTTCATATTATTAATAAAGATACATATTACAAAAAAATACATGTTTTTGAGAAAAAACGTGTATTTTTTTATAAATACATGTTTTTGAGAAGAAAAATGTTTTTTTTGTATTTATTGATATGGCACTTCAGCGACTTACACACTAAAACATACAGAAAAAAATCACATACAGTTTTAGGTATTCTGAATTCGTCACTTACAACAGCATTAATATTTGTAAAGTAATTTTGAGAAAGAAAGTGCAAGCAAAAACAAGCTCAGGGGCGATGACTGCAGAGGTAAAAATAATTTAAAAGTTTCTGATTAAGAAAGTAATATTATGTTAATTTTGTTACCTATTGCCCTTTTTCTAGGTTTAGTATATAGAAAGTCGTACGTGCTTATCAACAATAAATAATATAGTACGCGCATACACACAATGTATTGTAATTACGTTCAATATTTACATCACTATGCATAGCTAATGCAATTGTAACCTGTAACCAGATTAAATTCTATAGAAGTATAAAACTATATTATAAGTAGTTGTACTACTGATTACTTTTCATAAGTACTTATAGTTAATTGGCACGTACATATAAACTTAAGTGTGCTAAATATAGGGAATTTTATGTCCTAATTAAAAAGCAATAATAAGTGCGTGAAATCACATTAGTTTCGTTCACATTATGAGTGTCACATTTACTTACAATAATGTGTAAACTAATAATCGAACAGATTATTAATTTAAGTGGTTGGAATTGCACATAGAAGTAATCTGATCTTTTGAGTACCGGGAAGGTCTTGGAAAACTTTAGTCTAGCACAGGAGTAGGGCCTTGCTTTGCAGATTTTTTATAAGGAACCTATTTTGGTGTACAACAGTGTTCATAATCTCAGATAATTTACATTCCATCGCCACTCTATCGTTATCTACTTTATGGCTGATTTTTCAATCGACAGATAATTTTTATTCGTGGAATAAAATTTACGTCTAACAGATTTTGTATGGAAGAACTGTCAAAAATTCAAAATAATTCCTCTGATAAAATTATCTGGCGTTGGAAAAAATCATGATTTTTGACTGTCAATTTGTAACAAAAAAGTCCTAATAAGTTTTTGGTTGCAATGGAATTTGAACTTTGTTAAGTATGACATTGTTATTTTTTTTTTTTTGAATTCTTTGTTTCATAATTTGAAAATGATCTCAAATTCTGATTTTTCCAACGTAAGATAATTATCGTAAGTATCCGAGGAATAGTTTTGAATTTTTGACAGTTTTTAGAGTTTTTTTTTAGACGTCAATTTTATTGTACGAATAAAAATTTTATTTCGATTGAAAAATCCGCCCTAAAATATATTTTAGGAATTTCTAATTTCAAAATATTCTCTACTAAACTTTACAGGTACCTACGTTTGAAAGCTCTTCAGTAACATTTTCTTACGTGTTTTAACGTAAGGTTACTTTAAAAAGCAAATTATAGTGAATGTAAACAAGTTTTTACACCAAAGTAAACGTGTCAGAGGACACAAGGAAACTACACGCTCTGCTAGACACTATCAGTCAAATATTTATTTATTTACAAACCTACGGTATCTCTTATGTGATTACAAACAGCTCTTTTAGGCAATCTTGTATCTACTAACGCGCGTTCTTGAACGCAGTGGTAATATCTACATGACATTGACATTTTTGAAATACTTGCGTCCCAAATAAATTGATATAAAGAAACAGCTTTGAATTGAAAAGTTGTCAATGTTTTGTAATAACTCACTTTAACATACGTGACAGGAAAGTGTAAACACACAAATGAGTAAGTGTCTACTTTGTGTTTTTGTGTGGATGTATGCTAATGTTTGTTTTGATTGCATCTTGTGTTGTGGATGTCATTTTTATGTTTATTTTGAATATGAGATTTTGTGGTCTTACCTCAGCATCTGGTGCGGAGGCGCGACGTCGTCCTCGCCACAGTCTGTCCTCACTGCCTCCAATCGCTCCACAACTCCTTGAATGGGATTTCTGTGCTACCAAGTCAGCTCCCGCGGGCGAACGCCGGGACTCTCCACCACCACCCAACGTACCACGAGAATCGGCCGCCAGAAGAGCCGATTCAAAACTACCACGCCACGAAAACCTCTCACAATCACTCGCGACACTACCCCTACTCGCTGTTGGCTCCAGTATGTCATGAGATCGACTCCGCGCTAAGGCCCCTGGCTCGGACGCACTGTCGTCATCTGTGCTTGGCGATGCACCACCCGACACTTCATGCATTAATGCCACTAGCCTGCCACCGATATGCCTCATCACTTTCCCGAACATCGGTGGTGAACCTTCCCCAGCCCGGCCCAGCGTCGCCGCCAGCCTCCGATACGCTCCGACTGCATCGCGCTCCAACGAACCCGCATCGTTATTTCCTCGATCAAATTCATCAATTATTTCGCGGCAGCTATCAGATATTTGTTTCCTCAGCGCAGATCGAGTACCAGCTGTGTTACCCTCTAAGTCAGAACCGGCGTAATCAGATGAGTCGTATGAATCACTCCACGTGTCCTCACTCGACAAATACTCCACTATTTCACGCACTTCTTCGTCCCGTATACCCGGCACTGTTTTCATTAACCTTGTTAATTCACTTTCAAAGTATAGAAGTTGAGGTGGCTTCGGGGGACGGGCAATCTCTGTGGAGTTTGAATTAGACGATGCTGGAGTAGATGTCCGGACATTGGTCGTGTGTATCATTGTTTTGAAAAATTGTCGCATTTTTGTCATCATAAGATTGGTTTCTTCATCAGACGACCAATTGTTAAAACTATCTTTACGTACTAATGGACTTTGAGGCGGGCGGGATGACGGTGGAACTTCCACACGTTCTTCAATATCAGGTCGGATTTCTTCGATAATTTCTTCTAATTCTATTTTAGGTTCATGAGATCGTGTAAAATCAGAACTAGAATCTCCATTTCTTAGTAGGTCATCACAGCTGCCGACGAAACCACTATCCCTACTAGTTTGTTTTTTAGATT
Source organism: Apamea crenata (assembly GCA_949629185.1). Taxonomy (NCBI): domain Eukaryota; kingdom Metazoa; phylum Arthropoda; class Insecta; order Lepidoptera; family Noctuidae; genus Apamea; species Apamea crenata. The sequence continues at coordinate 7,451,601 of OX451356.1, read as the reverse complement.
CAGAGAGTTCAGATCCAAGCGGTGGGAATTCAGGTCGGGGTGATAGTCTACCGTCTTCACCCTCCGAAACAGATCTAGTATCTTCGCGTGTTTCTTCGGTAAACTCAGCTGATTGTCGTCGGTCGTCGGCGGGTGATCCACGTGGCTTTTTGTTTTGTTTTTTTCTTTTCGTTTCGCCTTGCATGTCAAGCCTTTCAGAGGAGTCATGTCTGTCCTCCGTCTCTGTGCTGGAAGCGTCGGAGACTTCCTGATTATCCTGCGAAGGTTCGTCCCCCGTTAATAAATTATCGAGTGAATTTGAATGTGACCGCGGAGTTCCACGGGCACGAACTAGCCTTTTTCTGCGCTGTTCAGGACTTTGTCTACCTTCACTATCACTACCGACACTTCCAGAACCGTCTGAATCACGCCGTTCTTGATTAAATCCCATGAAACCAGAGAGAAAATATTTTTCTAACCGAGACGACACTAGATCATCACTATCACCACTTCTTTTCGGTTGCTCGTTATCAACAATAGATTCACCACCTTCACTACACACACTTGATGTTTCCGACACTGCTTCCTCATCATCGCGAACGTTTCTGCCGTCACCCAAACCGAAGAAAAAGTATTTCTCTAACTCCGTTGCGGATATAGGTCGTGGTTTTTTTGTTGTTTGTTCCGTTTCGCTTTCTTCGCAACTTTCTTCGACGATGGTGTGTAAAGTGAAGTCTATGGAACGCCTACAGTAGGCGAAATCCTCCCCCCGCATGGGAAGCGAGGCTTCATCCCCGGAATCGGTGTCAGAAGGTGAGGTGGCCTCGTCCTCGTTGTGGCTGACGTCCTCGACCCACGAGTCATCGTCTGCGAGCCCCTCCTCGAGGCACACGACCGCCGAGAGAGTGTCGGCATTGCTAACAACAGTCACTCCGCCCGAAGGCTGTGGTGTTTCGTCGTCGGATATTCGCTCGTCTGTTTCGTCTTGTTGCACGTCCGGGCTAGGGTCCGATTCACTTTGTGAATTGGTGTGGTGCACTATAACTTCCCGCATGAGCCGCGTCGTGTCTGACGTGACAACGGAGACGCGGTCGTGCGTTATCATAACGCGGCTAGTGAAGCGCGCGGAACCGTCCGCACAAGCCGTACGCGAGCGGCAAACTGTTGTCGCGGCAGGTGCGCACGCGCTCCCCTCCGCGTCGGCGCAAACCGGCCTGCCGCTGTGCATTTTCTCCTCCTCTTGTTCCTCCATCAATTCTTTCTTCAATAGTTCACTGAGAGTGCGTTCAATACCTTTAAACAGGTCTATTTTTTCCGCGGACGATGAACTTGTGTTATCGTGGCTGGGCTCCGGTGAAGGTGCTAATTTAGTTAATGAGTCCGGTTGAATTTCTGCAGAATTTAATTCGTTATTATTATGTCTCTCGTTAGTTAATCCTACCGAGAATTTTACTTTCACGTCCGGCAGTGAATCGTAGTCGGTGTTTTCAGATGATATACTTTGATATCGATTAACGTCACTATCTGTGTTATTTTTCTTATCTAGATCATTACTCGAGCTCGAGCTACAACTTGCATTAAAACTGTTAAATCTTTCACACGTTTCACTTTGTAGCATATTTTTGTCACAAAATTTGAAGAAGTTATGTTTTCTGGATCCTTCCTGGCTGCTGTCGTCATCACTATTATTTTCGTAGGGAATAACAGAATACTCTTCTGTAAAATTAACAGAGTCCAAAAGCACAATGTTTGAGTTTTCAGATCTTGGTGAAAAACTTTCATTTGATTCGCCACTAACATTTGCTTCATTTTGTCCAGCTACTTCGATCGCGATTATTTCTAAACTATCGGATTTCTTGTCATAGGAATCATCACAATCTATGCCACTACTGTCAGCGTTATCCTCGAGGTCTGAAGATGAGTCAGCCGGGTTAACCACAAATACTCTTGAAAATCTGCCGCCGCCACCTCCCGAGTCATCGGAGTCCTCGTCTGACGTCGCTGGTTCCTCAGGGGCGCCGCTTGTGAGGTCGTAACTTCTTCGAGCTACACCCTGCTCCGAATCACTTGAATCAGCTGACTCATTCGAGGAAGGGAAAGCTTTCTCTGCTTCCAAGTGATCCGGCATAGCATTAGCTGGATCTGATACCAACGATAAAGAGTCCTCCTCGGCAATCACCTTGATTCCGACTGACGGTTCATTTTCAACTGGGTGTTCGATATCCTTATCGTCGTTATCGTTATCGCGGGGCTCCGGCGCTTGTGACGCCTCGGACTGTATCGCTTTATCAGTTCTTTCGATGGTGGTCATCTCGAGTTTAACTGTCTGTGGTGCAGCAGCGGAGGCGGTGGCGGTGGCGGCGGCGGTGACGGCGACGGCTGCGGCCGTGGTGAACCGAGCGAGGGTTGCGGCATCGAGAGGCGCTAGGCCGGGGTATGTGTTCCAGTGTGGCGTGGGTGGTGTTTGCGTGGGGAAGGCGAGTAGAGCAGGCCAGAGGGCGGCGGGTACGGGTACGGGGACAGGTACTGGGACCGCGACTATTCGGGGCTCGGCGCCGCAGGAGCAAGGTCGCGGGCAAGCCTGTGGCGCGTGCTTGGCAGGTGGTGGGGTAGGGTGCGCCGCCGACGCGCCCGGCTCGAAGTAGTCCCAGTCGCAGTCGTCGGGCGCGGGCGGCGCGGCGGAGGAGGCCGTGGATGACGAGTCTTCCGTGTCCTCGCGACACGACGAGTCTGAGCTCAGGAACACGAGGCGGTAGTCCTCGGGACGCATGCGACCGGCCTCTGGTTCGCTAGCCTCGCCCGGTTCACTGTTGACGCCCCACTCTGAAAATGAAAACAATATGTTAATTTATTTGTGGCAATATACATCTGTAGATAGGCATTAAGTAGAAATAACATCATAAAGGGTAAATGTAACATAAACTCTCATTTGGCTTGTCCAGAAAAGATTGCTAGTCGTAATAAAACACGTTATACAGGTAAGTTCAAACCAGTTCTAAAACTTGTATAGAATACGTACACTAACCTGTTATTCAAGTGTGTATGTACATATGTATTTATTTATTTTATTACTTATGCATGTTTTATTTGTACAAGATATTGTGAAGTGAAACAATAACAAACGCCTCCAGGATTTTCTGAGCAACGAGCGAGCGTTTGGGACCGTTTACGATTAACAAATCAGCCTATACTGTTCCCACTGCTGTGACACAGGCCTCCTGTCTGTGAGAGGTACTGGGCCATAATCTAGCACGCGGGCCATGTGCAGGTTGGTGGACGTCACATGTGTTTGAATTTTTGGTTCTAGGACATGCCGGTTTCCTCACGATGTTTTTCTACACCGTTTTGAGAGCAATGGTGATGAAATGAAATACACAAAGTAAAGTGCCTGCCTGGGGTTGAAGTCGGGATCGATCGATATCCGTGGGACAGATACAGCTGGGCCACCTCTGTTCCCATATACATGTTTTATTTTTACAAGATAATGTGAAGTGAAACAAAAAACAATTTCAATAAACAATAACAAACGCCTCCAGTTTTTTCTGAGCAACGAGTGGACGTCTAGTTATACGTTATGTACAAAGTATAAGGCGTTTGGGATCATGCACGTTTAAAAATGTTTAATGTAAAGAACACTAAAAACGATGACACAGGTAAACCAGACCTTATAAAGTATACAGGCAACCATTTGATAGTTATTCGACATACAAGCCGAAGATTAAGCCGATATCTGCCTGCCTACCGTAACGAACTCGTATGCAAACACCTCGATTGCCTGCTGGTAACAACAATAGAAATAGAACAGCAAGTCCAAGAGTCCGGAATGTCATGTTTGAGATTGCAATCATGCTAATATTGGATCTGTAGAAAGCACAACGGATGGGTGGCCCGAGCCGCGCCGGCGCAGCGCAGCGCGTGTCGTGAGTCGAAAGCGACGTGTTACACGAACCTATCTCAGCAAAGCGGGGTGTTTTATTTGTCCATTTATATTTAGGATAACAATAGATCATGTTTTTCTTTGATAAACGTTTATAGAAAATTATGATTTAGATTACCTTTTCGCGCTACGTTTTGGAAGTAAACTGAGCGAGAATCTAGACTTAGGGCTGATTTTTCAATCGAGCGATAATTTTTATTCGTGGAATAAAATTCCTCGAATAAAAGTTATTCAAAAATCAGCCCTTAGTCAACAAAATTGCCAGCGAGATTATTTGACAGATAAGCCAGCATTTGGAGACGCTTATTCACTCGACCTAATTTTGTGATCTTTTAGAAATCTACTAGGCATACATATTTTGGTAATTTAATACGAGCCAGAAAAAAATATCAAACTGACGAGAACTGCCGCTGCAAGCAAATATGCATTCATGAGAATAAACAAGGCTAAAATATATCATTATTTTATTATATCGCCTGCAGTCTTAGACTGACTGTAGATTTTCTAGATTTGGAGAGAAACGGCATAATAATATATATTATAATAACTTTGACTTATTATTGGTTCATAATTCATTTTTATTGCCGATAAGAACAATGCATTAATTAACTTTCTAAGTTGAAATCAGATAAAATGTTGTTTATTTCTTTTTTAGTACCTAATTTTATGTTACTCGTACAGCCAATTTTAAACAATTACTTGACTTATCGTAATGGCTATAATGCGTGTGCTTCACTAGTCTCACGGCTAATGGCATTAAAATCTGCGATCTAATAAAATCCTTTGAATTTCTTTTTGCTTGGGAGATAAGATGCACTCTTTGCAGAATGAATGAATTGCACCGATCCCAGCGTGGTTTGACCAGACTCGATTAATCAAATGAACCCCAAGGTTCACACTAGCTCCTGTAGCCTCATGTTCATGGTGCTACAGCGACCATTGCATATCAAGAAGTAGACCGGGGGGCGCGGTTTTTGTAAGGAAGACGTGCCCGTAGGAAAGGGTAGGATTTAAGAGCCTACCGGATATGCATCCTAGAGTAAGCATTGGATTAGTGGAGAGATGGGTGATATTTGTCTATGGATGGGCATCTTTTAAAGACTACGCGGCCAGGTGCTTTAGGTCGAGCTTCACCAGTGAATCTTTTGGCGACGTTCTACTGCTTTCTCGGTTCTTTTGTATGTCCTTGCTCTGCTGTGTTATGTTGTGTTACATGTTTCTGTTTTCAAAGTCGTCGTCGGAGTTTTCGCTACTATCCGTTTCCGGTTTTTTGTATATTTCACTAGCAGCAATCTTGATCTTGTTTTTGTCTTCAGCCGTATCCATCCAAAAATCGATTTCCTTGTCGAAGTACTTCATGTCCTGTTTTAGGTTGTCGTTCCACGTGTAGATAGGTCGACCGACCTTCTTGCTCTTGGCCTTGTACTCCATTGCTGCATGCAGCAGATGTGGTACGCGGCGCCTGTAAACATGTGCGAGGTAGCACATCCTGTGGTTCTTGATGCGTTTGGTTACTGTTTTTCCGTCTAAGATTTCATACACTTTCCATTGTTTTGGTTTATTCCTGAAGTGGTTTATCAAATCTCTCATGATAACTCGCTCATATTTTCTGAGTCTTGACCTGTTAGCTTTAGTAAGTGCCGATACTTTCAAACCATGTATCATGCACGGAACGATCACCATTCGATACATAAGTCTGGCTAATTTCCAGTCCATATTTGAGTTTTTATGAATGGGAGATAAGATGCACTCTTTGAAGCATATTTATTAGCTTACAAATTCAAACAAACTTACGTTTCGTATTAAACAAAATTGTGGGGATAAGCGTGGTCTTGATTATTTTCCGTGTACATTTCTATGGGTCGCAAACTTTAAAGATTAGTAAGACTAGGGCAGTGTTTATTCCAAAATTTCAGTTATTCTTTAGTCGGCCACCGGTCACCGGGTCACCGACTCGTGTGATTCGTGCTTAGGGAGTACACTCCCTAAGCACGAATTGCATAGTTTCAGCCGAAGTTACGGGCATTGTTATGTACAATGATGACACCGCGATTTGAGTAGTCCCTAATAGTTCTCCCTACTCCCGATTTGTTTCACCCGTCCGAAAAAGTTAACTAATCGGGAGTAGAGTTTTCCCACCGAAGTTTCAAGCTACTTTCGAATGGGCCAGTATCTTTGTTGACGGATATAGTGAGTAAGCTGTTTCGAAGGAGGAGGTATTAGGTAGTACTAAAAAAAAGACATTTTCTGGTAATGTTCTACTCAATGGGTTCATTTTATAGTTTAGTTAGAAATTCAAGTGCCTGTCAGTCGTCAGATAATAATACAAAGTGTATGTAGGCGCCTCACGTGTGTTATATCTAAGTAGCTAATTTTCATGTACCTACACCTATATAATTGTTTACGAATACACAACACGCTACTGCCTTTTAGAGAACGTCATGCACATGATGTGAATGTAATTACTACTAATGTAAGCATGTACACACGCTATGGTTTTTGTATCACTGCAGATGAGGCTTTTAATTGGTTTTAATTCACATTACAACAGTGAAACTTATAACAACGTGTAATGTTCTTTCAGATGGTAAAATAAGGTGTATTTCGAGGTCCGATCCTGAGCAGAAAGCGATGACTCAATCATAGACACAATAAAATGTCGTTGTGTCTCGCGTAGATCTAAGGTAAATGACAGAACGTTACTTTATGCACTGTCAGCCATTTTGTTTAGATTGCAACTTAAGTTGCGAACAGGGTGACTCAAGTTTACCCTTTACCCATCCCGTTCCTGATGACGTCAGTTAAATTAATTACAACCATTCAGCTAATTGAATGTTATGGTTCATGCAGATATATTGCCAAATATCAATTATAATTTATTATTATATTGCTTCATAGATAAGCACAATAGATTTTTCTATCAGTTTCCACAAGGGCCGTAAACTGCAGCTTACGACTCTGCTGACCTCAAAGCGGAATGAGACCGTGAAGATACGTATCTTCGCTCTTATTACGTAAGTAAATAAGGTTAGGTGATACGCATTAAAACCATTACCTTCCTTTAAGTTATTGTGGTCAGATAAAAATAACAAACAAAGATTTCCCTGGTGAATTTGTGTAACTCATGCAGGAAAAACTCAGTGGGCCAAACGAAGAATAAATCGAAAATATTTGTCGGTGCAAAACAGACATGCAATTCGGATATTGGGCTAGCTAACTTACAACTACTAACATCGGATCAGAGGATAAAACCTAATTAGTTGCTACAAAAGGCCTACTTTCTGACCACTTTTTGCATCTTTGACACCGCCGTTGTTGCACTTACGATGTAAACGTGAAAACTGCATTATTTGTCCAATGAAACAAAAGCAAATTAGCTCTAGCTAATTTATATTAGTGACTGAAAATATAATTTGTGCTGAAGCTTATAAATAATATTATGTACCATACATAGTTGTAAAGCTGTGGTGGCCCGGTGGTAATGGCTGCGACTTACAAGTAGGTTCGCGTAGGTACCCAGACAGGCGCTTTACTTTGTTGAAATTATTTTATCACCACTGCTCCCAAAACGGTAAAGGAAAATATCGTGAGGAAACCGGCATGCCCAAAAACAAACAAAAAAAACGAAGATATGTGACATCTACCAACCCGCACTAGGTCCACGTGGTAGATTAAAGCCCACAGGAGGCCTGTGTCACAGCAGTGGTAACATTATAGGCTGATTATATTATACATAGTTGTGTTGTAAAGTCGGTACAAAGCTGAAAAATAATCGTGTATTTATAGATGCCGTTGAATACATTATAATTGACCACAAAAAATGCATGCTAGCTATGTGGCATATTTTTGTTACATTCTTTAGGCTTCCGTCTCTGGGCAATTACGCCTGATGGCAATAAAACGAGACAGGCCAAGGCATAAGCCGAGCATTATCAGCTAATATGTCCCCACTGCTGGGCCACAGGGAGTGGGTTATAATCTGCCACGCGAACCCAGTGCGGGTTGGTATGACTTCGATTATTTTTTTTTTGGTTCTAGGACATGCCGGTTTCGTCACTAGTTTTATCGTTTTGAGCGCCGTCTTGATTAAACTATTTACATAAAGTAAAGCGCGTACCTGGGTTCGAACCCACGACCTGCATCTCGTTAGTCGGGGCCGTTACCACTGGGCCACCACTACTCGCCAAGGCGCTTGCCAAAACAATATTTTTGTTTGCCTAAATTAAAATGGAGGTTACTCCACATAGGGAATAAACACCATCAATCGGATGGCCTCATTGTAATCAAATCAGCATTCAAACGGACAATGAAAGTAAGAGCTGGGCATACGTTGGCGCCGGCTCAAGGCTCGGTTGCCTAACTCGGCGCACGTGGGATGCGAGGAGGTAGCGAGGCCGTACCAGATACAGTTCGTACATGTCCTTAACATTACCGTGTGTTACTTAATTCGAGCACAGCATGAGTTCTAAGTGTTGTAGATAACCTATATGATATCAAAGGTACTTCAGTCAGACCAACGCCCTAATTTGCCACCACTCTCGTTTCTCGCAATCGTGAACGCCTTGAGTGTTATTTTGAGTGGAAACATAAGTTCTACGCAGATTTGCCGAAAGTAACAATATTATTATGTAGCAGGTAGCCCGGGTGTAGGATTGAACCTGAGGTACCTATTATTGGCAATATAACCATGGTTTTACCTAAGAATAGAACAAATGGTTCCGGTATCGTACCAATGATACCACGTGTGCTTTAAATCTAGTGGCTGATCGTGGTATGAACTTTATAAGTTTTTAATTAATGTAATGAACACCTGCATGTAATCGTAAACCCATGTATCACAAATAAACGATTTTTCCAATAACCCTGCTTGCTTTCTACTGGCGATTTATCCACAGTGCTCTTTGCACTTTGACTGTAGAAGGACTTAAGGGTATTTTTTCTTATATATTATGATGAATTGGAAGCCAAATTAGCAGTTTGAGGAATTGGTTAGGTTTGAAATCTTTAAGCCTTTTAAGGAAAAAGTTTAATAAACTAATCACGTGTTCAAATTTTACGTTAAACCAGAATGAATCATACTTTTTGGAAATTTCCCTTTTGCGATTTATTTTTTTATTTTTTGGCAGACAACCATGTTTGCAGGTCTTGGATAGGTTACTAATATTACCAACTTGTTTGAAGCTTTGCAGCATTTGTAATTTCATGTTTTAACACCTTTTATGGTTTCAAGGGATTCATTAAATTTTTCAAGTAATATTTACTATAGTAGTTTCTTCAAACTCGCTTCGTTCAGTAACATTCTATAAACACCCGAACAAGTATAAATAGTTTAGTTTCAGACCAGTTCACTATTACGAAACTGTTCGCTTAGCTAACCTAGCCTGCCTTTGAATATCCTATTGTTTCACATAATGCTGCTAAACACAATATATGTGGATCAGATGTTATCGATAGACTTTCTAGTGTTCGTGGACTGAACTTATCTGGCAATAAACGCTCCGATGCTTCAGATAGTTCTGAACCAGTGGGGTTTTATGGTGCGCCATATTTCAACACTGCAACGCACTAGAAATGCTTGAGGTTGCATTTAGATTGCACTTAAATTAACACGTGCTGGAGAATTGGTATTCGTTATTGTTAATTGCAGGACATAAGGATGCGGAAGTATTTGAAGAAAATAGACAACTCGATAAGGATTGAAATAACCAGCAATTTGAAGCCAAACAAGAGAATAGAGAAGGACGAAGGTAGGACGTTCATTATGACAAGCAGCCTAATTCAGGTTTATAATTCCATAATCGTATTAGGAGAAAGACCATTAGCATTACAATTACGCATTTAGAACACCACAATGCCTATATCTTCAGGACTCATGCATGACCCTCACAACAGCGAGGAGGAGGAGGACATCAGAAAACTTACTTGTTAGTGTGTTCAACACTGCGAAACGTTGTTGTTTGTAACGTTACAGACAGATATGGGGTGCTTGTAAGGACACCCGTATTCTATAGTAAATTACTGATAATAGTAATGGCCTGGTCTGTCAAACATTTAATAATAATAATATTTTATTCAGTATTAAATTCGTAAAATATTTACAAAAAGTCTTAGAATTAACATACAAAGGTATAATAATGTTAGATGCCTGTACTAGGATAAACCTGTATCACAGGCGGCATGAGCATACTTTATGGTAATTGAAGGACAATTAAATTCTTAAAAATATTTAACACTAGCTTCTGCCCGCGGCTTCGCCCGCGTGATTGTCGGAAAGGATAAGAAGTATGTCCTTCCCCAGGATGCCATCTATCTCTTTGGCATCTGCTGGCAGCCAATTTTATCGAAATCCGTTCAGTGATTTAGGCGTGAAAATGTAACATACCTACAGACAGAATTATAATTTTATATAGTACTATATAAAATTATATATTCTGTCTGTAGGTATGTTACATTTTAGCCGCCTATAGCTGTTGCCCGCGACTTCGTCCACGTTTCCGCCGTTTTTCGTAAAAAAAAGTAGCCTATGTCCTTCCTCACGGTTCAGTGGTTTTGATGTAACAGACAGTTTAACTTTCGTATTTTCGTAGGGAAATATAATATGTCAATCTACAATACTGTTGAAAAATATCGCAATACGGAACCGCACAATATTATTGTTAATAGCTGTGCCCGCGACTCCGTCAGCGTGTAACTCCTTGTGTGTTATTAAGTTAATGTATTGGTAATATTGTTTAGATCACGTTCACATGAGGCTTAAGTACCTATAGAAGGGGTAGCGGGATCGTCCGAAAGGGTTACCCACGGATACCGCTGCCCTGGAACATAAAGGGCTAAGGAAGGAACACGGGTGGGTTTTAGTCAGTAAGAGTCTGACACTCCCTTCCGCTCCACCCAGAGCTGGAGGGGTCATTTGATGATTTCCCATCCAGAAAAAAAAAAAATGTACCTATAGAACGAAAATACTTCAGCGCAAAGCTTGGCTCGAGAAGTTGAGGCACTAACTCTCATAGAGTTTAACCGATGTGCTCTTTCCTCTGCCGATTCTTGAGAACGCCTATTTCTCATTCTCTTAGCTTCTCTCGAATTTCGAGATAAAGATAATCGTTTTTTAGGTGGCATTGATGCAGGCAAATGAAAATAAAGCTAAAACGTAAATGAAAATAAAACTAATATAAAAAAGTGAACGTAAATTAGCCAAAACTTACCTATCAGTATCTAAAAATCTATGCGTACCAACTACTACTTCACCTAAAAAGAAATAAAATGTAAACTATTAATAATTTGTAATTTAAACGAATATTTAAACACTACTAAAATAACTTATACCTATTTTATAAAATAATAACAAAAGGAATCTAAAAATAAATTATCAAAGACTAAAGAAGAAGATTATAAAAGTCGCGCTGATAGTATTGTCTGCACGGTGTCTGTCAATAAGGTCGAACGCTCTGAACGTCTATTCGCATCAACAGGCAAAAATATTGTATGAAGCTCGAGCTCATTTTTTTTTTTTTTTTTCAATTCTATACCGATTTCTATGATTCTTTTTTATGGAATAGTTAATAATGTTAACTTTTTTAATTAAGAATGACTGAGAGTGTTATAAATGTAAGAGTAGACAAATATAATCAGAAAGCTTTGAACTGCTAAGCTATCGGGAGTTACACGTGTTATTGTGAGTCAACCATAAAAGATAGACATATGCTGTCGTGGGATATTTTTTATATAATTTTAAGGAGAACATTTCCGTCATACATGATTTCTGTGTAGCTTTAACCATTAAGGTTGCACACGCGACGGAAGCGTAAAAAATGGAGTAACTTCTCCCGTTTTCCCAACATTTCCCTTCACTGCTCTGCTCCTATTGATTGTAGCGTGATGAAAAGTATACTATAACCAGCTCAGGAGTATGAAAAATAATTGTACCAAGTTTCATTAAAATCCGTCGAGTAGTTTTTGTTTCTATAACGGTTATACAGACAGACAGACAGACAGACAGACAGACAGACAAAAATGTTACTGATCGCATTTTTGGCATCAGTATCGATCCCTAATCACCCCCTGATAGTTATTTTGGAAATATATTTCATGTACAGAATTGACCTCTCTACAGATTTATTATAAGTATAGATTAGAAGTTTTGATACCTATAATGACAAAAATTTATTAATTGGATACTTTACTTATTAATTCGATACTTACTAAAGATCAAAATAACAAAAAGTCTTTTATACTTAATTATTTAGTTGTAAACACACATGATATGATTTTGCGTCAGCAGAAATAAGTGGGCTAAAGTCAGCGTGCACAAAATTAAATCCCGTTCGAGGCAATTTGTTTATTCGAGCTGCGGGCGACTAATGTACTTAAACATCAAAAAAAAAAAAACCGGTCAAGTGCATGTCGGGCCACGCGCAGTGTAGGGTTCCGTAGTTTTTGTAACAGCCAAGTGCGGGTCGTATTCGCTGACTGATAGTTTCGTACCATGCTCTAACTAAAAGCCAAACATGACTACCTACCTAATTTGACTTCCTATACAAATCCTCACCTGATCCGACAATTTTGCACGGTTTTTTTTTTTTGAGATTTCTAAAAGACTAGTCATAGCCGGTGTTTTGAATTTAAATACAGGACACAGAGCTACACTACTCACTCGTCACAAAAAAATAAAATTGAGGAATTCTATGAAGTTGTTCAAAATTTTCGAGTCAAATACAATTGGTCGACTATTACTCGTAAACTTGTAAAGCCCACCTAAGTGTGATAGTTTTCCTTTATACTTCGTTATATATAGGTACTACTGCCGTGACATTTGAATTTCTAACTACAACCGTTTAGTTGGTAGAGGGGCGAGGACACTTGATTCTAACGAAAATTGGTACTTTAAAGCTTGATAAGTCACGAACGGTTTACTTAATCAAACCCCAAATATTTATGAAAGACCTATCCAACGGTATCCCACACTATGGGAAAGACGAAAAAAAATTATCATCCCCACTTTACATGTAGGGGAGGTACCCTAAATAATTGTTTTTTTTTCAAAATTTTATTGTACCACTTTTTCGGCGTCATTAACGTGTATACTCATGCCAAATTACAACTTTCTAGTACCAATAGTTTTTGAGCTCAACCGTGGACCGACAGACAGACAGACAGACGGACATGGCGAAACTATAAGGGTTCCTTGTTGACAACCGAACCCTAAAAATCGAGTGTTTGTAGGCCAGTGCAGTGTTTAGCTGAGTTAGCAGCAGGCATTAATCACGGGAAGTTTGGCCTTAAGCATGACGCTCTAGGCGCCCTCGTAGTCTATAGAGTTGATGTACCTGTACTCCGCTATTTTCCTAGCAGGGCACTCAGCATCTCCGGTTTTGTGGTTATTGGGCTTTTTAAAGCGAGAGCAATTCGCACATTTCGGTGTGTCCAATTTCTTCGCACACTCTGACATCACAAGTAGATTTTACCTCTCTGCATGCATCTCTGCATTTAGTAAAATGTTCTCTTGAACTCCACACACTCACTTCAACACACGTTCGTAGCTAAAAAGTGCATAGTCGACTAATAAATAAGCAGTCATATTTTCAATGCGGTCAAGGACCTATTTATGACTTACTTGATCATTACGTATAATTCTTATGATTAATAATTAATTATACAACTTTTGCTGAGCTAATTAGTAAGTCAGACTGCCATAAATTAAACACGTAATGCCAACTAATCTGTAGTTAATGGTCGTCTGATGCAGACCATTTATCGAGCAAGAAACGAATTTCTTTTGTCCATACTAGAAACATCATGAATAAGCAATGGATTGGAGATATCACATTTTCTCAAGAAACAATTTTATGTTAGAGTTGGCAACAAACAACACATGTTTTGAGTGATGAATGATGATTATCTATCTATATCTAACTAGCTGCGCCCCGCGGTTTCACCCGCATAAGTTTCGATCCCGTGGGAATGTCGGGATAAAAAGTATCCTATATGTTAATCCTGGTTATAAACTATCTGTGTGCTAAATTTCGTCAAAATCTGTTCAGTAGTTTTTGCGTGAAAGAGTAACAAACATCCATACATCCATACATACAAACTTTCGCATTTATAATATTAGTAGGATAGTAAAACTGAAGAGTTTGTTTGTTTAAACGCGCTAATCTCTGAAACTACCGGTCGGAATTGAAAAATTCTATTTGCATTTGATAGCCCAATTTTTGAGGAAGGTTACATAAGATCGCAATAGGACCCTTAAGAGCCGAGCAAGAAGATGAGAAGTCAGGAAGAACGCTAGGCCAAAAGTAATAGATCGGGCTCGGGGGATCAAAAAACTTTACGCGGACGAAGTACTAGTTTGTTAATATTCTTTGGGAACATCAAAGTCTCAGGTAGTTTGATAGTATGAAACAATGTGACCGTTCACTGGGCTTCCCAACAGACCGTTACAATTAACGGTCACGGAGGGATATTGTCATTAAACACCACGCTTGGCAGACACTTTGGGGATCGCATTTTTATTACTATTTGTACCTGTACAATCATACTACACTTAACTGCTTATTTGTTCTTTTTCTGGGAATGCTTTAATCGTATTTCAAAGGAGAATAAGGAGAACCTTAAAGCAATTTAGTTTTTTAGAAAATACTTTTTTACCTGTATTCCCCTAAGGGATAAGCAGAGGTGTACCTTAGGACATCCACATTCTCCTTCTCCTCTTATGAAGTGGAGCGTTACACCAAAATACGCACGTTTCTGAGATTAGAATTGGTCAAAAGTAACTATGATTGGTCAATTATTTGCTTTTAATAATTGATTGATCAATCAATGTTACGGTTTCTGCTTTTCTGAATGTCTTTCTGCAGATTACGTTTGATTATTTTCGTTAACTTTATGACTTAATAACGTTGTCTCACGTTTTTGATTGAAATCGTAAATCTGTTGTCCAATCCTATCACGATAAGTTTTTGACTGAAGTTCATAATGGAAATAGACAACTCGATATGGAATAGAATAACAAGCAAGTTGAAGCCAACGAAGAGAATAGAGAAGGAAGAGGGTGGGGGGTTTTAATTGTGGCAAGCAGCCCAAATTCAGGTTAATAATTCCATAATCCTATTATGAGAAAGAGAAACTCATTTTGTAAATAAACGCAATAAATTGTGAATTTAATATCTAGCCTACTTAGACGGCTCTCAAATTTAATGTGAAATAACGGAATCAAACAATCCAAGTCAGAGGCCAAGATAATGATCATCATCTTTGTATTTTTTGTGCACATCACATTTAAAGGAGGCTACGAATAGGCTGAACTTTAAAGCCTTGACTTAAAAAATCATTCGTGGTGTGTGTACATTTTAAAGAGCCTCAATAAATTGAAAACTAGAGGGATAAAAACTAATGTTGAATGGCTAGCCTTTTTATTAAGTCATCGTGACCGTCTTGATATAAAGTTAGAAACAATAACCCGTCTGATGCTAGGCCAGTTCCAAACCTTACGTCATCTTCAGCCCATGTGGAATTGATTCTTAATTTTACTTGTTTGACTTAGCATGAAATAGAACTGTTGTAGCGTGTATGCCAAATGCTGAGAATTCGTCATATTTTGCACTATGTTTACATCCTCTTATAAACAGACTACGGTATGTTAACAAAGCATTCGGTTGGGTGATAAAATACCATGTTTAATACTAATACATACATTTGCCATTATAAGATTAGCAAAGACGTTGCGCAATTTGATAGTACGTCTAATCCATTAAACCGCTTTTCGATATCCAATTACTCCCATACCCTTAGTTACTTACCTATTTTCGTCAGTGAATTGCTACGGCTTCCTCGCAAGGTTTCGCTTAAAGTTCACAACACGGGGCTGTTTAAAAAAACACAGTCCCAACCGTTCATTAAACTGGCCGGAAACTTGAAACTTTATTGTTTTAGCAAACTATCATGAAACTATGAACTGGCGGCACTTGTTGATTCGTTTTTTGAAAATTCGAACACATTGTCACAGATAAAACACTTTTCGGTCGTTTTTTTTTCGGGTTTTTGTTTTTTTTTTGTCAGGCTGGTTAGGGCTCCGGAGTGCGGGCGCGGGGCTGAACGCGCAAGCGGATGTGCGGAGCCGGCCGGCCGACTGCTGCGCTCGACCGACACAGTGTTGCCCCCTACTCGATTGTTTGTACTGTCGAGTTTTTGTCGAGCTTGTTGTAAAAGGTGGAGTGTTTATTTTGATAAAGGGTGTTAAGTTGAATGGAAATTTTGAAATACGGATAGTTTGGTGCTAGCCTTTTTTTACTAGACATTTTGATGACAATATCGGTGATGTTATAGTTTGAAACCGAAGCAATAATATTTAATTTCCTTTGTAATAGATTTGACTGGTTTATAGGTAGGAACTAAGTAGTTATCTGTAAAACATTTATTAACTTACCTAAAACAATTTTAAACTGTAAAATATTTAATCACTAGTCCTGCTAAATAAACTTCACTGCGATAACAGGATCGGTTTTGATAAAATACTTATGGATTTTTAATGTTTATCGATAGTAAATATCGACTTTTACGCGTACTAACAACGTGACTCACCTCGCGTCTCAACGCCAACAACAAAACGTTTACCAGAACCAAAGTGACGTAAGTGACCGGTAACGAGTCGGCAAAAACGCTTTACCTCTGCCGAGGGCCAAACTTCAATACAAAAAACAGTCGGAAAGCGCCTGGCGTTTACGACCAATGTAAATTAGGTTCCTCCGAACAATGAACTTGCACTGGCGAACTAGACCAAACACCGCGACCACCACTTGTATATAGAACAAGTTTGTTTTAAAAAGAATACGTTATTATGTACAGGTACGTAGGAGGCTCTATGTACCCACGCACACACGCGTAACAGTTAACTAAGTACCCAAAACTAAAACAAAAACTTTAACTGTACTAACGTTACGATGTCACAGTTTCCTACCATTCAACAAAGCGTGAATGCTTCAATGTTTTTCAGTCCAAAAAAAGACTTATAATTCAAGAATATACGTTTTTGTAAACCTTTTTTGTCGTGTGTAGAGACGAACCTTGTGGAGTTTGGAGGTCATGAAATAAAATTAATAGTGAACGACGCTGCAAAAACGTACTATTAAATGCCATTAAAAGTATGAAGTTAGTATCATCCGTGTACTTCCAAATAAGCAAAATAATTGCGTGTTTATTTAAAACCAGAAGCAGATGCAATGATTAATTACAAAATAATGAATTATTACACCCACGTTATCAATTTTAATTAGCGATATTATCTGTAATTCTGTTTTATAATATGCTTCTTTTTTCAACATATTAATGAACATAATTTCGTTGAGAATATCTTAATTCCATACAAAAGACTTCAACGATCTAGAATAAATTGCAGCTAAATTTTTGAACGTAAATTTTATGACTGGGCAAAACCGATTCAAGAAATTAATAATGTAATTAAAAGTATGTGTAAGTTTTAATAAATGAATTTGAATTTTTAATTTCATCTTTATCATGAAAATTCACGATTACAACACTATAAGTACGCAAAAATATCTTGACTGCTACGAATGTATCGATAATGATAATTTTATGCTTATCTTTCAATAAAATTGAATATGATATTGTTATCATAATCTTGTTGTGGTTTTGGATCCCCTAGTTAGAGTAGGTATTTTATTATTATTTATTTTTACCGTATGTTGTCCCACTGCAGGGCTAAAGCCTCCATTTCTTCTTTCTACTCCTCTCTGTCTTGAGCTAGTGTGGACCAATCCTGTCCGTAGGCGTCAAGCTCATCCCGCCATCTTCTCCTGGGTCTGCCTCGATGTCGCCGGATGTTTTAACCCACATGGTGGTAGTTTTGGCCCATGACTCGTTCGACATGCGGCAAATATACTCGGCCCAGATTCACTTAAGGTAGGAGTAGGTATGTTTTTAATTAAAAAATATGACAGAGAAAAAATGATACAGGGGAATTTTGCTGTTTTCAGCATGTGCCGGAAGTTTTTCCAACAAAAACGAATAACTCGTCGCCAACACCGCAAAGGGGCGAACCTCATACAAACGGTTAAAAATGAGTTAAGTATACAAAAATGCTCCATTTGTTGAGCTCTATGTCGTCACAAAAAGGCGAAGCTCTAAGACTAATAGAAACGAAAAAAGATTGACGGCGTATCTCAAAATCAGTTCTAGCGAAATTTTACGAAAAGGCGAACTCGAAGTTCGCCTTTTAGCGGCGACATGTAGCGAGTAATGCAGAAAGCCCTAGTTCAATTTCGCCCTTACGTCGCGTCCCGAAACTGAAATGGATATTCAGACGACTGACGATTAGTAATATTACCAACTGTCCTTCTGATTAAAATAACTCGGGATTGTTTGAAAACATGGATATAGCTGACGTTGATGATCCGGATTACCACCCTGAAAGAGCTTTATCACCCACGGTTTTACAAGACTACCAGGAAATAACTGTGGATCAACCTATGTTATTGTCATGTGAAGTACCTCATTGTGGAAATGATATTTTCAATTCTTGCAATAAGTGTTTCCTATTTTTGTGTTCAGAACATTTCGTAGAAAACGTATCCTGCACTATACATGGACAAATTGTTGAAAAAAATGGCTTAATACCACATCATGAAATTCTTTCTGATCAAAGTAAACAGGTTATTCAGGCACACTCAGCTAGAATAAGTCCCATATCTTATTCTGCTTTAGATGACATAGAAACACATAGGAGTTACAACACTGACGAATTCAGATCACAAACTTGTGAAGTTCCTGACTGTTTAGGCGATGATTTTAGCTCATGTTTTAGATGCAATATACTTTTGTGCTGAACTCATTTCGACGAAGATATTTCGTGTGAAAACCACAAAAAAAGGAACAGGCCAATCCCGCCGAAAGCTCATATTGAAAAACACTATCCCATTGAAGGTTCCAGACGTGAATTTAACTTAGCCAAGGAAGAAAAACTAGACAAACGCAAATTAGCTAAAATGTTACGAAGTACTGGCCAGGAATATTTTTCACCTATAACAAAAAAAGTGTACCTGCAAGAATTGTCGGTGCATGCTGTAATGTTGCAAATTGTAAAGAGAACAACCGCTATTGTTATCGCTTCACAGAGATTGATAGAAAAGTTATTTTCGCAGATTTTTATAGCATGGGTGAAACCTCGCTAAAACGGGATTTTATTCTACGACACTTTACTGAAAGTGAGCAGAAACAACGAACGCAAATACCCGGAGGTAGACTTTCAAGACGTAAGAGATCACTCAAGTATTATTTATCTTTTGATGGGAAAAAATACCAAGTGTGTAGAACATTCTTTCTGAATACACTAGCGGTTTCGGAAAAATTTGTTCGAAATTCTTTGGCTAAGCCTAATCAGTCAGGAATTCTTTTTCAAGACACTCGTGGTGGACGTGTGGAAAACCTCAAACAAAGAGACAATAAAATTAACAGCATGATACGGGAACATATAAATCTTTGCTCCAAGCCACGGACAGAATGAGGGAGACTCTGCACATAGTGCCATAAGTTACGCAGTGCAAAAAGCTGGAGATATATTCCTTCCATCCCAACTGTATCCCACTATTCAAATGGCTAGATCTTCACAACCGTACATTCTTCGACCCTTACAATACTCTGATTTTAAAGACTACAAACAGCTATCACAAAACATAAAGATGCTCAGTCTTCGCAAAGACAATGAATCTGGTGCTTCAATAAATTGGACGGTAGTAGTAGAGTTTAAGGTAGATAAAGAAACCCCAACTTCATTGTATTTTAAAACAAGTCACACTGATGTTGCTTACAGGTCAATTTCTGTAAGAAGATCGCAAGCCAAATTCTTAAAAGAACCTATAAGGCTATTAAATGATTCACAAATAAAGATTTCTAAGCCTAAATTTGACGATTTGCTGAGTCTTTGTTCTGGAGACTGCCCTATCATTAGGTTCCATGAGTATCAAAATTACTATAAAAAATTGCCACATGAGTAAATGATAAAGATTAAAACAATTATGTTTAAAACTTATAATATAAGTCACTTTAGTTTGTTTATGACTGAAATTCTCATTGATCTCTTTACAATACTAGTCTTAGTATTTTTCAACTAGAGTTTATAATTACTGCAGCACCAACTTATTCGCCTATTACATACAAGATTAGTACTGTACCTAAATTTAATACATACACACTTTATTTCATACTTTTTTTTTGCAGACTGTAGTTCAGTAGGTCTAGCATCGATTTATTTTATTTTGTTATTAAGAACATATTTCTGATAGTATTTGTTACCTATGTGAAACACTGTAATAATACCAAATTGTTTTTATTTTATTTTAACCATACATACAACACAGGTATAATGACAAAGAATCCAAACTTACTAAGTCATTTGGTTTGTTTAAAAAATATGTTTAAGTCAACAAGTTTGTGATCTCATAAAAATAATTTTGATTGAATTGAGTATAGTTTTTTAAATTAAAACAACGAATATTATTATAGCGCATCGAGGCGTAACTCTAAGAGAATATTAGTTAAACGGGATGTCTTGGTGATAAAGTGGCGCGACGAAAAGGCGTATATTTTTTCACGGCTTTTCCTCGAAAAACCCAGCATTGTAAAATATTATATTTGTATTAATTTTGTAGTCCTGTTTCCTCAGTGCACCGTCGCATTTGATTTTTTTCATTATTATGCATATTTTTTTTAATATCATCAAAATAAGCGCGTCATCGGGAGAAAAAAAACGTTTTTTGGCTCTCCTGTAAAATTTTCTCATTTGAGGTTCGCCCCTTTGCCGCGTAGGCGACGAACTGATTGTCTCGTATAGGTCTCGAGTAATTTTCAAGGTGTCTCCAAACCTTTTTAGATATCAATTTAGTAAGCGGAACGAGAAGTGCACTAGAACATCGTTGCAAGAACTAGAAAAAAGTGATAAGTGTATCGATTATCTTTTTAATTTTTTTGTTCTTATTATCAATTATTGTCAATATTGGTCCTTAGAAGCTCTGGACAGAAAGAGGTGGAAAGAGAAGGGTTTCCGAGTCAAAGCTGTTTTCGCTCGGCTGCCGGTATTTCCGATTTCGGATTGAAGGACAAACTAAACTATTCAGTACAAAAAGAACTTAACAGAGTGAATTGGACCGATTTCAATGTAATACCAACCAAATTTTACTTCAAGACACGGCCTGTGAATTTCCAATCACAGATTGGAGAATAAACTTAACTTTGCGGTTCATATAATTGTAAATTATCAATTTTTCTATTTACTTGAACTGCAAGATCTTGCTTCTCGCTTCAAGCTTCATGCTGCTAGGTCAACGGGAAGTACCATTACTTATAGGCTTTCAATGAATTACGAGTATCATAATTTGTGTGTTTTTATATAAATGGCCGTATTTTTTTATTGTGTTGACTCGGAAGTTTGATTTTCTTTACAGCTTTATAGGACCGTAGATCTAAGTTTTTAATATCTATTTCAACTTGATACCTCCACTATAAGGGTACCAATTTTTATTTTGAGGTACGGAATCCTAAAAAATATATTTTAATTCATTATCTTCCTGTCTGTTACCGTTTCATGCCTTATAGGCTGAACAGATTTAGATGAAAGGTATAAGGATAGGCCATGACCTAGGTTAGGACATAGGATACTTTGAATCCCGGTAGTACAACCTACGTTTCTGTGGGATAATTTCCGACTTTTACGCGGGCAAAAGCTAGTGTGCTATAAAGTTTGACCTCTTGTAAGTCATAAGATTAATTCCGATGCAGCTTGTCCCTTGCTGCCCTTCCCCAGCGACGCCCCCCATGCCCCCCCCCCCTCCATACTCCGGTGCCGCATGTAGTCGCTTAGTTTTTAAGTTTTTTATGCCCTGGCCAGCCT
Source organism: Apamea crenata (assembly GCA_949629185.1). Taxonomy (NCBI): domain Eukaryota; kingdom Metazoa; phylum Arthropoda; class Insecta; order Lepidoptera; family Noctuidae; genus Apamea; species Apamea crenata. The sequence continues at coordinate 7,429,786 of OX451356.1, read as the reverse complement.
ACAGGCCTTCATTTATTGAGGCACCCACTGGCAAGTCCGTTTAAGCAGACGACACCTAGTTTGACCTGCAAGAGGACATTCCCAAAACAAAAAAAAAAACAAAAACATCAGAGCAGATGCACAAAAACCTTCGCTGTCAATAAACGCCTCGTCACCGATAGTGATACACGCGGCATTGACATTAGCTGCTCATTCATTACTATCATTACGTCCTACACGCTACCCACAGATGGTAACCGAAGGCTGTACTTCCGTTCGTACGAGTATTGTTTGCTCGCGGCGGGGCATCCTGCCCCATGAGGGGAAGTATAGCGATACCGGTGGGTAACTTGTTAGGGGCTTGTTGAATCACTGTTGGTTTTAAATGATTAAAAACCACTTTTGTGCGCAGAAGTGTTTACTGTATGGCCCCAATTATTTACAAGGGTGGTTGGAAAGACTTGACAACAGTGCTGTTTAAGAGTAGACTAAGTAAATTTTTAAAAGATAAAACGTACGATAGTGTGACTAAGTTTTTATCAGAGAAAAGAATAGCTCAAATTGCTCTGGATTGATGGATCTAGATTTTGGTTAAGTGAATGATAATATAAATGTTTGCATGCTGAATGGTTAGCAGCTAGTGGAAATAGAACAGGGAGGCCATTGCCCTGCAGTGGGATGTCACAGAAATGGTGAAATATGGCTGAGCTTTGATGTATCATACTATCATAATTGAAATTCTTAAATCCGTATTCAGATTCCATGATTGTGTGCATTTATTTTAACGCAAATCGGATACTAGAGTGCAATTATTGAACCAACAGTAAGTAACAGATGGTATGGAATAACGAAGTTGACCATCAGGCTGCGTCCTATCCAAAACCGCTCTCTGTCAGCGCGACCACGCGTTCATGTCCACCGAACAGAAAGTGGCATATGAACGCGACGATCGCGTATTTGCGCGGCGATCGCTTTTAAATAGAACGCAGGGTTAGGCTTTGATGGTGTCCAAAATCGTGAAAATCCGGAGGACTTAATAAAATCTTCGATTTATCCAGTTACTTTTGAATAACACTATGAATGGTGCCATTAGCCTTTCCTGCAAGTTTTTTATTACAACAAAAACTGTAGAACAAACCATTAACCTTATGAACGACTCCAAGCGCCATCTGTGATTACGGTCGTACACTGTTAAACTGACAAGCAGGCAACTGGGTTGTTAACTTTCGCTGTGCGGAGATAGATGGCAGTACTCGCGAAATTAAAACACAATGAATCAATACTGGTATTTGACATTGTTTTTAAATAGAACGTAAATAAAATGTTGGTACGTTTTAATCAAGTTTAGCAGCCTAAAAATTTATTCGGAAAAGGATTTATGGGTACAGCAAAAGCAAAAAATTCTCGGACTGTTATTTGGCGCCATCTATGAAATACTTATAGAAAATAATGAAAGCACGTCCATAGATGCCGCTAGTTTCTCGTCTTAGGTTTTTTTTTCTTAAGATAATGTTCTAACATGTTGTGTTGTTGTCACTACTGACTAGGGTATATTTATTTCGCTTTCAGATGCTTTAATATTAGGGTATGCGTTTAAACGTATTTCAACTTTGAGCAACGTTTTTACGAAAACCTATTTATAAATGTTTCTGTAATGATCAACGTCTGCATAACCATATCTTTTTTGACCTTTAAAACGTATCTTAACTTTAAGCGACTTTCATAAAGCCTTTTGTACTTCAGACATCATTTTCCATTTCGTTTTATGAATGATCTTTTGTTTTCTTACTGACTTTCATTTAAACACTTTGATAGGTAATAGTAGTGGTTGATTGATTGGCTTTTTCTCATACATTACAAAAACACAGGTACCTTGTTTTATTTGCAATGTAATCAATGTTGCATGCAAGCAATGCACGTACTATGTCATTGTTAGATCGTAATGCAACTATGCAAAAATATATTGCACACAATTATTCATTATAAGTAGCTCTAAGTTGTAATTATGTAAGTAACGCAATCGCTGGTAATCGCATTTTAATAATCTTTATGTAATTCTAACTATAATCTATGAACATTTGATTTAATTTGAATGAGATTTTTTTTTGTTTTCGTATCGGATCGATTTTTATCTAAACGAGCGAGCGAGCTGCGGTTATCAGTATTTTCTTAAATTATTTTGTTTCGAGAAATCAGAAAGTTAAGGGAAAGGGTGATATAAATATTGTGTATAAACTACGCTAAATGGTACCTTCAAGGAATACTACGTATTTCCGCTTGGATCTATGGGTTAAATTTACCCTCTAACTTTCGGTCTGTAGATTTCGTTTATGATTTTTCTTTGTATTATTTAGTTCTTAGGACAAAATAAAGAAATCATTTCTTGTTCCTGGCCAACGTAACATATATCACTCTTGAAATCCCCGAAGAGTTAGGCAGAGTTGGACATTTCCCGAGCCTATTGCCATCTACCGGACGTAACTCCAAACTTCGGGCTGCTACTGAGAAATTACTGATGTAAAACCCAATGACACTTTGCCCGACCTGGAAATTGAACCTAAGACCTCAGCAGAAGCGCTTGCAACCACTAGACCAACGAGGCAACTGAGCACGGGGGACTGCTGATCATTAGAAATTCAGTGTTTAGTGTGGTGACCACGGTGGTGTCGGTGACTAATTTCTACGAATATACGAGGGTGAATCAAAAAATTCTTGGAATCAATATTAAAAAATGCAAAGATTTAAACAAAAACATTTTATTTGTCTACACAATCTCCCTCCAATGCAATGCATTTATAAATTCTATATTCCTTGTGAAAAAAATTGTTTTTCTTGACTCTCGAAAAACTCCTCTACGGCAGCCATAACCGCGTCACTATCGTAAGATTTTGTTCCACGAATGTCCTCTTTTAATTTTGGGAATAAGTGAAAATCACTTGGGGCTACGTCCGGAGAATACGGTGGGTGGTCAAGGAGATTGAAGCCAGCACAGCGGATTGCGTTGAGCGCAACTTCCGATCGATGAGCAAGAGCGTTATCTTGAAGAAACAACACGCCCAACGATAGTTTTCCACGACGTTTTTCTTTAATCTTAGGATTAAATTTGCATAATAGAGTCCAGTAATCGTCTGGCCTTTTGGCATGTAATCAATAAAAAGGATTCCTTCACTATTCCAGAACACTGAGGCCATAACTTTGCCAGCGGTAGGAGCAACTCAAAATTTCTGAATGGATGGAGAGGATGGTTGTTTCCAAGACATGCTTTGTCTCTTAGTTTCAGGATCGAAATGTTGGACCCACGTTTCATCCTTGGTGACAATGCGATGGAAAAAAATATCCGAATCACGCCGGAAAATTTCGAGATTACGCTTAGAAATTTCCAAACGTAGCTTTTTGTTTTCGTCGGTTAACATTCGTGGCACCCATCTTGCCGACACTTTTTTGAACCCCAGTGAATCAAATAATGGATTGAACGCTACCAAATGATATCTTTAGGATCTCAGCTATATTATGTTTAATAGTTATTCTTCTGTCTTCCAAAACTAGATTCTCAACCTTTTTGACATTTTCTTCCGTAACGGAGGTTGAAGGCCACCCAGAACGCGGGTCATCTTTACAGATTGATCTACCTCTTTTAAATTCAGCCACCCAGTACGCAACCATAGAATAGGGTACAGCATCATCCCCTAATGTCTGCTAAATGTCCGAAAAATTTCCTTCGTAGACATTTTTTTCAAACTGAGATATTTTATCACCGCAAGTAAAAGCAGGATAAAAGTGAGTATTTTTATCCATTATTTTGGGTTTTTAGCAACTCGTTGCACAAAACAATTTATTACGTGCTAACGAACTGACAAAAACAAGTGACAGTTTGCATAAATATTGTGTGATTGAATAATACTCTTTAATTTGTATATCGAACTTCTCCCAAAAAGGTTTTATAAATATGCAATTCTAAGAACTTTTTGATTCACCCTCGTATATTATAGCTAAATTAATAAACTTATCAGATATCTCCGGTAGTAGACTGTGCGAGAGACTGAGAACTAAGGAAGGAAGATTTTTTACCGCAATATTGTTATAGCTGTACTGGTTCCATGTACACGGAAGACTGCTTAGCGTGACATTGCAACTGATTTTTTAGCTCCGTTTTTGTTTACGTGGTATAAAGCTTCAAATTATATTATAACTACTAATTTACACTACGCTTAGTCACGTGTAGAAGTAACGTGCTACCTTAAAGATTACTATTTTGCATAAACATTGGTCAGAACGCTCGGTGCAGAACAAATGTTAGCAACATTTTGTTGATTTGTTCCATTTAACTTCCTTGAAGTGAATCATGGACTCTCTCTTCATTGGAAAAATATTTGTGTCAACATTTGCAAAGTTGAGTAGATACGTCCATTGTTCTGCTCGGAATGGAGTGTTGGACCTAAATTGTTGGCCGCTGGCTTTTGGGGCAAGTACGCCAATTGCGTGGGATGATGATTCGAATGCGATAGGTACTTAACAATAAATTGCGAGATCCTCCACTTTCTCGTTGAGCCGAAATTACTTCACTATTTGGCCATTAAGTTGCCAATTGGCCATTTCAAAAGCACCCAGAGAAACAATTTGAAGTAGTCTTTAACTTTATTCTTGTATGTTGTCTTTTCATTGAATGACTTTTTGTCATCGTATCTGGTGGCTTTTATAAAAATAAATATAACAGTAAATAGACGCAATCACATGAACACAGCAATATGCATAAGTGATTCCATAATGATATTCATTTCCTGCGCCAAGTATAATGTAACAAATAATGTCAATGACAATAAGCAGCACATTTTCTTACTCCAACCTTGGCTATAGTAATTACATGCCATTCTATGTAAACAATTTACATGTTCTAGTATAATAATGTTGTTTATACATAGTAATTTCACGTGTCGGATGCAAATGAATGGCTATTATTTATTAGCATGTAGGTCATGAAGCTGTGATCATAAGACAATATTGAAATCACGAGAACTGCAGTAGTCACTCGACAGAAGGATTCAAATGTCACATCATGGAAATATGACAGGCAGAGGCTGACGACATTTTCTGGTTTAATTGCGGGAAATGTCGGAAAAATACCATTACGAGCGAACCGACAGAAGATAGCACATTGTGCCTTTCGTGCTAACTTCATTTCGTATTTCATCAGTTTCGTGTAAAAAGATTGTATCCACCGCTATTTCTTTCAAATAATTGTAAAATTTTACACAGCGACGCATCGTTGCACAAACACGCACGTAAGGCTGCATTGATCTTATCTTAGTTACGTTATGAGCAGTAAATTAAACTTGTTATCAAATAAGTTCGTTACGTTATGCAAAACCTTGAGTACACAAGTCATTAGAAATTGTAGTACTAACCTGGGTTTGCTGGCGTCCTGCGTCGCCTCGCAGACGCTCTTTTGACCACTGTCGACACGAGAGAGTCCATTTCACTCCCGGAATCCCACCGCGACCGCTGCGGCGCTGGCCGTGACAGACGCCCATCATCCTCCGTATCCCTATCACTACTGGTAGGCGGCAGATTAGACTCGTCACTCTCCGGAGGAGGATCCACTTTAACACTCCTATTGAACACATCGATCATGCTAACATCGCGAATATCGTCCGAACACGTAAACGGGTGGGTCAAAGTTCGTCGTATGTTACTTTTCCTATGCTTCACTTTCACTGACCCCTCGGATAGCGAGCGCTTTCCGTTGCTATCCGTTTTTGCGTCTCCCCTTGTGCATTTTAAGTCAGACGGCGATAGGGATTTCTTTCTAGAGTTTCGCCTTTTGTTACATCTTTTTTGTCTGCTTGATTCTCTTGTTGTCTGCATGGTGGTTACATTGATGATTGCTGTAACAAAAAAAATAAGAAAATGGTACGCTGTCTGTATTAAAAGTGTCTAATTCTACACCAAAAGACTTAGTTAAAATATCGTGAAAAAGGACATCTTTTTTTTGTAAGTATTTCAGTTTCAAATTATACTATTCTAAGTCGCATCTAAATTGAAACTTGTAATGTTCTACTTCTTCACATATTTTTCGCTTGTATCAAAACTAGTTTGTAATATTGGGCTCATCAAAGGTGATAAAACAAAAAACAGTTCTTTTAAATATTACTGAGTTTGGGACTGAAATCTCATTCGCTAAAGGTCAGCAAAAACTTGACGGAATTGTGAAAATTACTGCAAATGGGTACATCACCGGTTTACCGATTGCATTTAATGACTGAATGTTTTATTGCTTTATCTACCCACTGCCCAGACTCGAAGATCAGCAGAGTGATATTCTGTGAGAGTATGTAGGAAAGGCAAGTATCTATGTAGAGTTAATCTCTGGGGCCAGCAGCCCGCCACACAAAACTAAGTTTTGTTCAATCATTTCTGTGGCGCTCATTACGAAAAGCCGCATGTTGTTTTAGTAAAATCTCAAGTGCATGCGCCATAAAACTTCTTGACTCAAATTCCACACTATCGGCCATCGTAGATAATGCACTCACTTGAGTGAAACTATAATAATTCATAACGTCAGACTCAAGCAAGGTGCCCTCGACTAGTGACTGTTATCTCAAGCGTAGAATCGCGTTTTTTCTGGCCATAAAATGAAAAACCTGAAGCATTTATTCATTGATTTTTTTCTGTTTTTTTTTACATTTGAAGTAAAAAATATTATTTTGCTGCATAAAGAATTAAACATGAATAAACAATCAGTTTTGAAAACGTATTTTCTGGCAGTATTTTCCCATGACATGGGCTCACACAAACAGATATAGCGTAAGACGAGTTTCAGTTCGGCATAGTATAAATATTAAGGTGAATATTTAGGTGTTACTTAACAAGCTTAAGTACGTAATAATTATCTAAATGGCAATTAAGTAAAAGGAGAAGTTTGTTCGATCGCTGGGTTTAGATGCTTATAGGTGCGTTTAACCTTTATTCATGAGGATTGTTGAATGCCCCTATTTATTTTAATAACCATGTAAGTAATTAATTTCATGGCAATCGAAGTCAAGGAAAATAAACAAGGGTTAATTATGATGCAGACACGAATCAAAGACAAACACTTGTTAAAGATTGTGTCCAGTATCATTTGAGAATCGGGCCCTGGTAATAGGTCCCTACGTCCAAAAATTAGAATTATGTTACATAGGCTTAAAATAAGCTATTCCGGAAGTGATATTTATAATTGAACAATAATCTCACAAGAAACAAGCATGCAAATATGAAAACAGTTATTTTAAAGATTAAAATATAGTGCCTACTGTGTAATTTTAATACAAATAATACAAGACTAAGTATTATATTAGCGTTAAAATAAATATATACCTCCGACGGACGCAACCGCAAACCGAGGAAACGTTATCTACACTGCATAGTTGGTATCACAATTTCGTATTTCACTAAACAAACACACGACCGCACAAAATTATCTAATGCGAAAATTTAAAAAAACAATCACGAATTTACGACACAGATAAGAACTTTATTGTTTACGTTGTTTTGGCGCGAATAGGTACACATATTGTTTAAGCCGAGCGAAGGCACTGCTGCGTATTCAGCCCAGCGGTTTTTGAACGTCTCGTTCCACAGTCGACTCGCGGCAAAGGCGTCTGTTTCAGACGGTTCTGCAAACCGAACTGCCATCAGTGACATCGCTTGCTGCTTGCAGGCCCATGCACACGACATTCAGATTAAAATTGAGCGCGAAAAATCTTTGCAATATAAAATTCCCACAAGTGAGAAGTGGCTAAATTAGCATGTGCTTGTAGATCACTAATTAATGAGTACATATATTGCTAAACCGTTGGGTAACCAATAATACAGTGCGAACAGAATTTAAGTTAGATTCTTTTTCTTAAATAAATCAAAGCGAAGTGTGATAATTTTAATTAAACTAGGCATTCGTTACAATATTTTAACTACTAATGCTTTTGTATGATACAAATTAAAATAAAATTCATATATTCTGCATGTAGTATGATTTAATTGGCAATTTATTTAAATTGACTTTATAATGACCTAAGTAATCATTTTACCGTACCGGACACCCCTTACCGCATACCAGGACAGCGTAGCCGAATAAAAATTGATTTTAAATTACTTGAAGTTAAGTTGGAAAATACGACATAATACAGCCACAATAAAACATAATCCATTAATTTATCAGTATTAATGGTCACACTAAAATGAAGTGCTTACAGAAACGGAACCAGCAGTCTTAGCAAAACCAGTGGTTTGTCTTGTTGCACGCGAAAATCCAATAAATTATGTTGATTTTCTAACAAGTCTATGTGCTGATTTACAAGAAAATGGTAGATATTTTAGTACCCACTGTTACAAATTAAATATAGAGTAACAGACCGCTCTATTAGGCGACATTGTAGTAGGCTTTGGTTGTCGGGTCTACAATTCCGCCCGTGTTTTATGGCTTATTTTTAATTATTCTAGACTGTACATTGTGGACTTGGGTTTTTCTTATGTTAAATGATTTACAGCTGTTAAATAAAATTTTAGCTTTTAAAACCCGCAGCAAACGGTGCGTGAAATCTGACCTTACGCCTTTAGTGCAGTTTTTATTACAGCTATAAGTAATATTTAGCCTAGGGTGTCTAAACATCTCGTCACGCTTGAGATTACCGAGGGGGTCACAGTAGTGTAGGTACTTACATAATTTAATTTGTAGACTACAAAATGAATTATTCCTTGCATAGAAGAAGAAAGATTTTTTTTTGTGGCCATTTTTTTTGCCGTCACAAGAACAACTGCGCACACGGCACACCTACCCATTGATACAGTTTTTATTTATCAATGTGAGTATAGACCCTTTGTAGCTGGAGATAAGGGACAAGCCTATCGATATTTTATCGGACATAGTCCCAATTTAAGGATGGGGAAGCTAAGGATTTTGGGAAATATCGGCGGCCAAAATTTGACAGTGGTCTTTAAGAACATCTTTAGTATGTCAACAAACATCACTAAATGATCTAGGTTGTCCATAAAGATATGAAAATGTAGGTTACTCCTTTGTTTAGGCGCAAGAAGCTTGAAATCGTACTCTAATGTTCTCGTACTAGTAAGTAAGAACATAAAACTGATAAAGTCTGTAGTATTCGCAGTATTACCGGACCGTGGAGATATATTGAAGAATTCTTCATAGCAATGCGATGTGATACGATACGGTCGTTACGGCAAGGAAGGCTACGATAACAGAAAACTCTGTACAGTTACACCGCTTCCCATTTAATACGCATTTCATCGAGAGTCGACTGATGACCCGAATTACGTGATAGGTATTGCGAAACATGCACTGTTGTTGGTAATATTGATAAAATCGACAAGGCTGATAACTATTTTCCCAAGAGTTCATACGACCTGTTTGTGTCAGCTTTGTGCATTTTTTTGACGAAAGTGAGCGACCTGATTTGCATCATTGTGAATCATATTTTTGTGAGCTTTTATTTGAACTTGACTTTTACTTGAGTGAAGTTTTTGTGCGCTAATATTAGTAAAGATATTATTGTGGATCTCCTTGACGCCAATGTGCATTTAATTATAGGTAAACACGATGAAATCACATATCAAACCAGCTAATTTCTTAAACGACATTTACAATTCAAAAATCCTCAATCAATAAAAAACATGATAACGTTATTAAAATGCATTTCAAAACAATCGACTATTGACCCGATTTTGGAGATATTGCGAAAGATACGCATTTTATAGTGCACAGAAAACACTTGTGCGAGTACCTAGAAACAAAAGTAAAGGAGAATGTTCGACGGAACCAAAACCTTGTATTTAACAACGACGATTACGTTGAAGGTTTCCAAGGTAAATTATTCATTGATTGATATGTGCATAAAGCTTGGCTATAAAAGTGCATAACGATGATTTTAAGATGCTTTTGTAGGTGTTTAGAGGCTATCGTCTAAAAAAAACCGATTGACAACCTTTCTAGCTATTCACAGAACGATCTTTTTGTCCTAGATTCAGATATAAAATCTTAATAAAGAGTACACCTACAGCAAATGAAAGACAATTTAGTTTGGCATCCTAGGGAAACCATAGGTTGTTCTACTAGTAGTTAGGATTACGCAGTGAGAGAATATTTAATCGTTTATAAACATACCACGGGTTGTATTTGAAATTGATTACAAGCGACACAGAAGGCGTCGTTAAATGCAAGTGCACTCATAAAATTTAAAAGTTAAATGAAAGAGAAATGGGATTTACACGAGTACCTTATTCTAAAAAGTGAGATTTGTATTGCATGCCTACGGCTTGTTCCTTTGGTTACTTAACGCATTTTCCTATTTTCCTCTTATGTTATAGTCAGGCCAATAGGCCTGACTATAACAAAACTTTTCTTGATGAACTGTTCTGTTTTTCACAGTACAGGAACTTTTCATGGGGAAGGACTTTGAGAAACCCAACGCAGAGACTAGACCCGCAGAGTGGGTTGACAAAAATATGAGAAGAACAAAAGAAAAGCAGGCATTGAAGTGGTTTATTATACAGCAATATAGCTCTTATTCACCAAGATGGCTTTCACAAGCACAGTAGATTTAACACAACAAACGATCATGACTTAACACGTCAGAATTCCAGGTATCATCAAGGAACTTGAGACGTCTAAGCCGCTTTACTTCCATCTAATCCGCAGGGCGGATAGAATAACAGATATACACACAATTTATAGAATCATGTTAGCTAACGGACGAGGCTTCAGCTTACCTCATCTATCATCCATAGCTATCAATATACCGTATGCCGCATAAGGCTGTGTTTGTGCGACCACGGAGCGTGCAGCGAGTAGGAATTACTCACACTTTTCCTTGCTAAAATTCATTGCGCACTCGCCGATCCTGACAGTTAAACGCAACCTTATCCAAATTGCGGCTGGTGACTGTTAGGTTCTTCAAGACATGTGGGAAAAGAGAGAAGAGGATAGCTCTTCAGAAGCCCCTCAGACATTGCAAGTGCAACCGGCAAAGATCTATTGAGACATCCGTATTACAAGTCCGTCTCACCAATCGTGGTTAACATGCGTAACGTGACAAGTAAAATGCGGTACCGCATTACGCAATACAATTTCATAAAACAAGTTCATTAAACAGTTATGTCGATAATCATGGGGAATGCGCGACAAGTTCAACTTCCCATAGCTAGGTGTGGCGTTCCCATGGCCCCAGAGACAATGGTAATGTAACGTTATCGCGTTATCTATACTTGCTATCGTTAGTTAGGGCGCGAAGTAATATAAACATACGTAAGTACACACCAGGGTTAGGGAACCACAGGCATGCCATGGACGCAAGCCTAGAGGTAGGAAATTCAGGTTCATTCGCTAATAAAATGTGCACAAGGACTACTTTATCCATGTAGGAGACACAGCAAAAACTCTCACTATGGAATCGTTTCGATTCTTGTTTCCAATTAATAGTAATGCGGTAGAAGGAGCCGGTTTTATTATTGAGTGAACACCAGATACATCTACTTAATAATATCACAGACTGGTTAGTCTTAGAAGAAAAGAGAAACATTTAATTGGATATCCAAAATTTTGATTGGCAAAAATGTTGGATATGCTCCATATTCGAAATACTGTAATGTTTCTGACTCGGTGGCTTCTGAATTTGTCCATATTCTATTTATTTTTCATAAACGTCATCTTGATTCTTGATGGAAAGTAAAATATGAAGACCAGACTACCCAGGTATTAGTAGGTAGGTACAGTCAACAGCAAAAGTAGATGATCAAAATCAGAAATTTAATACATTTGAACGGAGTTTGCGTCAGAACTGTGTGGCGTCGAAGTGATTCAAAAGTATGTCAGACTCAGTGTCATACTTTTGAATCACTTCGACGCCACACAGTTCTGACGCGAACTCCGTTAATTAGTATTGAATTTCTGATTTTGATCATCTACTTTTGCTGTTGACTGTACAGGAGGTAATCAATCAGAATAATGCAGAGAATGTCTCCTTTCGAGACGAGAGCTAATAATAATAATACTTGTGATTTTACAAGTAATATGGTGGCATAGTAAATTATGTTAAATATTTGTTTGACACCAACTCACTATGGGCAGGCTAGTTGTTGTAAATACTCTAAGAAATGTTTAAAGTTGACGGATTCATTGAAATGGATTATTTACAGATGGAACGTGCCGAGTAAGAGGTTTGGCTAGGGGCAAATAGGTTATTGTGTTTTTAGGCTGTAAAACGTGCATTACAAATCTTAACCTTCATGGGATTAAAGAGTTTCTCGGTTTTCGTATGACAATATTGCGAATTTTCGGTTCAACATCAAAAAACTAACTGACTTTTTTAGTTACTATACAACAAGCTTACATATACAATTCAGTTCTGACTTGGGGATTCAATGATCAAATCAGGATCCTAATGAATCAATCACGCAAGCCGTATGCAACATGAACAATAATGATCGACCGACGTGTACGTTACCCCAGCAAGAAAGTGTCTCCTAGGGTTATAGGAGTAAAACGTATAATTTGTGCCCTAACTGCTGTAAATGTGCCCCCACATAAAAAATGTGTGCCCCCTGTCGTTTTGGAAAAAAACGGAAAAAACGATTCCTGCTGGGGTAACGTTTTTCTAGCAGGAAAATTCTAAACGAATGATCGGAAAGAGAAAAATTGTGCATGGCCAGAGAGCTTATATGTGTGCTAAAATGTGCCCCCAAAAATAAAATCTGTGCCCCTTCAGGTTTTCTAGATATTGCATTTCCTGCTGGAGTAACGTTTTGATGAATCGTATATCTCTACAACCATTGCATGTGCCCCTGTGGAATAAACATACACGAGTAGCTCTTAATGTGTGCCCCTATGTGCCCCCAATTAGATTTAAGAAAATATTTATAGTTTTCAAGTTATCGCGGTTTCATGAAAAACCGAAAAAACATCGCAGCGCCTAAATTAGACAAGGCACAAGTTCGCTGAAAACTGTATTCGGTCCTTCTTGACGCTAATACCAGCCAGCAGAATACCAGCGTCAGGTATTGTACCTGGCATATGCTGAGCTGGACTCCCATTTGGTGCAACCATGAGACACACACCGCCCAGTAGTGATCGACCATTGTGGACATAGACTATTTTGTACTAGAGGTTGTAGATTTGCGAGGTGTCTATGGGTCGATCTATTTTTTTAATCTTTGTTTTTATTTTTGTTTCACTTTTTTTTATTTTTTATTGTTCTATTTTTTATACTTGTATTGTGTGTCTTTTGTTGCACTAAATAAACGTTTTTATCTATCTATCTATCTATCTAATAATAACCATACAAAGTTTCAAAACTGTTCATGCATGCGTTTTTGAATAATCTTGCTAAAAGTCAAAACGATGGTGTCATAACTTTGACGGCAAAATACAAGGAACCGGCTCAATCCCAGATGTGTAGGTGTAAACCAAAATCATGTGCCTTTATTCAAAAATATATGGTGAAAATATTCAGCTTAGAATGTTTCGTATTAAGTAAATATTAACAAAAAACCCAAATATGTAAGCAACGGCTGGTTATCCGACCAAATTTGAATGACTACTAAAAAGCGACGGATTCATACATATCGATGACCTTTAGCAAGATTATTCAAAAACGCATGCATGAACAGTTTTGAAACTTTGTATGGTTATTATTAGGGTCAAGAAGGACCGAATACAGTTTTCAGCGAACTTGTGCCTTGTCTAATTTAGGCGCTGCGATGTTTTTTCGGTTTTTCATGAAACCGCGATAACTTGAAAACTATAAATATTTTCTTAAATCTAATTGGGGGCACATAGGGGCACACATTAAGAGCTACTCGTGTATGTTTATTCCACAGGGGCACATGCAATGGTTGTAGAGATATACGATTCATCAAAACGTTACTCCAGCAGGAAATGCAATATCTCGAAAACCTGAAGGGGCACAGATTTTATTTTTGGGGGCACATTTTAGCACACATATAAGCTCTCTGGCCATGCACAATTTTTCTCTTTCCGATCATTCGTTTAGAATTTTCCTGCTAGAAAAACGTTACCCCAGCAGGAATCGTTTTTTCCGTTTTTTTCCAAAACGACAGGGGGCACACATTTTTTATGTGGGGGCACATTTACAGCAGTTAGGGCACAAATTATACGTTTTACTCCTATAACCCTAGGAGACACTTTCTTGCTGGGGTAACGTACACTCGACCGACAGGTGTCTGTGAATGCCATTGCAAATATTGTGGCGGGAACATTCACAAGTCTATTGTTTACCTACATCATGTTCATCAAAGTGTAATCTAACAATACTTAGCTGTAAGTCAGTTTCAGACCTCTTCGGTAACTTACAGGTACTTACAGTACTAACTATAACTGCTTATAACTTTTAGGTAAGTACCTATAAATTTCTGACTTCGAAATCAAGACTTCGTGCACGACTTTCGAGCGAAACATTGAGTAGGCCAAATAAGCGGCTAATTACTATTGGCGAACCAATCGATCGTTTACACAGGATAATTACAAAGCCGTTCGATCATAAATCTTATCTCAAACAAAGCTCCCTTCACATCAGTTTATCGTGCTTTATTTCAAACAAGCCTATTATCGGGTTAGCTGCCTATTTGATCCATTACTATCGGAGCATAGGTAGTTTCACCTCATTAGGTTAACCGATATTTGAAAGCTACTTTCCACTTTACCTATATTTTATCTCAAAATCAATAAAAGTGACTTTCTGAATTCAATACCACGGTACTTGCACACACACCCGGAATTTGTAAACAATGAGTAGGTAGGATTCAGATGCCTGCTCATTGTTTCAGAATAACACCAGTTATGTAACTAAAATTCATTTAAAAGAATGCGCATGCATAAGAATGATTTTCAACTTTTAAAACAATCGTAATTTACTAGTACTTATAGCAACCGTAGACAGTCTTTTAACGGTAATTAACGTTTGATTGGAAACTGAATCTTCACTTAAATCCATTTTTGAAAAACCATGTAATTAAACGGTTTTTCATGGTCATGGTGGTTTCATAATTTAAGCAGTCATACAAACGATTGAACAATCACGAACTAATAACCTTTTCTTTTGAACTCCGCTCCGTTCAAATAGCTCTCGTACCGGTAAAGTTTTGGTAGATGTAACTGAAGTACGCAGCGTGTCCCACTTCTTACAAAACGTAAGATCGGCACTCACTTGGACGACTTCGAGCTATGTGGGACAGGCGAATGGACTCGCCGACTACTCGGGTGCAAGAAAACAGGCTGTTATGAAAATACTTATTAAGAAATAACACATGCATTGAGTGGTTAATTAAATGTATTGCTTGCCGGTACCCCTTTGATGTTGAAAGCTATACCGCACATATATAATTTTAATGTTCTCGATCGAGATTACGAAAACAAGATAGATACTTAGATAGAATACTCTTTATTATGTACACCATAAAATTAAAGATATAAATGTAGAAATTCTCTAATTTGGGATTTGCAAAAAATAAAAGAACGAACGTCAGTCAACGTAGAAAGAAGTCATAATATCCAACTAGAGACCTAATTGTTCAGTCTATAATTTAACGTAGCGTGCAAATTCACGATCCCCTCTTCAATCTCATTGTTAAATCTAATAAACAATTTCATCTCAATTACAATTTCACAGAACCGATCTGAGTTTATTGATATAGATCTTTTTGTGGTTGTAGGAAAGTGGAACGAAGTACAAATGATCTTAAAAATGAAACTGTCTCTGTAGTCACGAGCGTACTCATTGTTACTTATGCTCTCACTTAGATCTTTTATGTATGCTTTATCTGTGTGTAGACCTACTCGTATAGCATAGCTATCAACAAAATTAATAGTTAACTAACTATCTTTGTTGAACGTACATTGTTGCCATGCCAAGCAGTAGACGCATTTTGGCTGATATGAGGATCATGAAATCAACAGACGGATTTTCATCACCATCTAAAGAGACCAGGTGGTGGTGACCTGAGCCTTAAATACCCGACCAATTAATTCAACAGTGACCTCGTTCAATGTCTGATGAGCTCTCGGATTTCCTTTTTTTTGTTTCGAGCTCCGAATAAGATTTTTGGCTAAAACCATTTCTAGAGATTTCAAGGTTGAACACACCACGCTGGAAAAGTGCATCCAATTTCATTAGATTACAAACTAAGATGCCCGAGAACAACAAAGAACACGAGTTCACAATTTCAATTAGAACAAATCGTTTCGTAGGAGTCAATTAAGGAAATGGGTTACTGGCTACTCTACTACCAATTAATCGTACGGTTAGTATTAGAAACTACTCGATATAAATACAAATACAGCTTGACGTACTGTTCCCGCGAGAGAAAGAGACCCTGGTACCAAAACCGCGAGGATTACAACCAATAAAAGAAGAAACTGTTACACGAATATTCTCACAATATAATCTATTGATTCCACCGACATCGACATTGAGGCCTTAACGAAGTGTGAAGATCGTAGCATCAGATACAATTACAGCTGTTTTACTTATAAATAGTTTTTGTTTGTTGCTCGCACGTCACGGCTTTGTTGAGGAAATTCACTTCCTACTGGAGGACGTCACGTTTTCTTACTTACGATAATTATTAATTTTACTCGCCGCACTTGCACAAAGGCTGACTTGTTAAAACAACTTTCTCATGGTATGCTAAAGAAAACGGCGTCATGTTGGTCGGTTATTACCCCTGCATACGTCAGTTGGCCAATACGAGATAACCTCTAGAAATTTAAATCCACTACCAACTCGCTCTCTCGTAGTTGAATGGTTCACAAAGTGAAGGAGCAATGGACAGTATTAGTTTGCGTTGGATTTCTAAGCGATACGTTCTGTAGGTAACTGATTTTCGTTTTATTATGAAATGAACGTTTCTAAGTAAACTTGTATTTTCACATGCAGAATATATCGCACCTTTAAAGTGTTTACTTTACTAAACGAAAATTTTCATGAATTAAGGTATCAATGCCATCTATCTAAAATAAACGTAAACTACAAGATAAATTTGTTATTTAAATTTATATAAAGTTTATATAAATTTGTTATTAAACCATGAGCTCAGATTTTATTTAGAAAAAAACAGTGACTATTTTCTAATTTTGGCTCCCCTATAAAATTTCATAATTTCGTTTAGTAACGGTTTTACTTTAAAGGTGCGATATGCACTTCGTATAAGGTAACTGAACCGTTACACACAGTCATGATTTTAAATTAAGAGGCTGATGCAACAGTGAATGAATTCTTCGGAAGCAATCGAAAAATATCTTAAATTGGTAATTATCACATTTTGCAAGTAATTGTTCAGTAGGAATCGATTAGTTGTAGAACGTTATCGCTATACTCTTGATATAATTATATACTTTCCGTCATGATAATCATTTAGGCTTTTCCCCTTTTGAATTGATCTTCAACGGTAATTAATGTTTAATTGGAAACTTAATCTTCACTTAAATCTATATTTGAAAAACCATGTAATTAAACGGTTTTCTTATGGTCTTTAAATTGTTGTGATGCTTTAGGAATCCTATACCTATCTTCGATGAAGTCTAGAATAATATTTAAGTATTTTTTACACTGTTCGTAAAACTAGTCGTAGCTACAGTCCAGCCTTGTGCCAGTAACAGATAAATGACAATTAACGATTTCCTGCGCTCAAAGATACCTGAACGTTAGCTAACGTATGTCACCGGCGCAGGCGCACCTTTCTATATCTTGAGTAAAAACCGATACTAACCTGATCACCAGTATAAAATTAATGTTAAGCGATTTGGATGACTACTTATCCCATGATATGTAGTTACTTCAAAGATTGAGAGGAACTTGTAATATGTTTTAAGTAAATACAAAATTTTGGAGTTCAGGCAGGCACAGAGCCTAACCTGTCGGGGGAGCGGTTAATGCTTATGCGAATCCCGCACCCCTACGGCCATTGGTACAGGTGGAACACCGCGGTGGTTTTAGCCGGTAAGAGTCCGGCATACCCCTCTGTCACCCCCACGATCCCACGAAAAGGGGAACAGAGCCTAAGAAATTGTGATAGAAACCAATTAGGTACTTACCACTGAAATCTCAAAATATATGTCGATCGGTAGATTAATTATTGTAAAACCTACACCTAATCACCCATCAGTGATTACGAAAGTGGTGATATTTACACAATTGGAAACTTATGTAAAACTGGTCTCAGTCAGGAACAGAAATTCAAATGCATCTGATTTGCAATTAGGTAAATGGAACTTCGAGCAGGATATATCCAACTGCCTATTAAATCAAACAGATAATATTAAACCCGCACATTGTGCCAAAGTGTCATTTCAGACAAAATAATACGATTTAGATTGCCTTATGTTGTTGAGATATTAGGTTAAATCTATGTGGGTTTACTAGCTATTAATAAAACAGGTAGTCCATTGAGTAAGGTAATTATTCATTTTTATCGTGTAGTAATTACTTACTTGTACGACATTTTCATGATCAGGAAAAGAAGTCGGAAGGAAACGATCTTAATGTAGTGTAGGTATTTCTTGTTACATTCTCGTACTTACAATGTTATGTCGCAAAGGTTGATATTATTTCTAACGCTAATTTAGTAAGGAATTATTAGATGGTTCTGTTTTCTTACGTTCTATTTTTACTATAGAAAATAAGTTTCTTTATTGCAAAGCAATTTAAAACTGTATTATTTTTGGTGCATTCATTCACAAGTCTGTTAAAATCAAAACCAAAAGTTACAAAGTAGTAGTTACTAGACTGCTATTGATGAAAATACGTCTTTGTACAGGTATGTAAAAAAAGCACCTGTACTAACATAACTTTTTGTTGAAACAGTTTGCGCAATAATGAGTAGTAATAACATTTACATAAATCTGCTATTAAGTAATGTAATATTTACGTTGGAAATACATCATTTTAGGTTACTGAAAGTGTTTTATCACTCGATCTTCATGAATCCAAAGATGCTGATGGAACAGAAGTGCCAACCTAACACCCAACAAAAACTTTAGAGGTGACTTCGCAGTCGAAGTAACTTAAAAAATATTAAGTGGCCCGTATTCCTCTACAGGTCACATACAACAGATGGGTGTAAACCCACACTAGCATTGTTCCATCAATGTCACCTTGATCAGTCGCCTCTCTAAATACAAGGCGCAAGGTTGCAGTCTCATTAAAAATTATTAATAACTACTTACTTACATGATTGGCTAGCTTGATGGAGTTACTTGTGGTTGATATTTAAAGGTACCTAATATAAACATTGTAACAGGAAGTGACAAGCTAGAAATTGTCTATACAGCAAAAACATTTTAGGTACTTAATACTGAATAGAAGTATTGGCAAAGGGCTATAAATTACCCCTCGTCATACTCGTAGTATTATCGGGTTTAACTACCCCGTTGGTCTCGTGGTGGCATTTGTCGTGGTCGCGCATGATTTTCGATTCCCAGGTCGGGCAGCGTCGTTGGGTTTTTCCATTAGGAATTCCTTAGTGACAGCCCGGAGTTTGGAAGTTGGCTGTGTCATACCCCCGTGCCTCGGGAAGCGCGTTAAGCCATTGGTCCTGCGCCTGATCTCTCTCCGGCCGTGTCGGATTGCGTGCTGTCCCATCGGACTATGAGAGTCAGTTAAGAGCGTACACACTGGTGCACTATAATATCTTCCGCGCCGAAGGCTAGTCTCGGTTAATATTACGGTCTACGCTATGGCCGAAATACGGCCTGGAGGACTATTATCGGGTTAATAAACATCGGGGAACACTTGTGGGGCTGGCTTAAATTGGAAAACGTGCTTCCATTTTACGAGTAAAATTGTAAAAGAATCTGAGGGATCATTTATAATTAACCGCTGAACTTTCAGTTTTATATTTCGTCAGAGGTTTTCTTTGACGTCATTCTATGACAAAGTTTCATTTGCCTCTAGCCGCTAGCGCGGCCTAGATACAACCTTGTTATTTTGCCCTTTTTATTAAAAGTCAAGGGGTTAATGGCAATTTGTTTCATTTCGTCGTTTACCAAATTATAATTATATAAAGGCGCAACGCGATTCTGGTAGTACAATTTCCACGAAGATTTCATAGATTGTTCTACTAGAATCGTGTTTCGCCTGTCTGCGGGACCATTAAGTGTACCTATGCTAATAAAAGGAAGTTCAAATTAAAAAGCGAAGAAGAGAAAGATAGGTAGGTAGATGCAAGAATAATTACAATACCGATGAAGATAATCCGGCTAGAGATCTATTAAGTTGATGTTATTCCAACAAATCACAATATCTCTACCGCTAATTGGATGTTCGGAATTCTACATAAACAACATCGCATTACTTACATTAATAAATATTTTCCTGACATTTAATTAATTGCGTTTACATTACCTCGAGAAAGTAGGAGCGCTTTCCCTGGAGCAAGAACCTCATGAATGGATATTATAGTATCTGTTTAATCGTAATATGCAAATTGAAATTGCTTATAGGTAATACATAGAACTCCACTACCAGTGCTTGCTACTTTCATCTACCTTAATAGCTTACCTAGTGATTGTATACTATTGCGTACAAGAAAATGTCAATATAATAAGAAATAAATTATGACCTACTGAGTTACCCATTCCTCACGAAATCTACGGAAATATAAAGGTTAAAACTATCCGACGAGTGGTTTTTATTGTTGTTTTTTAATACAACGCAAGTACCGAATCCGATTTTAAGTTTAAAAAAAATTGCCCCTATTGGGGATACTTAAGAACCTTTAACCTGTTGGGCAAAAATATCATTGCTATATAGGAACTAAAAATTGATAACATTAAACGAAACTTAAATTATTTTATGCCGTGCACGGTGCATGTCCGTCATAGTATGCTTAGCACCCTAATAGCGCCTAACATCTCAATCATTTTGAAGGATATTGCTAATCCGGATGGATGTTCGAAAAATTTGTCTGCCCAACAACATAAATAACCCCGCGGGTTTAGACCTACTCTTCGTTACCTATAATCTCTGTACAGTTGACATGTGATATGTTTCTTCTATGATAGTCGTATTAATTGCGAAAAGTATTCAAATACTCGTTGACCTATCAAGTCAACCGTCGAAATAGTGGCGCCAACATTCAACACCGAACCGCGATTGCCATGAGTATCGTGTTTCAACAACATTAGTTCACTTACGCCTCACTTGATATAGAAATAGCTTTTATTATAATATTGTAATTATACTTGTCTAACTTGTCCCCAAGGTTATTTAGAGCGCGGTGAGAAAGGACCCAAATAATGAGAATCCTGTTTTGAAGTCTGAAGTGTGCCAATTTGTGGCCAGTTGATCTTTTGAACGTTCGGGGTTATTAGACGTTAAGCAAACTTTTTAACCAACTTCTAAAAAAAGGAGGAGGTTCTCAATTCGGATGTTTGTATTTTTATTTTTTTAACCCCCGACGCAAAAACGACGGGTTGTTATAAGTTTGACGTGTCTGTGTGTGTGTGTGTATGTCTGTCTGTGGCATCGTAGCTCCCGAACGGATGAACCGATTTTAATTTTTTTTTTTTTTTATTTTATGTTTGTTCGCGCATTATTCCGTCGCTTGCCAACCAATTTGAAAAATTCTTTTTTTGTTGGAAAGGGTAGGTAACTTTCCAAATGGTCCCATATTTTACGGTTTGTGAAAAATCAACAAAAATCAAGTCATGGACAACCCTTAAGACGATTATTAATTTAATGGACCATTATGTTACATCATTCTTAAAATACTTAATTACAAGCTTTAGACTAAGGCGTACTAAGTCATTATCTATGCTAATGGTTGATTGATTGAACGTCTATATATCCCTTAAACATTAAGTCAAAATCGTGACGATCAACATGTTATAAATACCAGGTTAACAGTACACGTAGGCGGTTCGCCTTGCCGTACTTGTCACGTAGAAAGCCAGAGACAAAGGTCTGTCTGCCAGTTCACTTGCGTAACTCGAAATCTGCATGTCTAATGATCGCTTTCGGGTCTTACCATGATTGATTGAGCAGTTATGCAAAAGAGGTTCAGAGTGCAAGCGATTTTATATAGATTACGGTCCCACGTATGTCGAACGTGTGAAATTAACCGTCGAAGTGCTGAAAATGTAGTTTATTTTAACTTTAGTTTGCATGAATGATAATGAGGATGACTGTATACTGTCGTGTAACACTCGGGCAGGTTACACAATAAATATTTATTTCCCTGTTCCTTTCACACAGACGTTATTATTAGTCTCGAATTGGCACACTATGGTACTCATAATAGGTAAGTCTTTAATGGATGTAAAAGTGTTGCATATGCAACTGGGTCTGACCTAAATTGTATAACGGAGCTCGGAATACACATGGTTTATAGTTACACGTAATCCGCGTTTCCTAGTGCAATTTTATGTTTTTAGAAACATGCACTAGTTTTTAATTTCATATTATTCTTCCCAGTTCTTCACAATCTTGGTCTGGGCTCCAACACCAATTTTTAACTCTTCATCCGCCCCAGCTAGCTGACTGTAGTTTGATAATAATTAATTGATCAATAACATAATACCCGAGACCAAAATACCTTCAATCGATTACTCTTAGTAAGATCACGTATCTAATCCTACATCTGACTCTATGAACCACATTCTTACTTGACAGAGCTCTAATTGCAAGCTTATTTTGACGTCACTAATTAACATACACAGCAGCATTATTTGCTAAGATATTTAGCATACATACCAAATGAAGCGGGTGATAATTGTAGCCGTAATTACAGCTAATGATTATAGACTGACTGAATTGACGGTGATCACTTTGAACGTACGACCTAGCTAGATAGATTCTAGACCGTATAGTTCGCAACATGTCACAAGCGAATATTTAATGAAGTATCGAAACTTGTAGCTCAGGATAAAGCTTGGTATGAGACAGGTTAAAAACTGGAGTGGTTTTACGAGTTTTTTCTTCATGTGTCGTGTATTTCTGATAATAGGTGTAGCGACCTATGTTGCTGTTCACAGATAATGGCGGGTGTCTCAATCAATCGCAAGATACACATTTTTTTTGAGTAAAACATTTTGGAGTACTACCTAAATATCTACTGCTTTAATCAAGATTGAATTGAATAAAATCTAGGTTTTTACCAACACGCGCGGTACCGAGAATTCATAGACAGTAACACACCAAATACGTAATAATCTTACCTATTAGGTACATCTAAAATTTGATCTGAATTGTCTTTTTAGCCCTTTTTACTTTCAAAACAGATATTTAACGAAACCGATCAATTTATTAACGCCTACATTGGCTGTGGAACATGACGAATCTTCTATGACCTTATCAAGCCTTTATTAGTATCGGTTATCGACAGACAAGATGGTAGGCGTAAGAAATGGCTACACAAGGATGCAAGTAACCAATTACTTTCAGGGGAATACAGCCTGTATGCATATTAGTCAAAGGACGATATTCCTATGAGTGCAACGGAAAGGAAGGATGTGTTAGTATGCGCACCGATTTGTAGGAAATAACGGAACGACCAGTTGGTTGACGACTGTCTAAAGTTCGCTATCTATAAGTTTCTAAGAACTTGTTTGAATAAATATTCATTTTAAATTAATTATTCTATAATCGAGGCACTTAAAAGATTTAAGTTTGTTTGACTAATAAATATATTATGTATATTGCTCGCACAATGTTTTCAAAATAAACTTGACACCTTAAGCCTTTAACCTGTTAAGTTCAGGCTTTCAAACCAGTATCATTTTTTTAGGTCATATTAATATTTCAATTTGAGAACTTGTCTGAGATAGGCTCCTCGACTTTAAGTTCACTGCCAGTGTATAGCTAGTTCCTCAAAAGGTACTGCATGAGACACCACATTTTATCATCTTTTTTCCAGTTACTGGTAAATGAAAGAATAGGAAGAATTCTTTTATAAGTACATCATTGTCCTTGAAATAAACAGTGTTCAGTAACATAGGGTAGGAATTTAAAGTATCATCATCTGTCTAGCTGCTGAGTACCAGTATTTTACATGGAGAGACTGTCTATCTGACCTCCACAACCTAGTTATTGGGTAATACGAAACCCCTTGGCAAGACTGGTTGTCAGACTTTCGGGTTCTGACGACCTGTAACGACTGTCAAAGATCCACGAATGACAGCCGGGACGTGCTTTCCGAAGCACGGAGGAGAGGGAGGTATGGTATGTAAAGATGGTCACCCATCCACGGACCAACCGCGGCAAGCGTAGCTTAACCTGATCGTTCGACCCGTGCGGCTATTATTACTTAGCCGCACGCCCCTCAATTTCAAGTAAATGTGGCTGAATTTTAGTTGAGTTAATTACTCCATAACCATTTCCTCAAAACTGGGGAACATGGTCTAGCAGTTAAAAGTAATGGGGTAGAGCCACCACTGCTTGAGACTACTAAACCAAGGAGTGCAAATTAAATCCGAAGGATGCTTTCATGTTAACCCAAGAGCTAGTGCGCTTTCAATTAGAACAATTACAGCAGAAGCTAGATTTTGCATTTAATTGCAGATCGTAGAATTCTGCTCTACTGCCTACCCATTTGAAACACATAGTAATAATAATTGATATCTAAATGAAGAAAGACCTTGGATGAGAGTTGCACAGACCAGGGAAGCATAGCAGGAGGCTATGGAACAAGGCTGCCGATGATGATGATGATCATGAATTCCTGAATACCTCCCACAGAGAAGCCGCCTGTGTCCCAGCAGTGGGTGGCTATATGTATTAACATAAGCATAGTCACCCACAAAATTACTTCAACACCTGACATTATTGTGTTGGTTTGATTCATTATGCAAATTGCAATATTGTCTTGACCAATAATTAATATTCTGAAGTACTAATTGTATTTATTTCTTTTGATCATTTCCATATGCAGCTTTATTTATAATTAACTAGCTGCCCGGCGCTACTTCGTTTGCGTGGTGTCCTACTCCCTAGCCTACCCTACTCCTACACTACTCCTCCTACACGACTCCTACCCTACTCCTACGCTAATCCTATTTTTTAATTTTTTCTCTGCATAAGAACCATCCTCGTACTTCAAGGAAAATTCTAAAAAAATTATTAGCGAAATTGGTTCAGCTGTTCTGGAGATTTGCGCTTAGCAACACATTCAGCTATTCATTCTTATATTATAGATTAATTACACAAGTCCTCCTATACCTTATTAGTTATTACTTTCTCAGGAAAATAATGAAGCTTGAAGCCATAAATTACTTTGTAATTTGTTTTCACAGATCTATCAGATACAAGTAACTAGCAAACATTTAAGTAATAATCATCATTTTAAGTAATAGCCAAAAGACATCCACTGCTGGACATAGGCCTTCCACAAGCATTGCCACTTCAACCGGTTTTGTGCTTTTCACATCCAGAAGTGGAATTTTTGTAATTTAAAATGTAATCTAGTTGCAGTCTCCTCTCAGCGACAAAGAAATGTCAAAAATGTGTCAAAACAGGTAATTTTGACTGATATCGGATTGTGACAGTTTTTAAAATTACGAGAATTTCCCCTCAGATCATCGTTTCATCTTGTGGAAGGCCTTCCAATGCTTAGTAATTATATCGACATTAATATATAGAATCATTCAGTATTCATATTAGTGACCATAGTCGCCAATAATAAATACAAATTGAAAAAAAGTACCTTTGTAAGTATAGGTAGTTATCCCACCTGAAACTCATGTGTAGAGCTGAAACTGCTCAAACCAAACCAGATCATTCAGCATGCTAGTTTATTTCATGGCGATGATATCAATTTAGATACATTCTTTCAAACAAGCAGCATTAAGCAATTCCCTTCATCTCAAATAAATAGGTAAACAAACCTGAAATGTAAAAAAAATAATCATGTCAATAAGGAAATATTACATAGTAATTGATGTGCACCCGGCACAGGGTACAGGGTTTATGTTAGGTACCTACTGCAGCCCTAGAATGTAACGTCTATTATCATAAGAGTGCAATAAAATATTTGAGTTTGAAAGAAGTATGAAACTATGAAACACAAGATAGAACACTCCTTAGCCTTATAACGTATTTCCTCGAAAATACTACACAGATAAATAACTAAAGTTATTCAGTTTGTCTGTTTTTTAATTTTCATCCTCTTTTTCCTCAGTTCAACCGACCCCAGTCTATCCAATGAGCTAAGCGAGATCTACGCGCAGCTAGAGAACATAGAAGCGGACAATTATAAAATGCGATTGCACCTACCTGCATTTAAAGAGCAGCAGAGAGTGAGCATCTATAATTTGGATTCTTATGTATTGAGGAAATCAGGAAAGCGGAAAATCAAAACCAAGTGTCGAACTTCCGTGCAGGTAGAATGAACGAACAATTTTTCATGTTTGCACTTTACAAGTTTGCAACCGGAAACTATTTGAAAGCTCTCTCAGAAAGTGTTACCACTTTATCAGTTGTTGGCTATTAAAATAATATGAAAATGCAAGCCACTAAATCGGGAAAATTTTAAAACAGGTTGGTATGTCCGTGTATCACTTACTTTCGCCAGTTCTGTTGATAAGTCAGTTTCTCTGATTGGACAGTTTTGCGGCTTAGACAGATGCATCAGCTCGACAGTTCCAGTGTTTGGCAGTTTCCTTGATTCGACAGTTTAATTCAATTCATCAGTTAAAGTACAGTCGATTGAAAACTGCACTCACTTCTGCTAATTTATGATGTATTACATAACACATAACATAAATCACGCCTGTTTCCTAAATGATTTACCTAAGCAAAGGTGTACGAGTCCACCCATATTGCGTCAAAAATCCAGACCAAAGAGTATAATAATAATATCCAGACTAAAGCCCGCCCTGCAGAAAAATTCGTAATGAAATAATCCAACACCACTTTTTTCGACCTGACAACCTCATGTTAACAGCATTAGGGCATTTAGGGCATAGGGCTTGGGACTATGGGACCACTAGCCACTAGACCAACGAGGCCAATTTTTTTTTTTTTTTTACATTAATGAAATGCACCGTGGTTTGAGCAGACTCGATTAATCGAATGAACCCCAAGATTCGCACTAGCCCCTGTAGCCTCAAGTTTCATGGTGCTACAGAGACCATTGCTTGAAGTAGACCGGGGGGAGCCGTAATGGTAGTGAAGACGTGCCCGTAAGATAGGGAAGGATTGAAGAGTCGTCATAGGACTAGTGAGAGATCAGAAAATGTATGTTTTCACCGATCAAAAATGTACTCAAACACCTTTAAATATTGTAGATACGTTTTGTAACAAATCAGTCAAATTAAACTACAGTATCGAAATAGTAATTGAGAAAGACACATTCTACGAAATGATGAAAAAAAAATTGATGTTCATAATTTTTTTTCTTATTAAAGTACCCAAAAATGGTTCAAATAAAGAAAGTACCATCAGACATATTTTCAAATTATATGTTAGTTAGGCTGGTTTTTATTTCAGTCTCATAATCTTTTTGTTTGTACCCGTCCGTCCTATACTTTTTGTACTATTTTAAACGGCGATCACCGGGCAACACTTTCTACGAGCCTTCAAATTCAAAAAAATTCAAATCGTTCTCAATTTCGAGTGTTTTGTTTTCTTTCGCCTTAAAAATAAAACAAAAGAAATCGATATTTCTTAGAAACAAGCTTCAGTGGCATGCATATTTTTTAAATTATTCAGTATTACTTTGTTTAGAAATTATTGGAGTTTGGATAGAATGGAGAAAACAAGTCTCACGTGAGTAATTATGTGTGTTTTATTAATATTTACTCAATTAAATTTAAAGGAACCTAACTTAACACAATAATTGCTAACTTTTGATTGGCTCAATCAATGGCCACAATATATTATTTTTTCTTACATTATTATTTTATTTAAATTTCACGTTTGTATTATTCTGAATTTAGATGAAATAGTTGCTTGAAATGAGAGTTCCTTGAATTTTATAATCGCTATGAATTAAGCTTGCATGCTGCATGGCCTGCTTCAGCCTAGATTGCACTGCTTGAACTGCCCGAGCTACAGGTAGGCTATATTTTTATTTTTTTAAACTTTCTATTCACCTAGGCGAAGTTTGGGCGATTGACTAATAATTCATGTAGTTACTTATGATATAAAGTTTTCAACCTTCTTCGATTAAAATCATCGAGTTGTTTAAAGCCACAAAAGGTATCTGGTCCCATATCCGTTTAGCACTGGTAGATTGCTTTAATATCTTATTCATTTAACAACTACCTATATTCCTGACCTTTTTAACTGTTTCTGGTTAGCAACCAATATTTTGATATTATACCGACATATTTCAAGGAAATTGTGCTTATTTAAAAATCATTTTAGAATCAATATAATTTGTACCTATCATTTAACCACCCATTGTTTAATATTTATGGTGTACATAATAAACAACATTCTATTCTATTCCATTCTATCAGGGCCTACTCAGTAACCTATACTCCATTCAGAATAAGATTCGACACTTAAACAAACCTTTTTTTCAGTCCGTTCAACCAATTTTAACTTCCATTCCATAGGCATAAGGATGGTTAAAAAAATGGTTTGATGATGGATAAAAAGTGGTTACAATACCAACTATTTACTGCAGCTGCCATTTGACATGTCACCAACACACTAGAAGTCAAAATTGGTTGAACGGTCTGTAAGAAAGGCTTATTTAAATATCTAATCTTATAGTAGGAGTATAACTATAATAATTAATGTATTGCTCCAGTTTTGTTTTTGTTTCAAAATTAATTTTATAACATATCAGCAATCATATTACTAAAGGTAATGCCTGGGGAAATAATTATTTTAAGTTGGTTATTTTTTTATAATTATTATCCTGTGTCTGTTTACATTAACCCCAAAACAAAGCTTATGACTTCTTTGGACTTTTGTCTAATTATAATAGTTTTAGATTGATCCTGAAGTTCCATTGTTAAAGCTCATCCTGTATAATAGCGAAAATGTCTTGTTGATCTTGACACTGCTACGTACTAGACCTCAAAAAGAGTTCATAACTTCTTTGGACTTAAGTTTGTTTTTTAATAGTTTTAGATTTAGTCCCGAAGTTCTCTAATTGAAGCGCATTCTGTTTAATAGCGACAGCGAGTTTTTAATCTTGGGACAACATCTGGGTAGCCCGCGAAATTCAAATTTTCTTATGTGTTTTGCAATTTTCAGGTCAGTACATATCAAGTTGTCAAGTGATCAAAATATGATTCGCGAACGTAACAAATATGTATTTAGTACTGAATTATAATAATTCACACACATCTTCTATCAATACAACTCTCTAAATTAGAAACTAGCCTCAACTGTCACTATTTCATGAAATCGTTATTCAATAGGGTGGTGATTAAGAATTTGTAAGTTGTATTGGTATGCTGTAAAAGTAAATACATATTTGTTAAGGTCGTGAATCATAATCTGATTAAATTACAACACTGACCTGCAAATTGCAAAAACCATAAGAATATTTGAATTTCGCGCGTCTCTATAATAAGCATAAGTACCAACTTAGTACAATCTACTATTTAAAAAATATTGGACCGATCATTAAACCCCGCCGTTAATATGGCTGCTGGCTGCAAACAAAACCGATACTATTTACTACCGTCACCACAATTACGGTTATAGTTTCAGAGCTGCGGTTATCGACACAAGTGTGTCAAATTATAATATTTATTTATTGTAAGCGTGTGTTGTACGTGATGGACGGGTATTGTGTCGGCCTCATACTTGATTCAGGTCGAGGGTTCGCGCCAATGTAAATTGAATGACATAAAAATAATTAAAGAGGAAATTCATATTTTAGTGTCAGTGTTTTCCGCTGCACAGCTTGGCTTGTTAGAGCCGGTAAATGTTTGATTGTGTATGGTCTGTTCTGAATTTGAATAAAAATATAGTTTTGCTTTTGACTGTTTGCCGTAGTTTTAGTTTAGGCAAGTGTTTGACATTGGTTGTCACTGAGATGAGATTGAGACTAGATTTTGAACGTTTTTAATTGCGAGAATTGGCCTTCAGGTAAAAAAAAAACTAGGTAGGTAACATAGTAGTGGTACCTAGTAGTATAGTTGTGATCCTTTTTTGTAAGAAGAGATTCTAAATTACAAATTCATATTTTGCAGTCTTGTTTCTTGTCTATAGGCTCGGAATTGTTAATAGAAACATGATATTTATTGTTTTTCCATAGAAACGTATCGCAGCTAGTTCTCAAAACAAGAAACCGGTCAAGCGGGAGAGAGGTAGGTGCAGATACTGCACATATATTTCATTTGGCTTATCTTCCCGCGCAGGTTGTAACTCGTGTGTGTCAATCGTGGAAAACGGGTTATTCTGGTGTCCTGTCCATAGAGTCACAAGCCACATACCTACATCCTAGTTTACATTAAAATATTATGTGGTTTTGTTTTATTGCCATCTAGAATGTGGAGATATTGTGAAATAGTTTATTAAACTCACATAGCAAATTCTCGAATTTAAACTGCTTTAAAAATTACAATTAGATAGGAACCTATATCGATTATTTCTAGTTATAGTACCTACCTATATTCTCCAATAGGTAAACAAAAAATGTCAATATACATAATTTATTCTTCCTTCTAACTTATTCAAACATTGCATTCACTGTATTTGTCCCTGTGTCAAAGTAAATAAGTAGACTGGTTCCTAAAAAAACTGTGCTAGTTTACTTTGCAAAATGTTTAGGTTACTGACAGATCATGTTTATCGGTTTCGTTATCGACTGAATTAATTAATTGAATGCAAGAAGTTAGAAACCGAACCGGTTACTTTTGACTTTTCCGACTTTTAAGCGCTAAATAGTTTTTTTTTTCTTTTAGAAATATTGCTCTTAGGTTTTGGCCTTAGGTTTTAGAAAATATTGTTTGCTAACTTTGTAGGAAATGGGTATACATTCATATAAAATGCGTTCTAACAGCGAGTTGCGTTTCATATCTCGCTAATTGTTTCGATTGAAGGCGAAAATGGGCATTTACTTACGCGATTAAATGTAAAAACTATCCCTAAATACACTCCAATTCCTAAAAACTCCCAAACACGTTGTTAGTAATGTTATTAGTAGGTACGTACCTAGGTAGTAGGTAGCAATAAAAAGAAAATCAAGACCGAAGTATCCATATCCAAATAAAAGATGACAATTTTAATGATTACGTACCTACAATTTTTAATGAACTGGCGGGGTAATTGCGTAACACTAACAGTAGCAATGGCTTACATTTTGACAAATTAACAACATTCATCGCGTTATTTTATTAGTTAGTTGCGTAATTAAGTGGTTGGGTAGACAATTCTTTCAAACATAATGAAGCAATATCCTTCAAAAAGATTCAGATTGATAGAGTGTTACACAATTAGGCTGGAGTTAATTGAATTACCTACTATGCTTTCGATAGCAATAGTCCAAGACCTTTATGTATGCTACGATATCCGATACCTACCTACCTATAGCTATCTTTTTATCTAGGTAGGTTACCTATACACCTATTATAAAATTAAATAGAAAGTGTTAGGCACTTTCACATAAAGCATAGAATTTACAGTCGACTAACAATAAGTAACAATGACACGGAATATGGGATTTCGCATTTAACATACCTACTGGAATTGAGAGTTTTGCATGGCAATAACATTTTTTTTTGCTTAAAAATTCAAACCAAATTGATTTGATGGTTAGATACTATACTATGTCTATTTAGAATTGTTTGCTTCATGCCGCACGCACATGATCGAAACAACTGAACTAAGAATAAACGTGATCAAACTATCATTTTGTTTACAGTACGATGTTCCATTGCTGTATCAAAGCAGTTTATACGTGACATTACTTTGCCATTTTTCTCGAGATAAACCTTACCATCGCATGGATAGTAAAAGAATCTCTGTCTCCAGCCTAGACAGGGCAACGCTCCCTAACTGAACCTCCTCTACATTGTTTTATTTAAGTCTTGCGCATCCTCAGTGTTCAAGCATGATTTGTGTCTGCATTCCCAATAAAGAAGGACAGGAAATCTTATTTCCTTGAGTTAAACTAGAATGCTATAGACGCCAATAAAACATTCTAGTAGGCTGTAATTAAGTCACTGTAGTTTGCCGCCTTTTCATCTAGAAAGAGTTTTAGTGACAGCGGGGTAATTGCGTAACACACTATCAGTAGCTTTAGCTTTCAATTTGACAGTTCAATAACATTCATTGCGTTATTTACGTTGCTGAGCAGACACATTTTTCGAACATATGAAGCAATTGATTAGCAATATCCTTCAAAATGATTCAGATTGAGATTGACTTTTTGAGTACTTATTGATGTATCAAACATGAAGATGTGTGCGTCTGTTTTATCAGTAAATCTTCATCCAATACACATCTCACTTAGGTACACGTTTATTCACAGTCATAAAGCACACGTGGGGTGCGTGACAAGCCAATATTTTGTAAAGAATTCCAACGCACGCGCAGGTTTTAGATCATGAGTGTAATACACTCATGATCTAAAACCTGCGCGTGCATCCACAGCAACAATTAGAACTTTTTTGAGCTGTCTTATGTCTGTATCTAGCTTGTTCTTATAAGTCAATAAATTAATATAGGTGCTCATGTATCTGCCTCTTACGGTCGAATGGTCATAGACGTGTGGAAGGCAGCGTGAGAGGCAAGGCGGGTGCAACGTCCTGCGCGCAAGTCGCCGCTGACTGGCATACGTAATGCGCCCACTACTAAGGTTCTGTGCCACTTACACGATCCAACTGATAGTTTTACTTTTATCGTTAGTTCTTAGAATTTATTCATTTTTCGTACACTGTTGCGTTTTGGGATGGCTTTGATAAAAATATTCATAAAATATCGAATAGGTAAGCCATAAATTACTTTTACAATCGTCGAACATGAGTAGACTGTTTCCGAAGTCACCAACTTTCTCACCTCGTGTGTAGGAGTAGGAGGAGTAGAGCATAGAGTGCGATAGCAATATTAGAGACCTCCCTTTTTGGTTGGGGCCAATGACTGCGATTGGCAGAGCTAACTGTTGGTGTTTAAGGTTCTAAAATATAAATTAATAAAAGCTAATAAAAGTCGCTGAAGTTGATTGACCTCTTAATATTATTCATTTATTACGAAACGTCTGGATCGAAAACGTCAAATCGCTTAGCGGTATAAACGTTCATAATAATTCCTAATCCTAAACAAACTTCCGATACTTCTCACAAATTCACAGTGCGTTATAGAAGGCTATACAACAGGTACTACTAGATTAGTTGGTACTTCAGAAAATATCGTAATATTTCCAGTATAAATAAATACGTAAGTATTCTAGTATGATGCAAATTTAAGGTTCACACGTTCGCTTCATCGTTTGCCTGGCTATTGAATCGATATTGACAAAAGATGTGTGTCATTCAATCAGTTCATGCCATGTTCTAAATGGTAGAATAACGACCCAATGCGCTTCGTGCACATAGCAGAATACGTTATAATAAACTAGATTTTTTTTTTAAATTAAGTAACCTATCTTTTTCCACTGCTGGGCAAAGGTATCCCCATAGTTTTCTTTGTGTTTTGTCTTCTCGTCACGCCAGCGTTTCTTAAGAATGTGTCTGTGACGACGCCCGTATCCACTGACGAGTGGTTAAAGTCTAGTAGAGACTCCAGCAGGTCAAGCTACCCGAAACTGTAAAATTTTCCCAATCAAACTTGAACCTTAATGTGCTAGAGATAAAGTTGAAAATCTATTAAAGAAATTTGACAGATTGTAGTAGCTTGATGTGCTGGCGTCTGTACCTAATTATCTTTTTCGTTGATTGTCAAACTGGTCATTAAGTTAAACAACGCGACTAATTAAAAGAATTATGAAGTCCCAACTTCAGAAAACGCACTAGCCGGTTGACTTGACGTTGTCGGTCTATACCTACGACAACGTCACAATTTATGTCGCCTTTAGTCTCATCAGTACTCTAGCCAGTCAACCGTGATCCATCGATTGGTCACTTATATAGACCTTATTCGTAGCTACTGTAGCTGCTGTATTGTGGTTCCGTTGAAAATATAATTTGATGTGTGTTCAGCATCCCAATTACGTAACACTTTCTAGCCACAATCCGAAGGATTTATAAATAACGTAATGAATGTTGTTGAATTGCCAAATTGAAAGGCATTGCCATTGTGTGTTACGTAATTAGGCCGCAGTTCCATACATATCCATATTTTTGTTCACTTATCATTTCCATAAATGGTATCTAATAAGTAGCTAAATCATTTAAAACATGTAAACACAAGTTATAATCGTAATGAGTAAAAAAATAAGACTTAGTTTTTTAAGTAATTTTATTTTTCTTAAAACCTCCAAATAAACACTATTTTAGTTTAATAAGCATAGCCGCTTATGATGTCGAGATATTCACGGTTGCCTTCATCTGTGTATGACTATGACTTATGGTATAAACAAAATGGTGATAATCCTTCGGACTCTTCCTTGTCAACTCGTTTCAATGTTTTTCGTTGTACCGTCTCGAATCTGAGCTTACAACGCTGCATGGTTATTTTGGCGCGCAGCCAAAATTGGGACTAACGTCGCTATCTTGTTATGTGTTTTGGCAATACAATTTCTGTGACACAATTTCACAAATGTTTACAAACAACGCCCCCTTGTCAATGTCATTCAAGCGCAAAATATCCTCGTAGCTCTCTACTTTGATAACTACATGCTACCGTGAGCGTTTGGCGTTCCAACCATTTATTAATCCAATGCCTCTCAGCTCAGCCGTGATTTCACTGAGGATAGGTTTTGAGTTCTTATTGGTAGTGGAGTTCTTTTATCACATAGGTCTTGAACATGATTTGGTAATCAATAGATTTTTAGTCTAAATTAATAATAATAAGAGTATCCTCGATGTGACTGCTGAATGAAATCCAGTTTCAACATCTTTTCACTTCACAGCAATATTCGACAGTGATTATGTTCCTCTTAAATTACGTATATACGTGTCCTACAGACTACCTAAGACTTCTGGTTGTAAGATCTTTTGACCTTTTTTTTCGGTGGAGAACTGTCGGTATTGGTAGCTTGGCTTCGTACTGTTTTCTTTAGATCTACTTGAATGCCAGTTGATCTATGACTAGGAGAACCACTAGACTCGTTATCAGGTATTTTATCTTCTCCAATTGGATCTCCCTCAGTCGTATCTGTTAAAATATCAGGTTCACATTTTACGAATTCTACCGGGACTTCTACTATATTTTCTTGAGAAATATTGGAATTAAGAGCTCTTTCAAAACATGCAACTTGTTTTCGTTTTTGGTATGCAGACAGTTCTAGTAGAATTGTAACCTCTTCTTTCTTTTGGCAAGCAAACTTGTGCGGAAGAACACCTTTTTTCAGTCTAGTTGGTCCACCCAATGATTTGAATTCTTGGTAGTTCTGCATATCCGTCGCAAGCTGTGCGAAAAAAACATAAATTAATAAAAAAAAAACATTTCAGTAATAGTAGGTATAGGTAGGTACTGCGACCCGTTACATAAATTACTAACAAATGCACTGTTGTACATATTTGCATGAAACATACCTAAAAACCACCCCGATCAAACCAGCCAACTAATAAAAAAAACCGCATGGAAATCGGATCACCCGTTTAGGAGCTACGATGCCACAGGCAGGCACACAGATACACACACACACGAACTACATGGTCGTCAAACTTATAACACACCCCTCTTTATACGCCGGAGTTTAAAAAGCTGGTTATCTCATTGAATCTATACGTGCTTGGTTAGTAAATAATAATTGTCTTTTCGAAATCAAACCTAATACTTACGTCAAAATGATCTTCACAGCAGTATAAAGCACTTTTGTTTGAAAGAGGAGGTTTATTGTTTCTCTTCATTGCCTTACTCCATTTCGTTCTAATTTCTGCATTTCGCGGAACTTGAAAAAACATTTTGTTTGGCGTAACAGCCGTTGTACTGTTACATTTAGGCACAATACAATGTTTGTATCTCGGCATTATTATCAATTCGTAATCACACAAGTGAAAAAACAAAATAATCAACCGTTTAGACGAGAGCACTGCAACCAACTGCGGACAAGCGGGCGGGAAGTAAGGGGCGGGGTAGCGGGCCGGCGCGACTGCGGCGCGCAGCGGTGGCCGCGGCGGGCGACGAAGGCGACAGATGACGTAATGCCCGCTGCACAGTATCTCGTACGCGTATTTGGAGTCGAACTCATCAGTTTAGTTTATTGGTCACAAATGGATTTCAGTTAGCCGTTGAGAGGAAACTGATGTACCTATGTAGAAATAAACACCACGTTAATACATAGGTACGTATAATTAATAATATGATTGTATCTAAATCAGTCACGCAATAACTATTACGCTGAAACCCAATAATTATTAGGCTAACTGTCTAGCCAGATTACTGATCTTCAATGTATTAATATTTTTATCTGGGTACAACTCGGACGTATTTTATGCGAAATGCTTCATACATGCTTGTAATTTTCCTAAGATAAATAGAACGATAAAACAACAACGTAATACAGACAAGATGCAAATCACCAATTAAGTATTATTTAAACACACATTGCTAGTAACCGTGTAAGGCTCAATTTACATTGCCGCGGAACGGAATGAAAGCGATTTTTTTTTCCGAAATTGTTGCAAAGCAAAATTAATTTTATGTCAATTTTATTGTGTAACGTACAAACTAGATCTTAGCCAAAAAAAACAGGTCGATACCTGTTTTTTTTTGGCTATGATCTTCACGAGAATTCTCCGTCTTTTGGAGAATTCTCGTGCATTGTTGAGAATTCCAGCAGCTAGCAGCTCGTATCTAATTTGTAAGTTACACCATTGACATAAAGTTCATTATGCTTTTCGATACAAAAATTCGCTTCCCGTCTGTTACGCGGCAGCGTAAATTGAGCCTAAGGAAAGAGCCTTTTACGGAATTTCAAAATAGACTAAGTATATAAGTATTAAAAAACATAATATGTTGTTTTTAATACTTTCATGAAAGTAGTTATTGGTATTTTCCGCAGAGGTCCATGCGTCACCAATACTAAAACCTTGTCTGAATCATTGACAGTCGTCGTATTTTTAAATTAGTAAGTAGGTGTGTGTATTCCTTATGTGAAGTACAAGAAGAAGGATCAATATGTTTTATTATTTACAAGAGCACAAGTTCATACCGATAGTTCTTACCATACTATTTAAAGCTCAGTTTCCGGTCGTGTCATTCTCATTACGGTTATACTTAATGACTTTATATACCTAGATATAATAAGATATTTAATGAAGACCATAACTGTACCGTACTAACTTGGTGTTTGTACTGTACCTGTATTAATAGTGATGGTTTTTTTTGTTAAATACAACCAATAAATGTCCAAAAATTACTGTGTTATCTTGACATAAAACAGTAACTTTTTGACATTTATTGTTTGTTACTTTACTAAGATTGGGAACAAAACAAAAGAGAATAAGCAGAGTAAGTTTAATATACAGTGGTTATTGCGACTGCGCGAAAATACGGTGTGGCGATGCATGATTGGATAGTAAACTACAAATGAATATGAGCGATGGAGCTAGAACCATAGAGGCCAGATCGCCATCAGCAGTTTCTAATTGCCTTTAGAGTTCTTTGGATATATCACA
The DNA here is from genome assembly GCA_949629185.1 of Apamea crenata. Taxonomy (NCBI): domain Eukaryota; kingdom Metazoa; phylum Arthropoda; class Insecta; order Lepidoptera; family Noctuidae; genus Apamea; species Apamea crenata. The sequence continues at coordinate 7,392,120 of OX451356.1, read as the reverse complement.
TAAAGTTATTCAGTGTAGTGTTGTGTGTCTACTAAGTGATAAGTTTTAAGCTTTTTCATAGTTGTTATGTTATTTGGTTACATGTTATTCGGCTCTCCCATTCAGTACCAGAATTTTGCAGGTAAGTAAAGTAATTGTAAGGTCAATTATGATTTAATATGATGATTAGAATTTTATTGGAGTAAGATAACCAATGGTTTTATTCTATGAAAGACAGTTTGCGACAGTTATCGTTGGTTGGTGCAGTAAAGTTCATAAACATTTACTGTTGTGTAAATTTACAAGTCTTCTGCATTCCATTAGGGCTGCGAGGTCAAATTGCAGCGTTCACTGCTTGTTGAAACATTAAATACTTCATGTTAGCTTACCTCAGTAAGTAAAGTAAACCTTTAGGTAAGAATAACGATCTGGTTTGGGTCATTGAACATCGATTGATTTGCAACAAGTAGGACAATGCACGACACACAGTTCATTGTAGTTCCAGAAGTCATTACCATCATGTTATTATCCGTGATTGGCTTTCCAGATACTTACACTTACGCAAGCACCTGTGACCTTTGTTGCATTTATATAACCATAGCTAATAGTCAACCCTATACCTGTCGATGGGAGAGAAGACTTTCGCAAGGCGTAGCGATGTAAACGTAACGCACGATCGTCACGATTCGTATCATTTTAAATGGTTGTTGTTTTAAAATTAGGTTTTGCAATGCTTGAGGCCGTTCAAGAGCGACCCAGTGTAGTTACGAACTCTTTTTCGTTGCAGAATAATATGCAGTTTAGTTCAATGTTGCAATAAGTACTTCGTCGATACACTGCAGGTTGTATATGTAGTGGGCAAAAAACGCAACCCTGTCTTTGCTGTGCGCAGTCGGGTAAAAATATAACGGACTCGGTCTCAACAGCTTTAGTATAGTTTTGAATGAATCTTATACATTCAGAATTAAAATAATATGTACGTAAATAACAACATATACCTACTACTAATCTATATATATATAATGAATCCCTATTTCCCTTGGTCACGCCATAACTTGAGAAAGAATTTATCGATATCATCCATCTTTTTTTAAGTTTTCTAATACTTTGTAGAAGGTTCTTACGGAAAAAAAATAAGAAAGTTGCTTCACGCGGACGAAGTCGCGGGCAGAAGCTAGTTTATTAATAAAAATAACAAAATTATCAGTCAAAATCATGCGCATTGCTGTTGACTGGTAATGGGTATACACCCAAGAGACTGGTGGCATTGCTTAGCCTCTGGGAAAGGTACAAAGCTAGCGCTTCGGTCACGGGAAGTGTCTACCAGCCGTTTCGATATTCACGGCCCGGGGGTTCTATCATATACTCCTATATAAAGTTTAAACAGCATAAACTCTAGTATAATGTGAGCTTTAGCAATGCGACGACGCCTATACCATATCCATACACGGAATCTTTTTTTTTTCACATCCATTTTTAAAATGCATCGATTCCAAAGTCCAGTAAATGGTCTTCCATGACTAATATACCTACGATGTCTGTGGTCATCGCAGATATATCGATATCCATATAGCATCGTGTTGTTTGCGTGTTGATTGCTCATTATCCTTCAAGTTCCAACTGCGAAGCCAGCTCGTCGAACGTATTTGTTGGAGAATCCAAGTGATTAGAAGGCTAAAAAAGTATTTCAAAAAGTTAACTACTTGATTGTTATTGGTGGTTTCTGTGGGCACCTGTTCGGCATGTTGGGTTTCTATTGCCTTTAATGACATGTAAAAAAACAGGAAGTCACCTGTTTATTTTTATAAACACAAAAATAAACTGAATAAGAATAAATAAAAATAAACTGAATAAGATATAAATTTATATCTTATTCAGTTTAATATTCGTTCCAAATAGTTGGTCTATTCTGAGAATTATTAATTTACCTCAAAATTAAATATGCAAGAATATAATCTTGGTGCATAAAAGCCATTTAAAACACGATTTGTTAATATTGACCTAGAACATTGAGCACAAGTTTGTATAGATAGTTTGGCTATCATTAAATTAATATTAATTGTTCCCAAGCACGAAGAAGACTATGAAAGTTTAGAAGGCAATAGTTTTAGAGGTTATGAGTTCACGCGATCATGGTGCGGGGTATATATCTGCCAAGAGGTACTTGAAATCTACTTCATTGAAGCAATTTCCGAAAACAGATTTTGCCAAACATTTATTTACGACTATGCCTTTAGATCGTTATAAATAGATTCTTATTATGGGTCATCAGTCTGAGATCACTACTTAATAGCTGCATTTAATTTTGAACATCTTAACAACGTTTTTAAAGCCTTTCAAACTCAAGGAAATCCAATCGTATAGTAAATAGCAATGTATCTAACGGTAATACTTATAGGCATCTTGTGTGAATCAAGATACTCATAAATCATATACCGTAAGTAGACGGTTGACGTCTAAATAAGTACATAGAGTACATGTGTAATGTCGCCATTGTTCGCCAAGTGCAAGTCTTTGTCTGCTTTGCTTTATTCTTGAAGATGAAGGTTATTGATTTGTTGAACATGATACACCTGGAGGCTCCTTACACTAATGATAACGTTGTTTATAAAATAAGAGACGTGGAGACCTACTATGACGGCTTGTGACGTAGGTAACTCAGCAGAATTCATGTATACACATATTTGATTGCATAACGTCTTGAAATTTGCTACAGTATTTTTTTTTTCTTTTAAGTTATTTTCATGATAAGAACTTGTCCAGCCAAACAAGGCCAGTTCACATTAGAAAATGCTTGTTCTACCTGTGATAATGATGTTGTCGAACTTTTTAATTTAATTCATAATAAATGTCTTTGAACTATTAGTCATAATTTTGCTAATGTTAAACAGGTTAAGTCTGGTATGCGGCGACAAGAATGTAAAAATTTATCAACTATCGACACTATCTACTATCTCCCTCATTAAAAGTAAAAGAAAATTTGGATTTGGTGTTTATATTATATTTAAAGTAATACATGAGTTGCTATAAACAAATCAATATTTGTGTTAAAATATTGAAAAATATTAAAGTGCAGACATGTTCGCAATGTTGTCATTTTAAAATACACGTTCGCCAAAACGAGTCTTAAGACATCTACCTGCTGATAAACTAACCCGACCCTTGCTCTACCAAAAAAGTCCAAAAATACTTCAAAGCAAGATAAAGATTCTCCGAATAGTATACGTCGCAGTTGTCTTCACGAAACCGTTGTACGCACAAAGAACGAAGTAGTAAGCGTTGTTAAAAACTCTTGTACTTTATGAGGAAAATATTTATCTTATATGAAAATGTCTATCGTTCTTTATGTCAGTGTCTTTGTTTGTGTTAGTGAATGAATGAAAATATAATAAACATGTCGGAAGGCATTGCTGTACATAACTTATCAATCATTTCTATCTTACTTGTATCACATAATTTATGTTACACATGAATAATTAATTTAGCCTTACCTTTAGTCTACAAGTCAGGCACTCCTTGCAGTCTTGATATTTAATACAAAATACAGGGATAGGTCGACTAAACAAACAACAGAAAAGCTACTTTCAATACATCGAGGACTTAAAATCTGGTTCCGCGATACCGCTATGCACTTAAGGAGAAGTTTACGAACGCATACCCTGGTTGTTTCAAAACCGCGCGCACTCTACCGCACTGTTAATGTTTAAAAACTGTCTTGTGGTTCGTTGTGCTTAGAATACAATATAGTTCGTTTGACGGTGGCGTTCGTTCGATCGTTTTATCGTTGAACCGGTAGGACGGGGCGCGATACCTGCCGCGGACCCGTCGACTAATCGACTGTCTGCGCTATAGGGCACGTGTTTACATGAGATCCATTGGTGTGTGTGCGTGCGAGAAGGCTTCGCTGCGCGTGCGAGTGTGCGGTGTTGCCAGTTTAATAACACTACCGACAATCGAGTAGGTAGTAGAATCTAAATACTTAGCGATAGGGATCACTCATTTACAGTTATTAGTTTTGAATACCAGTAAGGTCCCCTTATATCGTATGCGTAATGATATTTTGCAATTTATTCAAATCTGTGCAGACACTTTACTCCTTTTTAGGGCCTCCACTGTCCGTCCGACCCTCCGTCCGTTTGCTTGTATCTCATGAACCGTAATAGGTAGACAGTTGAAATTTTCACAGTGTCTATTTCTATTGCCGCTATAACAAGAAATAATAAATGTAAGATAAATTTATTAAAAATTAAAAGGGGTCTCCACACAAGAATCGTGTTTTTTTCGCCTTGTATGGAACCCTTCGTATGCGAGTCCAACTCGCACTTGGCTGGTTTTTCTATTTACACTGTCCCTCTACTGGTCAAAGGTTTCAACTGCGCGGTTTGGGCTTGGACTCTGTCCAAGTCATCGTTTCTTTGCAGGTCCGCCACCGTGGTGCGGCTGCCGTCCACCTTCAGGCATCCAAGAAATGGAGACTATTGCTCGGCGGTCATTATGCATGACTCGTCTAATCCCATTTGAGCCTGGTAGCCTGTTTACCGTTTTGATCGTAGCTTGGTGTGCTGAATTAGGGCCAATGAAGCTATACGAAGACGCAATGCTTGAGCGCTTTGTTGCACTGCAGCAAGCTCCACGGCATAAATATTGTACAAGTTGTCGATAGGATTGTATTTCAGAATAATCGGCAGATAATCTTTTATTAGAGTTTAATCCATTCAATAGCTTTTCCAGACGTCGATTGGGCTAATGACTTCTCTGTTCTGCCTGTTTTCAAAAGAAACTCAAGCTTTAGTAAATTTCTTACCTACTCATCATTATAATTATGTATATTTTCTGCCCATCTACTTACTTGGATCCTTTCGCTGCATTTAGTCATTATTTTAGTCAAACCGATTTATCGCGAGATTCACATTGGGTTCACCTCAGTTCTTGTAACCTGTTGCGAGTGTCTGTAGGCTATTAAAGGTCCAGAAGCATTTCTTGTTTAGGATGTCCACGAAAGTATCTTGTTGCAGACAATGATAAATTCGAAGTTAAAACCAAATTTCTAAAATTTAATATGTTCCGGAACTATACGTAGACACAAATTTATTTATAAATCGTAAGTTTTTTATAAAGTCGTGGGGTTGTCTTGTTTTACGCGTATGGCAACATCGATAACTTAGACAGCTACGTATACAAAACTGGAGGAGCTTTAATAAAGCGCTGTGAGGTATCCTTTGGGTTTAGTTTTATTTTCGTTTATAAATAGCCCACATACTGGTTTGACTTCATGCGAACACAACAGTGTAATGGTTGGATTTCTCAAAACATTCCACCATGTAAACTTTTATAATTAGGCATCATTTTGAACACTAAACAGGTTTATCAGGTCGTTTCTGATGCCCGTTCGTTGTTCTAAATTGATTAGTCAGCTATATTATATACGTGTGTATGAACTGGTGAACATGCCTTTCCTGTAGCCTGCTGGAATATTGTTACTGGGATGAAAATTCCCAAAGATGAACTAACATTGGCATGACTAGAGCAGTAACGTTTTGTCTACCATTACTTGCACTATTTCTTTTAAAGTAAAAATTTAAAGATTGTAAGTAATGTACCATTGTATTTTCTTGATTGTTCTTTGATCAAAAACTTTTAAAAGGTATCTTTCTATTTATCCTACGTTATATTTAGTCATCTCGATGCTTTGCACGTTGTCAACAAAAGTTAGGTGTTGTATGACGATCGATCTATAGTTGTGAAGTTAATTGTTAGGAAAAATTAAATGAAAGTCACACATTATAATTTTTAGATTTATTTTATTTTCAATAACATAAAAATGTTATGTTTTTTCATTTTACACATTTCGAAATGAATTTAGTGGGTACCAACCTGATTGCTAAACTTTTCACATAATGTTCAAATGTTAAATACGCTACAGTACAGTTTGGCTTTGCATTATTAACTTCTGAGTCATGGGTCGCATGTTACCTTATTTAGAATCCTTTTTCACTTATTTCCAAATGCTGCTTATATTTGTACGAGCACAAATTCTACTTCACAGCAGTTCATTATAATATTCAACAAAATATATAATATTGTAATCATTTACTCACTTGGATGAATCATTCGATTCGATTTTGCTATATTTATAATGTGATATGCTATAAATTTTTTGTGATATTTTCAATTTTTATATAAACAAATTCATTACTTTTAAATTACCTAAAATAGGTAAACATGTAAAAAATTACTATTTGGTCACACAAAAATCGTTGCGATGATCCATCCAACAGCAATATTCACTACAATAAATAGATCTAGCTAACTGGAATTGAAGGTCCCTTAAAATTATGTAATTTATGCTAAAGCTGTGATCAACTAGACACACAATCAATCAACCACGAACGGACGACAACAAAAACTTGACAACAATTCGTAAATTATTTCTAATTTGTTTGAATAATTGACCACGGCTTTGTATAATACTAATTTTATTGTTTTTTCGTAATAGTTTGACTAACTCTAAAGAGGCGTCCATATTCATAGCATGAAGAAAAGATGCGCAAATCATCAATTTACATAAGATAGTGAAAAAATCGTCAGTTTTACATACAACTCTAAGTAAGAGATATTTTTCTAAGCTGTTATTAAACATGTTATTAACCGTAAGCTATGTTTGAAAATTTGACAACATCTAAAATGAATTATGGTGTCATGATTGTCATATTTTATGGGAACTTAATTCCATTTAGAAACAAAGTGTTGTTGACAATTTGCGCTGCGCGTTACTCTAAATATATATATATAATTAAATAAGTTACAACAAATATAATTGATTTTGCGTGCGCAACATTACTCGAAACATCAAAATTGGAAACAAACATTTGAAAATATGTGAAATAAGATTTTGTCAATTCGATGCTCATCGCAATTTTTATTCCTATTTAGTGTATACTTATATACTTTAAAATATTCAACTATTTTAAATAAAATTTATTTTATCAGCACTTCATTATTATTGCTTCTATGTTTATCTGAGGTGGGCAAAACGAAACAAAATTAAGATGAGCACGGGATGTAACACATTTTTCTATTAATGTTTATATTGGCGGTTTGCACTTGTCAATAGAGAAACGTTTCAGAGCACAAATACAGTACCTATTATCAACTTAAACGTATGTTATGATGTGAATATATTTAAATATTGAATGAAATTCAAGATGTTCTTGTGCCAGAGATACTAATTTATTGAAAAAATAATTATACCTAATTTCAATATAACTCAAGTAAGAGGAACTTTGTTTCGTACAAAAGCAATGCAATACGAAGGGACTAGTTCAATTATATGATACTAAATGTTGAAATAAATTCAAAAGGTAATGAAATAGTTCCAAAAGTTGCAGTTTTTCAAAGACATTTAAATATTTGAAGTATGAAGAGACTCAACAGATGAAAGGAAGTTGTTAGCTTACTGTACTGGGCTCCAAACGCATAGACTTGTATAATAGGTATGGTAATTTTGTATGTACATGTAAAACCATGTGTAGATTTTTTCTTTAATTTAGTAATACTATACTAAACTGGCCGTCATATAAGTATCTGCCATGTTCTTCTCCTATATATAACTAGGTAATATAATATTCTTATCTAGATTCATATTTACAAATAATACAGTTCATTACTATTTATATAGAAATTAAAATATATTTCTATCATTCTTCGATTCACATAACGCAAAATAATTTAACAGAGTTCATTTTTGCACTCACATTTACAATATACTTTTGTAACTAATTTGTTACCATTTATTTGTTGATTTCAAACAACTCATTTAGAATATATCACCCAAAAGCGAGTAGCGTTATACTCACGAATCCTATCATATCTTACCATTTAAAAATGCAGAATATGCGAAAACTTGAAGGAATATGTTTACAGTAAATGGCAATTGAACATTATAGTTCGCTCGCATCCAATAGGAACTATAAGATTCACAATGCCTCCGGACGGGCCGGCCGCGCTCGGCTAGCCTATACGTACAAGGAGCCGCCCGGCCCCGCCCACAGTACACAAAACAACTAGCACAAAGAAAATAACTCCTCTTTATTATTTACACCCGGTGAACTATTCACAAATTATGGACACAAATCAAAAAACTCTAATCGATTACAGTTATATCGAATAAGAAGTTGAATTATTAATGAAAATTTGTGTTACAGTTTATGCTAGAGTTTAGAATATTAAAGGAGCTCAGTAGCGCCACCGTGTGTGCGGCGGTGCGAGGAACTATACATGCACAACACCGCAGTGTCTATGGCCGTTTGCCTCCAATACTTTACTTATATACCTAATAAATGTTCTCCAACACCATTGTTTCAACAATCGATGCCTCGGTGTGTCGCTGTGTTCAACACGACAGCGTGATCGGAACTTCTACTAGACGATTACACCTTTACAAGGTGACAGAGATTCTGAAAACATCTACTGTTCGAACGCTCTGCGATATTCAAATCAGCGACACGTGGAGAAGGAACTAAAATCTAATATCACAATATCGGGCTTCTGGCTTCATTGCGAGTTGAACAAACGCCTAGTTTGACTCTCAGACGAATAAATCTCTCAGTGTAACAAGCGAGTTACGTAGACGGTTATAGAAGATAGCAAGTATTTTCTCCGCTCTATGATAATTAACGGGATAAACCATGAAACGAGCGAAATACAGTATCTTGTTTTAAGTACAATTCGAGATCTTCAGTTTCCTAATGGTGATTTTAATTGACAATCCTGTTCGTAATCCCGTCTACGTACTTCTCGGCAGTTCACCGTGTGTTCACTCGAACAGTGCCAGGAGGTCGTCGGAGGAAGGCGCACGCGGTGGGTGGCTGCCCGCCGATGACGACGACGACGGCGGCGTCGCTAATAGCTCACCAAGCGCAGGTGCGTCTAAGTACGACAGCAGCTCCATCGGGTCCACACTTGTCTCCGGCAATAACTGGAATAAGAAAATTACAGTCAGGCTTGGCTTGCTTTTACTGGTGTTGGGTGCTTCTTAGTAATGTTTCCTGCACATGCGAATACGCTCAGCTAGGTACCTTGTATTATTTAATTGTAACATGTTTCACTTGTCTACAGATAGCAATAGATTCCATGACTCGGCAATGTGCTAAAAAATACTCAATTCAAGCCTGTATTTAATTCACTGTCGTATTGCTTTTCTATATTGCCTGCATCCAGGAAATATAGCCTATATGTATTATTGCCGATGTAAGCCCATCGATACCAGTAACTTCAAAAAAGGGTTAATGCAGTATCTCTTGTTTTGGAATCCCGAACTTCAGTATCGGTCTCAAGATTGATAAAATACTTACATTGAGATTATCTGTCCCTTCTCCATCTATGACGGCAGCGGGATCAAAGTTGAGGTCGGCGGGTATGTCGACATCGGTAAGCGAGTGGTGGTCGACGGAGGGCGGGCCCGGCGTGTGCGACGAGCCCGGCGTGTGCGCGCCGCCGCCGCCCGGCGTGTGCGCCGAGCCCGGCGTGTGCGGCGTATGCGGTGTGTGCGGCATCTGGACAATACGCGGACGTTAAGCTACAAATTCTGGTGCATTAACAGGTACGGGAACACTTCTTTAAGACTTATTCATAAATGTTTTAGCTTGTCATAACTTAACATGGCAAATATTACTGAAAGGGTAGATTTTATTCTCTAAATAAACACAAGTTGGAGTCAAATCTCTAGTCGTTAAAGAAATAACAATTCCGTAAGAAAATAGTTTCTACTAGAAACATTTTACTGTATTTGTGTCAACGATATAAAACAAAACGGTTATATAATAATACACTTTTCTACAATCGGTTACATTGTGATCGAATCAGTTGATACATGTTTTCGGTTCTAAAATGTGTACACCTGTCTACATTTGATAAACATGCAATATTTGTTTACCTGATCGTTAAGGCTCTTCTCCATCGCGTTGAGAGGGTCTAATGAGTTGACGCTGTCATTCAGATGCGAAAGGGGTCCATTTCCAGCGTACTCGTTACTGCCAGGCCCATTGTTCATCCCGAAGTCGTAATTCTGATTGTTCGAACTTGAATTTCTGTTCTGGCCGTTTTGGTTGTACGAAGAGATCATTGAGCCGCTGGCGATAGTGTTCATGTCAGGAGGAAGGTATGGCGATAGTGCTTGGTTCATGTCCCAGTTGTTCATTGTAGGCATGTTCATCGAGCCCGGTGATACTGCTTTACTGCGTTTTCCTACGCTACCATCACTGCTATCTTCTTCTTGCTGCAAAAAGTAAGAACACGTCTTAGAAACTTTTTCAATAACGTAAAAGTTTATAAAAAATAGTTTGTTACATACAAACTATTTCTTCTATGTACAGTGGTGGGCATTGGTTTTCAGAATAGGTAGGCAGGAATTTAATTTCATCGTATTAACTTGAACGAGTAAAGACCAATATGCGATTATTACGGGAGCCGAGTAGGCTGTCTGGCGACTGCCTACTGCCGCGCGTATTTGTTTAAAGATTTTGTTTTTTGTTAGATATGATAATTTTGTGAAATCCTAATTGTGGGGCACACACACTGAAATGTAATTGACCGGATTATGGTGATTTTTCGAGGTAGGCACTGCTTATTATGCAATGCATAAAAATTAAATGCTATTCGTTGGTAAGCGCATCACTTGAGAACGGCTGCACCAACTTAGCGATTTTTTTTTTTAAAATAAGGTTTTAAGGGATAGAAAAATGGGAAAAGTTCCCGGAGAATTTGTAAAATGGGAAAAACTGAAACTCCTTTTTTTCTATGGGATTTTTGTATGAACTATTGTTTAGAAAGGACAGCGTCTGTTGGATCAATAATAAAAATGCACTAGTCGTGTGATAAATACTCACCTTTATGCCAGTATTGTTGGCGATTTTAGTTGCCTTCCAGTTAGCACCACTGTCAATCGTAACTTCATCTACATCTGAACTGTTCAACGTGTTAAGGATACCCCACATGTATTGGTCAACTTCTAAACCTTCTAACTGTGCTGGTTTACTGTAAAGAAATAATTATGTTAGACATTTGAACCTTAAACAAAAATATGATTACGATTGGAATGTCGGGAGTAACACTTACTTGCAAACCGGACACCGCCATGACCCTCGTTCACAGTTCAGTTGTAAATACGACTCTAAATCGAAGCATTGTATGTGTTTGCACTCGTGGCCACGTGCCGGTAGTGTGATCTTCTTAAACGTGATTGGACATTTTAACGATACTTTTAAAGCTGTTTGTTCAACGCTGTCCCTATCGTTAGCTGTGTTGGATCCATTGCTACCATTTGTCGGGGTCTGGTTGAAGTTCATCTTGATCTTCGCGATGCAGTGGTCTGCTGTTAATAGGCGCTTTCTTAGTAGACCTTGCAGCACACTTCGTACGCTCGGTCGGTGAACTAATTGTAAAACAAACAGGTGCGACTGAAAAAAAAGGAGGGACATAAGTTTTGTTGACCAAGTTTTTAGAATGTAATGGTCTAGAATGCTGGCTGCTTAATATTGAGTTTAATCCTGTTTTATATAGAACACATTAGGTGATACTTACACAGCAGCAGGCTGAGACAGTGATTTGTATCGTATTTCGGCCTGGCTGGCACACTTCTTTCAGGTACAATGGTTTGTGTGATGTTTTGTTCTCTCCTCTATCTATTTGTAATGGAGTCGCGTTGACCGACACTTGAACACTCGCTGGCCAGTTTGTGTTCATCTGCCTATCCTCGTGGTGGAAGCATTTTAATTGCAACTCAAGGTCCGATCTGTGAAGAAATAAACATGTTAAAATCCTTGCCCGATACGTTTAACTTTAACATTAATTATGTATTACTTTACTACAATATTTACCTCCATATTAACGTCGAATGGACCGTTGGTTTTAATTGAAATACATGATTGCTAACTGCTAAATTATGTTCTAATCTAAATGGTGGTAATATAATACCATCTCTTACGGGGAATGTTAACCGGAGCTCGTCATCTGAAAATAATAAGCACTGTTAGTGGACTTGTCCTGGTTTCATACATATAGATTCTTTGTTCCACAAATATTTTTGAAGTATCCTTACTTTGCATGCCCATTGGTGGTTTGAGCTCGTTGAAGTGGGGTTTCACATCACCATTGGGGCTGATGTAAGGGGGCATACTGCTGGCGGGCGTTAGCGGCGGCGTTGGATTGCCAGGAACTGGACTGTGCTGATAGCTCATGTTAGTGCGCATGGCGACCTCCTGCGCGAACTGTCCGCCGTATTGCCCAGCATACTGTGCGTTGCTACTCTGGTGCTGAGGGAACTGGCTTGGCACGCCACCATTGAAGTACTGCCCCTGGTTTGAGTAAGGCGGCGTTGTTTGCCTCATGGTTCCTCTCATTGCCGCACCGAAGTTACCGCTAGGCCCTAATGGTTGCTGCGGTGGGTATTGCGCCTGGAAGCCCGGTCTGCCGCCGTACCCCGCCGGGTACTGAGTTGGCCCAAAGCCGGGCTGCCCACTCATGTACTGTGTTTTCCTCTGACCCATAAGCATGGTGCCGGACGGATACGGCGTATGTCGCCTTTGGTATCCCGGGCCCATCTTCGCTGAGCTGCTCATTTGTCCAGGCCCCATCTGCGACGGCATCATGTTGGCATGCATACCCATGTTGGCCATCTGCGCCATGGGGTTCATACCGTTCATAGCGGCATTTCCCATTTGCCCCATGCTGGTCATTCCGTTCATCCCGCCATTGCCTCCCATCCCCATCCCGGTCATAGCCGGATTATGGCTGCGTTGTTGACCGTAGCCGTTCATCGCGCCATATTGGGGATTTCCCATAGTCATGTTGTTTTGCATCTGCAAAATGAAAATAACGACGTCTGTAGAATTGTATACGTGACTGATTTCACGTTTCATTTGTAATACCTTTCCAGTCCTTTTGATTAATTGATTAATATTCAGTGTGGTTTGCTTTGAGTGTGTGCTTAATTGAAGGTTATGATTTCATATGAATTTATTCAAAACGTAATCAATTCTTCGTAAGCTGAGTGAAAGATGGCATTTTGGACAATACTTATTGCAAATTTGTATGTATGCGACTTTAGTAGGGATTATGAGTGAGGTTTTACCTGCGAGAAAGGCTGCGAGTCCTGCATCGCGGCCGTGGTGGCCGCGGCGACCATTGCGGCGGTGGCGCCGAACTGCGCGTTCTCGCCCCCGCCGCTCATCGCGCCCGAACCGCCGGCGCACCCATAGCCGCTATAACAATATCATCACAATCACGTTAACTACTTACAAACCAAATATTGATCTGCACAACATATTAGAACAGATATTTCTGAAAGCATTTTAATAAAGTTTTCGCTAAAAGATTACAAATATTGAAGTTCGTAATCATTCTTCAACAGAAATAGTTACTTCTTGTAGAATCGATGAAGTAGATACACGTGTACATATTAAATGTGAAATCGGTCCAGTTAATATTATTTCACTCGCGATACGAGCAGTTTCTATTGCAAGCGGCCTTGCAGAATCGAACATTCCACACGTTAACGCTTCGATTATTAATAAACTCAGACTCAATATTCAACCCAAATTCTATCGACGCAAGATCTTTTTTTAATACGCGCTGCGATTTTATTATTTTACTAACAATGAGAGAAAAAATCAATATGGACGTATAGTGACGCGTTGTAACCCCTGTGTTTCTCTCGGGATGTGTTTGATTTTTTGTACAGCGCCGGAGTGGGAGAACGATTCATGTGAACTGCTTTTGGGGCGAATTCCCGAGCCTTCCCGGAGCCCTTTCTAATAATTCCCATTCGACAAATGCACGACAAACACTCGCACGGGCTACCCATTGTTGCGAGCATCTGTAGTGGAGCAACAATATTGGCCCTTTGTGAACGTGTATGAAATTATTTTAATGATTATACATTTACATGTGTGCGTTTAGTATGTACACAAACAGTAACCGATTACGTACGAAATAAATTGAGTAGTAAAATCTGCCTTTATATAACAATTTTATTCAAAAACTTTAAAATTAATTTGTTAGCTAAGATTACATTGTTATGTCAATTAAGTGACACCAAAATTGGTTGTAAATTCTTAATAAATCTTGCCGAAGCGGCAACTCCTAAATAATTTAAGTATTCTCGTAAATAGCTTAACAGACACTTAGTAACGTCGACAACCAATAAACACACGAGTCAACAACGCTCATCTCGACATCATCTCTATTCATCGTCGCTGCAGATGATTTACAAGGGTCCTTCCTTAGGTAAACTCGGCCCGGCCTGCACTTCTTTTTATAGTTTTGTCTGGACCTTTTTCTTTTTGCCGACCGAAATGTGTAGTCAACAAAAAATCTGTGTGTTCTGTATCCTGGTACACTTTTTGTAAAATCGGTACCACATCCGAATAATCACTTACGGTCTGTTCAAAATATTTGGGTTGTTGAATACGAACGTTGGTCTCAGGCATTCTTTTTGGACAATTCTCGGAACACCTTTGTTGAAGACGTTTCGGCAAATGCGCCTGCACAGACTTAAAGACTATTTTCGAAATGGTATTAAGGATCGTAAGACGTGATTTGTGCAGAGAATATGACACGATCTATAAGTGGGCGCGTTACACCCGCTCTTCAATATACGAAACTTCTAAATAAATCAATATGAATGAGTAGGCAAGCCGCTATTTTGAGAAGCTGGAAGGTGTTTGGCATAGTATTGAGAGATGTGCGAGTAACGCGTAGGTATTTTGATACATAGGCTGCAGTTAATTTTAGATTAGTGCGCAGACGTGTCGGATTCCTGGTTAATTGGCAGTCGAGATAATCGTGTATTGAATCCAATTGCTTAAGAATCATGCTTCTACTTTCTTTGCAACTGTAGTTATAAACATTCATTAGCATTTTATTTTGTTATTGTAGCAGTACCAAAATACACTTAAAAAATTTGGTTTGTCATAAATTTTTGTAAGCGTGTATAACTGGATGTTTAATTTTATTTGAAGTGAAGTGTTAAATAAGGCATTAATTGTGAGTCTCGTATAGATTACTATCGCGGTAGCGTGAAGCCGTGGCGTGTTCCACCCCTGTGTTTCGACGACAGTTGGTCACCCCCATTTAAATGCCACTTCACATTGTGGCTTGTGCGCACACTGACATAATAAAAAGCGTTAACTAACATTAATATTATGGGATCGATGAAGTTTATGTATCTTAAATAGCGCTACCTTTTCGTGTATTGATTAAAATGACCTGTTATCATTATAATATATACCTATCTCATTATTATTATTTTTTTAAATATTAGAAGGATACGAAAAATTTCAAAATTTTTTAGGGCTAAACAATTTCTAAATTTTTCAGATTTTTAATAATCTACAAGCCTACAACACTATCTATCTCATTCTCATCAATTGACGCGGGGTCCGGAGAATGAATCATGCTTCAAGGAGCGGATTCCGGGGGTTTACAAATGGAGCTGAGCGTTCCGGGGTAAATACGGTACAATGAGCGGGGAAGGGTCGGCTACGTCGCCTAGGGTAAGTGGGGCCGGTCACGTCAATATGGGGCTTTATTACGACGACGCTCCTGATAATAATTTGTTTGGCTGCGATGATATTGAACCGAAAGGAATCGCTGATTTAACAGCATAGAATATATGTATTAACACGTATATTCAGACGAATACGTTTTTAGAACTCGGTGAGTAAGTTATAGTCACTTCGTGACTAAAGTATTATAGAAACATTTAAGGTTTCCATTGAGACTCCGTTCGGGCATGCCGCACGTGGTGTAATGTATGTTGTGTCAGTGCATCCGCCCCCAGACGTCTCGCTCGATTCAAACTGACGTTTTTTCCCACGATCACTTACTAACGGTTACAAATCTCTTTATGTTACAGCTCGCTTTTAACATTCTTAACACTTCATGATTTGATATTAATGTAATGAGTAACTTTAGTTTAATTTCCCTAACTTCCCTACCCTTGAAGTTAAGTAGACTTCCTGTGTTATGTTCACACAATCTCGCTGCCGGTCCCCACTTTTATTATTATTTACTTATTGGTTTTGTATAAAGGCAGGCTGCCATCAACAATATGTCGTTTGTAAAGGTGACTACTAAACAAAGCCGTTGAGCGCTTCGACTTAACACCTGCTCAGAATTTTTTAAACATTGTAATTTAGCTCATAATCTTGGATCAAAAACGGTTATTTAAACAATCTTCTATTATTTGTTATTTAGAACAGTAACAGTGAAAATATCAAAGTAGAAAGTAGAAACGTAAAAAATACTATCGGAATGATTCTTAACTGTTCGATGCTCTCGGTGTTGCTAGTTTAAATGTTTTGTTTATTTGTGTTTATTGTAAGCGCTAAAGTGCAGTCACCGCGTGCATTCCCATTATGCGCTAGTGTGAGTGTTTCGTGAATGTGTGCGTACGTCTGCACTAGTGTGAGTGGAATGACGTGCGCCTGTGTGAGTGCTGGGTGCCCTAAAGCGTTTGTGCGTGTGAATGGAGGAGCACATTTCATTTATAATTGCAGCGATGCGCGGTCGACAATGTCACACTTGTGTGTACTTTTAAAGTTATGTTTGGTTTATTAGGGGAAACTTAATGCTCGTTGATTAAAAAACTTTGATTTATATTTTATTGCTTTGTCTCATTAGATTGGTTTTGTAACAGTATTTCTCAGTTAATACTAATATGAATAATACTTATAAGAATCGTAAGGTAGTTTTAAGATATTTACGTAAATGGTATATTTTTGATTTTATTGCTTGTTAACTACGATAAGGTGGCACAGGTAAGCCGAGTCACGTTTCAGCGTTTTGTTGAAATGTAAACAAACTTGTTCCGGATAAGATAAAAACAGTAAAGGCAACGAAGTAGTACCTACACAAAGCGTCAAGTTTTGGTAACTGATAACCAATTAAAAACCAGTCTGCTCATCATTTACGGTTCGTAATTAATTTGTTAAATACACTATTCGAGTCTTCAAATTATTTAAAAAATACTAGATAGACATTAAAAAATATATTTTTATTCTTTAACCGAAAATTTAAATTACATGGAGATCTTTATATATATTTCGAATACTGTCACTAAGTGTATGTTTTGAAGTTTCTATTGTTACTCATATATTTCTGAACTTCACTGACTTAAAATTTCACTTTGGGCATAGTTTTGTATTGTTACGATTGAGATTTCCCCAGAAACAAATATTTATGGACTAAAAAATATATTTTCGGACTCACCTAGGGGCGTTGACTCTGTATCCAATGGTCCCTTGCAATGGGTTGTGTTTTCCACTATCGGGAGCTTGTGCTCCCCCGTAGGTGATGATAGAGCCCGCGTACCCGGCCGTACTATTGGAGTGCGCCGTCCTGCCGTTCCAAGGCACCCCCTGAAACACGATGCACCTGGTTTGTTGCGACCCAAAAACATCGACGTCAGCTCGTAACTGACATCTTCACTCGGCAATAACTCCACAATATTTCCATCATTGCAAATTCTACTTTTTTCTCCAATATTGTACTCGTGTCAGTCGCGAGCGTACGGTCGTATTTTCTGTTATCGCGTATCGCGCGTAAATTTCGCTCCAGCCGTTCGTCGAACGTCAACAATTGACGAACCGTTCATCGTTTACCTTAGTGAAAATTTCATCGCCGTCATCAGTCTATTCTGAATCACTTCTTGTCCATGATTACTCAAGTCTGATTATTATTTTAATTTTACGGCCAAATTTAATATCTTAACACATTATGTAAATTAACACATAATAATCATAACTGATATAATCACGTCTAAATTTTTCATGGTTCACAAGTTTTCTTGAACATTTTATAAGCTGTCAACGATGAACGCTTCGCGAATTTATTCAGTCTTCGAATCAGCTGAGGCAAAATCCAGCGTGTACGTTTTACGACAGGTGGTGTGTCCTAGCTTTAAACCTTCCACAAGTTTTTATTTTTTATTCGATACGTCATTAATCGAAAAAATATTTTTTTCCTCTATGTTTTTCAACGATTGTTTCTAAAAAAATATTTTCAAAACTTGTAAAAAGTATTAAAACCAGTACAGAGAGTTTAGCAAAACACTTGTATTTACTTGAATGCCACTTTCACGTAACACAGTTCTTGAATTCACTGCAGAAATATTTAATTCATAATCCAATGTTGACACTTAGAAGAAATCCTTTTTTGGTGATCCACTTCACTGTTTGTTCAAAAATCCAAATAGTCACTTATCACAACTCATCAAAATCCAAATCCAGGGCGTAATGAGATCAAAACTTGTCACTGTGTTCCAGCATTCGATAGCCAATAAGTTATCGTTCACTCACAAGTCCGACTTTGAAGTCACCGAAACATCATAGACGTGTTGCACGAGTGTCGACACCGACGTCACTGGCTACGACGGCGAACGACCGCGCATTCGACCGTCAAAGGTAACACTGGATGATGGCGAGCCGGCGACGGTGAGTGAGAGGTTGCGGCGCGGGGCGCTCCCACCCCGCGCGACGTTGCCAGCTCGCCGCGATAAGTGGCGCACCCCCGCGTCCCCCGCTCGTAAGTCGTCGTCTCGGCACTCGGCGATCGGCCGTGTTCGGGCGCCATCGTCACCGTATCGGCTCTCTGCCCCACCCCGCGCGCTCGACGTTTTCACGTAACGGTCCTCAATCGAGCGCGATACTGCCACTGCGATAGTTGCAATGTTCTGCCGTCATTGCGATTTCAATGATTGAAGTAGAGCGCCTTCGATAAAAATCATTAATTATGAATGTTTAATAAAATTGCCTTATAAAATTAGACCTTTTTCGAAAATGTTTGATGATATGATTTAAATACATCATTTCGCCTTATTCTCAGGTAGATATAATGTATCTCAGTTTTTGCGCAGCGGCTCGACGCGCTGCGGCGGTCGACAAGCGTCTGCGTTGGGGCATAATAATTAGCAACGATAAACAATGGGCTTGTCGTCCTCTGGCCGCTACCTGCGCATGACGATAGAGGACGAGTGACTTGTCCTGAGATGTCCTTGCGGTGTGCCGACTTGGTGCTGCACACATTTCGCACACATCTTAAATGATGATTACTCTAATTGCTGATTTATTTATTTTGACATACCTAGGTCATCAGTCATCCTCATCACATTGCACATTTTAGAGAAAATTAAATCTCGCAAAATAATTGAATGATGCCATTTTAATGATTAATGAAGTAGGTACCTAAATATACCTGTGAAGATGAACATGTTATTTATTTTACCTAATAGGTATTTGTGTGATGATAAAAAACAAACCTTAATATATATATTTAAAAAAAAACAAATATAATCAATGTTAAGTACCTAGCTAACTTAAGTTACAATAAATGAGTTAAACACAAAAATTATTAATTTGAATTGTTTTTGTACCCGTAAATTATAATTTTCCACGAGACGACAGCTTCCGTGTCTGACAAATAAGTATGTTTTCCTCATGCTAAAATATTTTATCATGATTTGAATGATAGTGTGAAAAACGGTAAGGTAATATCAACATTTGTAAAATGGTCTACATTAGTTTTGTGCGGCACGCACATCGCCTGCGCCGACTGGAAAGTCGGGAAAGCGAACGTAGAGCAGCGCGCGCGACGCGTCTCGTCCGCGTTCCGATGCGCCCGCGCCGCCCTCTACTCCATTCATAAAAATAATTAACTACCTATCCGCTCAGCGCCCAACGGGCTCTAAATATAAATTATGTGTATATAAATATAGCCATTTTTGAATTTATTTCGTAGTTAAGACAACACTGAGAATTAAAATCCATTTTCTTATAGTGTTTTCACATAGTTCGTAAAAAAAAATTGTCAGATTCAGATTCATTTATTTGCAAAATCATGTGTAGATAATATACATTTTATGATGTTTATTTTAGGTGTTGCAGGATATTCTTTGGCACAACATGTTTGACCATGGCTGGTGTACAAATTAGGTCGGAAGACCATAAGATTAAAAAAAATATATACAAAGTTAAATAATCTAAAAATAAATAACAATTACAAATTACAATTACAATATTAGATCAAAAAAAAAATATTTGATAAATATTCATGCTATTCAAAACAAATAAGTACAATAGATTCAGTCAGACCGATTTGTCATTTAAAAATTCATTGACATTACCTATAGTAGGCTTTTCCTGTCAGTATTTTTTTAAATGTTTTCTTTTGTAAATGTTGTCCTATGGTTTTAAGTTAAAAAGCTAGACATCCACGTAATGCATGCTGATATAATTATGTCTGACGAATATAGCTACGTAGACAGTAAGCAGCCATTAATTTATCGTCAGTAAAATAACCCAATTTATTCTATGTAAATAGGTATATAAAATAATTAAAACAGAGAATGATTGTAACATTCTGTTTACTGACATCAATCCAGAGAACACTAGCGCACTATCTTTTACGGGGGCTCCGAAGTTACTCGCCTCGTCTCTCCCTATGGCACTCTGCAGGAGACAATTACAAAGTTTAAATTACAAATTAGTTTCAAATATGTACTAGCGTGGCTTGTTGACTATAGATTACTTGAACTTACCGAATAGGAGAGTCTCTTTTCATTTAATTTCTACTACCTACCTGTTTGAGAAACAGACACGTTTGGAATAGTTTTGCTGATATAATCATAGTTATATTAGACACAAAATTTGTCTTATCAGATTTGATTTAATGTATGATACTTACTTTAGTTATACATAGGACCTAATATTTTAACAATTATGAACTTGCCATACAATTTTGTGTCGGGATCGGCACCCTAATTGTTTAACACTATAAATCCCAATCTGAATCATTTTGAAGGATACTAATACAGTGATTTATATGTTAGAAAAAATTGCTGCTTAACAACATAAATAACGCGATGAATGTTGTTGAACAGTCAAAATGAAAGCCATTGTTACTTTACGCAACTGCGCCGAGGGATATATTCGAGCCACACTAACCCAACGATCATTCAAAATTTCTGAAACCGGAAAATTTTAACCATACAGTGGCGATTAGTACGTGTTTAGTTACCTTTCTTCCGCAGAACGTTATCAATACAGATAAAGTTCGTGACGTAGGACAAAACTGATAAGAAACATATTCCATAAATATGTGTACATTAACACACGTAGCATCCATACTTACCTAAGTACTGACATTATTGTTATAGGTATTCACATTTTTCGGTGCTACGTGACTTTACAAAACCGAAGGTCAATATGAAGTATTGGAGGAATCTAATCAGTGTAGATCTATACCATTTGTAACTTAATACACAAATATAAATTATTACGAAGGTATTTTGATTGTGAAAAAATAACATTAGCAAGAAAGGTTTCGTTACCTATTTATTAACTTCTCTCAACCTTGGGCGGGCGGCCGAAATTCCTTGCCAGGCTATATATTCGCCTATTCTTCATTCGGTTTACGTAACTTAATATAATAAACTTAAAAGGTTAGTAAAGATTTTTTGTCTGTGATCATTGATTCTTTAGGCGGGTGATATCGCCCCGTGGGCGGTGAATGAGAACTCGAAGTTACTTTTGAGGGACGATTCGGGGGTGTATACAGACGCAAAAGGGCAACACGAAGGCGGGAAACCATTTGATTGTAAAGCGTAATTATTTATTTGCGTGAATGAAAATGTTGAAATGTAGATTAATGTTAATAAAATCTATTAAAGAGTCTGAGTATAATTA
This sequence comes from Apamea crenata, assembly GCA_949629185.1. Lineage (NCBI taxonomy): Eukaryota > Metazoa > Arthropoda > Insecta > Lepidoptera > Noctuidae > Apamea > Apamea crenata. The sequence goes on along the minus strand of OX451356.1, from coordinate 7,370,401 downwards.
AGATTGAATTCGTACAAATATTTTTATAGGCATATTATGTCTGTAACTATGTGTGGTTTTTTCAGTACTAATATAAAAATAAGATTACTTAATGGTTTTAATCCTTGTATTCATTACTTAATTATTCCTTTGATCATTATATCAGCAACTCTAATTTATTACTCGGATTTTCCAAAAATATTATCATTGTAGCATCGTTTGTATCGCGGCCATTACTTCTGAAACTAAACGACATAGAAAGAGAACGACAAAGATAATGTGGCATTTACATGCTACGCGTGTTTTTTATTTACAACATACTGATTATTGTTTATGTTTAATTGGCTTGAGGATCAATTCAGACGTTTTCGCTCTCTAATTTATATATTTCGTAAGTACATAAAAATCACGCACGTACAAGCTTTAAGTAGATACTTAGTATTTATAAACAATGAATATGTAGCGTATCAGAAAACTAGTCAAATAAAAGAATTGTTCTCGAAACGGTCGTAAATCTTAGATCTAGAATTCTAAATTTATCGCAATAAAAAAAATGTACATCCAAAGAACAAAGCCTTGCTTAAAAGAATTACAAAAAAATTTCAACAAGTTTATTTTAATATTTTTAATGATTACTAGTGTCATCATCGAGTAGATAATGTACATAGTGGAAATTAAGTGCCGCACGGCGTTGGTAGGTACTTTAAATAACATACTATCTTAGATACAGATTAGTGTAGAGGAGGTCACGTGCGAGCATGCAATTCCATTGGGTAAAACAACAATAGCTCATCATCAAAGTGTTGAAAGCGGAGAATTAAAAAATCAGTTTTTCCTCATATGTTGACAACAGTTATAAATCACAGTCGCCGTGTTTATTTTATGATCCAGCTATTATCGTCAACTCAGCGGTTTTGCAACGTGGCCGCTGCGCCTCGGAGCTGAAACGTGGTTGTAGGGTTGTCGAATTACCAACACATCCGCTAACAAGCCGAAAAATAATGATGATGATGCTCATTTTCTTTAAAACTACCAAGTGTGTTTTTTTTTTCATCGTTTTTAATCTTCTTTTGCCATCCCTGTCTCCAAGTTTATTTCAAATCAGCTTTACACGTAAATCTACGCCATATTGCCATCCCTACGTTCGTAGAAGTCGTAAAAAACAGATATATTATATTTGTACATGCATCAGCTATTTCTGTATCGCTCTGTACTTCCATTCCTGTGGTGTTTCGCAGCCACATCTTATAGTATTTAATTTTGTGCAGCAATGTTATTCTTACTCATAACGAAAGAAAGACCTAACAACAGACTCGTTGATCGGTAGGCAATGAGTAACGTAACCTGTTTTACTTATTACCAAAATTACTTACCTACTTTGGTTTTTATTTACAATCACAACAAAAATGTGGAGATTTTACAGATATTTTATTAAAATGCTGCCTACCTCTGCCGATAATACCTAACGTTAAAAAAACGATCTATTAGAGTGCATGATTTCGGGTAGGAACTGTACCTTATCGCAAGTGTGGACAGTGACAATGATAACGATTTCACGCATTAATAGTAATGTCACGATATGTTGCAATTGTTTTGTTGATGTCTGATTTTACTGCGATACGTTAACAATTTATTATTTTAGACCTAATTTGAATCATACAGTTAATAGTTAATACTTACTTAAAACAATTTCCTCACTGAACAATAACGGGCAAAACATGAAACCTTGTTGAACCATCTCAACTATCCCCATATAAACCATTAATGCTCGCTCTATGTGTAGGATTACCTGCTGGATAAGTTATTGCTACTAGTACGAGACGTTTTCGAATATTTTATATAAGTTTTGCGCCATAACCACACTAGCCACCAAACGTTTTATTTATTTTACCTATTGAACATAACCAAATGCTCTATTAGGATCTATTAATGATGTATCTAATTCTAAAAGATATTATTTATTATACCAAAATCTTTGAAACGCCAAATCTTTCAAAAATTACTATTGAACATAGAACGAATAACATTGATAATATTGTCAAATTGTGTTAAAGGCGTGATTAGTAGAATACTGCTGCTATTAACCAGTATTTTGCTAATCACGTCTTAATCTTACAGTTTTAAAATGCTAATGGGGAAAGAGTCGTTACTCTGTCTCACTAAAACGTATCAAATTTTTAATATTAAAATTCGTAGTTTAAAGACCAGGAATACACAATCTTGCTACATATCCATTAAACAACTTAAAAGCTGTAATAAAATCGAACCTTGTATATTGGGTACTATACATTTTTTGATTATTTAGAAGCTCGCTCTCTCATATTGATAAAACAGTAACACTTGACATTTTAATTATTAGGCAAAACCATCATTATACTTATACCGTTTTATATACACTTTGACATTGCTGAATACCATATGCAAAATGACGTGAATACTGACGTGGCATTTACTTTGAAAACTATTACTACTTTAATTAGCAATTTAATTATATATTACTGTTATTATAATGTTATTAGTCTGTAAGCCTTCCGAAAATAGATCAATAAATAATGATTGTGCGTGTGAGCACTATGTGGGTATTTTTTTTACTTTCTCAGTTATTTTTAATGATGGTCTGGCATTTTGAGTACTTTCGTCTTTGAGGTCCTGAGTACACTGAGATACACGATTACTGACAAATGCTTCCACGGACAGATCTATTCAAGTTTGTGTTCTTTCCTCAAAATACCATTTCAGACACGGATCAACATGGTCCTAACATGATCTGCGGGGTAATTGCGCAACACACTATCAGTAGCAATAGGTTTCATTTTGACAGTTCAACAACATTCATTGGTTTATTTACATTGTAGAGCAGATTTTTTTTTCGAACATACGAAGTAATAGATTAGCAATATACTTAAAAATGATTCAGATTCTAATTGATAGTATGCTGCACATTTAGGGTGCAGACCAAGATTATCCCTGGACTTTAACAGAAACTTTAACCCCTGAGTTTGTTTCGCCATTTCTACTCTGGGATCAGATCGGAAATGTCGGCTCCATCTAGTTTATTTTTTAATACGAGTATGACGTTTAAATGTGATTCCTATAACCCATTTAAAGAGTAAACCATTTCATTTTATTTCTATTGTCAAGAATTTTGGTAGGAAATCTCTAATCATTTGTAAACAGATTGGAATGAAACTCCTAAAGGTTCTTTCTATTTTTGGACAGAAAAATTACTTTGGGCCTTTCGGGTCTTTTCTTGATAGTCATAACAAGTTTTTGAGTGGATTTTTTATTGATGAGCTTTTATATTTCAAATTAAGTCGATCCCTGTTGTTATTTTTAGAATAATTCTAATTAATTTCATCTTCTTTGTTTTCAAGATTATTGCGTCCATCTTTCTTTGTATGTCTTGGCGTCTATTCTATATCTACCCTTTTCTTGTCACCTCTGTTATTAATATTTGCGTTAGTTTATTGATTGTTTTTTACTCTACTCGTATTACCTTCTCTTCTGTTTTGGTGTAAGTTAAGATAAAAAATTGTGTTACGTCCATTTAATAGGGTTATGAAATGGGTTATAATAGATAACTGAATATTAAAGGAGACGGGCGAAAAAAGTTCTGCTTGATCATAATTGGAATAATATGAAGTGGCAATTTACGAGTATTAGTAACAGAAAGGTTTTTGGATAAAATCGCCCTATGAAATACCAACTAATATCAGTTTTAATATTCCGCGCAGATACATGAATTTGCAAGTTTATTCATACACATTAAAATAGTTACGCATAGCAATAGCCAACGTTGATGATTATGTGTTTCAGTTAGAACTTGTGGAAGTTATAGTTCGCGGACAAATTCATAACGGAACTTGCGCTCGGTTTACTTATCACTAGGCTTCAGACGCAGTTTGGCTTCATGTAAGCGTATCTAGTTTGCAATGCACTTTTTCTGTGGATAACTATTATTAATAATGGTAAATAGTATATTAATGTGATTTAAAATATTTTGAATTTGGTATATTGAACGATCAGATTTTCTGTTGGTAGCTACGCTACTAATTTTCTTTTGTTTAAATGTGTCGATCAGGGTTCGCTGATATATACATGTATAACAGTGGATATATATCGCGATATATAACAATTAATATTTAAGTGGGTATATATCAATTTATTTCAAGACTAGAAATTTAGTAGATTAAAAATTTACCCTAGCAACACCTGACATTAGAATTTAGATTACATTTCCCGAAGTGGCAATCTAATCCTAAGTTTCGGGGATTCACCAAGTAATGTCCAAGCACGGTTAGATTTTTATTGAAATATCCTTATATCCATTTCACAGGGTTTATTGAAGGTTACGTTAATATAAGGTATTCCTCTGTAGTTAATTATTTGTTGTTTTTTTTTGGAATCCCTCACGCATTCCGTTCGAATGCTTTTACAACTGTCCATTCATTGTCATTTTTGACTTCGTTAGAAAAACACATGATTCATCATAGACTATTTTCTAGTTACTTTTTTAATAAAAACGTCAACTGCACAGGAAACTTTAATTCTTCAGCCAGTTCTCTCCAGAGATCATCGACTAGCTCTTGCTAACCTACAAAAGGCTAAATTCTTACAAAGCAGGCAACCAGATAATCCAAATAGGCATAACCGCGTAACATAATGTCAGTCAACACTTCAAAAGGTTAAATATCAGGAGGAACAAAAAGCATGCAGAGCCTGGCTCAGCTGACTGGGGAAAAACCACCCTGCAAAACGCATGCAGATGCTGTACTTTTTTTACAGGAGAAAGAAACTGCAAAAAAAACCGTCGAAAAAGATCTACTCATGTCGCCGGCCGTATTATACCAACAGTTAATATAAAAAAGCCAATAACCGAAGTACAAGGTGATGGACCCACTACAGATGACGTAATGGAAGGAATCCTATACCATATTAAATCCCTACTAGATAGTGTAGGCCTCCAAGTAAACGAAACAAAAACAAAGATACTAATTAGGGACCCCATAGCTACACAGAAAACGACCTACGTGACCCTTAATGGAATAAGCATAACGACATGTGATGAGATAAAATACCTAGATACACTTATAACATCTACATTATGCAGAAAATGCACTATTAAAAAACGTTGCAAACAGGCCATAAGAAACTCCAAATCGTTACTACCATTCATAAAAAACTCAAATATGGGCTGGAAATTAGCCAGACTTATGTATCGAATGGTGATCGTTCTGTGCATGATACATGGTTTGAAAGTACCGGCACTTACTAAAGCTAACAGGTCAAGACTCAGAAAATGTGAGCGAGTTATCATGAGAGATTTGATAAACCACACCAGGAATAAACCGAGACAAAAGAAAATGCATGAAATCTTAGACGGAAAAACAGTAACCAAACGCATCAAGAACCACAGGTGACAGGATGTGCTACCTCGCAAATGTTTACAGGCGCCGCGTACCACATCTGCTGCATGCAGCAATGGAGTACAAGGCCAAGAGCAAGAAGGTCGGTCGACCTATCTACACGTGGAACGACAACCTAAAACAGGACATGAAGTACTTCGACATGGAAATCGATTTTTGGATGGATACGGCTGAAGACAAAAACAAGATCAAGATTGCTGCTAGTGAAATATACAAAAAACCGGAAACGGATAGTAGCGAAAACTCCGATGATGACATTGAAAACAGAAACATGTAACACAACATAACACAGCAGAGCAAGGACATACAAAAGAACCGAGATAGCAGTAGAACCTCGCCAAAAGATTCACGGGTGAAGCTTGACCTAAAGCACCTGGCCGCGTAGTCTTTAAAAGATGCTCATCCATAGACAAATATCACCCATCTCCACTAATCCAATGCTTACTCTAGGATGCATATCCGGTAGGCTCTTAAATCCTACCCTTTCCTACGGGCACGTCTTCCTTACAAAAACCGCGCCCCCTGGTCTACTTCTTGATATGCAATGGTCGCTGTAGCACCATGAACATGAGGCTACAGGAGCTAGTGTGAATCTTGGGGTTCATTCGATTAATCGAGTCTTGTCAAACCACAATGGGATCGGTGCAATTCATTCATTCATTCTACTTTTTTAATAAAAACGTCAAAAAATAAAACACAAGCAACATTTTTTACAACTAAAACACATTTATAACCCACATACAGAATGAAAATCGCATCTTTTTAAAATACTTACATATGATATGATATTTATGCGATATATGTATATAAAATTATATCAAATATCGGATAATTTGATATTTTTTGTAAATTAAATATCGAATTTTTACGAACCTTGGTTTTAATTATCAAAAGTATGATTAAGTGCGAAGGGGAAAGTAAATGTTTCATTGGGTATTTACCCCATTATCTAACTAGAATGTATGAATAGTAAGAAATCGCAAGTTCATTATGTATTGTAATTGTGCTTTGTGTAAGTACTAGTGCATTAAGCGAACGAACTGATATTTTTTTCCATGCGTTGGCTTATATTTATTTATTCACACATTTTGATTGCCTCATATACCTGTATTAAAAATTCTGGCAATTATTTTATTTTGAAGAATTAGAATGGTTTTTTGGAATTTAGAATGGTCATTGAGCTTAAAGGGTATCTAAAGTAGGAAAAGGTACAACATAATAACATAGTCGAATAGTAAGAACGTTCGCAAGTGGCACATAACGCGGTGTAGCAAGCAGGCGTATCGGCTGCGAGTTACATGCATTTAGGGTTACCATGACAACCACTGAACATCAGAAAGGTCTGGGCCCTATTTAATATAACAGACAATGCAGCATATTTGTCAAAAAAATACCTAATGGACACATTTTCACGACCAGTGCTGTTTAATAAAACAGAAAACTACGAAAGAATCTTGTTAAATGGTCTTACTGTATTATATGTATTTAAAATCTAATCTTGTAGAATTTTCGCCTGTCGGTTCGGCCTTAGGTCAAGCAGTGGACAGTGACAACTTTCTTGTCTTCTCGACAAAACGATCTTGCTGTGTGGAAGTTGGAGCAGAAATCTATTGATAACATTTATAACTTCTTGTTTTTATTCTTGACTTTTTTATAATATATCTGACTTACTACTTCCAAATGCAAGCTACGTATCAGATTTTCTAACATTATGAGGGAAATATTGAAGTGTTCTATTGCACCAGATTTCTATAAGCAGTTATTAAAATCCTGATTGTTGTCATAATGCTGCAATTTCTGACATGAAAGTCAGAATCTCTACGTGTGGTGACCCTACATTTGCCTCGACGCAAACCTGTTCCGCACTTCGGGAAATATGTCGCCGATCACGCGTGCCCACCGGCTTGTTCGCTCTTCGTTACACTAATATGCATTTTTTTCGCGATATTTATGTATGTAAGCTTACAATTATTCAGCAAACTATTATCTAAATAATAATAAGGATTAAGATTTTGCATTGGTTTAGTTTTCCTCACTTCGTCTAGCCCTCGATTGTTTGTAACTGTGGCGGTTTTTCGTTGGCGCTTGAGACGCGTAAGGAAAGTTGAGCATGTCGAATTCATTTTCACTCTTTTTTTTCAGCGCTCATATTATGTTAAAGTTTTTCTTCGTGAGTTTGCTTACACTTTTCTGTTTACGTCGCTACTTTAGGAAATAAAAAGTTAAAAAACTCGAATAGTTGCAATATCCTTAATATTGTTTTGATACAAAACTATACTATCGATATGAATGTTATTAACACTTAGTATTCTTGTCTAGCTCTTGCCCCCGCTCTCTCTCTTCATTTGTGCCGCACAAAGTGTCGAGTTAGACATAACGCGCGTCTATATTTATTATTTACAGGCGAGCGATGATTTCCATTCTTCGCGCTTGATGTCGCGGCTACGAGACGAGAAAGCCACACAACATGAAAATATCACATTCTTCGCTCTACAAATGAGTACGTTCTAAAACAACACATTGTTTATTATCTACACCGTTTTGTTTGACCTATGCTATTGACACTCATAATCCTTTTCCATCATTATCATGCTTATTTTGTATTTTTTTGTTCTTACAAAAGTAACAAGATATTATTCGTCTCCTAGAATTTGCCCTTGACGTACCTGCTTATGTCAACGTCGTAAACATCAGTTTATTAATTGTCTTGTTATGTACGTCAATTGTGTTCATTGTACCTACAACGGCTACACTGTGAGACATGTACCTACTGGACACAAAATTACTCTAACTTAAAGACAACGCGGTGACGACACGAATTCATACGCCGTTGTAATTTTAATTAAGCACTACAATAATTAACAAGAGCGGAGGTAATGAAACAATGATGCGCGTGAGATGGAGTGTTTTACGAAAATAAAGGCAACAGAACGGGCACAATGACTCAGATGGAATTCAGCTTTGCCCGCCATACTGAGCTTCGTCGGAATCAGAAATACAATCCTAATTATAATCGCACGCATCCGTCCAGCACCTCAATCGGTCGCTAACGTTCCGACTAAACCGCACCGTGCTCCTGGACGCACTCATCTCTGTGGATTGTGTGCAATGAACGTTTAATAATTATTTTCGTAATACACGTCACGTAAAGTTCAAGCGTCGGCAACACTGCGAGGGAGCCGCACCGTGCCGCGCCGCACTCGCTTTAATAAGCTCGTAGAATAAACACGCTATTGATATCTTGTTAATTCTTATAATAGCTCCACAATATTGTTGACTTACTACATTAGTGGCGAGTACAACGTTATTAGCGCCTTGCCATCCGCGATTACAACGGACTAAACATGCTCAAGTGATTCGCGATTTAATGTAGACCTTCACCTATTTATTTATATCTGACAAGGTTATATTAACAATTTATGTCGTTCGAATAGTCTAATGTCGATTTTTTTAAGCGATTCCTCGTCCGTTTCGAAGCTATTCGTTTAGGATAGGTCGTCATCTGCACATCATCCGTTGTTTATTGTGATCGTTTTTATATCTAATATTTTTACGTTCGTTTAAACGATCCATTTTATAAATACGGTGCGAGTATTAGCCGACGGAGTGGTTCATAATAACGTATGTGTACATAGGAGCAACATTGCCGCATTGCGGTGAGCCGCCCATATGTCGACATATCACTTCTGCCCTTTACTGGAGTGTGCCATACTCAAATACCTTTTAAATCGGACCGCGCGAGATTACTAACTTTTTCTTTAGGCACAATCTGTTTGACCATGTTGATCATTGTTTGATATGTGCTGTGCATATTTATGAATTAAATTAGTTTTAATTAACCCGTAATAAGGCCAATTTTTCGTGTATTTCTAAAATATAAAGGTTGTATTTACAAAACTTAAAATAAGAGTTATGCACAAAACACGATGCTATCCTTTGTATCAGATATTTTAGTAGAACGCAAAATTATTGAATATCAAAATAACGACGGAGTTGGCTCATTAACAACTGAATAGTAAAGAAGTGCTTATCGAGAACTCGTTTCCGGGTCAGGTAGTTTTGTTCCACACAATGATTTTGAGCACTTTGGCGTTAACCGAATAATAAAACGCGTTAAGGAATAATAAAATATGTATAAAGTTTTTAGTTGTTTTTAGTTTCACGCCTCAGACGCCATGTATCGGGTTTGTAATACATTAGTCGGGCGTTGATTTACACGGCTACATATCGTGGGTGCGTCTATTCATAGTACTAATGTACTATATTTAGTAGCGATTCCCTATTATTTCTCGCGACTGACTCAGTATGTGAGTTGTCCCGCTTTCAAAAATGGGTTTTAAATTAACACGCGGAGCTTTATTGGATTTTCCTTATTACACAATACCGATAACCCGGGACTCTACCTACTCAGCGTTCGAATCTGTTAATTAGGTCAGAAATAGTAACGGTATGTAAAATGTTGAATTTGCAATATAAAATAATACAATTACTGTTTTCTATTAAATTTCCATTACAAACCTTGGGACAATACATAACTTAAGTATATTAAAATTCATTAAGTATCAACTTATGTATTAAACTTAGACTTAACGCATAGAGTTGTAGTTTCAAGGTCGGTAGGTCTATGTAAATAGCAAATAAGCGCATATGGAGAGGCGCCGATGCAGGTAGAGGCAGCAGCGGCGCGTCGGCTGCGTTTGCGCACATCTGCCTGTGCGCGCGAGTGGCGCGGCGAGGCGCGTGCCGGCCGCGCCTAGCACCCGTCCCGCCGGCACGTAAGCCACGAGCGACATACCGACACATGTCGATACGATCATATTTTATTATGTATGTATAGCAATTAATCCAATGTGTTAGCTGCTGCATTTAAACAGTGAAATTCGGTAGGCATCGTAGTTAGATAAAATCTTAAACGTTCTGTTGGCACCCTTAAGACCAAGACAGCTTAAATCCGATAACTTTATTATCTATGTGTACTTTTGAACGTGTGTGTGTATTCTAACACAGTAAAATGATAGATAACTTGCATATATGTATAGTGTCCTCTCCGTAAAACTGCGGGTAAACAACTGCTACATCGTACATTTATCGTTAGTACCCACGTATCATAATTAATCTATTTTCCGCCACTTATTATGATGATGGTGTGACTGATGTCTAATCTTCTTATCTTGCACGTAGTTGTGAATTATTTTATTTAACTAGTCCCGCGAATGTTACTAAATACATAAAGAACCAGAAATAATGACCTAATACTTCAATAGATGACGTTTAGACGTCGGCTGCAAGAGTGAAATCGCTTTCACTGATGAAATACACCACTCGCTGTCGGTTGGCAGCGCGGCTAATTATAATCTACTAAACATCATCGAGTGCTTGTAACTTAGGGTCGCACCTCGTGTATTTATTTTTAAATACATATTTCTAGTCTCACTTCCGTAAAGTATGCACTGATTTAGAAGATAAAATTAAAGGAGAAAATTAATGCGATCTGCTGTGCGATTCTGTAACCATCTCACCGTGAAAACTTAGGTGAAGTGAGCGTGGAGTGAGCTGTCATTCCAACTAATACTAGGGATTGACACTACTGACAACTCACATCAAGCTCACTTCACTTGAGTTTTCACGGTGAGATTTTTACAGAATCGACCGGCAGCTCCTGCCAGTATAGTGTGCAGAAAACGCTATTGGCACGCGAGCTTCATATTTATAAATAAGTTAACCTACAGATGTAGGTACTATATTTATTAACAAAAGTAAACCTATGTTTGAACAGCCCTAAACCGGTGTACGGAGGCGGGCGTGCAGCTCGCCGCGGCGCGGCGGGCGGTGCGTGCGACCCGATCACCACATCGCACCTTGTTGAAGACTGCACGATGCGTGGCGTGGCGTATTAGCAACGGCGTTAGCATTATTTATTTATTGATTTATACACCTTCGCGTTCCACATCAAGTTATGATTATTTTACGTCTGCTGCCTCAATCAGCACGCGCTAAACTTTTACTAATTGCTCCACGTTGACAACATGATAAAGATCTTGTTATTTAAATGCGTGAATATTAAACAAAGTCATGTGTCATAATAATTAATCTGCCTACTCCTGCTCTATTTAAAATTATCTTGGGTTGATGCCAGCTATTCTAAATACCATACGTGGTCGCGTTCAAATTTGTCTATAACAATAACGAAGAAATTCACATGAAATAGAAAGGTAATCAAATTCGTGGCAAATTGCATGTATTCGAATGGCTCCGTTGCTGAGACTCGCGAGTCCATTGTTCAGTCCGTAGCGTGAAAATCAAACTTCCGTACTGCTATTAAAGATATTACAAACATTTGTAAATATCTATTGTAGTCTGTGCGATTTTCAACAGATAGGTAGTACCTACGTTAGTTGCTAGAGTATTTTTAGTGTTTCATTCGCGATTGTTACTGATTTAGAGAGACAGGTATGCCACCTACACTGTTTCGCCAAAAATACAAGCCACGTGATAAATCTAAAGCACAATCGCTGCTTCTAATAAATGACGTCAAAGCTAAAGCCACACTAAAATAATTATGCCGGTTTGGTCAAATCGACGCGGGCGCACGGCGCGACGTTTAGACGGTAGAGATTATCCAGCACCGAATGAGCGCGATTTTTTTATCTGTCGCGCGTTTCCTTGTAAATCTTAATTCGTATGTTCCGTTACAGTAATTCCAGCGTGAGGGCATGGACGTACATTTTTTCCTCTGGAAACGTATCACCTTGTCGTCGGGTAGCCGGTTACTTACCTACAATTAAAAAGCGAAAAGAGCGCGGATTCCGAGGCGAATTTCGAGAAATATCGACGGGGTCAACGAACCATGTCGACGCATCGTGGCCGCGTCTCCTCACTTGATTTTTTTTACATTTTGGTATTATACGGACAATTTAGGATGAAGTCTTATTGACGTGCTTCACCTCTTTTAAATGAGCAATCAGAAACACAAGGTCTATGAATAATGAGTTTCTGGTTTTTCAACTAGTGGCGCTAAGTTTTATCTCTATGTAGATACTGTCAACCTACTGTGGTCTGTGTTACATAATATATTATACACCCGCAAAATAAAATCTTACGCCTTCAACAGGCATATTATCTTTTATAAGTAGTCTAACGATCTTACTTTTTGTTAAAGTGCGCAGACGCTCGTGATTCAGAGTCATCAATTTGGAAACAAAAACGCTACTAATTGTGCAGGTATCGACCGGCAGCCTTTGAAGGGTTAAACGTACACCAAATATTAGGCCGGATCTTTTCGATCTGGCCGGTTTTAACTTGGAGATATGTATTTTTTGCGCGCGTCTCGGAGTAAGCCGTGATCGATTCTCAGTAGCTTACGTGGGATGAGACCCGTACTCGTCGAAAATATATTACCAATTCGCAGATCGCTTTGTTCTTTTAAACTCGCATATAAATTAGCAATGCATATTATTCGGTTACGAGTTCAATCTAAGAAGTCTATAGAAATATTTCACAATTCCTGTTTTACATCTTGTTGGAACTACTTTAGAGACGAAACGCTGTGAATGTGTCTCTAGTATATAAACATTTTATATACAAATTTCCCTGGACTATGTTTTATTGCATGAACCGCGATACACATTTTATTTCATGCAATTTATTTTGTAAACAATTCCAAGTTGACTGCATGCTATTTTTAGAACAGCATAAATATCGAGAAAAGGCTACTCAGCCTACTTAACATTCCATTAGCACGAGCCGTTGATTGCATATCTGTAGCTTTCTATTGAACTTCTGTGTTCTGCAGTAGCTTACAAAACGCTTTAGGATCAACACTTATTCATATTATATTAATCTTGAAGTCGGTTATTTTTTAATCTTCACAGCATCATAGAATGTGATCGTATGTAGACAATTCAGTTGACGAGTGAACATAAAAAGGTGCACACACTCGCACCGCATTTCATTTGTGACCGCCATCGCTTGCGAAGGCGAACAATAAAAATATCACCGACGTTGAAATAAATAAAAAGAGCAGCCGGTCCAGGTGCCGCAAGGGCAGGTGGAATAATTGGCAATTCTTTGTCTCAACCCATACACCAGCTACGAAAACCCACTTAAATGTCTCAAGCCGATGTCTTATTTTTGAAAAAAAACTTACGCATTCTGCATATGACGATTAGATAAAGCCAAGAATTACCCATTAAGTAAATACGGTAGCGTGATCGTCTGTCAAGTTCTTGTTTGCCATTGTGTTAAGAGATATAAGTAGATAAAGAAAGTTTATCCAAGATGATTCGTGTAGATGTAGAGCGACATCATTTTGGAATAACAAGATCTACGTACATTGTTACGATACATGTGCAAGCTGAAAATAGTCAAGTTTTTAATACGCATCAATAAATCGACGTTGAGTAGCAGGTTAAATGAGGTATACGTAGAGTGCATCTTATCGACAGTGACGTCTATATGCATTCATTATTCCTTCCTGTACACAAACTAATTTAGTGGGTCCAGGAAGGGAAAATGATAGGTAGTAAATTCCAATGATTAAAACGACTAAAGATCTATAAATTGACAGTGCTGGTGAGATCGATGAAGACAATTTCTAGGGTACTGGCGACGTCGGTAACCGTAGCAACGGTACGTTTTGACAGATCGTGAAACTGGAACTCAGATGCGCACCAGATTAAGCATCAGTAATGGTTCGCGAGGTAGCCAGCTTGAGATCTGTTTAAGATAAATACGCGAGAATTTCGAAGTTTAATAATTATTTGATACAGTTAACTGATACTTTAACTGCAGTTAGATTAAGAAAGGGATCAGAGTAATTAAAAATGAATTGCATATCGTTAATACTACGAAATAATAGCGTCACCATAATAAATGCTCAGTGATAAATAAAACGACCTGCGAACGTATTTCAAGTAAATTTACTCTAATCGCTTTAGCTGTTTGGCTGCATTGCTAATTTCCATTTAACAACGGCGCAGAATTAATATGATGGACATCGATAAACACAGTCATTGTATCAGTACATTGTGACTGTCAACGTGAGTGAAATTCCGGAAGGCAGGAATGTGGGTGAGGTAACCCCATTCGGTTTGTGCACATGCGCCATGTTCGCAGCGATTTCTGTTGTAACCCGGCCGAATCGAGAAGCGTGCCAGTAACCGTAGTGAGACGTTTACGAAGTTTTTATTTACAACTTGGTTGGATATTAACCTCATTGTGCGAGTAGGTAGCGCAACCCGGTCACTTAGCTAGTACGCATATTATCTCCATTTGCATAGCGCGGACAAGTAGCGGTGTCGACTTACGCGTCACTGCCGCCTATTAATGCTGTTGCCTTCAACTGTATATAGAATACGCAGAATGTATCATCACTCGCAACACTCTTAATTACACCCTTCATGCCAGCAAACTCAACGGATTTGTTCGCTTGTCCATCCATTCCAAAATTAAGAATGGCTACCGAAAAGGCGCACGCGGTTTGGAAATAGCCTCTTGGTCGAATGAAAAGTAGATTTGATTCGATTTTAGTTTTTTTCGTATTTCGTTTTACTAACTACCGATCTATTCTGTAAAAAAATCTCACCGTGAAAACTTAGGTGAAGTGAGCTCGAAGTGAGCTGTCATTCCACCAGCATCAGTGCGATTCTGTAACCATCTCACCGTGAAAACTTAGGTGAAGTGAGCTCGAAGTGAGCTGTCATTCCACCAGCAGTGCGATTCTGTAACCAATAAAAAAAAAATAAAAAAAATATCTCGCCGTGAAAACTTAGGTGAAGTGAACGAGGAGTGAGCTGTCATTCCAAATAATGCTAGGGATTAACACTATTGAGAGCTCACTGTAAGCTCACTTCACCTAACTTTTCACGGTGAGATTTTTACAGAATAGATCGGCTGATTGTGTCAGTGTTGACAGCTCACTTCACCTCAGTTTTCACGGTGAGTTTTTTACAGAATAGAACGACTGGTTCGTTCTACAGTTTTCTTTCGGTTTCGTGGCGATTATATTATGCACGTAATATTTTTAAATCTCTTTCTCATTTATCGTCAGCCTAATTTTACTCGAAAATTCTAGATTCCTTGTATAAAATTATACATATATAAATAAATCAAACATAATTTCCACAGCGTAAAGAAGATAATAGTATCTGTAGCACTTATAAAGCAACGACATTGAACAAAACACGCGATCACAATGGTTATGAATACGTACCCGGATAACGATGTTATTTGCTTTTGCCTTCCGTCATCGAGGATCATTGCCGTAAATACGGTCGAGATATATTTTTGCTCTTAACTCGTTGCATTCAAAACAACCTCTTTAACTAAGTAGATGTGTTTTTTGTAGATGGTTGTTAAACTGTCGTAAGACTTTTCTAATTACTGTTATTATGTTAAAGTTTGTCCGGTTGATATTAACTATTCCTTGTATATTATAGAATTATTAAAAATTACGGGAAATATCAAATATTATCCTCAACAGATGCAGTTTCTTTTAAATGTTTTTTTTTACTAAATGCAGCTAAATGTACCTAGTCATTTTAATTGCACGTCATAATATTAGATAGATGTGTACTTTCATGTGCTATACCTAGGTACTTATATTAACTAAAATAGTGACTCATTAACTCAGTCACTACTTAATCACGATGACAGCTTCACACGTAATTATATCATGTACATATGTTTACCTTTCACAATGCGACATATCGTTGCGTAAAATACGAAAGACCAAATGCCATAACTAGAATAATTTGATATTTATGTGCATTACTATCACGCTAATGAACTCACAAAAAGTAGTGCTCTACAATTACATCTAATTAATGACGGCATTACGCACTTTCAATGTGATTCTCTAATCCTATAACACTGTTCACACACAATGTTTCAAATCTGTATTCTTCCACAAAGAAAACTTTTAGCTTGAATTGTAAATTGAATCTAAGTCTCCGCCAATCTTGCAATACCAATAAAATGGAGTCACGCATTTTGAATTGATTGCTTTACCTAACAGATTATATTATCGTATTTAAGCGACCAAAGTGTCACAGTAAAGAACGATTAACATTTGGACCTTGCCACAAAGTCTAAAAGTCACGTGCATTTTAGTATAAAGTTCGTTGAATCTCCTATATTTATCCGCCCTCACATAATTAGACAGAGCATAGAGCTTGTTATAGCGGTATTAATAATTCTGGTAAAAATATAAAGGGAACCGTGAATGACGTCATTCGTCGAAACTGCTATATCCTTGTCGCGTGTCGGGGTTTTTCAAACAACAGAACGAATTTTAATAAATGAAATACATATGTATGTAGGTGCCCATCTACTTTAGTGAAATGAAATAGAGTTCAAGGTAGCTTTGTCTTATTTGGTAGTTGTATTCCACTTATCCAGTTTTCCATCTCTCAAAACGAGACGCTGATGATGACTAGGAGCCGAGCTGGTAGCTGTATAAAGTCTCGTGTGTGGTCAGACGAGACGTCATCACACTATCAAGGAAATACATAATTATCTAGTTTAATAGATAGCCATTATTTCATCATTCTGGTTCTGTTTGACCCTAAATATTTGGCTATGATAATTCTAACTTCCCTGTTGTATAAAAAACGAAACCTGCTTTATCTTAGATAAACGAACAGATTGTTCTTAAGTGTATCCGAAAATTTTCAAATTGCCTAAGCGAGATTGATTGCTAATTAGTCATAATGGGAAGTGGTTTTTTTTTTAATAAACCGAACAGTCTCATAACCATATCACTATAATGTCAACTCCTGACGGTGAGCTTCTTTCTGTAAATCAAAAACCTGAGGGGCAATTTCCGTAATTTTAATCAATTTCCGTCAAAAATATCTCTTATTTACCTACATTTCTGTCAAGTTTTGACATTGATTGTCGCTGAGATGAGATTGCGACTTTGAACGAACGAATTACGAGAAATGGTCTTCTGATCATTCATTCGAGCGAGATCATCGGTAGCCTGCCCGACAGCCCATATTCTTGAAATATTTTTGTTCCTTACGTCCACCGTCAACAGAAGTAGGTAGAAACTGAAAACAATATTCCATACCGAACAGGTAAGTAAATGTCATTGGCGTAGTTTGAATTTGATTATGGGGAGGTTTTCAAGGTAGCTGTACAAGGGAAGGGGTTAGATCGGCGTTGCTGATGCGTATGAAATACCTACAAATAAATCAATACTGGATGCATCAAAAACCTTCATATGGCGGTACTTTACATAAAATGTCTGGTTTATGCTTCTGCCTACATCTTTATTTGTATAAATGAAAGTTTCTTCATTTACTTACTTACCTACTTTATAAAATTACAGTCGTCTGTCAATGCAATATAACTGTTGACCTTAGCCGATATACAGGTTTTCATTTCATCTTCACGCGCATAGCCTTTTCCATTATGACTGAAGTATTAATGTTTTTAATTAGTTCTTAATCGGGTCAGGTTCACATTGTGTCTATACTATGTGCCTTGAAAATGTCCGCTGAGTACATTACATATTTGTTTGTTCGTCACACTATTGGCGTCCTTGTCACACTGGCCAGTGTGTATGTGTGAGTTGCGACGCCCGCGCCGATTGTTATTGTCAAGTATGTGTAAACAAAACCGAATCATGCGCCGATGTGACAGCGACGCGTTATCCACGTTACGTTATAAATCAAATTACAATCGCATCTAAACCTTGAATATAACATAATTTTGTCAATAACGAAGCTTTATCAAGGAGATGATTTCAGAAATAGTGACAATAATTCGAACTCAAGACCAGTTAATTCGAAACGAGAAAATGGAAACTTCCGAAAAGTGATTTGTTTATAATGATGAGTGACGTTAACCAAAAACCTTAGTATTGTACATACCTAAGAAGTGTAGGTTTATGTAATCTATACGGTATAAAACGAACGTTTATAAGAATTAGGTAACGATAGCATAACAAAAACTCAATATTTTCAGTAAAATATTAAAACATAAATAATGAATAAGGTAGAAAGAGCCCATTATGAAGACCCAGAAAAAACAAAGATTTGGCAACTTTGGGTGTTTGCTTAGCAATATCTTTATTCTCAAAACGGCTGTAACCGTATGAGGTCATATGGTTATTTGGAAACATTCTGGTTATCATGACTCACCAAATTCAAGGTACGGGGACATCAAAGCATAGCCGTGCACTGGCTTCGACATACACCGGCCAGCAAACACATAATTAGAATTGTATTATTGATTTACCTACCTGCTTAATTATGCATGCCTATGTGGTCGCTTTGTCAGCGGAGATCTACGACTTTAGATAATAACTGATTAGTGACAAACTTAATACATTTTTATACGTGATTTGCTTAGAAGAGTATAGGAAAAAGATATGTTTACCAAGTATCTGAATACTAATAAAATTAAAATCGGTAGTCAGTATATTCAGAGGATGAATTCAATTTAATTGGTTCTCTGTTAACTCGGTTTTAAAAAGAGCAAGCAGCTTTTCTAAAGGCGAGGTTGGGTTTTGTAGTGCAAATCAAAATATTTTACACTTTGTGTTTTGTGCGTATACAGTGTGGCAGGGATATCTATCTACACAGAAAATATAACCATGAATTCAGCACATGATTCCAGACCCCCCCCTAGTGGAGAAATTTTTCGTCGGTTATCATAAAAAAATCATCTGTTTCATAAACAAGTGCAAAACCTGCGCGGTCAAAATGCATGGAAAAGCTTTTTTTTTTAATAACCGACGTAAAATTTCAATGCAGTGGGGTTCAGAATCATGTGCTGAAGCCATGGTAATAGGTTACGCGTCAATGTCTCTGTGTAGTATAGAATTGTAACTATTTATTTACTGTCTTCCTACTTTGAGCTTTGAAGTTGACGAATCACGTATAGTAGGTACCCTGCGTCTTAAAAATGAGTCGCCCCGAAACCACAAAGACAAAAGACTACGTTTTGTAACCATGAGTAATGATTTATGGAATTGGTAATTCTGTACCTACCCACTGTCATGTAACCAATATGTTGACACACCCGACATTTACCTTTTTGAGTTTCATATTGTCAATGGCAACATATACTTCTTTGTTTTAGTAAGACGTGCATCTAAAATATTAAACCCCACCAAATACCTAAGCTGAATTTACACATACCTAATCTTCAACTGGTTTTTCATTGGGGTCTCCGGTGTGGGATTCCTTCTTTTTCCTATTAAATAATGATTTGAATATTTAATAGTAGGAAATTAATATGAAATACCGCATGTATGCAGTAAGTTTTCATGAAACATTATCGAAATTGTGTATAGAGGTGAATCATGTTTTGTTATTTTGTTTCAGGAGACGAAATCCGCTGAACACTTATTGCACTCAGGCTTTGTTCCGTTTAACAATGTTATTAAATAGTAGTGTACAACCATTTATTTACCTAGGTTCATATGTTATTTTATTCATTCCAATCCCATGGATCATGGATATCTTCGAACGAATACATAATGGCATAATATATCAGATACCTACGTGTAAACATAAGTT
Organism: Apamea crenata; assembly: GCA_949629185.1. Taxonomy (NCBI): domain Eukaryota; kingdom Metazoa; phylum Arthropoda; class Insecta; order Lepidoptera; family Noctuidae; genus Apamea; species Apamea crenata. The sequence continues at coordinate 7,350,468 of OX451356.1, read as the reverse complement.
CCACTTTTATTTGGGGTCGGCGCAACATGTCTTTTTCTTCCATACTTCTCTATTAGTCGTCATCTCGTAAGTTTCTAAGGATACATTTTAAAAATAATCATAAACATGAGCGCTTGACTGCGCTGCATCTGGATTGTCCACAGATAAACTTGTAAAAACAAAGACTAAATGGAAAAACCTAATAACTGTTCCCGGTCAATGACTACTTAGCACGTCGGCGATAAGAACCGTTCGTTGCTATTTATTGGGCATCGCGCCGGGTTTAACTGGGAATATTTTAACCAGGAAAACCCGAGGTCGTAACGTCTGCAATGAACTCTGTAGGTATACCTTTAGTATCTGAATTTCAGATACTAAAAACGTTCAAATACTAGTCGCAGTCTCATCGCGGCGATAAACTTATGTCAAAAACTTGTCGAAATGTAGGGAAATTAGAGGTATTTTTGACAGATTGAGACTGAGATCAGACTTTCAACGTTCTTAAAATTACGAGAATTACTCCTTTGGTCGTTTTTTTTTAAATCAATGTAGGAGAAGCTCTTGTTCATCTGCCTGACTTTTATGCCCGAGTTACATGCGGCTAGGATAGCAAGCTAGTAATATCCTGGCTTAGCACATGTTACACGATGCTAGGAAATTTTAAGGATTCGAAATTTTGGATTTGTAAGGTACATAATAGTATCAAGCTCCTAAAACTATTGTATGATATAAAAGAGTAGTATTTAAAAAGGGACCCGCTGGCTGGACGTTTGTGTAAATTACGAAAATATCTTCTGAAGTATAGCTCACAGAAAGTCGAAATTTTGGATTTGTAAGGTACTTACATAATAGTTTCTAACTCCGAGCACTATTGGGCGATCTGAAAGTAATAACAATCAAAATAATCAGACACTTCATAAAAACGTCATTCAATCAAAAACTGTCGAGGTACAAAATATATCTTATTTATTTCCTTTAGGCAAAATAATGTGTTTATGAAAGCAATCACCTGTTGATAAATCTCGTTGGGGCCTGCCAGTTAGACTCACACGTTTTTTGTTGACTTTTAGAAATAAACTGGGTGTCAGCCTTTTGGTGGGTAGGTAACTACCAAGATATACTAATAAGAGCTCACAACAAGTGCAAAGACACCAATGCGTTAGTTGTTTTTATGTACGTAAATAATCTATCTAATATAAGACTACGCTAAAAACAGTTATAAACTGTGTCATTTGTAGAGTATACCTATGTACGTACAGTACGAGAGTTTTAACGTGTGTGTTATCAGTTAATTTTATTTATGTTGTGCTCGCCAATTGGCTTATTTTTCAACGTTTATTGTTAGTAGGTACATGTGCGCTAGTGCAATGTAAGTTCTTGCATCTATGACATGTGGCTATAATATATGTATGACTAGTTTTTGTTTAATGTCGAAAAAAAAAACATTAAGTACCTACTTCTCTTTACTTTTATTTTTCGCCGGTATCTGCTCATCGTGAAATAATGATGAAATTTTTGATACTTAGCTACTTACTGAAATGACTCAATTTCTAACGCAATAGTACCTACATCGGCGGGGTAGTTGCGTAACACACTATCAGTAGCAACGGCTTTCATTTTGACAGTTCAGCAACATTCATTGCATTATTTACGTTGTTGGGCAGACAAGTGCTTCGAACATAAATGAAGCAATGGATTAACAATATGAAGGATATTACTAATCCATAGCTTCATAATTATATTCTAAAATTATTCAGATTTAGGCGGATCACACACTACAACGCGCCACGCAACGGGACGCAGATAACGCGCTCCCGCGCGTGATTTTTTACATACAAATTCAACTAAAACGCGCTTTCGCGCGGGGAATTGGCCTCCGTTTCCCGCGCCCCGTTGCGTGGTGCGTTGTAGTGTGTTATGCGCCTTAGATTGATAGTGTGTTACGCAATTAGGGTGAGGAACGGGATATCCAGTGTTATCTAGTTAATTACCTACCACTTTATCCAAAAAGTAATTTTTTTATTGTAATATTTTAAAAAATAACGCACCTACTTCCTACATTGGCAGTAGGTAAGGTAGTTACGTACTTACTCTTTTGATAAGGCGAGAAAGCGAAGAAAACACAAAAAAAAAATAGGATTTAAAAACACAAAAGAATTAGTAAATTCTGTAATTTAAATAACCTAATGTCGAAACTACAAGCCACGTCTACAGGAAAATACAACAGTATTGAGTTGAATAAATTAATAGGTATTAGCTTGCGTTAGGTACGTTAAGAATTTCACAAATTGAATGTAACTTGAAAGAAGCACACAATATCCTGCTTCTAACAGATGTCACCTCGATTGTACGCGTTGCTTCCTATTACTAAACGAAAAGGTTGTAACTACTAGATAGTAGAACTGGAAACTAGAACTGGAAAGTTGAAAGGATATCCCCACATATCCTTTCAACTTTCCAGTTCACTTATGTAGGTACGCAAGCAACACATTAATATATACATCATCATCTATACGCAAGCAACACATTAATATATACATCATCATCTACCTAGCCTTTTTTCCAAACTATATTGGGGTCGGCTTTCAGTCTAACCGGATGCAGCTGAATACCAGTATTTTACATGGAGCGATTGTCTACCTGACCTCCACAACCCAGTTACTGGGTAATACGATTACCCCTTGGTAAGACTGGTTGTCAGACTTTCGGGCTTCTGACTACCCGTAACGACTGTCAAAGATCCACGAATGACAGTCGGGACCAACGAATTAACGTGCTTTCCGAGGCACGGAGGGGTATCGCTATGTAAAGATGGTCATCAAGCTATACATACCTAACCAGATGCTGTCTTCTAATTGTCCGAAAAACCTATACAATGCGAGGTCAGCTAAAACTGGAAATGGCTTGGCTGGAACTAGCTTGATGTGTAGCCGTATGTACAGTTTTACCATTGTCGTGCGAGCTACTGTACCTATCTGCTACGTATAAATGTTTACGTATAAATTATTAAAAGATAAATGGAACAAATGACAACAAAACAGATGACACTTACGAGGGGAGCGCCAAGGTAGCCCGCGAAATTCAAATTTTCTTACGATTTTTTGCAATTTGCACTAGTGTGAAGTGGAACGGATTGAAAGTAGAAGTTACCCACACCTACCAAAGGTTTAGTTTGGCGCTGATAGCAGAAATACAGGCTGTCTAGTGCGGCTACAGTAGTGCTATTCTGTAAAAATCTCACCGTGAAAACTTAGGTGAAGTGCGTTTAAAGTGAGCTGTCAATCCCTAGATTCCCTAGCGTCAAGTAGGATGACAGTTCACTTCACCTAAGTTTTCACGGTGAGACGTACGGACTAAGTCGGCTGTTGTCTTATTTCATTTGTATAAAGAAAATAATAAAATAAAATCAATAATAATTATAGTCTATAAAATATTTGTATCATTGTAAACAGTTAAGTAGGTATTGAACTAAGCTTATTATTATTGTTATTTAACTAAGTACCTACTTACAGATATTTGCAGATTTTTCTTGAGTTAAGTTAAAATAAATAGGTACGACTAGGTTCTTATTTGCAAAGCTATCGAAACTGATTATAATTCCTGATGCATTTATTTTCACCGCCTTAGAATTTATATCTTTCGACGGGCCGGCGCCATATCCGCTACTATGACAAAGAGAGGTCAATCAAGAGTTCATTGAATTAACGAACATGAATTTTAATTACACTATTTATGTAGGACTTATTATATTTACTGTAAAACATTGAGTAGGTAAGTAACTACTTGCGTTCCTAAGTAGGTATCTACTTTAAACTGGAGCAACAGGCCTTTTGCCTGGTGTTATTATTTTATTTATTTTTTATTTTTATTTCTTCAGGACAACAAACAATTGCGTAATAATGCTTGATAATAGTACAGATAGATTATAGAACATTTAGGTAATAACGCAACCAGCACCGTTATCCACAAAATAATACAATAAAAACTTAATTAGATACAATCAAACAAAAGACTACACACTACAACACGGTAAAGTTGAGACAAACTTTTAACAACCGACTTTGAAACTCACCATCAGATCTTAACAAAATTGAAATGCGTGCGAACAGTAAGTAATTATGGTAAGTAGTTATAGTGATAGTAACCTATGGTTGACCCACCAATTTAGAATTTACCATAATTATATCGCATTTATCATAATATACATAAATCGGATCAAAATGTTTGTTTACCTACTTTATAATTTACGACTATTTATGTGTGAAAACAAAAACGTCAGTTTATTATAATTATTTCCCATAAAAATGACAAAACCAGTATCTAAATGCGCTCTTTAATATTAAAATATGCACTATAAAAGTCAGAATATGCAAAACGCTGTTAAAGACTGTGTTAAAAAAAACTGGAAGAATCGTAGGTATACCGTGTTTTAGCACCAGCACGTTGTTAACACTTCAGCTATCTATACAATAAAATAAAATAAATAAATAATAATAAGTAAATTAATTTCGCTCTCAAAGTACAAAAAAAAACTTAATCTACGAAGTACCTACAATTTGTTAAGAAGTTTAATGGTTTTACAGCAGCACATAATAGATGATCTACCAACTCCCAAACTAAGTCAAGCTTGCTTGCTACAATAAACTAAATACCTTACCAAAAAAAAAGTTACTACAAACAAGTTAAATTATGATTCAACCTATACCACCACGTTAATAAACTAATTAAACCCATTAACGTTCATCCACATTTATAGCAACAAATTAATCGTAAGTGAAATTAATTAATAGGTACTACTCCTATTCAATTTCGTCGTTTCGCAGAGTTGTGGTGGCCCAAATGGCCGCGACTTACGAGTTGTAGGTCGTAGATTTGAACCTTGTAAAAAATATTTCATCACCGTTGCTCTCAAAACGGTGAAGGAAACCGGCATGTCCTACAACCAAAATTTCGAAGACATGTGAGTGTGACATCCACTAACCCGCACTGGGCCCGCGTGCTGGATTACGTTCCACTCCTCTCTCAGAGAGGAGACCGATGTCCCAGCAGTGCACATTATAGGCTTACACTATTCAATTATCGGCCTATTCATTTAGGCTAAACAATAGATATCATTGATACCTGAAGAGGATTTTATTCGATCAACCGACAGGACCTACTTTCGCAGTGTCTGTAAGTCGTCATGAGTGTTTTTTATCTGAATGAAACTTTCTGCGGGTAGGTAGGTACCTAATCTAATTTACAAGCCAAACAATAACAAGTCTAGCCTTTTTTCAGACTTTTGTTACGGCTATATCCAGTCTAACCAGACGCAGATGAAAATCAGGATTTTTCACGGTTTGGTGGCCATGTGACCTCTTCAACCCAATTGACTAGTGGAGGACACTGATGCTACTGGTCAGACTTGTTTTCAGACTTTCGGGCTTTTGACAGGCCGTAGCAACAACTTCCTACGTGCTCTCCCTCCAACGCTTTAGTAGTCTAACTATGAAAGAAAGAATTACTCATTCTAGATTAACTTTATAGGTACATAGAACGTTAAATAATCTCATCGTCAAATCATTAATGTACGCCACATTAAATTCTATCTGGTCGTTACAATAGTCACATATGAATGTCTTGTTTGTGCTTTGTAACAGTGGTTACGTGAGCTTAGTCAAGTTGCGAAAGCACAGTTCGCACTGAAACGAATTTAGCGCGAGTCGAACAGGAAGCCAAATGCGCGGTACTATTGCGGAGTTATGTTCTACTAGATGTGACTTGATCTCATACAAAATAATTACATATAGGTACACTTTCCTTTTATCTTCTGTGTGTTGTCACATACTTTAGTCTTGGCTTTGTTAAAATGGGTCGGGACCGAGAAAATAACTTAAGTACCTATATAATTAATTTACAATTTCCGATTACCACTAGCTTTTGAGTGGTCAATGCCAGGATAAGAATAAATTATATATGTAGGTAACTTGTGAAGTTTGAAAACCTGATACAATCTTATAGTTGTTTTGGCTCATTTATCTCGCATTGTTGTTGAAATAAAATATGAAACTGAATGGGATTAGAAACATGAAAGCAAGTGTAGGTCATCTATTTTTTTTGTTATCCTTTATTAAAAAGAACCAGGTTCTTAATAATTAATTACAATCTAGCCTATAAGACTAATAAGCAATTTTAATCTAACTTAATTTATTACTCGATCATTATTTTAAAACTTAGAATAGTGTTTATTGTACTTTACACAAGTCCGTTCCACTTAGTCTGATATGATGATATAAGCACTTTGTTCATGTGTTATTATGTGTGTCATTGGCACTATTATTTCTACACTTTTTACACTACACTAACTCAAAAGGTTTTGTCCGTTTTAGTCTATTTTTAATGAACCAATACTTATAGGCCTGCCTTCATTAGAATCCTACATGCTTACATTATTACCTACTGCTAAGTAACCAACAGATGAACGCTGCTCGCTCTCCGTCATTTCTAGTAGACATTACTCTCGGTGCATTTGGTAAGACGCTCAGTGAAAGTGATTGCGCGGATGTCGCGTGCGACGGCGCAGGCGCACCCGCCGACCTTGCCATATAGGCGGCGCGCGCGACGCATCGCGTAGTGCGTAGCTACCGGTTGTACATCGTGCGAGGCTAAGCCGGGATTCAGGGTCGTTTAAAAGACCGGCAGCGAAAATTTTGAGGGTCAAAACAAATAAAGCAATTTCTTACGCCTATTTTAAGGGTCAAAAATTCATGCGTGAACTGTTAAAACCAGAAGGTCAATTCTCGTAATTTAAAACGTTCAAAATCAAGTCGCAGTCTCATCTCGGCGACAAACCACTGTCAAAACCTTGTCAAAATGTAGGGAAATTAGAGGTAGGTTTTTGACAGATTGAGACTGAGATCAGACTGTGAACGTTCTTAAAATTACGAGAATTGCCCCTCAGGTGTGACGAAAGGTTAATCAGGGCCCTATTTCTCGAAACTTATTAGACTAATAATATGAGTCCATGAACCAATATTTTTTACAAGTTGGCTAGTGTGCGTTTCTCGAAGCTACGGTAGTAAAATATTAGTTACTAGTTGCCAACTAATAAATATTAGCTAAAATTACCTGAGTAAATTCAATTTGGTTTCATAAAACTATATGTTACTAGCTGCGCCCCGCGGTTTCACCCGCGTAAGATTCGATCCCGTGGGAATTTCGGGATAAAAAGTATCCTATGTGTTATTCCTGGTTATAAACTACCTGTGTGCCAAATTTCATCCAAATCCGTTCAGTAGTTTTTGCGTGAAAGAGTAACAAACATCCATACATCCATACAAACTTTCGCATTTATAATATTAGTAGGATTAAATACTCTTGTAAATTACACTGATAAAGCTATTAGTCTCAGAAGGCTTGTAAAAAATATTAGCCAAAATTATTAGTTAATTTAATTTTAAAAAAAATATATAATGTGGTCAGATTCGGACACATTAGTGCCTATTAATGCCCCAAATGAAAAGTAAGAACAATTTGTAGATAGGCACGGGAACCACTCAACAAATAGTTTAGTAGTTTGCGGTCCCGCTTTACAGTTTTATTATTCGTATGCTAATGGGCCAGGGTCAGTGCACGATTCGAGAGTTCTACGCCACAGTGGACTTTTTCGTAGAATGGAAAATGGCTGGAGTACCTAACTAACACAATATTACTCGCAGATAGTGGCTATCTAATTTAATTAAATAAATATTAGTAGAGAAAAAAAAACTTAAAATAAAACAATCCGCTTTTACCGCCAATGTGCAAACGACAAAATCAAACGAGTCCAAACACGGCGGGAACTTTTCCCGTATTTTTTTTAATAAGTAAAGAGGCATGAGTAATATGTATGTGTAGGTATTCAGCCAAGCCAGCCTAATATTTTTTATTAGTCTGCTACAATTAGTTATTAGTCCAGTACCTGTTTTTGAGAAACAGGAAATATTAGGACTTGTAATTTTTACACTAGTAATTATTAACTAATACACTAGTAAACTAATAGTTTCAAGAAATAGGGCCCAGGTCATTATGTGCGCAGTTCATGCTGGACCACCAAATGGAAGGTGCAATACTTATACAAGGGCCTTTCTATAAAGGTGGGTCATGTTTCACCAGCACGCCTGCCCAGCATAGACATGTTACAGATTATAACGTAGACAGATTTGGTACCTATCTTATAAGGGCAATTTTACTAAATATATATTATAAACACCTTTCACCGAACATTCAAGTTCATCAAACATGCTAAAGCTCATGCTAGATAGTTGGGTCGTTGAACATCATCTTAGAATCGGCAAACATTCAGTCTTACAAAGATAATAATAATAATAATAATATAATAATAATATATCATTTATTCTCTCTTCACAATAAGTGGTCTTAAAAATAATGCAAACTTAATACTGGATAACTATTTCCACCTTTGTGAGAGACTGGTGCCTGAAGTAGGTTTTAGGAATAAAACCTGTGTTACTGGTCACCAGGACCCTCACCTCGGTAAGAATTTTGTAGAAATGACCAGGAGATGACAATAACTGATAAATAGAAAAAGTACAAAGAATAAAAACATCCATTAAATAAAAATAATACAAAGAGCAGAAATAAGCAGAAATGTCCAAGTGTATTGATTAAAATGATAAGTGTGTGGGTGTATAAGGTGTATGCATGACTGTGCGGATTGAGAATGATTGTGAGTGAGGGTGTAGATATGATTAGCGAGTGTTCAGTTTAGTGTGACTGTGTTGCGAGAAATGGGTGGGTGACAGCTAAGAGGTAATATAGGGGTAGTTAGGGTTTTGATCCTATTTGGGTACTATCAATAAGTCCTCGGTTTTTTGGTAATCAAGCGATTTAAGATAATTTTTTAAGGCTTTATTGCAACTAGATTTTGTTTTAGGATAGATATTTAGTGATTTATATTTTGTTGTATAGGTGTTGTCCGAGAAAGCAGAAGAATTTGTGGGAAAGTGATGAGTGCAATCGATAGGTAGGACATATTCTATCTTTGCGGCGACTACCAACGAGTAGGTTGGGATCAAACGGTAGCTGGGAGTGTTTTTTAAGAACCGTGCGCAATATGAAAGTTTGTCTGACCGATCTGAAAGATACTTCCTACCTCCTACATAATATGCTTATATCTTGTCATGTCTAGTGAAATTGGAAATTGACCCAAAATAGATAGGTACTTAAAGACGAAAACAATTTCAGGGCAGTGCAGTCTGATGAAAGTTTTAATATGAATATTTCTACAGTGCACACGGTTGGTTTCTCTGTCAGATTTCCCTAACAATCGTAAATAACATTCTTTACGAGCTTGTACTTATATAAACATGCTCAGTTTTGCAATTACAATAGTAAAATAAATACTGAAAGGTTTACCTCATCGCTTGAGAGTACCGGGTGACATATTTTTCCGTGACTTCAGCAATTACGCGCACAGACACGCCTGATACGATCAGATAGTTTTTGTTCCGGTATAGGTACCATTAATATTTATGAATATTATACAATAATTGTGGCGAGGTTCAAAGTGACGTGTCGGCCTGAATCCTGGCCACTCGTAACTTTATACGCACAGAGAGTGCACCACTTACCTTGAGACGGTTTTTGCTTCTTTTTCCATAATCAATATGTCAGTTGTCGTGTTGCCACAGCCCGGTGTTACACGAGCGACCACACATGAGCACCACCCGTTATTAATTTCCCTTGAAATTAAGTTAGTAGAACTAAGCATTAAACGGTTGATTTTAATATGGGTTAGTCGAGTAATCGGCCAACGAGCGATCGACACTTTATTTGAATATCTATTAAGCTTCCTTATTATTTACGTGACGTATATTCACGTCGCGTTTAGTTTAAAGACTTACCCCTAAAGGAAGTTTTTACGTAAGTACTTATGTTGTCTGATTTTCTTCTATTCAAACCCACCTTGACCTTAATGCTGAAGTCCATTTTGTTATTTATATAAAGTACCTATTCTCAATATTCAGGTGTGAATGTATTGCAGACTCGTGTCAACAGATTTAATTAGTATTGAACAGGGTGATGCACATGTTAGTTTGCGCATGTGCTCTGCTGGTCGTTATTGTTATAATTGTCGACGCGGTCACGTGCGCCTTCAAGGACACCATGAAAAGTAGATTCGTTTCTTTATTAAACACTAGTTCTACATACCTATACCTAACATTCAAACTAGTTACGAACTAACTTGCATCCAGATCTAGTTTTCACTTAACCGAAATAACTGGGCATATATTTTGTGCGCTATCGTAAATTCTAGCGATAATGACGTAATGCAGTTTTGTCTAACAGCATTTCGGCAGTTAACCTTAAATGTAGCTGGTGATAAAGGTCCAACAGTGAAATGTTCCAACAAATCAGATCAGGCGTGTTGCAACACATTAGTATAATGCATTAGGTTAATTCATCGAGTAGATACAGAGACACAATATTGAGATGGACGCGTATTGGCAAATAAGTGCGCGTTTGTTTGGGGGCCGCCGTGTTAGAACGGGCGACCTCTCGCCTCCGCGGCCCGCGTTCTCCTTACAACTACTAGCATTGAGGCATTTACCTTTCTTAGGTCGGACTTGTCCTCAATACAGGCTAGAAGCGTTGATTTATTACGATGCACGGTATGCCGCCTCAATTTAGAGACAAATTTTGTGCAATATGCGCCCAATCCGAGGTATGTTTACATTCTAGTCCCCGTGTGGCGTCAACATTAGCCCCGTTGGCCTGATATGTCGATTGGTAAATATTCTCTGGTACTTACAGGTTGCAAGTAAATACTTTTATATGTATTAAGACTAATTTTACAAGGCTATTTACGGATAAATTGCTTCTACTTCTATATTACAATCTGGTCCAGTCTGGTAGAGTTCTCACACGCAGGCTGTTTGTTTTTGTTACGAAAGTTCCCAAAAGTTCTAAAATAAATATAGTTTTATTTCCTATCTGTTATAAGTATCCAATACTGGTTTAAGGCGCCAACTCGTTACTAAAACTTTTAATTTTGCCCTAATTTGGACATTTTCGTTCTGTAATATTGCCAGTTCGCCCACGTTGCATGTACATATTGTTCAAAAATATGTCCAAGGTTGTATACATAAGACCCTGGACAATATTTAAGTAACTTTTAGCTCAACAAAGATGTGTGATAAGGTCCAACAAATGAAGTATGGCTAATTAGCACATTTTTTTACAGACGAGTTTTGTGGAATTCGAGCACAACAATTAAGTGGCTACGAAATTATTTCTGCTCATTAGTAATGTGTTGTTACCTATTTAATAACTTAATAAAATTACGCAGCATGGACGTAAAGTTAGAAACACTTTATTTTCTTAGTTAGGTACCCATTTAGTTTCGTACGTACTACTTATAAGGTATATATTTTACAAATCAAATATAATAATTTGACAGATTAAACAAAAATACCTAGAACAGATTCTTAGTACCAAGCTAGCCGTTACTGCAAATAAACGACTAATTGAAATTCTGTGAAACAAAGCTGACCTAATAGGTTTGTAGTAAGTCAGATATCTATGGTGTGGTTCATATACAGATTTGTGTGTATTTGGTAGCAGATAAAACTTTTGTATAATTATTTTATTGGTGTGTTTTTACTTTTTATCTGAACTATTGTTTTATCGATTAACCATTCACTTAAGTAATTATTAAATTGTGGGCCAAACCAACAAATTCTTAAACGTGTCTACAAATGTATAAAAACTGCAATTTACGTCAACACAACCAAATCATAGACGTTTAAACTCAAGGTTGTGTGATATCGACGAGGCATCAGTATTGTTATCAGCCTAAGTGACTATTTACTGTAAACAGATTGTATCGGAGGAAGCGATCTTTGTCCTCTTTGAGGCAGTACCTTGTAAACGCTTTGCCGCCTTCCTGTGGCGCTTGTTATAAGCTGAAGCGACTTCTAGAGCAATTCCGTAATGAGTTCGAAGTACCAAGTTTAAAGGTCTAGTATATCTATCTACTATCGATTTCTTTCTTTTTATAACATTCATTTAATACTAGTATAGCCTTTATCTACATCTTTGAAGTTTTTCGTAACTCTAGTAGCCTATACATAATTACAGTAGCATAGGTGCTACTGTAGTAACTAGTAACTAACAATAATAATAACTTTATGTAAAATACCGGATGATATCGGAAACAAAATACTGGTCTTAAAACGAAGATGTTATGCAAGACATGGAGTAAATACTATCGCGTGACTGCTATTATCGTGTATAACATGTTCACTGATAAACGTGACCGCGACAATATTATCGGACCCTAAGCTTTTGGGATAAAAATCGCACTTGGTAATGGGACTGGTGATCGTCGACCTTAGGTACGACTAGGTTGTCGGCCTGTTGATATTAGAAACCGCACACTGACTCAAACGACTTTTGATAAAAGCCTCAAAACTTCTAATCAGTCGTCTATAAAAACTAAACTAGAGCTGGGCAATACCATAAACCCTAGTTGGAAAACTCGAAGCTGTCAGTCGCGCTCGCGACATCTCTTGTCTTTCATAGCTCTGACGTGGGTGACATTGAACGCTCGACCCGATTAAGCATAAGCAGACGATTCGCGAGGTCGCGTCGCTAATTTCCACACTGTCCACTGTCCTACTCTAAAGATTTATTGTTCCATCATTCTCACACCTAATTACAGCTGTAAGTATAGGTAATCATTGGTTCTTCCACAGAACTATTCAATTGTAATTGAGACATGAATTAACTTTGATATCGTGATATCGTCACTTATTGAATTTTTAGCAATATAAATGTCAATGATTTTATTCTAACACCAATGCTTACTAAAATCAGCAGTTAAAATTTAAAGTTTATGCAAGGCTTCTTGCTTACCTAGTAATAATGGACCTATTATTTGGCGGAAATAAGATTTAAATAACTAAAAAACAGTGCGAATTTACTTGACATTCCCTCAAAGTAGGCAAGGTTATAGTTTGAACGTTAGACAGAGAAGTAGATACAAGTTAGCCATTAAGCAGTTGTAGTGCTTCTAGTTCAATTAACGGCACATGACTGTTAAGATAGCGATCTAAGTATACTTATATATTGTCCAGTATTGAGGTGTAAAGGGTGAGTCGCACGCGACCGACTAGAACCTGCGGCACCGGTTGCGCTCGGACCATTTCTGATGGGCTCATTGTCGGTCACTCAGTGTGCAGCAAGATGCCAAGTTATTTTTAAATTGCTTGTAATAGTTTTTTGAAAGGTGAAGAATAAAATACAAACATAAATGGTAAGAAAGATAAGATGTTTATTGATAGGAGTAAGTTAAATTATTGTAATTGGGAGCATCAATAAATTAATTTGAGATATTGCGTAGTGCGTAAGCGGTAAGCAGCTGAAATAAAGTCTTTATGAGCATGGCTTTAGATTTTTAAAATTAAACTGTGAATTGGAATTACTATACCTACTCAAGCATCCACTTTTCTATTATTAGGAAATTTCCAAGCGATTGTAGGTAAACCCTGAAGAATCGTGTGATAAATCGCGTATCTGCTGCTGATAACTTATATATTTTCTCTTTCTTTAATTTAATTAATTAATTCTCTTTCTAATTTTATTAACCTAACCTACACTTTACCTACAAAGTTTTTTTGAAAACTGTATAGGTACCTATATAAAAAAATCTAAACCTTCGAAAAGTTAATCGCATGAACGCAAATGGAGAATCCTTATTGTTAATATATAATACTCCAGCTTTCATAAAGATTTCAGTCCAAATGTTTCAATTTCAATGATAAAGGTTCATCGTAACGTATACTAGAAAGAGGTCAAACGACGCGTCGAACAGCTTAATTTACGACGTCTAGGCTAAATAATACATTCAATCCAAAATCAACAAATTATTATAACATAAACGGCCGAATCGTTTGGAGCTAAAGTCTCATTTCTATGCGAATATTATGGATTTTTTTATTCTACAATTTGGCAATGTCATTTATAAGAAAGGACGAATTAGTATTCAAACACATACGAGTGGCCACATGAAAATATCAAATATTATAGTTAGGTACCTACTTATGTTCGTATGTTTCAATACAACTGTTACTGACTATTACGCCATTTGTTTTGCAATTTGCTGAACACAATGCTTGTGGTCGGTGGAACGTCTGCTGGATTAGTTCATAGCCACAATGTTACATTTTCAAATTATCTCCACGTTATAGCCGTGATAAACCTCTTCGGATTTCAATTACATTCAATTTTATAGAATAATTTATTCATAGGGCATTTTGTTAGGGCTGTATCATCCACATAATATTGTACTTACTGAGATTAACAAACTCACTGTCAAGTGTTTATAACATTATCTTAAGATCCTTCGTTGAAGTTTATTGTCAAGAAACGTAATGCCATTTATGCAAATGCAATACAAACTAATCAGCGTGTTCTTTCTCAACGCAATTTCCACGTGTAACGGAAAAATAACCGCAAAACTGATTATAATCGTAATCCGATAAACACTATTGATTTACGAAGCAAACAGTCGAGTTTCCAATTTTAATCCATCCGAGGAATTGACGTGTGCGGCCAATTATTTGTTAGCACGTTAAAATAGGAGTATATTATAGTGCTTGTAAATCAATAGGACGATAATGTAAATCGTCTTGATTGTGATCTCGGCTGTCGCGAGCATGATGTCACTTGCCTGCGCGCAGCGACAAGGCCTCGAGACTGCCTCCTTAGTTTGAGCTACACAGGTAGACATGAATTTATATGTTTCTGCTTTTGGTGTTGAATTTTATTTTTTTTGTTAATTTTTATGTCGCGTCCTCCACGGTACGCACTTACTACCAACTTAGGTTCATATAACGGATAAAAAGTTTCGTTAAATCAAACGATTTTCTTATGTAGCAATATCGTGAGAAATATTATGATTTACGTTGATCAGTTGCAAGACTGTCAGCTCCATCGATATGACATATTATTATTTTAATATAAATAACAGCATTAGCATACCAGTTTGACGCCATCAGACCCAACTTTCAGTACATCCACACATTCGGCCATATTGAGCGTACCTAACAACTTAATTTAGAAGTTTGTGTGCTCAAGGCAATTTGTGTTTAATTTTTAAGCGGATCTCTACGAATTGAGAGGTGGCTGCCAACCTGATGTCATAATCATGCCTCGTTATTATATAACGACTAGTTTCAAGTATTTTTTGTGTTCTCAGTTTGCTTTGTTACGCGTTTATGTCAAATTGTTTGACGGCCAGCCCCCTATAAGTTAGCGATTTCAATTTCTGTAAAGCTATCCGCGAATATAAACGAAAAGTTTTAGCGTTTTCATAGTATCTCAAGAGAAAGTGGGTTGTGATTATTGCTAGGCAGTTGACTAGTTTTGAGCATAATTTATTTTATCTATTTTTATTTATTTCAGGCATCAATATACACATAGGTACAATACTATATTAAAAATACTATAAATAATAATAACGTACTCGTTATAATGTACTCGTAGCAAGTCAACTACGTATCTTCCGCTCACTCTACCCACTATTCTTTGTCATACACCATTGAATGATGCATCAATAAATTTTATTCTATAAAGACATAATTTCTTGATCCACTTATTTTATTCATGCGATGTTGTCAAGCTTGTCTTTTTAACGGGTTTATTGTGCATATTAATATTGTAATTTGTCAATTATTATGATTTAAGGCTTTAATCATGCATGGCAAAGCGATGAGTCCAAAACTATCAAACCTTTATTTATAAACTAGGTAACTTTATAAATTATGATGAATCCAGTTTTTGGCTACGCATACTCTAAATTAATTCAAGATACTTTCAGCATTTCAAATCAAAAACTTTCATTGTCGCACTGGTTTTAAATTTTTTCTTTAGGTGTATGATAATTTAACATGATCATCATTTATAGAACTCCATAAATCGTACATTATTGAATATAGGCCTTAAATAACGCATCAAATAATGAGCGAAATTTTCCTACGATCACCAAGTTAAAGTTATCCAGAGTCCAGAAATTGTTAGAAAAAATCCAAAACAGCGAAGGTTATCAATATTTACAATTATAAGGCAAAACAAGTGTTATGTCGCTAATATGACATTAAAGTGCAAAGTCACCATGATACCCCTCAATTTCATCGCGGTAGGAGCTCTTAATTGACTACAATGTTGCTTAAATATAGTGTACCTAGGACAAAATGAGTAGTTAGGTCACCTACGGGCATCAATTTATTGGCACCTTATTTATGAAAATATACTAAATGCAACATCTACATTTGTTTTGTTTAGCGTGGGGACTGTCCCTGGTCGGGTAAACCTAATTTATTTTTGTTAAGATTCTAAGCTGCCATTCCGTTGTCTATAGTGTTAGCCCAAAAATCGTCAATGATGAACAGGGGCTTCCTTGTGTGTGTCTTAAGCTTATAAAAACTACGGATTTATTTGCTGTTTCCTACAGTTGTAGCTTGATAGCGCGAATAAGCTTTTTCGGGAGTTTTTCAGAAAATCATTGTAAATAATTATTCTCTCAACTTTATTTACAAGTGTATTTAACGTGCTGAAAGTTCATTAGTGTATGCGCTTTAGCAGTAGGTACCTAAGCTAAAGAATGGAGGATGCAAAATTTGTTACAGCACATGACAAAATAATTCCGCAATATAATCTCAAAGTATACAAAATATTGAAAGCTTGATAAGATATTTTCGTTCGCTACGTAATATATCTAGGTACGTAAAATGATGACGCTTAGGAAAAATCATGGTTACGCTTTATTACTTATTTGTTTTGTTTTATTACCATTACAAGTACAAATCATACATAACTTACTTATTTATGATATTTACTTTAGTTATAGGTATAGGTTCTCTTACTTATTTCTGAATAGGTATTACTTTACACAGTTTCCTACATTTCCTACAATGTCTTCTTAACATGACTAGCATAGTTGCATCTAGCATGATCGGTCTCAGCGTAGGCTTCGCTTTTGGCTTTGCCTGTTTTCCACCTTGGTGTACTTCCTCACCATCATAAAACCACCGTACCTATATCATTGTTAAATTGTTTTAATGAAATATTCTTATTTCTAGTTCAAACTAAGGCTTCTTGCGTTCAAGCCCAAAACCCGCCTCCTGGGGCACAACTTCGCTTAGTTGTAAACATAACTACGTTACAACTTCTCGACTTAATTCGTTGTATTGTAGGGCGTTTCCCGCCAACGCCTCTAAAACACTTGTGTGATCATGTAGCATCTCGGGTAGCTTCTGAAGCAGCCCTGACCTCTCGTGCACAACCATTTAAATTAATCCGAGGGTATATGATCCGAGTCAGCAATAATAACTGAGCAATTATGCCCGTAATGTGTCTGTTTTGTCTGGAAACTTGTTATTTTGTTAATTGTTTTGCTATCTGCGTTAATGTCTTTATAGAATTGTGATAACTCAGTGTTATTGTACTGTTTTTATAACAACTCGTGAGTGCCTGAACTTTTACTTTGTATGCCCGGTCTTCTATTTATCACTGACTTGTACCTACTTACAGTTTAATGGTCGTGTGGGTGTTATGGACATGATTAGTAATTAATTCAAGTATATCACAGACTTCGGTATGTGGGTGTCGGTATTCTGTAATAAAAATGGCGTCCATTTGATGTTACTATTAACATCCCGCTTGGTGTTGCATCAAGTGAAATGTCAAAGAGTTACTAAAATATTTATTGATAAGCTGCCAAGTGGCTTTTGTTATAAAAATTGTAAATAATACATTCTTGAAAGAAACTGTGTAGGGTATCTTTGGTATGAACTCATTGGAGGTGTGAATAGAAAAGTAGGACTTAGGGTAGATACATACTAAAATTGAAGATCCCTTTTTTTAGGATCCTTCTGCACTGAAGCATGTTGCGTCTACGAAAAAAAAAATTGTTGCGCATCTTTGCAATCGAAAATTTTTGGAACATGAAGTTTTGAGTTTATAGAAGCTCTGAAGTCTACAGCGAATGTCAAATGCCATATCCAAAAGTGAGTAGTAAGACTAGTAAGCAACCTCCGGTGGGAACTTGTTGTGTTGGTGGGCGTGCTCGGTCTACTAAGTACAAATAGCTGGCCGCCTCGGTCAACGCGTGTAGATACACCACCGAATGATCTCTCGCTCCTCTACCAATGCAATGTACATTATAATTTCTAGAAAGCACCAACTGACTCGTGTTCATTTGCTTAAACTTTCAATTTGATATGAATTTATGAACGTGTTTCTGTTTTCTCTCGATACTTTCTTAGTTTTACGATTTACTCTATCAACCAGCGTTTACGAGATTAATTAATTTTAAAAAGTAGTTGCGTATGGTTTCCTATCTTGATTCTTGATAAAGTAGGTAATATTTATTGGGACAGTGATTGGCAGTTGCTGTTGCTACACGTGTTAACTTCAATATTTGTTTGTTTGTATATACATAATAGTGTCTTGTTGTGTATATGTATCTGTATATTTACATACATTAAATATATACTTATCGATTTGGCGTTCGCTCAATTGTAATATTAATGTTAAAACGAAACAGATAGAAAATTCAACGGGATAATTATAACTTTTGAAAACTTGTTTTTTTTTTTGCCTACATGCTTTCATGTAACATAGTGATCTGTTCCGTATGGAAATCGGTGCTACACACGCCCGAACGACCGAAACAAGGTGTTATCACAAACTGTTGTGTTTACAGACAAGATGCCAGACCACTTCCTTAATCTTAAGCGGTGGTAACATTTACTAAAGATAAAATAAATTAATGATAATCTCATACAGAAGTGTTTGCTTTTTAAAACGCTACAAAACTGTAAATTACAATGGAGCGCGATGAAGAGTGTGTATAAATTTCGCTGGCATTCCCACACACTAACGTCACCCGGCCGCGTACCTACGCAGATGTCCTGTGCGTCTGTGTGAGTGCACGTAGCGTAAATACACCTCCCTTGATTGACTTACCTAACATTCTTTGGACTTTATATCGATGCAGTAGAGTTCATTTTAGCGTGTGTTTAATTTAACAGGTACATGAATAAGGTTGTGTTACTGTACCGTATTGTTTCACGTTTACGCGTCTCTGTGTGGCGAGGTTAAGTAGAGCGGCGTTATCTTAGAACAGAGATTCCGTGGAGTCTGGATTAACGATAAAACAATATGTTGATGTAATATTTGGTTATGATTGTGTACCTTTGCTTAATCATTTATGTTTAATATCTTTTATTAAACACTTACGACGAAAGCTAAAATAGATACTAAACACTAGCGCAGTAAATCAGCTAAGTGGCAAAGCTAATAAAAATAGTTTGTAAACGTTTTATTTATAGGCTGATACTAAAATTCAGGTCCATATCTACTCTAACGTTCTTCAAATAATCGTGATGATTGCATTTGATTAAAAAGTTACATCACACCATATACCTGCTACACAAATAATTACGTTTCATAATTACCGAGGGTTTAGAGCATTGTCCGTCCAGTCTAAATGTCATCGAACGGGGTTTCGCAAGAGCGTCAATCACGGGCGGTCACCTACTTTCGCGATCGACTCGAGGCGATTAGTCGACTACATTCACCGAGGCCTCGGATCACCTCTACGCAACAATTGTTTCTGTAGGAATCTTTTATTTATGGCAGCGTGGAATTGCGCCTGTGTGAGTGGGCCGTAAGCGACCGTGCCCGTGTTTTACCTGTATGATAAAAATCAAAATTAAATTCAACCATATTCATATCGCGATAGAGTCTCAATTCTGTCGTGCAGAACAGACACAGAAATGCCCTACCGGCAATAAGTCAACGCTCGAACTCGCCTGTTTGACAAGATTCCAACCGCGTCTGTCCTGTTTGTTTATTGTAATCGGTTTGACAATGAGCTTAAGGTGCGGTTTCGAGTGATCTCCTGGCTCGCGCTCTCTTGTGATTGTTCTCGGCTACTCGGTGCGAGACTGTGTTTGTGTTTGTATTATACGTCATGTATACCGGCTTACTGTAGATTCGCCTCTTAGCATTCATAATTGCTTGGCGACCGAGCGGCTTTTAAAGCTTGCCGTTGATTGGTTTTTATTCGCGGTTTGAATTCAGTTTTTATTTATTCGTAATTATCGAAATCGTTACACCGAGTTAGGTCCATGCCTTATACGCGTTGTTATTTGATGTGAAAAGGTGAGGTTTTAGTTGAAAAGACAACTAAAAGCGGTTGATAAGTCGAAGACAATCCTAGTGCAGATAACGGAAGGTCAATGAGGGATACGTCAGGCGATTGAAATGGCGCGCTTCGGCAGTTGGTTTGATGTTGCGTCGCGCGGGAGGAGCGTGTCGCGGCGGCATAGCGGCGTCTCTATCGCTCGCTCCAGCGACCTCCTTGGATGTGCGGCCTGCAAGGTCGGCCGCCTTAATTAATAAACTCACCGTAAAGTATTTGAGGTCGATCGGAGAAGCGTCTACAATCTTACTCGAACCTTTGTCTAGTTATTGACCCGTACGCGTCGAACGATGAAGGCTTTTTATTGCTCTATTCTATGTATTGTGGGACTAAAAATAAATGCTCAGCTAATTAAATATTTTATTCAAACATTAGTGTTTATACATGCTGGTTATTTGACTTTAACTCGTGCAGTCTGTTTTCTTATTATGTAATGAAAGTACACACATTATTTTGTTTTATTGTGAGATTAAAGTGAACGATATCACTAATAAACGTGCTTTTCGTTTATAAAAGGTATTAAATAGTCATAACAATGCACAATCTATGCAAATTGTATATCGCATAGAGTTCCCAGTGAAATTGTTAACGGTGAAATAAAAAAATGAAAGTTTTTTTTTACTTACCCTTGCGGTAGTGAATTAAGACGTTTCGTCACATCCGTGTCTGATTAAATCTTTAATGCATTACTCTGTCGCAACTAAATATTTATTAACTGGCTACGAACGTTACTATCACTTACATGTTTTTATTAAACGTCACGTGATGGGAAGTAGCCATCTTTCTTTATTTTACGTTTGCATTTAAAATTATGACGATATGATTCGTAGTTTTGAGTATAATAAAAATGGTTTTATGCCTAACAAAACCGCTACTAATTTAACTCACGGAGTCGCATTAAAACAGTAATGTAACACGGTTACACGGCGTATAATATCTCACATAAAATAATCAGCTTGTAATCATCGCACAGGTTCGTGGTGCCACGTCTCATACAGAGAAAAACGCAGCATCCGTAGTTGACATACATTATGTATTTGAACTTTATCGTTCAGGCAGATTATTTATATCACTCCCCTTTTCGCTACTAGATACCTACTACCTACTTTCAAGATAAAGCTTTCGCTACTACAGGTGTTCAGCACACTTTGCAAAGCTTTTGTTTTTCTGACATCACCTAATTGCCTACCAAGAATGGGTTATAAGATGCCGAAGTCCAAAACCGTTTAAACTATGGGAAATCCTACGACACAAAACCTGGTTTTAAAAGTTTTTGTTTAGCTTCTTGCTAAGTAATGAAAACAAAACCGCATGTGCTGACGCTGCTTTGTTAGTAGAAAAGCAAAGCACCAAGTGAAGGAAATGGTTTTATTGTGCTTACGAGTCTGTCGGCAAGTCTTTATTTATACACTATTGTGACGCATGGGTTCAACTTATTGCACATGGCTTGAAAGGTGCCGACGTTGTAGCTATTAGGCCTCGATTCCATTACGCTTACCGGCAAACTTGGCGACATGTGGCATAATGCAATTTATGCCTGGAAAATTTAAATAGAGCTGGATTTAAGGCTGCTCAAATACATGTCCCGGTACTGGCTAAGCAACCGGTTTGTATGAATGGAAAGGAGGCTTTGGCCCCGAAATTTTGGCGGCACATCACAGGGACAAAGCGTGGAAAGGTACGGCGTCGTAAGTTCAAAAGCAAGAAATCTGCGGGGTAATTCCGTAGCACACTAACAGTAGCAATGGCTTTCATTTTGACAGTTCAACCACATTCATTGCGTTATTTACGCTGTGGAGCAGACACATTTTTCGAGCATATGAAGCAATGGATTAGCTATATTCTCAAAATTATTCAGATTGTCATTCAAAGTATGCTACGCAATTAGGGCGCCGGACATCATAACAAACATGAAAACTAAGCTCCTGAATATTAAACAAAATGTCCCAATTTAAATTAGCACGTTTTTGTTGTGTAATGGCAATAGCACTTCCGGTAGTTCCGGTTGTATGGAAGGGACAGTGAAACAGTCGGGCCGACATAATGGGAACGAGGCCTTGTGTATTAGGTAGGTACCTACTGCTCTTAGATTTATTAGATATAAGTACTAAGTGTTGTTACTAACTTAGGGACTAAAAGGCAATCAAGTACTTATAGAATAATGTAATCTTTGTTATCAATAGGTACGAAATGCGTCATTCATTAGGAATACATAAAATTATAGCAGTTGTAGTGATATATTTTATTGCCTTGATAAGAATGTTTTTATTTGAGTAGGTACAGTTGCGTACACAAATTAATTTGACTTTGAAATTGTTGCAGATTAGATTATAAACAATTTATTTTTATCTTCACTTCCTTGACATCTTTGAAGACTTTTTCCTCGTATTTATTTTTAAATCATTAATATCAGAATGAAATGAGATTGATCTACGAGTGTTTCTAATGTCTTGCTTATGGGATTGATATAAATAGCGGTTTTGCAAATAACTGGACTGACACGGAGAACCACGGCCGTGTCGAGACGTGTATTCTGTATAATTCCCATAGATTAGTCCGCAGATGCGAGTTTAGGTATAATAATTTTCACCGTTTGGAACGTTTGTAGTGAACGTGTGTAGTGATTTTGATAGAAAGTAACGAATCTATTAACTTTTTAGGAAAAATATTTGTAGTTTAAAAAAATAAGGTTCTACAGTTACAGTATTTTCTATAGTAGGTAATTAACTAACCAGCGTGTTAAGTTTCGAATGTGGCGTCACCCGTCTGCGTTGACAAATCATTATAATCTATGCGTAGCGTTCGGCGCGGGCACATTGTTGCCTGCTTATGTAAGTCGGAACGTCTTCCACTTTCGAATCAAGTTTATTGACACGGCAAGCTCGACAAACGCAGGCGCTTCACAGTTACATCGGCATCGCTTTGATTCTCGGACTTACCCGTCCCGGACGCCGGAATACTCAGTATTAATAATTTTGAACCACAATTATGACTTGATGAAATATTCGACGCAGATTACTAGTTCCAAATTTCAGTGTACTTAGCGCAGACCATAACTCATCTGGGCGGTAAACACAAGCTGTTAATAAATTAATTCGCGTACAATTTATATGCTTGTATTAAGATGTTTTATGTTAATTTTATGTATGGTCCGCCCCCAACTGTATTAATTCTTAAGACTTTAGTCGAAGCGCACTCATTAAGTTTTTTATTAGCAATAAATCTAATAGCGTAAATGGTTTTGTCGCTTCACAATCGCACTTGCTAAATGCTGACTAATCGCTGCTTAAATCGCTAAGCTGCTTTCATCAGCAACAGCATCGCCGTGCGGTCTACCTGCGACGAACGCGTCAAGCGACACCTCACAAAAAAGTGGTTTTTCAATTCAACCGTTCACGTTTCCGGCTTGTGAAATATAATTAAACTATTAACAAATATAATTCAACATTTAGGTTTCGAGATGGGTAGCTACTTTCCGTAAAATTAGCAGTAATTCTAATTAATAATTATTCATTGACGTAACGTTATTGTTCTGCGTGTTCAAGTGGAGTTGGGTAGAATATCTAGATGTTCTGCCCAACCAGCTTTGCTCTTTAGCTCTGGTGAAAAACCGAATGGTGACCAAGGTTAGGCCAAAGATATCAGGGTCGTCCAAGAGCGCGTTGGATAGACGATATCGTCAAAGTCGCGGGATTCACTTGGATGAGGGACTCACGGAACCGGGAAGTATCACAGAAGAAAGGGGATGCCTATACCCAGGATAGGAGATTCCGGACTGAAATGATGAAATGACACCTAAATAGCATCGCTAAAATTTGTTCAGTGTGTAGAAAACCTCTAGATCCTACTTGTCTACTCTCCGAAACTATTGTTTCGAAGTTCATAGTATACAAGTCGTAATTTTAAATAAGTGAGCATATTTTGGTGAACTCTGCTAACCGCAAAGTGTGCTTAGCGAAGCACTTGAATACAACTCGGGTGTTATGGATAAATAAAAAATGTTAGGTCATCCGTATCATGCGTTGTTTAGATGACTAGGAGTGTGCTAAGTGTGCTTATTGCTTACCATCTGGTTAGAATGGATTCTGACCTCAACTTGTATTGAAAATGCATTTGAGCTATTAAAGACCCCCCGTTCGTATAAATAGGTAATTATTTAGTTTGATAAGGGGGTTGCGCTAAGGTAGCCTGCTAGATTCAAATTTAATTACGTTTTTTTTAGTTTGCAGGTCAGTGTCAGGTTGTATGGTGATTAAAGTATGATTCGCGACCGTAACAAATATGGCTTTACAGAATTATAATGATTAGTATCAGCAATACTAGTTCTTAAGTTAGAATTGGCCTCAAATGTCATGATTTCATGAAATAGTCATTCAATAGGGGATATGAACTTGATTGATTTTAATGATTAAAATTCTGTAAATTAATATTTGATACGACCGCTAAACATATTTAGATCAACATACAACCTGATACTGACCAGAAAATTGCAGAAAAACGTAAGAAACTTTTAATTTCGCGGGCTACCTTGACGCTTTCGTCTTTTAAACTGTAAATTAATAGCGCCGTTAACGTATTGCAAATACATATTTCAAGGATGATTTATATCTGATTCAATCAGTTGATTAAGCTAACGTTTAATAGCCTCTGTACACAATAGCCGATGAGTATTAGTAGGTAATCAAATAGTGGATAATATGAACATCAATCGCCGAATACCATCATACATTATGGATTACCATTCATGGTTTTATGACATTTACCCACGAAAACGTTTTGCAATTTAATCTAATGCTGGCTGCTGACATTTTCTGATATCTCATTACCTACTACGTTGGGACATGAATATTTAGTCTATCAGTAGCGTAAAGGCTGGTAGCCTCAGAGGATGTAGATCGACAGATTATAATGACCGGCTGCCGACTAGCGTCCTGTTAATATCCGCCCCTTTAATAGAGGTTACACCAACCAATATATCACGATGTCTTACATACCAGTATCTTAGGTTAACTACACTGCTTGTGAAGGTCAAACAGCACTCGCTCCGTGTAAAATCCTGATATTTAACCGCATCTGGTAAACAAGAAGTCGACTCCAACCAGAGGAAATACGAAAAGGATAATCTTTACTTTAACATAAAAAAAATACAAGTTGAATAAACTTTTGTAGAGTAAATAGTAACTTAATGAATCCCCCTTGAATATCAATTAGCATGTGATTTTACACATGAGGTAAATAAAAATACTTTCACATTGATTTATGGTCTAAGTAGGAGGTAGGAGTACCACGCAAATACGCGATGCCGTAGTGTAGGTCAACGACCTACGCGTGCCCGAGGAAATAGTTTTAGTTACTACGAATGCGATTGATACACTATTATTAAAAGAAACTGGTATCCAAATCGTTTATTTTCCGATTACTTAGAATATAAAAGTTTATGTAGGACACAAAAACTGGGGACGTATATTATATCTTTCACGCTTAATGCTCTTTTCTAAGCGGAATTCTTGGAAAGTTAAAGCCGTGATTCGTAGTAGCGTGGTCTGTTGACATGATACAAATATCAAAGGCTTTTCGGGAGCAAATTATGTGATTGTGATGTTGAGTTTAAGTAAAATGTTGTCATGAATGTTATTTGGCCAGACAGATTTTGTTAATTCGTTTCATTGAAAATGTGTGGGTAGATAATTACCTTTCCAAATATTAATGAATCCTACTTATTTATAATTGGCTATCTACTCATTCGATATATTCGTGAGGCCAAAAATCAGCTCAGCGATTTTCCATTCAAATCTAATAGGTACACAACTATTAGTAGATTTACCAAAAACGTTAGATTGGAATGATAATAACAAGAAATCGGTATAAAAGTTATAAATAGTTAATTGTATGGCACATAACACAAATGATTGGAGCTCGGGTGAGTGAATCCACGTATCTTTCACACATAGGTACACACACGTACGTAATGTTTAGGTATATGTGTATATACAATAGTCTGCGGTGGAAGCGTGTTTGTAAAGTAGACTGTAATCGTTAGTCACTGACATCGAAACGCATAGCCGAGGCAAATCTTATAGATGTGACACTTTTGTCCCTCGTATATTTTGTATATTACTAACTTTAAACCTATTTATGAGAGTTTCTAATAATATAAATGTAACATCAATAGGTACCTACTTCGTAAAGGATTATGCCTAGCAGTAGACTATCAAGATCTAGGTCTTAGTCAAACTAGGCAAATATACCTACTATAATTTCTTCAAATCCACTGTTTGTTGAAATCCACTCATTTTATATTTATAGGGTTAGGTTAATAACTCAGTCCATCACACTAGGTCAAAATGCAAATGAATCCAATTTGAATTTCAAATAACAAAATCAACAAAACACTCGTTTAGTTAATTATTTTATTTCTTTGAGCGCTTTGTCATAAAAGTAATGAATGTCAATTCTGCGGCTCGCGTCATCTTTGATATCATCTCGAAAGCGTACCGAGCGTGTAGGCATTTACATAGATCGCGCCCACTCGGCTTCATCCACCGCGATTTTTACTGAGATACAAACAACTATTACACGGCCGAGTTGTTGTGTTAATAGAATATGAGACAATGTACCGAGCGCGGGTGCTCCTTAACTCGCGAGTGTTTGATTTCACCCGTTGGGACAGGTTTGAGGCCGGAATGCGCGCCGTGCCGTACACCAGAGGTTAATAAAGCGCGCACTTGCTCGCTACTTTATTGCTTTTTGTGGTCATAAATAAAAACGCTTTCAAGAAATAAACAATTTATGCATTATCGAGTCTGTCAATTTCGGTGCTCGGAACATTGGATATTTATATGAAGTAAAGCATTACGAGTGTCCCTAATTAATTGAATATTCAGTTAAGAAATATTTAATCATTCTGTGTGGACTGCTTAACTGTATTCTTTATAAAAAGTTAATGAGATTCACATTATATAAGAGACATTACTTCCAGTGCTGTATTTACGTGTGACCTTACACGGAATATTATATATTCAGTCCAAATTACCCGGAGATCATGAAAGCGGTAAACTACACATGAAACTTCTGGAACTCAAATTGAATAGTTATCGCCTTCCTGTTACTGAGGAGCATGCCTACGCAGAATCGTAGCAGTCGTAGGCGCGCGCGTCACTCTGACGTCATTGCCCTACGAGGCGCTACGAGAGCTACGCGGCCCACGCGGCCCACGCGATGACGTGACACACCCTCTGCTTCTACCTACTCATTTCATAAAAGTGTTATTAGTGGTGAATGTGGTAATATTCGTACCACCCATTTAATTAAAGTTATTTTTAACACCCTTGTAGTGTAGTCCTAAGAAATACTCCACCTTCTCTTCTTCGCGTGGGTGTCGGAGGAGATCTTTCAGTAAAGTAGTAAATGCTTTTAGTATTGGATTAGACTCACGTTTATTTCATCTAAAGTTAAGCGGTGATGGGGTTGATGATGATTTATGTTGCAAGCATGCCTAGAAGTGACCCAATTCACTGGATGACTTCCAGTCCGTAGCCGACCCCGTAACATGATGCGCAGTTAGGGAACTGAGGACTATTGCTAAGTCTAACTATGAATTATTATTTTTATTTTATGTCATAAAATACTATCACCATTTAGCTTGTCGTATCCGGTCTCAGAGTAAATCTTCATCACTGAAAACTTAAGTAACGCAGTATCGAACATTTTCTCTTCAGACTAGTGGTTATAAGCGGAACTCCCTGCGTAAGGTCCTAAGTTTTGTTTCCAGTTGAAACAAAATGCTAATAGATAATTCAAACATTATCATAATCGCACCTGTACTCCCCTAGCTCAAAGGTAGGGAGAGGGGGGTGGGGGGTGTAATGTAGTTAGTAAGTTCCTACCTACACCAATATTAAATCAGTTTTGTGAGGTCTAAGACTGGCTGCTACTGAGAGTTTCCTAATAGAAAAGCCCAATAAATAACAGTTTACTTAAACAGAGAATCGAACTTGGGGCCCGGTTAGCAGTCGCACTTGAGACTCCTAGCTGGACCAAGCGTTCCGCCTATGACATGGACACCGCCTATAATTTTGACGGCTTGAGTGGCGCAGTGGCACAGTGCAGTGGTTGGATTCTACGACATTGATGACTAACTAGGAGTTCCGCGGGCACAATTCCCGCACCGATCTTGCATGACCTGACGATAACGGGTCTGGGTGTTGATGCATTTAGGATTTTGTCCGTAAACATAGGCAAGATAAATAGAATAATACCCTTTATTATGTACAGCATAAAAATTACAGATATAAATATATACATTTTACATATTATGGTGACACAATAGGCGGTCTTATCGCTAAATGCGATCTTTTACAAGCACAGAAGTACTTACCTAGTTAGGTACAGACAAAACAAAAGTAGTAGAGTGTTTCAAAATTCCGAATGTGGATGATTGACGCAATGGCTGAGTGATTGACTGCTGGGCTTCGGGTCCCGGGTTCGATACCCGCACGGATTACACCGAGGTCCTGAATTAATTTTTCACTTTATTTCTATGGCATAAAGCTGTGAAAATTGTAATAAATTGTAGTAATTGTAAGAAATTTTCCTCATTCAACATTTAAAACATACCTACAAAAATAATTGATATACGAGAACCTAACAAGTAAAATCTTTTTACAATGTGTAGTTACCATAAACATTCCCAACAATTTAACATCACATCATTATTTGACATAAATGGTATTTTTCTTTAGAAATAAATAAAACCAACTTCAAATAATATTTATTTCATAAATAATTAGTTGATTACGTTCTTACTACAGAATACAAATAATAACAATAAGTTTGTGTTTATGAATTATTATAACGACACCGCGCAGTGAGTGCGGTATCAAGAAACAAGCGCCGCGCGCCGCCCTCCTCCCCTCCGACACCCGTTCCGAGTCGCGGCTCGCACGCGTACTTCTCCGCGCCACACTGTCGTTGTGCCGAGGGAAAGAGGGGAAGCGGGGGACGACTAGCGTGCCTCCCCGCGGGCCGCCATTCAGTCCCCCGCACATTGTCATGAGTATAGCACGTATTCACACTAGAATTTTTTTTTACGCTCGCCTATTTACACTTTTAACATCTAAATATGCCTCGCAAACCAAAATTGGTATGGTCATGGATAAAAAAAGATAAAGCATTCATCGAAATGATGGAACAATATGAAAATAATGACGCTGTTGAAACCGAAAACCAAAAGGAAGTTTGGCGGGAGATATCGATGAGAGTTGCAATGCCAGGTATGTTAACAATGCAATATTTAAATATTTATTAATAATGTTCCTTTTGTGGGATTGAATTGCTTTTTTAACGGCTAAAATTGGCTTTTAACGATTTGTATGTACCTACTTTACGAATATTTACGATTAAATTCTATTTTAATTTTGGCCAAATTTCACCAAGTAAACTGAACGCAATCATCACATCTAAACTGCGTTTAAGAGCTGTTACTGTCATCATTATTGTGGAATGTTGACACTGGCAGCGCAAACGTGCAAACCCGATTTTGATGTGGTGATCGCGTTCAGGTCAGGTCGGTTTCATTGGTGAAATTCGCCATTAATCTGTCAAACTCACTACGCGTTTTTACGGCTAGGCCATGATGATTGTTTATCCTACGATAGCATATATCATGCACGTGCGTTCTTAGTGCAGTCGTGCTTATACTGTTTATTATGGCGACGGAGACAGCCGCCCCGCGCCCTGCCCGCAAGCGCTCTCACGTCAAGTCCGCTTACGCACAGTTCGCGCATACGACTTGATTTCACACCGGCCAAGATTTTCGATAGTTTTCGTCCGCAAT
Organism: Apamea crenata; assembly: GCA_949629185.1. NCBI lineage: Eukaryota > Metazoa > Arthropoda > Insecta > Lepidoptera > Noctuidae > Apamea > Apamea crenata. The sequence goes on along the minus strand of OX451356.1, from coordinate 7,320,403 downwards.
TAAATTTTTAACAAAATTATTGATTTCATAAATCTACGTTACAAGCACGAGTAATTTTTTTTTAAACATGAAACCTATTATACGTTAAAACTCAATTTATTTTTAACCAACTTCAAGAAAAGAGTTTTTGATAACAATTTGACATTTACAGCACATCAGTGATAACAACATTGGGCCAGCTCGTGTGTTACAACAGAAGGTCAATTCTCGTACTTAAAAAACGTCCAAATTCAAGTCGCAATCTCTTTTCAGCGACAATCAACGTCAAAAACTTGTCAAAAGTTAGGGGAACTGATTGTATTTTTGACAGATTGGAGACTGAGATTAGAGTGCGACCGTTCCTAAAAATACGGGAATAGATCCAGATAGTAACAATTTGACCTTGAGCTGGCCTCAGGTTCGCACGAGCATGATTTTATTTCGCACACTGGATATTCAACGTACTGCTTAGCGCCGTGAGTTGAAATCAAACAGTTTGTTTTTGACGCGCTGGGATGTGCTCTGATGGGTTCTCAATGCTCGGCTCAACAGCAAGAGTTGAAAATCCAGTGAGTGATACAATCCCGCCGCGATATTTATACATCCGTGCGGACGTAGGCTAAGAGGCCAGCTTATAACTGCTAGAGTTGCAGCCCGATTCAAACTTTATGGCGGCTCGGAACATGAGGCGAGTCGCTGCACGGTAACAAATTCACGTGACAGCGGGGGTTAGGGGTGAGGTACTGCGCAGCTAGTAGCGCACTTCAGAGCTGCCATAAAGTTGACGTGCGGTCGAATGTACGTTTTGTTTTTTTTTTCTTTTTCATTCCATTTGTAATCGGTCGTGGGACTGCACGCTTGACGCAAATATTAGTTGAACCTTTACAATCTACTCTAAGTACTAACAGTTTATGATTTTTGATTTATCAGCAAATTGTACGTTTGCCTTTTCTTTTCAGCGAATTATTGTAGAAGAAAGTGGATTCGTATTAAACATAACTATTTGATATTAAAGTACATGATCCATGCTGGAAACGTGACAGAGGATATGGTCCGTAAGCATATCAAAACATCGAAATATTTGGATGGCAGACTTGATTTTCTTGACCGATATATGTTTAAAATACATGAAAAGGAATTATCTTCTTCTGCACGTAATTTCTTTGATTCAGCGTTTGGAGTACCTGCAAGCACACAAAGTGGTTCAAGCGTTGAAAAATTTATAAAATACCCGAAACAGGAAATAGGAACAGAGCCTATGAGTATTCTGCCAAATATCGATAATGATGAAAGTGGCAGTAGCATTACGCATTTTGAAGAAACATTTGTGAATTTAGGAATGAAAGAGGCAAATGAGGTTTATCAAATCGATGACGATTCAAATGACGCAGTGTTCGTGGAACCTGCTATTTTACCAGACATACAAATAAGTACGAGTGTTAAAAGAGAATTCGTGGATTTAGGAATGGACCAGGCAATAAACGAGGGTTATCGAATACATGATGATTTAAATGACGTACAGTTCTTGGCATCTGATATGTTACCAAACATACAAATAGAACAGGCAGATCCAATAGGTGATAATGTGGTAACGAACGTTACTAATAACAACATCTTGAAAGATATTTTAACTAAAAATGAAGAGACGAAATCTACTAAAACAAGTTCAGAAAATACTTGTGATTTAGCAGTATTTTTAGTAAAATACGCAAATACGGCGGTAGATAGAGAAAAGGACAAAGATTTCAACTTAAAAGAATATATGCACGATTTGGCAGAAGTGTTGTGCAGGCGATTGGTACCTGGAAAACGGAAGTATTTTTTAAGCCGAGTTGATTTAATAGTAAGTGAAATATTGGAGGAAACATAAAACTTGATACTGGGTTTTTTTTATATTAAACATAAAAATATATAATTGAAATATTAATATGTATTTGTGTGTACTTTAAAGAAAAACATGTAAGAAATGGTCTGTTTGGTTGTTGTCTTGTGGCAAACTTATCATAAATATTATCAGGCCAGAATTCCCAGAAGGGTGGTGGCCGATAATAAAAACACCAGCATGTCGCCAGTTATGCTCAGCATTTGTGAGCACCAGAACAGGCGTGGGCCAAAGGCCCTAAAAATATTATTTATTATTTATCTGTTCTATACCTGTATTTCAATGGAACAGCGTTATTTTACAATGACCTCAAATGACCTTATGTTATTTAATGTCATTCAGTAGGGTATTTTGAACGTAGAGAGTTGTATTGGGTTTTTTTTATCGTGCACGGAGCCTTAAGCTATTCTTCATTAGTTGAGGAAACATATCTAGGAACTAACTGTTAATTTAATGTCATTACTTTGAACTTCGCTGATTTTTACTCGTTAATTAATAAGTAACCGTAAAGTAAAATGTTACCTTTGCCTAGAAGCGGACGTCTTGATAATGACAGGTAATGGAAATTAAATAAAAAATATATTTGTAAGCATATCGTGTTTTATTTACTTGTTAGGTAGTTATTTTTTGGAATCTACTAGGAATAGGTATAACTTGCCATTATTCGTCATTATATCTTGGTAGTGTACTACTTTTATTTCACACATTGTGCATAAAAATAACAGCGTGCACTGTCGAAATATCAGATGTTGTTTGTTAGGAGGAGGCACAGAATGCGGCGCTCACAAGAACCGTGACGGATTGGTCGCCGTGTCTTTCAAATCGCCGTTTCAATTGTTGTGAACTGGTTGTGGCTTAATATTTGTGTTACCAAATTTCTCTGCCCACGAACGAGCCGTATGTACCGTAAGTGGTATGGTTCACCGAGATACAATCAAATGGACTTATGCTTACTACAATGAACTTTCTAAACCATATTTTGTACCTGCAAAACATTCGTCAACTTTATTTTTTTAAATGTTTTTTTTTTTAAACTTAGGAAGATGTACATTGTTTTATTGGCTACAATTAATTTCGAAATTTTATCAAAAAGCGGTCGACTTGTAGTTAAAACGATAAAGTGCGTCCAATCTCCCCTAAATTGTGTGGTGTAAGATAACGCTGCACTAGGTAGGTAAATATTTCCCGTGATAAATGCTTTACTTACCTGTCGCGACCGCAGCGCGCGTTTCAATAATAACCGTGATATTGCGATGATACGGACTGGAAAAACTCGTTCGGCGGATGTCGATATCCTTAACCCGCACAAATCGACCGTTGATTCATACATGAACGAGCTTTTTATTTCATACATGGCGGGCTGGACAGAAGGTGCGTGTGGGAAGAGAAGAGTATAACGCGCATTGTATGGATGACATATCGAGGAGGTCGGTGTTTATTTGGCGTGTGGCTGGGCCGGGACGATCATAGTGTGCTGTCAGTGAGCGGCTTTCATTCATGCCGCCTCGGGCCACGTTCCACGAGATCTCATCTCCCAATTACCAACTTTGCTCGAGTGTTCTGTTCCACGATTTTTGTCATTTTTGCTCAATTGAATGTTCCATATTTTTGCGGATTCGCGATGTCAAGTCTACGTTTACTTTGCCGTATTTAATTGATACCGTTTAGTGTTTTTAATGTTGTTTTGATATTTTAATGATTTCACTCCCTGGTAATTCGCAACTAGAACTTGCTTCTATATCTAGTTAATTTTATTTCGATGTCACTTCGTTAAGATTGAGAACCTTAGCAGAAGGTTGCTGATTGACGCATAGTTGTTATTGAAGGCTTGTTTCAACACAGGTGAACATTTTCGAGGGCCAGCTGATTTGGTGGAGCATTGTGCCGGTGTATTACACAAACAGTACTGAGCGCAATCGCTCAGCGTTTCACAATCGCGGGTTCGCCGACCGACACCAATACCTAAATTAATTTTCTTTTCGGTCCCGCGTCGCCGCCGTTCATTGTTCAATTTGTGACTCCGATTTTGGAGCGCCAATGTACTATTTGGTGACACGGAATTCGTCTAGAAAGTAATCTCCGAAATTGTCGTCAAACATTTTCCTTCCGTAACGAATTCGAAGAGAACACAAAAATAATAGATTTGAAATTTAAAAGTAACGTATTAAATCATCAAGTTGTCATACATACACACAACTTTGTCTCACATTTTTTGTTTACGATAGCACTAACCAGTTCGGGTTGCTCAAACACGAGCATGACATTTTATAACTGTAACAAGGTCATTTACCGTTCATATTGGGGAATTACTATATTATAACGTAGACCTCAGTATTGTACCATGGTCGAAACGAGAATCTCTGATGGATTCGAATGTCAGAGTGAAGGTCTATGTACATTTTTATATCCGCTTTGAACGCGCATGTCATTAAAATATTTAAACAAAATTCGCAATGTTCATTAGGAGCTATAGTTACAAGACGTAAACGAGTCTTTATTTTCGGTTATTTTAAAATATGGATTTTATGGCATTGTGACAGTATTTGGATCCAGAGATCGAAACTATATTTACAACGCGACGAATTGGACACCAGAGCTTGGCATAGTTGAGATTCCCGTGTGATTGGCGGAATTATGGTGCTTTCCCAGCGATTTGTCGGTTGCGTCGGTTGCAAGGAGCGCGGCCTACGCGAGCTGCGCTTGCGACATTTTGACAATCCGCCTTTACGTAACGGTGCTGCGGCTGTCGCGTTACTTCTTTACTGAAATGTTTGGATTTAGATTGGTTCCGGGGTGGGTTTCATGGATTTAACAAAACATGTTATTAAGTGTTATTTTTTTCATGCGATAATTATGTTACCTACCTACTTGTAGATTGATTGGTGTTTTTCTAAGACATTAATTTTATTATTTTCAATTTTTCCTTAATATGCATGCAACTACATATTATTGAGTGTTACGCGAATGTGTGTAGGTACCTACAGACAACTATCTAAAATCCTAATTACCATGACAATATCGTGAAGAGTTATATAGTCAAGTCTATTTTGTATTACTATTAATGAGTAATTTGCAATATTTTATGATCCGCCGATGACCGATGCATGCTAGGCACTCATTTATTGTTTCTGGTTATTACATAATGAGCGCTGGAATTACTTATTGAAACAAAACTTGTTTATAATTAATGTGAATATTAGTTAATATTTCTGGTACGTGGTTGTTCATGCAATGTTCGTGTTCCTGTTACGAGTACCTACTTGTGTCACTAGTGTGAGCGCGGCGCCGCCGCCGCCCGCCACCGCGTGCGCCCGCGCCTGCACTGCTCGCATCAAAACAAACGGAGAAAGTCACGCTATATTATTTATACGTGCGCTTCGCACTATTTCCTACTTCCCCATGAAGCAAATAATTGTAATAGAGAATAGAAAATTAACAATAGATGTTCAAACTACACAATTCTAACACGCAGTGTAGAAATTACACGATGTTTTCACTTACAAATGTTTGATGCACATTATTTCGACTGCTCTTCCTTGTTGCTCGACTTGACTTAGACTAAGAAATAGTTAAGAAGTCCAAAAAATAAATATTATTAATTTGTGAGATAGATGTAGCCTATGGTGAAATTAGAGAAAGTTTCTAAAACTAGGTGTCCAATATTATTATTATATTGGCTAGATGTACTTAATGAGAAAAAAACTAATCTGGCATCAAAAGAGCAGTGATTATAACCTTTTCACTAAATTGTAATAAAAAATATGCAAACAACGGGCACAGGTGATTAGGTGTTTAGTTTCGGAGCAACATTGTGTAATGTTGGCGCGATTAGATTACCTTCCAGCGAGACGTTTCATAAAACGATTGTTACTTTCATTTCACTTGCCGGTGCAATAGTCAATGACCACTACCATTGTAGTAGGTATCGATGCTTATATTGCAGTTTTGCTTATAATATGTATGTAGGTATACTCGTATGTACGCAGATACGTTCAAGGAGTAGTAAACACGTGAAACAGCTCAAACAGGAGCAGCCACGAATAAGCTAAACGAGAATAGTCTCTATAGCGTGCTTACACAGCCAATCTACTTATCTCAATCGGTTCGAACTATGAGAAAGAACTCCATCATCATCCTCAAGCAATTTTCAATCGGATTCCTTTCCGTCATAGCGGGGCATGTCACCTTTTCGAACTGTCATTTTCATTCAAAATGGTGGCAATGATGTAGTCAGAAAAAAAGGCGCAAGTAAAAATGTATGTTAAAGTGGTTAACCTATTTATTACTTGACTGTACAGTTATAATTTGTAAGTTTACCCTGTAATTGCAAGTTTTGTAATGTAAATAATGGTTGATATCTGACATTAATTTGAACATAAGCTGATCTTTATCTATAACGTGCAAATAAGCAAATTATGACGACGACTTTGGTTGCGCACAAATTTTGTTATTGAGTTATTGTAAACTATGATCTAAATCACGAATAAAATTCAAGGAGATCTCGGGTTTGCTATTTACGAGCTGTTTGGCCTTAAAATGGTCTTCCTCAAAATATTAGTAATTATTTTAATGTTCTTAGGTATAAATAAACAAAGATAGTATACCTAACCGAATCGTCTGGTTCCTTTTTGCATTTCCTAGTTGTTTAATTTCGTTTCTCTTCAGTAGCCAAGCTCAACTCTTCGTATTCAATTGTTTATCTTTTTAATTTCATATACATATTTTCATCGAGCATAGGACAATCCTACAAAACGAATGCCAAACTGGGTAGGACAGCAGTGGACCTGCAAAAGTGAAGCAACCATGCAGTTAACACTACTTCAGTTTGCGTTGTCAGTAACTGTGCAATGATCTCGATAAATGTCATGGAATAATATATAAAATTTGTACATATTTATCGGTTTCGGCTCGCACCATACCTCGGCATAATGGTAGGGGCAAGTCCATATCTGTCAGCCACATATCGACTATGTGTACCTGTCTACAGCTCAATTATTGTTTATACATTCGTTAGTCATTCGTCACGGTTGCCAATACGGCCGGCTTACATATATTTGTGTTCGAACGGCTTTCTTCAAGGCCAGTTACAAATAAATCATTCGATTTACGCGTTTCTATATTCTTATGACGTGCAATTATCTAAATTATTGTAGGAAAACTTGGTGAATGCATTTCAGTATGGTGAACATTAATAGGTACCTAGTTCTGTTTTTGGCTAGACAGAGACGGCATTATTGCTGGGTTGATATTCAATGCGTAAAAAAATGGAAACTAATTATTAACTACTTACTTATGTAGATTTTATATAATTTTCTTTACACACGTAACAACCGTTTCACTAAGGGTTCGTTAAAAAATTTTTAGAGAATTTTGGGCAAAACATTTTTATGATGAGTAAAGTTCCACCAATACTTACTTGCTAAAGATTACGTGTGACAAAACGGCTATTATGTAAAATAAAATGACAAAGGCCGTCTTATGTAATACGAGTACGCACTCGTAATGTGTATTTTTTCTCAACTCTCACACTGCGACCTTAGGTTGCAAGGAAGTTCGATGGCAGTATTTCCCTTCTAAAGTGGGCTACAACTGGCAACAAGCACAGTAAATAGAGATAACAGTATTGTCACTGCGAATAAGTAACTGATATCGGCGCATGCACATAGGCCACCGCGGGTTCTAAGCTAGTTTCACTAAGAAAAAATCGTCATCTTACTCGCTCAGTGATCACAGGCTCTATGTCTATCCCTGTTTATCAGCAAATTTATAGACGATAGGTATCTACTTCAATTGCTTGGGCAGCTTTTGCCAGCAGTTAGGTAGGTAACACAAAATTTGATAGCACATTCAATAACTTTTGCTTTCGAACCGGGGGTTAATTGCCGATGAAGCACTTGTTTCAAGAACACAACGTATTTGTGCTACTGTTTACAGATTACTGTGCTACAAGTAAGCGTTAGCCTGCGAATGGTTGGGCTATTAGTCACTGAAAGCATTCCTTGCGAGCCGATGGTCTGGCCCGATCGGTTTTGCCGGAGGGACGAACTGAGAATCGAGGGGAACGGCCAAAGAAATGCAGCTCTTTGTTCGCTTTACCAGCAGCGCTGTATTTTCCGCAAATGTGCTGTGTTGATTTGTTTATGTTCGTGTTAATGCTTAGTGCTTACTGTAGATGATGTGTGATTATTTTAGGTTTAGAAAAGGCTACTGTAATTGTGTGGTTTTTTTATGTCGGACTAAAGCCCTTATGTTTATTTGCATATGCTGTAATTCCAATAATATACAGGGTGGCAGGGACATCGACGCACAAACTGTAACCATGGATTCAACACATGAGCTTAGACCCCATAGCGTCGAAATTTTTCGTCGGTTATTAAAAAAAAAATCTTCTGTTTCATAGAAAACTGCAATACCTACGCGTTCAAAATGTATGGAACAGCAATGTTTTTTTTTAATAACCGACGAAAAATTTCGACCCTATGGGGTCCAAACTCATGTGCTGAATCCATGGTTACAGTTTGTGCGATGTCCCTGCCACCCTGTATAGCTTGTTTGTATTTTTATTATGATTTACTATTGGCTATCTGGATTTGATTTTGGTTTTGCTCTTGTTTAGAAATACGCTTCAATCACGCAACCATGAGGAGAATCACTCGCACCTGTCCAGTCCACAATTTGGTCTGCATTTCTTTCCAACTCGTGTACTACTATAATATAATAATAATATAATTTATTCATCAAAAACATTGTAGTAGGTACATGATAACAATTTACAGAATCGTTTATAGTGTACAAAGACTACAATAAAATGGTGGGTGAGGTGCTGTATTCCTAGCTAGGTTAAAAGATAACCTGTGTTAAGGAGTACAGTGCCGGTCCCCAAGGAATGAAACAATAATATCGTACACAGTATACATAGGACATTATGATGTGCTTACCACAAACATTACAGTGTAGAACCATAAGATAATATGTATCGCACTAACTTAATAAGCCAAACAAAGCAATTGCTTCTAATGTTTATCTGACGAAAGGCGTCAGGAAGCAGCGGCCCGTGAAGGTGGTGACACACTGTGGCGGTTACTCAACGTCAACGGCGCGAATCGCGGTGCGCTGCGCTGGCGCATACCGCCCGTCCCCGATTATTTATAGAACCAATGGGAATACTAGTTTTCATAATTAAATGATTATGTGGAAATGATTTTTGAATGTGGTGAATCGTGGTGGTTTTGTCAACTATGCGTAAGAAGTACGAACTTCCTCCTTTAGAAGGACGAAGGGTCGTTATTTCATAGGTGTCAATCTCAGCTTATATGTATTATTGTGTATCATAAGGAAGATTGCATATAATTATTTTAATTGAATTTGGTTCATTGAATGATCTCCTCTATACCCTCAATTTCTTGACGACCATAAAGAACTGTTAAGCCTCACCAACAGTTTACTCACTTTATTAGCAGAATTAAATCATTACCTACCTAACACTACGAGTATAAACAACAGGTCTAGGTAAATCACAGTGCGATTCAAGCCAACAAGCTGTAGATAAACGTTGAACGTGCACAGCCGGCATCTGCATAACTGAGTCGCTCCGTTCTCATTAGCCGGCGCCCGTTAGCCCGACCCAACTCCCGCGCACAACGGGACTGCCCGACCTCGTCGGTGCGCTAGCTGCCTTTAGTGTGTTTACTACACTTTACAATCATAGAAACATACTTTAATGTTGCTGTTTTAAATGAGAATCGAGGTAAGTTTTTCTGGATTTCTTGAAGGTAAATGCTTTGAAAGTGTGTGAAAAATGTTATTGAAAAGCTTCACACTTTCAATGTGGGTAGTTCAAGAGAATGTCACAACAACGGAAAATTGTGTCTATCTTTGTTTCTTTTCAATAACAGCTAGTGGGGGTGCTGTTAAAATGTCAATTTATAAATAGAAGCGCAATTTATGCACGACCGTGTCATGGGCAGGCAAAAGTGCCACAAATACTGCATCGTAGTAAACAAGCCCTGTTGAGGTACAGGTCAAAGGCTTTCTCCGTGGCCAGTTAGGTACCACAGGGGGAAAAGAGAGGGAGGGGAGCAGACGCACGCGCGAATAGAAAGTCCTTAACTCATTGTTTTCTTCATTACGACATTTATCAGTCGTCACTCCACGTTTGCTTATTGCATTTTATATGCAAATTAATTTGAGCCGGGCTTGATTAAAGTCGGAGATCTTCGACCTTATTGAATTAGGTAGGTAAATTAACGTTTTGTTTAACTGCTTACCTACCCATATGGTTTTCTAGAAATGTCCCAATATGGTTGGTACAAATAAAAGACTCAACATTATCCTGAAATTTAATCATTTAATTAGTTTACGCGCTTGAGCATTCATTAATCTTCTAAAGCGTGAAAGTGTTAAAACACAGACTGTAACTTGTAGTATTAATATTGATGAAGCATATTATAATAAATAATAATTGTTTCAAGTATGTTGCACTCACAAGATACGGAGCGTTCTCGAAGGGCGACCACGGACCGGAAGGCGAAGCGTGGGACGGTGCTCCACTAGCTGGACTGACGACCTGGGAAGGTCGCGGGGAGCCGTTGGTCGCAACTCGTCCAGAACCCTTCGTTATGGAACTATGCATGGGTTGTTATATGAATTTGACTACTGAAATCTACTGGGATTCTTACAGCGATCTCTCAGACTGTTCAAAAATAAATAATCGGTATTTGATAAAGCGATAGATAGTTCATTACACAGCCGGCACTAATCTCATAACACTATTAATATATAGCTACTAGCTACATAATAAAAGGAAGCCGTACCAACTCACGTATAAACTAAAGTTTTATAATAGGTAAGTAGAAACTGCATAAGCGCTTCAATAAAGTGAAGACACGGTTGCGTAAAACGAAACGTTAATTACGAAAATAAAATCGACGAATGAATTGCCCGATCACATTGTTCGGGAGCCGACTCGATCAGGGTCATGAGAGAGACGGTTTCGAGTATAAAAAAGGTCATCGTCTAACATAGAATTTAAATCTCAATTCGTTGTCTGTCGCATGCGAGGAGGCAGACCGTGACCATAGGATTTCGGGTAACACATCATTTGTAGTTGCCAAACAGATTGGGTCATTCTTTTGTCCGCGTGGGAATGATGCAAATGAGCCGCTTCGCTATTTCTTTGTTTGATTTCGTGAAAGTTTACACGATCGACGAGGAAACGCGGTCGACGACGGCCCGATGTGAACGCCATTTTTATGTAATTGTTACGTCGTGATGTACGCCGGGCGTAAGTTAGTAGCGGCTGGCGTGAAATCTGCTGACACGCATGTAGCTGGTATTTGAGTTGAAGGTATTGTTGAATGTTGGATACCTGTTTTGGACCTAATGTAATCTTGTTTGATTACTTCCTCATTCATTTGAACTTTATTAGGAACCAATGCATTTTTGTAATTAAAAAATAGCGCAATTCGTCTTTGACATAGTGGTTAGATTTAGATGAGCAGTTGTATTTTTTTTGTTACTAGTTTCATGTTGATTGTCGATGTTTCAATTCAGTAGTGTAACGCATAATCAATCTATAATATTCCCACACTGCTGAGACACAGGCCTCCTATCGGTGAGAGGCTGTGGGCCGTAATCCACCACGCAGGCCCAGCGTGGCTTGGTAGATGGCACATGTCGTCGAAGTTTTTGTGTCTAGTAGGTACATGCCGGTTTCCTAACGATGTTTTCCTTCACCGTTTTGAGAGCAGTGTTGAAAAAATAATTTAGACAAACTATAGCGCCTGTTTGAGTTCACAACGTACAACTCGTAAGTCGCGGCCGTTACCACTAGGCCACCACTGCTCACTGAACCACCACTGCTCATTTAATTAGTGTAATGTGCTGTCATTTAATCGCCACCGAACATCACAAATTACTATATAAGTAAGTTACCAGCAGAAAACTCGCTTTACTCTTGTCACCTACATCACCGCGCGCTGCGGAGGGGAACGCCCTTTATGAAATCAGCTGCACTCGGTCAAGCAGACGAATTTTCGTGCTTTAGGGAATCAAATAATATACCTGTTATTATGTCTCATTGTTTATGGACAGCCAACATCTTTTCTTATGGAACTCTCCATTGAATGCAGAAACAGTTATCTGATCATAATTTTTGATGCTTTTCACAGAAACCACGGTGGTATTTTGTTGTCGAATTGGTTCTGTTAATATATTTTACGCGTTTCTTCAAGGCAGGATATACCTACTCAAAATTAGCTTATAAAGAGTTGCGATTGGACGACACCGGAAGTACCTACCTAGGCTATGTCATAATAAGGTCTCGTGTGACAATAATTTAACTTTCAAAAAAATAAACCGACGCTGGAACTTTCTTCTTAGTAATAACAAGGGATACCTTTCTAAGTTTCTAATAAACATCGTTAAGTATTAATAGAGCAATGGAAAGTCACGGATTAGCGATACAAAAATATCGATGCCCACCGCTATTTATTTTATAATCCTAATCTAGTAAGGTAATTTACCGCATATTACTAAGCTCTAATAATCGCAAAAGTAAGTCCGTACCACCATCTTCACTTTTTCGCAGAACTCCAAAAACAGGTCCGTCCATTTTACATTGAATATTACATATAGTTCATTACATATCACATGACATTACGCCAGCATGATCTTTATACACAAAAACTACACGAACTGCATTCCCAAACTGCTGCTTAAAAACTGGCTATTTCTTCACAGTGTCTCACCTCTAGTGCTTGTAATGAATGACACAATGTTTGTTTTCTCAACTCTAAAGGCTCACTTAAAGCTATCTGCTATGAAAATGGAGCATGCAATTAATCGAGCATCGTACGGTTACGAAATGATCGCCAAGACGCCATTCCGTAATATGCAATGCAGTTTTTAATACGCTTTATATTTGTGTAAATTCCATTACTCGACCGAGACTATACGCTCTCTTATTGATCGCGTTGTCGGCGCGCAATCTACATGTAGTTTCAGTAAAAATGTCGTTTTAATAAGGTGACCCTTCTGTGTCTGCATAGAAAAAATTTGCGAACGGTATGTCACGCGGTTTATCCACTCACGATACTAGCGTACTTTACTTGACTTACTTAATCTTCGAAACTGTTTCTTTTTATGATTTGGTCATTTTTTCCATTGATAATTTTCTTGAGGAAAACAACTCCGTTGACCGTAAATAGTGTTGTTATCGCTAGGCTAACTTTGCAAAAGTGTTAGAGGTTCCCTTCAAACTTTGGCAGGGTTGTGCTCGACGAGTACCTATGCACATAGACAACTTTTTGTGTTTCCTGCGCCCTATTTAGAGTCTATTTATTTAAAAGTATGTATTAATAGGCTACTAGGTATTTTTATGGTATATTCTAAGATTGCATCAGCCGTCAATATTGAATTACTCGTTAACTCAACATAATTATATCTTTGGAGGTCGGTTAGAACAAGGGTCTTCCCTTTTCTTTACTTAATATTTCCGAAAACTGATTGACACACCTTTGAAAATGGCATTGATCAAGGTTTAGGGACTCATGTGGGTTGGGTGTCAAGATCATGGCCAGCAGTGTCCTTGTAGTTTATAAGAATACCGAAGGGGCAATTCTCGTAATTTTGAGAACGTTCACAGTCTGATCTTAGTCTCAATCAGCCAAGAATACCCTACATTTTGACAAGTTTTTTATATTGATTGTCGCTGAGATGCAATTCTGACTAGATTTTGAACGTTTTTAATTACGGGAATTGGCCTTCAGTATAAAAAGCGTAGTCGACGATGTCTTTCAGGATGTTTTGTTCCAATTAGGCAATGCTTGATCTTTAGCTAAACTGATAATTCTAGAACAAAATAAACAACTATCAGCTATATCGCCTGAGCCCACTTATAGCATATGAAGCACGTATGAACGAGCTACATAATAAAACGACGCTTACCTATAATTAAACAATTTACAACAATGTCAACGATTGTATGCGTCGCGTTATCATATGGACCACGCTTCAACCTTGGATCGAACTGGCACACGCTGTGATTACCTGCCTGTGCCGACTCCCTGACCTAATTCCCTATTTGTTGCTAGAGAATATCATTCTGTCACATGAAGTCGGTATGTAAGAATACCTACTTACACAATATCTATGTAGAGAAAAAAAAGAAAAACGCAATAGTGTATCATCATTCATCACCCTGTATTGATAAAAGGATCATAATATGAGGGGAAATAACTTAACGAAGGTTTTCGACACCAAACAATAAAGTACTAAAATTGTTAACCATTTCCTAATAAGCCAACAATGAATAACTTACCTATTATATGTTTCGTTTGATTTAAGCATCAAAACCAGAACTCAGTCAATACGCGGCGACCTAAGTAGCCTTCTTCTAATAATGGCTCATAAATGATTCTAGAAATTCGCTATTAGCAGAAATAACAAAAAAACCAAAGCAGTAATGATGGCAATCGGTTAAAATAATATCTTCATACATATTCGCACATAAAAACCAAAACATAAGTTCAAGTCAGGTCATGGGCTTTCCCCATAGCGCAAGAACAAATACTTTTGTTCCTTAGTGCTATTATCTGACGAATTGGTGAACGAAGTGGGTAATTCTTATCGACCGATTATTGATTGAAAAAAAAATACTGATAAAAATATAAATAAAAATTCCTTCTATGTTATAAGGTTGGGTTTCCGTACTTAGTCTTTCAAGTGGACCATTGTGCGTGGGCCATGGCGGTCGTCGGTTGGTATTCCAACCTGCCCACCTGGACCCAGAAGTTGTAATCCACCACCATCATCATCCCCTTGCCTGCCTGTTCATCTCCTTGCCTGTTAAGAACATTTGCATCTGTGTAAGATCTTTGTGTCCCGCCCCGAGGGCTAAAAACCTTACCTTATTATTATTAAACCATTTCAGGGTCTTACAGGTACTGAATCCTTCTGTGTTTCCGTGTTACATGAAGGTTATCATAGATGGTATAGGTACCAATGTTACTTTTGCCAGAACAAGACACATTACAGCTTTTTATGGGATGGCAACATACCTTCGATGCCTCGAATATTGCGATTAGATTTTGAACTTTAGGAATAGCATATTGTTTTCTAAAACGGAAATGACGATGCAAATATGGTGATACGAACCTTAGGAATTATTCCGTACAGTATTATATTAGCTGATATCAAAGAACATTATCGCCACAACAGTGATATCGATAGATTAGGCGAGTTGCACACGATGTCCTGAATGCCCTTAACATATTTACTAAAAACCTTGTTTTTTAACTTCTTAACTATCACTAAGTAATCTATTTCTCATGACTTGAAAATAACCTTAGTTACCTACCTCCCACTGAAAAAAAAAACAGGATCAATAACTCGTTAAGTAAGAAAGAAACAGACAGCATCATTTCAGCCGACAGTCGTCCACCGCTGGTCTTAGGCCCCGAAGCACATGGTTCTCCTGCAGATCTCTTCATTCGATCACGTAGGAAAACTACAAGCATAGCCCTCTCCATTACCTTTTGGGTGACTTTTAGCCTTCTAATAAGGCCCATTGTGAGTGATAAACATCAGATTACACTTAAACATTTAAAACGTTGATATGCTTAAAGGATTTAATTTCGTCTGTGAATATCTAGATTTCTGTTCCAGTTAATGTAGTTGAATTATGCATTATTTACAAGCCGTCAAGGTGCCTCGATAGTGAGACTAAGTCAAACTAGATAATTGAGAGCAAGAAAATTTGAATTTCTGTTAAGAGGCCGACTTTAGTTTGTAAGCGAAAGTAACATTGGTTTTGTTGCTAAATATTAGCTAAGTTATTCATATTGTAGCTCTCATTCAAGGTTGTCAAGTCATGTCATGAGAATTATTTTTATCCTCTCGTAGCGGAACTTACGTTTAGACACAGGATTACCATACAGTTTTAGAGGTTTTATTGCTATAGGTACACACGACGACACTTCAAGCTATACGTTTCCAGTTTTAGCTGACCTCGCATTGTCTAGGTGTTTCTTACAATGAAAGAAAAGAAGAAGAGAGAAGACAGCTTGAAGTCAGTTTATACTGGAAATGTAAAGCTTGATATGTCGTTGTGCGTACCTATATAAAAATGATAAAATGGTACGTACCTACTAAAAAAATCTGCTGGAAAAAACACAAATAACTGATTCTGGCAAAGTGAAGAAGCAATTATGAAATTAAGGTTCTATTTTCGGGTAGTCAAGACTCAAGTCCAAGGATACCTATCTATACGTACGTATATATTCACCACCAAAATCTATATACGTACAAATAAATAAAATTGAAGTGTCTGTTTGTTATGTCAAAATAACAGCTTTTTACTAAATACATATTATAATATAGGATTCAAAAAATCTTTTTTTTTTTACTTTTGTCTGTCCGTTTGTTCCGTCTAATCTCCGAAACGGCTGGACCGACTTTGACGGGACGTTCACTGGCAGATGTTATAAGCAATAACTTAGGCTACTTTTATTTTAGAAAAAATAATTAGGGTTTCGCGCAAAAAAGTTAAAACCCATGAAATACTTACACTATGCACGCGAACGAAGTCGCAGGCACTACGCAAGTTAGCTAAAAAAAAATGAATATGCTAATGAAATTTTACGCCCACACAAAATCGCAACCTCTAGCAAAGCGTAAAATCGCATCATCGTATCAAGTGAACCCAGCCTAAAACTGCATCGATTATTTGATAAATCGTATTGTTATCGGTACATAATAGCGGTCGGAGCACGTGCACACGTGAACTTAAGCCTATCACTCATATCACACGTTATCACTCTTGTGACCATACGGGATGTGTTTGTAGGACAATGATTTTGCATGTTTACCTATGTGGGTTTCCTAAGGGTTCATACGATTGCAGTTAAGAGTGAAGCATTGAGTCACTTAGATCCGGTATTAAGTACCTACGACCTTATAATTACTTTACCACCCTGGTTAGATGTCATTTACATAATCAGCCTATTATGTTCCCACTGCTGGGACACAGGCGTTCTCTCTCTGTGATAGGGAGTGGGCCGTAATCCACCACCATTTCATCACCACTGCTCTCAAACCGATGACGGAAAACATCGTAGAACCAAAAATTCGAACACATGTGACATCTACCAACTCGCATAGGGCCCGCGTGGTGGATTACGGCCTACTATCTCTCACTGAGAGGAGGCCTGTGTCCCAGCTGTGGGAACGTTATAGGCTGATTATGCATATGCTATACCTAGCGGATCTGAGTGAATCAATGCTGCACTCTTAACCGCAATACTTGTTTTAAGCCTTATACTTATGTTTAAAACCCATATAAACATACAAATCATTGTTGATTGTTGGTATACACTGCTGGACACGGAACTTCCTTAAGATGAGAGAAGTCGTTAAACGAGGATTTCTAGAATCTGGGATCTGTAGATAAGTAAGTATGTGGTGTTTTCGCGAAAACATTCGGGTCTAAAATCAAAGATAAGATTAAAGAGGGTAGGAAATAAATATAAATCGTTGGGCTTACAGTAAGCATCCATACTGAATTTAGTTGTATCCCTCGGGGGTCCTAGGGAGTCCATCTAAAATAATTTATATTCTTACTGTGGAAATTGTGTACAGCGGTCGTGCTGGAAAGTGGTGGTAGGGAAATCTGACAGTCGTAATTCACCATAGCAAAAGTATTCAAAGTCTAAGAAAAAAAAATCTATTAGGATTCAAACATTTATACATTTTTAATTTTTTGTCCTTCAGTTACCTATCTCATGCAGCCGTGGTCATCCTATTATAGTATCACCGCATACCATTATCTCAAGTGCTGGCAGTCGAATTTTATTGAATGTGAATACTGTGAAATGGGTACCATTATAAGTTATCACTTATTGATTTTCTGTATGCTTTATTTTGCATTTGTGCAATATTTCATTATTAAATCATATTGCGAGTATGACAGAGTAGGTACCTATAAATAAATCTATATATATAAAATTCAAAGTCCTGATTGACTGACTGAGACATCAACGCACAGCCTAAACCGCTGGTCCTAGAGACATGAAATTTGGAGGGTGTATTCTTCGTGAAGAGTAAGTATCCACTGAGAAAGGGTTTTTCGAAATTCCACCCCTAAGAGGGTGAAATGGGGGGATTTTGTTCGAAAATCTACCACTGACGGCCTGAAAAGGGGTAGTCAATTTTACAGGGGAGGATTTTACAGCATGGCTTGATTAACTCGAAAATTAGTATAAATCATCTTTGAGTCAAGTTATGAGCACATCCCAAATGATTTTTCAAAATTCCACCCCTGTGGGGGTGAAAAGCGGGGATACAGTTTATATGAAAAATCTTATTCGTTAGGTTAATAATCTTGAAAATTGGCATGAAGACTCGCCTCAGTAAGCAATAAAGTTTATCATTATTAGTTTTTCAAAACTACCCGTCAAAAGGGATATAGGGGTGTTAAAGTTTGTATGGAAGAATTTGAACGCGCCGATTAACTCGAAACTCAGTGTGTGTACTTAAGACTAAAAATAAATAATAACACGTATGAGGGTTTTTCGAAAATCTACCCCTAAAGGGGTGAAAAGGGGTAGGTAGTTAATTTTACAGGGGAGGATTATAATAAGTGGCTTGATTAATTATAAAATTGGTATAAATAATCTTTGAGTCAAGTTATGATTTTTTTTAAATTCCACCCCTGTGTGGGTGAAAAGCGGGGGGGATACAGTTTATATGAAACATCTTATTAATTTAGTTAATAAACTTGAAACTTGGCAACAATACTTGCCTAAGTAAGTAATAAAGTTTATCATTATAAGTTTTTCAAACTAGCCCTCAAAGGGGGATATAGGGGTGTTGAAGTTTGTGTGGAAGAAATTGAATGCGCGGTCCGATTAACTCGAAACTCAGTATTGATACTTTCGACAGAAAATAATTAATAATAAGTATGTAAAGTTGTCGAAAATTGACCCCTGACGGGGCAAAAAGGGGTATTTCGGTTTTTAGGGGAGGATTTGAACTTGAAACTGTGTTACATTTTCACTCCTAAACCACTGAACTTCTGATTTGGCAAACAGATAGATGGCATCCTGGGGAAGCACATACTTTTTATCCTGGTAGCACGTTACCGTGGGATAACTTCCGACATCCACGCGGGCGAAGCCGCGGGCAGAAGCTAGTACATGTACAAAGAAGTTGCAACACGCACCCAAAATGCCTGAAAGAGCCATTGAGCCATGAAAGATCTAATGACGGGTGAGCTTCCTTTGTCCCTTAAGATAAGACTCATTGACGTGTGCATACTTCCCATCCTCACATATGGTGGGTCAAACATGGTTTTTGAAAAATCAGCAGAGGTCTCGAGTTGGCCAGAGGGTTGTGGAACGGAGTATTTTGGGTATTAAACTAACCGGGTTAGGAATAGGTACGACCATCCGTTCCATCACAAAGATAACTGACGTTACTTGAAAACCTGCCACGCTAAAATGTAATTGGGCTGGACACACCTGATGCATGTCAGACAACCAATGGCCCAAACTTACAACCCAATGGGTCCCTCCATCACGGCAGTTCTAGACGGAGATTGCGTTATGAGCTGGACCTGGAACCCTTCAACAAGAACTGGCCCTTAGGAGCTTTAAACAGAGAGAAATAGAAAGAGAATAAGAAGCCTTGCAGATCCTGCAGTGGGACAATACAGGCTTTTAATAATAATAATAATAACAAGGTTATCGCATTTCGTCAGGAAACTAGATCTTGAATAGATATGAGCCTGTTCCAGTACAATCGGCGGCTTTCATATAGCAATAACAGTAATCGAACCCACGATCCTAATGCACATCAATATTGCGATGGCAGGGCGCAGGGCCACTATTCAAGTATTCTTCCAAAACAAAGTTATCAATAATCTAATTAGTGCTTTAGTACAAAACTATCTCATATGCAGCTTGATAAAAATGCCATCATTCATATCTAAACGTATCTATTATGAACGGAATAAGGAAGAAAGAAGATTTTAAAACGGACGATATTTTACGATGCTTGATATAGGTAGGTACATTACCTAATTAATCAATTCCGTACATCGTTATCAATCTATTTCCGTGCAGACTAATAAGGAAGTAGAAACTCGGCCACTCAAACGTTTTAAACGGCTCAAATTAATAAATCTAACACAGAATAGTACCTACCTATAGATTGGAAACTACAGTTGTCGACGCAAGAGTGACGATGCGACGGATGCATGAGTCGACTCTCAGCCGTTTGTGTACTTAAATAAATGGCAAACAAATGACTGTAGACTAATCTGAACGCAAAAGTTAACAATTAGTTATTATCAATCGATTCGATTACTTCTCACCGATTTGTAACGTTGGTATAATGAATTGCAGCTATTACGAAATCAAGTTGTCTGTTGAACTTCACTTTGCGAAAGTTCACGCTTGACCAATTGTCTTAAACCTGCAAAAATTGGTTCCTACCTATACCTATAAGAAAATACTTTCTAATGTGAATTTTACTTTTTCTCCTGTGGTTTAGAATTTCCCCATATCTACTGTTCTAGGTTTTGCTGTGCAGCTGATCTCTTGGAGTAAAAGAGTATTCCAGAAACTTAATCAGTTACAGAATTTGAATGAATTTAAAAACACGACAGTCAACTAAGACTGGACAGAGACACAACACACGAGTACATGCTACATCACACACGAAAACATACACTTGTAACACAGTAGCAACTAAAAACATAGTACAAAAGTGAATTGTAACTACGTGGGAAACAGCGTTTTAACGCGTGAAGATCATCGGAATTATTAGCAACCAAGGTGGCGCGTGCGCACAGCAACCTTGCGAATTAGTACGAGTCTACAGTCAACCGCATGCCAGTAACACTTGAATAACGGAAACCGCCCTTACTGCTACGAAATAAAGGTGCTGTCAATCATATTGTTACTATTAACGCGAGGTTTACTGTACCAGATAGGAACTTGCAATCATGTTCATATCATTGTTATGACGAATGGATGACAACAGCGTTTAATATGTAGGTACGGACGTAATTATATACAAGGTGTTACAGTAATTGGACGGTAGGAGATTGAATGATGCATCTGATTCTGTAGTGTTGAAAACATGATAAATAGTTACACGTTTTAAATTATTAAATAATTTATCAAACACTACCAGGTAGCTTCGGGTTTCTAATCTGGAAACCGAACCTATCGATCTCGTGTTTGACAGCTGCATTTACGACCGAAATCTAACTAATCTGAAACATACCATCATCATCATCTGCTTAGCCTTTTCCCCACTATGTTGGAGTCGGCTTTTAGTCTAACCGGTTGCAGCTGAATATAAGATGGATGATTATTTAACATGGAGCGACTGCCCTGACCTCCACCACCCACCTACTGAGTAATACGACACCCCTTGGTAAGACTGGTTGTCAGACTTGCGGGCTTTTGACGACCCGTAATGACTGTCAAAGATCCACGAATGACAGCCCGGACAAACTGCTTAACATGCTTTCCTAGGCACGGTGGGGTCTTGGTATGTAAAGATAGACCCATCCATGGACCGACCGCGGCAAGCGTAGCTTATCCTGATCGATTGACCCGTACGGCTGTTATTACTTCGCCACAATCGGTGGACGTGGAGAGCCTCGCCTTGACTGATAAAGTAAATAACACTGTCTGACGATCGCTGCTTCTTCTGAAAAGGCTACCCTTGACCGCTACTGCTCGACCATTTTTCAAAGGTCAGATTATATTTTTCTTTTCTGTTTTTGCCATTTAGACTTTAACTATTTCAACATCGTCAGTTCATATCAATTCTTTGAACTTACGTTTTTTCATTTCTGACACTACCTACTTCCTTAACACCTCCAAACTGACAGAAAACATCTTCAATCAGGAACTCGCTGATTCTCTCTGCTGTCACCCTGGGAATCGCCTTACAGATTGCATATTCTACACATACGATCACATACCGATTCACCGACCTTCTAAAAGGACTTAATAAATCAATTCCTACTTTCTCCATCACATAGGTTACTGCCACTGGTTGCAGCTGAGCCACCTGCTTGGACTTCGTCCACTACTTATTTCTCTACATCCTTGACGAAGTACTCAGCTCTGCACTTTGCCAGCGTTTTGGGAAGCCCTTATTGTCCACTAGATCGTCCAAGGATCGTCGTACAGCTCCTGCAGACATCCTTGTCAGATGCTACCAATAAAAGAAACAAAACCAATTGACAAAACTCAGGACTAAAGTTCACGCGTATTTTCAAATAGTTACGAGGTCAGTTAATTGAGTGCTGATATTTTTAGCTGATTATAGATTAATTGGCATCAAAATGGACATTTGAACTAGGTACCTTGATATTTATTCGAGGGCATGTCCGAGAGCGTAATAAGTTGTTGTTGCATAGAAGCTTGTTGTATAGTACTGACCATTTTGATAACCTTTATTGACCATTCACCTAATACGACTCCAGCGGCAGAACGACAAAACTGTCAAGAATCAAGGGTCAAGGCTTTATCCTTAAATCACATTAATATTTATTCAAATAACCATAGAGGCAATTCTCGCAATTTTAAGACCGTTCACAGTCTGATCTCAGTCTCAATCTGTCAAAAAATACTTCTAATTTCCTTACATTTTGACATTTGTTCCTTCGAAGAGAGAGAAGAGAGGGCCTTCGGAAGGCCAATTCTCGTAATTTAAAACGTTCAAAATCTGGTCGCAGTCTCATCTCAGCGACAAACAAATTTCAAAAACTTGTCATTTTGCGGTATTTTTGACAGATTCAGACTGAGATCAAACTGTAATTTTTTTTAAAATTACGAGAATTGCCCCTCTGTTCTTTCGTCTTGACTTCTTTTACTGGCTCTAAAATAGGTACAATATTTTTTGATAGCCAGAACCATGTTCAACAATTAACCCAACAATTAAAACAGACTTTTTGACAGGTTTAACCTACTATGAATACAGTTTTTCCACACTCGTGTCAATTGATTTGAAGTAGATGAGGAATAAAACTAATATGTATCCGCCGCTAAACCACCCACGCAAGTCGTAAGAGTTAATTGAAAGAAATGGGTCATATGTTGGTGGCTGGGCAAGCGGTCCGTTTGTTTGTTCCGCATCATTCACTCTTGGGGCAATTTTTTGTTGGGAACAGTAATATGAAAGTCAAATTGGTATTAGCTTGCTTGCATTAGGTGCAGTCGTATGTTGTTCTTGTTTCCTTGCGGGTTAAGATTCGGAAAACAATTTCTGTATTGTTATTAGCTTACATAAGAGTGTAATTGTTGCTTCTTTTGAAAGTCAGAGCTGCTTCAGGTCAGCACTCTTCAATCGTACCAGTCTGACGCATCAGTATTGTGCAAAGTCCATGCTGCAGTGCGTGGTCGTGTACTTTAAACGCATATTTGGCAAAATGGTTAATGATGAAAGCATGTGGCAGTAGTAACAAAAAGCAATCGGTCACCTATCCTCATTAGATCAGCAACAATACGTACATTTATCCGTTGATTTCTCAAAACAGAGCACGGACAATCTCGTGGGTAAATCCTTTTATAATCATCCTATAGGACCACGCGTCAAAATATGATATCATAATGTAATGTGATTCATCTTTCTTTTACTATAGAATAAGATAGCGGGTGATCAAGGGAGACCTCAGTGACCCAGGATCATGATAACATTAATTATTATGATACAGACAAAGGATTTATAAATGGTTTTAATTTATTTAATTTTAATTGCTGTATTGCCGCATAGCGGATGCATATTAGTAAGCTAAGATTACCACAGCATGGGTTCCTGAAAACGTCCAGTGGCATCGCGGAAGACCCAGGCGTAGATAGCGGGACGAACTTGACGCCTATGTGAGGGATTGGTCCATATTGGCTCAGGATCGAGCTGAGTGGAAAAAGGAAATACAGGCCTTTGCCCTGTAGTGGGACAATACAGGTTAATAATTATTCTTATAAAATACTTAGGGACTGTTTCATAGCATCCTATTAAGTTATCTACCAGTCAAATAAAATATTGAAACAGAATCTGCATGAAATCATCTGAAAGATAAGTTAACAGAAATTAGGTCCATCCGGAGGTCAAACAAACCATTACATTATTAAATCAATAAACCTACACACAATGCAAAAGACATGCCCATCCGTAGTGTATTTAAGAATAAGAATAAAATTAGTAATAAACATAGGCCCGTTACGATCAATCAGTGGTTGGCTAAACAGTGTGGGAGCGCAGATGACCCGTGAGAACTGCGCCGGAGCATTGTTTCTAGTTGCGCCCGCACATGAGCTCATTCTGACTTCACTACTTGAGCCGCCGTTTCGAGGGTAAATGTGGGTTAATTCGATTACAATGGCTCTATCGGACGTTTTTAATTTAGGTTTGTATTTGTTTTGGAGGAAACTAATTTTTCAAATCGGTTACTTCTTTCGTGTCGGTATGAATATACGAATAGTTTGGTGCGTTGGACAAACTCATTTATTTCAAATAATCCAATTGCAGGCACTTTTGAATTGTCAAGGGGTCGTCCATCGGAAAAAGCTAGTGGCCAATTCCAAAACGTAGTAGATTCCTATCGAGAAGGACTGCCAAGAAACTCCGCGGACACTCTTTTAAATCACAATATTGGTAACATCATTCATGTTGAAATTGTCCATGTGAAAACGATGGAAAAAAACGTGCACGTTAAAAGGGTCCATAATTGAAAGATAAAAACAATTAAGAAATTAAAATAAGTCGTGGCAGCTAAGAGATGACCAGTCCCTACTGACGGCGTCCGTTCACGAACATGACGTATGGATCAGCACCATTCAGCTCAACCATTTTGGAGGGAACTTAAAATCACCTAACACAATTTTTTATATGTAGGTTTTGTTGCTTAACACTGTAATTTGAAAACATTGTAAATGCCAATTATTTTTAAAAGAGTAGCCGTGGAGTTTCTTGCTGGTCTTTTCCATAGGAAATGACCAATTGGAACTGGGCACCTACTTTCTGACGTTTCATAAGTGCCCATGTAATATTTTGGTTTTGATAGCACGAAAATGTAGCAAAAATGCTAAATCACCGCTAGTAGTATTACTGATAACAGAATCCGTAGCATAAACATTTAGCAAAATGCCTTGTCACCGTTATCGTGCCATCATCGACGATTTTAAATTAGTTTTGTGAGTGTATTTTGATCCAAACAAGTCAGCTATGGGAATTCTTAGAAGCAGCTATTCTTGGCTGTACCTGCTAGGCTAGATATTTTTTAGTTTACTATGTAGATACAACATTGCTAACCTTAGGTAGGTACTACTTCCTACTACCGGACATGTGGTACTGCCACTAGGTAGGCAGAGGTCTATAGTAGCGGTAGTGGTGATACCATGTAAAATACTGATATTGACCCTAAGTTGCTTAGCAATAGGTTGAAAGGAGGTGTAATAATGAAGCAGTACTCGTAGGTAAGTAGGTAGCTTTTTACAATATTTTGCTTTCAATCTTCTTTTTCGTGTAGCTGGCACGACTGTATTTTAGATCTTATATTGGTCCAAAATTTCGCCACTTTTACGTCGTCGTCGGTGGCAGCGCAATGCTTTAAATTATGAACTGACTAAATAAAATTATAGTGTTTAAAATCCAATGACGAATGTATTAGTGTAGACACTGAACAAAAGCGTACCTACACTAGCGTTCTCCCACATATTGCACATGGCAGTTATCAATCCCATAATGATAGGGGCCTAGGGGGACAGCCTATTGCCGTTTATTGAGCACAATCTAAACTTCGGGCTCTGGGAATATCCATGGAGAAAAACCAACACCCTTATGAATTCCTATTCTCTCATGATTAGCCAGTCGGCAGGTTGGTAGCGTGACATGACTGCCCAGGGTACGCCAGTAAAAAGTATTGCATATACTTTCATGTGCATTTAGTGAAAAGCTGTTATTTTGACATAAACAGACATTTCAATTTTATTTATTTGTATAGATAGATTGATAGAATTAGTTACAATCCTACACTTAGCGATCACAATCGCGAGCGCCATACTAATCAATCAATCCTAAAAATATCCAATCCATTTGTCAAAAGCGATTCGTCAAGTTCTAAGCTCGTGCATAGTCGTGATCGTTCGCGGAAGTTTGTCATCTGTCGAGGTCTTCAACATTTACGTGTTAATTGCTCTCATTATTATTAAGCAACTGGTTTTGGCGCTGGGGCTCCTCATTTGGATGAGGCCTTACCGTTCACGAGACTGCGATATGTGGGGGCTAAAATGACGCTTTTTGATGTCTTTCAAACTTAAGGTGCGAATTTTTCATGGCTATAAGAAAAAAGGCGTAAGGTAGACATGATGCAGCATCTGGATAGTGTGCAAGATGATATGGATTGAAAAGAAATGAAGACCGTGAGATGACGACAAATACTTAATAGAAAGACGATAGGTATATGGAAAACCACTGCTCTCAAAACGGTGAAGGAAAACATCGTGAGGAAACCGGCATGTCCTAGAACCAAACATTCAAAGGCATGTGACATCCGCCAACCCGCACTGGGCACGCGTGATGGTGGATCATTCTCATTGAGAGGAGGCCTGTGTCCCAGCATTGGGAACGTTATAGCCTGATTATGTAAATGGAAAAAAGATATCTACCTACAAACGATCCCAAATTTTTGATAAGGACAGAAGGATGATGACGAAGATCAATTTGCCATCTCTAGGGTAAAAATTCGTGGTAGATCAGAGGGTAGAATATGTAGATACCTACTCGTACATAGGCCAGGGTTGCGTAAAAGTAAAGGCCAATATTCATTAAATTATGTTTTATATAAGATGCACTTGTTAGTTAGTAGCGATGCAGGATTTAAAATAATTAGCGTAGAATTGGAAAATAAATATAATTATCTGTATCTACTTCCATTTTAAGTATCGACACTAATCAAGCGCTACTTCGATAAAAACTACTAACATAAGTACTCGTAAGCAATAAAATCCATTTTATTTGTCTGACATAGTAAGCGAAGTAGAATCATCGATACCGTAGGCACAGTTGCTAAAACACTAACCGAAAACTATACATCCAAATAAATAAAATTGAAGTCTCTGTTTGTAATGTCAAAATAACAGCTTTTTACTAAATGCATATTAAAGAATTACGGTAGATACTTATAACAAATTAAATATTTTAAAAATTAATGTCTGTCTGTTCACATGCAGACAGCTGAAGTTAGAAACTTAGGCTACTTTTATTTAGAAAAAGTATTAGGGATCGCGCAGAAAAAAACGAAACGAAAACCCACGGATTTTCGGCATACACACGGTCGAAGCAGAGGGCAGAAAAAAATGTAGGCAGCCTAGTAAAAAATAAAAAAAATCATACGAAATGAGACATGATAAGTGAAACGAATATGTAAGCAACATTTTAGTGCATTAATATGACAGACAGTGGTCAGTTCCATCGACGGCCGCGTCTACTCCCGCTACTGAAGTCGCCTACGCGAAACGACGACCAATCACCAAGACCCTACGTGACAACCCAAAGATTACCAGCTAAAACGAATCAGACAGATCAACTTACACTGGCCGCTCAACTCTTATCGCCTACACCGTCAATGTTACTATGGCGCCTTTTTGCTTACTAATTAAACCTATCGGTCTTTGACACCCGACTGATGTTTGAACAATAATTTAGCTTGTCTATGACACATACTTTCGTCAGTAGCCTCTTCATGGTCATTCTGGTGGACGCCACTCACAATAGAATGTTTCTGTGTTGATTAAAGTACTTTTGCATGGTAAACAAACAAAAGTTGCATAGTTTTGTTGCGGCAACATGTGTTTGTGTTGCCGTAAACATGCTACATCAACATGTGCACTGCATTTAACGGTACTAATAAAAGGGGTAAGTTACTAATAAACAATAGTAATAAAATTTGTAAAACATTGTTTTACAACTGGTTTTGCACTGCTACAAACATGTTGTGCAACAAAGTTTTACAACTTTTGTTCACCATAAATAAACGTGAATGCAAAGTCACCCAAAGGATTTTGTCAACATGTGTGACTTGTGTCATTATTGGGCATAATTTTGTAATGACGTACTGTTTACGTCTGTTTACTTGTATGGTTATTTGCAGATTGTCTTGCGCATTCGTGTAGCGCATATAGGATGCGTTGAAAGTTATACGCTTATAGCGATTTTTACGCTGGACTCTGAAAAAAATTATATATGTAAAATTTACATATTTTGATAGGGTTAGATCGTTTTACACCGGTTGGGGGTGTAAAACGATCTTTAACATTTTGATACCTACTTAAAAATCCCAAATAAAGAATTCACCAGTATTGTGTTATATGTATTATATTTCTTCGTGTTTTTCTGTACATGTTTACCAACTACTTAATCTTTAGTAAATCGCTTGAAGGTCATAACTTGTGCGAAGCGTCAGATATGAGGTCTCCGCGCGGCCGTGACCAGCAATTGTGCCTCGAAGTATGTAGGTGACCTCTCGGGCGAACCTTCGAAATTTCGGTCTTTATACATTGACATCCCGCCAAATATATTTATGACCTCAAGGTATTTCAGGTGACTGTAGCGTCAGTTCTTAGACTAGGTCGTCAATAAGATTCTGAAATCTGGAATAAATTACCTTCATTAAATGTGACGCTCGAGCATTTGATAAGTTGTGAATTTAGAAAATGAGCGGTAGGTAATAGCGGGATCGTCCGAAAGGGTTACCGTTGCCCTGGAACAGAAAGGGCTAAGGAAGGAACACGGGTGGGTGTTAGTCAGTAAGAGTCTGACACTCCCTTCCGCTCCACCCAGAGCGGGAGGGGTCATTTGATGATAATAATAATAATAATAATTAGGTATTGCGTAACACACTAACAGTAGGAATAGCTTTCATTTTGACAGTTCAACAACATTTATTGCGTTATTTTCGTTGCTCAGCACACAAATTTTTCGAACATATGAATCAACGGATTAGCATTATCCTTCAAAATGATTCAGATTGTTATTGATAGCGCGTTTCGCAATTAGGGTGCTGTTTAAGTACCTACGTGATTTTGACACACACACACATGAAGTCTGAAGTCAAGTCTGAGTTTACAAACAAATAAATAAATATTAGCACTCCAAATGACTTGCTAATAAAACTAATAAATAAATAAAGAGTAAAGAAGCACTTTAAAAAGGTTTATTAGTCATTAAAACCGTTTCCACACGATGCGGCCGCGAAGAGATATAAAACCTCATTTAAAGGAGAACGAATTTAAATAATATAGTTTTTCAATCATCACTGGGTTGAACATAAAGCTCCTATTACAAAGCCTTTGACGATAATCAATAAATAGGTATATTATTGGTAACACTCTAGTTATTAGTAAATTCATTCATTAAGAAAAGAAGGTAAGAAGGAGAAGGAGGAAGGAGAAGGTATTCATTTGTTAAGAAATAACATCTTTACATGTGACTTAAACTTAACTGGCGAAATGCGGATACGAGAGTACTACCTCTTCACCTCTGCCAACCTCCTGTAAATTTATACTGCGTGATGTTATGGTACTAATATCCTTCAGTTTAATAGGTTCGCATCCTGTGTCTAACCTATAGGTCATGATCCTCTTCAGTGCCGACAAATGATAATAATATGATGTATGACGTACCAACATACTAGATCCATCCGAGGTGAAGAGATTAAAGCGGGTTAAACTGTCCCGGGTGCGTCTATCTTCATAACATCACGCCTTGTTTCCGCGAAGGGCTGGGCAGAGGTGTACCTACACTATACCATCATTATTATTCTTCGCTTGCTTCGCTTCTTATTATTCGCTAGTTATGTTTAAGTCCAATGTGGTGGCGAGCCTACTGCCATCTACCGGGCACAAACACATTACGACCTGGGAATAGAACCCAACGTCATGCTCAGCAGTAGTGCTTGCGACCGCAAGACCAACATTCTTACGTCTAGTTTCTCTTAGAGCTCTTAAAAAAAAAATAGGAATGTAATCACTTTCTTTCGATAACCCTTTCTCTCTTTCTATTAACACCTCTCCTTAACCCTGCGCACTTATACCTACACAATAGCAATGTTATGTTGATTGAACAACGATAACACATGCGCGGCTCTAAAGGTCGTTATTACACTACGGCCCCACTACACAGGCGCGCAGCGTAAAACGTAGCTCATTTTTTCAAGTCTTCAATTAAGTACTGACAACAAAAGAGATATATGTTTACAAGGATCTAACTTGATGAACTATCTACTTTTAATCCATGTTGTGTGTGTGAAGGCTGCGGGAAGTCACTGGCAGCGGGCAACGCAGAATTGGTCGTTGAGGCGACGGGAAAAACCTTATTTTCAGTTTTACGCACATAGCAAGCGCTACAGCTGGTAGTCCTGGCTTCGACCGCCAGGTCGGGCAATGTGTAATTTTTTTATTTGAAAATTGGCCAGCTCTTGACCATGATCTCGCCTGGTTGAAAGCGATGGATGAGGACAAGCAAGCCCAAAAGATGCCTATTCATTCTAGCTTTGAAGGCTGACGGGTTATACGTGGAGGTAAGAGTTCCTCACTTTCGTCATGCGCATAATAAGTGTGGAGGAGAAGCGCTGAGTGCGACTAGTCGTAGTAGTATGTTATTTATTTATATATATTTTATTTATATTTTTATCTATTTATATATTATTGTTATTTGGTTTTACCAAGTATGCTTTTTCAAAAGCAGCCAAAGCCTGGATTTGTGTACTATTAGCAATGTGTGTGCCTCCTATTACATGGAACTTAAACATAACAGTCGAAATAAAGGTTTACTATATACCTCTGCCTAACCTTTCGGGGAATACAGGCGTGAATGTGTATAAAGATGTTTATTTTTGCCTGTATACAGGCAGGCAGGTTGTGTAATACCTTACTCTTTTGTCGACGGTACTAGAAACATGGCGGACCGCGGTGACATGTGCCGGAGCCACGTGACGACTATCGCACGTGCTGCACAAATCTGTCGATTCTCGGCCATTACCTGAGAGCTATAACTAATGTTAGGCGTTCTGCGCGCTGTCAACTTATTTGTATGGAAATAATTGGGTTTGTTCGGATTATGCTGTTAGGTATTTTATTTATTACGTGGATACTTTGGGTATTTTTTATAACCATCAACCCTGGTTTAACCGACTAAAATTTTCTACGCTAGGCGGTCTAAAATCATGTGCTAAATTTATGGTGAACAATTTGCGCGTCGATGTCCCTGCTACCCTGTATGGTGTCATAGGTATTATTGGTATTATTTGGAGTAGACGGTTTCCACATTTAACGGACTGAACCGAAATATGTTTAAGTTTATTAAATCCCTCGGACATGTCCTTTCTTCTTGAATTAGTAACATGACAATGTAAGTTAATACACCTGTCATGAAATGTACTAATTTAGTGACGGTATGCAGCGAGCCTAACGTTATTAATAATACCACTTTGATGTCTTTGGAAACTAATATGCGAGATGCAATAATTGCGACGTGATCCGCTGTATGTCATAGTTCTTGGTAGTTTGTCGAGGTGTTATGCTGTACAGCTCCTGGAAAAGCTATATATAGAACATCCAACTATGTTAGACGATATGGCGTCAATATAACCTTTATTATGTACCTAGTTCCGGGAATTTCTCGGCTGTAACAAACCTATTAGGTATCTAAGGTCGTCCTTTGATACCTAATAGGTTTGGTTACCAGGCTCAGTTTTCTGGAAAATCTAAGGATTTCATAGATAGGCGGGTTTGTTAGTTTCGATGATATATTACGATTAAAATAAGTTTGAATAGAGTAGGTACCCTAAGTTCACTATGAATGTTCTAAATCTGAAGGTTAATTCCCGTAATTAAAAACATTCAAAATCTAGTCGCAATCTCATCTGAGCGACCATCAATGTCAAAAACTTGTCAAAAATGTAGGGAATTAGAGATATTTTTAACAGATTGACACTGAGATCAGACTGTGAATGTTGTTGAAATTACGAGAATTGCCCCTCAGATTTAGTTTTAACGTTTTTTTTATTAATAGATAACAATATTATAAGGAAAAATACTTGCATTTTTAGATGATATTTTTATCGCAAAACACATAAAACTATGTAAACAGTGTCACAGACACAGACAGTACGGTCATCAGGAAATTCTCCTACTCTTGTTATTACGTAGAGTCAACATTTTTGTGTAAGTACGCACGACGACAAATATCAAGCTATACATTTCCAGTATAAGCTGACTTCTCATTGTACGAAAAGCCTATACAATGCGAGGTCAGCTAAAACTGGATATGTATAGCTTGATAGGTCGTCGTGTGTATTTTAGTCTATATGACATGACATTTAATGAGTGGTAGTACTCGTAGGTATCGCAATATTGCTATTTCAGAAATCGGTTGTCAAGGCATGAGTATGGTTTGAGATGAGGAGAAATGGGGGTAATGTGGTGAGAAAAGTTTTAAGTACAAAGGTGGATGGCTGTAAGAGTAGGGGAAGACCATATATACAATGCATGGATGGAATGTGAGAAAGGTTAAAAAAGGCGGTGAATAACTACTGAAATTATGACCTATCGTAGGATATACGCCAATTTTCTGTACCTGCATACAATAAAATAAAATTGAACTCTAGTCGGTTTGTAATGTCAAAATAACGGCTTTTACTAAATGCATAAGAAAGTATATACGGTACCTACTCATAGCAAAAAAAAAAAAATTTTTTTGGTCTGTTTTTTCCGGCTATTCTCCGAAACGGGCACCGGCTTGACCGATTTTGATGAAATTTGGTATGAGGATACTTTGTACCCTTGCGCTACGCTACGGTACGGGCGAATGCAAGTCTCAAATAAATTGCTATATGGATAGTAAGATTGATAATTTCAGAATGAGGATTAAGCAAACATGTAGATTATATACCGCCTCTATTTTTATATTCTTAAATTATTATTTAATTAGGTATACCAACAGTTTACATACAATGTATTCAGTTATGTAGGGTTGTGGCGGTCTACACCGCAAGCACTAAAACAGATATCTAAACTATAATAATTTAATTGTTTCGTTATACGACCGAGTCAAACCAGTATAGCAACCGTAATGATGTCTTTATCGAACAGGTTACCAGTCTTCAGTTGGCTTATAAAGTTGAATTGTTTCTATATTAAGTACTTACTTTGTAAAAAAAAATCGAAAGCAGTGATCATTAAATACCTTACACCATAGGTTCTCAATGTGGGCGATAAAGCCCCTAAAGCCTTAAGCTTGGGCATTTGAATCTTCCAGTGGGGCAGTAGAAGACACAGAGAAAATAACATATCCTATCTTATGACTATATGTATAATACAAGCAGCGCCCCGCGATTTCACCACACATAAGTTTCGATTCCTTGGAAATATCGACATAAAATGTATCCTATGTGTTAATCCTGGTTATAAACTATCTGTGTACCAAATTTCGTCCAAATACGTGCCGTAGTTTTTGCTTGAAAGAGTACCTAACTAACATCCATTCATTCATCGTCACAAACTTTCGAGTTTATAACGTTAGTAGGACGTAGGATTACACGTTTAAATATAATCGTGGCAATAACCGTTTTAGATTCGCGACAGATGGTACCTAAGTAAAAAATATAGGGGCCCTAGAAAAAAAAAATTGGGCGGCCCACCGCCCAATTTTTTTTTTCTAGGGCATAGGTTCTCTACCTTATTTTGTGGGCAAAATAAGGTAGAGAACCTATGCCTTGCACTGCACACGTGCTGGGCAACTTTATCGTCATGCTCATTGTTAGATAAATCGGATCATATCAATGTGTAAAGATAATCAGTCACGATCAACCCATGTTTGATCATTATCGTGCTAATTTCCGACAATTTATTGGAAAATATAGACAGTTGCAACCATGCTGATTTTAACTTGGAACCTATTTTTTGTTGCTGCGTATTTCACTTCAGCAGAACCTATTTTGATAAAACCTTCATCATCATCTGCCTAGCCTTTACCCATATATGTTGAGGCCGGCTTCTAGTCTAACCGGATGCAGCTGAATTCTAGTATTTTACATGTAGTGACTATCTGACCTCCACAACCCAGTTACAGGGTAAGACCATACCTCTTGACGACCGTCCTCAGACTTTCGGCTTCGGACGACCCGTAAAAACTGTCAAAGATCGGCGAATGAAAGGCGGGACCAACGGCTTAAAGTACTTTCTGAGGCACGGAGGCGTCTTAGAATGCGTACATGGTCACCTATCTACGAACTAACCGCGGCAAGCGTAGCTTAATCTGATCGATCGACCCGTGCGGCTGTTATTACTTAGCTATAAAAAATTAAGTCTCTATTATTTCCCTAAAACCATACGTTTTTTTTTTGCATAAGAATAGCAAGTAATGGTCAGTGGCACCCAACGCATTGTATTCTCAGCATACCTGTAGTTTTTTGTCTCCATAATTAATTAAAGAAACACTTAACAGCGACAGCACTTAAAACTAGACACATCAAATTGAAATCTGTACTTTTTTGATGATATGCCGATTCAGAATCATTTAGTTTTTACTTCCTACTTGGTTTGACGACGGCCTTGTTACTCCCGATTCGCGAATGTTACAATGTTTTTACAATGACGACCGTTCATTGTTGATACGATACTAACAAAAAAGTAATAAGCTTAAATGACCTTACCGTGTGATATTTTTGAAGTTCTCACCGATACTGAAGAGGTTGACTGAGGTTTTTGTCTAGTTTTGGATACCAAGACTAGTTTTTTTGTTGTTTTTCTATGGCGTTGTTATAGAAGCCTAATACTACCTACTGATATGCAAGACGGTAGTCAATACAATTAAAATAATCAATTAAATAAAAAGTGGCATTAAAAAAAATGGCGTATCGGAGCAGAAAAATTTAAATAAATATTTAAGTAATGACGATAATGATATTTAGGTAGGTATAGGAAAGGCAGTCGTCATTCAGAATTGACAAGCATATACTTACTCAAATTGAATTTGATGTTCGAAAAGTGCTGATTGTCAGTCTACAGTCCGGCCGTCGAGAGAATGCGCTCCTGCCAGGTCAGTGCGACAATTCTAGTAACCAATAAATATTAAATTCGCAAAACACGTATTCGTTTTTACGAAACTGACAGGTGTCAAAAACGCATTCTCGACGGCAGAACTATAGTTTGAATAAATGACTTTCGATTTTGATTTTCAAATATGCGATTACGTTTCCAATATTAGTCAGTAAAAATTGTAATCATCCATAAACTATCTCCTTTGCAACCGTTCCATCTGTCTCAGTTACGAAAAGTTTGAAGCAGACTTGGCCCTCAGCACCCTCTCAACTCATAGTTTGTAGAGGCATCAAGTGGTTCTTTCATTAGACCAACTAATCTAACTAATCTCATGTGAAGAGTTAAAGTTCAAGTGTAATGACTATTACACTATGAATAACGTTGGCCTTTTGACGTGCTCACACTCTAGCGCGTCACTCGATGGCAAATACCAAGGGGTTTTCCCGCCATGATCGAAGAACACTAACAAAAATTTGATAAATTTTGAGTTCTAACAGCTGTAGGTGCCTATGATAAGGGAAATTATTAACTGTTTATAAAATGGCACACACTATGTCAATTTAACTATATAAAAAACTATTAATAAAAAAAACGATGTTAAAAAACAGAGAGCAGTGGTGGCCCAATGGTAACTGCCGCTTAGAAGTTGTAGGTCGTAGGTTCCAACATAGGCGCTTTAATTATTTTATCACCGCTGCTCTCGAAACGGTGAAGAAAAACATCTTGAGGAAACCGGCATATTCTAGAACCAAAAATTCGAAGACATGTGACATCCACCAACCCGCGGGCCCGCGCGGTGGAATACGGCCCACTCCCTGTCAGCAAGAGGAGGCCTGTGTCCCAGCAGTGGGAACATTATAGGCTGATTATGTACTTATGTTAATTTGCAATTGAAAAACGGATTTAAGTTGGTAGTCAATTCGATAAACAATTAATTTCCCTGACTTATTAAATATTTTTTATTTGCTGATACCTTGGGGTATCTCAGGGTAGTAATACACCGGATGTATTCAGATGAATTGCGATGAAGTGATTAATTAGACGGTAAATCTTAATATATCTCATTCGACTTCTGCACTTTAATACTCATTGATCTAATTCGAGATCGATAAAACTTTCATTTTGAAAGTTCTATTCCATAGCAATTGATTTACGAAGTTATTGAAAAGGTGAATTTTAAAAAGCAGTGACGTAGGTGGCATACCCTCTATCATATAGGATAGAAATATCATAACTTCATAGACGAGCAGGGGTATGAGATAACTCTGGCGCTGCAGGGTGCGGATGCGGTATCTATTGATCGATTGGGTACTGAGAACTTTGATAACTGACTTGTATACGAAGGCAACAGTAGACGCCAAAATTACATACCTCCATTAGGGCTGTCATATCATATCACTGTGATCATCAATGTTGGTATCAAGAGTGATAAGGATGTGGTATTGGGAAATGTGATTGGGTTATATGATCGAGATTTTTTCAGTAGCAACCCAGAATCTGGATTTGAGATTCCCATAAACGGATGGCTTAGTCTGGCTTAATGGATGGCTTGCCCGCTACGTGGGTCTTAAACATAGCAGGTGAAATTGGGGTGTACGTTCGTTACACCTTTTTACGTCCTTACACTTTAAACCGAATTTCGGCCATGGCGACCAATCTCAGCGCAGACCAGCCTCCGAAGCGGGAGATATTATAGTGCACCACTGTGTGCACAGACACGGGTGCACTCTCTCTTCCCTCACTCTCATAGCCCGATGGGACGGCAATCCAACGCGACCGACGAGAGATCAGACGCAGGACCAACGGCTTAACGTGCTTTCCGACGCACGGGGTTATTACACCGCCAATATCCAAATTCCGGGCTGTTCCT
The DNA here is from genome assembly GCA_949629185.1 of Apamea crenata. Classification (NCBI taxonomy): domain Eukaryota; kingdom Metazoa; phylum Arthropoda; class Insecta; order Lepidoptera; family Noctuidae; genus Apamea; species Apamea crenata. Next base: position 7,283,553 of record OX451356.1, on the reverse strand, counting down.
AAGAAATTCCCAATGGAAAAACCCAATAACATTTTGTCCGACCCGGGAAGCGAACCCAGATCCGCGAACACGCTCAGCAGAACAAAACAGCAAAACATTTATAAAGATTTCGAAGTAACACTGTATCTGTAACAGTAACTTTATTCAATACATCAAATTTACCTGTTCCATAGTGCATAGGGCTGGCCGCAAACATTTGGTATCTCATCAGGAATTCCGGCTCAGGATTCCTGTACCAATTTCCGGATGCAGCATATAATATCATTGATTATTTGATTCCACCGCAGCAGCATCCGTTCCGATTTTGTTATGGACCTCATGAATTCGCAGTTTGTTTTATTGCACCTTGTTATTCTGTTACTTTGTAGTAGCACCTACATCAGATACCAAATTGTGTGTTGAAAATTCCCGCGTGGTTTTCTACTAAGTCCCAGCTGTAAGGAAAATCCATTATTTTCCTGTTTCGTCACCAACGACATGTAGGGTTTCTGATTGTAATAATTAAGGAATTCCATCTCCCTCCCGTGTACTAAAAATAACTATAGTGCTTATTCTGATAGTATTTTTCTGGGCCATTCGCTAGGAAAACCACTTTTATCGTTTGTTTACCGGCGGAAAATGTAAAATTAATATACTAAACATTGATTAAAACAAATATGCGTTACAAGTTGGATCCCTATTGTAAATGTGAACGTAAAAATAAAAGCTTTTTATTTAGATGAACGCAAAAGTAATGTTCAAATAAAACTTATTAAAATGATTTTATCAGATCATGTGGAAACAGAATGAGCAATACAATAAGTTCTCGAACAACAAAGAAAAGCAGTACGTGCGAAAACAGATAAAACGAATAAAACAGAAAATATTCTAAGCATATTTTTCTCTTTCGACATAACCATTATTATGTTGTCAAGTTGATGTTAAGCTATTCACTATAATAACGTACACACACTGACTATTAATCTATATATATAAAATTCAAAGTCCTGACTGACTGACTGACTGACTGACTGAGACATCAACGCACAGCCTAAGCCGCTGGTCCTAGAGACATGAAATTTGGAGGGTGTATTCTTTGTGAAGAGTAGGTATCCACTAAGAAAGGGTTTTTCGAAATTCCACCGCTAAGCGGGTGAAATGGGGGGATTTTGTTTGTATGAAAAATCTTATTCCTTGAGTTAATAAACTTGAAACTTGGCACGAATACTTATCTAAGTAAATTATGAAGTTGGGCATTTTTTGTTTTTATAAACTACCCCCTAAAAGAGGATTGGGGGGTTTGAAAGTTTGTATGGAAAAATTTTAGCGCGCAGTCCGATTTAATCGAAACTCAGTATTTATACCTAAAATTGAAAGAGAAGAATAATGTGTATCAGGGTTTTTCGAAAATCTACCCCTGACGTCCTGAAAAGGAGTAGTCAATTTTACAGGGGAGGATTTTACAGCGTGGCTTGATTAACTCGAAAATTGGTATAAATAATCTTTGAGTCAAGTTATGAACACATCCCAAATGATTTTTCAAAATTCCACCCCTGTGGTGGTGAAAAGCGGGGATATAGTTTATATGAAAAATCTTATTCGTTAGGTTAATAATCTTGAAAATTGGCATGAATACTCGCCTAAGTAAGCAATAAAGTTTATCATTATTAGTTTTTCAAAACTACCCCTCAAAGGGGCTAGGGGGGTGTTAAAGTTTGTGTGGAAGAATTTGAACGCGCGGTCCAATTAACTCGAAACTCAGTGTGTGTGTACTTAAGACTAAAAATAAATAATAACACGTATGAGGGTTTTTCGAAAATCTACCCCTAACGGGGTGAAAAGGGGTAGTTAATTTTACATGGGAGGATTATAATAAGTGGCTTGATTAATTATAAAATTGGTATAAATAATCTTTGAGTCAAGTTATGAATTTTCATGAATATTTTAAAATTCCACCCCTGTGGGGGTGAAAAGCGGGGTACAGTTATATGAAAAATCTTATTAATTTAGTTAATAAACTTAAAACTTGGCAACAATACTTGCCTAAGTAAGTAATAAAGTTAATCATTATAAGTTTTTCAAACTACCCCTCAAAGGGGGATATAGGGGTGTTGAAGTTTGTGTGGAAGAAATTGAATGCGCGGTCCGATTAACTCGAAACTCAGCATTGATACTTTCGACAGAAAATAATTAATAATAAGTATGTAAAGTTGTCGAAAATTGATCCCTGACGGGACAAAAAGGGGTAATTCGGTTTTTAGGGGAGGATTTGAACTTGAAACTGTATGTTACATTTTCACGCCTAAACCACTGAACTTCTGATTTGGCAAAGAGATAGATCAGAGGCATCCTGGGGAAGCACGTATACTTTTTATCCTGGTAGCACGTTCCCGTGGGATAAGTTCCGACATCCACGCGGGCGAAGCCGCGGGCAGAAGCTAGTCTATATATATAAAATTCAAAGTCCTGACTGACTGACTGACTGACTGACTGAGACATCAACGCACAGCCTAAACTGCTGGTCTTAGAGACATGAAAATTGGAGGGTGTATTCTTCGTGAAGAGTAGGTATCCACTAAGAAAGGGTTTTTCGAAATTCCACCCCTAAGAGGGTGAAAGGGGGGGATTTTGTTTGTATGAAAAATCTTATTTCTTGAGTTAATAAACTTGAAACTTGGCACGAATACTTATCTAAGTAAATTATGAAGTTGGGCATTTTTTGTTTTTATAAACTACCCCCTAAAAGGGGATTGGGGGGTTTCAAAGTTTGTATGGAAGAATTTTAGCGCGCGGTCCGATTTAATGGAAACTCAGTATTTATACCTAAAATTAAAAGGAAAGAATAATGTGTATCACGGTTTTTCGAAAATCTACCCCTGACGGCCTGAAAAGGGGTAGTCAATTTTACAGGGGAGGATTTTACATCGTGGCTTGATTAACTCGAAAATTGGTATAAATAATCTTTGAGTCAAGTTATGAACACATCCCAAATAATTTTTCAAAATTCCACCCCTGTGGGGGTGAAAAGCGGGGATAAAGTTTATATGAAAAATCTTATTCGTTAGGTTAATAATCTTGAAAATTGGCATGAATACTCGCCTAAGTAAGCAATAAAGTTTATCATTATAAGTTTTTCAAAACTACCCCTTAAAGGGGGATATAGGGGTGTTGAAGTTTGTGTGGAAGAAATTGAATGCGCGGTCCGATTAACTTTAAACTTATTATTGATACTTTTGACAGAAAATAATTAATAATAAGTATGTAAAGTTGTCGAAAATTGACCCCTGACGGGGCAAAAAGGGGTAATTTGGTTTTTAGGGCGGATTTGTACTTGAAACTGTATGTAACATTTTCACGCCTAAACCACTGAACTTCTGATTTGGCAAAGAGATAGATGGCATCCTGGGGAAGCACATACTTTTTATCCTGGTAGCACGTTCCCGTGGGATAATTTCCGACATCCACGCGGGCGAAGCCGCGGGCAGAAGCTAGTACTGTATAAAGTAAGAATATTATACTAGTACAACTTGATTATTTTAAGAAAAAACTGACTGCCTAATCACAAATACGCATGTGAACTACTCTACAACAGGATTTGAATAATCGCCAAGAGATTATTAACATTACTAAGTCATCAGATAGAAAATTAGATTCGGAGACTGGAATGAGATTCAATGTACTCAGAACGGTAAATATTTAGACAACAATTATCAGTAAAGCGTGATCCTCTAATAACAGTTGCTACTTTTCGATTCAGCGCGAACCTATCTTACTTGAACATTTTCCAACGCTTCCTTGAGATTGGAAAATGTTTTGAAACGTACTAGTCCGTACTACAAACAGCGTAATGGATATACAGCTGTGCGAACTGTTCTACTGGGTAATACATGATTCGTTGCCGTAGTAACTGGTTTGATTACTACGTAATCGTCTGGTGTTGGTATGATATCATTTGTTGAACATCGTGGTCACGCCCGCAACGAGATTTCAAACGCACCAAGGCTGATCGCTCACTTGGGCACTTGCCTCATTGCAACTCGACTTATGTCGATATCCAAAATATTATCATATATTTTATTTGTATCTGCTGTTACAACATCATTTAGCAAACCAATCGGTTCAGTTATTTTTGCTTCGTATCATTGTGAGCATATCTTAGTTACTCCGCGTGGCGTATGTACTTAAATGTTATTGTGAAATGGAACTCAACACTTGTGTTTCTCAGACGTTTTCTTTATAATGTTATGTCTCGAAGCTAGACATAGACACGGTGTAGTTAAAAAGCTGTTTGTTTTCTATAATTTTCCAAATATAAGAAGGTTATAAAGTTTGACCTTAAGAACCTTGTCTTCATCAAACGATTTAGAGGGATCAAAATAAATATTTCGTAACCAATTCTGGCCAACTTCGGGCCTCAAAAATGCTAGCGGTTTCCTAATACGTTTTTGTTAAACTTTATGTCACAATTCATAGTTAGGTGTATGCAAATATCTTATCAACATCCTGCCTCGTGCATGGCATTCAGAGTGGAGTTAGCTGCTAAATATAGTCGGCGACATAATCGTTGATACCGTCGTGTCTCGTTCCACATCTCAATTGTTATTTAATTAATGTCGTCGCCTATATTACTACGGTTTCGGTGTGTGATCACATTGCCTTTTGTTTTGGATGCTACAATGACATCTGCTTCTGTTGGTTTCGTATGTGTAGTTTATTCATTTTTCTGTAGTTAGTTTGAGGCTAACTTTATTATGTCATTCTTGTGTCATCACTTCATCATATAGCATTTCTCTTGTTCTGTCGCTAATTTCTTATCGATTTGTCGACGTAAAGACATTAATGACTTTTTAGAAAAATCTACTTGGGGCTTTCTCCAAGTACGTAAACTGTGACGCGTATCGAATTTTTAAAAAAACAATACTGCCATAAAAAAAGTTAAAAAACATAAAAGTTTTTATGGCAGTATTGTTTTTTTGAAACCCAATAATGCCCAATCCAATAGTGTCCAATAGCATGTTTGAATGATTGATCTTTTATAAAATCTAGTTGAAAAACCCTTTGGAATACAATAAAATAAAATGATCTATGGAGACACAAGTGACTCATTGATACGATTGGCAATAAGCAAATTTTCCATAGTATATCTTACAACAAAGTAAAACTCCTCTTTGTGTCTATGGCATTTATAAGAGCATTACGAAGTGTATTGCACATTAAATCATAAACGAGTACAGGATTGAAGTCAGTAATATTGTTCAGTGTGTAAGTAGGTTTCTGTTATTGTATTTCCTGACGCTAGAAAGTAATCCGATTACAACACCTCAATGTTGGTTATTGTTATCTTTACACTATGGTTGTGAATGTTCTGTGTTGATTCGAGTTCTTTTTCAGTAATGTATTAATTACATGGACAATTATTGTTTTGCTCAGGGGTTTCTTAAGTTGAATTGTATTTAACGAGCTTTTCCTTTTGTGTTTCCAGATTTTGGATTTTGAAAATCCGAAACGTTCATTTGTTTTTACTGTACGTACCTATGCATAACATGAGCTAAAACGTTTTCAAAAACGATGTTCGTCATTTGTTTTAAAGGAAGTTATTATGTCAAACTCTATTTGCGGCTTACTTATCTGCCAACATAAATAAAAACTGTTGACTCTGACCCGCTCTTTGGTACGGTTCACACGCAAATGTCCTTGTGTATGTGTTAATGGGTCGTAAGAAGTCGTCTCGTATTTGATTGGCGGCAGGTTCCGCGTCACGTCATTGGACCACACAAGATGCGCGGGCGCAGGTACCCGCGCCTTACCGATCGCCCTTTATAGCCGCTGGGAACAGCCTTCCGATTTCAATCGATCGTTCCGATTAATTAATTGTATCGATTAATTATGTTTGTTCGTGATTTTGTAGACTGAATTGTAAGCAAGTATAATATACTTAGTTGTATTTTTCGTTTTCCTCAACCTATTATTTAGTGGATTTTAAAGTTATAAAAGTAAGCAATTCTTCAAACATGACGCCATGAGAATAGCCAGTATTTTGCGAAATCCTTCCAATAATTCTTAACCGCGACAAAAGAACAAAAAATGTTTAAAGACATACTACTAGCGGTACCTCTGACGAATCACATACAGACACAGATCTATAAAGTTTTAATTTTAAAGGGAGCAGGTAGTAAAAAAATGTCTTACAGACACCGCTCCGGTGTCGGCGTCGATCAAAGTACAAGATGCTCCCACGACACTATTTATAAAATATCAAGAGATTTTTAAAGGTTTTACAACTCTTTTTGTTGCTCCTCGTATGTGACTAGTATTTAATTGTTTTTTGTGCCGCTTGTTATAATAGAATTGGATGGGCTCTGGTACGTACTCGATGTACTTGTAGGTACATAACATTTACAATAGAACTACATACATAATGCATGTTTACCTACTTTAGATCATATTGTGAATTCACACGGGAATAGGGATTTCGCATCTGACACCTGTTACATTCCGAAGCTGCATTCCTTTATCTAGCTTGTATCGGAAAATAACAATTTAGTAGATAAGAACTCATCAAATGAATTCTAAAACCAACTATTTGGTAACAGAATATATTGAACATTGAACCCGATGAATAATGTCTAAATTCCACAGTGAGCCGCATCATCATCATAAGCCACAATAAAATAAACCACGCTTACTAATCGTTGCAGGTTAAAACCGGCTACAAATGGTAATAAAATAAAGGTACACACATACACGTGAAGTGTCGAAACGCAGTTCTCTCTTTCCGATATAAATAGTGCGAGGCGAGGCGAGTCGAGCGCGGCGCACTGACCGACCATCGACAGCGATCCCGATAATCGGGCGAATGTTTGAGTTTCTCTATTTTCAAATCGGGCGACTGCGAGTCCCTAAACGGAAACGGAGGTAACGCGTGCGTTTGCGTTGTACGCGCCGCGCGTGTTACTTGCGCTGGGACAGGTTAACGCTCGTTACGCGGATGGTGTGCGGGAAGGGTATCGCTCGACCGGGCGGTCGTGTGAACGCGCCGCGTTAATTGGCGTGCGGAGTGTCCGGCTGTCTTCGCGCCACGCGCCTGCGCGCGCTGTTCATCTCGCGCCCGTTTATATTTGAATTTAGAACAATAAAATATTATTTTATTACGGATAAAATGTAACTTGTCTATATTTTTATGGGTATACCGTATAAAATGCATGAAATGTTCAAAAGCGTAGATGTAACAGTCGGAACTAAGTTCGTTATTAAATAAAACGCGGAGCTTTGTCGGCGTTTATCGATAAATCTAATGAAATAGTGTGATAATATTGAACAAAAACTGTATGGGTATTTTGGTAAACAGGCACGCTTATAGCAATTCCTTATCAGCGCAGAGCTGTTGTTATCGATGCTGTAAGTCGCACAAGGACGTCGATAGCACACCGCATTCGTCCTGTTTGGTTACAGCTCGTATCGTATAGGTACCATCTGTCATACCTACCTAACTTGTTATCAATATTTTAGAAACAATGGTATCTATCGTAACGTACCTACATACCTAATAACATCATATGCCTACTAAAAAGCTGAATTGGACTGATAAACAAGTTTACCTAAATCTATAGAAATAAATACAATTGAGGTGTCTGTTTGTAATGTTAAAATAACAGCTTCTTACTAAATGTATATGAAAGTAAATACGGTACTTATACCAAAAAAACTAAAAAAAAATTTTAAATTTTTTGCGTGTTTGTCTGTCTGTTTGTTCCCGCTAATCTCCGAAATGGCTGAACCGATTTTGACAGGGCTTTCACTGGCAGAAGCTGATGCTATAAGGAGTAACATAAGCTACTTGATAGTATACTCGATACAAGTGTTGATTAGCAGAAGCTGATGTTGGAGGAAGACAAGATACTTAGTTGTTCTTGTTTCGTGTATTTTTTACAAAAGCTAAATATTTATCAATACAAAAATTTTTGGAGCGCCATAACCATCGGCTTCTGCTAATCAACACTTGTAACGAGTATACTATAAAGTTCAGACATGGCTAGGCAATCAACTGAACCCAGAAGATTGGGGCTGGAAATTAACAGTAGGCCAATTCTCGTAATTTAAAACGTTCAAAATCTAGTCGCAGTCTCATCTCGGCGACAAACAAATGTCAAAAACTTGTCAAAATGTAGGAAAATTAGAGGTATTTTTGACAGATTGAGACTGAGATCAGACTGTGACCGTTCTTAAAATTACGAGAATTGCCCCTCAGATACTAGTTTGGAACCGATTCAAACTTTACTCCCACCTGCTCCGAAAAACTCCTAAACACTATTTTTTTGCAATTGCAAAAAAGGTTGTAGTGCTAAATGTGGCTGTAGAAGAGTTTGGTTACTATGTTCTCCAGCGTGTACTAATTGCCAAGGTCGGTCCTGCTCAAATGTCCCATTTGAATACAACAGACGAAGATTCATGTGATTTCGATGAAGAGACAGCTGATTCATCTCCATTTTAACAATTTATGAATATCCAGCAAGAAGAAGAGGAAGAAGAAGAAATCGAACAAGACATGACTGATGAAGTCGACTTTGAAGAGTATGAATCAGATTAAAATTTGAAAAAAATCGGAACTACAGTTAAAGTCAATAACCAATATCAATAATCATCAAAAGAGTATTGTCCCTGAAAATTTCATCATAACAGTTCGTGGAGTAGGCCTACTGGGGAAACCACATTAAAAAAACGCGCCAAAGTACCTCACAGGTGGTGTAGGAAATGTGTGCATAGTATGTAGAACGTGACTCCTTCAACTTTTAGAATCACGATATCTCAGGAATGATAATTCTTAGAAAAAAAAGTATAAGGACCATTTTTGTAGATAATTTTAAGATCTATAATTTTTGTTTTGGCTACTTTTTTGATAAAACTTACCGTTTTCGAAAAAATCCTCAAATTTTGACCTTTGACCCCGAATAACTTTTAGCACATACGGGATCGATGGGGACTTTTGACATTTTATTTCTAATGGTACCTATACCTAAGGTGTCCACCAAAATTTAGCTCTATCGGATGTTTTTTAATTTGATCACTATTTTTATGTCTAATTTGACCGGACTATTTCCAAAAATGCAGAAAACGACGTCATCTTTCTTGCATACAAAGTAAACAATTTGCTAATAAATCGAAAGTAAAAACGAAAATAAACAATTTAATCACCTACATTCGAAGTTTTTTAGTAGTTACTGCGTCAGGTCGCTGACCTGTCACTGGCTAGTTATTTTCTTTTGTTTAGCCGTAAGTAAATAGTTTGTTAATTTGTGTCAGTAACTTTGTAGGTTTGTGTTGTATACCTACTTGATATTTCGAGACACAACCGCTGTCACAATAACCAGTAACTAGTGGGTACTTTGCCTAAGTCATATTGAAACAATTTGAACTACTTAATGCAGGTACAATTGAAAGTTGCCCCAATAATCACATAGGTATCTGTGCTGTGAAATATTTGTCATTCAGCTGCATATAGTCAGACTTTCATCTATACATACATTCATAGATATACATACATATTGCTGGGGAGTTTGTTGCGCCACTTCTTCTTCCCAGCGATAGCACTAGGAAGTGGTGAAGGGCGGGCGTTTTTGGGGGACTGTCTTTTGTAATTTTGACGTTCAAAAAGTGCTGATTCTCAGCCTAATTTGAATAAATGACTTTTGATTTTGATATAAATGAAATTAAAGTGTCTGTTTCTAATGTTAAAATAACAGCTTTATATTAAATACATATGAAAGTATATACGGTACTTATAATTAAAACGTAATATTTTTTTTTGTCTTTATGCCTATCTGTCAGTCTATCTGTTTGTTCCGACTAATTGTCCTAAACGGCTGGATCGATTTTGATGAAATTTGCTATGAGGATAATTTGAAACCTGGGGAATGACATAGGATATTTTATGGTCATACCTAGTCCAGGCTATGGTACGGAGCGAGAGTGCATGGGAAGCCGTCACCTACTTCTGCGAAGCAGTAATGCTCGCAAAGGAGGACGCGGAGCGCGTAAGGAAGAGGCAATCTCTGCGCCTTCACGCCCCTATTCGCCGCAGCAGACGCCCTGGACGACGGGAGTCACCAACCGACTCCCGGCCACCGTAGGCGCGGGCTTGCGGGCGGCGAGCAATGGGCAGCTCGCCACCCGGTAAGGGCCAGGCCCGGGTCAACGGCGCGCTGTGTTCCACGCGCGCTCCAAAGATATGTCAGCACGAACTGAAGGGGTCCGCTAGGGCCGATGCCTGGCAGGGCCGCGGGTTGTTCGAAAGAGATACCGCGGCCCGTGGCACAGGCAACTGTAGGAACACGGGTGGGTTTTAGTCAGTAAAAGTCTGACACGCCCTTCCGCTCCGCCGTGACCGCCCTGAGCGGGAGAAGTCATATGAAAAAAAAAAGGGTTGACCATAGAAATGTAAAAATCCTATATCCATGGGGTAGACGAACTTATACAGAAGAAATTAATGCAAATTAAGAATTATAAATGAACATTTATATATTTTATTTTTAGAAGAATATTTTCCTGGTTACCTAAAAAAACAGGAGTCAACCCTAATAAAATAGTTGCAAAATCCTGCAAAAATAAATGAACCAATAAACAAATATACGAAATTAAAGCTAAAAAAAAAACCTTTTAAAAAACAATACATAATCGAACGATACGTTTCGGATGAATTACGTTATCTGATTAGTGATTAAGTATTAGGATCCAATTAGTGTGATTAAAATCGTTTCCGCACGTTTCATTTCCACGTAAAAGTACATAATATGGAAACGAAATACATGTTCTGATAACAATTACGTGACTTGTTCTTTTTGTTTCCAGAAAGCGGAATTCAAAGCAGTTGATGAAAAGTGGTGGATCAGCACAACATAAGCACTCACCAGTGAAACACCCCCCCTATGTAACCCTGTCGCAGAGAAGGTATGCCTACAGGTTTTTCACTTACAGTGTCCTCCAAAAGTGAGTGGACATTTTTCCACTTCAGCTTTGATACAACACATTATGATTTAAAGTTTTAGTGATCCAACTGCTATAACGTTTCTATTGACTACCTATGAATTATCATACAAAATGATCAAGTTAATACATTATGAGTACCTGATTATTTTTTTATTTCAAATCATAATATGGCAGAAGTGGAAAAATGTCAAGTAGGTAACTTTTGGAGGCCACTGTACCTTAATACATGAAAAGTTACAGGTTTGGGTAAGGGTTTCTTCTAAAACCGTGAAATATAGATTACAAAACAATTATGTTAATTAAGTATGTCAAAACTTATTCAAAATTATTCAAAAAGATTAGTGCTTTTGCTAAATCAAAATTTTTAGGCGATACGATAAAAAATTCTACTAATAAAGTAAAAACCACTTGGAAAATTATTAATAATGAAACGGGAAAATCGGTTAAACAAGAAAAACTACTTGAGATTATGGTCGACAACAAATTAGTTAACAAAGCAGCTGACGTAGCTGAGGCATTTAATGAGTTTTTTGCCAACATACCGATAACTACGACTCGCTCCTTAAATTCGTCCTCGTCTAAAGCTGAAAACCTTTTGCACAGTAGTGTACCTAAATGTAGTCCCTTATTTAGTTTCGAACATGTAACCCCGCGTGATGTAGTTAATGTTTTTAATACACTTAAGTCTAAAAACACCGGTGATTATTGGGGCATCTCCACTAAACTTATAAGTAATATAATAGACATCGTAGCCCCCTATCTAGCTGTTACTTTTAATAAATGTGTTGATTTAGGAACTTTTCCTGACCTCATGAAGAGTAGTAAAGTCATACCATTATTTAAATCAGGTAATAAGAATGACGTTGGCAATTTCAGGCCTATTTCTATCTTACCTGCATTTAGCAAAATATTTGAAAAGTTAATACTCAAGCAGCTGCTAAGACATTTTAATTTAAATAGCCTCCTCCATAATGAGCAATATGGCTTTACAAAAGGTCGTTCAACTACAGATGCGGGTGTTGCTCTGTTGAGACACATATTTGACGCATGGGAGAAATCACAGAATGCTATTGGAGTTTTCTGTGATCTCTCCAAAGCCTTTGATTGCGTGCACCATGACACGCTTTTGCGTAAATTACGTCATTACGGTGTCCAAAACGAAGCTCTCAACGTAATTATTTCGTATTTACATAATAGGGTCCAATGTGTAGATGTTAATGGTGTGAAATCATCCGGGCTACCAGTTCAGTTAGGTGTTCCGCAAGGCTCAATACTGGGTCCATTCTTGTTCTTAGTTTACATTAATGATTTACCATTCCATTTGACGGGCATCTGTGATGTTGTACTGTTTGCAGATGATACCTCTCTTATTTTTAAAGTAGACAGGAATAGACAAGATTTTGACGACGTAAACAGTGCACTCTCAATAGTTACAGATTGGTTTACGTCAAATAACTTAGTTCTCAATGCCAAGAAAACCAAATGTGTAAAGTTCGCCTTACCGAATGTTAGAAACCTAGGACCCAACATCGTCCTAGATAAAGAGGTGCTTGAAACTGTAGGCTCGGCAATTTTTCTAGGACTAACAGTAGATGCCAAACTTCAGTGGGGACCTCATATATCAAGTCTAGCAGGAAGGCTCAGTTCGGCTGCCTACGCCGTCAGGAAAGTAAGACAATATACTGACGTTGATACAGCTCGTTTAGTCTATTTTAGTTATTTTCACAGCGTTATGTCCTACGGTATTCTGCTGTGGGGCAAAGCCGCTGATATACAAAATATATTTGTCCTTCAAAAGCGAGCTGTTCGAGCAATTTACCAGCTAGGTGCCAGAGTTTCTCTAAGAGATTTCTTTAAAGATATTGGTATTCTCACGGTTGCATCACAATTCATCCTTGCCAACATTTTATATATTAGGCAAAATTTACACTTGTACACTAAAAATAGTGATATTCACAGTGTTAACACTAGAAATAAGGACAAACTACGTGCCCCCTTTCACCGGCTTCATAAGGTTCATAACTCATTTGTTGGGCTTGGTATAACCTTTTATAACAAGATACCCTCTTCTTTTCTAGACTTGCCTTTTAATGCGTTTAAAGCTCAACTAAAATCCAACCTTTGTTCAAAGGCATACTATTCTATCAACGACTACTTAGACGATAAGAATAGTTGGTCACCCTAGTTTAACGCAAGACAATGTTTATGTTCCTTCTCCAGAATTAGCTTACTGCAGAACCCAGCAATGCATAAATGTGTAAGCTGTCACGCCCTTTATGCCTGGAGGCTTTTATTTGGGTAGTAAGTTTTTTTATTTACATTTTAATTAATTATGTTTTAGCTTGAGTACGTATAGTTTTTATTATATTTGTTGGTATATTGGCGTGGCTAGCTGACATATTATGGCAAATAATTAAATTTTATGTTCTGGTTTTTGTAATGTTAATTACCGAACATAAGTACCTAGTATTGTATACATTCAAGTATTTTTTTTAAATTGAACAGACAGCTGTGCTGCTGGGGAGTTTGTTGCGCCACTTCTTCTTCCCAGCAATAGCACTAGGAAGTGGTGAAGGGCGGGCGTTTTTGGGGGACTGTCTTTTGTAATTTTGACGTTCAAAAAGTGCTGATTCTCAGCCTAATTTGAATAAATGACTTTTGATTTTGATTTTGATTTTGATTATTTAATTAATCAATTGCGTTTGTATTGCTTTAGTGTGCGGTTTTTGTAATAATTGTATTGTCTTGTATGTAGACCTCGTTCATTGCGGTATTTGTAATAATAGTATTCTATATTAGGTGTCGTTCCTCCTTGTTTTTTCTCCTTGTTACTGATCTTACGTAACACACTATCAGTAGCAATGACTTTCATTTGACAGTTCAACCACATTCATTGCGTTATTCACGTTGTTGAGCAGACAAATTTTTCGAACATATGTAGCAATGGATTTGATTTTATCTGTTGAAATCATTCAGATTGTGGTTGTCAGTGTGTTACGCAATTAGGGTGCTGCATGGTTAGTTGACTATGTTCTTAAAGAAATAGGCTCCACAATTATGAACCATCAACCAAGCCCAACAATCCTGTAATAATGAAAACGAACTCTGATTAAAAAAGTGGGAAACACAGACAGACGGTAATAACGAAGATATTAAAGTCGATAGATGTAGGTGGTCATGTGGAAAATAACCAAGAACAGCTCCTTTGTATACGTATGTATTGAGTCTGTATGACGCAGCGTCTGGGCGCGATCGGGATACGAACACTGATGCTCCGGTGACTTTGGACGAGCGAGAATTTCAGCGGTTTTTGGCAGGAAGTTGGTATTCATAACTGTGTTTTTGTTGTATATATATGTATAGGTACCCCGTATTTTTGTATACCTTCATTGTGCACATAAAAACTCTGACTTTGAGGGGTTTTTTAAACGATGATTTAAGTTAAGTGACGTTTAAACGTCAAAAATTTATTGTTAATCAGTCGCTAATCACTACTTAACTTACTTGAGGTTAATTTTTGTCTTGCATTTGATCAGACTATGATTGAATTGTTGTTATTTATAGTTACGGAATACGAAAAAAATATTGTAGATAAGTTACTCAACTTAACAATTTTTTTTTCACAAATTAATAAAGAATTAGTTAGCGTCTAAAAGAGGCTGTTCTTCAAACCGCATTATTTTAAAACTTTTCGAGGTTCTTTCATCAAAACTGCAGTTTGAAACCGAACAATTAGCCTAGAAGCTTTTCTTTTAAGTGTCATGAAAACGATTAACACACCAACATCACTCAAGTCCACACTTACCGCAGTAGTGTAACAAATACTTGTAGTGAAGTCGGTTTTGTAATCTGTATATTGAGGTATGTTTAAGTTCAGCCAGTCGTTCACAGAAAACTGAAGCTATTTACATTGATGCAGCCAATTTTGTACTATTTGTTGTGGCGCATCACTGTGATTCGGTGCTAACTTTATCATTTATTTACCCAATGCTTGTTATTGTTACAAAATAGATATGTTTTTTAAAAAAATCCGTGTTTTTCACGGTATTATTTGAAGGCTCTAAGTTGTAATCATGGGTGTTAATTCGGTCGATACACAGTGTGATTCATGAGAACGACTGGACGATTCTAACTACCTCACACTGTACGGATACGTAGATAGATAGATTATGTACTTAGTCTATTGTGTGCTTAGTTATATTGATTCGACCAATTACTGCTGTAATAAGTAGAGTCATTGTGATGTCTTTTTTGGTTACGTTTTGTGTCTAATCAATAACAAATTATACTGAAGCGTGTTAATACTTTGGAAGCCATATTGTGACTTCTTCCCGCTTCTGCCCGCCACTTCGTTCGCGTGAAATTTCTTGTTCTTCCGACCTACCCCGTTGTATCGCATCACCTACTCGCGCTATCACTTTTTCGCATTTTCGCTTTGCGTTCTTCTTTAAAAATAAATGGCAGAACTTTTTTTTTTGTTTTTCACGGCTCCTAAGGGTTACAGCCTGATGTTTAATAGCCTATAGTTTTCCTAAAGAATTTGGCCATCACTTACAAAAAAATTATTAAAATCCGACTGGTAGGTAGTTCCAGAGATACAAACAACCAAACCAAACCAACCAAATTTATTGACCCTAACAAACATGCATCTTTAGAGAAGGAGGCGCTGTTTTGTGGCCATCGCTAATTAAAATATTATCGAATCCAAGCTTATTCTATATAATAAAGAATTGTGTATATGAACAGAACACTAATATTAGTATTGTGCATGTGTGTAAATGAGCGTCATTGGCGATTCGTGCAACTAGTTGCCGGCTGGCCACTTGAAATAAATTTATGATTATTTTGAAGCGTCGTGCCAACGCGTCGTTCAAAGAAGGATGGAGGGCCACGATGTAAGATAAAAGCTCCAATAGCTTGGATATGATAATCGTCACATAATCTTACATGCCAAACAATGTCTCGTGTGTTGCCAAATCTCGTTTTATGACACTGTTTACTAACGTTTGATGTCGGAAAATGTATTGATAGAGAAAACTTTCAAATAATTTTTTGCGATTATATTGTTTGAGAGCAGTGGTGAGCAGTGGTGGCCCAGTGGTAACGGTTGCGACTTACGAGTTGTAGGTCGCAGGTTCGAACGCTGGCGTTCGCGCGGTTCGAGGCGCTTTACTTTGTGTAAATTATTTCATCACCACTGCTCTTAAAACGGTAAACGAAAACACCGTGAGGAAACCGGCATGTCCTAGAACCAAAAGTTCGAAGACAATGTGACATCCGCCAACCCGCACGGCCCGCGTGGTGCATTACGGCTCACCACCTCTCACAGAGAGTAGGCCTGTGTCCCAACAGCAGTGGGGAACGCTATAAGCTGATAATGTATGTGTGTATATTGTTTGAATCGTGTTTTATTGCTAGTAGGCGAGCTTGTGCTGGACTTAGTACGTTAAAACAAATTTGTGAATAAGCAATTTCCATTTCAGTTTTCAGTCATAGTTTTTCACGATTGCTAAGTAATTCATACTACAAAAACTATTCAATCATGGACATTAAATGATGACAAACAAACAAAAGTGTATCACGTAATGAAATATCTTCATGAAAAATGCCTTCTCCATTTCCACGTTGTTCCTCACACATGAAAGATGCCCAGTATTGACGGTGCGCAATTCTGTTATAGTTTAACGACGAAGCTGACATTTTGCACATAAGGAGATCACCGCCGGATGCGCATGGAATACACTCTAATACCTACTCAAGATGGTGAAATTTTGTTGTGAAACTCTGAATCTTCATTAGATGATTATTTTATTGAAGGGCTTAAAAAATTCTAGTTTTTATCCCTTTGTGGATCTTGAGCGCTGAAAGTTGAAAATCCAACAGCGCGCTTGTATTTAGGTATTCTTAACATTAAAAAAATATTTATACGATACCTACGTGCTAACGATTGCAACGCAAGACTGTGTTTGTAATTAAAAACGCTTAAAATCTAGTCGCAATCTCATCTCAGCGACAAAAAAAAATTAGGGAAATTAGAGTTATTTTTGACAGATTAGCACTGAGATCAGACTGTGAATGTTCTTAAAATTACGTGAATTGCCCCTCTGATAGCCCACTTAGAATATTGTTAAAAACGTAAAAAAAACTCACATAAGTAGGCAATAATGTTACATAATATTTACCAAGTTACATACGTTGTAGTTTCTAGCTAATCTGAGTATAAAAATGCGACCTTATCAGCTGTTTATCAAAAGAGTAATTTGAAAGAGTTAGTCGCATAAAACAAATCGCATTGCTAGAATTTGTTACTAACAACTTTATTTTAGTTTATACCACCTACCTACCTGCTGAGGTTCTCCCACCTGGAAACGAGTTACCTTGGCTAACCTGGAAGTCTTTAAACAGACTGCGGACTCAGGTTGGTCGAAGCAAGGAAAAGTACTCCGAGGAGATTGAAAGACGAGTCCGGCTTGGAGTGCGAATACCAGTTCTATTTTATTATTTATTTATTACTGTAATTGCCCGTGAAGTGTGCCAGAATACCAGCGCTGCGACATTTATTTTTTAAATGTCGAAGCATCATGCCGAGATGGATGGAGCCTTTTGGCCTCGTATAGGACTTTCTGTTTCATTTTTCTTTTTGTTAGTACTTACTTTAAAAAAAATATAATTTGTTTTTTTACAAACGATGGGACCCATAATACTTGCGTGTCCTGTCTGCACATTACAGGAACGCTAGTGATGGCGCCAAACACGTAGCCGAATTCATGACACGCTAAGAAGAAGATTCAGTGGCTCCCCCACTAAATCTTCTCCTTAGCGTGTCATGAATTCGGTTACGTGTTTGGCCCTTATTGGTCCTTCTGCCGGCTCATTAGTATCTACACATTATATTATTACTAGCTTTTGCCCGCGGCTTAGCTCGCGTTAAGAAGTATAGTTTGACAAAGTTTCATACAAACTTTCATCCCCTATTTTATCCCCTTGGGGGTAGAATTGATCAAAAATCCTTTCTTAGCGGATGCCTACGTCATAACATCTATACCTGCATGCCAAATTTCAGCCCGATCCGTCCTGTGGTTTGGGCTGTGCGTTGATAGATCACTATGTCAGTCAGTCAGTCACCTTTGAGTTATATATATTTAGATAATTGTTGTGAAGTTGTCATTCGTGATGTTAATATGGTGTCTAATAATTAGCAATTTATTGTGGTCTCGGAACCTGTGTTTTAGTAGTGGATGTTTACCACACCCTAATTGCATAACACACTATTTTAATCTCAAGCTAAATCATTTTGAAGTATATTCCTGATCCATTGCTTCATATGTACGAACAATTTGTCTGCCCAACAACGTAAATAACGCAAGGAACTGTCAAAATGAAAGCCATTGCTATTTTTAGTTAGTGTGTTATACCCCATTGGATGAACTTGTAAATAAAAATTTCATTTGAATGGTAATAATGGAAACCACAGGCTCTGTTATCGGTAAACAACTATAGATGACCGTTTTTAGCTTAGTGAGTCACACACGATAAAGGAAAACATCGTGATAACCAGCATGTCTCAGAACTAAACATTTTAAGATATGTGAAATCTATCAACCGGCACTGGGGACGCGTGGTAGATTATAAGCCCAGTCCCTCTTGAAGAGAGGAGGCCTGTGTCAGGAGGAACATTAGGTACTTATAGGCTGATTATGCAGTGAATCACCGCTCGTACGTTATCATGGCGATGTTATCACGTTTTTCTTCGCAAATTTATCTGTCAGTAACAAATCAAACATTCTTAGTAAATAAGTAAAGGTATAAAACATCGTTGCATGTGCTTATCGCATACTACGTGACTATGTTTGAACGCTTACGCAATAGGAAATTTTACATCGTATAGAAAGTAATGATTTCTAATCTCATTGCCATTGTTATCTTATATGTTCGCCTGATGTACGAACCTTTGCTTTTTACTCAAATAAAAGTACATACATAAACTCACGCCTTGTTTCTATGAAGGGGTAGGTAGAAACTACAGAACGCCACCTGCTACGATTCTTACTTACTCCTTTTTCCTCGTTTACGTTCATACATCTGAGGGGCAATTCTCGTAATTTTCAGACCGTTCACAGTCTGATCTCAGTCTCAATCGGTCAAAAAATAATTCTAATTTCCCTACATTTTGACAAGTTTTTGACATTTGTTTGTCGCCGAGATGAGACTGCGACTAGATTTTGAACATTTTAAATTACGAGAATTGGCCTAAAGGTCATACACGCACGCCAATTGCGATTACTACGGCCCTGACCTTTCTGAAGAACATCACCAATAAGGTCACTATATATCCTCCTAGGGCGTCTCCTCCCGGTGTTTTCACTCACATCTGCCTTGTACCTAAGTGTTAAATAACTAGACAGACATTGGACTTGTTGTTTATTCATTACAATTTTGTAAATCACATCTTCTCTTATCCTGCCTCCCAGAACAAGTGTCAAAACAATCCCCCTTCCACAGATAATACAATCTCACATTAAAGAGTCGATTACACTTGTAACCGACTACAATCTACAACAGTAAATACCTTTAGTAACAGCCGCACGGGTCGATCGATCACTTTAAGCTACGCTTGCCGCGGTTGGTCCGTGGATGGGTGAACATCTTCACATACCAAGATCCCTCCGTGCCTCGGAAAGCACGTTAAGCCGTTGATCCCGGCTGTCATTCGTGGATCTTTGACAGTCGTTACGGGTCGTCAGAAGCCTGAAAGTCTGACAAACAGTCTTACCCAGGGGTATCGTATTACCCAGTAGCTGGGTTGTGGAGGTCAGATAGGCAGTCACTCCTTGTAAAATCCTGGTGTTCAGCTGCATCCAGTTAGACTTGAAGCCGACCCTAACATAGATGGCATGAGGCTAGGCAGATGATGAGTCGCCTTTCATTACATCCTCTCAACATGACCAAACCATCTAAGCATACTCTTTAAAATTTTTGGCAACTACAACTTCTTTCAATTAAAAGTATTTTCTTGATAATCTTTCTTGATAAAATTCATGTGCTAAGCGGTAAGCCTTCGCCTACTTATTATAAGTCTGCCTTGCCTTACAAGCGATGCATGCAGTTATTATGCCACATATTAAACGTTATATCAATTATAGCGTGTGTTTTATGGAAAATAGTGGACTGAGTTTTTTCATGTTATAAGTAAACGTAAGTACATGCCGACATGTTAACTGATGGAAGGTGGTTATAACAGGCTCATCATCTGCCTAGCATTTCTCAACTATGTTGGGGTCGGCTTCCAGTCCAACCGGATTCAGCTGAAATGCCAGTATTTTACATCGAGCGACTGCCTATCTGGCCTCCACAAACCACTTACTGGGTAATATGATACCCCTTGGTAAGACTGGTTGTAAGACTTTCGGGCTTCTGACGACCCGTAACGATTGTGAAAGACCCACGAATGACATCACAGCCTATTCATTTGAAATACCAAAGGATGGTAGGTATAATGCTAATAGGCCAATAAATTGTTTGTTCTTCTTCTTCTTCTTCTTGGCTACGGCTGGCCTATTTTTTTGGCCAAAGAATCAGCATCGTCATACAAAGTGGCAATGCTGCTAGCCTTCTGGGCACTTTTCCTGCTGACAGCTGCGATGCAGAAGAATGTTTAGATGTCCTATAATTCTTTACCTTTGTGTTATTTTACTTACATATTATTATTTTAAGTCTGTTAGCTTACATGTTATGTAAATATTATATTTAAAATTAATAAAAATGGGCTAGGTTAAAAACTCTTAAGCCCCTGTGGATTATATACGGCACCCTAATACCATTCCAAGCGGAATACAACAACGCTTCTTGGCGGAAGAATGGTATGGTGGCAATACTTCCTAGCACACTAGTCTTTCAACGTGTATTAATCTCATCATACAGACCGCCTTGCTCGACACAAGTATAGACCTTCATTTCCCTTTCACCATGCTTCCTCGCGCTTATTCAATCCAACTCAAACAACCAACATTTGCGATCTTCCCTTCGCAAGTGATCTGTCCATCTAGCTGCTTGTCCACCAATTCTTCGTCTGTATTCTCTTTAAATCTATACAAAAAAAATCCCTATAAAATCATTTGACTTTTATATGCATAAACAGATTCGTTTTCATATTTTTATTATATTCCTTCCTTTTTAATATGCAGTTGCTGCGATGATATTAGCAGTGGCTGTAAAATGATTTTCTTCTTTATTTAACGTAAGTAGCTTTGTGTACCTTTACCGTAATACATTAAGTAGGTACCAGAAAGACAGTCGCCAATTCCCAAACTACGCAACAAAATAATAAATACGTCAACAGGCGTAAACAAATACAAAACAAACCACAAATTCCTGGGAACATAAAACCGCGAACAAATCAGCGAAAAAATCCTCAGTTGCGGTGATATCGATAATTGAGTTGCGCCTGCGCCGTTATCAGTAACGTGTGTAACAATTAACTATGCTGTTAGAATTGACATGAGTTTTACCTTAACTTCTGTAGTTAAGGCGAATTTTGTGTAAGAAGTTATGCGTAAGCCCAGAATTTTATTTTGGATTTTTCAGCGTTATCCACCAATCACCTTGGAGAAATGCAGTTATTTTGATTGAAGAACCCCGATTGTAACCGTTTAATGAAAGTAAGTATGTAAGTTAAAATTTCAAGAGTTCACCTTTTGCCTCAACAAGGGTAACCACCTAATAATAATAATCGAGAGTACCTAGTTAGTACGACTTATCCATAGCGAACGGAAGACTGCATAATTCTGAATTACTACTCTACTTGAATCTTTATGTTGCAAACGTTACTGAAGTGGTCCATATCCCTCTCAGTAAAGACACACTTGACGAACGACAAAGAAGAAGCAGGGGCATGTATCTCAGATTACAGGTTACGTGACTTTCAACCAAGCAATAAAATCCAAGCATCCTATTGGTGGTTGTATGATTAGGTAACTATTAGAAGTACACTCCAAATGCTCCAGGTCAATGACGAGAAGCAGCCTACCAGGGCGAAAGGTCAGGCTCTACGGTCATAAGCCTATATGCCGAGCGAAGTGATTACCGTCATTATGTCCTTATTTGGAGGTGTATGTTGAATAGAATAGTGCTATAGGCTTAGTTAGTTGATTGATGATCGTTATTACAAAGAGTGGTTGGGAATTATACCTACCTATTTGGTCATAGCTGTGGCCTGTTTTAGTATCTACGTTGACTAAATACTTTGATTAATTTTCTGTTTCAATGAGTTTCAGTTTTATTTTGCTATCCCATTCTGTCCCGCTATTTGGGCAAACGCCTCCCTCAACGCCTTCCAAGAAATCTTTTCCCGCGCTTCCTACCTCAACCAGATCTCGCAGTACGCGTCCAGGTCGTCTCGCAATCTCTTTCTGAGCCGGCTTCGGCGGCGCTGTCCGGTTTCAGGCACCCATTGTGTACATGCGGCTGATGTGACCCGTTTTTCAATTACCTACTTCAAATTACTGTGGTATTTTATAGAAACTTTCACGTCTTCCTCCTTTATAAAGTTAACCCCCAGGTTATCCAAGCCTTGGACCTGTTTGAGCAAGATTTCTATGACTTGTTGTTATTTTGTTAATTTCTTAATTTATGGTCAGCCGATCACAGTAGTTAACATGAGTTTCACAGTCTGCTAGCTAATGTGTCTGTTGTCGCCTTTCAGAAACCACCCGGTTTCCCGATTCGATCTGAAAGCTTGTTAGAGCAAATTTAAACATTATTTGGAGGGCAATTATTGGCGGATTAAACAAGACATCACAAATGGCAAAATTCAAAGTTAATTAACTTAACCGATACAACCGATTCATTACATTTCACTGATGAATACAATCACAAACGAAGTAAATCCGACATCGTTTAAGTACATAAACATTGGAGAGTGTCGGCGTTTCACCGTTGTCGGCATAACGCGATCTAATTCGAAAGCGATACGCCTTTCACCTTCCGACCGCGTGCGTTATGACTCGAACTGAATACTTACGTGCGGTGAAGCGATGCGTTGGCGACGGGATCAGGGTTTGGGAGAGAAATAATTATTAACATAATTATGTTTCATTAAATAGACTGCTGCTCTCAGAGCGGTAAAGGGAAACATCGTGAGGAAACGGGCATGTCTTAGAACCAAAAATTCGAAGACATGTGACATCTACCAACACGCACTGGACTCGCGCAGCAGATTACAGCCCACTCCCTCTCACAGAGAGGAGGATGTGTCCCAGCAGTGGGAACATTAGGCATAGGCTGATTATGCATTATGTAAATAGGTAGATAAGTGGATGACCAAGAAAGAACAGCGTAATCAAGACCTGGATGAGACTCGCACAGTATAGGGAAGCATGGCACCAAGGAGGAGACCTTCATAATTATCAGTGGGTGGAACACGGTAATCAATGATAATAATAATTTAGAGCAAATATTTTTTTATTTGATGATAATTAATTATTTACCTCTAATACCTAGTGTTTCCGTCAATTAAGTCGAAGGAACCGGGAAGTATGGCAGAATTTCTCTTCCCTTTTTGTTTTCCCACTACTGGGTATAGGTACCCAGGTGATTCCGGGCTGAAATGATGATGATGATGAAGAGGATTCTAAGTTCAGCAACGATAGTAGTAGATGAGGATAAGAAGGGATGTAAAAAATGTTGGTTTTAAAAGGTTGATTGGCAAAAGATATTTTAAGAAATTGTTGACTGACAATATGTTAGTTCTAATTTAGGAATGGATCCGCTTGACAGCTGAGAACACAATTGGTGTGACAGTCATTTTTCGCCGATGACTGTATGTAGGTAGAACTAGTGACTATTCCGTTCATTTATAGAATTTGGGTTAGTTATGAATCAATTCAACGGTTATCAATAT
This sequence comes from Apamea crenata, assembly GCA_949629185.1. Taxonomy (NCBI): domain Eukaryota; kingdom Metazoa; phylum Arthropoda; class Insecta; order Lepidoptera; family Noctuidae; genus Apamea; species Apamea crenata. Next base: position 7,259,693 of record OX451356.1, on the reverse strand, counting down.
AATCAATCAGGGTTTCCCACACTACTGCTCTGCTTGCAACTTATGCTGAATAATAAGAGTATGATGCATTGTTTTACTTTCACTTTCAGATCAAGAAAATGTTTTGTTTGAACACTTTGATTTCGATTTGTGTAGCTGTCTTTGCTGGTCATAATACACACTCGTAATTTTCCATTCTAATGCAAAACTTTTCTTTATTCCAGGCGACAAATCGGACGAGTTCCACTCACTTCAGCATTTTATTGCGTAAAAATTATGAGCTAGATGCTAAATATCCCTTATTATGCCACTTTAGGCTGTCTGTCGGTTCTACCTTTCTTTTTTACATCGATCCGCTTTAGTACAGTTATATCCACTTTTTCTTTCTTCTGTTTACATTGCCAATCCCGGAAGATTTTCAGCCCCGAATTCGAAACAGCTGCCAGCCAACCATCAATATAAGATGAACAATATTAGCAATGGAATATTTAAAGTGTTCTAATAATATATAGCGATGGAGCGTAAAGCGCTAATAAATCTGATGCAGGAAGCGTGGGCCGATCAACGTAAGAAGCAATAACTGGACTGAGCTCCAACGGAACTTATGTAGGTACGTAACGTTATTAACTATAACAATGCAGATGGTTTCTAGGAAGTAGGAACAGTTTTTGGGCTAAGTGAGTCATTAGTTGATGCTGATAGCATTAGAGACGAATAAAATTATTACCTAAGTACAGTTTATTGTTGAATTAATTAATAATTTGTGAACAGCGGGATAATTGCGTGACCGACTATCAGCAGCAATGGCTTTCATTTTGCCAGTTCAACAACAGTCATTGCGTTATTGATGTTGTTTCGCAGTCAAATTTTTCGAGCATATGAAGCAATGGATTAGCAATATCCTTCAAAATTATTCAGATTATGATTGATAGTGTGTTATGCGATTAGGGTGCCGATTTATCTGTAAGCGAAGCTTTTGGTTAATGATGATCAAGAAGTTTAAATACCAGTAATATATTCTCCCGAATCGTTTAGAGGAATGAAACTAGATACCTACCTATTTACAAAAGCAATAACGTACTAAAGAACATACAAGTCCTATTAAATAGAGGAAATAAACTCCGAGCAGACTGAGCAATAACTAAGAATATCAATAGGCTGACAGAGACAATAAGAAAACTTAAAGCCAAGTACTAAACAATTATTTATGGTATGTTTTTAGCGCTGCGCAGGCGCTTCCGTAAATACGTTCATAGAATCCATACTCGTATGTACGTTAGAAGTACATCGTCTAATTATAACCTGATGTTTGACTTTGACGTCGGTCTCGATGTAACTCATTGTTAGAATATGACACGATTTGTTGGAAATTCGCGTAGGCAGATCCGACGCGTGGAAATTCAATTGACAAGGTCGAAGCACTCGAACGTGAGGTTATAACTCACTCAGGTTTAATGAAAGGGTTTAAAAATAATATAGGTACAATTAAAATGAAACAAATAAATGAACAAAGTGACGAAGATGCATTCGAAAAGACGATAGAGCCAGATCGGAATGAAATGAAAAACACTGCACGTAAAAGAAAAAACAAAAATAGAAAGGATATGGCTCGATGGTCGTTAAAACATTACTTTTATGGCGTGCAGAGACAAGTACATAGAATACCTACAAAAAACAACAACAAGTCCAAAGCTTCTCACCGACAGCGCCACGTTAGAACACCTTGTACCATGGCCGCTATTAGACACACAAATCATTCAGACAAACATTATGTGGATGTTTACGAACAATCATCTGTAGACTACACAAATATCTTTTCCTGAAAATTTTACCTTGCAGAACTATGCCACTACGTCATCTAACCAATCTTCTGAAACTTTATGAATGCCAACTTTATTGAAATTGAATTTTATTTAGATGTACCTAGTTGGATTGGATATTAACCTTATGCAACGGGATGACTCGATACAAAGCCCTTCTTTTCGCATATGAGGTTTCTTTTAGAGGACATAGCCTGATTAGATCGAAGATAGGATACTCTGAATAGAACAATATGTAGCTCTTTAAAAATGTCGACATAAGATAGGTGGACATTGATACATTAAAACATTTTTTTCATTTTTGTTTGCGTTCTACTCATCAGTCATACATAGATAAATTTTAGCTGGAGTTAAATATTTTGTTATATATTACCAGACAGTTTGATAGACTACAGTGCGTAATAGAAGCAAAAATAAACTTTATAGGTGTGTTTATTTATGTGATTACTGCTCGCTTAGTAGGAAAACTCCGCAGCAACGTCGGGTGATCTTATAGCAATATTTTCCGATTTATACGCAGTTTTAATTTTATCAGATTTTAATGTCGTTGAATTTAAGGTGACGTCAATCGATAAAGAGCACATGTTGGACGAAACTAATTACGATTTCGCAGTTATTAATGAACGTCGCAAGTTTAATCGATGATATTGGGACACTAAAGCGTCTGATGACCTACAAAACGTTAGTTTATTGGCTATTGCTACTAATCGCTGTTTATTATGTTGTGCAATGCGTCTCTATTATTAAGGGAACTGGGTTTTGTTGATGAGCTTTAGCTGTATTTGCATGGTGAGTTACCTAAGTGTTTATTAGCTTTTGTTGGAGAAAATTCAGTTGTTGAGTACCAGCCGATCTATTCTGTAAAAATCTCACCGTGAAAACTTGAAGTGAGTTTAGAGTGAGCTGTCATTCCATCTGCCGATCGATTCTGTAAAAATCTCACCGTGAAAAGTTAGCACTTCACCTAACTTTTCACGGCTTAGAGTGAGCTGTTAATAGTGTCAATCATTAGTTGGAATGACAGCTCACTCCACACTCACTTCACCTAAGTTTTATAGATATGGTTACAGAATCGCACTGCTGATGCTAGGGATTGACACTATTAACAGCTCACTTCACCTAAGTTTTCACAGAGAGGTTTTTACAGAAGATTTGGTTTTGGAAGTGAAATGATAAATAAGTAGCATCTTTAGCTGTATTATCTTTCTATGTTAACTAAGAAACCAGAGGGCCATTCTCGTAATTTTAAGGTCGTCCACAGTCTTATCTCAGTCTAAAACTGTCAAAAATACCTCTGATTTCCCTACATTTCTGACATAATATATGCTTGTCGTCGAGATGAAACTGCGACTAGATTTTGAACGTTTTAAATTACGAATGAGAATTCGCCTTCTGAAGTCTTGGAATAAAAGCTGTTTCCATAAGCTTTCCACAGTTAACTGAACTCCCAACAATCACCCAATCTGCCTTTATAAATTCATAATATTAATATTTATAAACAATTTCTCTCAATAATTGTGAGTTGTTTACAAGTAATAAAACTAGGCCCTTAGAATCAAATGAGGTGTGATATAGTAAGGAGCGAGCATCGACTGACTGAGTGAAAGTCCACTTTCTTGCCGCCTTGTCTCAGTTGCCGATGATAAACGAACTTACTTCTGCTGGAAGAGACGTTTAGATATTGTGACCAATTGTTAAGTGCGTCGGTTGACTTTTGTTGGGATCTTTAGAAAATTTAGTTTACGCTAAAAGTCTACTCAAATGTCATCTAATTGCATGCAATTTGAGTATCTTCTGACGATTGAAAATTTTAAATAAGCTATTGAATCGCAGCTGAAGATCTTGACTTCTTTCCTTAATGCTTCATAGTGTTGTTATAAATGAAACATAAGTTCCCTGATCTTTATTTTCCATGAAAACAATGTGTTTAATTTTTTTCCCATTCTTTTAATGCTTACCCAGTTAATTAACAATAAATACAACATCTAGCGGTTCTAGCCCCGTGTAGTTCACTATAATTGAGCAAAACTCGTGTGACGGTTTTCCCTACGACACTGTACTCTGTAGGTTAATGTATTGTCGCTTTCTTACCTGCGTCCACGCATCTCTAATTGTAAGACTTCACCCACTAATTTAAATCTCCTACGTATTGGTTTTAGAAAATGTTAAACCAATTCTAGTCCGGCGTAATTGCTATGTTTCACTTGTATGACCGGTGTTTTAATTAGTTAGAGAAAACTTTAATGTTTTTGATACGTTTATTTAAGTCATTTAAATTTCTTGGTAATGTTTGCAGTTGATACAGACGTAACGGCTGGTGTTTCAATTTTCAATACAAAAGGAATATAAAACAACACTGGACCATTTAAATGACAGATTGATAGGTGCGACCCGAAATAATAAAGTGCTGAGTTGATTGGTAAATTATTCGGCAACAATACCCATCAACGCAAAAGAGATGTCATTGCCGAAAATAGTATTGATCTGGTAAATTCACAAACAATAAATTAACAAAACTGAGGTCTCTCCGTCGATTGAAGTCCAACAATCATTGGCATGGATTCAAGTACGTACGTACGATGTACTAAATATTTACCTGTCTGCACATATTCGGTGTGAGTCAGCTGAATTACGTGATTACCACGCCTCGTTCGATCGCTTACTGATTCGTTGCTTCTTTATTTAGACGGGTGCTAATGCGAGCAGTACTTTTTTTCTGATAGCTGTTTATAATTAGAGTGCTGGTGTTTGGCATACATTTCATTGAATTCGTCACGTTGGCGGGAGTCGAGAATGTTTACAAATCGTGGACAGGTTGCCAGGCTATTAATTTTTCACCTTTGTATGTCTTCCCTATCATCGGACGTCGTTTGCTTTCAACGTTTGGTTTAGATTTGACATTGTGAACATGCAGTGGGACTTTACATACCTACTCTAAACAAATGACAAATTGTAGTTTGACATAATTCATATTTTCACCTCTTTCTGTAACCGTTCTTTGCTTACGTTTATTTTTACAGATAAATCTAGTGTTTGGGAGTGTTGTTTGACCCCATTCTTATTACAAGGACTTGTGAAAAAAAAAATGTTTTTCATTTGTTTTCTCATCCAAAGTTCGTTTCCCTTTATCCGGATTTCTCGGTGATAGCTTGTAAATAGAACAGAAGGATGGATGTGAAGGATTAGAGGAGGAATCGATGGACAATGAGGTTATGAGCCGTGGGCCCGAATAGCTCATGCGTCACTGTGTGCGAACTCGTTGAGAGATACAAGTTGGGTTAGTTCTTATAAATATAACAGACTGTGAAATGGATACTAAACTAATTGAATATGATTAATACAGAAAATAAATCGTCTCATATTTATTTGTATTCACAAAGAGAAAACTTTAATAAGATCATCTAAAATTAGAAATAGAGTAAACTCCCAAACCCTGTCTTTTAGAACGTTATTTATATGTTCCAAATCTATCGTGCTACTTACAGATTTAAAGAGATCGGACGGAAGTGTTCGGAGTTCCTCGTAGTTCAGTATTCGATCATCTATCGTTAAGAATTTGCAAAGTGTCTGTGTGGGTTAGTCACGTTTATATAGGTATAAAGTTGAATTACTGTGTATGTATCAACTGTTGAAGACGCGTTGTAATAAGGTCGCGGACGCGGCTGCGTGGCGCCGCGGGTCGACGCCCCCTCCTACTAAGTGAATTATATTGTAATCTTTACATATTTATTATTTTGATCATGATTGTATGGTTGTAGAATGTTAATACAGGTCATGTAATAAGTCCTGGGCTGTCCTGGACTGGTTTCTATGCCCTGTTCGTTTTGAATTCTGCTTATTAATTCAGTAAACGCGTTTGGGTCACATTAAGGTCCAGAACGTTTCATTGGTGCAATAAAGCTTCGAAAAATCGAGTTTTACAAAGACTCTCGTTTAGTATGAAAGCTAATACATGTGTCTGACCTTGTAAATAGTCTTGTATCTAAGCTTTGTAGCAAATATCAACAGATGCACCGGCACGCATGCTCTGGGAGGAAAATTTCGTTAACGATACATCTATTTTTTCACATGCTCTGATTAAAACGTCTCTCAACGACCTAGTCTGACCGACGGGACATAAATAATCATATTAAAATAACCCGTCTTCCGTCGATTAGAGGTGAGAAATAATTTCGCCCACATTATGTCTTCACAATCATTTGCCGACTGATGTATGGCCAGCCAACTGGAGAACAGTAGCTTTCATATGTTACACGCTCGTTACATATTTTTCTTAATAATTATAAGTCTTTATAACTATCGGATTGATTAATCTGGAATCGAAAGTCGTGTTTCATCTAGAAAAGTAATTAACGCAGTTTGTTTTGCATTCCATTCTTATGCAACAATGTAAAAGTTCGAGAATATGAGTTTGCAATTTTTGACCATAAAAATAAATAAATACAACTTCCTGACTGACGTACGCAATACAAATTGGCAACAATAAATTCCTATAAATTAAATAACAGCTTACATAACATCGAAATATGGGACAAAAGACAATCGTATAACTATTTGCTTATTCAAAACTAGGCGTGATCGGCCATTGTTATTCTTGGTGTATTGCAGGCTGCTTGCAAATGACATCTTCGTAATCACAAATTGGGTTCCATGACCTGCATGTGTGGAACCCCACTTCCGGCGACGAGGCGCGTGCGCCGCGCCGTCGAGATCACTTCCGGCCCGCCACTTGCGCGCGCGCCACTGATAATGATAAGAAACTGGGGCACCTACGAGTGAGTGGTGTTACCTGTTCATTTATTGGTGTTTGTATTTTTTTTGCGACATGCGAAGACATGTTGGCACCTAGCGACTGTTGGATGTTTTATTTTAGTTTACACGTGTTGATTTTATTTTTGCAGAATGAGCTGAACTATTTGCTTTTGCTAGTCTGCATTGATTAGATACGTCAATCTACTCCAGGTAATATTAATTATACTTAACTTTATCTCCCAATGACGCACAAAATGACAAACATAACACCTTTTTCGGTTAGGGGTCATGGGTACCTCCAAAGTTCAGTTTTTTCGTTTCTATTTAATTCAAAACATTATGACTTCTACGTATGACTTGCGCAGGTATCTCGTGCATGACACTCGTGATTATCGACAACATCCTGGAATCATCGAGTTCATGCTAAAGGTATGAGTCATTGGGAAGCGAGCCTTACAGTAATGACTAATGATGACTGAGGAGCATCGGTGACTACGGTGAGTAACTCACAATTTGGGTTACGCAGTGTGTGCTACAGTTTTTTTGTATTTATTTCCTTTTTTTCCGAATGAAAGTAGATTTTGTGGTATTTTCTAGGTGTCAAATTACTGTTTGCTCCCACGAAAAAATTGTTACTGTCTTATTACAAAATGAGTTCTAACTTTAGACCTAGCCCAAACCTGCGAGACAAAGTATTTTTTTTTAAACTTTATCCCGACAAACGTAAAATTCTTGATGTGAAATTGACGTCAGTTTTTGTGAAAAGAACTCTAGCAATGTCGGAATATAACGAAATTGAAAAATGGCTCGATAGTTTAAATCTGTCTCTAAAGTTGAACATTGTTTTGTAATAAGGCCGTTAGTGTCGTAAAAAGTATCTTAATTTGACAGGACTAAACTAATATTTATCTTCTGTCCTTTTCTTAATGAAATATAAAGAAAAAGATGCACTGAACTTCAGTTTAGTTTAGTTTGTGAACAGGGGAATCGGCGCCATTATCAGTCCTACTAATTAGTCACACAAAAATAATAGATAATTCATATTTTCCGGGTCTTCCCCTCATTGTTTGATTTTCCGTGTAATATGTAGAGCGTTGTTATCTTAAAATGTTTAACTTCCTGTATAGTGGGTCCACATAAGTATGTTAAAACAAATTAAAGAACAAATCGTCCATAAAATTGGCGTACGAGGAAAAACTAGTTGAAATTCTGTTATCGGTAATTAAAAAATATGGTATAACAGCTATGTCAAAACTTATCTACCATACGAAAGGAAGGGTGTTTCAGGACCTCCAGGCTGAGGAGGCAGTTAGTAAACACTGGTGTTTTTACCTAGCACAGGAGTCAGGGCCACTTTGTTTGTACACGTGTTTTATGCTAATAAAGTATATAGGTATTCATTTAAAAATGAGGAAAAAAAATATTATGGTTGCAGTTTTGACTCAGCAGTAGGGAAAATAAGATTTATAGGTAATAAAATAATGATGATGATGACATGATCAAAAAAATACTATTATTGCAGTTATTATTCCGAAGATGAATAATTATCGAAGGTAGCTCTATAAAATATAATTAAATATCGCAACTTGTCTAGTCACATAAATCTCGATTTCGCGACCAAAAAATCGAACACGCTAATTGAGGAAGTAAACGATCCGACCAACTTACTAATGTACGAATTCGATAAGTTTGGAAAAGCATTTAAAATTATTCTGGATAGTTTTAAATCATCATTGTCATCATTTCAGCGGAAAATCGTTCACTGCTGATCCCCCCAAGCGTTGCCACATCGACCGGTCCTATTCTTCTCGCATCCAGCGGATACGCGTGACCTTTGTCAGCACTTGCTTGCCGAGATTTCTAATCCATTGCCTCATATGTTGGAAAAATTTGTCTGCTCAACAACGTAAATAACGCAATGCATGTTGTTGAACTGTCAAAATGAAACCCATTGCTACTGATAGTGTGTTATACAACTACTCCGCAGGTCAGTTTTCAATCCTTTTAAATAATTTGTATACGCAGTCGACCACGAAGGTGAATTTACCCATCTATCTTACTGTCAATTTATTATCGCTAGGCTGCGGTTCTCACCGTGTGGAGTAGGCCTAACATACTTGTCTAGACATTTTCAAAGACTTTCAACTGGCCTAGACCACACCTAAACTATTCAGTTAGTTCAGATCTTCATTATAATTGAAGTAGATAAAGTACTTTTGTATTCATGAAAAGTAGAATGGGCACTTAGTTTAGTGAAGGAGAAATCTGGGAGCCTAGTAGGTTAAGTCAAGGAAATTACTTGTTTATCAATTTGACTAAATTGTCCGTATATTAAAATCACAACTAATTTTTTGACAGTTGTTGACAAGTTGACGTAGTGTGTCAAATTGATAGATGATTTATTTCCCTCGTTATTTCAGCCGAAAGGCGTCCACTGCTGGACATAGGCCTCCCCAAGCACCTCCGTTTTGACCGGTTCGGTGCTTCCTGCATCCAGTAGATTCCTGCGGCCTTTACAAGGTCATCGGTCTACCTTGTGGGAGGCCTTGCTACGCTACCATCTTCCGGTGCGCGGTCGCCACTCCAGAACCTTTCAGCCCCATCGGTCATCTGTTCTGCGAGCAATTTGCCTTGCCCACTGCCGCTTAAGTTTGTTTTTATAATTTATTTCCCTGGCTGAACATTATTATTAGGTTAGACACACTAGCAGCTAATTAGCTGATGCGTGTGTATCAAATATCTTGGAGATATTTAATCAGTCCAGTCAATTCTTGAAGCAGTTCAGTGTGAGAGTTGTCACAACATTATCCGGGACGACAAGACCACGTCGACTGCGATACGCTGACTTGATGGATGTATCTTCATTAAATGGCTCGCAATTCTTGGTGTAAAACTCTGCACCTTTTATTTTCAGTACTTTTGGAAAAAGAAACTAGGAAATCCTATTTTTCTGAGATCTAAGATGGTATGATTTAAGTAAAATACCATTACACATTACAGTTAGGAAATGAATGGTACAAAGGAGTATGACGCAGGTATTGAGAAAATTACAAAAAGATAACGACATTTACATGCGCACATCCGGCTTAACTTATGAAAAACAGATGCTAATTCGGGACATTGCCAAGCGTTTGGTTGACTCTTCACGTGACCAGAAGGCTGGCCAATTTAGCCCAAAGAATCAGCATTGCCATCCAACGTGGTAATGCTGCCTTTTGCCTTTTGGGTACTTATCCCATTGATAGCGATGCGGACGAATTTTTTGATGCCCAATGGGCTCCTGACTTTTTCTTTATTTTTTAGTGTTAGCTTGTAAAAATAGTACACAATATCTTAATAATATATTATAATCGTAACGTTAAAAAAGAAAAAAAAATCAAATTAATTCTCTAAGGGCTGATTTTACCAAAGTCAGATATCTTTTATCCGTGGAATAAAATTGACGTCTGACAGTTCTAGTATGGAAAAACAGTCAAAAATTTACAATTTATTCTCAGGATAAGAATTATTCTAGGTATAAGGTATAAGTTTGGTGAAATTCCCCCTAAGTAGATATTGAAATATTGTTTACTTGGTGTTACAAAATTTCCGCCGTTTCTGACTAGATAGATAATTATAATTATCTGTCTGATAAAAGAGTTAAGTAAGGTAGGTATATAATCTTCTTACTTAATCCATAAGTTCATAGTTACGATAAAATTGATACGCAGGTTTCGAAAAAGTTTACCCAAGATGAGTAGGTAAATGATGGGGATGGGTGATCTTTTGTTTATTTTAATTTTGTATGTTTCGAATAGTGTCTTTAGTTTAGTTTGTGATATTCCTGTGCGAGTCCTAATAAATACTTTTTCAATCTTTGATTTCACTTGAAAACAAACTGTCGAAGATTGATTATGACTGTAAATGACAGAATATAATATAGGTAAGTAATCGTCCAATAGGAACCATCCGCAAATACCCTGAGGTTCCTGTACCACTTCACGAGGATACACCCGTGACATCGGGACGTACCTACCCCTACCGACATAAGTAGCTACAGCCTTATTGTAACCAACATTTATTTCTGTACCGACTACGTCATTGTCATGTAACGAAACAAATTGACTTCATTCTATTCTTAGTACGTCATAAGTTTGCAAGTAAAACACGTAAAACCGTGGGCGTCATTCTCGTTACGTAAAGGATCTTACGTCGAACAGTCGTTCTTAGTAAAGGGATATGTTCTCCGAAACCTCGCTACCTAAATGAAAATCGATTTTCCTCGAGCGATTTTTGTCGGTAACAAGATTGTTAAGTTATAGATAATAATTTATTTGCGTAAGTATTTTTATGAGTTGGTTTTCCTTGACATACGCGTTTACTATGTTATGGGTAGCAGGTAAGTTTTGGGTGTGCTATAAATATTGAATGACACGGTCGCTCGGCGAAACTGTTGTTTATCTACCTACATATGCCATAGGTTCTCAACGGCGATAACGCCCCCTTTTTGAAGCGCGTTGGGTGTTTGGGACTTTCAAGGGGGCAGTAGAAAACCCAGAGCAAATTATATATCCTATTTTACCACTAAGGGCTGATTTTTCCAACGCCAAATCGTTTTACCCGAGGAATCATTTTGAATTTTTGACAGTTCTTCAATACAAAAACTGTCAGACGTCAATTTTATTCCACGAATTAAAATTATCTGTCTATTATCTACCTATCTATAATATTACACGTTTAAATATAATCGTGGTTATTTTAGATTCGCGACAGATGGTAAGGTAAGTAAATAAAACGGGGGGCTCTAGAAAAAAAATATATTTTCAAAGTGGGCGGTGGGTGGTAGTAGTATTAGTGGCGGTGGAAATACGGTTGGGAACCTATGAACTATACTAATATTATAAAGAGGTAAAATTTGTGAGTTTTTATGTAGGGCACAATCTGCGCAACTACTGATCCGATTCCGAAAATTCTTTCACTAATGGAAAGTTATTTAGTTAGTTATTGCCTCCCATGGGATGTATTTTATGTAAGAATAAGAAATTTCACGCGGACGAACTCGCGGGCTGAAACTAGGAGTTGAATAAAGTTTTAGGTGCTATTAAGTAGAGCACTCGATTATTAAATGTATTTATGATTTAAAAAAAAGAGGCAAGGATTGATTGTGATTCTGCAAAATCATGAACTATGAACTTTTTTTTGGGTTATTTATTACTAATGTAAATAGTTGATTACTTGTAGTTGGTCCTTACCAAGAAATACTGGAGTTCCCGGTAGAAAATTTTCCAGTTTTCCTTAGTTTATACGGATCGTAAATTTTCTAGTCATGAATTACCCCCAGGCCTACTACGAACTGAACTTTATGGAAACGACACATTTATAAATATTGAGAGTTTTTTGAGGAAAATACTTCCATTTTCCTTGGTTTTAAACTCCCTAGTTGTAATAATGTTGGAAAGTAGTTGCAAAATAAGTATAATCAGCCTTATATTCCCACTGCTGGGACACAGGCCTCCTCTCTTCGAGAGGGAGCGTGCTATAATCTACCACGCGGGCCCAGTGCGGGTTGGTAGATGTCACATGTCTTTGAATGAATCTTTAGTTCTAGGATATGCCGTTTCCTCACAATGTTTTCCTTCACCGCTTTGAGAGCAGCGGTGATGAAATTATTCACATAAAAGCCTGCCTTGGTCGTAAGTCGGGGCCATTACAATTGGGCCACCCCTGCTCTAACCACGGAAAGTAGTTGCCCAGTATTGGAAAAAAATACTATAATAACATTAATGAATCGTGTGCATTATTAGTGAGCATATCAAGGATCGTGCTTTCGTCACGCGTCGGTCGATTGAGTCATTGCTTGTCGAGTTCGCTTTAACTGTGTCAGCGCGGCCGTCGCGGAATAGAATCAAGGCTGCACGATATGGATCGGTACGCCGTAAAACACCTGTGTACGCCATCTTGGATCATTTTTTGGGGGTTTTTGACATGACTTTACATCACGGTTATATTTCCCGAGGATAGGCAGAGGTGTAAAAATACACCCACATTTCGCCAGTTGACTTAATAGAGGAAGTTTCTACTGGTATTCCCATTGACAGGAAACAAGTCAGGATGTTGAGGATTTCTAGAAGAAAACAAAGAAATGTTTTTTGAGAGTATATTTACTTAGTCGCAAAATGTTAAGATTTATTACTTATTTTGTAAAAAAATTCTTACGATTGACAGATGTTTTTATTTACCTACCTATTTTTGCCTTTTAAGGTGCCTGATGTTAATGACAACAATAACAAATGCTATCCAAAACACAGGATAATTTTAGGGTTTAAACTGTTCTGCAACTATTGTGTGTACCTAACTTACAATTGTAAATTACAATTACAATACAATTATTGAACTTACAATTGAAGGTTGTAGTTATTAAGTTATTTTTGTTTTTTATATTTTTATTTTTGTGACTAATAATGTAATGAATAAGTTTAATTTAATTTATTTTATTTTATTTTATATTTTATTTTATTGTCTTGTATGTTTGTATTGTTATTGAAATTGTGTGCCTAATAATTAGTATGAGTCTCTTGTTGCTTGATTAATAAATAATAATAATAATAACACTGTTTGTGAGAGAGTGTTATGCGAAAAAAACCCTCTTGATATTTTTCTATTGTTACTTGAAATGAAGTATTTACTTTGTTTCTTATATCCTGTGGGTGTTTCCTCCTAATTACATAGTTGTGTTTCCCATTAGTGCAACCAACTGTACACTGATAACAATGTATTGTGATAATCTTGTTTTGATAAGGGTTGCATAAGACGGCTTACAGTCCAGAGTATGCTGAAATGCTCCATATTATGGTTGTGACCATATATAAAATTATTTATATTTTGTCTTTAGGTATGTATATATATTTATATTTAAAAAAAAAACTCTGTCATAATAACATAACAAGTCTTAGTATTTACTTTATTCGGAAGGCTGTTAGTTATTTAAATATACCAAAAATATACATAGAAATCATTTCGAATAAAGTGTAAGTTGTTCTGAAAAAAAATTAGGGTTAAGTCTTTTTCTTTTCATATCAGTGGTACTCTTCCTTATTGTTTTTTTTTTATGAATACCAACCTAGTGTATATTTATACTGCTACTAGACTGCTGTTGTGCTGCTGCTGTGCCGGTCGAAGTAGAGGTCCTTGGGGGATTCCTATGTCCTGCAGTGGACGTCTTTCGGTTGAAATGATGATGTTAGACTGCTGTTAAAACTTTTTAGGATAAATATTAGTTAGATTGTAATAATTGCATTTAGGAGCGTATCTCCCAAATGCAACTAGCTTTATGTCTACATTATCAGTCAGCATGTAAATCTAACGGAATACAAATATTCTTCGCCCCACCCGGGACAATCACCGCGCAACCTCAGACCTCGACCTCGATTCAATCAAGGATACACTCGAAACTACCACAGAATCAGTCAAATTAAAAAGGGAGTTAAATTATTAATAAATAAAAAATATTACTGAGAGCAGTGGTGATGGTGGCCCAGTACCTACGACCTACAGCTCGTAAGTCGCGGGTCTTACGAGTTGTAGGTCGTAGGTCCGAACCCAGACAGACGCTTTACTTTGTTTAAATTATTTCATCACCATTGCTCTCAAAAACGGTCATCATGTGGAAACCGGCATGTCCTAGAACCGAAAATTCTTCTAAGTCACTTGAGATCTACCAACATGCAATCGGCCCGCGTGGTGGATTACAGCCCACTCCCTCTCTCAGAGAGGAGGCCTGTGTCCCAGCAGTGGGAACATTATAGGCTGATTATGTGTAGAAAATATTAAACGGAAGTTAACTTAATAAACCATAGGTATATTTTATAATAATAACTTAATTTATTTTTATTAGTTATTATTATTAAACAAAATATTTAATAATAATAACTTAATAAATCATAGGTAGTAGGTATATAGTGCTAAAATACATTGCAACTGTACCTATTATAATTTCAGAGTAATTCTTGAATGATATCCTTACAAAAAACCATACAGATTTCAGACATAGAAAGCGTTCAGCAGCGTTCTTGAAAAAATGTCCTTTTTCATGAAGTTAAAAATGAGAAGATTACACAGAAAAACTCAGTAGAAACAGTAACGTTGGTTGATTAGCTCGCTCGAACAAGTCTGAAAATGTCTGACTTTGTCACTTGGCTAGTATCCCTGTTAATATTTGAAATATGTAGGTAGGAGAGGGTATTTATAGATATTTTCGGCGAGAATCCGGGTGGCGGTCGAGGGTCCCAAGATTTATGGCAGAGCGGGTGAGTCCCATCCAACAGGGATCTTCGAGTGTGGGCCGCAAGTTACATTCGGAGGCAGGAGCGGTGCGTGAAGTAGCGACTCAAAGATCACGTAGACCACGTAGACCTAGTTATTCGAATTGTTGTCCTTTACTTATTCATAGGAACGATATTGTTGAACTTCGATACGTTTTCTTGTTTAGAGAGTTTAATATTGACACATTTTTCGTAAGACTCTCCATACTATGGTCTTCTTGCTTTGCCCTCTAAATCTTTCGGACTTACGGCAGATTCCTATAATTTACGAACCGTTATTGGTTAAAATAATAAGACTCTTGTATCAATAATGAAGCAACGACCTCATAGCTTTACATAATCGACCCTCCCATATGGAAGTAGCTATCACAAGTAAACTTAACTTACGAACATATATTATCTATATACGAGTATATGCTCAGTTTGGCAATAAAAAATGCTACCATTGGTGCGCCAAACGATTCGTTTTTGTTTATAGGAACCGAGCATTGAACAGTTCTGATTAAGACGACACAATCACACACAAACTCAAGGTTCTTTCCTTCTTCTTATATCTAATTCTTCTACCCCACGACGAGTAATGCGGTTAGTTACCCACAGCCACATAGCACTCGAATCGCTATAAACACCACATCACTCTCCGCTCATCGCCTATACCACAGCCCAATCTCGTCTGCCTCACACCCTCTCCAACTAAGGGCAACTCATCTCGCCGCTCAGTTCGGTGCTATCTGCGCCCCAAGATATTTTTCTTTGTAATGCTATTGTTGAAAGAAATTGACGACGATTCTCATGAACCTCGTACTTTACGATTACTTTGTGTCTTGCTAAGTTAAATGAATTTATGAATATTTGCTAATTACAGATAGTATATGAAGTTATTAATATTAACCAAAATTAAGTACCTAACTCTTCTGGCCTTCAAATAGTCAAACACTTTTGCCCTGGGACAAAAACACTCGTCTTTATCTAAGAGTACAAAAGACATGGTCCTAATTGTTATGTCAATATAAAAAACAACAGAATGTCGAGGATAATGCCAAGGAGGTGCGTTGTTAAAAACACCGGAGTACAAGCTGCAGTCGCACGTGGCATTGGGCCTTTCCGCTCTTTAACAGGTAAAGTTTTTTTATAGCCAAATTACAATTTTGGGAATATTCCAGACGGGTATTGATCGAGTTGTGGATTTCCATTCAAGTGTAGCGGATTCCCACATTTTGTGAGAATTTGAATCGCCTTGTTACATTGAGGAGGTGGTTTTGTGTCGCGCAAGCTTCTTTCCCACACGATGAAGATCACCTTCATAGTTTGCTCTTAAAGTTTTGAAGAGGAGTTTACTGTGCCGTCCTTTTGATCATTTTAACTTCGTTGATATGCAAGGTGCTAGAGATAACTTGAGATCTTATTTGTTGTAACATAAAAACACACATTTTTTGCTACTTCTCCCAAAATTTTCGATCATTCAAGAGCACGTTGCTTATCAAACAACAACGTCAACACGTAATAAACCAGTCATACTTGAACATCAATTACGAAAACAAGGCGCCATCGCCACGGTGTAAATAACCGTAACAGAATAGTTTCCGATGTTTTTTGCATGATAAAGTTCCATCAATCTAACTCGAGGCAAGGACAAAAGGGATGCGCCATGCTTTGAGGCTATAATTTCAACGATTTATAATAAATGCCCATCTTCAAGTTACGGGTGCAACATTCCGATGCCCATTCCCTAATTTGAGGTCCTTTCTTTCTGTTTTATGTTTTTTGCCGGCAAGGGTGGCGGTGTGGCTCCAAAAGGCTTTTTTGCTCGTGTCGACAAAAGGCCGCCCTAACGGTATGTTGCCTGCGCCTGAGCATTATTCTGCCGATAGTCCGTCAGCAAGGCTGTTAAAAATATGTGGAATGGTTGCGCTGTGCAAACAGAAATAAATCAAATTATTTTACAGAATTGCGCCTCAGCTAACATTGTAATTTACGGATACCTGTTACTTGTTAACAATGTCATTCGAGTTATTATTGTTTCAAAATACAAGATAACTTACTTTCCGTGTCACTGATTTCGTAACAATTCGTTCTAAAAATATCCAAGACATAAATCGTGGGCGTTCTCACAATTGGCAATACCATCCCGTTATTTGGTTTTTATGAAATATTTTATCTTAAAGGTTAAATTGTGTAACTATAAGTACTATATATAAAAATAAAAATGTACCTACTTCATTATTTAGCGATGTATAAAAATAAACCGAGTTGGGATTAATTTATTTACCGTGGGGAAATCGGATCGGTTCGGAAGCGTTCCCGAAGGAATTCAATCGAGTCTAGACGTAGAGATGTTTGATTTTCAGGACTGACTTCATCCCACCTACATGTTTGAGTAAACGTTGGCCCGGCTCAGGGCTGTGCTGCGATTAATTTTCTTGAATTTAATATACATTCATTGTTATATTCTTTGTCTTTTAATGCGAAGGTTTCTTGAAGGGTTGTTTAGAAATAAAGTTTTACTAATCCTTCCTATTATATAACTATATCCTACTAATATTATAAATGCGAAAGTTTGTATGGATGGATGAATGTTTGTTACTCTTTCACACAAAAACTGCTGAACGGATTTAGATGAAATTTAGGACACAGATATTTCATAACCAGGACTAAACACATAGGATACATTTTAATCCGATATTCCCACGGGATCGAAACTTATGCGGGTAAAACCGAGGGGCGCAGTTAGTCATATAATAATGAATGGAGTCAAAACTTCGATATTTTCTTTTGTTAAATCTAACTACATAATTAGTTGGGCAAAAGTTTGAAAATAATTTTTATTATATTAATTTGTTAGTTTATTTAGTATTAGAAGTTTATCCAGTCAATGTATGTTTTTATCCCAAGGGAATAAAAATGGTGCAATTGATAAAAGAACATAATTCATGAACGTTAACAAAAATAAATTAATAAGAATAACATTAAAAAAATATACCGTTGTGTAATGCACATACAAATCATTTATGTAAAATGAAAATCTCCCCATTATTGTACATAATAGAGTTAGAAAGAAGAGCCACGAGATAAAATCTTATCGGATGCATGGTGTATTGAAAATCATCGGCTTTCTCTGTGGTTTCTCCCGCCACCCGGTATGGGAAGGACTGAAATAACTTTATTAGTACACAAATAGAGCTGGAGTGATCGCCCTCTTATTACTATTTTCAGTTTAACACTAAAATAACTACGCACTGTTATACGTAGACAAAACTGTAAAGTACCCGGTTACCGTTTGTACGAACGGTCATTGTAGGAAGTTGTAATGCGGGGGAATAAAGACTTTAAATATAGACCTTTTAGATGTTCATTCACAAATTGTTACAATGGATCTTGTATTTTTGTCTCTTGTGACATTTTGGACTAAATTCTAATCATATTATTTACAAGCATACCTATAATTTGGCTATGTTAGCTTAAAGCAGGATTTACAAGCATAGCATAAGCATAATCATAATGTTCCCACGGCTGGGATATAGGCCTCCTCTCAGTAAGAGGGAGTGGGCCGTAATCTACCACGCGGGACCAGTGCGGGCTGGTAGATGTCACATGTCTTCGAATTTTCGGTTCTAGGAAAAGATGTTCTCACGATGTTTACCTTCACCGTTTTACGAGCAGTGGTGATGGAATATATTACACAAAGTAAAGCGCCTGTTTGGGTTCGAACCTACGACCTACAACTCGTAAGTCGTGGTCGTTATCACTGGGCCACCGCAGTGCTGCTCTCTGGGGCTCAAACAGAGATTGTACGTAATGTGCAAGTATTAAATACCTACTTCAACTCTTAACAAAAATGGATTTTGTACGGTAAAAGCTAGGTTAAAGTATGTTTATACAAGGTTGTGTATACAGACCCCTTTTTCATTATTTTAATGCATAAGGGTACCCAATTAATGCAGCTGTCGAACAAAATAGTCCAATGTTGACCAAGGCACGCTGTCCACAAAAGAGTGACGATATATAAACGAGCCTTTATTCTGAAAAACTAGTCGTTTTACCAAGTTCTTTGTATTGGCAATAGCATTATGAAGTATAATTGTCTCAACATGTAGAGAAAAGGACGGTTATAAAAGAAGGATAGGGAGTAAAGGCATCCGCGTGAATAAGCGGTACAAAAACAGACGCCACGGGTGTTGCGACAAACTCAGTGGATGCTTGCGACGGTGTGTGGGGCAAGCTATAAGAGAAGGTATACCTTAGATTTTATTAATATCTAAATTAGTCCGATTTCGTCACCGATTCACTGACTCACTGACTCACTGATGATCATCCATATTCTTATGGTTCTTCCTGAAGTCCTAGAAAGCTGAAATTTGGTATGTAAGCTAGTAATAGTACACAAACAACAAAAAAATCTTAAAACTTGAAACTTTTACCCCCCAACCCCTTAAACTAGGGGGTGAAAGTTTGTTTGAGACTTCCGTAAATTTTGATGCTAGAGGTCTGAAAATTTATATAGGGGGTCCTTGTTATCTATACTTATAATAAGAATGTAAAAAAGTTGTGTCTGTACATTGAATATATTTACAAAAGAATAATTGAGGGGGGTTAAGAAACAGTAATAGAACACGAATCTAATAAAAAAAGTCTGTCTGTTTGTCTGTTTGTCTGTTTATCTGTTTGTCTGTTTGTCTGTTTATACACGCTAATCTCCGGAACTACTGGACAGATTTGAATGAAACTTTTTTTGTTATGTAGCTACTAAACCTGGGCAACATATAGGTTATAATTGATTTTGGAAACTGGAACACCTGATGCAGAACCGCAACAGACCAGCTAAACTATAAGAGTTACAAAAACGGCGCCTTAAAAAAATTTTTGCGTATGATGAGCATTTTCTGCTGCAAGAATAACATTAAAGATCCGGAACACCTGATGTGGATCTCTTAGAGCACAGCTAAACTATAATATATATAGGTTTGACATCTTAGCAAAAGTTATTCAGTCTGATGAGCATTTTCTGCTGCGAGAATAAAACTCGAGGATTGGAACATCTGATGTGGAACTCTAAGAGCACAGCTAAACCATAACATATTATATAAGATTGACATCTTTGCAAAAGTTGTTCAGTCTGATGAGTATTTTCTGCTGAGAGAATAAAATTCGAAGATTGAAACATCTGATGTGGAACTCGGAGAGCACAGCTAAACTATGGCATATACAGACATGACATTTTATCAAAATTTGTTTGGTCTGATGAGTATTTTCCGCCGAGATAATAAAAATCAAGGATCAGGAACATTTGATGTGGAAATCACTTTATACTAATGTAACTACGGCAGATAAGATTAACGCCTCATTATAACATTCGTATCTATGGCCTTACTTTTTTAACAATAAATATGAGAGCCCAGCTTGGTGGTAATTCACATGCCCAAGAGTTTTCAGAAACATTATTAAAAGTTGGAGAAGGTCTCCTTCCTGCACAGGTCTGGTGACTGTTCCTGATATACTTGGAAAAGTTGTTGCCTCCGAAGAGGAACTTATACAATCAGTATTTGGGGACATTCAGAGCATAAGAAACCAGAAAAATCGTGGTTATGTGAACGCGCCATATCGACCCTAAAAAACGAACAAGTTGCATCAATAAATGAAAAAAAATTGGGGGAAATTATTGGAGATGAAGTCGTTTACACTTCTTTTGATAACGTAGACGATCAGGACGACGTCACCAATTACCCAGTTGAGTTCCTCAATTCACTCACAGCGATGAGTGGTCTCCCTGCTCATAAAATAAGAATCAAAGTTGGTGTTGCTCAAATACGGAAAAACCAACAATATAGTTTATAAAGATTTAAAAAAAAAATAGTAATGTTAACTAATTGATATTAATTTCGCTTTATAATTTCGGAATGAAAATAATTCTACCTTTATATTTTAATGAAGTTATAACCTACCCAGTCTACAACACTCAATCTAAGTTATACCAAACTTAATCGAAATCCTCCATCGGTTTTGATTGATTTATTGGCTGACATATCAACGCACAGTTCAAACTCTTACCGAAATTCCTATCGGAATGAGAAAGGGGCTGGATTCGCGTACGAAGTCGCGGGCAGAAGCTAGTGAATAATAAGATAATGTATTTCAGGATTTTTTGCAAATCATCCCCTACCCTTTAAATTAAGGAATGATTTGAGTCGGTTTTCCCATACAAACTTAAAATTCCCATACATACTTAATTTCATGCTTGAGATCTGAAAATTATACAAGTACCTACACTCTTTTTACAAATAAAAAAAAAATATATATAAATATAATAATATATATAAATAAATAAATCAAAACATAATTTAAAAAAAAACATCCCTCAAACCCTTGCATTACGGGATAAAAGTGTATAATATGGTTTCAGAATATCAGAATATTCTTCACTACATTATTATACTTGTATTACCTATAAGTACTAACGAATAATATTAATCCAAAAAAAGAAAAGAAAAAATGAACAACAGAAAAAATACTCGTATAAATATCATAAGCAACTTACAAAAAAAAATGAAATCCCACAAAAACATTTCATGTTAAATGTTGCCAAGACGAGACCATGTACGAGTAGCTCGCACTGTCAAAAAGTAATCAGATCTCATGTAGAGCCAAGCTTCTAACTCTACACGCCCTAACTCTACAAGGCCTAACTTCGCAAACTCTACACCTTAGTCAAAATATATGGCTTGGCCGTTTCGTTACTACAAGAACCATTGTCTATCAGTATGAGAGTTTTTCACCTTACGCTCATGTGAATGTAGCGAAATGGCCAAGCCATATATTTTGAGTAAGGTGTAGAGTTTGCGAAGTTAGGCCTTGTAGAGTTAGGGCGTGTAGAGTTAGAAGCTTGGCTCTACATGAGATCTGATTAATTTTTGACAGTGCGAGCTACATGGTCTCGTCTTGGCAACATTTAACATGAAATGTTTTTGTGGGATATCTCTATTCATGAAATATGAGTAGGTAATGTTAGTGTAGGTAATTCTGTAAATTTTTCGAGAGAAAAGAAAGCATATTAAGCCGTCATTGGTTTTTTTGAGATCAAATATCGCTTTTCGCTACTGTCAACTCATTTTAACTACTATTTTGAACTTTAAGAAAGAAAGAAAGAAAAATCTTTACGTCCCACTTCTCGCGAAGTTTTTTTTTTAAATTGGACAGTCAATAAAGGACAAACATTCAACCACTCATCACTCACACCAGACAAATAATAGACGAAAAAGTCGAACAATCCATTGTTTTAAAACAAGTTAATTAGTAGGCCGATATTGTCAAAATAAGCGATCAGTGACAGACACCCCGTGGTCAAGGGTCGCTGTCATTTACGTTGTTCCGAAACAATTGCTCTTTCATGCCAGCTTCGTTGTTTTGCCGGACGTTCGGCTGTTTAGTAGCGATTTCATTGAGTAGCATTTGTTATTTTTATGAGCATTCACTTTCGCTGAAATTGAATGGTGTTATGGCGATTTTCATTTGTTTCAGCAAAGTAATGGGCTCTACAATAAAGGATTTTGTGAAATGGTCTCATTGAAAATGTGGAGCACGCAGATTGCTTTAAGGGTTAATTTAAGACGTACCTTCTTTAAAAAAAAACCTCAAAGATTTAAGGCGCAGTAATTTGATAAATAAATTTTAATTACGAACTGCGACCGCGGCGGTGTCTACCGGAAAAACGAGAGCTAAATAGGGCAGAGAAATGGGAAGCTACCTAATTGTAAATTAAAAAGTTCGCGGAGTTACGACACCACAGTCCACAATGACACCCCACTGGCGGAGCGGGGTGGGCGCCCCTCCACGGCCCCGTCACCCCCCGCTAGGGGTGGGAGCAGACACCCGTGGAAAGCGTGTGACATTTTGTTTTAAAATATTGTCCGCGCGAATACATTCACGTGGATCATTTTTAATCGTCTCTTTGCTTTTTCTTTTTCGTCCGTTGCGCAAAACAAAAAACGATACACGGCAAAAATGACACATTTCAGCGTTTCCATTTTTTTGTTGACTGCGATATGGTTCAGCTTTTTGCATTGTTTAAAAATATACTCTGAACTTTAAGGTATATTTTCTGGCTGTTGAAAAAGCCAATACGATATCGACTGGACAGAAGTTAGTATGTATAACATGTCCAACCGCAGGGTCTTAATTACCGCACAGCGATAAGAAGCGCCGGCGCATTGGGCGTGAAAGCTCAATAACTGTATACGTCACCCTTATACCAACGATCGCAGAGTGGAAAGTTCTATTCAGAGAAATTGAGCCTCTGTCGCTCTGACTTTGATTCTAAGTGTACTTTTGTGGTCTGTGTATATTTAGGTAGGCGCACCAAATATTGTACTGTCAAGGCCGTCGGCTTTCCTCCGGCATTCCGTTCCCGCCGCCCACAGGGATATCTCACGCTCATGTTATGTAACACCTCACCAAGATTCGGTTACAATTGATATACCTACTAAATAGTGGTTCTACGGACACTAGGTATTGTAATGCGAAACGCACCTGTATTATTTGAAGTATGTCTATTCCGGAATACAAATATAGATGGCAATTTTTTATGAGCAATAAAATTCGCAGGTCATACGGAGACGAGTTTGTCAAGGTCGTATAAAAACTGACAGGCGACTAAACATTGGACCGAATAAAAAACGTCGTGATGAAGAAACAAAAGACGATTGAATTTAGAAGTGTATTAGATTGCTCCTGTGTGCTCTTAAAGCGCTGGTGTAAATAAAAGAGACACAATTATCCCTAACGGTATTTGAGTCGGTGCGCCTGTTCACACCCTTCGACCCGTGGAGAATCTCATCTCCTCGCAGCGACGGTGTGGCCATATGGCATGCCGAGCTGCCCGCAGACGTATTTAGATCGAAAACTTTTTAATAAAGGCCATCGAATGTTAATTAAAGTTCGTGTGTTAAGACTTTTATTACGATTATTTAAATATTAGATCTAATTTAACGTTTCCAGTAACTGGTTTGCAAATAAACATAAAAATATGAAAATTCGCAACGAGAAACTTCTGCCACATTCTTTTGGAGTGAACTTTCGAGGTTAAATAAAGATTTCATTAAATAAATATTTTAAGTAAAATCTCATTAATAATAAATATCTTCCGTTACAACAATCTGGTAAAGTAAAACCAAACTGTCATCATTTTATCCCATTTCGCGGGAGATTTTCTCCCCGTCCTCCTTGGTCCAGTGTTACGTCGAGTAGGCAACTTGGGGCGGCCAATGCACCTTATTGACTGAGACCGACCGCAGCCGACCTCTCCCGACTCATCCCGACCATTTACGACGATAAGGTTGTCACTACAAGAGTTTAAAGTTATTTGAAAACTTTGTTGTGTTGTCACTGCGCCCGCCGAATTACTAATTAACTTGAATAGTTCGTTAACTTAGATTAATTGGTTGATTGAAGACAGATTGTTGAGGTGTTGCGTAAAAGTGGTGTAATACTGTGAGATGCTGATACTGGTATTTTATGAGACTGTGACCTAATAATTAAAAACAAATAATTACAAAAGTTGATAGAGTCTATCAGGAACAGTATTGCACCCACACCACTCAATTCGCTTATAATTTGAGATTCATAGCGGCGCGGCTTATTCTCATAAAAAGTTGTTCCCTTCAAAATGTAGTAATTTCACAGAGGGTGGGCCACCCCTTACCTCCTCCTCCATCTACTCGGGCTGGCCTTTTAACGTCGGAGATATTGTCTCTTTAGTTAGATCTGTATTTACTACAGTACAAGCAAGATTCGCAGAGAAAATCGCGTGTGTAATGTTACACGTGAGGTATGCACGCTATGGAATGTAAATGTGGTAAATATATAATAATATTGGTTACATATACTTGGTGTTAACACTGAATTATTTGT
Source organism: Apamea crenata (assembly GCA_949629185.1). NCBI lineage: Eukaryota > Metazoa > Arthropoda > Insecta > Lepidoptera > Noctuidae > Apamea > Apamea crenata. The sequence goes on along the minus strand of OX451356.1, from coordinate 7,234,942 downwards.
GTAGTTTTATCTTGATGTTTATCTTTATTTACTATTGTTGGCAAGGGGCGCAGAGAAACTTTATTATATTGGATTTTATTAACTTTCAGAAGCTGCTCTACCTGCTTTCGAAAATTAAAAAAAAGGAATTTAAATTACCTAATTAAAACCTATTACTGCGTCTTTATATGGTCATGTGCTGTTCTTAAAACTGTTTTAAACTCGGTCAACCCTTGGATAAGGATCCACTAAATAAAGTGGATTTTTTTCGAATTTCCTTTCCATTTTAGATTTGAATCTGAGAAGCAATTTTATTAATAAAATTCCAATCATACAGTCGTTGATTTTCACTAACACAATACTAAAAAAGTGTGTTAAACGCGTGTTTAACCTTTAAACTGAAGGGTTAAATTAACGTATGATATAAAACAATATTAACTGGTTATGAACCTGTAGCGCCACGACTCATGAATTCAAAACAGCAATAATAGAAATTCATATGGTACACACGGACGGACAACCTGTGCAACCTGGGAGTTTTAACGTCTGGAGCGAAGAGGTAATTTCTAGTTCTAGGCAAGCGTACACCATCGTCGCGTCGTTCGCATCATCACTAACCATCACGTGAAACAGTTTCCAAACGACCATCCATTATTATCATTTTCCATCTTTGTGACGACTATCATTCTATTACCACTTTTTCGCTGGAAATAGCGCTGCAATGTCCCTGGCTTTGCACTCACTTTCTGTGGCTTTTGTTCTGTCACGTAAGGTTATTTACTTTTTCATAAGCCATACCTGTCTTTTTTTAATTGACTTCTTAGCATTTCCTTTCCTTCGTGCAGTCGTTTTCGTTCTGCGCTGATTTCAGGCTTTCTGAAGGTAATTTCCGCGAGAGTCATCATTGTCTACGGCGGTTGCACGAAAACGCCGTAACTAATTAACGTAAATCATAATCCACTTGTCACAACATTTTCGCCTAAAAAGTCGGAGATCTGTAAGCACAATGTGTAGTCAGCCTTCACAAAGGACGAGTCTGGTCGAATTTTATTGACCTCAAAGTTCATGACTTTATACCCGTTAGAAAAAGGTTGCGCTCTAGTAGTGGGAGGAGCGTCTACAGAGGAGACGCATAAGTTACTTTTATAACATGAGTGCAACTCCTGCACGCCCTTTGACCTTGAATATCTTTGCAAAGGAATCGAGATCATTTTGAAGATCAATTAAGGTCATCTTGGCCTAGTTTGACTCCCAAAATAACTGACTTAACTTTACCTGTTACCTGAAATAGGAGAGAGTACTTGACATTAATTTGACCCCTGTTACCAATCTAGTGGGGGAAGCTAGTAGCTAATAGTGATAGAAAATGTTTTTTTTGGATTTTTTAACTTCTGGACTAACTATCTGGAATTACTATGTTTTTCCATTAGCCTATATTTTCCCACTCCTGGGCAAAGCCCCCGTATTCTTCCACATTTATTTGTGCTGTGCCTTCTCCGTCCAATCGTGATGACTGTTATAGAGTTAAATTCCTCGAGGTGTTTCACTGTGTTAAAGTTGGCCACCCATCCAAAATTACTCAGTAACTTTTCCTAATATTGTAGATCGATCAATATTTAGGGTGTGCATCGATTTATAGGGTAAGACACGATGTCCTAAAGAAGAATATGTCCTTTTTATTGTTTTATAATTCACAGTCACCTAAGCCTAGCCTGCTAGGGTTCAAAATAAGGTCCCACAGAAAGTTCATTCGGTTCCCACGGGAAGTCGTGGTTTATTCTCAGTCAGGGACCACACGACGGTATCCCAGATCTGTTGCACAATTATATGCGAAATATATACTTGAAACTTTGAAGAAAAGCTTTTACAATCATGGTTTATATGATTCTGGTGTTACCCTTCTAAGGCCAGAAAGCCGAGAACAAGTAATACTCTTACAAATTTAATTAAATTGCCCAATTTATAATTAAGTTGAGGCGTCTCAAAGTGAAATATTCCTAAAACTTCAACAAGTTTATATCTCGGCTCATTGGAACAGTTCGGCTAATTTTAATCTTTACTAATCATTGAATCGTTTGAAGTGTCAAGATTACGTTTAGTAGCTAGAGCGGTTGTCTAACATCGGTCTGCAATTATCTTTGATTCCTTAATTAATAATAGTCCTCAATAATAACTGATTATTTTATTATCAAAGTATAACACGATTATCAAAAATGACCTACTACCACATTACAATATTCAAAAATCAGAACTGACATGTCATTTAACGGAAGCCTATTCAAATTAACACCAAATAAAGTCATTTAAACGTTTAAAAATCACGTTGGTTAACTTTTAAATCTGTCCCGAAGCTGGTAATACGTTATTGATATTTGTGAAAAGGCTGGATAATAATATTTGTATATTACTTCCCAGTGTAAATTGAGCCGATTACATTCCCGCGTAAACTTTAAAGAGGATCACAGAGGGGGATGATTGTGTTTCGGCGGGGGTCAGGGTATTCTGGACACGTTATAGTGGTGTCCACAATGGATGGAGTGGTAGGGTCGCGCTACAATGAGCCCTGCCGCGTAATTGTTAAACTGAACGGGGGTTGAGCGCCCTGTCAACTGTTCCGTCACAGAATAAGTAATTGAGAATGTTTGGAGATTTTGTGCCTACAACCTGGTTAATTAACACGCTTTTATAGGTTAGTTGCTGTTTGAAATTTTGATATTTAGGTCACCAATAGCTTCGTTACATTATTTTGATTGAATATGACGTTTATGAGTGGAGAAGACGTCATGAAAAATATTGGTGGCCGAAAAATAAGTGTTGTCGATATTATCGATACGTGATCTTTGACATCACTAATAGCGACATCAGTGTGCCGGTTCATTCATGGAGCCGGTTTAGTTAGCAAGTAGAACTGACGTAAAATTATGATCGCGTGAATAAAAATATTAGGTTTTTGTTGGTTTTGCTGTGTGTTTATTTAAAGTTTCAATCAAAGAGTAGGTACGTACGTACGTACGTACTACGTTAAAATGAAAACCATTATTTATTATGTGTTGTAAGCAATTAAGTATAATTACACAAAATTTTACTGATACAATTTACGATGTTAGTACGAATAATTTTCATTATTCACCAACACGCAATTTGTGAGCCTTGCAATAAACTAAACAATTCTCATTGGAACAATAGATGTTAAACAATAAACGAAATACCTAAGTGCTAATATTTTAATTAAACAATGCCGCCGCCATTAACCGTGAAGATGGTAATAAACTTTATCGTTACCTTTTTAAATCTCGACCGAGCCGAGTGGCCCGATACCGATCACAAACTCCCGTTCAACAATACACTTCATCCCTTATTAATTATTTTATTGTAAGCATAAAGGATGTCGTAATCGTCAGAATAATAATATCATCGTGCCGCATAAAGAACCCCAAGTAGCGACAACACAAGCGTAAAAATGACACGCCGTGCCACCAATATGTTTGTGTGTAATATTAGATTTATTCGACTGGGTCACGCATACAAGCGTAGGCAGGCTACCCCGAAGCGGGGTGCGCTCCGGTGTGGGGGCACAACACTAGCACAGGCGCAGGGCTGCCGCTTGCCGCCCGCCAGATGGTCACGCACACAGGCGCGCCGCGAAAGGGAAAGCTACACTGTGTAAACAAATCGCGGGAGCGAGTGCCGTCCCTCTCGGTTACAAAGCCCGTGTGTGTCACATCATTGTGTGCTGTTGACGCGATCCGACGTAGATCGTTCTGTGAAATTGCCAGGTAATAGGCCGAGGGACTATAGCATTACACTTACTTATCGGTGGGTTTAGACGCTCAACGGCCTAATCGAATTGAATATTGGCGACGTATTGACTTTTTGAATGTTTAAAGGATTGTGATTGAGGCCTGGTTGTTTCAAGTTGAATTGATTTAACATGGCTTTGTTTTTTAACTAAACATCTTTCAGCACATTTTTTTTCATAACACTAAGTAATAAAAATCCCTTAGCTACAGAAATGGGTTTATTATTAAAAATGAAACACACACAAAAGCAATGCACGTTCAAGTACATTTTAAAGTTATTAGATAATCAAAAATCTAGTTAGAAATATGAAAAAACAACAGAAGAGCAATTTCAACAAAAAACTCCGAAAACATCCGTAATTTGAGAAGAAAGAAGCTCAGTTATGATTAGGTGACGTAAATATTGATACAGTGGATGTTTGGTCGAAGTGTCACGGCGCGTCGCTCCGGGCGTGACGACAGAGATTAGAATTGATCCGAGTAAGACGCCAGTGGAGCCCAACTCGACACCTATTCGTGTATACGTTATTGCCGTCTGAGCAATGCCACCCCTGAATTAAGTGGCGTACGCTCCGTCATTCGGATAGTGATGTACGGTTACAAGGACCGGTTTTATCGATAGTTTTGTTATGGTTTCATTTTTGACATTTTATGATGGTTTTAGATTAGTATAATGTCAATGTTAATAAATATTGGTGTTAGTTATAGGTTAAATAGGATTAAAGTACTTAATCGTCTTCGTTTTTTTAATTAAATTGTATTGGCAATTGATAAAGTTGTGGTCGCTCTTATTATAATAATAATTATCTTGCCATAAAACAAAACATAAGAAAAGTGTTATAATTAATAATTTTGAGGTAAATGAATTGTAAAGTATCAACTTGATGGTTAAAATGACATAAAATATTAAAACAATCGTCAAACATCCCGATGAGCGCGCCGCAACAGGCTCGCGAATTATGACTATGGTATTGTTAATTCAGAATCGTCCCGAAATTTATTATGGGTCGACAAAGCGAGACAAAACATACCATCGATACGCACTAATGAGGGAGACAGAAGACGGTTAAATGAGGGGGTGTCGTAAATAAATTTTTGCGTTTACGTTTCAAAGATCTTTAATCAATGGCTGTGTTGTGGTAAATTCAACTTTGTTTTTCTTGCTGTAGAGTTCAGAATCATTTGTTTAGCAAAAGCTAAAGAACAATGTGGTAGTCTAGAAAGAGGAAACGGATTACGAGCGAGTGTCGGAAGCTTTCACCGTATTTAACGTAGATTACAATACTTTTTCGATATTATGTTTACATAAGTGTTGATTGTTTTGTTGATTAATTTGTTAATTACTGGTTTATGTGCTGTAATAAAACCACCCATAAAACCGGATTTAATGGGCTCAAGTTGCCTTATTCGACAGATTTTTTTATTTATTAGTAATTTAACTGCACACGCTTACAGTGCTCAAAAGTAGTAGAATATTTTAAGTAAAGTCGTTTTGGGTTCTGAATTTTTAAGATATATCTATCATGTGTTAAATTTAATTAAAACAACTTAAGTATAGCATTCACATAAATAAGAATTATTTTAACTCGTTAAACTTACCCAGTAGGCCAGTAATCTAATTACAGGTACAGGAAAAACCGAACCTCACTACTAAACAAACAAATTCAAACCGATTTAACAAGCTAACAATTTGAACTTAGAACCCCTCATTGTCGAACGCTCACAAGGGACGATTCTCAAATCCGATAGGTGCTAATCACAAATCGAATCTCGACTGGATTCAAATGAAGCGATCAATCAGAGCACAGCGCGCGGTGACATGGCGGCAAAAAACCGTCTTTGTCCTAACCAAGTTTTTTAGAGGGGTGCTGTGTTAAATACCTTATTATTGAACAGATTTAGCGAATGTTGATGCATGAGTAAATTTAAAAAATGGGAAATTTTTTAATCTAGTAAGATAATAGAAAGTTACAAATTAAAATTACTAATTTTCCAAACCACTATAGTTTCACTAAAACATTAAAAACTCTTTTACGTAATAAAGTCAAATAATTCCATTAGGTAACTAATACAGCTCACTCCAAAATGTTTTATTCCTAAAGGTTGAAAAATGTCTGCACGTGACTCGGAGATCTACTTTTGATACTCCAATAATTCTTAGAAAGGAAAACTTACAACGACCTAGACGACAACAACAAACTCCTCCAAAAGCACTCCAAGGAGTGAAAATAACATGTGACGTAATATTTTCAATGTTTTACATAGTAAATTTAAATAAAATATTTAAAACAATATACATATTTTCTTTTTTCTAGATGTAACGAATGAAACAAATGACGGCCTGAAAACGCCTACTGCTGAACTTGGTGATGCTCCATCGGTAGAACAGCAATCAATAGGTACAGACCATGGAAATGGTACAATAAGATTTACCAACAAGAAGCCATTACCCAATGGCAATATGAAAAGGTGGACGTGACTCGACACACGTAAGTTCTTCTAACATGATTCCGAAGTTAAAGACGCGTTAAAAAAGATCACAGATACCAATAAGATTTGAGAAACACATTCTGTTTAAAACCACAAGAAACGCTAATAAAGTATTTGCTCAAATCCAAAGTACTGCACTCAAACCGGTAAAGAAGAACAATGCTAAGTGCAAGCAATGCTAACTATTTTCATTGCATTTCCGCATTACTCCGGGCGTCATCTCAATTAGCCAGACAGCTTATAAAGCGCTATAATCATCGCTATATAAGGTATAATGAATCTATTTAAGCTTCAATCGAGGTGAAAACTATTTTGCTTTTGTTTCTTTTATAAGCATGACTTGTGTTATAATTACGCTGCAGCGACAAATCTGTTAAATTAGCTGATTTATTATTTTATGGTAGATAAGCAGCGGGGTAATTGCGTAACACATTAGCAGTAGCCATGGCTTCAATTTGACAGTTCAAAAACGTCCATTGCGTGGTTTCCATTGTTGAGCAGAGAAATCGTTCGAACATATGAAGCAATGGATTAGCAATATCCTTCAAAATGATTCAGATTGTGATCGTTAGTGTGTGATGCAATTAGAGTGCTGATCATCCATTAGGCGTCTGTTGTTTACAATGACTGGGTACTTTACAGATATGACTTATTGTTTTTTGTAAATTTTGCCCACTGGCGGTGTGTAGGTATGGTAGCGTTTTTTCAGCATTAGTATTAAGAGCTTTGACAACGTACGGCATTTCATACAAACTTTCAAGTCCTTGTTTTTCGAAATACATGAACCGATTTTAATGAAACTTCCTACGCATAAGCAGGATATATAGGTCTAAAAAGTTAATTGAGAAAATTTTAGAAAAATAGTGTTACATGTAAATTCGACCGATTTTAAATTTTCCATAGAAACAGAGATTTCCAATTAACTTTTTTTAAATAAAACAATTCGAAAATGTTCTTAAAGAACTAACTTTTTAGACGTAATGCGTATGAAGTTTAATTAAAATCGGTTCATGCCTTTCGAAGAACAAGGACTTGAAAGTTTGTATGAAATGCCGTACGTTGTCAACGCTCTTAACTATTGATTCAATAACATTGCCTTTATGTAAGTAGTTCGTTTCTCTATGTCAACGATAAGAAGCGGCGAATGACTTTCATAATTTTTATCGGTGTAAGAATTATGAGATCAAATAGGCAAAATCTACTTGACTTGAAAAAAACACCAAATCTAGTTATACATATATATATATACCTACGTTGGTATTTGTGTATACATTTTTCCAGTACAATCTTACTAAGCATTAACGGTATTGCAAGTGACAAAATAAGTACTATCAGTAAGTAAAAATGTCATTGACACGTACTTAGAAAATACCGTAAGAACCATTGTTATTGTAGAAAGTTGTTTGTATTTAAATAAGTCCCCGTCCGTACAATGCACTGCAAGTTCAATGATAACTTCTTGAAATAAAATAAAATAACTTTATTAACAATATTTTGCATAAATTATTTTTATTTACAAATATATTCGAAATTTTAAACACTCACAAAACTTCCACTCGTTTCAATTGTATTTTAAACAATAATGATTACAAAACGATATCATATTTATATGTGGTTCTGAATTTCTGACTTTTTGATTCAATTTATTGATTCAATATGATGATATGATGCGACATTCTTTTTCAAACCTCACATTTCCTCTATATATTCAGATCATATTATCCGCCTATTCATAGTGCTTGTAACCTTTGCGATATCCAGGAATTGTATGCAGAGACTCTAGTGTACACTCCGGGGTAATTGGTGTTTGCACAGCCTTCGCCCCAGGATACTACTCCGACAAGATAGTTTCCTACCACCAGTGGTCCACCAGAGTCGCCTTGGCATGCGTCCCGTGATGGATTTCTGCCATTAGCACACACCATCCCAGTGCTAATGGTGGCAATACGCAGATATGCCCGAGCGCATGTCGCTTGGGAGACGACGCTGACATTTGCTGCCATCAGAACGTCAGATGATGAGCCTTCGTACTGAAATATTGAAAGAGGTTTCTTTGTTAATTTCAAGACACATCCGAGAACTATCATACAATGTTTGAATTGAAGTTGTGTGTTATACCTATTCTTTATTGTTATATCTGTGGTAACAAGTTGCCGACACGGTTGGCGCAGTGGTTAAGCGATTGACTGCTGCGCTGCGTGTCGCGGGTTCGATTCCCGCACGGAACAAATATTTGTATGACCTACATGTATTTGTTCCGAGTCTGGGTGTTTTTCTATCTATAATATGTATGTATATACAAAAAAAAAATGTATATAAGTAGTTTATCAGCCATCTTGTTACCATAACACAAGCATTAGGTTGCTTAGCTTGGGACAAATGGTGCTGTGTGAAATGTCCAGGGATATTATTATTATTATTAAGTAATGAAATATATCTTACCGACGTAGTCCCGAACCCAGAAACTACAGCTCCAGTTCCAGCTGGTAGAACAAAATTTTTGGAAGCAATTGCTACCGGAGCAACATACTGACTAAACTCAATAGCTTTAGCAGTCCCAAGTAATGCAATGTCGTGCTCCAAGGTCGTTGTAGAAAATCCTTCGTGGACGTAGACAACGGAAACATCGTAACTGTTGCCTCCAGATATTCGAAACGAAGTACCGACCGTGACTCTTATGGTAGATGGCTGCGATACGTATCTGAAAGTTATGAACATTGAGGAAATTATTATCTGTTCATTGAAAACAATAAAATCTAACAGGCCAGTTTATTAAGAATAATAACGAATGAACCAATTATGAAAAAGAATGTGAACGGCAAACATAAGGTAGGACGCTCTCTGGCTAGGTAGAGCGATGATCTTCACAGGGTGGCTGGTAGCAGCTGGATGAGAGTTGCCGAGAATCGAGCTAAATAGCGTACAGTTGGACAGGCTTATGTCCAGCAGTGGACTGCTGTAGGCTGATGATGATAAACTAATGGAGGTGCCTTATGAGAGGAAAAATATAATAGAACGCAACAATCCAAATAATATCCAAGATTCCTTTTATAGTTATCAACTTTATAGAAATGCGAACATTTAATAGTATCCAATGTTAGTCGATTATGAGAAAATAATTATTTAGTACTTACGAAGCAGCACAGTGGGCAGCAGTCAAAATTCCTCTATCGCTGATTACAACTGCACCACACATGTGAGCCCATCCTGATAGGACCTTCCTTCTTATACTAGCTTGGTATGGCACCTGAGTGATATCCACCGCTACTCCATTCACTATTCTTGCAGACTCAACGATATCAGGCAAGGGGATCGATAGCACATAGCTGAAGCAAGCTGCAAAAGATGAAGTTTTTCTTTAACAATTGTATGGCAAGAGTGGACATAGGTTGAATAATCTTTCGGGTTTCAAAAAATATTGAATAACACACAGAGTAATTCATTATTTAAAAGTAAATGCAAAACAATTGGTGATAAATAACCACAAACAAGGATTCTAAACGATTTTCACTTACCTAAAAGGAATATAATTCCAACCGACAACTGCATTTTAGCAAACAAAAGTATCAACTAAACAATGATATCGATGTACGAGATGCTCAGATATAAGATATTTTATCTCATATAGTCAAGATCAAGTGTTTCTTATCTTAGGATAAACCAAATTATTTATCTTATCCACTTAAATATGGGATTTCTGTTTGTAAATTGTGCGTTGTGCACATTTTCTGTGTCATCTTTTCCTGCTTTTGTTGTCTTTTGGTATTTCTGCCTCCTTTGTAAAAGGAAACTCACTAACGGATTGTTCCTTTCCTTCATGTGGATTTCTGCATCAACCTTTCATTTAATATTAGCAGCATTAAAACTCAAGTGGAACATAGTCGGGCATTCCCAATTTGTTATCAGGAGCTTTATCATTCATTGCTAAAACGATAAACGCACGAATTTGTATTGTGTTGTACTTATTCGGTTTTCCCTAAGTTATTTATTATTTCATAACTACCTATTTTGTTTATTATTACACCAGTTTGTAAATTTTTATCTTTAATGTATAACTTTCACAGAAGGTTACACAAGATCCTTTAAATTCTCAATGTCTGAAAAAAGACTTTCCTGTAACTTAATAGTAATTGGATATTGACGTCACGGCAGTACCTTTTCTATATTTAGATTTTGGGATTATAGAATTCTAGGAAAAAAAATATGACCTTTGGTAAATTAGTCGTACTGCCTAGCATTGGCTTCGATAATACCCAAATCACATATTTTATTTATAAGTAAACCCTTCCTTACAAAACACGCACTGGAAGATGTATATGTCTTGTATTATGTTCATCAAGTTTTAGGCACTTGGAATTTTATATGGCAATCCCAAACAATATGTTTTCATTTTACTTTAGTTTTTTTTATTTTTCGTGTATGTGAGTGTGTTTAGTTTTGTATTTTTTTAGTTAGATAGGCAATCGCTCCATGTAAAATACTGGTACCCAGCTGCATCCGGTTAGACTGGAAGCCGACCCCAACATAGTCGGGAGAAGGCTAGGCAGATGTTGATGAAGAGTGTGTTTAGTTTAGTTTGGGATATTCCTGTGCGAGTCACAATAAATACTTTTTCTTTCTTTCTCAACATCAGATAACCTTAATTCCATTAACAACAAAGTAACGGAACCCATAAGACCTAACACCGTGACGCGTTAATTTCCCATGTTATTCTCAGGACGAGCTCTCGATCATAACGAGGTGCAAATTATATTAACAGCTTTTTAATACAGAACTGCCGTTGCGGCCGAGGTTTTATCGGCAATCAAACCGTTGTCCCGGACTCAGCAAATTTATGGACACATTAAACCATCGGAAATTGCTCGGTAATGAGCTTCATTGAGCATAACTTTACAATATCGTTTAGAGGCAACATACTCGATACTACACGGCTCATATTAATATCTGCTCTTTTTGTGTGGATTTCCGATATTAGTGTTGTTGCATTTGGGTTTTTCTTTTGCAAGACACTTTTTAATGTTATTGTTGTACCCGCAAGTTGGTTGATAAGATCGAAATCTTATGTTTATGCCAGTTTACCAGCACTCTAATTGCGTAACACACTACCAACCACAATCTGAATCATTTTAAAAGATATTGCTAATCCATTGCTTCATTATGTTCAAACATATTGTCTGATCAACAACGTCAGGAACGCAATGAATGTTGTTGAACTGTCAAAATGAAAGCCATTGCTACCTTTAGTTGGTTGTACGTAAGACAACTGTTGGTCCTGACTCCTGTTCAGATTGAATCACTACACTTAACCTTAAGCTATTTTTTACTTGCCCACCACCTATATGTAAAGAGAATAGGGTACCATAGTAAACTTCCAAAGTACGTACGGAAAAATTTACTCAGCTCATTAAATAGATCGATCTGCATTGCATTCGACTCCGGAATATTTTGAATAAAATCCTATAAAGTTCATTCACAAAAATGAACGAGAACCATTCAAGTACCTCAATATTGATATAAATGTTAAACACATTGATGTCTATCTTCATCTCATTATAAATAGCCTGTTATAATTATTTAGTACTTGACCCGCCTCAAATGAAGTATACACAAACGGACCGAGCACACGCGTGGCGCCATCTGTTATCGCTTTAATGCACGATTTATATCGCAATTATTACGAAAACCCATGTAAGTATAATTTTAATGTTCTATTTTACTGTAGATTAATTACCCGATCCGTTCGATATTGCCCCAAGCTCCGTTGTTTCGACCATTAATTGGATGAATCAACCACGAAACGCGTAAAGTGAGCATAATAAGCCTATTGGCTAAGATAAGATAGTGTTCATTAAATCAATAGAAAGCCGTGTGCATGGAAGTGTATGGCGGTGTATGGGATCGGTTCGTCCACCCACGCGGGGCGCATTCCGGTGGGAGCCAAAGACCTCTCGCTTCCTGGATGGCACACAAATGAATAGTAGATCAATTTTACCGATCTCTAAAACTGGATTGTTTTAATGTGGCCTGTTTGAACTTTATGTGGGACTGGGGACACCTGTGGTAATCATGCGCACGGTATTAGAACGATATTGAGAAATAATGGCTGCTTTAGATTTTGTTGGATGCGTTAATGCATTTTACACGTGTTATTCGGCCCTTGGTATAGAGGTCAACCGTAAGCCGTTAAAGCCGTAAAAGGAAATTATGTTCTGCAGCATCTTTCCGGGTATTGAAAATGACTATGACTATGAATGCACCTGCCAAAGTTAAATTAAAAAAAAACATTTCAGGTATTTTCACCAAACAGATCTTTCAGGAATTAAAGATCACATTTACAGCGGGGTAATTCCGTAACACACTAACAGTAGGAGTGGCTTTAATTTTGACAGTCAATAACATTCATCGCGTTATTTACGTTGTTGAGCAGACAAATTTTTCAAACATATGAAGCAATGGATTTGCAATACCTATCCTTCAAAATTATTCACATTTTGATTGATGGTGTATTACGCATTAGGGTGCAGGTTTCCGTTGTAATAATTGAGTATAATTAATTTGAGTTCTATCGTCATTGGAATTTTTCATAATTATGGTAGCATGATTTTCCTATTTATGGAATAGGATAGGTAATTGTTGCTTTACGCCGCAAGATGATGATTCTGATAATGAAGTCAGCATATCCGGATACGGATTCGCGGATATTCCGATGAACCATAGATCGTCAATTAAATATAGGTAGGTAAATAATTATTAACACAATCATTTGATTACTATTTATTAGCAACTATTGCCGTGGTTTATTGACACTATTCATGAAAAGAGGGTTTAGCCTTAAAATAAATGGATGTGGACAGGACACCTGGCAAGGCGCAGTGATGACAGGTGGAGTTGTTTGTGAGAGATTGGCGTCCAAGGACTAGCAGACGAAGTGTCGGTCGTCCGGCGGCGAGATGGGTAGAGATCATTGTGTTGCCTTCGCAGGCAAAACCTGGATGAGGCTGGCACAGGAGCGTGGGCATTGGCAAAAGAAATGAGGCTTATGCTCCCAACGTCAGCACCCAGCTCCCAAGGTCCGCTAGGGCCGGTGCCTGCCAGAGCCGCGGGTTGTTCGAAAGAGATACCGAGGCCCCTGGCATAGGCAACTGAAGGAACACGGTTGGGTTTTAGTCAGTAAAAGTCTGACACGCCCTTCCGCTCAGCCCAGAGCGGGAGAAGTCATTTGATGAATTCCCATTGAAAAAAAAAAACGCCTATGGCCAGCAATGGATGAAGGCGGGCTGTGAATGATGAACAACTCTTTTACTGTATTATTTATTTTACAAAGGGAAGCAAGATTGAGGTTATTTGTTAGGATCTTTCCGATCATTCTAATACGCACGTAAAGCGATATGAACTTATGTAATTAAGGAAATAAGTACATGTTTAAATACTTAGCCGTTGACGTCAGGAGTTTAGTTGTTATGAGAAATAGAAAACAGGTGATTAAAACAATGCTGTTATTTTACGTATGAGTGTGTTTGTACGTTGCTATGTGCATGAGGCGCGTTTCGCGTCTCGCCCGTTCAACCGTGAAGGACGCTCGCGCGCCGCGATTTGACGGCCGACTTCTAACCGCTGCTCAGATGTGGTGCGGGACCAGTCACAAGCGTAAGCGGCAGAAATAATCAGCCTATAATGTTTTCAATGCTGGGACACAAGCCTGCTCTCGGTGAGAAGCAATGAGCCATAATCCACCACGAAGGCCCAGTGCGGGTTGGTAGATGTCACAAACATATCTTATCATTTTTGGTTGTACGACTTGTCGGTTTTCAAATGATGTTTTCCTTCGCCGTTTTGAGAGCAGTGGTGATGAAATAATTTACACGTAGTAAAATGCCTGCCTAAGTTTGAACTCGCGACCTACTACGTAACTCGGTAAGTCGCTGCCATTATCACTGGTACATCACTACCCCTAGAGCAGGACCGGGAGAAATAAAATTGTGTAATACCCGTTACCCTTTTGAACGCCAGAGTGTAAACGTACCGCCGTACCCCTGACGCCAGGCCACTTTTTCTGTCAAATGACCTTAATAAAAAATAGGGATTCCAGTAATGATTTAAATTGTTTATTTCATAATATGGTGCGACGTGTATTTTGTCATATATTTGTGACGTTGGCGTTCAGGGTAAGATTTCGTTTGTCACATATATGTGACAATGGCGTTCAAAAGGCTACAAGGGAGGAGAGTCGACTTTTGAAATTGAGAGATATTAACGATATCTATGTAAATATTATCGTTGATTAATCACACAGCGCAATAGTTCAGTTATAACTTTGCATAGAGTGCAATATCGATAAAAAACTCATGCATTTCTGATATTACGTTTTAATTACGACAACTAAAAATGATAACAAATTAAGAAGAGAACATTTGAGTTTAATCGAGGGATCACTGGAATCGGGGAAACTTAATTATATTTTTTTGTTAATAAAAGTTAGACTAACAACTAACTTGTTTGTAGGTTGAGAGAACTACCTCATTTTTTCCACCGGTTTAGGCAAGTAACAATCCTCTAATTGTTTGCCTAACAGTAACAGTAGCAGTATTGTATAACAGTATTACTAACTTATTTTTGTTTCGAATGTTCTGTTTGATCTTTGTTATTTTAAATTTATTACAATATTATTATTATTCTTTAATTACTTAATTTAGGTATTGTTATTTTGAGAGCATGTTTTAATTAGTATTTCTTGACATTTGCACGTCACATCATGTGGCAAAATAATAATAATATATACATAATAATGTTGTTACCATCTTGCATGCATGTATTTTCTTGTATGTATGACACATGTTCAAGCAAATAAATATTATATTATCTTATCATCGCAATATTCATTCTATAATCAAAACCTGGACAGCAGTCGCACTTGCACTATTACACCAACGAAACAGTCAACCAACTCATAACAAGAGTAAATGAACTCATTTGTTCAACATTTTCATGCCATTAAATCTACATAGAATGAACTCCTAAGGAAAAATCAAGAAATCATAAACCGCTTCATTCTTATAAATTAAACGACAACCTAACTCAGGTATCAGATGTCCAACAACTTGTTAGTATTATCATTATTGCGACTGTTGGACGTTTTATTGACAGTTATTATGTTATTTTGTCATATAAAACTTGTTTTAGATTTATTTATTCATAACTTAACGTATTTAAATCCATCAACGGGTTGTGAGAGT
Source organism: Apamea crenata (assembly GCA_949629185.1). Lineage (NCBI taxonomy): Eukaryota > Metazoa > Arthropoda > Insecta > Lepidoptera > Noctuidae > Apamea > Apamea crenata. Next base: position 7,219,440 of record OX451356.1, on the reverse strand, counting down.
AGCCCAAATTGTTCACAAATCACAACATGTAGACCACCCAGTGTTTACGATGTGTTGATTTTAAATATGTTTAATATGATATTTGTGAGAATATTTTATTTTTCTAAGCTGTATCTAGTTCAATATTTCTTTTGAAAATTCTTGCATAGCCGTTTATATCGTGTTTTGAAAGTCTATCTTAAAAAAAAAACGAAACAAGGCTTTTTTTTATTAGAAGGTCAATTCTCGTAATTATAAACGTTCAAAATCTAGTCGCAATCTCGGCGACAAACAAATGTCAAAAATGGAAATTATATGTAGGTATTTTTGGTAGATTGAGACTGAGATCATGAGAACGTTCTTAAATTTACGAGAATTGAATTAAGAACCTTACTGTTCTAGAAATGCAGTTCTTTATACAAAAAATGACAGCTTTGTACATACGTGCTAACTGGTCATTTTAGTCTTAGAAATTTGCCTAATTGGAAATAAAGTGGGAAATACTCATAATGGCTCAAAGGTTTAGGCTAGAACTAAAGTAAGATTTCGTTTTATAACAAGACAGAGTTTCCACGATCATCTTTACTTTATTTCGACAACGAATTTTAATCTGGCTTACCAAGGATAGGAAACCAAATTGACCCAAGTACAAAATGACATGCGTAACAAAACACATAATAACATTGAAATAGTAACTAAAAACAATAATTGCGTCGTTGAAACTGAGCTAATCACCTGACCAATTACTGTACAGCTTGTGTAGGTACAATCACGATGTGTACGCACTGTACATGACTGGAATATTTATAAAGTAACCTTTGTATGAAACGTAAGACTCAATGATATTGTCGCGCTCCACCGTATCTTCCGTGTAATTAACTGTCTCGTTATGATGTTGTCATACAATAAACATAATATTATTGTGATTGGATTCCCTTTTTTTGTGATTTTTTGTACAATTCTGTTTGTTTGGCGCGCGTTTTTTCATTGACGTTGAATTTTTGTTTAAAGTTGTTCAATGATGGAGTTGTATTTGAGGTTTTTGTTAAGGAAATTTAATATTTGTGTGTGCTTGTCTCATTAAAACCACTCAAAGAATCAGCTGAAAATGAAACTGAAAAGACTGCCTGTTAAGTGATCATTGGAACGAATCACCCTTAAATCGATCTGAAACGGTTGAGACAACCATCAGCTAATAGCTATAGTAGCAAAGTGCACAAGATGTGAAGGAAGTAATAAGTAATAAAAAGTATTTATGCTTCAGTTTACGACAAAGTAACTAGGAGGCGCAAGAGTGGACGCGTAGCATGGCATTACATTTCATTTACAATTGATTCAACGACTATTAACCGCATTACAGTAGACACGTGAAGTGAAGTGAAGTGAAGTACCAACTTGAAGACAAAAGAGATGAGTAGGTATCTCCTTTGTCTTCATGTTGGCAGTAAAGTAAAATTAACTGTTGGTTTAGTAATCAAATCTACTAGGTAATCAATATTTCACTCTCTGTATTCAAACGAGACCTCCAAATATTTAGCACTTTTAAACATTCGAAAACATATGTGCGAGTCGAATTCCTCCTCCTTTTTTATACATTGAGACAAAAAGGTCATTGTTAGGTACGTAACAACATTCTTGAACGTACGAATATAATGTCAGAGTGTAAATAAAAGGTTAATCTCGTCAAGTAACCGCGGTGAATTCAATTTGCATACAAAATTACGATTTTCATGTGAAACTCTGGTTCTTAGTGAATTATTCGAGCCAGTGGAGCGACGATTTCCTATTTATGCCTCTCCGCTATTGTACCTTTATTTGTATCAAGGTAGTGAGCGTAAAGAAATACAGAGTTGGATAACTTTTACATTACGACCATGTAAAACACTAGCTTCATTCTGTCTGCTGAAATATGGTAGCCTTGTACAAAAGGGGATTGGAAATTATGTTCAAAATGGTGGCCACGCATGAGGCCTATCAACTTTGAACGTTATTATCTCGAAAACGTGACGCTTTACGTGGTTAAGTATTGAATGTTTTCTGTTTGCATTGATATCAGCTATCGATTTATAATAGGTTTCATGCATGGCAGCCATTTAAAAAATAAAGAACAACAAAATGGCGCGACAGTAGGTATGCCACGGACCTTCAAAGTCTTTTAAACGTTTAAACACAAAACTATGAATGTGTAAAAAAAAAAGTCCTTTTGTTGGTATTGCTGTCAATTTATTAATTGGCTTGAACTTTGTCGTCCTTGCTCTTTCGGCGTTTCGATTACTTTTACTGCAATAAAACTGTCAATGGATAACGATGTAGCAACAATCTACAAACGATCTTCTTCCTCTTATGAACATGGAGTAAACACGACTCAGGAACAGAAAATAACAACTATGGGCAAAACGATAAACTCAATTTAATGTAATAAGTATAATCCATACATTTTTTTCAAAATCAAGACCATGTCGAGTTAATTTTAAAATCAATCATTTATTCCAACTAGGCTGAGAACCAACACTTTTCGAACGTTAAAATTACACATGGCATGAAATATATGTAAATGACAGTCCCCAAAAACATCCGCCCTTATACACTTCCTAGTGCTTTAGCTGGGAAGATGAAGTGGCTCAACAAACTCCCCAGAAGTCAAACAAAGTCACTTAAGTCAACATATTTAATCTAGACAGGGCTGTGTGTAACTATGGCAGTTGGGCGGTACAGGCTTTGAAAATATCATACATACAAAACCCCACTCCTTGTTCCCATAGACGCCCAGAAGAGAGGCAGAACGGCACTCGCTACGATCCTTACATAGTGGTATTGCCTCCTTAACGTTCATACATCTGGTCATACACCCACACCGGTTGCGAGTATAAAGTTTAAAATATCACTAGTAAAACAAATAAACAATAATGTTCCGATGTCCACAGTTTCCGCAGTATTCAGAGTGGGATCGGCCGATTCGCTCTCACAAACGTAAGCGGCTATATAGTGCATGGCGCATAGCGGGAGGGCGGCCGATGTCTCCTCATACTCTCACGCCACGCGGTTTCTAACATTATATAGATTAGTCATTGTAGATATTGTTTTTATTATAAAATAATGAACACCGTCTCGCTTTTCAGGCGTGTTATGAAGCTGAAAGTGATTTAATTAGAGGACTACGAGTATGTTCAATAGTGGAAGTTTTCAGGCTGATGATGATGATATTGATTCAAAGATGAAGGGGTTCGTGGCTAAATTAACAGTCGGTCGGTCGATGAAGATCGACCGACCGACTGTTACAGGTTAAGGAACGCTTGTCGAGGTTGGTCCGTGGATGGGTGACCATCCATAACATACCGAGACCCCTCCTTGGCTCGGAAAGCTCGTTAAGCCGTTGGTCCCAGCTGTCATTCACTTAGAAGCCCGAAAGTCTGACAACCAGTCTTACCAAGGGGTATCGTATTACCCAATAACAGGGTTGTGGAGGTCAGATAGGCAGTCGCTCCATGTAAAGTACTGGTATCCAGGTGCATACGGTTAGACTGGAAGCCGACCCCAACATGGTTGAGAAAAGGCTAGGCAGATCTATGATGATATAGATTAAAGACCATCTTCACGTTATATTAGCGCGCTTTAGGAAATCATTTTCAGCTACAGTTGCTGGACTGAAAGCGATGCCAATTACAACCTACTTCAGATAAGTCTTCTGAAAATATATCGATGTGAAAAACGGTTAACATAACATCAGCCTTGTTTCCCCGAAGGGTAGGTAAAGGTGTACTCATATTAGGTACACTGACATTTCGCCAGTTTTGTTTAAGGCTCAATTTACACTGCCGCGGAATGGAGTGGAATCGAGTTTTCGTACATAGCAAAATTAACTTTATGTCAATGGTCCAACGTACAAACTAGATACGAGCTTATTACTGTGGGAATTCCCGAGAATGTGTGCGTTACACTTTTGACATAAAGTTGATTATGTTTTTTATAAAAAAAAAATCGCTTCCATTCCGTTCCACGGCAGTCTAAATTGAGCCTAAGTAACATATAATAGGGGCGAGCCTAAATATGGTTTAATCTGACTATCATTTATTATACTGACGTGTTATGTAGGGAAACTCTACAAGCTGGAGTATATCCAATCGCACATAATGAGACATAATATACTGTAAAATGCCTCCAAAGGTGCTCGTCGGACTGTTAAAGGCAAATTAGGAGCGTATCAAAATAGTCTCATCTGCAAGATGTAATTGTATGTTATATTATTATTTTCCTTAATCTATGTTAACTTATTTGCAAACCGCATTTCTCCGGGCAATCACTCGTACAACGAACGTTGTAAAATAAAAACAGCATCATTCTTTGACATAGACAAGCATTGCAGACCAGACACCGTTGATTTCATTTTCAATAAAAAACATCCAAGGGAGATATGTCTAAATCCTTTTTTTATATAAATCGCAGGACAGCTTAATCGAATCACACGTCAGTTACTTCCTCCATAGCATAAACGGTGACAGTCTAGTTATTTACATATAGAACATTGTACACCCACACGTTTTCTATTTTTCAATCGCGCCGTTCCGCCTTTCGATACTTTCCTATACTAATACATGCACTAACCCAGGTTTGCTTGGCCTGTCCTGTCCCTCTCATGCATCTAGTATGGATAGTAATGAAGAGAGGAGTAGTGTAAAGTTGGGGGTCTACGGTGAATGGTTATTTGGAAGCGGAAGGCGCCTGGAGTCCGGACAATGGCCGCTCGACGATCACTGCTACGTTCCCAGCTCATTACGTATTTACTATAAAACTTCTATTAGTTTAGACTTAACTCTTTATACATTAAAATGGAGTCATGGCTCATGAGTCCTATTCCCAAATATGTTAATAGCTATTTGTACTTATGTCTTTTTTACACGTGTTTCTTCTGTATGTAGTTTCCTCAACGCGTCAATGATTTATTATAATATGATGTTGATTTATGAATGATTTGTTTTAAAGGACAAAAGTCTTCCGTGATTGTTCATATTTTGTTCATTTGCAATTGAAACTAAGAAGTAAATAATTTCAAATTTTTACAAAACAGTACAGACAATTGAGAAACCAAGGATGTTGAAAACAAAAAAGTTTTTCAAACGTTACTAGTTTTTCATAATTATAACATAGTAAATTAAGTTAGATTAAAATTGCTTATTGGCTAGATTGTAATTAATTATTAAGAACTTGGTTCTTTTTAATAAAGGATAAAAAATATTAAAAAAATAGTTGCACCATAGATTACATCTATGGTTTACACCCATGCGTTAAGATAAAGGTGGGTTAGGGGTTTGTATCTTCAGGCTGGTTAACAGCATTCAGCATCTTACTGTGAGCTAACGAAAACGCGATCACCAATAGATGGGTTCATCTGCTAATCGACATCAATAATTGGCTCGCCTTCTTTTCGTGCCAATAAACCAAATCCATCGACAACTTAGTCCTTTTGCCACTGCGTCAACACCTCAAGCAACATCTTTGCAAATTAGCAAACTAGCATCAATTAATACTTATGAATTATGATAGATGAGTATGTGGAAAATGTGTTTTTTACGTTTTGATAATGGAATCCTTTCCCTAGAAAACATGTCCAGTGACTCACGTATTTATAGTTAAATATAAATGTAGGTAAGTACTGTGAGAGCTTTACGAGTTCTCAGTAACGGGACGAGTAAATAAAACTACAGTTTGTCATATTACTTCGATAATTATTTATAGAAGATGGTTCTATGTTTTTTACATTTTATCCTTGTCTCCTTGCTTGTTAGCGAAATCTGTTTCCTACTGTATTTTTCTTTTCACACTAATATTATAAAGGCGAAAGTTTGTGAATGAGTGTGTGTGTGTGTTTGCATGTTTGTTACTTCTTTACGCTCAAGCGGCTAGATCAATTTTGATAAAATTTGCTATGGACGTAGCTGACACCCTGGATTTACACATAGGCTACTTTTTATCCCGATATTCCCTTTAGATCGAAACTTATGCGAGTGAAACCGCGGGGCGCAACTAGTTCTTTTTATAAATCAATGTTTGTCTCGTATTTCTGCCATCTACTTATCAAAGTATTCATAAAGGTTGTATTTAAGCAGCCTATTTGACAGGCAATAATCTCTACATTACCTGCTTTCCAAAATCATGAAACATTGCCCGAAGTTCGTGGTGTATGTAACTGTAACGTATTTGGCCTGTGCAAGTACCCACTCAAACTACCTGACTGCATTGACGGTCTGATCAAACACTTGATTATGCATTTCGTAACTGCAGTTACATTGATTACCGAACACTCGGTATACTAATCGGTAATCGACTCGTTTTTAATAATTGTGTGTTTGTTTTAGTACCTAATTGTTTCGTTATTTGTTTATTAAATGTGATGGAGAGTTACCCGGTTCTTTTAATAGATTAAAAAAAAAAGAAACAGACTAAAATAAAAAAAATTCGCGAAACAACATTTAATGAATTAATCAATGTATAGGTATTTGTTCATTTATCTTGACAATCAATTGGATCTGAAAGTCAAGTCAAAATCAAATCATTTATTTGAAATAGGCACATATAAGGCACTTTTAAACGACAAAATGTACAAAAAAAAAAAGGATTAATTCTAGTTGCCCTTCCAAAAGATAGTTTCGCATGGAGAAGAATGGACAAGAAACTCCACCTAATATTACTCTTTTAAAAGTGTTTTACTATATTTTCTAAACGATGAACCTGGAATAATATGCTAATGGTAATTATAGAGATGCTAATTAATTACAATAGTACGGCCGTGACCTCAAAAGGGTGAGCACGTGGAAAGTGTTCTATCATCCCGCTGTTCGCACAAGCCCAAGGCATATCAACGTGTTAACGATAGGCTAGTAAGTAAGCTACACCACCCAAATACCACTAATATTACACACTATTTATTTATTACTTTTTAGAAGGCTTACAGACTAATTACAAATAATAGGTAACAACAACACATTATCAAGTTGCTAATAACAATTAGGAATTATTTGACATTGAGTGACATACGGGAATCACATAAAAAAGTAGGTAGGTACTAAAATATAGTTTATTATTATGTTTTTACGAAAGGCTGTTTTGAATAGTGACGAATGATAAACTAGCACAGCCTCTCCAATGTCCATCATAATTAAGATTGGCGTGATCTTTCGAATGACCCATTCATAAACTTTAACTCAGTTCAAGGTTGGCGATTACATGCAATATTTAATTGATCTTTGGGCTTGTCATAACACATAATAAATAAATAAGTGTGCACTAAAAACTCCAACGGCCTTATCTTTAGAACCAGGTTTAAAGTTCTTATTACAAAAATTGTCGTTAAACCCGAGTCTGAGTTGTCAATTTTGCATTAAGAACTGTCTGTTTGTCGAAATAAAGTTTAAAATACAGTAACTGTCTCGCAGGTTTAGGTTAGGCTTAAAGTTAGAACTCGTTTTGTAATAAGGCGGCAAATGTGAAGAAGTCGCTAGTGATTCGGAAAATGTTATACTACATAGTAAAAGTGTTAGTAAGCCTTTAGAATTCGATTTTTTTACAACTGAGAATTTCTCGCTTTCCTGATTTTCAAAGTCTTGTATAAATGTTATTCTTTCTTTCTCCTGCCCTTATCCCAATTTATTTGGCTCGGCATAACATGCTTCCATACTCCTCTATTAACCGTCACCTCGATAGTCAACCCCTTTCTAACCATATCATCATTCACACAGTGCATGCATCGTTTTGGATAAACAATGATTACTTTTTTGTACTCTTAGAAGTGCCTTGAAAGTTTCGCTTTACGTTAGCCAATCCGGGGTTCGCATAGCTTGATACTCAAAATAATATGTATGTCTGCTATTATGTCAAAGGTAAATGCCAATTAAACAAAGTCACAACAACCTATTGCAGTCGGTATTAGAACTGACGGAGACGTGACATATGAAAACATTGGCTAATGCTATGATGATAAAATATTGTAAGTAACGCATAACATCTGATGGTACAAACGCCAGCAGGTCAAGCTACCCGAAACTGTCAAATTTTCCCAATCAACCTTGAACCTTAATGCATTAGCGATAAAGTTGAAAATCTATAAAGGAAATTTGACAGATTGGTAGCTCAATGTGCTGGCGTCTGTACTTTCAAAACTAAATTACTCAATATAATGGTGGTCGCCTGATCCGGGCAATGCCATTAGACCTTATGGAGAGGTGGCTGACAGTTCAGAAAAGAATGTCGTACGTGCCCAAATTATCAAATCATGATACACGAATAAGATACATAGTAGTTTTAAAAATAATACCCACAAAAATCCATACTCTGATTTTTAACTTGATAGACTAAAATGACAGCTGCGAATGCTGGTATTAATGAATGACATAAATTATCTATAAACCTTTTTCTTTACCTCCAGGATTGAGCAAAATCATTTTAGACAAAGAAAAAACTGCACTGCAGTTTCGAAATCTAATTTCCCAGAAAATAATGCTCATATTCATCACGAGACCGTTACGTATCCATGAAAGAAACAAAATAAATATTCTAAATAATCCAAAATTAAAGAACTAATAATATATCGATGACAGTGTTGCCGATGAACAAAACCTACACGAATGAGTAATGGTGACCAGTCGATATGTTTACTCGTTAGCAGTTAATTGGAATAGAGAAGTCTATTGAACTCAAACGGTTAGTAGCTGTTGCTTGTGTAATCTAGCTTGTAAGTTTGTTGTGCCTTTAGCTCGGTGATTGGTTTGATAGTCCCTGTAAACTTATTATTTTGTAGAATACACATAACATAACATCTGCTGTATACTGCGAAGGAGTTAGGCAGAGTTGCATAATAGGTGCCTATTTTATTGTTCTTGAAACCTTCAAAAGGAACCTGGGCTTTGAGGATAAAACCCGGGAGTTTCCATCGAGATTTAATTTGGGATTTTCCTCACTAAAACACCATAATTCACCATCAGCACTGTAAAGTACTACTAATATAGTTTTAAACCTTCTTTATTAACATAATTTTTTCTTTTGTTCTCGGAGAGAAACCTTCAAAAGAAACAGCTTTGAGGGTATGACCGGGGGAGAGTGTGGGATTTTTACCTCACTAAAACTACCCTGATGGTCACCATCTCACATGAAAGGCGGCACCGTAAGCATAATAAAAGCAAAACAAAGTTAAGTACTACTAACATTGTCTTAATTATTTACACAATAATTTTGTATACAATAATAATAATTATGTATGTTTAGGTTAAGATATTTTTCTATGGCCCTGTGTCGCCTAAAAGTAAATTGATTTATTCATTTGTAACAAATACACCTCACCCACATTTCGCCAGTTATGCCTAAGTGCCACGTTATGCAGACGAGTTTACCAGTCCCGACTTCGAAGTCCTACTGAAATTCCTGATGGATAAGATGATGAACCTGATGGTCCCAGGATCTCAGCATTCGCGCTTGCGCCTATTAGATGACTAGACCAACGGAGCCATATATTATTGATGGTAATACATTGTTAGGGTTTGCATCTAAGGAAAATTAGGCAGTGCATTACAATAGATACTAAGGTCCATATTACAGAACCTCACTCAAGCCTCAAGCTTTACTTAAAATTAATTTAAAGTCATTTGATTGGTTGAAACTAGTTTTAAGTAATGCTTGAATCTTGAGTGAGGGTTTTGCCAAATCCATAACTAAAAGGTGTGGCTAAAACTACACAAAGAAGCTCAAATCCAAATGAGAAATGGAGAACTGTATTATGAAATGGGCAAATATTAATCTTTTGGACATCATCATTTGGATCATTATTTATTAAATTTTTGATATCGTATTTTTTTAATTATCTCACTGTCTACTGCATCGGTTGGCGACATCTCGTCAACGCCGGCTGTCACTGAAAACCAGTGCCGGGGATCTGTCTCGCATAGGGTCGTAGCATTATGCTGAGCGATTGCCGTTTTACGTGGACTCGATACATATTTTCCCTCAACTTGTTCTTTTTTGTTTTTGTGTCCTTTCTCTGTGTAATGTTTACCGCAAATAAAAGTATTTTCTTTCTTTCTTTCTTTTCTTTAAGAAACCCGACCAACATTACCAAAGCTTTTAATTACAAGTACCTACAACACACACGTCAACATTTTTTACTCTGTGTACCATATGTAAATGTTACGTTTTACGTAGACTCGTTAAATCAAGAGACGAAGGTGCCACAGAGTGGGCGGAGGTAGCTAACTTAATGAACCGCATTGTCTTATTACTTTAAATGGCTGTGTGAGTTTTTTTCCGTTTGTACTTTGGACACATGTAAATAACACAGTGGGCGGGTCGTATCCGCTATCTTATACGTAGGTAGCGAATTCTGTATTTTATTGTACTTTTTTAGATTTGGAAATGGTTGATATATCACTGGTTGGTAAGGATGCCTTGTAAGGAGAAATTATCTCCAGTTTCTTAGAAGTCTTTGGGTGCAGACTGCCGTGTCACCTTCAATCCATTGCTGGATATAGCCTCTTCTCAGATTGTGCCAAAATACTCCTTGTCACCACCATGATAGTGAAATCATTATCATTTCACCCGAATTACGCCCACAGATGGACGTAGGCCGCCCCCTAAGCGTCAACGCATCGGTTGCGAATGCTGTATGTACTGACTGGTATCGCGCCTCCAGAAATTCGCAGGATTATTGCCAGCCGCATCGAGAGGGCGAAGCTACAGGATGAATCACGCCACTCAATGACCACTTTAATACAGTGAAACAACATTTTTTTTTTCGGTCTGCCGATGGTAGCCCATACACGGGAGACGTGATTTTTGAAAAGAACTGCTTAAACCTTCTGATTTCTGTGTTGAAGATCAACTGGTCCTTTGATTCATCCAGCTGATTCCTACAATCTTCACCAGATCATAGATACCATCAGTTTGCTGTGGCATCTATAAAGAGTAGTAAGAGTATTCTATTCTATAAAAATAACGAGACATTAAAAACAATAATAACTTACAATGTTTATCGAGTCTTCATCAGCTTTTATTTTGTTCATGTTCTTTCCACACTTCCCAGCGTTTTGTTACCTCTTGTCAATTCCTAAAAAGACATTTCAGCTAAGTAGTATATCGTTGTTCTCGCAACTCTTATGAGCTGTAAGTAATTTATCATTGTTTTAATGGAAACGATTAAAATCATTTTAATTATGACTACTTACTTATAATAACACTGTTGTGTCTGCGGATAAGTTTATGTTTACACGTGTCTTGGCTATCTACGAGATCAAAAGATGGTACCTACTTATTTATTTACACTTCTTCATGCCGTGAGGATAAAGTCTTATTGCAACTTGATTGTCTTTAGAATTATCTTTTGTTCTGCAATAATGAAGTCAACATATCACTGAAGTCCTTATGTTGTTTATTTGCCGGTGTATTGCTTCCACCATAAACATGTTTTTGGGAAACCACCTAAAAAAATATAATGTGGCGTTACGATGATCCCCTAACAAACAGTATTATTTTTCTTCTTAGCGTATTCATGGAATCTAATTGGACCCAGAATTTGACTCTGTGTCTGTCGCCGGAGTTCCTGTAATGATGCAGATGGCAGGGAACGCAGGGCAAGATATTAAGTACTCTATCGTTTGGGTAACTAGTCTATTTAATTCATTTGTTATCAAGTTATAATCCCTTTCAGTGTCTTAACTTAATTGAATTTACCTTAAACAAACACAATTTAAAATAAATCCATGAACAACACATGTTTAAACAATGTGAACAGATTTATTGGTCGGCTTCACAAAGGGGTTATGTAGTTGATATGCCAGTGAGACAATTTTGCCCAATATGGTCTGGGACCTTGGTGCCCACACGAGTTGGTATTGGATCTTTTAATGTACGTAATTGCGGTCATATTAAGATCCAAGTCTGTTCCTCCCACGTTTGACAGTCCAGCTAATTGTGTTTTACTTTTTTATTGGTATTCTTAAGAGACGCAAATGGAACTGTAGGAACTGCTTAACAGAGATGGCCTTGCAGAGATAATATTGCAAGTTCCATTGCACTGATGACTGGTGGGTAATTGTTTGAATCTGAATCATCTGTAAACAGTTTATTTAACAATGAAGTTGAGCGCATAATTATGGTTTAACTTAATTGGTCATTATTGTTTAGCTAAGATAATGTAAGGAGTATATTCTTCTGTATACTTAAGTGTATCGGGTTATTATAATATGTAGGTTGGCAATCAGACCAGCTGCCAACCTGATGGGAAGTATATATCTCCCTGTAGCAGCATCAGCATAATCAACCTATAATATTTCCACTGCTGGGGCACAGGCTCCCTGTCTGTGAGATGGAGGGGGCCGTAAGCCACCACGTGGGCCCAGTGCGGGTTGGTATTTGTCACATGTCTTCGAATTTTTAGTTCTATTACAGGACATGCCGGTTTTCTCACGATGTCTAAAGACACCACCGTAAGGTAAAACGATATTTCATGTGCTGCGGTTTTTCAGGACATTTTCTACGTCAACAACCCCCTTTTACTTTATACATTTGCGTATAAAAAGCAGTAAACTAATCATGTAACGAGCCTTCTTATCAGGCGTTAACATTTTTATTTCTTAATTGGCACCCCATATTAATGTAGGTACTTTAAAGTGTTTATTATTTTAACATTTATTAGCCATTAAATAGGCTGTACAGCACGTCATAAAATTTAATTGAAATGATACAATAATTTATAATTATTACACTGTTTAAGTTTATACAAGTTAAGTTCAAATAAGTTGTTAAGTTTTAATGAATCCTTGTTTATCTTCACCGTTACTTTCTTTATTAAATATTCGGATATACTTTTTTAAATATCTCATATTTACTGATGACGACAAATCAATGACGTGAAAGCGGTTTTAATTACCAAATAGCTTCTGCCTGCGTCTTCGTACGTGTAAAATCTCTTGTTCCCCCGACTCACCCTGCGCTGTCACTTCGTTTTCGCTTAGCGTTCTTTTTGCTCGGCTCTTAAGGATCCTAGCGTGATGTTAAATATCCAGTAACCTTCCCCAGAAATTGAACTATCAAATGCAAAAAGATTTTTTCATATCCGACTTGTTTCAATGATACCTACATACAAACAAACAAATTTTACGTCTTTATAATAGTACGTATAGAGATTATTATCGAGATTTACAGAAATAAAAAACATTTATCATGACCACACTCGACTAAATTAGTTACCTAAATGTCATTTGCCTGTACTACAAATGACATTTAGTTTACTGTCTGCCTTAACAAGTTAGTCCTAAATAGTTATGATCTTCATAAAAGGATGCTTCAAGCGTTTTCAATCCCGCCGTGTCCTCGTAGAGGCGATCGGCAACGGCGGCGACCTCTCGCGTACGGCCCTGGTGCAAGCCATGGTCCGGGGCGAGAGAGAGTGGGAGGCAGTCACCTCCTTCTGCGAAGCAGTCATGCTAGCGAAGGAGGTGGCGGGGAGGCTGAGGGAGAGAACCTCACGCCTCAGCCGCCGCGGGAGACGCTCCGGGCGTCGGGAGCCGCGTGATGACTCCCGGCCACCGTAGGCGCGGGCCTGCGGGCGGTGAGTAATGGGTAGCTCACCGTCCGATCAGGACCAGGCCCGTGCCGGACGGCGCGTTGTGTTCCACGCGCGCCTCAAAGAGATGTCAGCAGAGGACGGGGCCCCATAGGGCCGAAGCCTGCCGGGGCGGCGGGATTTTCCGAAAGGTTAACCGCTGCCCTGGAACAGAAAGGGCTAAGGAAGGAACACGGGTGGGTTTTAGTCAGTAAAAGTCTGACACTCCCTTCCGCTCCACCCAGAGCGGGAGAGGTCATTTGATGATATCCCATCCACAAAAAAAAAAAGCGTTTTCAATAAAGGGTGGCAGGGACATCGACGCGCAAACTGTAACCATGGAGTCAGCACATGAGTTTAAATATATTTTGGTTATTAATAAATAAATAAAAAATGTATTTTCAATCGTCGGAAGGAAGAGGGCAATAATTAATTGGAACACAAGAAGGAAAACATGTACCATTCGCCGGCCTGAGACCGTACCTATACAGGGTGGCAGGGACATCGACGCGCAAACTGTAACCATGGATTCAGCACATGAGTTTAGACCCCATAGCGTCGAAATTTTTCGTCGGTTAGGTATTAAAAAAAAATATTGCTGTTCCATAAGTTTTGACCGCGTAGGTATTGCACTTTTCTATGAAACAGAAGATTTTTTTTACATACGGATGGACTACAAAATTATCTTTTCAAAAAACTACTTATTTTATGCAGCTGTATGCTAGACGATTCAGAAGCATACTGTTACATACAATAAACCAAAACGAATGTATTACTGCAACACATGAATACATTGACACAGGCAGGTAAACACTACGCAGATAAAAGGAGACAACCTGATATTTGCATAGAACCCATTGTAACTGTGATCGATTACCTGAGCCTATATGACGTCACAGTTAGGCAACGCAGCCCGCTCTAAAGGTCGTCCAGCGCATCTAATCATTCAGCGAAGCGTGGTTATTGCGCAAAAACCAGTTTAACAAATATGTACCGAATGAATAATTCTGTTTTGACATCTTTGTTCAACAAGGTGCCATAATTATATTACGTACTTAACCGTGTTGTTTTAACAAAGTAAGTTGTGCAAGAAGGACGTACGAGACCAAAAATAGTGGCGTGTGCGCAATCTGTGGAGGTTCGTGTGACTAAGCTACTGCTTATAGGCAATTTAGAGTTGTGGATAATTAAGTACCTATAGGGGTCCTGCCTTCTTTGGCACTTAAACCTTACTTGGGATTATTTTAAGGGCCTGAACCATCTCACTTGATCTGAATAATCACGTCCACAAAACCTAATGTTATCACATTTTTTTATACTATTGTGACCAACAGAAGACTGCCCATTAGCACAAACAGCACTGCTTGGTCACATGCCTCCTCTCTTTGAGAGGGAGGTGGCTATAATCTACCACGCAGGCCCAGTGCGGGTTGGTATATGTCACATGTCTTCGAATTTTCGGTTCTAGGACATGCCATGTCCTCATGATGGTGATCAGGTTCGAACTCAGACAGGCGCCTTACTTTGTGTAAACCACCACTGCTCTCAAAACGGTGAAGGAAAACATCGTGAGAAAACCGGCTTGTCACCACTTGTTGAACCGGCTTCTTCAGCAAATATATCAAAAACCAAGCATACATTAAGTATACTTTAATATGTCTATCACGGCATAGTAGCACGACTATTTCTTGTTAAATTGCCTCTTAATTAACAGTCATCGGCCGATCATCGACATATATGAGCAGATAGTAATCAGTGCGACGTCTAGCATCAGAGCAATACATATAAATCTAGGAGTCTGGGTCGTCATGCGGATTCAGAGGCACCAATAGGGTATGAATTTCGTATTATGGAATTGTTTATTTAATGTATGTATCTGTAGTGGTTAAGATTTTAGTAGGTTATCCTTGGGTGATAATAATTTATTTATTTTCACTTCAAGACGCAAACATACTGTGTGGCCCTGGCTCTTGTACTAAGAGTTCCTGTATCACAATGGCAATGGGGATGAATGTGCGTTTCTGTTAATTTATATGCAAAACAAATAGGCTATTTTCGATTTCTTGTTGTAGTCAATAATTGTGTTCTTCAGTACTTAAACTTTACCAAATTTGGAAATTTAAATCGGAAAGTAGTAGGAAGTGGGGGCCCACTTTTAAAGTTCATCATTATCATTTAACCGAAAGGGCTTCATCGTCACTTTTAAATAATATCATTGTTTCTATAGGCGACTCGAACGATATGGCACGAAAGTAAATACGATTCGCCCGTTTCGGGCGAGTAAATTCGTGCAAATCGCTACACACGCTGCCAAAATACGTCCTCTGCTAGACATTAGCCTTCCACTGCCACTTAATTCAATACTAAATTACACTTTTATGTAATAAAGTGGCTCATGCCTCTAATTTTCCTCATTTGATGACGATCCACCAACAAACTCCACAATGATCCAGTCAAACCAGACACCTCCGCTTTAAACTAGCGCAAGCACAGGATCTACCCACAACATGGCGACACGAAGATCTATCTATCATCAGTGGTATGCAGTGTATCTTTGTTATGATCCTTGTGTGAGTTATGTGATGGTCACGCGCATCGTTTTGTGTCATTACCTGCCTCACGGGACCCGGCGACCGCCACCGCCGCGCTCTGCCTTTCATACGTGCGTTTTTAAACGGTTCACGAATTAGCATGTTTTATTAAAGTTGTTTTGCGAATAAGAGCAAGGTTATTAATGCGAAATTTAAGGCTTTATTTGTGTACTAGTAACACGTACTTAAGTGAATTTAGATTATAAAGTGTTTTAATATTTTTTAGGATATTCTATCATAATATGTTAGAATTAAAATATAAAATGCTGTATTTAACTCAATGTAGTGCTAAGTATGGAATGCAATCTCGAATCGCGATTGGCAACTCGACGTCTTGTGTGGTAAGTGTACTGTCGAGATTGGCTAGTCGAGATCTCACCCAACAATCAAGCGAGATCGAGATTTCGCCTACTTTTTGAAATATAATGCCTTTTTTAATTAAAAAATCATAAACTTAAACTACTCTTACTTAGAGTAATCATGTTACCTACATATATTTTGTAAATAATTAAACATTAATCGAACCTCAAAACAAAGGAAATAAACGTTTATTTAAGTAATAATCATCTGCACTACGCATATATACGAGCAATAAATTTGCACACACACATCAAGCTCACTATAAATCCATTAATTATGCTGAAAATGGCTTTTCCAGAATCATAGTGTGCTAAGCCGCGCGCGGCCAATCTCGAATTCTGAAAATTCGAGAGTTATATATTACTTAGTAATTTATGTTTTACTCAATGCAAAACATAAATTATTTTTATCTAGTATTTAGATCAACATTTAATTTATGTTAATGCAGAAATTGCATTAATTTTTCTAATTTGAGTGACACACCTCATAAAACACTTAATTAATGAGAACTAGTTTTATCTAGGTATTAATTAAATATAAACTATTCATGAGAAATTTCTCACAGAAAAAAAGGTGTTAAATTAAAATATAAACTAACGATAATTATTTCAAGGTTGGTGGGCCCTATATTTTTTTTAAACTGTGCTTTTAAAGACGCAGAACATTATCACAGTTAGGTAGATGTGTCAGTTTTTACTTAACCTAAAAATTATTTCCATTGTCCTGAAACATTCACTAACTCCTATAACCCAAGGAGCGACCAATAAAGACTAAATAAGATTACTTATGTTTCAGAAAATTCCTGCTAAAGTATTAAAATACACAAATCATCCAGACACATTCCGAGCGCGTTTGTCGCGCGTCAAACGCACGCACGTGTACAACCACCGAATTTGTCTTATAGGGCAATGAGAATGATATGCAGCAACAAAAGGGTTCCGAGAAACACCCGTCCCGACTTGTCCGTCCCATTGACTCATACTTACGTGTTTGTTAATAATAACCCTGCTTCCTTTAACAGTCATTTCGGTCGGCTAACTATTGTCACGCTCTGTAGGATGTTGCAACGCAAAAATGTTACCCAAACGTGGATTCGTAACGAAGTTAAAAATCTTGAATACGATATGTAATGGTTACGTTAAACCTTTTATAATCTAGCTAGATTGCTAATTGGTGTTCTTATTTATGAAGTTATGTCTCGATTCCGCGAATTACTTAACTTTTACGTTTTAACTAGAGACCCTAATTAAAGTTAAGTACTTTATAGTTGTTTGGCTTCCTAGAAATGGAATTAGATATTTAGTGCCTTTTCTCCTTTTTGTGTCTTTATCTCAGTTGTTAACTAATTAAATCAGTTCTTATAAGTAATTACACTGATTACAAATAGCTAAAGTATGACTAGACCTACTACGAGAGAAGTACGGTCAGCATGTAACAAATTAATTTAGGTTGAGGGTTCATTATACTGAAAAATTACTGGTTCAGGTGTCCCCTTTAACTTCCGTGGGATGATAAGCAAGTGACACTCCCCATGTTTCATTCCTAATCGCTGTTGAATAAATCTTTGCTGACATCGGCGACATCCAAGTGTCTCATTTAATAAAGTAATCTCTACTGCAAGTTACTATTAAACAAAAATGGGTAATTAATAGTAATGAAGTCAAGAAAGTTGTGTTAGTAAAGGGTGAACAAAAATTAACAAAAAAAAAATGGTTGGTGTTCCTCTCCTCATATTAAAATGCCGACGCCTCATATTATCTACGCGATCAAGTATAAAAAAAAAAATACTGTAAAGACGTAAAGACAGAATAGTATGAAAATAAGTAGAGGCGACAGCTCAGTGAGCAGTGGTGGCCCAGTGCTAACGACCGCGACTTACGAGTGGTAGGTCGTAGGTTCGAACCCAGACAGGCGCTTTACTTTGTGTAAATTATTTTATTAGCACTGCTCTTAAAACGGGGAAGGAAAAAAATATGAGGAAACCGCCATGTCCTAGAACCTAAAACTCGAAGACATGTGACATCTACCAACCCGCACTGGGCCCGCGTGGTGGATTGCTGCCCACTCCCAAGACATGTGACGTCTACCAACCCGCACTGGGTCCGCGTGGTGAATTACAGCTCTCTCCTTCTCACCGAGAGGAGGCTTGTGCCCCAGTAGTGGGAACATTATAGGCTGATTATGCGAAGCAGTGGTGAAATAGTAAACTTTGTTGGACTTTACTCCTCATACCCAAAGTTCCATTCAATCTTGTGACAAACTGGTTAGAATCAACACCAACTGAATCAATGACATTTATCTTAATTAATCGACCTAATAAGTCACAGTCAAATCTATTCCGTTCTATTATTGTATTACAATGGTTTATTATCAAGTCAATCTATCAAAAATATCTCATGACATTCTGTGAAATCTTACATTGTTTATAATAATAAGGTTGGCTTGTATTAGGTATTACTTGTTTTTGTCCACATCGAACTATTTGGTATTTTTATTTTTCCATTTTCAAGTTGCCAATTTCATCTTTGTCTAGATTTTTTTATTGTCTGGATTATACAAGAATAAGTAAGTATTATTTTTACAAATCAAATTCGCAATACAAAGCATCAAACCAGGTATCGCTGGAGTGGGGTTCAAGTCTGCCAGGCTGAAGTGAGATATGGTGGTTGATATCTGTCGAATGTTTCAGGACTCTTGGACGACTCGCAGTGAGTACCTGACTACGGGCGTCGCCATTGAGGTATTGAGGTTCTGAGAATGCTTGTTAACCTATAGCTTCACTAATATCTATCTATAATATAAAAATGAATCGCTGAATGTGTTGCTAAGCGGAAATCTCGAGAACAGCTGAGCCGATTTCGCTTATTTTAGAATATTCCTTGAAATACGAAGATGGTTCTTACGAAAAAAAAAAATGTAAGAAAGTTGCTTCACGCGGACGAAGTCGCGGGCAGAAGCTAGTATTCGATAAAAGTGATATTCATTACAGAAATGATCGACGGTATAATTAGCGACTGCGTAAGTATTTTCTTTTGAATGATCCAGTTCTGGGCAAAGGCGTCCTTCCACTCCTTCCATCTTTCACGAGCCCGTGCGTCCTCCTTCTAGTTTTGCCGGAACCTGTCCTGCTAGCTCGTCCCGCCATCTTCTACGTGATATGCCGCGACCCCGCCTAACGTTTACCTTTATAAATAAATAAGATACTTTAGGCTTATGAAAGAGCATAGAACTGTAAAAAGTATTTCAGCAAAGGCCTAACCTATAGCAATATTAAACAAAAAATTTGTACTTACTTACACTCAACAACTCACAAATCCTATCCATCTCATTTTATCCCTCGCTTACATCAGACTCCTTCACTTAACAAAAGGCAGCAAAAGGTCCTACGTATAAAATACTAAAAGGTTTCGGTTCTCAAATCTTTATTTACCTCTTAACATTGTCACGATGTAAAATGATACAATGTCTTTTTTTAAATCGGTTTTGTGAAGATCGATTCAGGTGTCCCTTCCGATTTGATGCGTCAACGATCCGTAGGTGTCTGTTTTGGTTTATTGGTCACCATTGTTAAAATCACAACACACAACCAACCTATAAAATTTCCACTGCTCGGTCACAGGCATCCTCTCTCTGAGGGGGACTGGGCCATAATTCACCACGCGGGCCCAGCACGGGTTGGTAGATGTCACATGTCTTCGAATGTTTGGTTCTAAGACATGCCGGTTTGCTCGCGATATTTTCCTTCCCCGTTTTGAGAGCAGTGGTGATGACATTAAATACGCAACGTACGTACGTACGTAAGTAGTAGTGCTTACTCACGACCTAACCCGTAAGTCGCGGCCACCACTGCTCCATTGTAGAACCACCATTGTTAGATTTATTAATGACAATAATGACTGAGCCGATATCCAATCAAACAGGTGGAACACTAATGGGCGCATTCTTGGTATGTACAACCAACATTGGTATCACCTGTTACGAAACTACAAGTAGAGGATTTTTTCCTTCTATGTGAAAAATAAGACGTTTGTAATTATTTCATTAAATTCTAGGTAATAAGAATTACCTTTGAAATTGATCCTTGATGATGCCTTCGATTTTCTAAGTAAACAAAACAGGAGCAGAAATCTAGGAAGGACTTATAGATTTTCCGGGAAGAAAACTCACCGCAGAGCATCTGAGAAGCGTTTACAGAAAATTTATTAAAGAACCACCCTTGTAATTAAAATAATATAGCATTAGCATAGCATTTCGAAACAGGAGCAATGTTTCAATTGAAGTCAAAGTTCAATTGAAACACAAGAAGCAGTGGTGGCCCATTGGTATCGGCCGTGACTAACTTACTTGTTGTAGGTCGTAGGTTCGAACCCAGACAGGCGCTTTACTTTGTGTAAATTATTTCATCACCACTGCTCTCAAAACGGTGAAGGAAAACATCGTGAGGAAACTGGCATGTCCTAAAACTACAAATTCGAAGACAGGTGACATCTACCAACCCGTACTGGGCCAGGATGGTGGATTACGTGTGTCCCAGCAGTGGGATCATTATAGGCTGATGATGATTGAGCTGGGGGGAGGAGGAGGGGCTTTGTGGCTAAGTAATAACAGCCGCACGGGTCGATCAATCAGGTTAAGCTACGCTTGCCGCGGTTGGTCCGTGGATGGGTGACCATTTTCACATAACAAGACGGCTTAACGTGCTTTCCGAGGCACGGAGCCCCTCCATTGGTCCCGGCTGTCATTCGTGGATCTTTGACAGTGGTTACGGGTCGTCAGTAGCCCGAGAGTCTGACAACCAGTCTTGCCAAGGGGTATCGTATTACCCAGTAACTGGGTTGTGGAGGTCAGATAGGCAGTCGCTTCATGTAAAATACTGGTATTCAGCTGCATCCGGTTAGACTGGAAGCCGACCCCAACATAGTTGGGAAAAGGCTGGGCAGATGATGATGATGATGATGATTGAGCTGGTTTTTTTTTTACTACGTTTATCGGAGCTGGCGCTCATATTGAACCAAATCATACCAAATACCTACAATACGAGTACTCAGAACATGTATTACGATGCCTGCCTATTCAGCTAAGCCCAGAGCTATTACCTAACGCTCAATTTCTTAGGGCAACCATCTCTATCGCGATTACTTATTATTTCCTCACACAGCCGCTACGTGTGGTGTTAATTTCTCGCAATCATGGCAACACTACAGAGGGCAAATATAAAGTGGCCAGAGTATGAATTTCAAAGTACCCACATGAGCATTTTTACTAACTTGTTCTGTTTTTTTTCTTTTGGGAACTGTTTTGTGCTGGCTTCAACGTTACCTACGTTGAAGCCAGCACAAAACAGTTCCTTTAAACGTACTTCTTAAACTCCCTAACAGATTTGAAATGCCAGTTTTTGGGAACTCGATACGTGGCACACACAGCCACGCAGCTGTACCTACTGAATGGCTGTGTGGGACAAGTAGTTGAGCTCCAAGGATTTCTACGCAAGCACCACGTTAGAAAGGAAAACCCTCGTACACCAGTAACACTGCTCCATAACACTCACAACTGTCCCAAATCACTCAAAAACTTTCAATCTTAATGGAAACGCACTTAATCTTGCAACACTATCCGTCAATTCTGTGATTTGCGGTATACACGGCAGGGCGCTTACGCAATCCACTTTCACCATGCGTTTAAGCGAGGAGAGAGTCCCTGAGATTGCCTATTACTAGATTACCTTGTGAAGTCGGGAAAATAAGAAAGTGTATAATGTGTCCTCGTCTGTATAGGACGTAAACGCTGATTTCACCAACTAAACATGCAATGAAAACTGTTTATTTGTATAATCAAATTGAGTATTTGTGTGCAAATGTCGGCCTTTTAAACAGTATCCAGGTAAACTTTCAATCAATCAATTCAAACGTCTATTGCCTACTACAGCTAGCTTTATAGTTTTATAAAGTGGTTCAAGTACAATATTGAATGTGATCCAAATTCAACTAGTTGTTATGATGATAAGTGTGAACCAATCATCTCTTTTCAATCTTAATTTTCTACAATTTTCACGTGAGGAACAATTGGTCAATAGTCCTGTGGTCTTCAGTAAACAATAATTGTATCAAAAATGAGCAGTGGTGGCCAAGTGGTAACGGACGAGACTTACGAGTTCGAACCCAGACAGGCGCTATACTTTGTGTAAATTATTTCATCACCACTGCTTTCAAAACGGTGAAGGAAAGCATCGTGAGGAAATATCGGCATCGGCATGTCTTACGTCCAAAAAATCAAAGACATGTGACATCTACCAACAAAAATTCACAAAACTAGACCTGCGTGGTGCATAACCACTCCCTCCCACTGAGAGGAGACCTGTGTCCCGATAGTGGCAACATTATATAGGTTGATTATTTATGTATCAAAAACTGTTCTCAGTCCTTGATTTCAGCCTAAAAATGGCTATATTATTCGGTGATTGTGTACTCTTATGTATAATTATTACACCTACAGGATATCAGAAAAAAGCTGATTTGGCACACCAGACAAAGATGAAAGTTGCAGATCCATAAAGGAAAAGTTATTTCATTAGAAACATGTTCCCAATAATATGTTATTAGTATCACACTCCAGATCTGTATTCAAATGCAGCGTTTAAATTAGACGTATCTTCGTATAAATGCTACGATCAAAACAGTGTGGGAGTATTCCGGTACTAACTAACTAATACGGGTGGTCTGAAGAAAATAATTGACAGTAAATAATTGAGTCTACGACAGAATGACGTCAAGGTGAAGAGTTTAAAAGAAGTATTTGATTAATTTATGAACGTCTTGGAATTAAACGCGAAAAAACTGTCATTAACAAACAAATAATGTTGGAGTAATAAAAAAGATTAAATATACGCAGTTAACAAAAAACTGACTAATACCCCACAGTTTGGTAAGTGAGGTAGGTGTAGTATACAAAGCCTCAAAAATAGCCTGAACTATACCTACTTTTGTATAGAAGCAAGTTTTTCTAACTGAAAAGACAGATGCGCTGCTGGGGAGTTAGTTGCGCCACTTCTTCCCAGCGAAAGCACTTGGAAGTGGTGATCGGCGGGCGTTTTGGGGAAATGTCTTATGTTATTTTGCCGTTCGAAAGTGCTGATTCTCAGCCTAAATTACTTTTGATTTTGATTAGCCGAATCAAAAGTATAATAACGGTGAAAGTATAAAAACCTTATCGGTGATTATATTTTCGAGCCATTTGGGGACCATTTTGGGAGCCCTTATGGTTCGTTCAATGAAATCACAAAACGGCTGACTGTGATTTCCCGTGACCCAAGGGCTGGCTTTTACCTTGGCCAGAAGCTAAACATTGCCATACAACGTGGCAATGCCGCCAGTCTCTTGGGTACATTACCAGTCGACAGCGATGCGGAGAAAATTTTCGACGCCATATTTTAGATTGTTAATAGTTTTAGTTAGATTAGTTTATTACATTTTTTTATTTTAATAGTTTCTGGGTAATTTAGTATAAGAAGTTTATCCAGTGCATAATATGTTTTTATCCTCCTAAATAAATAAATATGATTGCCGAATCAATGTATAATAACCTATAGGTATAATTATATTACTTTTCGTGACATGACAAAGAATGACAAAAAGTGTTTACGTTTATTTGGGTGGCGACCTCTGAGCGATGAGCAAGGTTGTTCCGCTCCGCTCTGGGTAGGAAGGAGGAAAACTGATTCTCAGTGTTGCCATAAGCGGCAGCCTTGCTGTGACACTGGTCATCGCGATGCACAGTACACAACACACTTTATTTGGCTGGCAACCTCTTTCACCCACTTGATTATGCCTTCAGCTATTTTTAGACCATTTAGGTAACGAAGCTTCGAAGTTACGAAAGGCTTAGTGCGTTTCTGTGACAAGTGGGACTTGAGATTAAAAGGTTTTACTAAACCTTCATCTTGGTACAAAATACTGTGACGAAAGGGTTTTACTTTCTACTAAAATCCTTTTAAAGTCGTTAGCATATCTGCGCTAGACACAAACAAAACTTCCTAAGTGCCAGTATTTTCTTGCAATTGAAATTCTTCACTCGCTTGCAATTCTGTCTAATTACTAAAATCTAAAAGCTATGCAAATGGCCACTGTGATATCTAAATGCTACCTAATTATATGTTCTGTCGTATTAATTACCAACACTTTGGAGGTATTTGTGCAGTATTTGCCAAGCTATCGAATAGTAGTTATCATTAAATTAGTTGTGGTAATAATCAATAGTCTGTAACTGTTTGGCAAGATATCATAGGTTAGGTGAGTCTGGTTTCTGTGAACTGCTTGTGGTTTATGCACAAAAATCGTAATAATAGTCTTGTTAACCTTTTACTGTAGGTATACATTCTGTAAAAAATGGTCACCTTTGAGAAAGAACTGTACCCACGACAAAGTACATTTATAACAGGAGTTGCAGAAAACCAATTTCGAAAATAACTTGACCTTTAACTAGAAATTCAATTTATCTAATTGGCAAACAAGGCTACAGGATTTACAGCGTACAGGTTCTAAATCCCAAGAAAACTGGTCCTAGTAGTCGCAGCAGTGCCTCCGCCACAAATATACCTATGTCTCATAATATTAATTAGACAGGTTGTCTAAGACCCACATTTAATACGAGCCGTGTGTGAACGTACAGGCCTCATTACCTTAAATTGAATACTTACGTAGTTATGCGCTTGCACATATAAGCAGTCGCAAGCGCAGATGCCGTATGACATTTCGTAATATCATCTACATGTTGACTATTTTATAGGATTATTTACTGCGCAATTCTATCTGGAAGTCTGTGTTTGACCTCATACATTAATGAGTTTTTCTTTGACATATCGTGATAGAGTTGACACTTGAATTATTAGGTATAGTGTCAAATATACTGTTTAGCATTCAACACTGTGTCTAGTTTTGTATTCACAGACATGATAATTCTAAAATTACATTGGTAAATGATTGCTAGGCTACTGTCATATTGAATTGAATTTGAAATTTTAGGAATCGAAGGACCAGCTCCTACCTACTCGTACTATACCTTCTGAAACGACCCACCGAGACGGAACAGTGTGGTTAAAATAATGCTACAGGGCAGCGGGGTATTTCCGTAAATTAATACTAACAGTAGCAATGGCTACCATTCTGACAGTTCAACAACATTCATTGCGTTATTTACGTTGTTGAGCAGACAATTTTTTCGAACATATGAAGCAATGGATTGTCAATATTCTTCAAAATGATTCAGATTGTGATTTAAAGTATGTTATGCAAATGCAATTAGGGTTATCAAAGTCCTTTTACACTACAATGCCTGCAAGTATTGAAGTGTAAAAGGAATTTGACACTGTGACACTTGTGGGCTTGCTATTGCTCTTTTAAATTATTCAGAAAATATCAAATATAACGCAAAAACATGTAGTAATTTTCCGACCTCTGAAAACGACGTGCGCAATAGTCTCGTTAATTTATACAGCCTCGATGAGCATTAAGAATCTTTAAGTGTTTAAAGCCGTAAACAATATTTTATTTAAATAACAATGCATGTTAAAATATTTGATGTGAAGTTAATAAGAAGTTGTTGTAAAAAACAGCTTTGAAAATTGCCGTATTTGTCGGAGCATAACATTTTTGTTTTATAAATTCGGTCGCTGACATTGACCTTGGATTCAGATATTACATTTAGGAGGTTCCAACTCAAGGAGGTATTAAAGAGTATGATCATATTAATCATAATTCTTGCCACATGGTTATGATGATCGATCGCAGTATGATGTGATCAGGATATCAGGCGGTTTTTGGATATGTTGTCAATGTGGGCGATAGCGCCCCCTCGTGGGTATTTGAGACTTTCAGGGGGGCAGTTGAAGACCCAGAGAACATGATATATCCTATCTTACTATATAATATTACACCTTTTTTAAATAGAATCGTGGTAAAAACTGTTTCAGATTTGCGACAGATGGTAAGCAAAACAAATTGGGGGTATAGAAAAAAAAATTAGAACCTATGTGTGGCCTACACTAAGGTTTATATCTTCCTAGGACACCATGGTGGCGTAACCATGGTCGTGTTGTCAAAAATGTATGGTTGGATGTATGTTGGTAGTTGGTTGGTTACCAAGCGGCCACCAGGTGAGGTACCCTGCATCGAGCTGTATTAATTAATAATAATAATAATTATCACTAGTATCCTAGGAGAGATAGAGCACACTGTTCACGCAACGACTGAAGGGTTGTATATACATACAACCCTTCAGTCGTTTTTTGAAAGAGTCCTTGTTGTAGCTAATTCATTAATGCTAAGATATCTTTAACTATCAAGGTATTTTAGTTAGTTGCTGTTAAAGTTTCTAAAAGTTTTTTAACTCGACATCGGTGAAGATCCGGATAGATTCAACTTTCAAAAAACAACTGTTATGGTGGTCTATACATACAAATAAATACACATAACAAATAAATAAAATTGAAGTGGCTGTTTACATAATCAGCCTGTAATAGATGGATGGAAAGTAGCACATGAAGTGATTTTTTGCTCTATTGGTATAATTTCTGTATGGCGTTCCAGTGTGAAGTTAATAAATAAATAAACAATACTTAAATAAACAATAATGTTCCCACTGCTAGGATACAGGCCTCCTCTCAGTGAGAGGGAGTGGGCCATAATCCACCACCCAGGCCCAGTGCGGGTTGGTAGATGTCACATGTCTTCGAAATTTTAGGTTCTAGGACATGCAAGTTTCCACATGCTAACCCATAACCGTTTGAGAGCACGACCTATTCATAAGTCGTAGCCGTTAACACTGGTTCACCACTGCTGAAGTGTCTGTTTGTAATGTCATAAGTAATAACAGTTTTTTATTAAATGCATAATTATGAGAGTATAAATCATCTTTCACCTATCTCCTGCCTTATCCCAAATTACTTGGGGTCGGCGCAACATGTCTTTTTCAAATGCATATGAAAGTAAAGTACGGTCCTTATAAAAAAAAAAAAACTGTTTGTCTGTCTGCCGGTTTGTTCTAGCTATTCCCGAAACGGCGGGACCGATTTTGATGAAATTTGTTATGGAGATACTTTGAACCCTGGGTATTTGAGTGACTTTTCATTGACATAACTCAAACTCAACTCAAACTCAAATCATTTATTTCAATTAAACCATTTGCAGGCACTTTTGAATTAACACACGGGTGAAACCGCGTCCGGAAGCTAAACAGACATATAAATGAAGCCTTAAGATATATCAATCTTAAAATATCACTATCTTATCCTTATGCAAGTACAATTGAACCAACATTTATATTTACAGTTTATGAAAGGTGATTGTAATCACAGTCGACGGACCAACTCTTTCAAGCGTAACAACTACCGTAATATTTTTTACTTAAACTAGCGGGTCATAACGTGGATATTAAAAAAGTTGTTTTATACTTAGATAAAGCCGTCTATCTCTTCATGAACTGGGAGCTCAAGTAGCTCTTTGATGTTTAAGGGCGTGCGAACGAAGATTTTGAATGCTTTACCGTTTTCTGGGTGAAAAGGATTCGTGTTTTTTTAACTGTAAACTAAATAATATTTTTGTCCTTGGCGCCGATTCCCTTGTTCACACACTAAACTAAATTTAAGTTCAGTGCATCTTTTTCCTTTTATTTCATTAAAAAAAGGAGAGAAGATAAATATTAGTTTAGTCCTGTCAAATTAAGATACTCCATAGAAAGTTTAGACTCTCGTCGATTCATTCAACTAGAATGAATCTTAATTAACTTAAGGAACTATTAGCGCTTAATATAATCATGGAATTCTTCCATAAAGTCAACAAAGATATATAATGTAGCTGTGTAACTTATGATTGCAAAATACATCCTCAAAGACGACATTTGTCAACAACCCTGAAACATATAAAAGTTTCAGGGCTGTTAATAAATATCATATTTCATCTGTCATCTAAAATATATGCCTGGAAAAATCCGCTGCCAACCGGATAATTTACCAATAAAGAAGTAGGCACATCAGTGAGGCCTTGTACATGTTAACGCAGGTAGAGCTGACACAAGGCTCACTTACACACAATGAATTAACAGACATACATGCATGCGCGTCAAATAAACAGTTGTCACCGTCACAGCTCTCTTAACGAAATATCGGATTCTCACGGTCGAAGCTGATACGTATTCGCGGCCGAGACTCAGATATAGATTGTAAAATGGAGAAGGATGAAAAAAAGATGAGATTACATGTAAGGTTGGCGAAATAAGGGAGCCGGTACTTAAATGACAGGACAACATATAAGTCATCGACGTAAAAAGCAGAAGAACATAGAAGCAGTGGATTAGGTTCAGACTGGAAGCTGACCTAACCATAGTTGAGGAAAGCCTTGCGGATTGTGATGACAAAAGACCGTGCGACTCAATGCAATTAAATTATTAGAAATAATAATTGCATTGAGTCGCACGGTCTTTCTCAATTAATTTTAAACTCATTCTATGGTTTTCCTGAAATATATAAACAGCGTTCAGTCAGGCCGGAAATAGTCAAATTAAAATGGAATATTTTCCACAGCTGCAGGCTACCCTGGTAAATAACAAGTTTTAATAAAGCTATAAAACAATCTTCCTTGTTATACATATTCACCGCATCCAATAACATTTGCAAGTGAGTGTATTTCCCGCGTAGCTGCGCGTACGCCTCACAACGTTCTATCTGGGTTTATTTATTTAAATATGCGTGAACTGCGCTTGCCAGTGCTCTTTGTCTTGGTACCTTGGTACTAATATAGCCGGCTTCCTGCTCATCTCGGTAGCTTTGTCGTTATTTTGCTTCGAGGCTGCCTACAACATTTTTTAATAAGAAAATACCAGCTATATCGAAGTAATAATATTTTTTTTGTCGCGATTTACCAAATAGAGCGAGACACTACGATGAGACACGTCCAAATTACATATTTTCCACTTTGCTCCCATTTTCGGCGTCTTATTTGGTTTTGGAGAAATATTTGACTAACTTCGTTTGGGATCTATACAATAGTGCGTTTTACGCCCTAATTAAGTAAGTATTTATGTAAATCGATAAGGTAAAATGCCGATTTCGTAATGTGGCATTCAAAGAATGATCCCAAATACATAACCAAGAGAGACACGCAAGCCTCACACAGTTGAACCATAAAATGCTTTGCATACCGAAAATAAAATAAGACGCTCGAAGGACCAATATTATGAACACGAAACAAATGAGCCAACTTAGATTTGCGAGTTGGCTTTTGTTTTACCTGGCCCTAATAACAACACCATAAGGCTTAAATTCGGATATCAGGGCAGGAAATTCGTTAGGCGGGAATTTTCGAAACGGAACAATTGCCTTTGCATTTTGCGTACTTTCTCAGCAATACTCACGTCAGAGATATGCGTTTAAAGGGTTTCTTCGGAACCGTCACGTAAATTAATGAATACAGAGCTTTGTAAGTTGCGCAAATGATCCAATGGTTGCGGTAACTCATCGTGGTTCGCTCGTAAAATCGGCCGCGACAATCATGGTTCGGCTTATGGAAGGAAGGTACGTTTTATTTATCTTTTTTTAACTTAGCAACCCCGATTTTGTACCGCTTAATTTTATGTGTTTTTGAATTTCGCTGGATGGTGACGTCATATCAGTTTCAATGAATTTTATCATCAGGCGGTTGGATTTTAAAATATGCATCCCATATTGACGTGGCAAAAGCGACCTAATTATAATAGGTAAACCATTCCCGAATATGTAATGACCACTTTCATGGATTATTGTGGTGATGTCCGCTTTAGATATTAATTATAATATTTGATAATAATTTACAGAAAGCATTATTTTTGCATGTGAAAACCGCAATAATGCTATTTTTGGTTTGGTGCATAAATTACCGCCCACGTTCAAAACTACGAGTACCTGTCTCGCGGAACTCTGTCGGTAATTCAGCAGGTACTGATGATTACTACCCGTATTAGCTAACTATCATACG
This sequence comes from Apamea crenata, assembly GCA_949629185.1. NCBI lineage: Eukaryota > Metazoa > Arthropoda > Insecta > Lepidoptera > Noctuidae > Apamea > Apamea crenata. The sequence goes on along the minus strand of OX451356.1, from coordinate 7,188,928 downwards.
AAGAGTTTCGCATTTCCGAATACCGATAGTCCGCTTAGCGCGGCGTTGCCGCGTGGTTTAGATGTACAGGGTCAAATTAAATCAGCTAGTGAAACTCTACAGACGTGATGGGTTTCGATGTTTAGACACTATAAAATTAAACAAAAAGATTTGATGTTTTTTGGGGGGTCAATGACCGCTGGATGTTTTGTTACTTGAAGTATGAGTTGAGCAAATTGTTTTCTTTAGTTTTATCGGGTTGAGATATAGATACCATCACATCTGTGAAGTTTACACATTAAAAAGCTGATTTCTAAACTGATATTTTTATCGTGTTAAGATATTGAAACCCATCACGTCCGCGGAGTTTCGCTGCCTAATTTAATTTGACCCTAGAAACTGAGCACAGCACTTACATGCGCGGTATCTTCAGATTTTTTTACTGTGTTCACCAATCCGCCCTCATCATACTTTGTTATATTTGATTTTGATATATATCTACAGTATATTAACTTGTTATATTTTGTATACAGCTAATAACTTAATAGCGGGACTCAACTAAATTACTCCTCGACATTGTTAAGGCAGACTTTTTATTTGTTTTTTTCGCGACATGATTCAGAGCGGGCATTTCGTCTCCGGGTCATATACCCACAATCGTTTAACTGTCTTTGTTATTAACCTCTGTAACATATTCCTTATATTTTACAGCTTATTTTTAAAGCCTCTTAATATCTGTTTAAGTGTTAAGTGTAATGCTGTGTACGTTAAAAGTTCTGAATGATTTTTATAGCTAATTAAATTTTCTTAATGAGATGTTTGTCATCTTGTTTTGAGTAGCATTTCATCTTTATTTCCTTCTTTCTTTTAGTTATACAGTGATATGGTTTGAGGTTTTAGTTTGGCAGTTCAATGGTCAATCTAATTCCTAAATATTTTTATCTACAAGTATCTGATGCAAACTTGTAAGCACCACCGCAATTATTATGATTTTGAGTGCGTTTATTATACCTTTAGTTTCCAACATTAATAAATGTCATTTTCACAATGTAATAACAATAAAATCTTTAGCAATATGCATTTGAATGTATTTGAGACGTGACAACATTCCAGGGTTTCATTGCATCACAATTTACAGCCTTCGTCGTATCGTCACCTATTCGCGTGTGTCCCACACCCATAAGCATAAAATCGGCTACGATTATTGCATCCTGGTGAATGTGTGGGTGAATATTATTGGCACGTCTCCGACACGACTAACGTAAACCTACCATTCACTAGTCGACCGATTTCTGAACCCCATTTGCTTATTTAAATCTACCGTACCGAAGGTTCGTTTTTGAACAGTAGGAGAGATCGTTTTGTGCATGGGAGGCTTTAGTCCCCTCTGGATGCAGGAAGGCTCCACAAATAAAATATGTGACTTGAAGGCGACGGCGAGGTGCCGTCGAGATGAGGCTGCGCAAGCTGGTGGGAAAGGGACGGATTGCAGTGTCCTCGTAAGTGGGAGCGAGACAGAAGCACGCTTGGCTATCTGGAGAAACGCGAGCACCTCATTTAATCGGTACGCGCTTCGTTTTGTAGGATAAAGGAAAATTTGCGATGCTTTAGATACGTTGGTATTATGCGTGTGGGTGTGTGTTAGAACATTACTGTTATCGCTACATCGTCTGTCCAGGGTTCAATCAGTCTATTTAAGATGGTATATAATGCTGCATACCTCTATTTACTCAAACAGTTAAGAAATAACCGTAAAGTTTTTACAAGCAAGATTTAACGCGAATATGCAAATGCGCTAACTGACACCTATTCGTCGTTTCATAAAATGTCACAGTAAACGTCTCGCGGAGTGACATTAAAAACATCGAATACATAGTTTACATGGAATGGTTAACTAAATCAAATATGCGTACATTAAAGTGTAGCTTGTAAACTAGGCTAATTAAGTAGCTTGCCTTCTGTAAGAGCAACTACATTTATTAACCTAATAGTCAGCCGCTGTTTTAGTTAATTCAAACTTACTAAGTGCTTTGATTATTTCTCCCTCATTTGGTGTTTTCTTATTTGGATGCTCAAGAAACTTTAGTTCTGGATTTTTATAGAAAAGAAATACAACTTCGTTTTCCGTCTGAATAAGGTACCTATAGGTAACAATGTTTTCTTCAGTTTGTTTTGATTAAATGAAATAGATTCCAAGTAACATTTGCATGTTTAAAGCCACCTATATAAAATAAATAACAATTCCCTACGTTTCCAACACATAACTGCAGCCCGACATTGTACCTATCACGGCAGATTTTTTTCACGAGATATATTCAACGCTTGAGGCTGAAAAAATGGGTTACAATGTTGGTCGTCGACGCCCTAGCGATTCATAGCTACATACCATTAAAATCGTTACATTTCTTCTTGACTTTCCGCGGCAACTGTGCTTACACCACAACCATTAAAAGATGAGGCGCTATGATATTCAACCTCTTTTTTACCCATTCTAGACATTGTTGTCCACAGCTTCTAGAAACAGTTACATAAAATTGTATGTAAAAATTATATGAAATGTATGTCACATTTTCAAGTGTTCTATAGTTTTAAACGCTTACCAACAAACAAAAGTAACTTATTGCCCGATGCCGACGGCCGGGCACAGGTTACATTATTGTCATAAACCCACACTCGGATGCCCGCTCGGCGTAACACGACCAAATACAATCATGAGGAAACCGCACTGAATCACTGCTACACCAACTACCACATAACTTAGTCGGGTTACCAATAATGATATGTACTGAGAAAACTAAACGTGTCTAGTAATCTTCGCTTCGTTTGTACCTTTGCTTATTTTGAGCTTTCGACTTTCAAATGTTAGTGAATAGGTTTTGGGTCACAATTTTCTTCATGCCTACTTCTCGGATCCTGGTCAAGTGGGTTGTTTTACATTTGTATAAGTTGTAAATTGGCTTTGATGTCACAGATATAATCATAAAGTAAGTCTAATATGGCAGACTTGGCTGAAACTTGATTACATGCTTTATACAACCACTTTATGGCTACCTACGCACAGAATCTTATATATTTTCGCGCTAGTGTTCTGCAGAAACCACACATACAAAAGCTTTCAGGAAGTACATGAAATGGTGTAATAATCAAAATCACAAAACAAAACTATAATTTCGATTCGAATAGGCATGAGGGTTCATATCGCGGCGGTGGCGGGTCTAATGGTGCCGACTTGGCGAATGCCAAGTCGGCACCATTAGACGACACACAAGATATTTACAGCCCGTAGCTGCTTTCATTTTGTCCCTATTCGAGCGTTATGACTGCATTTTACTTATTATTTTACTAGCCTATTAAAATTGTTTCCCTTTATCCTGGATAGCAGCCGCCTGGGTGCGCGCCCAGAATTAATCAGCGAAACGCTGCCTGGACAAAATTGGTAATGAAAATTGTACCAGATTCTGTTCAGCAGTTTTCGAGATATCTCTAATCGACAAATGAAATGACAAACTTCAGATTATAACAGGCATGTAATTATGTGACAACGGAAGCATTTTCTTGCTCACAAAACTCTTTTAGAAAGTGACCAATTATGTGCCTCTTAAAACGAACAAGATTGCAATATAATCGGGAAACTCGGTACTCTGCCCGGCTGTCGCTGTACACAATAAGCACAAGAAATTTCACCACATGATTGACGGCTAAGCACACCCGTGTGAGAAAATAAAGCCATATCATAATTATGTGTCAATCCATGTCCACAACTTAAGTACAAGATAATGTTGTTGTAGTTACCATTTTTGGGTTATCCACGAAATAAAGGGCTTGGGTGAACAAAGAGGTCGGATCAATGGTACGGATGCATGCTAATGTGGGATAAATACCGACGCATAGCTTGTTGTCTGACCCACGCACACCCGCTACCAACAAAACAACACATCCAACAATGTCCGTGTGTGTACGAGAGCTTTAACGCAGACATTCGCAGCCTCGCTAGGGTTGAACATAATTTTGCGAAATTAATTTTGTGAGCATATGTAATGTGGTGGTGGAAGATAGTGATAATTTATCTGGTAATCAGGTTTATATTTTTGGTGTTTAGGCTGTTTGTGTTTTATTAAAGGATGGTTAAGGATACTTCATTGTCAAATTATTTCAATCCGTACGCATTTCTCCTGGACGTGCACCTGAAAGCTACTACAGTGAACACTTGGTTATTAGCGCAAGAGAAAATCGAATGTACTGCTTCTCATCCGATCCATCGGTCGATCAAAATAAAAGTTAATTGTGCCGAAACACTGAAACTTAATATCAGATCCCAGAAGCCAAAGACGGTCGGACGGATTAAACTTTAAAAATTTGAAGAAATTGCGTAAATGAAAACAATATTTTCATATTTAAGAACTGTAAAACATTTTTTTTTTTATTGCTGAATGTGCTCTTGGCCTCAATCACGATTGATGGAAAGCGATGGATGAGGTTAATAATGGAAGGAGCGTGCCCAAATGATGCCTGTCCACTCTTTCTTTGAGCCTTCAAACACACAGACACACAACACGTCTGCCTAGACGTGTTAAATGTGGCATAGACGCTGGCAGAGAGTATCACTTTTGCTGTGCGCATAATAAGTGTGGAGGAGAAGCACTGAGTATGACTGGACGGGATATCAACCAAGTTTAGATGGTAACCTGCAGTAAGTCTGGTAGTCCGGTAGTAAAAGGGCGATGGTGGGATCAGGTCGTGGAGCTCCTGTGCACACTTTCCGAAGTACAGTCTGTAGAAGATCGATAAGCAAGCAACATTACACCGATAAGCCAGGCTGTAAACCTTTTTGCTCTGCGTTCTACCGAGTCAAGTGCAGCAAGTTGGTATTTTTCTGAGCCATTCCATAAGAGGCTGCAATACTCCATACAGATACACATATGTACACTATTTATTTTTGCTGGACTGGTATGCGTCCCCGTTAAGAAATGGCCACGGCATAGTCTCCTTCAAAATGTCTTAATTTTATGCGATTTCTGGTCAGTTTGTAGTTTGTTTGTAGTATGAGATGCCATCGTCACTCTTATTTTAAGAAATCTGTTAAGATTAGGTAAACAGTACGCTGACGTAAGGACGTCCTAGATAATTGTTTACTAGAACTTTGTGTTGTACAATATGCCCTTGTCTCATATTGTCGCAAGATTTTCCTCAACTCATGTCATTGCTGTATAACTGGCATTGAAATATTTATAACTTCGACTGCTAGTCACTAAAATAGATAGAGCCTTTTTGTTTTATTTATTTCTTCAATTTCAGGTGAAAAAAAAGAAATACAACAATAAGTCTTTGGCAGCCAACGCTTCTTTGGTGTCAACCCTGAAATTAATCGTGTAAAATGGATTATAACAAGAAAGCACTTGTTTTTGGCAAAGGTAACCAATATTGCAAACAATTTTAATACAAATTAAACATACTTTATTCTTAAGTAATTTATTGACTAGTTAAAGAAAAATTTTGGCTCATAAAAAAGAATTAAAATACACGCAGATGACACGATCGCAGTTTAAAATTTCTTGTGTGGCATATGGCAAACGCTTAATGCAAGAAAAGCTCAGGTAACATACGCGACAAGAACGTCTTGAACACCATCCATTCCTGGTTTGTTACAGTAATCCGTTCTAAGCCCCGAACAAAACCTGCAATGCAAAAGAAAAACAATTTCATTACTTATTTTACGTTTTTAAAGATGCAGTTTAGTAACACACGTCGCCAACCTTGCAGATTTACTTTTTTATCTGTTTTTGAGGACACACATTGCCATTTAACAACATCAAAGTTAAGGTCCTCTTGTCATTCATTTTTTACCTGTGAGTGGGGACTTGTGGTGGATAGGTGCCTTTTTGTTCTGACCTGACCTTGATAGAGAGGTAGCAAGGACAAATGATAATGATTTGGCACACATGTATTTAGGTGGCTAGTGGACTACATAATGTGGACGCGACACTTTCGAGTTTGAATGAGGGCTGATTTCTAAAGAAATATACATAGTTAGACGAAGTGCAGTACTATTAAGTAGGTACACAGAATAGGGAATAGGACTCACCATCTGCCTAGCCTTTTCCCAACTATGTTGGGGTCGGCTTCCAGTCTAACCGGATGCAGCTGAATACCAGTATTTTACATGGAACGACTGCCTATCTGACCTCCACAACCCAGTTACTGGATAATACGATACCGATATACGATAGAATAGAAATAGGACTAAAACAGGAAAATTCTGTAAAATGAGCAGCACGGACATAACGCTTGGCCATTCAACTTTAACACCAAGTTATTCAAACCCTCGATACATAAACAACAGCAACTATTTATTATAGGCAAGTGCATGTAGATTAGCGCGCGCAAGACAACACCGATAGCACATAATCCACAACGGTGAACGTGCAAAACAATAAATAGCGCGCTCGGCGCCACTTCTAATTTCCTATGCTCTAGGCACGGTTGATCCTGAATCGCGATTCCGTATTCCCTGGGAGTCCGGGGTCAGCGAGCTGGCTAGCCCGGGAGGCAAACCAGTTTTAAACATTTCAATATCACACTCAACCTGCAATAAAGTGTATACAATAAAGCTTACAATTTATTTGTCACACCTATTTATATTTTTCGGAGATGAATTTTAGGGCTTTCTGATTGAGATTTTGGACGTTGTGATGCAATTCTTTTGGTGAATGAATATTTTTAAACGAAACCTTTTTTTGGTGTATTTTTCAAGTGATTTTCTCTTTTAAGATACAGGCAGGAGAATGATAATGAGTTTCAGTAGGTAGGTTGATTTTTCTTTTAATCTACATAAATCTAGACGCTTGTTTAAACCACGTCTAATGCCGTTACCGTTATACAAAATATCATGCTGTTTGTGGTAGGTATTACTGTCTGATACGAGGTTCAGTATTAAATTCAGTCATATAAAATATCAAAATATGAAGCAAAGCTCTAATCTTAAAGCTCCTCTTATATCTTTGGAGCTAGTGTACCGAGAATAGTAAAACTGATATGGGACAGCTTACAGATATATGCAGATTTATTTTCTTTAAAGTAGAAAAATATAATTCTTCTGCCTTACTAGGAAGAAATCGATAGTATATTACTATATACTATACTACTATATACTAATACATTACTATAATATACTAGGGACTCATTAAGGGTGAAGAGCCAGGGTAACTCGCGTAATTCTAATTTTCTTACGTTTATTGCAATTAAAAGTCAGTCTCAGGTTGTATGTTAAAGAAAATATGATTCGTGACCGTAACAAGTGTGTATTTAAGGAAATTATAATCATTAAAATCATCAATACAACCCTCTAAGTATAACTTAGGCTGATTTTTCATTAATCAGATAACTTAATATATCTGAAGAATAAATATGACAGTTTCACATATTTTCTATAGGTACATAAGCTGTCAAACCGCAATATTAATTATTCCTCAGATAAAAATTATCTGTCTATCGAAAACCAGGTCTTAGAGGTAAATAGAACTTGGAGGGTTATATCTATCCCCCTTAACTTAAGCAGGCTTTAGGATTATAGACAGCTTGATTATTATATCAACCATTATATGAGTTTCATATGTGGAGTTTTGTGGAACTAGGTACTATAAGCTTGATGTCTTTAGCAATTGTGATGAAAAGAAATACACATATTGAACTGCTTCGATAATCCAGCTACCTAATTACGTAACACACTTTCAATAACAATCTAAACCATTTTGAAAGAGATTGCTAATCCATTGTTTCATATGTTCGAAAAATTTGTCTGCTAATCAACGTAAATAACTTAATGAATGTTTGTCGAACTGTCAAAATGAAAGCCATTACTGTGTCAGTGTGTTACTCAATTATCCCATAGGAAGTAACGATGAAATAATTTGACATCCACAGAATGAGGACTGCATAAATTCGAAGTCGAGGATCATACACCACTAATGTCAATTAGCTATTGCACAGAGATTGTATCATGTAAAATCAGCGCTCTCTGCTACCGCTTCAACTAAAATGAGAGCCCTACCGAACGGGATGCATTAATAACCGCTAATTTTCTCGTACCCATGCGCGATCCAATAAGTGCTCGAAATGATCGTCCACTAATTAATTACTAGTACCAACACAATGATTACTCACTGAATGTTTGTAGACCCTACAACTCTCTCTAATAGTTCAAAGAATGTTGATGTTATTAAACGCTGGTCATTTCCAAACCAGTTTTTATTGTTCATATAAAATGTGACGCCTTCGTTGTTTTACGATAGATCTGAGAAACGTTTATCTGGTATGTAAATTTTGTTTGCGTCTGATATTCGAACCTCAGTACTTGCGACCTCTATGACCATAAGCTAACCGTCTGCACCGTTACACTGCAGACATTCTCATGTTCCTATTATTTTGATCTATTTGTTTACATGAGTATAAACCTGGGAACAGTTATTTTGAATTTCGACATTTATTTCTCAAGACTAATAAGGTTCAACAGACTTTTGAATTGTAAAATTTTGTTCTACCTACCTATTCTTTTTTAATTCCGGCACGTATATGTCTACTTCCATTTTTTACTCAAGTAATACCGTTGTATCTACTACTGTTGAGATTTTGGTTCCATTGTTGGACTATTGAATGTAGTTTAGACTCATCGATTTTGACCTATCAAATAAATTATGAAGACTGTTCTTGGCACCAGCATGCGCGGAAAAAACATGGTCTTGGAGTTCGTCAACATGGAGACAACAATGACAAATGTAAAGAGACACAAATGACAATGGTGTCGTCTTGCCGCGTCCACGATTCGATAATAGTGAATAAACACGGCGATGAGTTATCGGCGGCAATCTCGGGTCGTCGGCCGCAGTACCGTTCCACTTGCCCCTGGACGACGAAACTAACGACCACGAGGTAGGACGCTCAGGGGCAGCCGCGGATGTGGTATTGTTGAAAGCTATAAGTTAGGGCCGTAGAGTACAATGATACCAAGAATCAAGCACCTTTTTTAACTTGCGAGCGACGACGTCAATGTAGCTAGCCTACAACATTTTCCAATCCAGAATCTAATATTTTTCTATGAAACTTATAATCATTTTAATAAAAATTTAGCTATATTTACCCCAATCTAAACTGAAACAGGAAATAATACATATAAAAAGTAAACACAAAGTCTATTCAAACAATTTAATAAAAAATTTAAAATAATTACTTTGCGATAGACCACAGCAATCATAATTATTATCATTATCAATGAAAATAATGGCAATTAAAACTGATCTATTCAGCAAAAATCATACGGTGAAAACTTAGGTGAAGTGAGGTTGAAGTGAGCTGCGATTCCACTTGATGCTTCCATTGCCATTATTGTCAGCTCACTAAAAATCACTTCACCATAGTTATTAATAAAATCAACTGGTAGTATTGATGAAGTTATTCAACTAAAATTTGATACTGTCTCTTTTATATGCATAGTGAGTCATTTTCAAAGTAAAATCCCTATTACACTCCACGATATTTAGGTGATGTGTTTTTAATAGAGACTCTTTTCCCCTTTCTCTTATTACAGAATCCCGATTTAGGGGATGGAATGGCCCTGAATATCGCGTAGTGTAATAAGGCTTCTAGAGATGCCGCATCTACCAACCGCGATATTCTACACACCTCCCAGTTTTCACTATTAACGTTCATAGACGAATTCCGACGTGACTATTCCGCTAATCAAATTTTGTAACTGCGGTATTGTAACCATTAGTTCTCGAACCCAAACTTTTTCAGACGCCGTCAATTATGTGTTACCGTTAAGTAGGAACAGACTGTTGCCCCGAACTCATTCGGACATTTAAAATAATGCGGCGAGATGAAATAAAATCACTTTGTACGAGTTCAAAAGTAATACTTCGGTAAATTAATCGGTGAAAGCGTGGCATCCATTCTTATATCTATCCCCTTTTGATGTGGATCATAAAGATTAGTTGCGGATAAAATTAGCACCTCGTTCTATTCGTAATTTACCTTGTAATGATTAGATAAGTTGGTTCTGGCTATTTATAAGTTTTGAGGCCAAGTTTGAGGAAATGGTTTATATTGAGGCATTTTTCGTTTTCGTGTTTACCGTTAAAATCTTATATTGTCGTATATTTTTGCGTTGGTCTGTATTACTTAAATGGTTTGTTGTTATTTGGCCCATTCTGTCCTATTGTTGGTGCTAATGCTTTTCTTGAGTCGTTTATTTCCTCTCATTGGCAGCTTGTCACGTGTTTCTGTTAAAAGCCTTGACATGGTCTTACCAACTTGGTTGTCCACCCAATACCGTCTATTAGGGCCTTTATGGCGATGTGACAGTTCTATCTCAAAAGTAGGTTTTTTTTTTAAATAAAAACTTTTTAGTAAATAAAGTTTAACGACCCTGACAAGTAAAATTAATGTGAATGTCATTCTTTCGAAACAATACTGACAAAAGATACAAATTTTGCTGTTTGATTTTAATTAATGCTGCTTATAAAATCTTCGAGTAGCAAAACAAACAAGGTGTTAAATAATGCATTTGAAATTTAAATTTTGACCGTGTGTTAAGATTAATATAAGAAAAAACATGCAAGGTCTGTAAGGATTTTGTGTATTTTTACTGCGTAATTTATTTTTTACTTGAAAGAATTAAATGTAGTTGGTTAATAAGTTATGTACTGACAGTATGATCAATGTTACTGCAAGGATACCGTCGTGTTTCCCCCTGAGCGCTCGCGCAGTTTGCCCATGAAATCTTTATGTCTATTGTTTAAGGTTAATTTAAAGCTAAATTGCAGCATAAATTGTTATTCAATAGATACAAATTGTGTAACTAACTTAACCTCAATGTTGGTATTATCTAGTTGGTATAATTATATTTATTCGCTTTTTACGTGTTCGTGTTTAAAAATGGGGTCTTCTAAGAAATACAAATTTTTATTCTACCGATTAATGACATTAATGACACATTAATTATAAACACTGGTGGTACTGTTGACAAAAACATAATTAATTACAAAGAAAAATAGAAAGCCGACTTTCAAAATCTAAAGTAGGTAGGTATCTCAATACTTGAATTAAATTGTCAATATATTTTTTTCTATCGATTTATCTAGAGTTTCGCGTTAAGTGGGCAAACGGAACGCAGCCGTAACTTTACGGTTAGCTCAATCAGATGACGCTGCGCCGGCGCAACGCGGAAATCAATTGGAGTTCCCTTTATCATTTATGGATTGAGAACCCGTGGGCATCACGCTTTAGTTACACAACTTTGATAGGTTATGAGTCCTCTGCCGTTTGTTGTCTTTGTTGAAAAATATGGCCAAAAAAAAAGAAGGCCTGAATCGTTTTATCGCAGAGCAAATGAATCTTCTCGTGCAGAGAAGGATTGACCATTGATGGAAAACAAATGAAAACCTCCTTCTAGATTCAAAAGCACTGTCTATTTGATTTTTTTAACCAACGTGGTATGTGCGTTCGCAATTTAGTTCCCAAATATGTAAACAAATATGTGTGTTTGGAAAAATAAATGTAATACACATTACTTTCAGTTATCGCTGTAACTTGTTTAACAACTTAATTTTTTTTTTTTTGACGGCACTGTTAAGACGGCAGTGGTTAAGCGATTGACTGCTGCGCTGCGTGTCGTGGGTTCGATTCCCGCACGGAACAAATATTTGTATGACCTACATGTATTTGTTCCGAGTCTGGGTGTTTTTCTATCTATAATATGTAGGTACATATTTACAAAAAAAAAATGTATATAAGTAGTTTATCAGCCATCTTGTTACCATAACACAAGCATTAGGTTGCTTAGCTTGGGACAAATGGTGCTGTGTGAAATGTCCAGGGATATTTATAAAAAAAAAAAAAAATTCAAATACAATTGGTAGGTATTCGTTTAAGTGGAAATAACATCATTTGGAAACAAGGATTTAGGTACTTGTGTCCTAAACAAAATAAGTGAAGAAACCAGGTTAATGTGATGCTCGGTGACAGGCTAACAGCCCCGCACTTTTCACTTGTTACTTTTGACCTTACACTTCGTCACTTGCTATTAGCATACATTGCCAGAAGAGAATCATCGAAGAATTTTAGTTTACATTTTCCAATTCTACTTTGTGCCGTGAAACAACTTTCTATCAATCAATCAACTCAGTCTATCGCAGTCCACTGCTGGACATAGGCCTATCCCAGGCGGCGCCACAACACCTTGTCCTTCGCCTTTCGCATCTAGTCCTCCATGAACTTCTTTCAAAATTTATTTTTTCGATTTCTAACCAAGCCTGCAAATTTTAATCCACACATCCTTATCCCTACATTCCTATATTTCCTACATACTCGTACATGTCCTCAGAGTCGCCGACTAAATCGTATATCAGTTATTTAACACGGCACTTGGAACAAATAAATTAATAGGCAATTACTCGTAAGGCACCGCTTTGGGCCAACAATGGGCGCAATAAGAGCCATAAACGTCACGATGTTTGGCGTCCTATGGTGCACGGGCTGATCTGTTAACGAGAACGAAACACGTCCTAGTGCTACTGCCATAGAGTAAGCTGTAGAGGGGACTACACGAAGGGCGTACTACTTCCGTGTGGGAGAAGTGGGGGATGAATAGGTGATGAAGAATTTTTTTATTTACTAGCCTACGTTGTCTCTGTCGCTGAGAGCGGAATGGGAGACGCGACTTGCGCAACCCACTGCGGGGCACGCTTTTATAGCGGCGGTAAGACCCGTCATGGAGGCGTGGATCGAGAGGCGGCATTGCGCCCTCTGCTTCCGGCTGACGCAGGTGCTCTCTGGCCACGGCTGCTTTGGGAAGTATCTGTGTCGTATAGATCGGGAGCAGACACCGGTGTGTCACCACTGTGAGGCTTGCCTGGAGGATACGGCGTAGCACACGTTGGAGGAGTGCCCAGCGGGTGGGAGCGATCTCTTGCTCCCGGCCGTCGTTCAATCGATGGTCGAGAGCGGGAGCGCATGGGACGGGGTTGCCTTCTATTGCGAGGATGTCATGTCTGCAAAGGAGGCAGCCAAGCGGGAGAGAGAAGCCGCATCCTCTCTCCCCTCCCACAGAAGACGCACCGGGGGCCCGAGAAGGGTGCAAAATGATCTGCGACCTCCATGAGAGGTGTCCTGCGGGCGGCGGACTAGAGGCGTCCGTCGTCCGAGCAGACAGGCCCGAGTTGGCGCCGCAGCGTCCCACGCTCGCCACTCGAGAGTGGGTGCGACCATTGTGGGAATGGCCGCACGGGGAGGTGGGACCCGCTGAGGAATAGTGGGTCAATTTAAGGCTTGTCGGGGGAACGGTGAATGCTTATGCGAATCCCGCACCCCCGGCCATAGGCAGAGGTATAACACCGCGGTGGTTTTAGCTGGTAAGAGTCCGGCATACCTCTCCGTCACCCCCACCACCACGATGGAGGAAGTCCATGAGGATTTCCACCGCGAAATCAAAACAAAAAAAAAAGCCTACGCTGACCCCCTCCTGGGCAAAGGCCTCCCTCCACTGTTTCCATCTCTCGCAAGCCCGTGCGTCCTCCTTCCAGTTTTGAAGGGAACCTATCCAGCCCGTACCGATGAAGACGAATATAAAAAAAAAAGATTTTATTCATAATGTCAATTTGCATATGACTACAGCTGGACATGGTTCTTAGAAGATAATTTGATAAGACCTAATACTAAGATCTACACCTAGCAGCCGTCCCAAAATACGTTACACTTCTTCCTGCCAGCCACAGCTCTGTAAGCTAGAGTTTACAGTGGAAACCACTTGAAAGCTTCAGTTTTACTAACAAACAGACATAGTAGTTAGCTTTCATAATAATTGTCCTCCTGACCAAATTCCGGCCATGGCGACCAGTCTCAGCGGAGACCAGCCGTCGTCGGCGCGAGAGATATTATAATGCTCAAGTGTGCACGCAGACACAGGTGCACTCTCACAGTTCTCTCTCTCAATTAGCTGTCACAACGTACTCAAAAAAACAAATAGTAGTAACGATCGAACCATTTATACCTACACACACATCTACGTAGCTACCTATTCTACCGAACAAGTCTGTCGAGTAGGGCGACGACAGGCGCGCGCGCAGGTCGCCGCGGGGTCATTGACCGGCCCGTTACGCGGTTACGTAACAACGTAGCTTACGGCTACGCGTTCACTACAACCCCGTAGCACAGCGTTTAGCAACCAATCGCGAACGCTATAATAATCGTAGATATTTTTTTTTTAATATTCTGTTGATTTTTTTTACTTTAAGATTTTTTTGGAATAACTTATTATTATAAATTATAAAAATAATTTTACTGTTAATCGTAACTGTAACCAATTAACCAGTTATTTAAATTACTGTAAAAAATGTTTATCAATAATTAGTTATAAACACGGAAATTCCGAAATAATTAGTGAGTGCTTTATTTTTGTTAATGAAACCATATTAATTTAACGAGTTTCCGGAACACGTTTGTTATAAAGTTTGATTTATTTTTAGTTACATAATAGTGATGGATTTTATGGTCAGACCATTTCGCTAGACTACCACCACCACCTGGACTTATGAATGAAAATCTGTGGGACAGGGAGACTGATAATGTGTTATCATTAGCTTCTGTCTTGAAATCTCAATCTCTAATTAAAAAACAGAACAATGTTATAAATTCGATTACCGCTAATCATATTTAGTGATTTGTGGTGCAACTGGATCTAAGTACTTACTTAGGTATATCGTAATATCTGAAATAAAGAGTTTTTTTAAGGAAAATTAATTAACAGATGTCTACAACATAATGACGATGATTCTTAAGAAGCAAGAAGGCATACAAGTAATAAGTAATTACCATTAAATCCGCGTAGGTCTGTATCATCTTCGGCAACTTCTTCTCCTCTACCATTTAAAGCAAGCAAAAAATTAACAGAACCTGCAAACCAATTGCGTAACACACTTTTAATCAAAATCGAATGATTTTGAATTAAATTGCTAATCCATTGCTTCATCTTCATCTTCAACGTAAATGACGCAACGAATGTTGTCCAATTGTCAAATTAAAAGGCATTTCTATTCTAAGTTTGTTACCCAATTGCCCTAAAGGTATATAAATTAAGAATGTCAATGTTTTCGTGCGGTATCGATTTACAGTCGGGTCACCGATTCGATACCGAAATCTCACGGCTTCTCGGATCATCTCTCTAAGTTGGACATGCCTGCCATCTATCGGTCACTTTACGAAAACAATTTTGTATGTTTGAGTAAAAATTAACAAAAGACGCGATGCTAATTACTCCACAACGCTTGTTATGATATAATGGTTACTTTTACCGGTTCTTAGCTATTTTTGTTGTTTCAAATTAATGTTAATTCGATATGTTTGTACTTATGTAAGGAGGCTCCGGAAATAGCGATTTATGATATAAATTGGGAATTGGAAACAATCATTGCTGTTCGGTGATTGTTGATAAAGTTAGACTGGTTCAGTCTTAATTATTTTCTAACCATTGCGTAGCTCACCAACAGTAAGATTGGCTTTTAATTTGACAGTTCAACAACAGTCATTGCGTTCTTTACGTTGTTTAGCACACAAATTTTACGAACATAGGAAGCAATGGATTAGTAATATCCTTCAAAATGATTCAATTGTGATTGATAGTTTGTTGCGTAATTAGAGTGGCGATGTCCATGCTCCGCTTACTGATTGTTGATCACAGTAAGGTTTTTAAAGCTTACCTATAGGAGAGTGTAGCCTTTTACGTCACCCATGGGTATGACGAGGAAATAGAGGTGGGCAATAATTGTAATCCGGAAATATGCATACCACCTTCTCTTCTTCATGACAATAAGATCTATAGAATAATAGTACACATTCAGGAATAGATACAGCCGGCCAGTCAGTTTGGTACCGGTATCAAACTTCAACAAATCTTGGGCAATTCCGCCCCTCGGCAGACTGCCTAAGATGCATATAATGACATACTACAGTACCACATTCGATATTCTCTGTCTCCGAAAAGATGTTTAAAAAAAACGTTGTTACTTTATTATCGCAACAAGTTATTTCATAAAAAAAAATCACAATCGAATACAGCCGACCTATTCTGTAAAAATTGCACCGGGAAAACTTAGGTCAAGTGAGTTGTCAATAGTTTCAATCCTTAGTATCAGGTGGAATGACAGCTGACTTTTGGCTCACTTCATCAAATTTTTCACGGTGAGATTTTTACAGAATGCACCGGCTCTATGTATTTTTTGTTAACCCTACAGATGGAAGTAATTAGAAGATACAAATAATAAGAACAATAAAACTTAAAAAAAAAACAATCTCTCGAATGTTAACATAATCACCGCGTGTTTCGCTGCCCCACAATCACGTCTTCCTACATCTATTTCATTTAATTAATTTCACAATTCACACACTGAGTGCGGATGAAAGATGTTTTTGCGTTAATTACTATGAGTTATTACATTCATTCTTTGTTAACTGTTACTGTGAGCCGTTGACTTCATTAACAACTAATTAATGTACACACGATACGAATCTAATCTCTTTCTGTTTGTGTGAACGCTAATATTGCACTAAACGAATGTTGAGCATAAATTATGAAACTGTTGTTTTAACTGATTGTTTTATCGTGTTAATCTATATAACTACTGTAGTTTTGTTAGATTTAAACCCTGATCTACATAACTGAGCCGTGTAACTCTTATCGGGTTTGTAGTGTTTTCACGCTTGCGTTTTACACCCGTTAGTTTTAATATTTTTTGACCACTTTATAGCACCTTGTTTTGACGTTGAAGAGGCCTTTAATGTACCGTGGACAGATAATAAAAGATATTGTAGCATCACCATCAGAACCAACCATAAACCTCTTTATTTATTATACCAATGAACTTTTTTTTAATTCGAATGTATGTAGTACGAATTAACCATTCGTCATTCCGGTTTGGCAAGTGTTGATGTGCGAAATTTCAATTTAAATTAATGTACGTACTATGATTCATACAATAACCAGTGTGATTTAATTTTATGTATCATTTATTTTTAATTTGCTTTTAAAACACTCGTAGCGTTTATTTGTTTGTTTTTAAACGTAAATGATCTGAACATAAATCGTGGGCCAACTGACGCATTCATCATTTCGTCCCTTTTATTAAGACAGTGGACCAGCCGACTCAAACTATTATGAGGATCAATATCGGATACAATAGGATTGTAAAAGGGGGCTCATATTTTGATATTCACAAAAAAACTAACTCTTCCGCGGGCACCCTCTTACACGTTCATGGCGTACTTATTTTATGTTGTTTTACTTTGTATTAAGAGCGAATATTGTCCAACAGGATATTTTTGTTGTTCACGATGTCAGGAAAAAATCATATATTTTTTTCTGAATCATACATTTAACCTTATGCCTAGGAAGTTAGGGTTTAAATTCGCGCTGTGGGTTGAGAAGAAAGCTTTTACATCATCTAGTAACGTGTATTGATTGAAGAGACTCCCGTTAGGTTTTTACATAATATCTGTCTTGTATAGGGGGTGGCAGTACATGGATGTGAGCTACACTTTATATTTGCGATTTTGTGTCATTTTTATGGGTATTTTGAACTCAGTTTGTTTTTCCGGTTGGAAGGGAAAATATATCATTTATTTAGTAGTGATATCCTTTCAAATAAAAGGGTAAATTGGTAACAGATTTTTTCATACCTATCACTATAAAAAAGTAGACAATAAAATGAAACACACCAAAAATTAAAAGTAATGATTTTCCCCTCTGAACCAACAATAATAAAGTTGTTTAATTTGGCGAGCATGATTCATTGCCAGGTAACCCTTCAGTGGCCTGGCTAAGTTTCTTTTTTTAAACGTTCTGAAAATCTTCCTGTTTTGTACCTACAGTTTTCCCGCCATCATACGGTAGCCTACATCCCTAGCAGGGACTTCCCTTTCAAAGGCAATTCAACCACCCGTCCGGTTATACGCAGTAATATTTATGAAACCCATAACATTAATATGAGAATGTTGAAATTTTGCAAGTCCAACACATAAATACCCTCAATGACGTTGATTATGGCAAAAGCGAGGGCGCCAGCGGTCCTCCGCGCATTTTTTACTGCCCCTTTTATTTATTGCAACGAAGATTGAAAGGGGACTGCGAGATCATTGTGACGGCCCTTCAACGTTGCATACGTGCCGAATGGGTTGAAAAATATTTGTAGATACCAACCTATAGGATAAAATAGTTATAACTCTTTTAAAATCCTGAAGACAAAAACGTGAACTGTAAAAGATTATGAAGAAGTTTGTTAAAGAGGAAGGGGTAATAAGACATGACCTTGTAAAAATCAACCCCTTGAGAAGTAAAATGGGTTGTGGCTGAGAGCATCAACTTGAAAATCTAGTCGCAATCTCGTCTCAGCGAAAATCAATGTCAAAAACTTGTCAAAGATTTAGGAATTTTAGAGCTTTTTGACAGATTCAGACTGAGATCGGATGGTTAAGGTTCTTAAAATTATGATAATTTCCCCTCACGTGTAAATACTAAGCATTTAAAATAAAATAAAGAACAAGTAGATATACTAGGAGTTCTGTAACAAGTTCAAAAATTATAGTTTGTTTGAGAAAATCAAATGGTTAGTTCTAATACTACATCCACGCGGACAAAGTCGCGGATCAAAACTAGCTTCATATTGGCAGGTAGGTACATAGCTATACGTACGACGCGTGCGATGCATGCGATGCGTGCAATACGTGCTAATACTTTAATAACGCTGCGGTGACTTCGTTAGTGGAAGTTATACGCTTTGATCTATTTGGAGATGAATTACTTTGTGATTGAATCGCTTTTTTGATCACATGATTAGGGGTTAGGGGTGGAGACCGAGTGACTCATGTAACATGTTGTCAACATTTTGGTTGTTTTGGCTTCTACTTATATAACTGTGATGGATGAATGAAATTAAGAATTGAAAAGATTAGACGCGGTTAAAGCAGGGAGAAAGGATTCTTTGAGGGAAATGAGAGTTTGTCTCCAGTGTTTGTCCGAGATATGTATGAAGGCTTGACGTATCAGCCATTTTACTTCTCTCCTCCTCGTGTGCCTCTGCAAGTACGGAAGGTTTGACATCAACTCCGAATTCTTCTCCTAGTCCTTGAGAGGTGGAACAGCTCAGCAGCACTCGTGATTCCGGCGCACTCGTGTACATATATTCCTCAACCTTTATCTACCTACTTACCTTTGCAAGGTATATAACCTTCAAAGTAAGATATATATTTGGTCTTAAATTCTGTAAAGCTTGTTGACAAAGTTTAAAAAGGTTCTTAATAAGTTATTGATTGATAAATGTTATTACACAATTGAAGAATTTTTAAATGACGAACTGAAATAATTTTGAATTTGTATTATTAAATCTTGGATAGGTAATTATGATTTAATTTTAATTTGGTTCTAATTTAATTTGATTCTTATTTAATTTTGATTTGACTGATTTAATTTATTTACATAATTATTGTTGACTGTTCAATTTATAACCCTATTTCTACTCATCCATATTTGTATGTCTTGATGGCACAATATGGCGCACTATCTATATTATATTTAAGATCCTCAAATGTTAACCTATGTTTCACAAATAAATTATTTTGATTTGATTTTGATTGATTTGATTTGAAAGTGACCGTAGAAGACATTTATACAAAACAGAACAAACAATTAGTTCAATAAGGATAAATTAATAATCATAGAAGTTTGTATTATCTACACAATTAAATACAAATAAACGCCAAAAACACAAATGAACATGTAATCAAACCTGTTAATCCGACAATCTGCAAAATCAATACGTTGTATCAAAGTGCCTATAAACGGGGTGCACTTTCCCAAATTTATGTACCGAGGGTGAGGCCCCATAAAGTTCACATGTGCAATAACGAGTCGGCCAGTTTAAACCGCCGATATTGGTCCTATGAAATATTGATGGTTTCACAACGAAGGTACACCATTATCATGTCAACTAACGTACTGGTCGGGATTTATTTTTATGTCTCCATTCAGAGTCGTGATTGGATAGTTCGTTTGTCTAGTTTGGTAGATAATTTTCAGTTTTAGTAAGTAGGTGATATACTTGTAGAAGGTTTTGATGTGTGTCTAAAATAGTTTTCTGCGGTAATTTCGAATCGGATTGTTCAGTGTTGGTTCTGGGAGCATTTAAATGCTCGATTGTATGAATGTACGTACTTGTGAACAGAAGTGTTCACTAGGACACACTGGGCGTCAAAAGAAAGAGTTTATATATGATAGAGTATCTGTTATTTTCTAAAAACTACACTGTTCCTTCAGATTGTCTTTTGACTTTAATTCCTTCAGTTTTTCGTTATAGATACATACCTATAAAATACCACTATCGTCCACAACTCGAGATTATTTACTACCCATGCTTGCTGCTTCTATAACTAATGTATTTTTAACAACAAACTAACAAGCTTCATTTATATAAGTTATATTATGTTATTATTCAAAATGAGTTAGTACCCTAAACAAGTTAGCGTGTTTGGTGCGAATACATGTTTCATGCGAAGTGGCTGGGGCGATACAGGTTTCAAATGCCAATACTGCTCTGCCTGAATGAAATATAGAAGCAATGCTCGCATAGATTCGAGCGTTGCAGAAGCGGCACGCCGTATTTTCAACTTACGCGTGCAAGAATTGGTAATTAAAACTTTGTCGTTGTTTTGTAGTGAGATATTGAGCAGATTATTTTGTATAACGAATAGATGCATAATCAGGCTATAATGTCGCCACTGCTGGGACACGGGCCACCTATCTATGAGTGGGCCGTAGTCTTGTCACATGTCTTCAAATTTTTGGTTCTAGGACATGCCAGAATTCTCACGATGTTATGTGATATTCTGTGACTTTTTGTATTTTAGTTAGCTCTAATGATGAGGTCCGTCAGGTACTAGTCTACCAATCTAAATTATTTTGCTGCTAGTCACGAAACACACCACACACACAGCTTTCTAGACCGCGTGTTGATAGAGCTAAACTTTACAGACCTTTTCTGCTCAGACTCTTGGATTTTTTTGGTAACAAATCCAATCATTTTCACTCTATGTATTGGTCATCAGATTTCTATTTCATAACAGGAAGCAACATCTGTGTGGTTGACATAAATATTTGACATTTAGAAAATATCGAATGCCAAAATCAAAGAAGCACGTGCTACTGTGCTACGTTGGTAAACAACGTATGTATAACCCTATTTACCTATTTTAAACGTACTGTCTACGTAAACCCACAATGCACCAATAATATAATCTTTGGCATCCATAACTGGATTAGCGTCCGCCGCGCGTATCGGCGTAATATATCGTTTCGATTGAGTTTTGGTGTATCATTCGGTATTCCAACTTGGAAATGATTCGCAGATCCCCTCGCCGCGGGTGATATACGCATCTTTGGCACTTTTGTGGCTGTTCACTTGCGGATATTAGGGGTAATAAGGTTCAATAGAGTGAACGAAAAGTAGTTAAGACCGGTGCTAAAGTATTTTTGAAAAGAATATAGTAAATATACGAAGATACGCCTTTGATTACACTCCTAAAAATATTCTTCAATAGTTTTAGTAAGTTTTTATTTCCGACAGAGTTAGGACCTTTTACATAATTTGTGGAAACTACGGAAATGTTTTCATAATAAAATGCATTCTTTGTTCTGTCTGTTAAAAATATTTCAGCAACAGCTTCATCAATCAACAAGAAAAGTTCAAAACAGACCAATACACGCAATTTATGAAAACCAAACCACCAGACTGAAAAAGCTTGTACAAAATTGAACGATCTCATTGAAAACTTTGAATCAAACAACGCAGGAGTTCTTGAAAGTCTGTGATTGTTATTTAACACGTGCACAATAACACATAACGTGTGAATCCGATGCACGTGCGTGCGCGAATTCTATGCACATGCCACGAAAATAGAAAACTAGCCGATGAATTCTATACATTTTTGATTTACATATGCGCGTACCTAATGGTTTGTATTATTTTTTCATTCATATCTACTGGTAAATATTGTTTGGCTTCTGGCTGCATAAGAGTAATAGATTTAATCACAATGGCAATAACAAAATAAAGTTGCGTCCCATCCTCCGACGTAATCACTAGGTTTTCTATTATTACGCCTAGGTGTGGTATGGAATTACTCTTCTATTATAACCCTCACTAGTATGAAAGGGTTGACCTTTTCTTTGCTTGGAAAATTCTGTTAGCATCTGAAATTTTCCACTGAAAAACATTGGCCTTCTGTGAGTCACCTCGTCGAAAGGTCATGTGACTGCGATCTTTTAATTACCACTCTTGGCAGACATATTTGTGGCTGCAGTATGATGTTAGCTTCCATATAGTATTAGTTGACTATTCGATATTAAGATTTTCTTTGTTCACTGCTTGTTTCCACAAAGGTACTTACTTACCGCGTGCACGTGTCCAGATTTTATTCTGTTTCCTCAACCTCTTTATGGTTACGGAAAGTTTGAAACACGTGCCTTTTAGTTCGTCTGACCTTGCCCAACTTTTCTAAATATCAACATTCCTATCTATTTACAAAACTTTACCAATATTCCCGATAAAACCACTACTTTATTTAAGTTCAACTAAAGTTTTATTAGTATTAAAAGATTCAAAGTGTTAGGTCTGGCTAAGCGTTCGTCTGGATGCAGAGACAACGATTTAAAGGGAACAGTTCGTCAATAAGTCTCGCCTCGGATCGGTCAGGGTTAGTAATTGACGGGGGTGGGTGTACCTACGTAGGGCTGGCAGAGCGAAGAATGGAGACGGTTTTGTTCATATAAAGGACGATTTGAAAAGACAAAAATCATGATGCTACTGAGGTCTCTATAGGCATTCTTATGGGTCTTATAAAAATAAAATTTGCGCGGACTTATTAATAGAAGTGCGCTGTCACCGCTTTTGCTGTATAAAAACCATTAAAACATTTCCTTTTCTGCTAGGTACTCATTCAGATGATGGAGAGTTATTAAAATTACTTTTTCTTGTTTACACCCATTATTTTCCAAAGCAACAAAGTGCAAATTCGAGTAATAAAAATAATTTACATATCGCGTGAAATGATTTACGCTGTCTCGTCGCGCTAACCCTGCGCTGCTAGGGCAGTTACAACGCCTTCCCCTAAAACATTGTCATCTGAATTTGTGCCCGAAGTAAATAAGAGTCCTGGGGAGTTCTCCGCTCTAATGGCGGTAGATTTATAGATTTTCCCTGGATGCCCCGCCGCGCCAGGATTAAATTACGCCTGCCGTATTGGCCGGGCTGAATATTAGCACTTCTATTTGTTTCGGCGCTTCGGTTTCAACTGATTTGAATGGTCACTTCATCTGTGATTTTAGCTTACGGATTTAGAGGATTAAGTCAATTAATTGATCTATTATTTGGGAGTTTAAAGGTGTTTAAGGCGATAAATTATTATATTTATCTGTTTATGTGAGAATGGCGGTACCTATGCATGCATGCATTTACTACAGGATGTGGGCTGAGTACCAATGATTTAAGTAGCAAGTAATATGCAAGTCACGTTAGACATAAATATGCCGTAAGAGATATTAAAGAAAACAGTTTTCTTGTGTACTGTTTACAGGAAAATGGTAATTATTGTTGTATTTACGATTTGTTTATCCGATGGGTCATTTAAGTGTCTACATTTATAAGAAACATTTTTACTATTACATGTTCATTAGTTGCCTATATTGCTTGTGCCTCTACTTGGGAAAAAACTGCGGGGTAATTGCGTACCACACTATCAGTAGCAATGGGTTTCATTTTGACAGTTCAACAACATTCATTGCGTTATTTACGTTGTTGAGCAGACACATTTTTCGAAAATACTAGAATATACTAATGATTCAGATTTAGATTGATAGTGTGTAACGCAATTAGGGTGCGGGTCCTGTTCTTTCTAAATTCGAAAATATCTAGCCATATCTTCATAAAACAAAACGTCTCAATTGTCTCGTAAGAATTTGACCAGAAAATCCAACATTTGATCTTCCAAAAAAAAAAAACATCGACTGATACCCTACTAATTCATTCATTCAAATTAGACTCATTATTATTAAAACTTCTAAATTTCTAAAACTGAAGTCTTGTAACTAATCTCTCGTGTTTTTTAATAACAGTTTTCTTCGGGGTTGTCCCCTGCCCACTCTCTGCCGAGACAGGGGGCGGCGCGGGGCGGCCCTCTCCTTCTGATTTTTAAAATCGCAGACGGGTTAAGTCGCGGGAGCACGGCGTATAAAAGCTGCCCCCCGTCCCCGCTTGGTAACCGTTGACTGTGCGTATCATATTTTTCTCTGTCTCTCCCTGTAATTGTTCGTATTAAGTACTTATTTTTCAATGCTTGAGCACGTTTTTAAACGAAAAATGTGGTTAATTAGTTAACGAGCCTATTTTAGGTAGGTATTTTGCAATTGATCAAATTGAATTTGACTGTGGTCAAGTTCGCTTTTTTGATGAGATTATTCAGAATCATCAAGTTTATCGATAAAAAAATAAGGGTGATAAAACAAACTAATATAACCTACTCAAAATCCAAATGTAAACTTTTTACCATCGACCCTCTGTTTTTAAAACGCCAAAACACCCAATATTGTCTCCCCTTTTGAGAGTGCCGTCCAATTTACATACTATTCTTGTACACAGCAATTGATATCAGCACACATTTCGACGAAATGTAGGGACGTCAGATTTTCCTTATGATTTTCCCCCGAACGCCGAATACGGTGTTCTTGCGCAGTCTTTTGTTTCGAACGAAATCAAACCGTTGTGAATGGAAACCCCTTCATTCAGCATAAAAGCTTTCTAGGTCTCTTTTTTATCTTCTATAGCAACATTTACATTTGAAAAACGGCCCGTAAAATTATGTGTGGAATGTGTTTAACTGCTAGCCGATTGTTCGCAACTTTTTTGTTGTCATCAAAATCAGTAAAATATTTTTTAGTGGTCGTTATAATTATGTTTACGAGTTGCGCCACACGCCACCACATAAAAGTCCTTTGAGCGTGAGTTTTACTGTTTGCAGGTTTTGTTCAGTAGACTTTACGACTTGCTAAATTACGATGTGTTATAACAGCACTCTTTCTTTTTATCTTGATGATTATCAGTCGCTATCTCCCTTTGAAACAGTTAAGATGTTGTCAGGAATTTCAATTGATCTGGCGCCGGTTGTCATGCCAATAGCGTCAGAAGCCTGCAAGAGTATGTGAACTGTTGTAACCTTAGATTACATACGAATCTGTCATTAGTTCGGTGGCTCATGTCCAATATCATTCAACACATAAATAAAACAATTGAAAAAACCCATCTCAGCACTCTATCGTCTCTTAAGAATCGTTAATAAAAACCTGAAACAACCACTATGTGGAGCCTCAGCCAGCAGGCATTGTGGCAGACCCCGCAGAAGATGGTGGGACCAGGTGGAGAAAACAAACGACCAGTGGCCAACTTTAGCTCTGGATCGAAAGACCTGGAAGTTATGAGTAGAGGCATTTGCATGTGGTTGTCAGTGGGATGATGCAGGCTAACAGTAATCTGAAAGAAGAAATTGATGGTTCTTCTTATTCTTCTGTCTGTCTTTCATCAGCTAACATTTCTAGATGAGAGACTCTTAGAGGTACTGGAACCATGATTGCGCTTCCAACAAAACGTATACAGGCTTATGCTTGGATAGGTTGCGCAACCAACCATATGTTGCTATAATTGCTGCGTACATTTTTTCGGCAGCGCAACCACTATTGCACCAATAAAATGTCTTCCAGTACACAATATTATTTATCTACGATGTTTATACAGCATATTGATTCCATCCTATTGGCCTAGTAATGACCCCTACCACAATACACGGTCATGATACTGGCAACTACTGATTTATTAATAAAAATTATGTGGAAAAAGCTCGAGTTACTGGCAGTAGTATGAGTGGCCTCCATCAATATTGGACGTCCTTGACAAAAGTGCTAGAATACTTACCTAGTATAAATCGATTCATGATACAACTGGACTTGAATTAATAATCGATGTTCTTGTTCTATGGCAGGCTAAGTTAATCAGATTGGTTTTTTATGTCAGCATGTGGTTTCACAGTTATATAAGTGTTTAGGGCTATTCTTACGCAAAAGATTTCTTCATGTTTTTTGTTCAGACGTGGTATCCATGAGAATTTCACATGAAAAATACCTACCTACCAATTTTTTATTTCTGCAATTGGCTCTTGGGCATCGCACAGATTTTGCTTTTGGAATTATTTATCAGTTCTGTCAGTTACTCAATCCATATGCTTTAGCGGCGGTAGCTCGGCTTCATCGCGGATCGTGTAATGTTGACTCATACCTCAATTCAGCTGAAAAGAAAATGCTTTAAAATTCCTGCTCTCAGACGTTTTGAAATCTTTTCCTTCTCATAATAAGCTTATTTTAAATAAGTTAAAGGAAAACATTGTAGTTAATCTCCCTAAGGCTTTTTAATCTGTAGGTATACTAATTGAAATGAGGTTTTCCTTTTATATCATAGTGCTCATATCTTTTTATTATCGTCAAGGCCCTTATCTAAAAATTATTAAGAGTTTAATCAATATGCAATAATACAGATAATGTCCGACGGTGGATAGAAATTGATGCCTAGATTATTTTACATCCGTCACATACAACTAGATCGATTGGCATCATAAAACGTTTTTGTGAAAATGGCCCATTTTCTTGCTAACTGTACAGGTTTACATATGTTTCCTCTGTGAAGGCAGGTCTAAATTTCTAAACATTTGTTTTACATTTAAGTTAACAGTCTCCTAAGACCGTTTTCCTGTAGCTACAGCGTTTAAGGTACCTGTCCTTGCAGCCCCGTGTCAAAAATCCACCCTGTTTAGGTCCATACAGTATTTTTTACTACTTCGATATTATTAACAAAATAACAATTATTGGTACCCGATAACTACAATACCTACTTCGGAATTCCTTAATTCTAACTGAACCCATCTTAGAGAAGGCTCCATTGACTCCTAGCTAAAAAGGTAATTTATAATACTTAACAAATATTTTTCCTCTCAAACTATTTTAAACATTCCGTTGAACATCTTTGATTACCAAAGTTCGGGTCATAAATCAAAACAAGAGCATCGGTTCCCAATCTCTTGTTGCTATTACATGGAGGTACAGACACATTAATCATTTACAATTACGTTAAACGGCCCAAGGATCCAGTGGAGGAGACTCCGGCCGCATTGTGAATAGGTACTCAACTGACAGTGGACAAATAACAAAACTGGGTTAATCTTTTGCCTCCCGCATCGGCTGGAGGTGGAGGATCACCCCTCGCTCCCTCTCGCTCACCCCACACCCAAACAGAAAGAGACAAAACGCCAACATCCACAGCCAAAAGGCTTTAGACCAACAAACTCTCCGCCTCGCTTGACTCCTATTCACTAACAAACTAAGGTCCTTATTGGAATGCACCTTGAAATTTTTACCTTCGGAATTCAAAAAAGATTTATTCTATCAAAACAATCTGCACCCTGTATAACGTACAATTGAGTCGGTTTTTCGATACGCACGAATAAATTCTAGATTTTTAGTATTATATTCATTTATTTGTTCCATCACGTCTGTGCTGAGAGATGAAAATGCCATGAAAATTTTGTCCCTCTTTTACTTATCACATTGAATAGAGAGGGGACGATATTACATTAAGTCACTGTGGAGTGTACGTATTGCTACAATTTACTTTGTTTACTGAGAAGGTCTTAGCACTAGAATTTTCATATGAATCTAAGTAATTTTTTGTTCACCTTCAAGAGTCCAGACGATTGTCGCTCCAATTGTAACGACTTTGAAACTTATTTTCGTATTGAGTTACACTATCGCAATTTTTATCTGAGATTACAATTTCGATAACGTTGCTCTTATTAAATCATCTCTGTTAATTAGGATAGGTTTACACTGTTGCTACAGCCTGATTTGCCTAATACGCTCATTATGAGCGCACGATCATTGTATCGTCTATTGAGTTACCTAAGAGTTACCATCAACCAACTGTAATGTTCTTAGAGTTCACCCACAAGTTATGTGTAACCTGTGAGTGCTTCAAGATATTTACAAGTAGTAGACTACCGGAGACAAAACATCGGCAGGCCAATTATCGTAATTAAAAACCTTCAAAATCTAGTCGTTAATCTCATCTCAGCGACAATCAATGTCAAAAACTTGTCAAAAATGTAGAGAAATTAGAGGTATTTTTGACAGATTGAGACTGAGATGAGACTGTGAACGTTCTTAAAATGACGAGAATTGCCCCTCTGAATCACTGCTATATTTATAGGAAAAATGAATAACAAGAAGAAAGTCTTTCACACAAGCCAGTATTCAGGTTTGATTTACCTCCCCATGAGAAATTAAAACAAAGACTCAAGCTCCCAACGATAGCGATTAATTTGGTTTCGATTTTTTTTTTGGAAACCGCTTTTTAACCCGTCTAGACCCTCTAAATTACGCCGAGACGAAACCGATTCGAACAATAAAAAGCTAAAATTCCACAAACGGTATAGGACGAGATGTATTGAAATATTATAATACGCTTCAACCTATAATTTGATTAAATTCGAGGCGAATAAGAAAAGGAGTTGATTCAAATGGGTCATTAGAATTCGGGTCAGTAATGATCGGACGCGCACCGCCAGTTTTGTTTGTTATATTAGCGTTCTTAAAACGCTCAGGTATTTTATTAAGTGCTCGGAGGACGTGGTCATCGTTTTAGCACTACCACATTTTATAAAGGCCCAACTCAACTCGACTTAGATATCGCGATCTTCTTTCGTTTCAGTTTTCATACAAGCATAAGCCCAGTCAGCCTATAATGTTGCCACTGCTGGGACACAGGCCTCCTCTCAGTGAGAGGGAGCAGTCCGAAATCTACCACACGGGCCCAGTGCGGGTTGGTAGATGTCACATGCCTTCGATTTTTTGGTTCTAGGACTTGCTTTCATACAAGTAGCGACCAAAAGGGAAGGTCATAGAAACATTACGTGAAAACTTCACTGCTTCCTACCAGTCCCAGATTGATCACTAACAACTTTAAGAAATTACCTCGTTATTAAACGCTTACACAACAATCACGATTATTGAATCGTCGCTACAAGTAGTTACGTATGGTACAGAGCCCGCGCAGCTTACGTCAAAATTGTAAAATACAGCAAATATTTTACATAAGCATGCGGAACTGTTATTATTTTGATACTCGTAACTCTTTGGAACTTTCTCAGTAATGTGCTAGAGAAGGAAATAGATGTTTCTTTTACCTTCTAGAACATTGTTACGGAAGTGCATTACGCAACGTTGTTGACTAAGGATTCAACTTATGATTTAAGCTGCATGTAGTTTACTCAAAACAGGCTGAAATTATATAGTCGTATGATGAAGGGGTAGTGGTGATCAAAGGATATGGTGGAAAGACACCAAGCGAACCTTAACACAATAAAAACTAACAAACATTTATTGGTTACACCAGCTGTCCATACTGCTGGTGGAAAATCAACTCCTTGACCAGCATTCGTACTTGAAGCAAGAAATTGGCAGCAATAATATCTCGATGACGATGTGATTGATGTACATTTTAGAAGATATGTTTATCTGACTGAAGTATAGATGCAAATGCATGCAACACACTCGACTATCTTTCCGAATTTTACACTGGAAACAACAAGTTTACAACAAATAATCCAAAATGTGTCCGAACAACAATGGCAGGAACGTTTACAGATCCGGACAAGCCAAAACGTATTGAATATGTTGGTATTTACGCCTTACATGTGGGTATCCATGCGCGTATCACGCCCAAGTATTATATGCAGTGCAACGGTATCATTGGTACGGTGTACGGCAAAAGCAATTTCGAGCGGAGACTATTGGCAACTGGCCAGTAGAAATAAGCTTGCTACGACACCCGGAGAGCACCACTACATGCAGCCTGTGATCTAACCAACTTAATTTATATTTATACCTTTATGATTTCGTTGGTTACTTACCTTCTTTTATATACCTTCTATCAAATTCAATATTCGTATTCTCTGCTATATAAAGGTGTGTCTCTTCATCTATTTCTTGGTTGTTTGGTTAAATGTTACCAAGTGAATATTGACAAATCACAGGTGTTTTATTAGTAGATACTATTAACGATCATTTTTATTCAGTGTTGCTAATGCGTACGCGCATTCTTTGGCACCTAGTACTAGGAATGTTATCTAAATTCCTAGTCTTTAGTCACCTTAGGTAAACTTAGGTTTTAGTACTTAACATTAGAGACTTATACTTAACATATAGTGGTTTTAATAAAAAGTTCTGTAGCTTTGTGTATATGGAGATGGCGGGATGAGCAGGACTCCTTTAGTAAAGATTGGTTCTTGGCAGCTGTGGACAGTGAGAGCTGGAAGGAGAGTTGGAGGCCTTTGCCCAGCAGTTAACGGCTAGTAAAAAAAAAGCTCTGTATAGCATAATCAGCCTATGGCGTTCCCACTGTTGGGACACAGGCCTCCTCACTGTGAGAGGGAGTGGGCCATAATCCACCAATTGGGCACAGTGCGGGTTGGTGGATATGTGGTCTGTTTTGTGTTAATAAAACTGAATAAAAATAACACACACTATTTGCCTTAAGTTCATATCTGTGCACCTAAAAAAGTTGTGACGTTATTCCCCAAAAGCATGTGAGGGAGAGGGGTGGAAGCAATTTAAACCAAAGTAACCTGGCGAAAAGCCAGCCGTCCAACGGGTCTTAGGTTACGACAATGCTAGGCATCGCAGATAAGTGTTCCAACTATATCATCTCTTACTTAAACATCCGTTTCACTTTGATCTTTGATGATATTCGTCTTTTTGTTAGTCAGAGTTTGCGGTTTATACTTGAAGCTTGTATTCTATGAAATATGCATTAACAATTCCAATTCTACCGCAAGTAGTATCTGCATTTTCCTTCGAGTTTTGTTTCCTTGTCTCCGTTATTGCTTTTATTTCAAAATTCTTTGCCAAAACCACTCCCAATTCAGTACGTTTCCTAGAAATCACAAGAGAGTCTACGAACAGTTTAGTTATTTATTACCAGACTGAGCGGACAATGTACCTTGCTATAACTTCCATATTGGTGTTCATTAAGATCAATGATCCGGCTCGTGTAGCTATGCAAACACCTCGACATTATTCAATAATTGCCTTGCAACTACTGACCGAAAATTAATTAACACTCCTAATGCATGCAACGGGAGCAAAGAGTTTTGGTACAGCAGCGGCAAAATCAATTTGAGGCCGGAGTATTGGCGACTGGCCAGGCGGCGTCCGCTGTCCGACAACCGCAAACCTGCATATTATACGTAATACCTACACTACGTACATCAATCACGAAACGTTTAGAGTGCATCTATTTTGATTTATACAGGTGAATCGTTTATAGAGTCCTTATATTGCGGTTGCGCGGAACAGCGCGAGTGAATGTGTGATCTCTCTTTGTTGGTTTGGGCAAATAGATCGGAAAATCTTACATATAAGTTATAATCTTCACTTAGTTACTTCTCCTACAAGACCATTTGTTTCCAAATCCACAGTGGATTTTTTAACGATAACTAGAAGAACAAAATCAACCTTAAAACGATCCTTCTACGTTTCAACAGTTTAGAAAACAAATGAGTTTTAAATGTTACAAGAAACAGTATCTAGAAATATTGAGTATGCTGCACCACCTTAATTTATTTTTTTGGAATGTGGGAAAGTTACCGGTGAATCACGACATTGAGCCACTAGCAAGGAAGCTCAAATAAAGAAAAACTGTCAGCTTACTAATGTGGTCTACGCGAACGAAGTTGCAAACAAAAGCTAGTAATTAATAACGCAAGACAGACTTCCTTCTCGCACACAATAAACATTAATAAACCATGTTAGTCGCTCTCTACTTACAAAATGGAGTGAAACTCGATATATTATTAGCCGTGACTAAATAGTTTCATTTTGGAGAAACTCAACAAGTATAAGACGTATGCAAATGCGTCAAAAACGTGGAAGGTAGATATTTAAGAATAAAACTTCTTGTTATAAAAAATTAAGGGTGTCGCACAATCAACTAACTTAAAAATCAAAACAAAATCGATGTAGCCAATTACACTCATAACTGATTCTATAAAGACATTTGCAGGTATACGACAATCACAAGAAAACGCAGGTTTCTAGGCCAAAATCTGAAGGTAAAGCAAATAGCTAATCTAAAATTGATATTAAATTATATAATAAGGTTTAATATAATGCAGTTAACAGCAATTCTAACAATAATGAGGAATCCATTCAGTTACAAGTCAATAAGCATGTTTACGATATAATTATAACATGGTCTTGACACTATTGTCGTTTGATTTTATTAAATGTAAAGCCTCTTTATTGTTTTGCAATCTTAATAAAATACGTAAATAATAGATCATGACGTTTGTCAGCATAATAATTATTACAGCCTGTCTTGACCTTAACTTAAAGGTTTTCTGTTTCAACAAAGCACTTTAATATACAGAAATGTGAATCGGAACGTTAAAAATTGAGCCTTCCATCCTTCTTCTTCTTTTTAGTTATTGTAATTTTCGTCAGTTATTTCTGTTTTTTTAACTTTTCAAAAGTATGTTACTAACTTCTTATTATCTTCCTTGATATGAGAATTATTTTCGTCTTCGCCTTAGACAAGTGAAATATTGGTATTTGGTCTATCATGGTCTCTCTTTACCATAATCGTTTCTCTTAGGTTCCATCCGCTGCTCATAACTTTCTGTGGACTCATTTTCTGTTTTTTTCTTTCTATATTCCACTCATGATTTATTGCAATAATTTGTGTAAGCTTTACTGGTTTTCTTAAATTTATTAGTATTAAAGATTCAAGATCCCACTATTTGTCAAGTTTTGCTCTGTTACGGATTTCTTCCTTGAAGCCTCACTCTTTTGTTTAGTTCTTTTAGTTTTTGATCAAATCCTAAGTAAATGGTTTATACTTTTTCTTTCTATTATTTACAGTATTGTATCTTGTTTGATATTGTTGCCTCGTTAACTTTATTTTGTTTCGTTTATTCAGGCATTTAAATATGTGTACTATTTACAATTTTATCGAAAGCGTTACCTGATAAATCATCACGCAATGTTCCGAGAGGTATAGTTTCAACGGATTCGTTTTCATTTCAGAGTCTTCAGTAAATAATATAGATAATAAAATTGTATTAAAACAGTTAAACTGATAAACAACAATATTTCCAATAATTCCTCGAAGACTCATAGCCTGGAATTCGATAAAGCATTATACAATAAACGGTATAAAAATGATGCAAATCGAATGAAGGCGAAAGAATTTACATTCCCATAAGGCATGTTTGTCATTCATAAGTAAATTCAGTATATTCGTGTTTGTGAGATATGCGTGCATGAATCTGCTTCTTCGGAAGCCATGGGCGAAGATTAACTAAAATGAAAGAATATACAATGATCAATTTTATGGTAAAAGAATATATCCTTAAATTATTTTGCGAATTCGAAATGTGGGAAAATATGATCGCCATTTTAGAAATGTAAAGAACGTGTTTTAATAAATGCAAAAAAATCTCGATTCATTTCCTGTGAAACGATATGGCCTAATTATGAATTAAAAGAAAAGGAGACTTGCATTTACTTTTCCTTGTAAGTTAGGAAAGTTAACACGTGTATTCACAATAGTACGAGAGCCCACGACTAAAACAATGTCGCATTGTTTTACGGCCAAAACTGTATAAAATTGTTAGTTTAGGTTATTCTGAAGCCAAACCAGTGGGCGGTATTGGTCAGAAACGTCGCAGTTTTATGGGGGCCCATTAATGCTATGATAAAAAAAAAACAATCTGTCTGATTTTCAAAATGTAGTTGAACGATAGATTTTAGATACCGAAAACCCAATTTTCGGAAACCATGTAGCGTTTCACGGGTCGCTGGAGACCAAAAAGGAGAACTGGGGAATTTGTTGCGCCAGTTCTTCTTCCTAGCGAAAGCACTAGGAACTGGTGAAGGGTTTTGGGGGTCTGTCTTATGTAACTTTGACGTTCGCAAAGTGCTGATTCTCAGCCTAATTTGAATAAATTACTTTCGATTTTGGTTTTGAGAAAATTAAAGATGAGACAAAAATAAAACTCACGATTTTTAACGGTTTGAAAATCTAGTTTTCAAGGGAACATTGGTCAGAGGCAAAATAACACTCATACTTTTATTTTAATACGTCGTGAAAAACAGAAAGTTTGCTATGAAACAGTTCAGTATTTTTTTTTTGACATTTTTTATAATGCGATCAAGCAGACTTGATCGCATTGATGAGACGTGGAAAATTTCGAATGATTTTTTTACGGATTTGTTCGTAAAATTCGATAAGGCAAAATTTTTGTTCATGGGCTCTCGTACCACAAGTACCGCTCTTTTTGCTTCAAATGAAATTACCATTATGAAAATAAATAATAAATCTTGTGTAGTACTTTATTACGAAGTCTTTGTGAAAGGGGTCCTGTGAAGTAAGTAGGTACCTAAGTGTAAACTGTAACCTCATGGTTACAGTACCTAGAAGATTTCTGCGTTAGGGGGTCTAGAATCATGTGGCCGCTGCCTAGCATAAAAATATTTCATCGGTTATGAAAACAAAATCACCTGTTTCATAGAATAGTGCAATACCTACGCGTCAAAATGTATGGAACAGCTAATTGTTTTTATACCAAATAGCTGTCCAATTACCAGAATTATATACTGAATCCATGGTCACAAATTGCGCGGCGATGTCCCTGCCCTGTGTGTAAAATACCCATTTCGACGTCTAAGATTTCGACCACCAAGCTGCGTTGCTGTGTCCTAGTTTGAAGCGTATGGTGCTTGTTGCACTCCAAGCAAATGAAACATTTTCAGCTGAACTGGCAACGAATGTATTATATCTTCGGTTTTGCTGATGTCAAAATAAAAGTATATAAAAAAAAAAAATTGTCTAGCTCTTGACCTCTCTGGTGGGAAGTTATGGATGAGGTCTATGATAGAACGAGCAAGCCCAACACACACTCACACACTCACTCACTCACTCTTCCTTCGAAGGCTGACGGGTTATAGGTACGTGGAAGGGAACACAGAGGCTGGCAGAGAGTTCCACACTTTGGCCGTGCGCTTTATAACGAAGCGCTTGAGGAGAAGCGCTGAGTACGACTAGTCAGTTTATCAACCAAATGCGGATGGGTACCCTGCAGTACGTCTGGTAGTCCGGTAGTAAAGGGCGCACACTCTCTGAAGTACAGTCTGTAGAAGACCGACAGGCAAGCAACATTACACCGATGAGCCAGGCTGTGAAGCCTAGCCTCCAGCGTCTCTTCGCCTATGAGTGCAGCAAGCTGATATTGTGCTGAGCCATCCCATATATTGGCTGCAATACTTCATACAGGAACGAAACTGAGCTTTGTAAAAACCCAGAAGCTGTCCAAATATGAAGTCCGCCTCACCTTATTTAGGATACCCAGCTTTTTGGCTACAGTCTATGCTTTTGACTCGATGGTTGAGCCCAAGTTGAGAAAAATTGGGGACTTTTGTATGATTATTTAGTTTGATTGGTGTTTAATCTCACGATATGACGTGTGTGAAGTAGATCTGCCAGTGACGTAAGATATAGATACCTAGGTTGTAAGTATAAAAAGGTCCTCTAATCAATAAATAGCTCTAAAGATAGATGAAAGCAAGCAATTTTTCTCTCCGACAGGCAATGCTCTGTAAATGCTACTTATGTTAAAATACGCGTCCAATCGACTGATTGGTCGTGTCTTAGTTTTCTTTTATGGTTTCAGTGTTTACTTTAATACTTAATATTTCTTAACCTTAATGTAAGGTTAATTTATTATTTTGTGGACTTTTAAATGATTTGAAATTGGTTTATTATTTAGTAGTTTATAATTTGTTTATTAATTATTTTTTAACTAGCATTTTTTTAAACCATCAGCTTTTATAAAACAATGGCATATTTTCCAATTTTGACCGATTATGGGTCACATTACGGAAGATTTTAATTAGTTTATACAAATAAATATTTTAACAACTATGTAAAGTGTACCTAGCAACAATGTAAATAACAGCTGTGTCCGAGTACCCACTTAAAGGTTTTATCAGTTGCTATCGTAAGCATCATAATGACTCATTTTCGATTGATGACACATAGGACTTCCGAATGCTATGCTAACCATTGGCTACTTACGTACCTACATTATTATCCTTTTCCAAGCGTATAATAAATGTTTAAATGAACCCAACCTCGATGATGTTTAGTCATCTTTTATTACCTACTGCTCCAAATATATCCGCCTGTATATTTCAAAACTCTTCAATAGTTCCCTATGAGTCGTTACGTCACTGCCACGTGCGCCGCTCAGAAAAAAATCTTACACGCGACCACTATCGCCGATAAAGGCAAAACGTTTTGCTCAATCGGTACTCCATCGATACTTTCTGCGCATTTATAACCCGATATACACCCAGAACATCGATTGAAATCGTTCCGGTACTTTACGACTTTATTTCTGGCGAGCATGTTTTCTTTGACTGCGTCAGTTAGGTTGGGACCGAAGCATTCGGCATGTATCGGATAAATATTAATAAAGCGCGCCGGCCTCGTTTCTGGGAAGTTGGGAGGATCTTATTATAACCGCAATAGCACCTATAATTAGCAACATCCAAATTACTCTCGGCGTGTACGTGTTGCGCCAGATCGATGTTACGTGTGGCCACTCGATTCGGACCTATCGTTTTGTTTGCTGGATCGATCCTCTATCCTTTGTTAGCCATAAATTATAATATTTATAATGCATGCTAATCCGACGATTTATATAAATTAGGTTTTGACTAACTAATCGTGGAAATCGACTGTAATAACATCTTGACATCAAATAAACTATAGCAAAACAAACAAACAGGGTGTTGGTAGCATTGTCTTCTTGGAATATTTCCCATTTTTTGTTTGTTGAAGCAGCTAGAGGCGTCTAATTTATTGTATTAGATTAATCACACACAAAAAGGGCAACGACTTTATCTGTTTAGCTTAGATAATTAAAACGAGTGATTATGATGGAAGAAGCAGAAACCGATTGCATTAGTAATGATGGAACCTAATCCGAATTTGATCATATGCCTGATCTAAATGTTAGGTGAGCAAGTAAAACAAAAGAATGAGTCAGTAGATGCCAACGACCCGTTGCTCCAGGGTGATCTTTTGAAATTCCCGAATAATTGTCGACTCGTAAGGTGGCGACGAAAATAACGTGTGAGACGAACAGTGTCGTTCCCCCGCGCTTTCTTACAAATTAATTTTATTTATATATTGATGAATTGGCTTATTTGTTTGGTGTCTTAGAATTCCTCGGTTCTACATATTTATATTTGATTTAATTTGGATCTAGCCCAAGATAACTCTTTCGTATGAGTTTCGCAGTTTTGGTAAGGTGGCTAAGTATATCTTTTACAAAATGAGTAGGCAGGTAACTAATTCGTATATTTCCAATTTATATTAGTATGCGGTTAATATTCACCATCAAACGTATCAATATTCCTCTATAGATTATTTTTGTATTAAGAAATCTAGTACCTACCGCAATGAACCGTAACTTTGGATCTGTTTTGGAAAGTTATTGAGTAGGTACACATCGAATTTTCAGCAGCAAAGTTTTACTCCATTGCGTTTATTCTTTTACAATAGCCAAATCTGCATCTAGGTATTATGTAGAACGAGGCGTTTTAGCAATAAATATGAAAGTATAATGTCGGGGGAGCATGATACCGCTTTGAATGCTAAACCCGTACTGAACTACAAACACAGGCCAATAAGGGGGGCAGGCGATGTGACGGGGCAGGAGGGGGTAGCACACACTCAACTAACCGTGGGAAAAGCCTGCGTATACGGTGTGAACTGTATAACATAAAGCATTCATTTGTTATTTTGATGCGAATTCTTTCGCACTTTTGTTCCAGAATCACGTGTATTTTTTATCAACTGTTGCCTAATTGTTTGTAAAAATGTAAACAATGTAAAATGAAACCACTAATTGGTTTATAACATAACTTCTTCCATAAAATCAAATCACGAATATTGACCGTTCGTCTCGACTTGGATATTCATTTGGATAATGATATTCTTCGAATTACTCTGTGTTTATAACCATAATGCCTCGGATCGTAGTGTGTCCGAATCGAGGTTACACACAAACAAGCGTCAGACCACAGTATGCCTTCACGTGGCAACAACGAACACATAGTTACAGTGTAACCTGCCCAGACGATGCAGATCTTTCTAGAATCGTATATTTTCTCCGAGATGGCGTGAAAAACGTACGTTTGCGGGAGGGGCGGAGTTCTTGGGAAACTGGTCGATGAGGCGTGCGGCAGACGTCACTCCCACACATGCACAAGTCACGCACACTTCAGGACGTGACCGTGGCATTCCATCGGTATCCACACATACACGTAGACAGCGTACCTTATTAAAACGAGACGCGAATCGACGACTTATCGGGCAATTAGTCGTGGCTCACGTCAAATATAACAGCGACGCGGAATCTTATTCGCTATACATTGACCATTGTCTCCAAAACTTAACTTCAACAATTTGATATCACTAATGATTGTGTAGTGTTATGTATGTGAAACTAGTAACATATGACACTATAAAAAAACAACAGTAAAAATATACAAATACGTATTTATTATTATCTATCAGCCTTAATCCTATTAACAATGTGACATAACTAATGTTAGCTTAGATTTAATGCGTGATTTGTATGCGTAAAACGTTGATGAAAATGTTAAGCGTCAATGTAAATCACGTTCATCGAAAGGTTTGCGAGTGTGGGTGGTTTGTTTGTGAGTGTGGTACGCGCGCGTTGGAGTCGGCACGCGCGAACAAGAGAGCGATCATACTGCGCAAGTGCGCCTGATAACAACTCGCGTCGCGAATTATTCACGTGCTGTCAACTTATGAATTATTATTCTGTTAACAACACCGGCTTAATGTTAAAACGTCGTATGCTCCTTAATTAGACTTCTTGAGATTTTGATTTTTAATTACAACGTTGATTCATTCGTTCCGTTTATCCTTTAGGACGGAAAGAGTTCTGAGTACCTATAGGTAGATAACTAAAGTTTTTGTCCTGTCCGAAGTCAAATAAAAGTCAAAGATGCTGTGACAGAGCAATGACAGATTAAAAGTCTCATCGAGTCACCGCCTACATATTCATAAAGTATTGTATCCTCGTATTCCTCGTGTCTGTGGTACTCGGACATTTGCGCGGGAAAATAAACAAGCGTTGTTATAACCTCAAAAATTTTGTATAGGAGTCCAAATTCTGACAGCATCATAACTGTCACCTTACTGTTTGATTAATAAAACTTAATAGCACGATTAACAGACATTAAATCAACAATATCTAATCAAACTCATAATCATGTCGTATTAATATTAATGAACAAATTAATTTAGTTGATATAAGATAAACATAAAAAAACTTGATGTGGTTTTGGGTTCTGACAAACGGGTCTATCGGTTAATAGAAACATAAAATTATGCATATTGGCGGCAGCAACACCTACTAGCCGGCCCTCAATGGCCACTGGAGTTATCATAATGGAGAAAAGCCGGACAGAGACTGACAAAAGTAGACAAATTGAACGAAATCAAATTACCCTATAAGGCAGGAGACATTTTTAATTCCTATAATATGTCCGAATGATGGCAACACTTGTCGCTCAGTTCGCCTTTGATAACATTGTTACGAATATCGTTGGTATAAAAATAACGACTTAGGTCAATAAATACATAGGTATGCAAATATAATTATCAGGGTTTTTATGTGTGCTATTTATAAACTTCTTTGTTGCAAATGACAGAATTATGTGGCTTCAAGGATGACAAGTTTTGAACCTTGGCATCTAACGCTTGACCGACGCTAATTTTTTTTTTACTTGCAAATCAAAATTGTTTGCTAAAAAATATTTTAAGTAGGTACCTAAGAATACGTAAACGCAAATGATACTAATATAAATACTATAGTAGATTTATAAAATAAATAAAATTATTGCAATCATCATGAACAGTTTAATAAATAAACAATTAATACACTAGATAATAGAGTTCACTTGGATGAATAGTTTATAAAGTTAAACACATTTGTTTATTGAAAGTCATATTATTTTCAGATAACCCATATGCCTTTCATATTGTAATCGTTTTGTTGCAAACATTATCTGAATACACAAAAACAATATAGTATTTATTTAACAGACAATATGCATAATTAAAAAATTCAAGAACAATGACGCGTGAACGTGCGCACAGACAATTTAAAAAAAAAATCTTGGGAAAAAATAATAACACGTTAAAAAATACAGGCTGAAATATAATGTAGGTGTAATAAAGTGAAACATTTCCTAAAGCAACAAAATGTTAAGAGTAATAAATTATTCGTTGAGTAATCGATGACTTTATTATCCACAATAAATAACACTTTATTCAAATAGTTGCAAATATAACACATTAATTACTTTGACGTTAACAAGAAGTGATCAGCAACGGCTTAGTTTCGTAACAACACCATCTTTTTAAATAATTTATGAGTTTATAATAAAATTATATGCACAAAAGCTGTTTACGTTGAATTAAATCGCCTTTTTCATAGCATTTCGTTGATATCGTTCTGCCAGAACTGAATTTTAAATACCTGCTTAGTGTGAAAGAAATAATTTATAAAATGCAAAACCAGCAATTTATGTATAAATAAAATCTACTCTGTTGACTTTATATAGATCATTTAAAAAAGGATTAAATTCAATGTCAGCTACTACTAGCGCCATCTATTGAAATGTATATGAAAACTATGATGCGTTTCTTGCACTTACGTACGTTTTCAGAAAAGTTAAATTTTGTTGTAAAGTGCTTTTTACCCAATGTTCATACTGAGAATTTGTTTAATTTATCTATTATGGGATATTATGATTTTCCTCAATATTTAGGTACAGACGCCAGCACATCAAGTTACTACTGTCTGTCAAATTTCTTTAATAGATTTTCAACTTTATCACTCAAGCATTAAGGTTCAAGGTTGATTGGATAATTTTGACAGTTTCGGGTAGCTTGACCTGCTGGCGTCTGTACCTAGAGGAAGAATAAAACTATTGCGATAACACAAAACATTAATCATTTTTATTTGTTAACAGTTATTTCCTTAACGGTATTAGGTATTTGCACACATTATTATTATACATTTTTGTTATGTAACTTTCATATCCGTGTTCTACCGGGAAACAGCTAACAGTACCTACCTATCTTAGTACATCCGTATATACCGAGTGCGAGGTAGGTAGGTACTATGTTCCTTACATGTTAACTATCGTTCAATCAGATAATTTAACTCTCAGTATAAAAACCACGTTTTTCCGTGAATTTCACGTTTTGTTACGTCACGTCGTTGTCGCTTTGATTATATGACCAAGTGGTGTGACGTAGTACTCGTACTAAAGTTACATTGGTTTAGAATTTACTGTAACGCGAATTTGAAAAATCGTTTTTATCTTGAAAGATTAAGCATTATACTAGTGCTAAAATAGCGTGACTATTTTTCCTTGATTTTAATATATTTAGAGGTAAGCCACAAGAAAGCACAAGGATTACCTATTACACCGAAAGTTTGCGCTACTCTCCGCTTGGAGCGTTGTCTGGTTGGGATGACTACCATAAAAGTGCAAGCGCATTACAACTAAATTAGTGGAGCAGTCATTTTACACAATAAGTAATAATATAATAGTAATACAGGCTGGCAGGGACATCGACGCGCAAACTGTAACCATGAATTCAGCACATGAGTTTAGACCCCATAGCATAGAAATTTTTCGTCGGTTATCAAAAAATAAATCTTCTGTTTCATAGAAAAGCTTCATGTATTAGCGTATTCAGCAATTTTTTTTTAATAACCTACGACTAATTTCGACGCTATGGGGTCTAAACTGAATCCATGGTTACAGTTTGCGCGTCGATGTCCCTGCCACCCTGTATATTAATATTTTATTTTTTACATAATAAATACATAGGTACGGAGAATTTACGCATAAAAAGTGATATTCTGAGGTAGCTTACGCAACGTTCCCCAGGATGCCTCTAGGGGTCGCTTTCTAAGTGAAACTAGCGACATCTATCTAAATAAAACGAATGATGATCTGAAAACTTCCAAGTACCCACTTATTGATTTAAATTAAACATGAATGTAGTGCAATCCGCTTATTAAAACTGGAATAACTGTCTCTAACGGGCTCTTTATCGCATAAGGTCGTAGCATTATGCTGAGCGATGTTTTGCGTTGATGTGACGCATATTTTCCCCCAACTTGTTATTTTTTTGTGTTCTTTCTCTGCGTCATGTTTACCTACAGAAAATACACCTATATAATATATTATTTTCATTTTTCTTTTAATCTACATACAATTTCTAATTAAGCACAACATTAAAATAATCCAACACCACCAATAAACAAACCAGCTAATGTGTAATATTTATACGTGCATGAGATAGAAACTATTTTATTAGTACGGAACTCAACGGGCGAGATATAAAGTAGCCGGTAGACTTGGTAGGAAATATCCCAGTGTTTTGAATCTAGAATCTTCGTTGGCTGCGGAGAGCACGATAGGACATCGCTCGTAAACTCACAACGGAGACACAAACACAAATGACTTCGAAGGACTTCGAGTCTAGTAGAGAAGACGGCGCGTTTAGGGAGCTAGCTTCTGGTACTTAAATAGTTAAGGGAGATGTTAGATGTATCTGATTTAGTTACATAGAATAGATTTTACTTAAAATTTGTTTTGGGTTGTATTCACTAGAGTCCGACCGAAACTGGTTTTCCAGCCGAAACCGAAACCGAAACCGAATATTCGGCAGTGGCTTCAGTTTCGGCCGAAACCGAAACCGAAACCGAAACTCACGTGGTTAAGTTTTAAATTCCTTAAAATACT
This sequence comes from Apamea crenata, assembly GCA_949629185.1. Taxonomy (NCBI): domain Eukaryota; kingdom Metazoa; phylum Arthropoda; class Insecta; order Lepidoptera; family Noctuidae; genus Apamea; species Apamea crenata. The sequence goes on along the minus strand of OX451356.1, from coordinate 7,145,838 downwards.
GAAATTTGGTGCATTTTACCCATTATTCTGCATTAATTAGGACATGAAATGGAAACACAGTAGGTATATTAATTTTGTTGTAATCATTTATTTAATACTAGCTTCTGCCCGCTACTTCGCCCGCGTGAATGTCGGGATCCCACGGAACGTGCTACCAGGATAAAAAGTTTGTGCTTCCCCAGGATGCCATCTATCGCTTTGCCAAATCAGAAGTACAGTGGCTTAGGCGTGAAAATGTAACATACAGTTTCAAGTTCAAATCCTCCCCTAAAAACCGAATTACCCCTTTTTGCCCCGTCAGGGGTCAATTTTCGACAACTTTACATACTTATTATTAATTATTTTCGGTCAAAAGTATCAATACTTAAGATTTTCCACAGGCTAGAACCCTTACCCTGGGACAAATAGTAACATGGGACAAAGAAAAATTATAATATCAAAAGGTCTAAAACAAATCACAAGCTAGAAAAATCACTGAAAAGTTGTGAAAATTTAAAGTTTTGTTTTCATGATCAACCACCAACTGAAAAATACCTTGGAATACTTTTTGAAACTATAGAAATTAATATCTAAGATTATATTGTTTTTTTGAATCAGACCTTTACCGACCTGCGGGGTAGTTGCGTAACACACTATCAATCAGTAGCAATGCCTGTCATTTTGACAGTTCAACAATATTCATTGCGTTATTTACGTTGTTGAGTAGACACATTTTTCTAACATATTAGGCAATGGATTAGCAATATCCTTTAAAATGATTCAGATTGAGATTACTAGTGTGTGACGCAATTGGGGTGCCGATTACCTACAATATTCCTAAGATAATCTAACACAAAACCTTCATAGTTCTATGGTATTTTGTAGCACGCTTTGGTCACCTAGAGGTAGGCTCTGGCCGGTTCTCAGTTGTTGCACTAAATATATATAGAAAGGCTTTCTGTCTGAATGTAATGTGTACTAGGGCCCGGTTTCTAGACGGAGTTAAACTTCATCAACAGGTACTTACTTCTGTCAAATGATTCTGGAATACCGTAGTTCGCTGCTCGGTGAATTGGGGTTACTTTCGGAGAAAATTGTCTTACTTACTTGAGTTCCAATATACCTACTTTAGGCCAGTTTAGTTGTTAGTATCGGTGCGGGCGTCGAGAGAATGCGATCCTGACACCTGTCGGTGCGACAATTCTAGTAGCTAATAAAGATCAAATTCGCAAAACATGTAGGTATTCGTTTATATGAAAGCTGTTTTTGACAAATATGTATTCATTGCGTACCTAGGTTATCGAATATTACAATTCATTAACAGTAACTTACGTAGTGGTTTTTAGAATATTTTTAAAATTATCATCTTTTTCTTAATTTTGTTGGCAACTTATTATAAATTGGTATGTGCCTTGCAGAACATATTTTATTCTGCATCAACGTGGTTTGGCAAGGTATGACGAGGTGAGTAGGCGCTAAAAGTACTAAAACGTTGGCGGCATGCGCGCTAGCTCAGTCTTACTTCGCTGTGATTGGTTAAAACGGGAACTTAAAGCGCCAAGCTCGTATCCCGAGAAAACTCCGCAGCTAGAAAAAAGTTAACTCTCGTGTCAAAAGATATTTAATCATTATAGAATAATCAAATATTTTTAATAAAAAAAATACTTAAGTATCACACATTGACCCCTTTATTCATAAACGTTGCTTAAAGTTAAGTTGTGATTAGCGACTGTTTAACCCTAAATAAATTTTTGACGTTTAAACGCTACTTAACTTTAACCATCGTGTATAAATAAACCCCGAAGTTATTCCAAAATAGAACACTGTAAATGATAATTAAACGTCCTGAACTAATTCCATAAAATAAAATATTTAATAATAAAAGCTTATTCACAGCGAATTACCGTGGTTAAACAAGAATTATGTCAATTAAACAATTAAATATGTACTACATATTGTAGTGGACCAGTGACCGATATTTGGGTCTGATCCCGCATGCCGAAACAATGGCGAATCAAAACGATCGATAGTTGATCGGCCTTTAACACTTTTAGGGCTTGCACAGACTATCGACTAACTGAATAACCCGTTTTGATGTTAGACGCTACTGCCATTTGTACTGTTGAAAGTTGAGTCGATAATGTGAGGGTTATACTGAAGCCTGATATCAACTTAGTTGTTGTGTATACGTGTACTATAAAGCTTATAAAAGTGAAAATTTCGAATTGTTTAAAACCCTTTCGTACTATTAATACGTCCCGGTATGGTTAGGAGGACAAGTCATAAAAACGAATGCTTAAACTTTCGGACATTCTGTTTCCAACTACCCTGAAGATTAAATTTTATTTCAGGATTGCATCTTAAATGCGTTGGTCAGTTAATTAAGTACGGGTGGATTTTTCACTCCTCAGATAAGGTTTAGAATAATCATGATGGTTTGATATTAATTGTTTTCTATAGAAACACTATCAAACTGTCATTTTTATTCCTTTGATTAAAATTATCTGATTTAAATAAAGGGCAGTGCATGTTTGTTTTTTTACTCAATCCTTGTGCTGAAATGCACAAAGATTGAGTAAAAAAAAAAATCTTCACTTTATATTTCTTAATTAATTCTTGACATAATTTCGTTTTATTGTCATAATATATGTTTTTTTTTTTTCTTATTATTGTAAAGGCGTGAAATCTTGGTGATTTAAAAAAAAAACATTTTTATTTTTAATATCGTAGCAAGAATAAATAGTATTCTATTCTGTTCTATTCTTTACCTCACAGCTCTCATTCTCATTGCTGGACATCTCTCATCTCAGACACCGTCATCAAACCATCACTTACTGCATCATAATCTAAACTACCACAACTCCTTTCAAAGCTCAACGACAGCTTTCAAACACAGCTTTCCATCACTACTGGTTAATTTATTTAATGGAGTTGACATTAGATAAATGGTTATAACAGTTTCATCATTACGGAATCATTGGCCGGTGGAAACAATAAAGCCCAAGGTACCACGCCCACAGGCTGGGAGATAAATTTCCTTCTTGTTTCTGTGTCTCCTTTTTACATTGAAGCACTTTATACGCAGTAGGCTCTCGGTTAGATGGGGTGTGGTGTAAGTGATAAGCGATGATTTTATAATTCGTCATTCCTTTTTATGGGTTGACCTTTTTATGTTTGACAGACCAGCGATAGAAAAAAAAAGAAAGAAAGAAAAATTGTTTCTATTGCACAAACAAAACGCACATTAAAAATAGAAAAGGCATAAAATATACTTAAACAACGTAGTCAAAAGGCTCGTATTCAAGCATATAAAAAGTCACATTCTTTAACGAATGTAATTTTCCTTGGGCCCTTAAACTAATATTATAAAGAGAAAACATTTGTATTTTTGTATGTTTGTTTGTTTTCCAAATCCGTTCGACCGTTTTAGCATGAAAGCGTATTTTATGCTAAAACGGCCGAACGGATTTGGAAAATGGATAGACCATGACCTGGAGGACATAGGCTACTTTTCATCCTGGATCGCAGACGAAGTCGCGGGCAAGCTAGTGTTAAATAAATAAATATTATAGATCTTTGTAGTAACGTAAAATACTAAGGTATTTTCAAGGAAACAGGATTCAGCAGATAAGTACCAATGAAACTTACATTGATGTAACTTTCATTAAAGTGTGATTTCACCTTTCTTGCTGTAAATTAATCTACTGAATAATGAGGTTTAAGGAGAAGGAGTTAGTCTTCTACTATATATGGCGCACAATGACAGCTGGACATCTAATCGTGAGTTTGACATCGGTCAATTAGATAACGAATTGGGGGGGGGGGGGGGGTATATTGATTTAGGTTACTAATCATATTGAATATCTAAGGAAGCTGAAGCTAGATGCCCATTTCAAAGCGCATTAGGTACCTATGAAGATGAACGGGCAAGATACTTCAAACCCGCCCGCTGCCCGCTCACAACATAGATCCGTCTCTATGCTAGACATGCGTATGTCTATGCAGGACACAGTCAATGAACTGGCAGAGGTCAGGTGAAATTATCTCGTACAGTGCGTCTTACGCGACGTGTGACTCACAATAGACGGATACAGCTTTATCTCGCTTCTGATGCCCGAGAATTTGGTGACAACTCGCTTTAAGTTGAGGCAAGCTTTGGAAAGTTCCAGAAAGAATAGCTGGTAGCATATTTTTTTAATGTTCATGAGTAAAAAATCGAGGTTGGAAGGACGTTGTGACGTGTTTAAGGAGAAAAGAAAGTTTGTGAAGTGACTTAAGTTACCTACGTTACATTTTTTGTTTTACAGGATTAAACATTTTTTTTTTCTTAATTTCCTCACTCTTGGTCAATACCTATAATTTGACCTTGTTTACATCTAGTACCCACACATGGCATAGCTACCTACTATATGCAACATAGCATATTAGCACCTAGCACCAACAACTACAATAAAATTTATCGTTTAATCTGCCGAATGAAGTGACATGAAAGTCATTAGGGTGTCCTTAGTCTCACATTGTATTTTGCATTCGTTAAGATTGCAATAAGCCGGTCCACGCCAAGACGTTCAATGACACTCGGTGAGGGAGGGGTGGGGGGGAGGACTGGAGGGGGTTAGAGGCTGCGACAGTGCAGCCGACATCTCGCCCGCTATCGCTCCGAGATCTGTCCACATGAGTATTTGTGGAGATGTTGGTAGTGTGACAAGTACCGTTTTAGTGTGACAAATCTTTACTGAATTTCATTAGGTACTAAGTTGGAAATCTGACACTTACATTTTTTTCTTATACTGCCTGTTTATTGCAAACCTACATATATCTCAGGGGCATTTCTAAGTATGAACCATAAACTTGATCAATTTAGGTATTTTTGGTATTGTACAAATTTTTCCTTTATGTACAAAAAATAGGTACCTATGTAACTACATTTTATTGTGTTAGGTTTTTGCGTGTGACCGCTATCTGACCTGATGATAAGTGACGATGTGGTTGACAATGAATCACGCTTGAGTATTGTGTACCTACAATTTTACTTACTCGCTTACTCGTGTAGGTAACCAAAAAATACATAGGAAAATTTTGACCGGAATATTTTTTATCGAGAACAGTTTATAATTCAATTAGCTAAAAAAGTAAAAAAAAAAACTGCGGAATCTTCTGCTATTCATGGTATCCATAGGTACTCAGTAGGTCAGTTCATGTTCTTAATAGTTTGTGCAAATTAAAAAGGGTTAGCCATTTGATTATTTTGCGTTAAATTTGATGAGGACCCAATGTCACTATCATGTTTTTATCATGATAAGGGGGAAAAATAAATATTCTCAGCAATTTTGGGTCGCTTCAAACTCAAAATCAAAGCATTTAATTCAATATTAAACCAATTATAGGCACTTTTCAAGGAGTCGGTTCCTGTGGAGAAGAACGGCCAAGAAACTCCATGGACACTCAGCCCACCAGGGCTGTCATGAATCAAATGGATATCATAAGTTGCCTTGGATAACCTGTAAGTCTTTGAAAACCTGTACAGCTGGTGATCCACTACTCGGCCTTGGAGTGTAAATCTGGTGCTGTTACACAAACGATGGGACACTTAATATCTTGTCCTGCGTGTCCTGTCAGCTGCACGTTGAACTGATGGACGCTAGTGATAGCACCAAACCTGAATACAGCCGATCGATTCTGTAAAAATCTCACCGTGAAAAGTTAGGTGAAGTGAGCATAGAGTTAGCTGTCAATAGTGTTAATCCCTACCATTAGTTGGAAGGACAGCTCACTCCACGCTCACTTCACCTAACTTTTCACGGTGAGATGGTTACAGAATCGCACTGCTGGGCCTTTTGTAAAATGTTTTCTTTTTGTCTGTAATTTATATGGTGTACATACTAAAGAGTATTCAATTCTATTCTGACTCCATTTAGATTCTCATCGATACGCTAAGACGAAAGAATTTTGATATCATACAATTTTTGACATTGTAAGTTACTATTAGAACATAGGTACTTAAGGCTTAGTTTACTCTGTATTAGATATTATTTAATAGGCGCACAGTGAGGCGCGGAGTCTGCGTCGATAGCCGATGCGATTCGACCGCCCGTCTCATACGCGCTGCTCCTTACACACGTTATATTACGAAGATAACCTCGAAGGATTAGCTGAATACTTAAAAACACTCCAGACTATTGAACTGATATATTTAATAAACAGTTTTATCAAGATGCCTGAGGAATGAATCTCAGAAAAGCTATCAAAGTGAAAACGTTTTCTGAATTTTATAATGATAAACCGTAAAATTAAATGATACACATGATTTCTGATAAAATTGATATACAACATACAGGGCGGCATGCAGTGACATCAACGCGCAACCGGTTACCATGGATTCAGTATATGATTCAGAACCCCAGGGGCTTTGAAATTTTTCGTAAGTGATAAAAAAAAAAAAACTGTTCCATACATTTTGACCGCTTAGGTATTGCACTTGTTCGTGAAACATCAATTTTTTTCTGATAACTGAGGAAAAGTTTCTACGCTACGGGGTCCAGAATCATGTGCTGAATTCATGGTTTCAGTTTGTGCCTGACCAGTATGTCCCTGCAACCCTGTATTTTTTTCCATTTTAAGTAATCTTCCCACTTCATGTTTTTGCCAGCAGTGCACGTCTGGCTGAGATGATAATAATGATTAATCTTTTTTGCTATCGGTCCTAAAAAAATGTATCAAATTCAGTAGCGTCAAATAGACTGCCCTTGCCTTCAGATAGTTGCACAGTCATGAATAATCGGAAACTAAGGCATAAATAAATGGTTGAATAATAGTTGGTATATGGTAATCCTACGACCAGGAGTAGATGCTAGACCATCTCCTCCTGGAATGTAATCCACTTATTGGTCCTCTAGTGGCCTCTTAGGACATAGATGATGAATGACTTGTTGATCTGTCCACAACAATCCCGTGTTAGGTCAAAGGGAACAATTTGCAAACCATTGGTACCCCTTTGAAAACCTATTGTTTTAACGTCGAGTTAGACTAGAATATTTTTTTTTAGATTATGTAAAATAACTGATGTCTTTTATGGTTTGTATTTACATAATAAGAAAGTTTGTTAGAAAACGATGGATGTTTTTTTAATTAAATTAAAGATAAATGAACGATTTGTTTTCTATTAATAAAAATAAATTTTATTCGAAAACTTCCATCAGTTTCTTACTAAACTTCAACTATGTCCGATGACCCTGCTTACTTATCTCCTTTGGTGACTGTACATGTGAGTAACTAAAAAAAGAAAGAAAAGAATCAAAGGGCATCAAAAAAATCGAAAATCGCTGTCAACACGAAATGTGCCCAAAAGGCTGGCAGCATTGCCACAATGTTTGGCGATGCTGAATCCTTGGGTAATAAAATAGGCCAGTCCTCTGGTCACGTGAAGTGTCGACCAGGCGCTTAGCGATATCTCGAAAACACAAGTGGGCACTCGGACCCCATGGCACTAGTGTTTCAACCCCAAAACGGCTCGAACTTTCAATAAGATTGGAATATTTTCACCGTGAGGTTTTCTACACCTGCAGCGGCCGTCCCAGCACAACCCGCCATACTAGAAGTATTTTTTAACTGGTAAACGAACCATCATGCAAAAAACATCGAAAAATAAAATACTATTAAAAAACAGTTGAGTCATTTCATACTATATGAATGTCAACAAATCTGCTTAAAAAGTAAAAAAACAGTTCTTCACTTGTTTAGAATGCAGGTCATGCCCATAGATTTTATTAAAAAGAGAAGCTTTCTCTTTATATAATGACGGCTGGCATCCATTCGTTGACGAAATCAGTGCAGTGCAGTCTTACACTTATGCAACAACTTTGGCAAGCATACGTGGAGAGTACCAACACACATTACTTATGAAAGCGATGTAATAATCCTCTTTGTTGTCGTTTATGTACCTACACAAGTAGTGGTACATACACATAATAAACTTCATATTATGAAATGAAACTTTGACCTGGTTGAAATCTAATCTACCTATTCTATCTAGCATTATAACGTCCCCACTGCTGGAACACATGCCTCCTCTCGGGAATAGAGTGGGCCGTAATCCACCACGTGGGCCCCGTGCGGGTTAACTCTACCTAGATGATTTATGATTGGGCATTTTTAAAATAGATGGCCATTCCATGGAACTTTTTTCCGCGATTTCAATGAGAGGGTGGGTACTAAAACTCCGGGAAAAGCCTATAAAACAAAAGGTTCAAACTGAAACCAGAGCAAAAACGAGAAAAGAGTGATGAAATCAATAAAGTAACGCAAAAGCGGATTGAACCGGATTCTAACTGACGATAACTGGATCATTAACTCAATACCTCGGATGGACCAAGAATAATAATATAAGGCCATAAGTAAGTACTCCATTATTATCATTATTCATAATCGTATTTTCTATAGGTACCACACTCGTAGGTATTACCTTACCCATTGTTATAACATGCAAACCCCATTATATGTAGGTATCGCTTGAATAACACATAAGGTCAACTGACAAACACTGAACAACTCAGTTGTGGTTGTAAATATAAAGAGATGCGCCCAAAATGTATACAAAAATAAACGGCAAAGGTTTTACGGAGCGAAATCTACGTGGAAATATCAACGCGGCTCTTGCTCTGATGACGAGTGCTAGTGCTGGGACGTGCCTTTCCAAATTATCGATATTGGGAGCCCAGATTGTTGATGAAAATTCGAGAGTCGATAAAATTTTTTCGATGGTCGATGAAAAAATTGTCGTGTGATTTTCTGGAAACGATTTACTCTGATCATGAACAACATGCCATGTATTATGTCATTTTGGTTGCCCTTCAACAAAGTTAAGTGCAGAGTTTAATATACTATTATGTCGTCGTAACACGTGTAGCGCTAGCAAATACATAAATACCTGCCTGAAAAACTGTGTTCTTTTTAGGTCATTGAAGTTTGTCAGACTACAAATTCTGTGCCTGTATGTCCAACTACCTTAGGCCCGCGACTTCGTCCGCGTGAAATTTCATGTACCTACTCCCGTCGCATTGCATCTCCTGCCCGCGCTATTACTTCATTTTCGCTTCGCGTTCTTTCTGAAATTTTTCAGGTAAATAGCCTATATTCTTCCTCAAGAATTGGACTATCAAATGCAAAATTTTTTTTTCTTTTTCCGGCGGGTTGTTCCATGTCAAAGATTCTCTATGTTCCAGAGATTTAAAACAAACAAACTCTTCAGCGACCTAGAGATTAGAATAGATATAGATAAATGGGCCAACTAGAATATCTTTATTATCGTCACATAAAATAACGAAACATTTTATTAGAAAGAATCGATGATCAGCACGAGGCACATTCAATATTCATTCTACAGCTCAAGTATAAATTAACACTTTATTTAACGACTCACATGGCCCGAGAACAGTAGCAATAACAATAAAAATCCACAAAAAAAAAACCAAAAAACATTTTCATTAACCTCCCATGAACACTAAAACACCTAGAAGTTTTGAAGTGTAAAACGATGATTCAGTTTGAATAATTTATAGTTTACTTGTTTGCCAGTGCTTAAGACAATGAAGGTGACTAAAGCGAAATAATTGCTATTGTACTTCTCACACCCGACGCACTTGACAATAGCGTGTCATTGTGTCCGATATAATTCTTACCTCACTCCTGAGACCGACCAGACGTGATCCGATTTATTCATCATTATTATCGTCACGGATCAACCTTTGGTGGCACTCGAACACTTCATTAAGCTAATTATAGCCTGTCCAATGTTTCACCTAAGGTAGATGACTCCCTAGCTTCGTTAAATGAAGCCATATTTTTAAGGCACCCATTTAACTCTATGTAAATTAATTGTACCCACTTTGCACTTTAATTAAACCAGACTATGCATACATAGTGCTGCAATTACATGCCGATCTACATTAAGTTATGGACTATGGAACAAGAAGGGTACAAAAGTACGTTCATTTTCTTCCAAAATTATGGTAACGTTTCAGAGTCGATCCCCTCACTATAGACAGTTGAGTTCTCCGTTGTTGCTTTTTTCCCATTTACGAGTTTCACGGCGACCGTTGCCTGAAACTTACACGTACCCAGAATATAAATGCTAAGCACCATCCCTTTTCCACCAGTACATACAGACACGCTCTGTCTCGTTCTTCCCACAAATAAAAATGTGTAGCCACCTCAATGTTCAAATAGAAATTGCAATATCCATTTTCCCAACGCGTTTGAAACTGAACCTTGTTTGTGGTTGTGCTAAGGCTGTTATTTAAGTATCTTGGGGCAACATTTTAAGGCACTTTACGTTTGTGAGAGGAAAATGTTGTCTTTTTCGAACCAGTTGCAGTTAAAACCCTCCGTCCCTGTTGCCTGCCCGTTGTGGCTGGGCATATCTAAAATCATCTGGACCAAGTAAAGCGATTACTTCAGCAGCGACTTTTTGAAAATGTGCAAACTTATTAATTCTGGCATTTAAGCGGCAAATTGCGTTCCAAACAAATTACTTTGGAATTAAATAACATCAAACAATTTAGAGGATCCTCTGGTTTATGATGCCGTGTATTTATGAAGCGAATGAAAAGTGTAGGTAGTGCGTCTACCAGTTATTCATCATCCCACACACATCTCGTAACAACCTACTGAGGAAAACTTAGATTATTACCCTACCTACGTGCTTTCTGAATGTATTGAACTGAACTATACTTAGATACGTCGTGTAGGTAAGTTATGGTTATATGGCTTACTTCGGTTATTATTCAACATTACCGTCATCCATATTATGCCGAGGTTACTAAAGAGACGAGATTCTCTGAGAGAAAACTGACTCCTGTCGTAGCGAATATTGCCTAAAGGCATTTATCCTCAAATGTGTTCCTCAACTCCAAGTTAAATCCATAATCGGACATTATGAAACCTGTTTATAATAGTAAAGTAACCCAAATCAGCCTATAATGTTCTCACTGCTGGGACACAGGCCTCTGTGAGAGAGAGAGTGGGCCGTAATCCACCACGCAGGCTCAGTGCGGGTTAGTATATGTCACATGTCTTCAAATTTTTGGTTCTAGGACATGCCGGTTTCCTCACGATGTTTTCCTTCACCGTTTTGAGAGCAGTGGTGATGAAATTAAATACACAAAGTAAAGTGCCTGTCTGGGTTCGCACTCACGACCTAGAACTCGTAAGGTCGATACCGCCGGGCCACAAAGCTGCCTGCTCATAAAGTAAAGTTACCCGAAATATTTTGTAATTATCGTTTCTCCACTGTTGCGCCAAAGCAAAACAAATGTGGCCCTACGCAATAAGAACAAAAGTTTGGTCCACTAAATACGAATCGGCCGCGCATCTACAATTCAGAGACAGCATAACTCCTGGCAATAAACCATTACATCAAAAAAGCAATGTTAACGATTCTCGAAGCAAAAACAAGGAACGTTTAATTTGCAAAATTCAAATCTCCCGCGCGTCGAAAAGTCCAAAGCGAAATAGTGCAATTGAGTGCGTGCGCGCATCCAGGAATGTCGGGACTCAGGACATCGTCCCGGACCGGTTTCACACTTCACCGCTCCAACTTACCGTATTGCACATTCAACTAACTGGTGAATATCATAATGATGTAATAATTTCTAATCATTATGCCTCTGAGCTGATAATACGAAGAGTGATTGTGATGGATAGTTTTTTCTTGATCTTGAAGATCGATAGCAAATGTTTTTTCCGAAAAAATGTTTTGACTTTAGGAAGTGGAAAAACTATTCAGCATAGCAATTTACTAGACTGAATAAATCAGAATAATGGTAGGCATCTAGGGTCTCCGATGTCAGGATATGTGGCTGCCAATTCCATCATAGAACTCTACTTGTTTGAGGATACGTTCAATGCCAATAGAAGACTACTCAGGGGTGTGTTGTTGGTATAGACCGCGTATTAAAAATATTTGAAAATTTGAAAATCCTGCACATATTGGCAGGTACCTTTACCCACTGGAATCATACAAAATGAAACTGGCGAGGCATGGGCCTTCGAAATGTGAAGCCATCATAACAGTAATAATTACTACAATCAACAGCTAGACTTCATTAACTTTAACACCACCACTGAAACCAAACCAATTTCCTTCAAAACTTTCAGCAACAAATTGCATTACAAAGCCTCAACGGTTTCCGCGTAAACATTAGCAGGCATAAGTTGCAAGAAATACCAATTTACCCGTTGACATTTGAGTACTAAGTAATGCATTCAACTCACTAATGAACTAGTATTGATCTTCCGTCGCCATTGTGCAGGCCATGTACGTGATTATATATAGGGTGGCTCACTCACATACCTATAATCGAATTAGCAGTGCCTATTACGCTCCGACACGGATGGAACTGGTATTGTTAATTAGTATAACCCCTGATAATCTTAGCTGATTTTGTAATGTAAATGTTTAATTGTGAACTACACGTGGAGGAAAGTCTTGGAGGAAATTCATATCACAAAATCCACTAAGTAAGATAAGTAGTTTTGACTAGACGGCAAATTTATTTCATATTTTTCTTTTTGTTTTTTTGTTTGTATTTGTGACGATGGAAAAAGCAGGATTAAGTCACTTTGTGAAAATTATTCAGAAGCATCTGGTAGGTTCTGAAGACCGGGGGTTCTTAGTCTCAGAGCAGATTATGTTTACCAGAAGTAAATTAAGGTACCCAGAATATTTAATGACAGTGTAAATAAGGTAAACCTCTTCCTAACATTTTGGGGAAAACAGGCGCGATGTTATGTTATGGTAAACAAGAGCAGAGTAGCACAATCTCCCGACGCGTATACGAAGACCACGCGGTCTACTCTCTATGTCCTTCAACGAAGATACGGGCCCATCCGAAAGTAGTTATATAATCAGCCTATATTAATCCCACTGCTGGGACACAGGCCTCATCTCTTCGAGAGGTAGTGGGCTATAATCTACCGGTCCCAGTGCGGATTGGTAGGTGTCACATGTCTTCGAATTTTTGGTTCAAGAACATGCCCGTTTCCTCTCGATGTTTTTCTTCTCCGTTTTGAGAGCAGTGGGGACTTCGATCAATAATGGGGATGACATTTTTTACACAAAGTATAGCACTTGCCTGGATTCGAACCCAGGACCTAGAACTCGTAAGTCGGGGCTTTTACCATTGGACCACCACTGCTTTATAACTTTTTCTGACAGAGCAATGGCTCCACCATTGCTCTGTCAGAAAAAGTTACAAATTAAATTTTTCGAACGGGCAAATATATACCAGAGCGGCAATTCACGAAATTTTATGAACGTTCATAGTCTGATCTCAGTCTCAATCTGTCAAAAATATCTCTAATTTCCCTATATTTTGACCAGTTTTTGACATTATTTGTCGCTGAGGTGAGTTTGCGACTTGATTTTGAACGTTTTTAATTACGGGAATGGCCTTCTGGTTTAGCGACAGCTGTTAAATCGTATCATTCATTCTTAGTTCGGGCCCCGAAATAACCTTATATCCGTAGGTGATACTTACGGAGTAGGGAACACTCGTTATTTCGGCCGAAACTATGGATTTCGTGCTTAGAGAGTAATTGCTCAAACTGTTGTCCTCTCGTCTCAGAGGAAGACCTTCGTCAGATCACCGACGAAGTATCCCTTATAAAAAAGCTAGTGTTTCATCGATCATGACACATGTATGTATGTACATAAATATTTGAGTACAACACGTTAAGTGGTATGAGTAAGCTCGCGGACAAGATTTACGTTTTAGCCTCCCGCTGTTACGCTAGCCGCCTCCCTATACATTAATATGTTTGGTTTTAATAAATTATTTTGCGTCTTGTAAATTACTCTTTATGGAGATAACGATGACTGGTAGTTAAGTGTAAACTAGTGTACCGTTCAGATATATAAGAGGGACTAACAACTATGCAATTAGGATTATTTCATTCCACCTGCCTTTACAATCAAAGGCTTTGGAATTTGATTAATATATCCCGCTGACAGTTCTTCTACTGGTAGGTATTCACTTGTTAAATTATACTTTGGTTAATCTTTCATAAAAACAGAAAACATAGCTATCATTTAAGGGGCGAACTCTAAAATTTCATGACCCAAATGCCCTTAAAGAAAAAACCCATCACATTTTAGAAAAACATTTCATTATTGAAATTAGAACCTCTCGTTCAGCAGCTTTCGGCCATTACAGCAATAAAAATAAAAACCATTTACATAATCAGCCTATAATGTTCCCACTGCTGGGACACAGGCCTCCTCTCAAGCAGAGGGAGTGGGCTATTATCCACCTCGCGGTCCCAGTGCGGGTTGGTAGATGTCACATGTCTTCGAATTGTTGGTTCTTGTCAGTTTTCTCATGTTTTCCTTCACCGTTTTGAGAGCAGTGGTGATGCATTTACTGACACAACTTTTTTGAACATCGGTTCGAACCCACGAGATACTGGGCCACCACTGCTCTTCAGAACCATTTTATTATTACCAAACATAGCGAAGAATAAAAAAAAATATACTTAAAACACCACAAATTTCCATATCCTAGGCTGTTATATTGTCTAGGTATAAAAATTAGCTGAAAAGTATAAACTGACTTTAAACGTGGCCGGGAAACCTTCCTAGAAGTGATGATGGCAGGCGGAGTATGTATAGACATCTATTCTACTTAACTTTGTTCTAGAAACTGGAAACTTTGTAGATCACTAAGAGCTTTCTAGATAAACTACCTTGAAAACTTTGTCAAAATCTATCCATCCAATTATATGTATATTTAGCTGACAGAATTTCCGGAAACTTTCCGATATTTTCTTCTAATAGGTAATTAACTTTGAAACTCCCCTTGAAAGGTCCCAGAAATTAATGGTAAAATCTATACAAATAAATAAATTTAAGTGTCTGTTTGTAGTGTCAAAATAACAGCTTTTTACTAAATACAAAGTATAATTATATGGTAATTATAACAAAAAAAAAAAAACAGTTTTAATTTTTTTGTCTGTCTGTCTGTCTGTTGAAACGGCTGGACCGTTTTTGACGGGACTTCTAACTGGCAGATAGCTGATGTTATAAGGACTAACTTAGGCAACTTTTATTTCAGAAAAAAGATTAGGGTTCAACGCAAAAAAATAAAACCCATGAAATTAAATTTGTTTTCCGACATGCACGCGAAGGCGTACAGCTAGTTTCTTAATAAAAAAGTATTTAAAGTCAAACTATAAGAGTTTGACTTAAGATACTTTTTCTTCTTTTACAATTAAACCGAGCCAAATACCAAAGCAAACACGTTTCGGCTTCCTCATCACAATAATACACTAGGTGCGTAGTTTATGACTACATTAATTATGCTTAAGCATATCCTAATTACTGTAATGGTATTAGCCTGAAAGGGGAGGCGGTCAGTGGAGGGGCATTCACGTGCTTTGAAACACTGATGTGAATTCCGTATAATTGTATGTATATGCGTAAATAGGTACTTGATATTATGCCGGAAACAAAGCGACTTAGTAGTGGTGAGGTAATTAGTAAGATCATGTTATCGTTAGCGGTTAATGAGGAAGTTAGCTGATCATGCGTCGTGTAGCATCGCATATTTTGTATCGCTTTCTGTGGTTTTGGGAAATGGATTTTGATAGAATAGAATCTTATATAAATAAAACCAGGTCGGGTTAGTTACACCATTTATAATTCAAGAACGGTCCGTCCGTCCGTCTGTCCATTCTCGGCTTACCTTCCAAACGGTTAGTGCTAGAAAGATGAAACTTTGAATGGATATGTGTATTTACCACGTCGACAAAGTACGAAAATAAAATCACAAAAAAACATTTTCTTGGGTGTAGGTACCTCCTTTACCTACTCGTAAAGTGGGGATGATTTTTTTAGATAGGTCTTTTAAAAACAAGGTTGCTAAGACGATTTTTTGATTTAGGTATCCGTTTACGAGATATTCAACTTTATAGCGCATTTTTTTGTTAAAATAGGGCGTCCCCCCTCTAAAAGTGAAACGGCTCTCTCGAAAAATCTGACAAAAAAATCATGATTTTAGTCCATGTGATGAACTTAGAAAAAAACTATAAAGCCTAAGAAAACTTTGTTAGTTCAGGAGTTATGGAGGCCTAACTTGTAAAGTGCCATTATGGGCGACTACGGAACCCTATTCTGTGGGTATGGTGACACGCACTTGGCCGTTTTTTTTTTATTCTGAGGAGGTACGAAGTTTACCGTGTCAGCTAGTAGAATATATTTATTAGTTTCAAAACAAGGTACATTAAGGTCTAATAAATAGAATTATGATGATGTTTCGCCAAGGACCAGTCCTTGGCGAAACATCATCATAATTCTATTTCATAATTGCTCCTTAATATCTTAAATGGAAGGACCATTTTGCTTCCAAAAGGACTATTCAAGGTTGAGGTGTCACCATAGCAATGTTATTCAACCTGTCAAGTTCCTTTTTGGATAACCTTAAAAGTTGCTGAAAAATGTAGGTACTAAGATGTAACGATTTTTTTGTTATTTTAATATGTACCTACGATTTTGTGACATTTTGCTGCAGATAATGTTATTATTCCTACGCCTAAATTACACGCATTAGCTAACTAGAAATAGGCGAAATTGTATAGCGATTAATTAAATAGGACGGTTTCGTGTACGTTACCCCAGCAAGAAAGTGTCTCCTAGGGTTATAGGAGTAAAACGTATAATTTGTGCCCTAACTGCTGTAAATGTGCCCCCACATAAAAAATGTGTGCCCCCTGTCGTTTTGGAAAAAAACGGAAAAAACGATTCCTGCTGGGGTAACGTTTTTCTAGCAGGAAAATTCTAAACGAATGATCGGAGAGAGAAAAATTGTGCATGGCCAGAGAGCTTATATGTGTGCTAAAATGTGCCCCCAAAAATAAAATCTGTGCCCCTTCAGGTTTTCGAGATATTGCATTTCCTGCTGGAGTAACGTTTTGATGAATCGTATATCTCTACAACCATTGCATGTGCCCCTGTGGAATAAACATACACGAGTAGCTCTTAATGTGTGCCCCTATGTGCCCCCAATTAGATTTAAGAAAATATTTATAGTTTTCAAGTTATCGCGGTTTCATGAAAAACCGAAAAAACATCGCAGCGCCTAAATTAGACAAGGCACAAGTTCGCTGAAAACTGTATTCGGTCCTTCTTGACGCTAATAATAACCATACAAAGTTTCAAAACTGTTCATGCATGCGTTTTTGAATAATCTTGCTAAAAGTCAAAACGATGGTGTCATAACTTTGACGGCAAAATACAAGGAACCGGCTCAATCCCAGATGTGTAGGTGTAAACCAAAATCATGTGCCTTTATTCAAAAATATATGGTGAAAATATTCAGCTTAGAATGTTTCGTATTAAGTAAATATTAACAAAAAACCAAAATATGTAAGCAACGGCTGGTTATCCGACCAAATTTGAATGACTACTAAAAAGCGACGGATTCATACATATCGATGACCTTCTTTACTTTACTCACTAACCGGTTCACACGTGTTGTGCCTGAGTACACTGACTTAGAAAAGTAATAAGTAATAAAATAAAGTTGTTATTGGATTATATTCTACTAGCTGTTTCTATGACCTTACACATGATTAAGTACATTATAAATAGTAGCATAAGTGCTATTCCAAGGTAAGCTATCTTCTCGATTCTAAATTTCATTAAAATACATACAGTAATTTATGTGTGAACGAAAGAAATACATCCAGATATTTGCCAGGCCTTTGACTCAAAATTTGATTGCTCCCAATGTTTTAAAAAAAACATAGTTCATGCAATGTGTGATGAATACCTGCTACTAAAAAGAGGTAGCTCTTTTTTGTATATAAATATTCTTGCGTTTTTTGCAATTTGCAGGCCAGTGCTAGGTTGTATGTTGATTAAAATATTATTCGCGGCTGTAAAACGTATGTAGTTACAGAATTATAATCATCAAAATCACCAAATACAACCCTCCAAGTTCATAAAGGCGAAGGAACAAAAAAAAAACAGAAAAAAAAATAATTTTGCGAGCTGGTTGGAGCATTCACCTTACTTAATAGAAGATTCCCTTTTTTCGCCTCCCCACACCGCTGCATATATCTCTGGCCCCGCGGCATCCGCTGACGTCGTGTCGCAAGGAGTCGCATCTAGCTTGGAGAAAGTGAGACAGCTAGTACGCGTACGGTGTTAGTGTGACAGAGACAGTTACGTGTAACGTCGCTCTATTATGAATAATAGGTACGAAGTAATAAAAATAATAATTTCCACATCAACAAGCTGTTTCATTTATTATAGTCACAGGGTGCATTTAATATATTTTTTAATTAGCCCCCAAAACTTTTGAACGCGACTGTACGGACAACAGCTTAGGTATAATACGTCCAATAAAGAAGGTCATCGATATGTATGAATCCGTCGCTTTTTAGTAGTCATTCAAATTTGGTCGGATAACCAGCCGTTGCTTACATATTTTGGTTTTTTGTTAATATTTACTTAATACGAAACATTCTAAGCTGAATATTTTCACCATATATTTTTGAATAAAGGCACATGATTTTGGTTTACACCTACACATCTGGGATTGAGCCGGTTCCTTGTATTTTGCCGTCAAAGTTATGACACCATCGTTTTGACTTTTAGCAAGATTATTCAAAAACGCATGCATGAACAGTTTTGAAACTTTGTATGGTTATTATTAGCGTCAAGAAGGACCGAATACAGTTTTCAGCGAACTTGTGCCTTGTCTAATTTAGGCGCTGCGATGTTTTTTCGGTTTTTCATGAAACCGCGATAACTTGAAAACTATAAATATTTTCTTAAATCTAATTGGGGGCACATAGGGGCACACATTAAGAGCTACTCGTGTATGTTTATTCCACAGGGGCACATGCAATGGTTGTAGAGATATACGATTCATCAAAACGTTACTCCAGCAGGAAATGCAATATCTCGAAAACCTGAAGGGGCACAGATTTTATTTTTGGGGGCACATTTTAGCACACATATAAGCTCTCTGGCCATGCACAATTTTTCTCTCTCCGATCATTCGTTTAGAATTTTCCTGCTAGAAAAACGTTACCCCAGCAGGAATCGTTTTTTCCGTTTTTTTCCAAAACGACAGGGGGCACACATTTTTTATGTGGGGGCACATTTGCAGCAGTTAGGGCACAAATTATACGTTTTACTCCTATAACCCTAGGAGACACTTTCTTGCTGGGGTAACGTACACGACGGTTTCAACGAGCTTTTGATGAACTTATCAACCAAATGGATTTTTTATGGACATTTTTCGTAGAATGCTTACGTGGAAGTATGTTTAAGGACCTTTAAGTATCAACAGAAGTAATTAATTATCACGTGTCGGATCTGACCTTTTAGATTACTAAATTAGCACCGGCCGCTGATCACCTGTAACTACAAATACACCGTACTGGGCCTACCAAAGTTCCGGTAAGGACTACTTTTCTCTGCAACTGTTCGGTACTCGCACTTAAATTTTTAAAGAGTTATGGTGTGAGGAAAATCACACAGTGTGTCGTCTTTGTAATTAAGCAAAGAAGGCGTCAGAAGACGGGGGGTTGCGCCGAGGAGAATGTTCTCGGATCTCATTTCCATGCAAATGAGGGTAGGACTTGTTATACATCAGATGACGGTAGGCAGACGCGATAACAGCAGCGCCGGGCGTCGGCGCGACGTACAACTCGGTCGGGTTATACTTGATCGATAAGTAATACGTTATGATAATGACTTCGACATGCCGCACACTATTTAGATTTGATACGAGGATACGGCTGTTAATGAAAAACAAGTGAAGCTCATTCAAAATCTAATCTTTGCTGGAGTTTTTCAACTGCGAACTCCTTCTCGGTAATCGATGAAAAAGTTATATAAAATTCAAACCAACTTAATTAGCGAAACGGTGTATAATCTTCGGGCTGGAGTTTACAACTTTTCGCTCTAATGTCGGAACTAAGTTTTTCTTTTCAAGACTCTTGGATTTTGATATAAAGCATGGTTGCTTGGCTTTTTAAAACTTCCTTTTGTTCATATAATGACGTAAAGATCGATGTTTGTAATAAATAGTAATAGGTACTTAGTCATCATCAGCCTACAGCAGCCCACAGCTGGACAGGCCTCTCCAATTGCACGCCATTCAGCTCTATTCTCGGCAACTCTCATCCAGCTGCTACCAGCGACCATGTGAAGATCATCGCTCCACCGAGCCCGAAGGCCTCGGAACCTTACGTTTGCCGATTCGCGGTCTCCATTCAAGAACACGTCTACACCAACCGTTAGCAGTTCTATAGCTAAAGGTTCTTAGTAATATGAATTAATTACAAATACATGAGCAGTTAAATTCCAGTCATTTATTATAAAAAATCAACTTAGAAATAGGTACACAAAACTTAAGCAATTATATTAAAACAGCTACCTACCTATCTACAAAAAAAAAAACCGGCCAAGTGCTTGTCGGACCATGCACAATGAAGGGTTCCGTAGTTGGTATGAATTTATCCCTAAAAGCAAAGTTAATATTGTAGTTGAAAAACATGTACTCCCATACATATACGTACAATATACGTCACGTTCAAATCTGTAACTGCATAATGTGAGTTTGTAATCGCAAAAATATTTTTTTTAATGCAATGCTGTGAGATCTTGCTTCTTGCCAAATTTCATGATTCTATGTCAACAGGATAATATATATAGGTTATATATAGACATAGGTTTTGATTTATTTGCGAATATCAAAATATGTCCCATAAATGGCCAAATTTGTTTTATTGTGTTGACTTAGAACCTTGATTTTTTTAGAGCTCCAAGGGACCGTAGACGTATTTGATATTCATTTCAACTTGATACCTCGACGCGTTCCTAAGAAAAATGATCTTGACAGACAGGCAGACGGACAACGAAGTGATCCTATAAGGGTTCGTTTTTCCCTTTTGAGGTACGGAACCCTAAAAAAACTGAAATTCTCACGTTTCCCTTTCTTTTTCAATTTCATCAATTAACTGCAATATCCCCATTTTAAGTTTCCTCTTCTCCCTAATTGTAAAATTCCTGATATCTGGTAAGATACTTTTGAAAAAGGTCAAGTCTTCATTGTCATCCTCTCCATCGAAAGAGAATTTTCTCTTTTTAATTCTTTCACCATATGGTTCACTACTGCTGCTTCTAGCAGCCTCTGGATCAAGTGGCTTATCTAGTCTGCCAGTAATTTCTGGCTTTATTTCAATGTGGTTCCATTCCTCTACAGAATATTCGCTTGGTTCTTCAATACCATCTACGTTTACATAGTTACAAGATTCGTTGATTGATGTTTCAGATTTGTCTTGGTCTTGTGCAGATCTAAAAAAAAGGTAAATAAATCATTTTTTAGTAGTCATTCTGTAAACAAATCATATTTACAACACGTCTCATTCGTCATTCCATCTCAATGTTCGTTATCTCATTAACATCAGATTGGTGAAACATGATTTATCCTAGCACAAATGAGCCGTTCAAATTAATGCAATGCATCATGGTCATGGTATGTAACACAAGTACTCGGCGAATTTGATTCAACGTGTGTTACATTTTGACGGCACGGTTGGCGCAGTGGTTAAGCGATTGACTGCTGCGCTGCGTGTCGCGGGTTCGATTCCCGCACGGAACAAATATTTGTATGACCTACATGTATTTGTTCCGAGTCTGGGTGTTTTTCTATCTATAATATGTATGTATTTACAAAAAAAAAAAAATGTATACAAGTAGTTTATCAGCCATCTTGTTACCATAACACAAGCATTAGGTTGCTTAGCTTGGGACAAATGGTGCTGTGTGAAATGTCCAGGGATATTATTATTATTATTTCATGGTACGATTCACCTATTTGTATGCATTACAAAGTTTACATATTGTTTTAGTTAGTTGCCGCACTTATTTATTCACTCATTTATATATATATTTTTTACTTTTGTTTTATAAATTATGCCGTTTCAGAAGAATGGGCTAGGGAAAAACGGTAGCAGGCATATCTGCCCTAGGTGCGCCCGCGTTCGGAGTATTGTCATGTCAATATTGATAAATCGGAATAAATAAGAGACCTACGTTATTACCTTTAGCAAAGTAAATGTTACACTTACCCTTTAAGATTACATTTTAGAAAAGGTTCTAAAAATCTCAAGTGGTCATACAGGTAATATTTCTTGCAGACACTGTCATTTTGAATTAGATTTATTCTGGATCTGTATCTGTTGTAGGAGGATCGTATGCCTTTCCACTTCACTTTCAGTTCTTCAACTGAAAAATAAATAAAAATAATCCTTTTTTCTTTTTGTACCTCTAAGGCCGATTTTTCAATACCTAGTCCGATAACTTTTATGTGAAGAATAAATATGACACTTTGACATATTTTCGATACAAAAGCTGTCGGTAATAATTATTCTTCAGTTAAGAGATATCTGACTATTGAAACATCAGGCTTAAGTTTATTAAACTGTGAATTGTAATGTTTTTTGGGCAAATCAAGCTGACGTGTTTAGCTTATTTTGGAAGGACCCATGGATTTGATTCTCGACTTGCCCAATGAAGAGGTCATATGTAAAAATTTCGTTCAAATTTTGAAAGTAGTTACACTTTTCCAATCAATCACCCGAGTAAAGTCGTAAACATTAGTTCTTCTTCCATCGAATCGGCCCGATTTTTATGATAACAGTCATGCAATATTAAGTAGATATATTAGCGAGTCATCAATCCCACCAGACCACAGACCCACTAGATCCAGAGTACATAACCAGCCTGTAGGGTTCTCACTGTTGAGGTACAGGCCTCCTCTCTGTGAGAGGGATCGAGCTGTGATTCTGTGATCCACCACGCGGGCTCAGTGCGGGTTGGTGGATAACGCATGTCTTCGAATTTTTGGTTCTAGATCATGTCGGCGTTCCCTAGTTGAGCCGGGACGTACTATTGTCTAATTAACTATTGGCTAATATTAATGTCCATAAGTAAGCAATCCAAATATTACTTACGCGTGCATTCTTCGTTCAAATCGCTTCTCACTTGGTTCGCTACTTTGGCCCAGGCCATTTCCGAAAACCTGGTTCTGTACGTGTCCAAACTGGCATCGTAGATTTCTGGGTAGCGTTCTATTATTTTCACAAACTCGATCATTAAAGTTTGGTTGTCTCTCATCGTGATTTTCTGGTGAAAGATTATTGATATTAATAAAGTGGAAAAAGCCCTTTTGGAGGTTGGCTGACACTAGCAAAGAAAGGACCAGTAGTTGCAGCAGTTAGTGAAGATTTTAACCTATTTTCTGAGTAGTTTTTTTTGGATATTAGTTAGCTGCTCGTCTCTCGACCAGGTTATACACAGTTGAAGTTTAGTAAGAAACCGATGGATTGTTTCGAATAAAATTAATTGAATGAATATCCAATAAACAGTTCATTTATTAAATTAAATTTTATTCGAAAATATCCATCGGTTTTTTACTAAACTTCAACTATATCCGACCACCCTGGTTACTTATCTCTTTTGGTGACTGAACTCTAGCAATGTGGGAGGAACCCAACATTTTCTTAGTTTGGTACCTATCGTAATTTGCATGAAAACCTGTGCCTTGTTATTATAAACTGCTGATATTTCTCCGAAGTCTAAAAGTACAACATACTGTTTTAGTAGTTAGTAGTAGCTGCACGTTGCCTACAGTTAGGGTTGCCATCTCTTAAATTACGGAACCCGGATAAAACCTTAAAAAACCCGGAACATTTGGGTGAAATAAAGAACTGTCACCGGAATCCCTCGACAAAAAAATTTACAACAAAATATAAACATACTTAAGTAACATATTATTTTTTCTTATTTATAGAAAATCAACTTAAACCTCAACATTACAAATGATTTACTAATCGATTATACATTCTTCTATATGTGAGAGGTATTCTGGTAACAAAAATAATTAGGAACGCTCTTCATATAGGCATAAAAAAGTGTAAATAAAAACCAAATCATGAATTGTCACGAGCGCACAGGTCGCGCGGCGAATTTTTAACTATGATTTATGCTTAATTTATTGCAAATCATTCAAAGTCGAATTTCCCCTAACACAGAAAGTGTTCGGGATATTTAAAAACCCCGCCCGGACGCTCCCTGGACGCCCTCCAAACTACTACTTAGTAGGACAAATCCAGGGAAGTCCGGGTTTCCCCGGATTTGACCTACTTAGTAGGTTGGCAGCCCTAATAGTCAATCGTCATACATTTAGCCGATACTCGTGATACGCCTACACTGACACGTGCTCAAATGTCACTCAAAGTAGGAACTAGGTACATTTATTTTAAAATTTAAAATATGCCAGAGTAAAATAGAAAAATCAGAGAGATCGGTTGTAAATACGTCACCGTTGCCCTCTTGTTTTTTTTTTGTTTGAGTCATTGTTATTTTACTGTTAAGGGCTGATTTTGCCATCGCCACATAACTTTTATTCGAGGAATAAAATTGACGTTTGACAGTTTTTGTATGAAATAACTGTCAAAATTTCAAAATGATTCCACGAATAACGTTATCAGATAATTGAAAAATCAGTCCTTAAACAAGTTCCTACCTGTTACGGATAATGGGACTAGAAACCAGTCAATACACTGTTGTGTTTAGAAACATTATACTTACTTAGGTACATCTAATTTTACATGAACAAAAAATAAAACCCAGAACAACCTACTATGACCACCCTAATTGCGTAACACACAATCAATCTCAATCTGAATCATTTTGAAGGATATTGCTAATCCATTGCTTCATAATTATGTTCAAAAAATGTGTCATGTGTCTGCTCAACAACGTAAATAACGCAATGAATGTTGTTGAACTTCCAAAATGAAATCGATTCCGATTGATCGTGTGTTACACAAAGGGTGCACCAGACCAATCTTTGTTTCGTCCAGGAATTGAACCCACAACACGGAGGGCAGCGATCCAAACCGCTGCTTATTAAAAAAAAATGTCTTAGACCATGTGCATGCGCAGATTGTCAAGTCCGTAGGTATAAAAAACAGATTTTAGCCATAACGATAAGACCATAATTTTATTTGCCCCTTCTTGTTTCAGTTTTGTAGTAGTTTCACAATTACCTACTTCTTATCAACGACACGTTAAACATAAGACCATAGGTACGGTAGGTACAGACACCAGCAGGTCAAGCTACCCGAAACTGTCAAATTTTCCCGATCAACCTTGAACCTTAATGCTTTAGCGATAAAGTTAAAAATCTATTAAAGAAACTAGCTGACCCGGCAAACGTTGTTTTGCCATATAAATTATTTCTAGCTGCCCGGCGCTACTTCGTTCGCGTGGTGTGCTACCCCCTACCCTACTCCTACCCTAATTCTACCCTACTTCTACCCTACTCCTACACTACTCCTACCCTACTCCTACCCTACTCCTACCCTACTCCTACCCTACTCCTACCCTACTCCTACCCTACTCCTACCCTACTCCTACCCTACTCCTACCCTACTCCTACCCTACTCCTACCCTACTCCTACCCTACTCCTACCCTATACTCCTACCCTACTCCTACCCTACTCCTATTTTTCCTGAATTTTCTTTGCTATAAACCTCACGGAGCCCGAGACCTTTCCAACGAATGCAAAACCGTGGAAATTGGTTCGTGCGTTCTGGAGTTATAGCGTCAGGAAGGAAAACCCGACTTATTTTTTAATAATTTGAGATTTAAACTGTCCTATCTCTCAAGTTGGATCGAACTGCACATGTTGTGCGAATTTTATTATAATCGGTTAAGTGGTTTAGGAGTCCATTGAGGACAAACATTGTGACACGAGATTTATATATATATTAAGATTTGACAGATTGTAGTAGCTTGATGTGCTGGCGTCTGTACTATCGCCAAAACTAATATCTGACCATTTTGAAAACAAAATCCCGTGCACATGATGACCACAGCTGCATCCGTAAGTAAAACAAAAGAGGAAACTTTTTTAGGTTGACTAATAATATGCGCTAGTCAGATATAGATTTTGGCGACAATACTTACTTAAATATTTTTTTTTTTGTAATTAATTACACTAAGTACTTATAAATAGGTAGGATCATATAAGTTTTAAATGACAAAATAAAATTATAGGAAACTTACTAATGTCATAATACAAATTACGAAATAAATACGCATTCAATCCAACGTAGGATTTCATTAAGCAATCAATACAGGGTACCAACATAGATATAATGCCGCCGCTATCTGTTAGCCTACCTGTTCAAGTTGATCTGCAATAAAACCTAGATGGTTGGTTTTGATTGTAGAGCAAAGCATTTGGTAGCAATGATTTCATTGGTTGTTTATATTTTGGTAGACCAATCACAAGCAACTTATATGATTCACAACAGGCGACATGAAACTTGACAGTGACAGTTGGTTCACTGAACCGTTGTTTTCGTTCCACATTGAGGTTAGGGCGCTAAATATGTGGCTAACAGCGCGTATTGACGAAATAAAAGTAATAAGATAATATAAAACTTACGTTGGCAGTTCCAGAGTTGTTCTTAGTGAAAATATTTGTTTACGCGATAAAACACTGTGACCTTACTCTCAACTCGTAGTATACTGACGCGCCACACGGCCACGCAGCGCTCCCTCCATCTTACTTTATTTCATATGCCAGACAGAGACGGAGCGATGCGGTCGCGCGACGCCACAGCGACGCGATGTTGCCACGCCGCTCTAACGTTACCTACATGCCAGATATTTGTTCGACACACACATTTTTACGCTCATTGAAAAATTAACTCAATCATCAAGAAATAAGACTTAGATTACAATGTAGATTTCCTAGAGATAAAGTTTGTAGCCGTTCGGCGCGAAACTCTTCGTGACTCACGTTCGTATCGCTGCCGACACAGTCACTTGTCAACGAGTATTTTTAGTGTTAATTATACATTCATGGATAAACACGATTAGTGTTGAACAACTACCTACTGAAAATTATATTGTACCTATTATTTAGATTTTTTTTTTAATTGTCAGTTTGTTTTGTCACGCTTTCAGTTCGTGTTAATTTATTGCAGATTTTTTAACGTTGAAGTACTTACTTTTTACGTTTTATACTTTTCTTATGTTCTTTGAAGCCATTATTAGTTATTTTTATTAATATTGCTTCGTTGATCAGCTGTGTGTAAAAGAAAAACGTGGAATGCATCAGCTGCTTATGCACAGTGTAAAAGTCGTCTGAGGGAAAGGTTTTTTTGCTCTAGCAGTTAGGCAATGGAGTACAAGCCTGTCATTACACTGTACGATTTTATCAACTTTTAGCCCATCATACTTATGCTGAACGCGATTTTAAGTACTTTTAAGTACTTAATGCTTTAACACTAAATGGACCCTCACCCATTATTAATTCATAATACGTAAACGCATATTTATTTATTAATCTCTCAATCTCATGTGATCAGGGGGTTAATTGCAGGTAAGGGGTTAAGAAGGTATACAATATTATGTTTAAGTAATGTAAGTTACGCGCCCTACAGTTCCCCGTTGTTAAGAAAAGGGCCACCCCATCGCTTCCCAGGGGTGTCGTAGAAGTAATAAGGGATTATGCAGGGGTAGACAACACCATCTTACTTTAAACTAATAACTTGACGGTTACTTATAATGTTATTCTCGCTAATCAAGAGGATCTATGTGGTGGCGCCTCTATCTGTAGAACTC
Organism: Apamea crenata; assembly: GCA_949629185.1. NCBI lineage: Eukaryota > Metazoa > Arthropoda > Insecta > Lepidoptera > Noctuidae > Apamea > Apamea crenata. The sequence goes on along the minus strand of OX451356.1, from coordinate 7,118,143 downwards.
TCTTTATAATCAGCCATTAATGTTCTACTGCTGGGCCAAAGAGTATAGTCTGGGCCTAGATCTCCCTAGTCTCCTTCTGTCCAGAGCTGCCATGGACCAATTTTTATTGAGTCCTGCTCATCCCGCCATGTCCGTCTGGGCCTGCCGCGATGTCGTTGAAAAATACGATTAATCCATCCACATAAATACTGCACCCGCATTTTGGCATACTGTGCAAAACATAATTATATTATATCTATGACTTTATTAGCACTAAAACTAAGAATCCTTTGACGAAACTAAGAAAAAAAAAACAAAAGCCAAACCACAAATCGTTTTTCACCATAAAATTAGTTGAGCGTCTGGTAAGCATGCAGCTATTGATTACTTGCGTGTGTTTGCGTGCGCGCACACATGCATCAGTCGCGACATCTGCCGGAGAGGCGCGCACGTGGCTCGAACACCTTTTGTCTACCGTGTGCACCCACCTTTTTACCAATGAAACTATTTTTAAACTGACACAGTTCTAAAATTAGCATTTTATAGTGGACTATGCGTGAGCGGAAAGTTGAATAGTCACAAATAATGCACAGGGACACCTTAAGTCAAAAATGGCGATAAATTATAATATGGTGAAGTGTTAATGTGCGTAGAGAATGCGTGAATTTCTAAAATATTTTATGGCCTTTTTTTGCATAATTACTGGATAATAATGTAATTTGGTGCTATATTCTCTCTATTAAGTGTTTCTAATGGGTAAAAATTGTTAAAAAAGACTTCTTGTAAGTATGCTGTGTAGGCCGCAAGATTTTGACAAAAACATCAATGATTTTATTTCTGTATGTTGGTTTGTACAAACGATTTTATACGTCAATAGAATAAAAAAGAATACTCTTTGTTATAGTACACCATATAAATTACAGAACATAAATATATAAATTTTACAAAGGGTGACACAATGAACGGTCCTATTCAATCATATTTTAAAATCTAGATGAGAGTAGGCACAATATAAATTAAACAAAACGTCGGGACATAAATTACGCTAGAGACTAAATTCGTTCTATCAAGGCAAGGCAAGTCAGAAGAAAAAGGTGTAGTAGAACAATTTCAATGAAAATCTAAACTTTTCACTCTCACAACGAAAAGTAGGTACTTTACTTTACTTTATCTTTTGAACTAATTATCAATTTCTCAGAGATGACCTTCAACATTTAATGTGACAATTTATAAACAACTGCACGCTGGAAATTGTTTATAATAAAAATATATTGACTGTTGGCTCATTTATCCCTGTGATGTTTGTTTCCATTGTCGTCTATCATCCGTCATCCGTCACAAGAGGTCCTTTGGTTCTAGCGTAAATAAAGCAAAGGGTTAATCCTTCAAAAGAGAGATGGATTAAGGACATCATCTGCCTTTTCCCAACTATGTTAGGGTCGGCTTCCAGTCTAACCAGACGCAGCTGAATACCAGTATTTTACATAGAGTGGCTGCTTATCTGACCTCCACAACCCAGTTACTGGGTAATACGATACCCCTTGCTAAGACTGGTTGTCAAAGTTTCGGGCTTTTTTTTTTTTTTTGAGGATTGGAAATCATCAAATGACCCCCCCCTCCCGCTCTGGGTGGAGCGGAAGGGAGTGTCAGACTCTTACTGACTAAAACCCACCCGTGTTCCTTCCTTAGCCCTTCCCTTCTCTGTTCCAGGGCAGCGGTAACCCTTTCGGAAGATCCCGCCGCCCTGGCAAAAAAGTTTCGGGCTACTGACGACCCGTAACGACTGTCAAAAATCTACGAATGACAGCCGGGAACAATGGCATAGCATGCTTTCCGAGGCACGGAGGGGTCTTGGTATGTGAAGATGGTCGCCCATCCACGGACCAACCGTGGCAAGCTTAGCTTAACCTGATCGATCGACCCGTGCAGCTGTTATTACATAAACACACCACTTAAAACATACGTACTTACCAGACAACCTGCAGTATTGTCTCTCCTTTCTCTCTACATCAATCCAAAGGTTTACCTTTATAAGATCGCTTTTAGCGATAAAACGCGTTGTAATATTTATATATCTATGGTGTACAGACGCCAACGCATCAAGCTACTTCTTTAATAGATTTTCAACTTTATCGCTAAAGCGTTAGGTTCAAGGTTGATTGGAAAAATTTGACAGTTTCGGGTCGCTTGATGTGCTGGCATAATTCTAAATTCGATTCTACTTAATTACTTAATAGGCATCAGTTTTTGGTTTGATCCCTATGAGTTATGAGTTAGTATAATAAATAAACTAATGGTTAAAATGTTTCACATAACTATTCCAATTTCCACAGTTGATAAGAATCAAAATTATAAAAGAGTTTATCAAGAGTTTATGAGTCCCTATGTTGACTTCAACGTGACCGGCTAACTATAAGTACCAGTACGTAGGATAAACTGGCGGGGTAGTTGCGTAACATACTATCAGTACAAATGGCTTTCATTTTGATATTCATTGCGTTATTTATGTTGTTGAGCAGAAACATTTTTCGAACATATGAAGCAGGGATTAGCAATATCCTTCAAAATTATTCAGATTGTGATTGATAGTGTGTTGGTCAATTAGAGTGATGCGGAAATAAGAGGCAAACGTAAATAAAAGAAAATCTAAAAATAAAAACCCAAATGAATATCTTCCTAATGACTTGTCAATACAACGCTTTATTTCATCTGACAAAAAGGCTTATTATATCGATATTGTTAGTTTTTTTTTTAATTAATTTTTATTCCTGCAATTTTTGTTAACTTTTAAATGTGCCAAGTAAGTATTTTTTCTTTCTTTTCTTTGTATCAAAATTATCGTTATCCAGACGAATGCAGCTCAGTTCGAAAGTCTAATCCAAATCAATCTTCGAATGGAAACGCGCCCTCTTTTCTCGACGTTTCGTCGGCAGGTGATTATATGACAGGTGCTCTAAGCAAAATGATAACTTGCAGCTATACCTACGTATCGTAATATTTAACGCAATCATCATGGTTTTTTTGCAAACCCTATCTTGTATCTCTTGTTTGAAATTGATAATAAACTATGCTTTTTTAAATAAACCGCCCTGTATTTCCAAGATTGTGTTTTTTTTTTCATACAACACAGATGTACTTAATGAGAACCTTATTTAAGTATTACCTATACAAATAATGTTATAGTCTAAGCCAAGGCTTAAAAATAACCGATTGCAATTAGATGACGTTTCTAATAATAACTAAGTACAGACGCCAGCACATTAAGCTACTACAATCTGTCAATTTTATCGCTAAAGTATTAAGGTTCAAGGTTGATTGAGAAATTTTGACAGTTTCGGGTAGCTTGACCTGCTGTCGTCTGTACTTATGGAGATGATTCATAAACTCAAATGTTGAAATTTATACGCTATGCGCTACAATGTTATGATATTGAACATTTAAACATTTATACATCATTGCCACAGACGTAAACAGATTAGTGACTGCATTGCGTTGTGATTTTACCTCAGATGAGAATGCTGTTGTTAAAGTTATAGTCATTGAACTCTTCGACGTTGAAATCTCTCAGAAGAGGGTTTCGATCTATCCCACAACTTCTGCATAATCAGCTATACTTAATGTTCCCTCTGCTGGGACACAGCCACGCGGGCCCAGTGCGGGTTGGTAGACCACGTCAAATGTCTTCGAATTTTTGGCTCTAGAACATATCGTATCCACACGATGTTTTCTTCACCATTTTGAGAGCAGTGGTGATGAAATAATTTACACGAAGTAAAGCGCCTGTGTGGGTTCGAACCTACAACTGTGTGATCCATCGCCACTCGTTCGATGTCCACCGCGCACAGGAGGGATGGAAAGTAGCACATGAAGGGATTTTTGCTCCATTGGTGTAATTGCTGTATGGCGTCCGTTGAGTTTCTTGCCCGTTCTTCTCCATAGAGAAGACGTTATGTACGTTTTTGGAATGGGCGACTAGCTTCAACTTTCTGACTAACTGACCGACTATTTAATTTTGACAATTCAAAAGTGCCTGTAAATGGTTTAATTGAAATAAATGATTTGAGTTTGAGTTTGAGTTCCAGTGTGAGGATAAATAAATAAATAAATAAACAATAAACAACTCGTAAGTCGCGACTGTTACCACTGTGCCACCACTGTGCAACCTCTGACCTCTTAAATATAAAGTTGCTTTTTACTTATTGAAAAACACAATGTTCAAAAAGAAAGTAGCTACCTACCCAAACATCAGTGGTTTCACAATTACAACTGGCACCTCGTAAGTAGGAACACAGTCTATCGACCCCAATCAATCAACTGACAATCATAACTAAAACCAATCAATAAACAATTCAAATCGGTTACACTTTGAAAATAGCAGACATATGTTCAACACCTTTCATAAACCGGTCCAACGAAGGACATCCGCTTTTTGGTGGTAAAAAAAAATCGAGTTCAACATTCTCACAGGAACCGCTGCGTATCCGGTGCGCGGGCGCAGAATAAAAACGATCATTTGTTAATGTCGGGGTATTGGGCCACCAGGTAACCCGCGTCGACTTTGTGCACGTTTGAATCCGTCAATGTCATTTGTGCGCAAAAGTGATACACGCATCTTGTGCCATAAACACATTTGTGAGTATATCATGCTTATTCACAGAAGGATTGTTGTTTCGTTTTCCTTAAGATCCAAAAAATAATGCACAAATTTTTAAGATTTGTTTATCCCTTTTGAATGCTTGTTGTATTCAAAAGGGATAAACCCATGTGCAAAGAAACATCTACCTATCATACAGGGTGTGCGGTCAAATGTATGGATCAGCATTTTTTTTTAATAACCTATGAAAAATTTCAACGCAGAGCGGTTCCATCCAGAATCCATTGCAAATAGGTTGCGCATCAATGTCCCAGCCACCCTGTGTCACTTGAAGCTACTACCCCTTTCCAGTTGCTCTACTCTGAAGACCTTTCATACTTTTTCGTACCTATATTTGTTTTAGTCCTTCAGGCCTTAGTATAATGTTCTAATCTAATTTTTATAAAGAAGTTATTCTTGTTAACGAAGAACGAAACAAAAAAATGGGCTTTTTATAAGTGAAACTCACCGTCATAACAAAACTGACTTATGAGTACCAGCTTTTAACTTTCAAAAGTAGTGCAACTATGTCCATGTGTCAACCGTCTACCAAAAATAATGTAAGAACTCTCTATAGAACGGTATGATGACCTCTAATCTACATACATACAAATGACTTCCACGCATGGACAACAACAATAATTCGAATGTTTCACCAACTTACCTGAGCAGCTGGAATGTGAAGCACCGACACTTATGACGACGAACCTAAAGTTCAAATTCGATATGCAAATTAATTCAAGACTGGTAGAAGCTGTGTCGTTTTTGACGTTTGGTAATAGTTAAGTGAAAGGCTGGATACGTGAGAAAACCGACGCCTATTCGAACAATGCCATATTTTGCCGTCATCTGGGCCAGTGATCGATCTGAGTAAATATTTTATTCCCACTGTTGCATGCAGAGTGATTGTAGATTACTGTGTTACAATTTTTTAAGCTTTTATACTAATAAGCGTTACGTATGCAATAGAAATATTCGGTTTTCATTAATTACACAGTGAAAGGAATTCTTAATGGAAAACATTATGGTCGTTCTGTTACCTTTCGTGAGCAAAGAGAATGTTTTTATTGAGATGATTTATTAGAGAGATTTGGTTACAAATTCGCATTTTACTACTATATTAAATCAACAACACAAAAACGTAAACAAAAACGCGCCGAAGGTAGGTTACTTCGACATTGAGTTGACCTCATTCGTCACATACATTTACGTGGTAGAAACAATGCATGATGGGTCTCCAATAAAACAATGAACGTTATCGTTGACGCAACTGGGAACGACTTAATTTTAATAACTAAAATCAAATGGACTTGGTGTGGAAATGTAGCAGGAATTTTATTAAAAGCGATAGCGAGGAATACAATGCACACAAATTTAAATTTAGTGTGACTATTTGGGCCGCGGGTTGTTCGAAAGAGATACCGTGGCCCCTGGCACCACAGGCAACTGAAGGAGCACGGGTGGGTTTTAGTCAGTAAAAGTTTGACACGCTCTTCCGCTCAGCCCAGAGCGGGAGAGGTCATTTGATGATTTCCCATCCAAAAAAAAAAAAAGTGTGACTATTTATATTTAACCAGAATTCACCAAATAGTCACACTAAATCAAAATTTTCGGACACAAGGACCAGTCTTGGAACCAAAAATATTAACAGAAATAAACCAATTATTAGCCTTTTCGGAAATAGAGTCCTACGGGGTAATTGCGTACCACACTAACAGAAGCAATGGCTTTCGTTTTGACAGTTCAACAACATCCATTGCGTTATTTACGTTGTTGAGCAAACAAATTTTTCAAACACATGAAGCAATGGATTAGCAGTATCCTTCAAAATGATTCAGATTGTTATTGATAGTGTGTTACGCAATTAGGGTGCTGGTATGTCACTAATGGAGCCAAAATTGGATCTAGGACATCAAATGACAGTACACATGCTGTGAAAAGAGTAATTTATTGCCATTAGTCAACGCAAATAAGCAAGCTTTCGGTAACGGAAACCAACTTTGCATTTCCACGTCATTGTTGGTAGTCATGCGATCCTATATTTAACATTTTATTGTGACCTGAACTAACTTGACCTTTTCAAAACAGTTCGAGGACCGATTGTTCACTTTTGAAGGATTTTTAGAACTTTTTCACATTAGTTTTGGTCGAGTGACTTTAGATGTCTCAATGGACATTGATATTATAGTGGGTGGGACACACCCTTTGAAGAATGACATAGCTTTATTATTATAACTAGCTTTTGCCCGCGAGTTCGTCCGCGTGGAATTTCGTGCTCTCCCGACCCACCATGTCTCATCGCATCGCCTGCCTGTGCTATAGCTTCATTTTCGTTCAGCGTTCTTCCTGACTGTTATTCTTTATGTTCGGTACCTAAGGGTCCTAGAGTGAAGAAGAAGGCGGAGCGCGTGAGGGAGAGGCAATCTCTGCGCCCTCACGCCCCTAGCCGCCGCAGGAGACGCCCTGGACGGGAGTCAACAGCCGACTCCCGGCCACCGTAGGCGCGGGCTTGCGGACGGCGAGCAATAGGCAGTTTGCCGCCCGGTAAGGACCAGGCCCGGGTCGACGGCGCGTTGTGTTCCACTCGCGCCTCAAAGAGATGGCAGCACGAACTGACGGGGTCCGCCAGGGCCGATGCCGCCGGGGCTGCGGGTTGTTCGAAAGAGATACCGTGGCCCCTGGCAACTGAAGGAACACGGTTGGGTTTTAGTCAGTAAAAGTCTGACACGCCCTTCCGCTCAGCCCAGAGCGGGAGAGGTAATTTGATGACTTCCCACCCAAAAGAAAAAAAAAGGATCCTTGAGAGATGTTAGCATAGGCTTACATCACTCTAGAACCCTTAGGTGCCGAGCATCGACAAAAACCTCTAAAGCCTCTATATATAGAAAAGGCTCTATAGTTTTCCTCAAGAATTGAGCTATCAAATGCAAACAGATTTTTCTTTTAATCCGACGCGATAATCTCTGGAACGATCAGTTCTACTTATACTGTTCCCACTGCTGGGACATAGGCCTCCTCTCTGTGAGAGGGAGTGGGCCATAATCCACGATGCGAGCCCAGTGCGGGTTGGTGGATGTCACGTCTTCGAATTTGTGGTTCTAGGACCGGCCGGTTTCCTTACTATCTTTTCCTTCACCGTTTTGAAAGGAATAGTGATGAAATTAAAAACAAGAAGTAAAGTGCCTGGCTGGATTCGGACTCACAACCTACAACTCGTAAGCCAGGGCTGATACCACTGGGCCACCACCGCTGATCAGAAAGTCATCCTTTGGTCCAATTTTTCCAAAGGTTTTACGAAGGCCGCAGGAATCCGCTGGACGCGGGAAGCAATACGTACCGGTCGAAGTGGAGGTTCTTGGGGGAGCCCTATGTCCAGCAGTGGACGTCTTTCAGCCGAAATGATGATGATGACGTTTTTGTGATGACTACGCCCCCACCTGATGGTAAATTGTGCAAACGAAATACATAAAAAACACGAATAAACCAAAACAAAACCGATGTGATTGTTAAAAATTCGGAAGAAAATAACGTTATAGAACGATAAGGCAAATTGTAGGTACACTTATAGTGTTGTGTAATAGTTCATGAGCTGACCATGAAGGTTGTTTTCCATTCGACTCTATTGTTGCGTAATCTGTCACGTTAAGAAGTATTAATGCCTTAGCGTAACAATATACGTACATAAGTAGATTTCTATATACATGATTTACACGTGCACACACATCTTTATCAGTAAGACGTTTGTTAAATCGTAAGTGAAGATTTTATATTTATTATGAGGTAAGATTGCTCAGCGCTTGAGAGCAATGGTGGCCTAGTAGTAACGGTGCGACTTACGAGTTCTAAGTCATTCGAACCCAAGCAGTCAGTTTACTTTGTGCAAATTATTTCATCACCACTGCTCTCAAAACGGCGTAGGAAAACATCGTGAGGAAACCGGCATGTTTTAGGAGCAAAAATTTGAAGACATCATGTGACATTCACCAACTCGCACTGGGCCCGTATGGTAGATTATGGCCCACTCCCTCTCACAGAAATGAGCCATCCCAGCAGTGGGAACAGTATAGGCATGTTTATTCCGGGCTTTAGGGTACGTAATGCCTTTTAAGTTGCTTTAAAGACACTTCCAAAATGATTGGGTGGACTTGATTATAGTACTGGGAACTTCGACGACTATGACAAATTAATCGCAAATAAAAAAACTGACGTCAGCACATAATATATTAAGAAGCCTGTCAATACACTCATTAGTAACAAATAAGTTATTAATCTAGAATTGGCTATGCTCATAATTACGCGCCTTTGCCTGCGGTTTTGTTCGCGTGGCCTTACAGCTACGCAAAATGTTTTTATTGCTCAATTCTATTTGAGTGAAGATTTGTTCTCAATTTGGATACATCGATCTCGTAGATAAAAGAATCTATTGTTAATAGTATTCATTCTTACATAGTTATTAATATGTAGTTTCATTGTCAAAATCTACTCGTAGACCAGCAATACAAATTTTATGCCTGCGTTTTCTATATTTTTCATTGGTTATAACGGGTGACCAGCAACTTTGCACGTGAGGCAAAGTGAGGGTAGTTGACAAATAAAATGTTTATAGTTAGCAGAACAGTTATCAATGATAATGAAAATAGTGATTTTTTTGCATGTATACATACAAAAAAAAACAAACATATTGGTCTTAAGAGTCTAAGCAAACTCTCGAAATTGGTCCTAGGTAGGTATTATTATCGTGTTATAGTGAATAGAAATATCGCAGAATGAAATTTTTGCGTTATTTTCAGTGTGATCATTATTGATAAATTATTATAACAAAATAATAAATACTTGATGTAGCAAGAACCTAATTAGGTTCTTGAAGAAGGTAAGGTTTGCTGAGGCAGTTACGATAGAGGGTATATTCCGTTTGATGATAATTATTACTGGCATTTTTATATAGAAAAAGCGGAAATGGCGTCTAATCATTATGTTGCCAATATAAAATGCCGCTGCGTTTTTTAGAAATTAACATCAAACGGAATGTACTCACAATAGTAATTTCCCCAGGACAGACCTATTTAGAGTTATTAGAGTGATTTTCTAAATCAAGGAACCCTCTAGCTACATTTTATTATTCTTTGACAAACCCCTGACGCACCTAAGCCGAGGCACGTATGTCCACGCGGGGCGGTACGAAGGAGATCGAAAATAAAAACTCCCCCCGCGAGGAGGGATTCATCCCCAAACATATTACGGGAATGTTGGTAGGTCGAGGTTCCGGGGGATCCCGATATTTTTGCGATAATCAACGGGCCGTTCCAGCCGCGGTTTATTGCAAATTGTGGCTAAAACTCAAAATGTGGCCACTTGAATTGTGTTATAAAATCTTATTCTGATGATGGTTATTTTGGAGGCAATCGTTTGAGAGGCTTTGAATATCATCATCGATATCGTTCTGGGCCTTTATCTTAGGCACTTCAAAATTATGTCATGAAGTTTTGTGGCTTATTAGTCGATTTAATTAAGTTAACAAAAAAGTACGCGTTGTATGTAGGTAAGTTTATTATTTAACTCTTATCACTTCTGTACTCCAGTGTCCTTTTTTTATACTCTATTGCATAAAATTCAAAATGTGCCAATTACCTACTGCATATATCTGGAGTTGTCGACTCGCCCACAAATAAATTAACTTCGTGCTAGCGCCTATAGAAAAAATAATATTATTAAAACGTTTCGATTCACCAGTTTCGGGCGAGTAAATTCGTGCGAATCGACTAATAAGCCAGTTCTGTGAATGTTTTGGTATCCGTCCGGTGCAGTAACTCAAAATAAAGTCCGTTTAGTACTGATTCCATCACCTGTAAACTAATTTTGCATACAGCGTACGGGTTTGAAAGTTTCGTATTAACGAGGTGCCCAATAACGTTACGTATGATGTTCGCCTAAAATGAATTCGTACTGGGAAATCCATCAACGAACGCGGGTACAACAAATAGGTATTGAAATGTCCATTTTCATAGATATCGGGAAAAACAAATCATGAATAAGTACATGGTAACAGAAACAACAAATCCCTTGATACTAACTTTTTAAACCCCCCTCTTTTTATAAGCAGGCACCCATTCAACTTTGTTTCACTTCCGATCTTAAAAGCGGGAGCTAATAAAAATGGGAGCTGTGGCAGCCACATGAACATCTCTAGGTACCTACGTATATTAAGCTGGTGTTTTAACTTCACTCAGGTAAATAAAATGAAGATAGCCGTGAAAGCGAATGCGAGCCGTATCAACAGAATTCGTTCGCGGTCCCGAAATGGCTTTTCTATTCAATTTTCGATAGAGATTTTTTACCTACCCGCAGTTTTGCGTACGGCGGAACCAATAAATCTCCTCTCGAGGTAAGGGGCGAATTAATCAGTTGACTAGTTCGGCGACCGATCCAACGACGGATCCCTTCCTCCACACAAATGTGAACCGAAATGTGTCACAGAATAGGTTGATGTTCCTTTGTACGGGCCATTTTTATTTACCGCAAGCAAGGTGAAAATAAGAAGTGGGAATAAATAGTAGGGCCTCCGCCGATACACTCTGAGGAGATTAAAGTGTTCTGGTGGTTAGGGATCAGCGGTGTAATATAAATTAGGAAAATGTTGATGTTTGTTTGGCTCGGAAAGTAACGGTCAACTTGTGTAGGCACGGCACGCGAGCGGGCTCCACAATGCCCCGATTTAATAAATAATAAAGCTAATTTTACACGCCATAAAATGAAAAAAATCACTTGATTAAATTTTAGGAAAGCCCGAAATTTAAAAGCCGTGTTGTTTCCCGCCCATTAGGGTTAGGGAGGGTGGCGGCCGCTGAGCGGGTGGACACCGGGCACGAATTAATAAACAAGCCGGCCAAGGGCACGGGCCACATGACCTCTGGGTCTCTCCTTGTCCTCTTTACCTGTTACCAAGTACTGATTATTTACTTTACATGATTGTGAATAAAATCGAAAAATAAAACAATGACAAGAGACAGTCTTCCTGAAAAAGGGGGAAAGCAAGCTAGTAAAAAATATATACATTAAAGAACCTGATCGTTACAAAGAGCAAATCCTCAATTCGCTATAAAACGTCGCGTTGAGAGTGGGTGCTCCCGCGCGGCCGAGGAAACGTTGTCATTCAAAATCAGACCACGTGTACAATATTTCATCATCAGGATGGGTGGCGCTCCCTCCCCCCCTTCGGGCCGGCTATCCCTTTCCCCCCACCCCTTACGCCCGACCCAAAAAGTCTATCTGCACTTGACACGGGAGGAAACGGGACAGATTAACCGTAGTGAAGGGAACAAAGCTAAATATGTTTCAAGCTGATACTTACCCTTGCACAGTATATACTTGATTTACAGAATAAGGATTTAAGATGCTCTCAAGTTGTGACGCATGTGGTGAAAATTCGTTGTAAGGATTGGCTGTTTCCTCTATCTATTTATATGGAGTATCTCAATATTGGAGAAATTATTAAAAAAAGGCTGTTTGCTGGAAATTATGAAAACTTCAAACCAGCCGATCGATTCTGTAAAAATCTCACCGTGAAAAGTTAGGTGAAGTGAGCTTAGAGTGAGCTGTCAATAGTGTAGTGTAGCAATCCCTAGCATTAGTTGGAATGACAGCTCACTCCACGCTCACTTCACCTAAGTTTTCACGGTAATATGGTTACAGAATCACACTGCTGGATTTTTTAATTTATAAATAACAAAAAATATTGCAGCATTTACTCACTCGAATCTGCGAATTTCTCTATTTACTGTAGCGCCCCGTATAAAAGTAACACAATGCTGAAAAAGGATGGAGGAATGAAATGATGGAACCATTTTCAGTCCGCCGTGAGATACACACTCTAGCGTATTTACACAGCGTTTCACGCACACACGCGTACAAAACTGGCGTGAAAAGTTGAGCAGTAATTTATATGACGGTTTAAATAATTACTTCGCGTTTTCGCCTCAATTTGTAGATGAGCTTGGGTATCTGTGTTGCTGACATTTATTCGCATTACTTTTGCAGTGTGGTTTGAATATGATGACGTCACATATTTTACTGGTAACTTTATAGCGTGTGGAGTTAGTGTTAATTAATATTGTTGTGGATATTATATTAAGGGTTTGTCTATAAATAGAATATGAGAATATTAATTTATTTGCTCAGAATGTAGGTATTTACAATAAGGTGGTTACAATTATATTATGAAAGAATCCTTGTACATTCTACCATTTTGGCATGCAAACATTGATTGTGTATTTTTGAGTGATGCAGGTTAGGTATTTATGCATGTGTATTTTGATAATTTAAGTTTTTTTTTCAATGATTTCGTTTACATAAAAAAGCTAATGGATACTCCTAGTTAGGTAGTGGTTATTAATTTTGAGTATAGTAAACATAACCTAATGTATTAAAATCGCTGTTTCAAAAACAATATTAATGGAAATGTGTAGTTCACAGAAAATTATTAATGAGACTTAATACAGTTAGCGTGATAAAATTTTACCCTCCGACATGAAGTAAGTGGGATGACAAAGCATTTTTAGTTTAATATGCTTTCGTGTTTTCCGCTACATAAAAGATTCCTTACTTCCATTGCCATCTGCTTTGAAAATAGATTGCTTGTCAATAAAAATGTAAATTCGCCGCTTCAGCTCTCGGCTAATTCATTTCCCAATGGAAAATCCGGGAGCGATTCACCGGAGATCGATGGACCGTTCATTTCGACGATATTTTTTGCTTTTTCACATTTCATATTGACGAGACGACCAGTTAGTTTGCATACAACGTTCGGCTATGACAATGTACGAAAACGCTACCGTCCGCGCGGCTCCGCACGACTCCGCACGATCCTGACCGGCCATTCTCGACTCAAACGACAAGGTCGCGCTTTTTGTACAGAGTTCAGATATTAACGTCTTTTTCGATGATTTATAGAGGTCCTCTCCCATGAAAGAGATGAAGGGGCTTTCAGGGGACTCGATATGAATTCTAATACGGCTTTGCGATAACAACTATTGTGTTCCGACGTCTTTACTCTTGCAACGTAGTTTTAGCAAAGTTGAATACAATAAAAAATATATGTGTTTGTTAAACAAAATAAACAATTTCACGTCAATTTACGGGGGCGGCGGTATAAGCAAAAAATCGAAACACGCAAATTTTATCCAAAACCTCGGGATCCGCGCTCACACTCTCGCGGTGATACGCCTGACACCCTAATCAAATAAGTACCTTTTACCGGGACTGTGTTTGCGACATTGTAAACTGAGTCTTGGGCTATTGTTTTAGAGATTGTATTACGTTGAAGCGGTGGAGTCTGACTGGCTTCCGCATAAAACGTATTTGTAGGAAGGACGACCCAGAAAATGGGTATAATATACTCACACTACCGCCGCTTCCTCGCCTTATTCTCCCGGCACGTCCCCCAGGAGTCTGCAGAAATTTATATAACAAGCTATCTCGTCCGGGCTCGGTTATTGTCGGGGAAACACTGCCTCAGACATTATTTTTAATTAAACACAAGTACTGTCCGCTAACGCCCTCGATCCGAACCGCGATTTCCCTCCCCGTCAATTGTAGCTTTTTTTTTTCACTTTTGCGGAGACTGTCAACTTGAAGAATGTTGCTTAATTGCCGTATTGTCTGGTAGAAAGGAGTGGAATAAGCGGGTACGTTTATTTTAAATGGCCCCTGAAAACGGCTACAGAATTCCTGATAACGCAATTTTCAAATAAAAGAAACACAAAGGAAAGAATATCTACAAATCTTTAAAAGTCTACAAGAATTACTAAAACCTTAATCGAAAACAATAGTGCCAAAGCCTAGAGTCCATACACTGGTCTATAGAAAATAACCCTTAAAAAACTGTGATCTTTTAACAATTCCTCATTCAATCACGTAAAACGAGTGGGGGGTGGTCACCCCTCCCCGGCCCGATATTCGTGTCGGGGCCGACGTAACCTACCCCTACTACGAGCTATGTTCATTTAAAAATACATCCAAGCTGTTCTATTGTTACCACGATCGTGTTATAAAAATCTGTAGTAGGTGGGTACTTAGGCTCCATTTACATGATTGCGGTCTGTGGTGTAAAAATAACTGAACGCTACTAAGTTTTCCATCGACTTAACTATTGATCACTCGTAATCTCATTTATTACACGTGTCCGGTTTTATTAATTGTTGTATCAGTTTTCAATTTTTCATCTAAAGAATGCTTATTCTATCCCCTTGTAGCAATTCTTTTTTTGTGTAAACAGGGTCAGAGCATTGACCTACCCGTACTAAAAATTCAAAAATATTACGAAATAATGCTCTTGCCATATGTAAGTTCAGTCTAAATGGTTTTAGACCAAACTTAGGTTTGTTTACTTGAAAAGGTGGTCCTTTACAAATACACCTAAGCTTTTCTTTAATATTCTTGCGTTTAGTTTTTTTCACTTACTACAAACTCGTTCTTTACCAGCACCGTAATTGCATCACACTATTAATCTAAATCTGAATCATTTTGAAGGATATTTATTGCTCTTTTATTTATTACTTCATAATTATGTTCGAAAAATGTGTCTGTTGCACCACGTAAACAACGCAATGTAAAAAATAAAAATGAACTAGACAGGTTTATTGCAGAAACTTGTACAACTTTTACAGTAAATCTTACATAGGGATCTCTTTTTAAGTAAAATATTTACCTGTGCTAGGAGGCAATGTATGTTGTTGAACTGTCAAAATTAAACCCATTGCTACTGATAGTTACGCAATTAGCCTGCAGAGCCAACTTTGTAAACATAATTTAGAATGCCATCAAACTATATACTTACTTACTTCCTATTTCTTGAACCAATAATGAGACCTCTAAATAGAAACAAATTTTGAGATGGAGAGCTGACAGCATACAAATTAACCCAAAGCAAAATTGCCGGAAATAAACTATCCGCGAGACAGGAAAGAATGGCACACTTTATGAAAAGGTCTAACAACTCTATTAATCATAAACAAAACTACATTTTTTGTGCCACGAGATTGACTGGTCAATATCCGTATTGTCAAAAAACATTGATTATGTATGGACAATGTGTTAATGTAACCACAAAATTGATATTAATTATGATGTGGGATACGGAACTTTTATTTATGCCACTGTATATTATAGATCCGTTAGCGGTCTATTCGTTCGATAATTTAATTTAAATGAATGTGTCAAAAGTAAATTAAGAGCATAGTCAACTTATAATGTTCCCACTGCTGGGACACAGGCCTCTTCGAGAGGGAGTGGGGTGTAATCTGCAACGCGGGCCCAGTGCGGGTTGGTAGATGCCACAGTCATGTCTTCGAACTTTTGGTTCTAGGACATAGTTTTCCTCACGATGCTTTCCTTCACCGTTTTGAAGGCAGCGGTGATGAAATAGATCCGAACCCAGGGACCCTGATCTCGTAAGTCAGGGTCGTTACCTCAGAGCCGCCACTGCTCCTGCTGACTGAGAGCATAAAACTTAATTAAATGGGTCTAAGAATGTTTCCAAAAGTTCATGCTGAGAATCCTGCTGTCCCTTATAATAAGTGGCAATGCTCGGGGCAGATCAAGGCAGACCTATGTCCAGTACTGCATACCTTTTTTTTTTGGGTGGTATGGTAAATGAAATATACTTAATATGACTTCTCCCGCTCTGGGCGGAGCGGGAGCGCGTGTCAGACTTTTACTGACTAAAACCCACATGTGTTCCTTCAGTTGCCTGTGCCAGGGGCCACGGTATCTCTTTCGAACAACCCGCGGCACTGGCAGGCATCGGCCCTAGCGGACCTCGTCAGTTCGTGCTGACATCTCTTGGTGGCGCAGATCAAGGCAGCCCTATGTCCAGTAGTGCATACCTTTAAGTCTGATGTGATGACCATGATGCAATTGCTACAGTTATACCATAACGTGTCCAGGTCAACTTTCTTTTACAACAGATTGAATTTTTCATCAACCTTTCTTGCCTTGTTCCTTTAAATTTTGTTGCACACAATTTAGTCCCATATACATATAGTTACTGGTTCCACCTCATGGATTTTAATATTATTATCTAATCTGACCTTGGAAGCTCCGGACAGAGAGAGGTGGAAAAAGAGAAGAGAGACATTAATGAATAATATTAATAATAATCTGACCTTGACTTCAGAGGTTTACTCTTGCTGCTTTTAAACTTTCGTTGCTCCAGACAGCCCCCACCAAGCTGTCGAATATTACATACCATAACATATCCTATCCCACCTGTAATCTCCGAAGGCAGAGCCTACACCCACATTTCGGCAGCTATGCTTAATTCCCATCTAATAGGGGGCATGTAGTGGGGGGGGGGGGTCATTGCCTCAAACCGGGCACAAATCCAAACTCCGAGCTGCCACTCTGACAGAAAATTCTGATGGAAGAATCCAATAACACTTTGTTTGACCTGGGAATCGAGCTCAGGACCTCATGCTCAGCAGTAGCACATGCGACCACTAGACCAATGAGGCAATCTGTCGAAAACTGTAATTTCTATTTTTAATCTTCTGATTAATTTACGGAATGATTACGAAGTTATTTGTAAAGCCATACAATCATGAATGTAGGTCTGTGTGGTAGGGGATAATGTGACAAAAGGCTAGAACTTGACGTCATTTCTAAGCTGTAGGTACACTCGCTTACATTATGACGCAACATGAATACTAAGGTGTGACCTATACTGCAAAGAGGTTTAATTAATGATTGATTTGCTATGGTTTTGAATAGGAGCATGACTCGTGTGGTATGACCGCTACAATTGTGGCCTTAATACGCCTTAACGGTAATCATGTCTTCCATCATCATCATTTCGGCCGAAAGATGTCTACTGCTGGACATAAGCCTCCCCCATGCACCTCCACTTCGACCGTTTCTCTTCTTCCGGCATCCAGCGGATTCCTGCGGCCTTCACAAGGCCCCTGCCTTTCAGTATAATGAAATGATTTACTGCATCTATTTTCAGACTCAATTCGTTTCAGAAAAACCTTAATCACAATTTTCTTGACCTGCGGGGTAATTGCGTACCACACTATAAGTAGCAATGGGTTTCATTTTGACAGTTCAACAACATTCATTGCGTTATTTACGTTGTTGAGCAGACAATTTTTTCGAACATATAATAGGCATTCATGTAAATGCTCGTGATATTACCTCTCTACTAAAGACCGAAACTAGTCGGGCATAGCCGAAAAGCACTCGTAAAAATACTGTTTACCTCAAAAGTCACGACAGGGTTACTTCCTTTCATAAAAGTCAACTAGACTACCAATTGTTTCATTCAAAATTCAAATTCATTTAACCGTACCGTAACCCATATTAGAAAACGACTACAAATTCATAAATTCAAAACTTCACACATCAATAAATACAAGATCAACACATAAATTATTAGATAAAGCAAATAAAAAAAAAAAAACAAATTAATTACTATTCAATCATTATTAATTATACATTACCTACATTATTCTCTTACGAGCGACACTATAAATATGTAACTTGTACTACTGGGCCTCCATATTTTCCCACGTTTCTGTGTGCTGTGCCTTCGCTGTCTAATCGGTTAGGAACGAGTCCAAATCGTCACGCCAGCGTTTTTTAGGCCTACCTTGGTGACGACGACGACGTCTTCAGGCACCCACGGTGTGACGATTCTGGCCCATCAGTCTGTATGCACCCTATAGATATGACCCGTCCAGTCCCACTTCACGATAAGTCTACGAGGCTGACATTGGAATAGATATATTTTATATTGTCCTCTAAGAATCGAAGAACGATTGGCTCGTTGAAACACTTAGCCATAAAATATGGCTCCAATATTAAACTTTCGCATTACACGCACTTTTGTAGCACAATAAATAAGTTAAATATTATAAGTGTATGTCATTGAGATGGCATTCGCAGACCAAGGACGGCCACTGAGGTGGGTCAACATATTATAAAACAAAAAGCTTGCGGCTATAAACTATTAATAAGTAAAAGCCTGGTTTTCTTACGATAGTTTTCTAGGTGGGCAAAATGTAGTATATTTTTTTTTATTACTTTAAATGTTATGTTTAAATGAGCTGCACTCCTAACGAAAGGGCTGGCCGGCTCCCAAAAGACAGAATTGTGTGGAAAGGGGAGAGGGACGCCTTTGTCATGCAGTAGGATACAGGGTGGCAGGGACATCGACGCGCAAACTGTAACCATGGATTCAGCACATGAGCTTAGAACCCATAGCGTCCAAAATTTTTCGTCGGTTATTAAAAAAAAATATTGCTGTTTCATACATTTTGACCGCGAAGGTATTGTACTTTTCTATGAAACAGAAGATTTTTTTTTAATAACCGACGAAAAATTTCTACTATAAGGGGTCTAAGCTCATGTGCTGAATTCATGGTTACAGTTTGCGCGTCGATGTCCCTGCCACCCTGTAGGTATATGCAATTCTGACAACCAATCTTATTACTTAGTATGTTTTGAAGGTCAGTTAGGCAGTCGCTCCGTTTAAAATACTGGTATTCAATTGCACACCTCAACATACCTACTCGTAGTTGGGAAAAGGCTAGGTGATAATTTGAAAGTTAATAGCTAATAAGTACAGGTTTCCCTCATTTACCCGTAGGTATATTTCTGGTTAGGTTGGTCCTGATAGGAATATTTTATGGATGCTGCGCGTGCGCAGCAAGGGAGTAACTTAGCATAGACAAATAATAGTCATAAAACGGTTTTGAAAATTGAATTCGCTGAACGTGTTGATGACTGAAATTCCGATATAAATACAGATGGCTGCAAAGGTTCCTATGTATTTTACAAATGAGTTATTTCATTGAGTTGAGAGTAAGAATAAAAGTTACGACTTAAAATGGCGAGCCCCGTGGCCGTTATTAAAATAAAAATAGGTATCAATTTCAGCCAGAGGGCCGGTTTACTATATTAGTCAAACAGCGATACTGTGTCCCGATTTGAGGAGTATGAGTCCGACACTGACACAGTATCGTTATCGTAGTTACAGTCAGCTTCAAGCAGGCTCTAAAGTAGCAATCCGCCTACGATGAAAACTGTGTTGCAGATGTTTATTATTTATGTACGCACATTATATAAACACACAAGAAGAAAACAACAGAAAAATAGGTACAAAGGTAATGCTTATCTCTAAAGATGCGATAGTAAAGTAGACAATGAGATGTAGACAGCGTGTGTAAGAGTCAAAGAGAAAATAAAATACATAAAATCAAAAACAATTCACTTAGGGCTGATTTTTCCATCGCAAGATAACTTTTATTCGAATAACAAAAGTGACGTTTGACATTTTTTGTATGAAATTACTGTCAAAATTTCAAAATTATTTCTCGAATAAAGTTATCAGATGATTGAAAAATCACCCCTAAATTAAATAATATGTGAATATTCTTACTTCCAGGCAGACCGTCTGCTTTTTGCCCCCCAAAAAAATATTCCATTTGTCTGCTAACCCTGAGGAATTTTCTATTGACGGAACGAAAATTATATACCTATCCTATAGTTTATATTAAGCTAGTTATGAAATTGGAGCAGCACACCCTTTCCCGCAAGGGTGTGGAGGAATCAAAACGCCTACTCATCGTCTGTCCACAGAGCCTACGCTTCATGAATACTTTATCAGTATCGAAGAAAACAGGAATGAGTTTAAAATATAGATATAAAGATGACCATAGCATCACGCCAGAATTAATTTCTTGAAGAGGTCTGCAGAAGTAGGCTCACATTTGATCAGTTACGTTCAACTCCGATGTAATGGATGAATCTAAATTGCCATTAACCGGACACAAATACCGGGGACAATGAGAAATTTCCAATGAAAAAACCCAATAGCACTGCCAGACCAGGTGATCGAACCTAGGCCCTTAGCAGTGGCGCTTGTGATTCTAAGACCAACGATGGAGTTAGAAATAACGCCGATAATTCATTGCAAATTTACATTTTAATGTTTCAACAATAAAAGCAAATTTAAAAAAAATATATACTACCGTAAAAACCCAAAAGGTATATAATTTTTTACCTGCAACTTTCTTAGTTTTTAAATAATAGTTGGAATCAAACAATTCATCTCATTTCTGTATAAAAACTTATTTCCAAAAATAAATACGCTGCTTAGGTATCTACTGTAAATTGTTACCATGTCAGACTCACCTTGTTGGTATAAAATGAAGGTCAATCAACCTGTTTGCTTTCAGTTCATTTTGTGCGCATAGTTTGATACTGCAGGTGGAAAAGTTGTGCTGTAAAAGTTGACGCTGAAAAACAGAAAGCGGTGGTCGGGTCATTTTCATTGGAATTTTAAACTTTGGCTGCCATAGGCGCGCCAAACTATTCCAATACTTCATAAATGTTTTGATTTTTATTATCCTACTAATATTATAAATGCGAAAGTTTGTATGTATGGATGTATGGATGTTTGTTACTCTTTCACGCAAAAACTACTGAACAGATTTTGACGAAATTTAGCACACAGATAGTTTATAACCAGGATTAACATATAGGATACTTTTTATCCCGACATTCCCACGGGATCGAAACTTATGCGGGTGAAACCGCGGGGCGCAGCTAGTCTCAGATAAAAGTCAAATCACAGTTATATGGGTTTTTTGGTCTCATCATCCTCATCACGACAAAAACATGATACATACACACGCACCATACCATACCTGAAATCACCGCTCTAGTCTCCACTCTGGAATTCGTACTCCGAGCCCCAAGATACAGCGGGCGGTGAGTAATGGGTAGCTCACCGTCCGATCAGGACCAGGCCCGTGCCGGACGGCGCGTTGTGTTCCATGCGCGCCTCAAAGAGATGTCAGCAGAGAACGGGGCCCGATAGTTCCGAAGCCTGCCAGGGCGGCGGGATCATCCGAAAGGTTTACCGCTGCCCTGGAACAGAAAGGGTTAAGGAAGAAACACGGGTGGGTTTTAGTCAGTAAGAGTCTGACACTCCCTTCCGCTCCACCCAGAGCGGGAGGGGTCATTTGATGATTTCCCATCCACAAAAAAAAAAAAAAAAATCCCAAGATACAGACTGTCTAGTTTGGAGCTCACTAGCAAATACCATAATTTGTAACCTAGCTGTAGGTAATATTTTAAGCCACTCATGTCGTCTTAACTGGCTGTTAGCCTGTGAACCTGCTGTGAAAATAGAAATAGAAAATATTTATTGTCCAGGTAATACAGTAAGTATTACCTGGACAATAAATATTTTCTATTTCTATTTTTTTTTTCTATTTCTATCATTTGCAGGTTGACTTCGTTCACTGCTGGTCTTCATTGCCTGTTTTTTTATTTATTACTAGTTAAATACAACAAACTTCAAATGCAAAAAATGTTACGTGTTTTTTTAAACACCTTTATGTATTACTAGCAGCGATAAAAGGTATTCTATATGTTAATCCTGGCCTTAAACCATATGTGTGCCAAATTTCATCCAAATCCGCTCAGTAGTTTTTGCGTGAAAGAGTAACAAACATCCATCCGCACAAACTTTCACGTTTATAATATTAGTAGGATTATTCTGATGAATTTATGAACAGCCTAGCTTTTAAATAAACCAGCAATTTTATCACAATCCGTCTATAATTTTCCCACTGCTGGGACACGGGCCTCCTCTTTGTGAGAGGAGTGGGCCATAATCCAACACGCGGGCCTATTTTGGGTTGGTGGATGGTCATATGTCTTCTAATTTTTGGTTCGAGGACATGCCGGTTTCCTGATGATGTTTTCTTTCACCGTTTTGAGAGCAGTGGTGATGAAATTAAATACACAAAGTGCCTGGATAGATTAATCGAACTCACGACCTACAACTTGAAAGAAAGAAAAATACATTTATTGTAATACATTTGTTGTAACTTGTAAGTAATCGATACCTACCACTGAGTACACTAATACTCTAGCAATTTTATATAAATATCTTATTTACGTTAATTATATATCTTAGTTACTTATCAATTGAGTCAACTGTTTAATTATTTAAACATTCTCAATAAATTCACAATCAAATCTTCTTAAGTTTACTTAGAGAAAAATAGACATTTATCGATGTGACTCTCGGTACTATGAAAAGCGTTCAATACATAATTGCTTTCGTCTTGTTTTCAATAGAAACTAACAGATTTTTGTTGCAGCCAATAAGCTGGGTGCCCTTTTTTCGACCTGCAGACGTTCTCAGTACGAAATGTCATACAGATTATCGACTGACGACGACCCTACTGTGCGTGGGGAATGTTAAATAATTAGATTGCATTGCTTTAGTTTAAACTCTATATTTTTATTTAGTTAAATATTTTACGATTAAAAAACCTTTAAATAGTAGTAATAATAAATCAATTACCTATTTAATTTTATTTTTATCTAGCTTTCACCTAGGTAGAGGTCAGGTAGACAGTTGCTCCATGTAAAATACTGGTACTTAGATGCATGTGGTTAGACTGGAAGCTGACCCATAGTTGGAACAGGCTAAGCAGATGATGATCTAGCTTTCACCCTCATTTTAATTCCAGCTTATCTTTTCATGTATTTCTAATACCAAGTAGACGTTAAAGGTCGTTCCAACATTTTCCTTTGAATCTAAGACCGCAATGTCTCCTGAAATCCATTGATTGGCACTTTAGCACCCACTGCGTGATTAGTCAAGTTACCTGTTCAATGGATGAACGTTAATTACAAAAATAATTTTAGAACAGAGGTGGTCTGTATGAAAGCATAACCTAGCTAAAAACAGCTATGTAATAATACTTGTCCTTCGAAAGTTATAAATAGACTCAATTTCACGTCAACGGAAAATTATTTTTAAAATTAAAGGAACGACTGTATTCTCCGAAGGGGTAGGCAGTCATTATAGGACACCTATATATTTCACACAGTTATGTTAAAAGTCACATCAGCCGCATGCACGATGACCGCTGGGCAAAAGTCTCCACACAATAGGTGCCTGAAGATGGATGGCGCCGCCGAGGACGGCCGAGAAAAAGATGGCGAGATGACCTGGATGCGTCCCACGAGGGCTGGTTCGAGGTGGCGCGGAGTTCTTACTCCGCGCCACCTCGCAAAGGCGGCCTCGGCAAAGGCCTCCTGGAAGGATTTGGAGGAGGCCTTTGCCCAGTAGTTTAAGTTACAGGTCATTAACAGTAACTCCGTTCAGTTAAACTTTTATTTTTTGTTAGAATAGTCTAACAAAAAGTTAAGGTTCCATGGAATCGGGGGCGAGCCATTAGCCGGGCGGAAATCCACGAAGTCTTTGTGATGTCTGTGATGCTATTAAAAAAATCCAAAAAGAAAAACTAAATAATACTTTTCCCGACCAGGGGATCGAAACCAGCAAGGGTTCAATATTTTAAACCCTTAAAATATTGAGCCACAAATTAATGCAGGGGGCCTAAAAGGGCCACTTTGGCAGAATCTTAGTAGCATAACAATATGATTCATATTAAAAATCTGTGTGCAATTCATATCAGGCAATTTACCTGTTTGACAGTTTTGTACGGAAATTCGTAAAATGGTCCACCAATGTTTACACCAAATATGATTGATATGAAATGAATTGTAGGTGATTAAACTATTATGTTATTTTACGAAAATTAGAGAAATTGCAAATGATCTGCTGGGAATTCAGGAAATGAATAGCTTTTAGAGGTATTGCTTAAAGTGGCCTTTTCATGCCCCCAGATGTCTGCATAAACGGGTTAGATAGATATACAAATAAATAATTTCTCTGGTGCTATATAGAAGAAAAAACACAACACACAAAAGCACAATTTAATGATAAAAACTAAGAATATCAAATAAATACATAAGCACGTTAAATATTGGTATTCAGCTACATCCGGTTAGACTGGAAGCATACTCCAACAAACTTGGTAAAAGGCTGGGCAGATGATGTCTAAGTATTTACATAAAAATACAGGGTGGCAGGGACATCGGCGCGCAAACGGTAACTAGATTCAACACATTCTAGACCACTTTTTTTTTTTTTTTTTCTGCATGGGAAATCATCAAATGACTCCCGCTCTGGGTGGAGCGGAAGGGAGTGTCAGACTCTTACTGACTAAAACCCACCCGTGTTCCTTCCTTAGCCCTTTCTGTTCCAGGGCAGCGGTAACCCTTTCGGACGATCCCACCGCCCTGGCAGGCTTCGGCCCTATCAGGCCCCGTCCTCTGCTGACTTCTCTTTGAGGCGCGCGTGGAACACAACGCGCTGTCCGGCACGGGCCTGGTCCTGATCGGACGGCGAGCTACCCATTACTCACCGCCCGCAGGCCCGCGCCTACGGTGGCCGGGAGTCGTCACGCGGCTCCCGACGCCCGGAGCGTCTCCCACGGCGGCTGAGGCGTGAGGTGTTCTCCCTACACATCCCAGGCAGGGGCAGGGACATCGGCGCGCAAACATCCTGCATACAAGGTGTCATTTTGCATCCTCGTCAAATTCAAGGAGGTAACTATGCTACTGAATCTCGACACGAATCAATAATAAAATACGTTGGATTTTTTTTTTCTACGAGTACGAGTGTTACTGTGACCTTTAACCTTGACCTTTCCTGATGAAACTGAAAACTTTATTACCTAACTCAATGATTCTTGCATTTAATAGCACGGCTACTTAACATCATGCTAGGAAACTAAGGAGCCGAGAAAAAAAAGGAAAAAAACCCTAACCAAATTCGATGTAATAACATGGGTAGGCGATGCAATGCGACGAGGTGGGTCGAGGGATTAAGAAATTTCACGTGAATGAAGTCGCGAGGAAGAAGCTAGTAAAATAAAAATTGTTTGTTTGTAAGAGGTAATCTCTGGAAGTCATCCAGTCCAGTCCAGTCATCTGGAGCTCATCCGATTACAACATTTATATAAATGATAGTAAGTTACACTATTGCCGAATGCTATAGGATATGGTTTTTTCACGCGGACGAAGTCGCGACCAGAGGCTATAATAATAGTCATACCTGTATCTCTTTCTACATTGAATAAATCGTCGCTGTACGTTAAAAGTTTTACAACGCCTAAATATACTGTTATGTCTGCTGAATTTCAGAGAAAAACGATGTCTGGGAATTGGTTTTTCAGGCAATTCTAATATGAAAATAATATACCTGACTTATCTTAAACACAGTCATGTTTTTATTTAATTCAAAGACGACCTAATCTGTTTCATTTAACCTGAATTATCTCGCTGTAAGAGTAGATTTCCTCGTGGTGTTTTACTTTATCATATCCTTAGATAAAAATAATAAAATAAAACACAAATACAGGGTGGCAGGCACATCGACGCGCAAACTGTAACCATGAATTATTCAGCATACGATTCTGGACCCTCTAGCGTAGAAATTTTTCGTAGGTTATCAAAACAAAATCTGCTGTTTCAGAACACGAACTTCAAGTCGTTCGTGGTGCGTGTTCCGACACATCATCTCGAGAAGTTCCTCAAGGAAGAGTTCTGGCCGAAGGGTGTTATGTACCGCCGGTTTCGTGGCCGGATACATGACACCAGTCAGCGAAACACGATGCAGACACTTCGTGTGCATTCGTTAGTTTTTAGTGTAATTATAATGTTGTATGTATTTATAGTATTTTTTAGTTTTAGTTATAGTTACGTTGTTATGTTAGTTAGTTTGTGTATGTTGTGTGTATGTATGTATGTTGTCTTGTGTATGTGTGTTATGTGTATGTATATGTGTAGTTATTGTATTGTATGTGTTTATTGCCTTGATGCCTGAAATAAATGGATAAATAAATAAATAAAAGTAGGCAAGGGACAGCTATTTATATGGAGCAGCATTTTTACACCCTGTTTAAATCAACCCGTAACACCGCACAAAAATAAACTATCTACAAATTGACGACGTTAAAAATATTTTTTTTCCTGTAAAATGGAATTGTCTTGACAGGCAAAATCCCAATTTCTTGACCAAAAAAATCAGAAGCATGTTCTGTATTTAGCGAATACATGTGCTTATATCGGCTGGGCCCGGCCCATACGCAGATTAGCCCACTTTTGTCCATCGTCGTATTAAAAGCTTTCAAATAAATTAAATAACATTTCAGGCGTGCCTGCGACGTTGAAGTGTTCGGATATTGATGTAGACCTAACAATGTACTCGATTTATCAACGAAAAATCTGTTAGGCTAGACATAACAGACTGTTTTCATAGGCTTTTGGTGAATTTTCAGCTGATAAAATAGTTTTAGATAAGTATATTTACGTAGTTATGTAACTTTGAGAAGGCTAACAGAAGAATTCAGCTGGGCTGGTCAACGTTTGGGAAGCTTCGTTGAGTCCTCTCGTCGCGTATTCCACAGAGCCTAAAGACTAAGGTATTCAATCAGTGCGTCCGGCCTGTTATGACTTATGGAGCTGAAACTTACGGCACACACTCACGGTACGGCTGGTCCATAAATTCAAGGTCGCTCAGCAGGACGCCCTCAGGCTAGGTGGAGCGACGATATTCGCAGGGTGGCTGGTGTCCGCTGGATGAGAGTTGCCGAGAATCGAGAAGTAGATTGTTGTAGGCTGATGATGATGAAGTATATTTACGAGCTTACATTACTATATATGTCTTAAACAATCAATGTACATACTCACATAGCCTTATTGTATTCATAATTTTCCAACTACACTTATTTGCCTTCAGACTGAAACTCTGAAAATGAAACCTCTTTCATATCAGGGCTACAATGGAACTTGGTCTCTCAACAGGGTTGAATTGGACCGAGTACCAGACTTCGTAATCATAACATCTTTATTTTTTGGCTATATCTTAAGTAAGTACCAACTTAGGTAAGTTTTCATTTGTTTGGACATACAACAACTTAACTGGCAAAAACTGCACTACTGGCTGATGTACTTCATACTTCTGCTGACCCTTTTGGGAAATACAGACCCGATGTTATGTTATCGACATTATTTTCCATAATAAAACTGAACTTTGTTCATGCAACCACCCTCATACACCATTCTTTTTTTAGACCAGTCCCATTCTTTTTTCGAACCAAGTCCTGTCAATCAAACCAGCCTGTACTCTTCCACCGTTCGATTTCCAAACGTGCCTCCACTCAAACATAACGCTACACGTCAAACAAAACGACGACGTATGTACAAAACATAATTTGAATATCGTGTTGGCAAACATTTTTTCCGCTTCTACGCCTTTCAAGGTCTGCGTTGCAAGGAAAATAATCAGTTAAAGCGTTATTATTGGTTAACAGAATGATAAGCGGGCACGATAACGTTCGCCAGTTATTAGGTACCCGTGGACATGCTTTTAATTGATTAAAAGCAGCTATTGATGAAAAATTTGTATTGTTGTTACATCGTGATGATTACAACCGCTTTTATGACGCCTGAAGGCCAATTCTCGTAATTTAAAACGTTAAAAATCTAGTCGCAGTCTCATCTCCGCGACAAAAATGTACTTATAATTTCCCTACATTTTGACAAGTTTTTGACATTGACACATGTCAAAAACTTGTCAAAATGTAGGGAAATTATATGAGAGATCAGACTGTGAACGTTCTTAAAATTACGAGAATTGCCCCTCTGATGAGACCCATAGGCATACTTTTCTTGTTCATTAACACGCCTAAATTCCCCGAAAGGTTAGGCAGCGGTGTACCTTTAATACACCCACATTTAGCCAGTTATGTTTAAGTCCCATGTAACAGTGGGCGAGCCTATTGCCACGAACAGGGCACAGATTCAGACTTCGGGCTGGCACTGAGAAATTCCAGACGGATCGAAACCAGGATTTCATGCTTAGCAGTAGCGCTTGCGACCATGACGAGGCAGTCATGTCTTGTTTAATAAAATCTTATTTATACGATGAATATTTATTTATATTGAGGCAGTTGGAGAATGAGTACGTTATAATAATAATTAATAAAAAAAAACAGTAATATTACATAAGTTTTTTATCTCCCAGCACTGCGACACTTATTTTTAAATGTCACAGCCAGCATCATGCTGAGTTACAAGCCTTTTGGCCTCGTTCAGGACATTCCTTCTATTTTTTACTTTATTTTTATATAATTATGATGTATTGTGCTAAGGTTGTGTTTTGTGTCCGGCGTGGTGGATCAGGGCCCACTCTTTCTCATAGAGAAGAGGCCTGTGTCCCAGCAGTGGGAACTTTACAGGCCGATGATGATGTGTTTAGTTTAGTTTATAAAAAAAGTATTTATTGTTTCTCGCCCAGGACATCTTTCTGAGCGAGAAACAATAAATACTTTTTCATTCTTTCTTTTATTTTCTCTAATTTGAATACTGGGTGCCAAAATAACATGTTATAACAAGACCAAGAGTTAATATCTGTTTGTTTAACACTCAATACATACCTACATACCTAAAAACTCGTGATAAACAATACAAACACCACACATGATAACAAAACGACACGAAACAGGAAAATGAAACTAATTACAGCCGATAATTATGAGCTAAGTACAGCACGGCCCACAATAACGTCGGCACAGCATCCCGGCCCAAATACGTGATCTGCAATCTAATAACTTATCTTACGAAGAGGAAAACAAAGAAAAATACACATTGGTAGCAACTAAGCAACGTAAACTTGACTACCGTGTGACGGAGAAAAATCTTTTCTATTTATTTTGTAATTAATTGCACCCGCATAAGTCTCGATCCCATGGAAATATCGGAATAAAAAGTATCTTGTGTCCTTATCCAGGTCAAAACGGTGAGGAAACCGTCATGTCCTAGAACCAAAAATTCGAAGACGTGAAATCTACCAATCCGCACTGGGCCCGCGTGGTAGATTACAGCCCACTCCCTCTGGAAGAGAGGAGGCCTGTGTCCCAGCAGTAGGAATATTATAGGCTGATTATACTTGCTTGCTTGTAATCCAAGTTATGGCCTGCCCATGTGCCAAATTTGATCCAAATCCGTTTAGCTGTTTTAGCGAGGAAGCGTAACAAACAAACATACAAAAAATCAAAAGAAAAAACTCTCTTCAATGTTAGTTAAGATAAAAATATCGTAATAGCAAGGGTTGATGACGTACGAATACTTTTTTACGTACCTACTAGGTACAGAGCTATTTATAAATAAGGACCAATGTACTGAAATAAGTTGGCGAAGGGTTGAGTAGATGTAGCTATAAAGGGATCAGTTTTTTACGGAAATGTGGATAGTTCGGAAAGTATCTAGTTTGAAGGACTTCATGACTGTGTCGAACTATCCTTTAAGTCCACTTAGTAATTGAGTACTGTAGGCTTCTGTGTGAACTTCAACGATGGAGGCCGTTGAACTGAAATAGCTGACGTGATACCGAGCCATTTGCCAATGACATATTCTAAGCTTAGAAAATCATATCGAAAATATTAGTAAATCCTACTATTATTATAAACGCGAAAGTTTGTGAGGATGGATGGACGGATGTTTGTTACTCTTTCACGCAAAAACTACTGAACGGATTCTGATGATACTTTAATAATATAGCTTATATTATTATATCTGAATAATACATATGGTACTTTTTATCCCGATATTCTTACGGGATCGAGACATATGTGGGTGAAACAGCGGGGCGCAGCTAGTACGTCAATAAAAGGCTAATCTACCACCCCTCATCAAGTACCGAGTACCGTAAATTAACATGTCCCTATAACACCTGAACCTATCCAATAATTACAGATTAAATGGAAATGCGACACCAATTCCTACAGAGGCTATCACCATTAGAATTCCATTTTAACGATTGAGCCGCGGGGCCCATAAACGTATAGGAAAGGTCAGACGTCACTACAAGCCACTATGACCTAAATAAACTGCGACCATCGTCATACCAATTCAATTCAATCCAATTACGAACATACATGGGTATAAGGTGCGTGTTTATATGCATGTAAGTGTTTGGCCACAATACTGGCCGACGCAGACGGCGGCGGCGGCGCGGGGCGGCTGGGCGGGCGGGAATGCTGCGGGCGCGCGTTTTTGTCTTGGAATGCGCAGCAAAAGCGTATAAAAAAAGACGTAGGCTTTTTTAGAAAATTTATTGTGTATTGTAGTTGCATGTATAAAGTTGAAGCAACAATAAACTTTCATCACTCATTTGTTATTTGTATAACAAATGCAAGAATTTTGGCATCGTGTAAATGGTGCCTTAGTTGTAATGATAGGACTCAATTTCAATCCAATCAATTCAATAATTTAGTTTAGCCTCTTAGCAGTGGTGAAATAAACTAAAACATGTTGACCTTTAAAAACTTCAAGGACTTTCCAAAGTTTTAGTTAAATTCGGTCTGGAGGACTCGTATTATTATTAACCGTTGTGGTTAATAATAATACGAGTCCTCCAGACCGAATTTCGGTCATGGCAGCCAATGTCAACGGAGATTAGGCATCTACGCGGGAGCTGTTATAGTTCAAAAGTGTGTGCGAAGACACAGGTGCACTATAGTATCACTCTTCCCTCCTTCTAATAGTCCGATGGGATAGCAATCCGAAAAACTGGAGAGTGATCAGTCGAAGGACCAACGGCTTAACATGCTTTCCGAGTCACACCGCCGACTTACATTTTTTTAAAGAAAATATTTAAGTAATATTATACGCTAACAGTCTTGAAATAGTAATTATGTACCTACACAAGTACATAAAAAAAGTAGGAGAAAGAATCATAGGCCATCTAAAAACTCTTCCACATCGCTGTCAACAAAAAAGTGCCCAAAATTCTAGCAGCATTACCACTACGTTGTATGGCAATGCTGATTCTTTGATCAAAAATAGGCCAGCCCTCTGTCATAATTGATCCTAGGATCATTTCATAAAACTGACCAAAGTGGGAAAATTATATAACAAAACAGCAGGTCAAATACTTCAGTCACAAAACCTGTTGCTCAACTCATAATTCGCTTATTCCGCCTGAACAAAATATTTGCAACGCACTCCGCTCTCACCATAATACGCATACACCTTTAAAAGGCTTTCACGTCACCGTGAAAAATAATTAATCACAGATGAAAGGTTTTTAAACGATTCCAACCGGACGTTGATTCTGTCATTTAAGTACACAAGTAATTTAAAAATCGTTTACCAATAATATATTTACAAAACTGATTTATTACCCGTTGAGTCGCTGCAGTATTTAAAAGGCTTGCATTTATTATTGAATAGTAATTATGTCTTAATATGATGGTGCTATTGATACTTTTGGTTTTTAACCGACTTCTAAAAAAGGAGGAGGTTCTCAATTCGGATGTTTGTATTAATTTTTTTTTAATGTTTGTTCGCGCATAAGTCCGTCGCTGGCCAACCGATTTGAAAAATTCTTGGATAGGGTATACTCTCCAAATGGTCCCAAGAAATTTTTTTCGAAATCGGACAAGCGGTTTTTGAAAAATCAACAAAAATAAAAAAAATGATCACAACAAAAAAGTGAAAAATAAAAACTTTTTTACAAAAAAAAAACAACCGACTTCCATAAAAACACTACAAAGTGAAAAATAACTTTAATTTCGGAAGTCGGTGGCGAAAAACGAAATAAAAAAAAAAAACCAAAGACACCGAAATTAATG
Source organism: Apamea crenata (assembly GCA_949629185.1). Taxonomy (NCBI): domain Eukaryota; kingdom Metazoa; phylum Arthropoda; class Insecta; order Lepidoptera; family Noctuidae; genus Apamea; species Apamea crenata. The sequence continues at coordinate 7,085,968 of OX451356.1, read as the reverse complement.
TTATTTTTCACTTTGTAGTGTTTTTATGGAAGTCAGTTGTTTTTTTTTTTGTAAAAAAGTTTTTTATACCTGTTTAAAATGATTATTTTTATTTCATTACATACTGCTTGTCGGACACTATCTATGTTAAGACAGTGGTCAAGACTGAAAGCAGGTATGTTCTACTTATGTCGATTTAGACAGCTTTGAGGTTTTACTCAAACAATGATTGAGTACAGGGTAGGAAGTCCAATGAGCTCGTCCTTTAAAAAAACTTTAAGAACTAACTTCTCATCTCATTTTGATTGAATATCAGGCTTTGATATGGACATAGAAATCAGCGCATTTATTTATTATCACCCATTAGAAAGTCATACAGAAATTACACCAAGCAAAAAAATACTTCATGTTCTGCTTTCCGTCCATCCTGTGCGCGGTGGACATCGAACGGGCGGATAAGTAGATACACAGTTATATATATACGAGTATATATACAATATAAATAATAAATAAAATTTATTTTCTCACCACAATATTTAAAAGTTAACAAGTACTGCTTAGTAATAAGCTATTAATACACGTTACAATATTGTGGGAAACTGGTACCTAAGCTAGGCCGAAACCTGTGTTTCAGGACACCAGGTCTCCACCCCGAGGAACAATGTCTGGGCGTACTAAAGCGTTACACCTTAATTATATTATGCGGCGAGTGCAGCGATGTGGTAAGTAGTGCGATTGTGTACGAGAGTGAGTTTGTGATTATGTACGATATATAATCACACTCTTTATATATGTATATTAAAGTATATGACTAATAGTAATGACTAATAAAGTGACCAATGACAAACTGTACCTCAACAAAACCATCACACCATCTAGGACTGCTCTATTTTCGTCATAATCACACTTACATCGACAACACACACACACACACACACACACTTCACACACACACACACACACACACACTCACACACACACTTCACACTTTGATCGTCTTATTTTCGTCATACTTATATCATACACCAATTCAATAGAACCTAATTCACAAAGGTACATGAATAACGCCGCGTAATGATAATAGGAAACAGTGGGTTCAGCTACTCTAGTTCTTCAATAACAAAGTCTGGAGGTGAAATACACAGGGGTCAACAAACGACGACCTAAATACTCCGGCTATAATCCAATTATTACTATGTGAACGTGGCACGTACTTAGGTATAGGAATAGAACAAGAAAACTGTATAGAAGAGACACTTTTGTAGCTTGCCATAATCAAATATTATATGCATACATATAAATAATATATAAACGCGCTCCTACCACTCATAGTGCCTATTATGGTCCTACCATAATCTTTTGCAGGGCAGTTTTAATCGTAATAATTGTAGCCAATAAGCCTGATATTGTGGTGATAGATCGACGAGAGCGCCATGCAATGATTGGTGATATCGCTGTCCCTCATGACGAGAATCTCGTGAAAGCTGAGATAGATAAAAAAATTAAGTATCTTGACTTAGCACACCAGCTCGTCGAAATGCGGGACGTGGACTCTGCAATCATTGGTACAACTTGGGGCCCGTTTGTGCATGCTAAAATGGCATAATACTTTGGCGTGACACCTCATTCATTCTTTGACTTTCAGATAAACCGTTGTGTCTACACGCATGAAATTTTGCACAAGATTTCCTTATTTTGAGAAAGTGAGCACTAAGGAATGATGAAGATTCACCCCCTAAAGGGGTTAAATAGGGGATGAAAGTTTGTATGGAAGTTCGTAATTTTTGCCGAAAGAAAATCCCATCGGGCACACAGCTTGTGTAGTTATAAGAATGTATGGCAAGCAGGTCCCCTGACTGTGTCGGTTAATTCTACGGGGCCGAAAGTGCAGGCAGTTAGGTACAATTTGTTCGGAGTGCGGGTGTCACTTCTATGCAGGTTTATTCTGTGACATAGGTTTCTTTCGTGCTAAGAAAGAACGAAGACGCCATTTTTCTTTTTAATGTATTCGAAGATTGAGATTCTAATAAAGGGTGTGAGCTGTTTGAGTTGAAAGTTATATGAAGGTGTTGAAATGTATGCATTTTTTTTCCAGTTTGTGTAAAGTGCCTGCTTGGATTTGAACCCACGACCTACAACTGGGGTCGACTGGGGCTGGAGCTCTGTCTCGTATAGGGTCTTAGCATTATGCTGAGCGATGGCCGTTTTGCGTGAATGTGACGCATATTTACCCCCCACTTTTTTTTTTCGTGTGTTTTTGTTTTTTTTTATGCGTCGTGTTTGCCGCAAATAAATGTATTTTCTTTCTTTCTTTCTAACTCGTAAATGGCGGCTGTTACCACTGGACCACTACTGCTCTCTGCCCCCAAAACGGTAAAGGAAAACATCGTGAGGAAACCGGCATGTCCAAGAACTAAAACAAACCGGCCAAGTGCGAGTCGGACTCGCGCACCGAGGGTTCCGTACAATTTAAAATTATTAAAAATATTTTTATTATATGATGTAACTAAAAATTTACGGTTTTCGCAATTTTTCTTTTATCTCTGCTATAATAATAATAACTCTTTATTTCAGATTACAGGATCCATAATGTGTTAGTATTGCCTTAACCTATTGTTAGTGAAAAATGAATTAAAACAAAAGTAACAGACACACATAAGACGTTGCTTCGTACCAAATTTTAAGATTCTGAGTTCACGGGTAGTACCCTGTAGGTTTTGATTCCCTTGCGAGTGTCGAAAATTTGCGGTTGTGGCATAAACGGCTGTATCTTTTGATTGCGTTGGCTTAGAAGTTTGATTTTCTCACAGCTCCAAGGGTCAGTAGACCTGAGTATTTGATATAAATTCCAGCTAGATGCGTCCACGGACGGACAACAAAGATCCTATAAGGGTTCCGTTTTTTCCTTTCGAGGTACAGAACCCTAAAAATCGCAGACATATGACGTCCACAAACTCGTACTGGGCCCGCGTGGTGGATTACGGTTCACTGCCTCTCACAGAGAGGAGGCCTGTGTCCCTGTAGTGGGGACAATATAAGCTGATTATGCTTTGCTATGACCGTTTGTGATATTGTACTTTTCAATCAAAGTTAAGCAATCTTCTAAAAGGGATACATTCTTCGAAGGATTACTGCTTCAACATCATAATACTGGTACAATTTATAAATCTGACAGTCTAGATAGCCGATGAATTGTATAATAGTGTAATAAACGTAACTCCATTTTGGTAACCAACAAGTAAATAGATTCAATCCATTGAAAACTTGATGAATGGTATGTATCTGTTTAATAAATTATGGATTACGCTTGAGAACCAAGTCAATTTATCTGATTCTAAAGTCTTACATAATTATTGAAAAGTTCGTAAATAAGCCAACGCGTACTTACACTATATTTACCATGGACGTTCCTGTATTAATATCCTTCAGTAGGTATTCCAAGAAGTAAAACCTCGCGTCTTAAACAAAAAGATTGATTGTGCGATACTCAATTGTTCGCATAACCGGAAGACGACCTCTGTCGACGCGACCACGCGTTCGAGTTCGCCGAATAAATGGAACGCGACGATCGCATACCCGCGCGACGATCGTTGGTTAGGACGATGGTCTTAAGCATCGGAAAATAGAAAGAGAAAACAGAATTTTCCATCATATTTCCAGAGTCCACTAAATAAAAATATATGTAATAAAAATATTTCTCCGTTGATGTAATATTCGATATACGAAAACTATTAGACCGAAGGGTTATATGACCTATATAAAGGTGGAAGACAGTTATTCCCAGACCCGTAATAACGTATATGTGACATGTCCTCGTAATACAAGTTTTATATTTTATATTCACTTACTAAAATAGTTTGATTGTATATAACCTTCATTTTTATTCCTCAAAAAAGAAAAATGTAGTATAAAGGCAGACGAAAGAGTGATGACTATACATTTCAGAAGAAAGAGTAACATAATCAGCTTGTATCGTTCCCACTGTTGGGACACAGCCATCTTCTCTGTGAGAGGGAGTGGGCCGTAATCCACCACGCGAGCCCAGTGCGGGTTGGTGGATGTCACACGTCTTTGAATTTTTGGTTCTAGGACATGCCGGTTTCCTCACGATGTTATCCTTTACCGTTTTGAGAGCAGTGGTGATTAAATTAATCTCGATCGCAATCTCGTGTCGTGGGTTCGACCCCAAGCAGGAGCCTGAGTTCGAACTTACGAACTAGAACTCATAAGTCGGAGCTATTACCACTGGACCACCACCAATCCAAGAATGACGGCGAGCAGATCATATCGTCGAAAATCGAAAAATGGAGCATCGCCAACAGCCAATGGCAGCCCAATCCTCCGCCTCACTCTTCCAGCCATAAACAATAAATGAATAAAGGTTAAGATAAAAAGCATCAACATGGGAAAAATAAACAAGTCTTCCATTTCGACGGCTAATACTTAGAAGGAAAAGAAAACAATAATGATCCATGAAAAAATGGACGAAGACACCATTAAACTGACTTTTGCAAGACTTATAAGATAATAATATAATAATAATAATGATATATATATATATATTTTTTATATAAGGCATGGAAATTAGTACAGTGTTAGTAGAAGATGCATCACATATGACAGAAAACATAACGCAACTAATAAATATAGATCGAACGTCAGTCGCTACGTCACACTGGAAACTCACCATTTTGTAAAACAATAATATTGAACCTTCGTGTCGTCACTCATGCCCTTGTCCACACGACCTGCCCTAGCCCTAGACAATTTATTGATTAACATTGAGGGAAAAGTCAATCGAACGTATACTTAGAACTGTACGATGTGGTAAGTTTTTGTCATATACTTTTATATAGGTAATTCATATGGTGTACATAGTGAAGAGTATACTATTCTATACCAATCCCAAACATCATTTATAAACGCTGGATTGGAAGAATCTCAGTCAAGAATATCTTGCATTGTAATAACAGTTTGTATAATATTGTATGTCAGAGTTGCGGACATCGATGCGCAAACTGAAACCATGAATTCAGCACATGATTTTAGACCCCTAGGCGTAGAAAATTTCGTCGATTATTAAAAAAATCTACTGTTTCATAGAAAAGTGCAATACCCACGCGGTCAAAATGTATGGCAGTACTAATTAAATATATAAATAGAGAAATACGGAATCAATGGTAACAGGCTGTGCGTCCATGTCTCTGTCATCCTGCATACATCCAGGGTAGCGGGATCGTCCGAAAGGGTTACCGCTGCCCTGGAACAGAAAGGGCTAAGGAAGAACACGGGTGGGTTTTAGTCAGTAAGAGTCTGACACTCCCTTCCGCTCCACCCAGAGTAGGGGGGGGGGGGGGGCATTTGATGATATCCCATCCGCAAAAAAAAAAATCCTGAATACATGTCTTTGTTTTATAGTTTATGTAATGGCTTACAATTATTCAAGCTTCTACATTAAACCTTAATGATCAGAACTAACCTTCGAACTTAAACTAAGACGTAGTAAATAAAAAAAAATCCTTGACACGGAGCAGTGGCATTCGATATACACTTACTATTTCATTAGCTTGCCCCGTTGCTCTCGTGGTCGTAAGCGCTACTGCTGAGCGATGGGTTTTGGGTTTGATTCCCAGGTTGGGCAAAGTGTTATTGAGTTTTTCCACTAGGAATTTCTCAGTCCGAAGGTTGGAACTTGGCGGCGTGATACCCCCCGTACCTCAGAAAGCACGTTAAGCCGTTGGTCTGCCTGAGGTCTCTCCGATCCTATAGGATTGCCGTCCTATCGGAGTATGAGAGTGAGGGAAGAGTGAGTGCACCTGTATGTGCACACACACATGTGCACCATACTATCTCCCGCGTAGATGGCTCAGTCTCCGTTGAGATTGGCTGCCACGGCCGAAATTAGGTCTGTTGGATTATTGTTATTATTTCTCTGCTTACCCAGTAACTCTGCTCGCTCTGTTGTTATTACATCAACCAACTCGCCTCCATTCACTACATAAAGTTTTAGAATACTAGATTTAATTTTAATTTGTTAAAATGCGCTACAAAATTAATGACTTTATTCGGATTATAAATTTAAATCGAATAGAGATCTTTATCTTAGTAAATGAATGCTGATTTGCAAAGTACGTTGGCTTTAGTGTAAATTATTTGATTAAAGCGGTAAAATGTACAAATCAAGGCAATATTTCAACGTTAAACGGTTGGCTCGTTTGCATAAATAATTTATTATATTCTACACCTCAGTTTGATTTGTTTGTATTGATGGTCTCGAGGAAAGGTGTTATATGTTAAATCTACGAATTATTTCTAGTTTATCAACCGTCAATATTTGAACATATTAAGTTAATCTTTTATGTAGAATCTCCTGCTACAAAACACGTTACTTTAAAGTTAAAAGAGCTGTCCAAGTCTTGTATTACACAAAAGTCAGACAATTCGGTTACACTGCAATAGCTGCTCTATATATCTCCAAGTCTACCACGCTTGCAAGGACGCGTCCGCTTAAAATATTCAAACTAAGATCGATATGAGTAGGTACGACTATGCGCCTGCTTGAGACCCGAGGTCGAACTACACTAATCAAAACGTAATTTTGATCTAATATTGTATGCAAGCCAATATTAGGTGACGCAAATGTTAAAGGTGATGTTAAAGAATTTGATCCTTTCAAAATGCAAGTGTTTGAGTGACATTGTGTGTTGGATGTGTGTGAATGTTTCGCGAATGTGTGCCTTATAGCCTTGCATTTTAAAAGGTCAGTAGGTATTGATTTCTGATGAACGGGAACCAATCATGCTTGAGAAGTCAAGGGTCAGATAAATCATAGCAGGGATGATTTGGAAGAGAAAAAAGTTGCGCGTGCGCCTTGAGCACTTATTGTGACTTCATAACATAACGATAAGTGTATAACTTATCGGAACACAAGATCTGGCTGGAATAATTCCTGATTACTTATATTTCCTTACTCCATTTATAAACAGACAATGCACATAGGTACTCCTCAAAATAGCTTTACAATAGAATTCTAAAATATCATAAAACTGAACCGTCAAATTATCACTACACGTCGTAGTTATGTATCAACCTTTCACGTTCCCACACCCCCACAAAAGGTCGAGGAGTCGTTACTCTCCTCCCACATGGAACCCTCAGAAGCTGCTGGTGCTCCGTGACATTGCGATGACCTTGTCCTTTACCCTGAAGTACTGATTTCAAGAAACCAACGAGTGGGAGTTTTCAAGGAAAAGCTTTCACTCGTGGGGAGAAATCGATAGCTAATATAATATCTAGAAATTGTTTAAACTTGCATGTTTATAAGATTCTTGAAAGTGTTTTCAATGTTATGTGAAATTTCAAACCATTTACCTTCTATCAGAAGGTTTTTCTAGTGCAACGGCGGACATAGGTTTTGACCAAATTAGAGGTGGTTTTGATTCACTGGGCAAATGAACTGCTTTAATCCAAAGTACTTGGATTAAAGCAGTTCATTACATCATCATTGGTCAAAGCAGCAGGGCAGTGGTCGCCAAATTCCAGAGATATTGTGACTAAATTATTATTCATACCTATATACGAGTAATTCCAATTCCTTTTATATCTCTTTATACATACATATACATATTAGACAAAATAAACTTCACATGCCATACCACACGCTAAATAGAATATAATACCGGATAATGTAACATGAGAAATCATCGATTGTAATTACTCTATTTAAATGTGAATAAATAAATAATATGAATATGAGTGGTGGCACGGTGGTATTGGCACAATCCAGGCAGCCACATTACTTTGTGTACGAGTATATAATTTAATCGCCACTTTTCTCAAAACGGTGAAGGAAAACATCGTGAGGGAAGCGGTATGTCGTAGAACCATAAAATTCGACGATATGTAACATCTACAAACCTGCACTGGGCCCGCGTGGTAGATTAGGGCCCACTCCCTCTCACAGAAAGGAGGCCTGTGTCCCAACAGTGGGAAAGTTATAGGTTTATTATCCTACTTGCCTACGTGCCAAAATAAAATTAGGCATGATAATTTTTCTAACAAACCCTCACAAATCTCGTAGCAGAACCGGATTAATTTAGTAAGTCAGTTTCTTCAGAATGAAATGCTGTTAAGCCGAAAGTTAACTCTAGCATATAAGGTCAACGGATTCTGATGATCAAAAAATTTAGGTACCTATAAGAGATTAAGCTACCATTAAGACTTATCAAATCCCATCATCATCTGCCTAGCCTTTACTCAACTATGTTGGGGTCGGCTTCCAGTCTAACCGGATGCAACCATATACCAATATTTTACATGAAGCGACTGCCTATCTGACCTCCACAACCTAGTTACTGGATAACACTATAGACGATATCCCCTGGTAAGACTGGTTGCCAGACTTTCGGGCTTCCAACAACCCGTAACGACTGCCAAAGATCCACGAATGACAGCCTGGACCAACGGCTTGACGTGCTTTCCGACGCACGGAGGGGTCTTGATAAGTAAACGGTAAACGGACCAACCGCGGCAAGCGTAGCTTAACCTGATCGATTGACCATTGCAGCTGTTATTACTTAACCACAAGCCCCTCTAAGACTTGTCAGATCCATCAGGGACAAGTATCTGTAGAAGTTGGTGTAGGTATCAGCTTCTCTCGACTAACAAATAATTAACTACTTAGCAAGACCGAGTTAGGAAGCAAGTTCTCCGCTTTACTTGCTACATAACATTCCAGATTGACTACTGGAACTGGAAATACAAAAGTAAAGTGTAGTTCCTCATTGATCTTGTTTTCACAATCCTGGAAAGTAGAAGTTCTGGGTTCGATCTTCGGATGAATGTTGGTTATGGATTCTATACTATCCCGATAGAGGCAGAGGAATGGATTATTTATTGGCTTTTGGTATTAGGATTTTTTTTGTATCAGCTCCGGGCTGATACAAAAAAAAGTCTGCATTTGTGCCCGCCATAAATAAATGGTGGCAAGGACGCGCAAACTGCAACCATGAATACAGCACATGATTCCTAGAAGACATAAAGACTGGCGTAGAAATTTATCAATTAAAATCGGCGCCAGAGGCAAAATTATAGGATTTTTTTAATTGCGAATTGTGCCATCTCTTAATCTCGATCTCGCCTGGCGGAAAGCGGTGGATGAGGTCTATGATGGAACGAGCAAGCCCAGAAGATGTATATTTTGAAGGCATCTTCTGCTGCAGCATCAGCTGTCGGGATATACGTAGAAGGAAACGCAGACGCTGGCAGAGAGAAGCAATATCGAGAACCGGTCCTGTCCTCCTTATGATGATTATTAGGCCTCTTTGGCCCAGTGATCGCAAGCACAACTGCGGAGCGTGATGTCCTGGGTTTGATGCCGAGGTCAGTCAAAATGTTATTGGGTTTTTTGATAACGAATTTTCTCAGTAGCAGCTCGGAATCTGGTTTTGTGACTGGTTGACGGTAGTAGTCTCGCCTTCTTTTAGATGGGTCTTAAAGAAAAAAATAGAAATAGAAAAAAATTAAGCAGTGCGCCAACTGGAACCGTTTCTACGCTAGGGGATGTAGAATCATATGCTGAATTTATACATACAAATGTTACAGCTTGCGCATTGGTTATTTTTTTTCTCCTTTTTTATTACACCTCAGCCCAACCCTTCGATGAATACTACTATCCTACTCGTACTAATATTATAAACGTGAAAGTTTGTTAGGATGGATGGATATTTGTTACTCTTTCGCGCAAAAACTACTAAACGGATTTGGATGAAATTTAACACACATATAGTTTATAACCAGTATTAGCACATAGGATATTATTCATCCCGATTTTCCCACGGAATCGAAACTAATGCGGATGAAACCGCGGGGCGCTGCTAGTACAGAATACAAGCGTTATGTTGTCTGATCATTATTATAGACCAAGAATTTTTTAAATTATCTTTTGTTTCTTTGCTTTAAATTGTTTATTCCAGTATATACGTTTCTAAGCTTACCTATGCTAAAAGCACTTGGAACTGCTGAAAACCTCATGTAACAGTAATGTCTCCTACTTTAGTCTGGCGTTTTGTTGGCATTGGGCCAAAAGTTCCTATGTTTAAAGAAACTATGTATACTATTTGTGATAGCAATACCTACATTATATTTATTCCTACTTTCATTAACACTAAGGATAGGCAGCATCCTCTTCATTTATTAACAGCTGAAAGAAAAGAAAGAAACAAAATACATTTATTTGCGGTAAACATGACGCATAAAAAAGAACACAAACACAAAAAAAAATAACAAGTTTGGGGTAAACAATGCAGTTGCTGTAATAATCAATGCTTTTGCCAAATTTGCTGATTTGTGAACAAGGCTACGCTAGCTTTGGTTATCACTAGAATTCAACGTCCTGTAGGGTAAATGCGTAACATACAGTAAGTAACATGGCTCTCATTTTGACAGTCCAACAACATTCATTGCGTTATTTACATTGTCGAGTAGACAATTTTTTCAAACTTAAGAAGCAATGGATTCGCAGTATCCTTCAAAATGATTCAGATAGTGATTGATAGTGTGTTACGGAATTAGGGTGATGTTATGATGTCTTAACTTTTTGTAACCTTTTTCTAGTGTATCATTACGTTATTATTTTTCAGGGACAATCCCCATATTTATCCATGAGCCGTAAGTACTTCTTAAGGAAAACACACACCATCTATTTTTACCGGAATACCACAAGGCTCAACTTGAAACAAGAAATAAACAACAACTGAACCTAACTCCTATAACACGTCATTTACATTATAAATACGGACGAATAGTTTGCCAAATGATTCGGCGAAATATTTGCGAACAAATACGACGTGTTTGGATATTCAAATGATTCGCGCCGAAAGCGACATGATAGTAAACATTGATAAAAACAAATGAAAAATAGAAAAATGTAGATATTTTCGGTTAAGGCTCGGTAATAATATGAGCAGAACATTAAGTGAGTATAAGGTAAGCCTCCAGTGTTGCAGTAGGGACGTAGGCTGGCGCCTCGCCTCCAGAATTAATAACTTTCTCGGCCCCCACAGACGCTCAACCCCTCACTCCGGCCTCACCCCATGGCCGTACTACCGGCACCTATCTCGATTAATAAAATATCCCTTACATCACAGTTTCCCATACTAAATGCTCTTTTAACACTGGTTTAAAAGAAAAAACGTATCTATTTAAGAAATAGATAGATATATATTTATCTATCTATTGTCCTATCTCAGGTATGCTGGAAGAGATTTCTTATGAAATAAGCATCACCTTTGTACCTATTTTTTCGTTCTGTTTTTTTTCATGTCTGTTTATATAGAGATGTGTGTGTACATAAATGGTAAAATAAATATATAGGTACTTAGTGTATTTTTTTGGTTCTTACTTATTTTATTACGGACAGAAACTTTCAGTAAACCAATCCATATTTATATTTTGCAAGGTTAAATAATACCTTTACAGAAAATTATAAGAAAAAATACTTCACAAAGAAATATTTCAGTATTCTTTTTTCTTACTTACTTTATGGTAAGCATTGGTTAAAAAAAACATTCACACAGTCGAAACATACGTTACTGTACAGAAAGAACTTTGAAATAGCCTTACATAAAACACACACCATTCGAAAAAAAGACATAGGTACCCATTCATTCACTCAGACATTCACTGTAACAAACCTAACATTATAATCCCGCTAATAATCCTATAATAAAATAAATCTCTCATCGCACATCCATAGTAGGGGCGAGCATCTTGCATCCTTCTCTAACGGCCGGAAAGCCTTCGGAAGTTTCAGGAGAGTTCGGTTTGCCTCTTTGACTCTGTTTGGGAGTGTAATGATTTGGCGCGCGTGTAATTTGCTGAAAAAATGTCCTCCCGTCTTTCAGGCAAGACTTGTTACATCATGTTCATGATACCCCATGTTCTGATTATTGCTATTATTTCTATTATTACCAGTTTCTTATGTTATTATGGTATTATTTACGTAATGTTAGGGTTGGTATTAGAGCTGTTTATTATTATGTTTTGTGTACTGTGTTTTGGTTGTGAAATGTTGAGATTTTTGAAGAGAAAAAAATTGCTGGAGTATGGAATAGTTTTTGATGATAAAATTGCGCGAGTATGAAATTATCCAATCACAACAAAAAATTAAGAGTGATCTGATACACAAACCAAGCGAAAACAAAGGATAAAAAACACCATTCTGACTTGGAATGCCATGCAGAAAATAATATCATTATTTATTTTTATTTGATCATCTGTGTAGGGGCTGAGGATAAGGTACAACTACGGCATAAGGATAATGCCGTCCTAAACCGTGCCTAAAGCGGTAGTGCGAAATTTCTGTTAGAAAATGTTTTCCCATACAACTTGTCTTTGTTTGCAAAAATAGGTCAACGGGTTGTAGATATTAAATTATTATAGCATTCTTCTAACAAATTACATTGTTTTATACCCTTTAGAAATAATATAACCAGTCCAAACAATTACAAACAAAACAAAACCCAATACATTCAAGATTCACTTTATAACATCGCATCGGTGGAAAAACTTTGTTACATCGCGAAGTAACAGAGGCCCGCCCTGCGACAGTCCCTCACCCTAATAAATCTACCCTGAAGGTTTGCCGCGCGTCCGATATTTGGAAACGCCGGATCAATGCTTTCTACATAGTTATTTTAGGGTAAGTACCGTTATCCGCGTCCTAATGCAAGATTTGGGGTAAACTAAACAATTGCTCTTCGGGGGTAGTAAAAGACTGTATGTGTGGGGACTTTAATTGATAAAGTTCTGTTTTGGATCACAGAATTTGTCACTATGTGAAGCTAGAATCAAATGGCATTTTAGTTTAAAAAAAATACACGTTTATAGCACTGTGTGACCTAAACACGCATTTAATTCATTTATACCACTGTGTGACCTAAACACGCATTTAATTCATTTATACCATTGTGTGACCTACACACGCATTTAATTCACGGTTTTCTGTATAAAAAAGGTCTACCTTTCTTATACAGGAAAGCGTGACTTAAGTGCAGTTTTAGGTTACACGAGCTATAAAATAGTATACGATACGTGTGACTGAAGTATCCTATTAATTCACGGCGCCATGCAATAATGGACTACTTGAGTCTAATGTAGTCTGCGTAATGTACTATTTCGGATTCAGATTTATAAGACATATTTTTAACTACCAATAAATTCATCATCATCTGCCCAGTCTTTTCCCAACTATGATGGGGTCAGCTTCCAGTCTAACCGGATGTAGCTGAGTACCAATATTTTACATGGAGCGACTGTATATCTGACCTCCACAACCCAGTTATTGGGTAATACGGAACCCCTGGGTAAGACTGGTTGTCAGACTTTCAGGCTTCTGACGACTCGTAATGACTGTCAAAGATCCACGACAGCCGGGACCAATGGCTTAACGTGCTTTCCGAACCAAACTACAAAAAAATAATAGTAAAATATAAATACTTACTAATTAAAAAGAAAAGTAAAAAAAAAAAGTAAGTAAGTAATACTTACTTTTTTTTTTTTGAGGATGGGAAATCATCAAATGACCCCTCCCGCTCTGGGTGGAGCGGAAGGGAGTGTCAGACTCTTACTGACTAAAACCCACCCGTGTTCCTTCCTTAGCCCTTTCTGTTCCAGGGCAGCGGTAACCCTTTCGGACGATCCCGCCGCCCTGGCAGTTTACTTACTTACTTTATTATTATTATTTAAATAATAATAATTAAGCTCAAGGACAATACGACTAAAAATTAACGAGCCTGAGAAAAATCTACCTCGGCCTATTCTCACCAACAACTAAGAAATAATTGTTTTAAAACCACTTCCCACGACAAAAACCTTTGGCCAAAGAGTAAAGCAAGACAAAGAAAAGAGTATACAAAATACGACCTGTAGTTTCCTGTTTAGAGACTGCCAACTCAATCATTTATTCCTTTAGAAAAAGTCTGTCAAATTATAACTGACCGTTTTTTGACAGGTTTTTTTTTCAGAAATGTTAAATTAACATAGGGTGTCAATTTGCTTAACAACAAATATCTCTGACTGTACGTACATTCGTTTCCACCTGTAGGTTTCACAAACATAAATGTCAGAACTGCCTAATGATGAAAGAAAAAAAAAAATCATGTTAAAAATGTTAGAAATCATCAGAGCTTTGTACCAAACATTGATTTCATTGGACTTTATTCAGCACTCCTCTGGGTGTGCGAATCTCGTAGCGTTCGTAGCGACTGTTGCGGCGTAGCAGACTACATTGTAGCACTGTCGAATATGGCAACCTCTACGCGGTACTAGGAAAAGATTTGCACCTGTGATACCTGCGCTTTGTGTAGCTTTTGATGGAGTGGAAAGTTGTTTGTTATTTTAAAGCTTTGTTGTTTCAAAGCAAACCTTACATGTTGCCTGAAATCTAAACTAAAATTATAAATAGTTGTTTATAAGAGGTAATCTATGGAAGTACTGGTTCGATTATAAATATAGTTCAGTGATAGAATGCTACATTATTGCCAAGTACCATATCACATGATCTGACCAAAATTATGTCTGGACTTTAATCTACGGGTTGATTTTTCAATCATCGGGTAACTTCCATCATTAGGAATCATTTTGAAATGTTGACAGTTATTTCATACAAAAACTGTCAAACATCTATATTATCGTCCTCGAATAAAAGTTATGGCGACGGAAAAATCAGCCCTAAAGATATCTATTATTATTATCTATTATCTTATTATTATTTAGTTGTAATTGTGCGTTTTGTTTGTGCAGAATAAAATATTTTTCTTTTCTTCTTTTCTTTATCTATAAAAAATGCTAACAAGACAATATTCTTCCAAAGCGTGGATTTTCGACACAGTTTTCTGAAAAGAACTCACCATAAAGGTCAAGCTAATCAGGGAACCCGTGTTCAAAAAGCTGCTAAAAATAGGCTTCACTGACGGAAAAATTCCACTTACCCTTTACTCAATATTTGTATGAAAAATCAGAGTATTTATGAACACATGCTTACATAATGTAACACGATAACGTAACTGGCTTCTGTAAGCTCAGCGCGGGCCTCGAATTCTCTGGTATCTAGCATCGAGATTGATATTAATATATAATAACTAGTTCGGTTTGGGAGTTACTACTCGCGTTGAGGAGCTACTATAGTTAACTATGTGATGGTATGTTAGTGTTTCAATTTAAGGTGGTTTGGTAAACCTGATTTAAATTACAAATTCTTCCCAGGGAAAGTACTAGGAAGTGGTGAAGGGCGGGCGTTTTGGGAGACTGTGTTATGTAACTTTGACGTTCGAAAATTGCTGATTCCCAGCCTATTTTTAACTATAAGACTTTTGAATTTGAAATTTGTAACATAATTTACATAATCACAGTTATCTTCATTCATTCCTCCAGGTCAGAACAAGCATTCCGTTACTGATAGGCGTTGATCTGGTTATTCCTCACGACACCAGGCCACGATTTAACCACCATCAATACACAGCCCCAACTTTAACATAAGACTACGACGATAGAGAAGTCAGCAGAGGACGGGGCCCGATAGGGCCGAAGCCTGCCAGGGCAGCGGGATCGTCCGAAAGGGTTACCGCTGCCCTGGAACAGAAAGGGCTAAGGAAGGAACACGGGTGGGTTTTAGTCAGTAAGAGTCTGACACTCCCTTCCGCTCCACCCAGAGCGGGAGGGGTAATTTGATGATTTCCCATCCTCAAAAAAAAAAAAAAGACTACGACCATTCAGTGACATCCAAGGGTTGTGAATATCGTCCACATTGATTGATATCATTTTCCTCTATAAGCACTTTACTTTTAATACAAAATAACTATAGATTTTATTGTTTTTTTGTTAATATATATTTTATTATGACAGTTCTGACAAAGATGTTTAAAACGTGGCCTGGTGTCGTGAGGAATAATCAGATCAGCGCCTAACGGTAACGGAATGCTTGTTCTTACCTGGAGGAATGAATGAAGATAACTGTGAGTATGTACATTATGTTACAAATTAGAGGTTTACATTTCCTGGTAAAAATATAACAAACCTGTAATCTGCGAAGGGTTAGGCAGAGGTTCACCTATAGTACAGTCACGAGCAAAAGTATGTATACATTCGGCTTTATTCAAAAGCAATTTACTCCTTTATTTTTTAATGAGATTTTATGTTGTTACGAACATAGCATTTTCGAACCCATAAGTTTATCTAATGCGTCGTATTTCAACTTTGCATTCGTTATTTCACGAAAAAATCGCAATTGAAAGTTGTCAAGTTTTGACATATTGGTGCTCGTGACTGTACCCACATTTAGCCAGTTATGTTCAAGTGCCATGATGTACCAGAGGATGAGTCTATTGCTATCAACCGGGCACAAATCACGAAGTCGGGAAAACTAAGTCACTTGATAAATGTGGAACTGCGTTTGATTAATAGGAACATATTCAACCAAATTTTTGATACACCTATCAACAAAACATCATCGCTTTCTAAACCAGAATGCGCTCAAGCAATTTCGCAAAATACAAGAACAAATAAAACAATGAAATGTCTGTTTTTAAAATCTTAAAGGGAAAACTAAGAAACAAAGGGCTCTTAGCTAGTGACGTGTAATCAAGCCTCTTTTGAACAATGTACTCGTTCTTTTTAATTTCACCGCGGAACAACCAAGGAGGTTTTTAAGAATTTTCCATACTGCTTTGTGTATGTATCCTTTATTATTATTTTTTTCTAAAGGCCCGAACACACGTACCGCGACCACACTACATCGCAGCGACAAAATGTGGGCAAGCAGTGGTTACGTGTGAACAGTGTTGCTGCAGCTTCTTGCAGTTGCGTTGTAGTAACTACAAAATTTCGATGTGGTTGCGTTGTCGCTAATAGTTGTGTCTGCCGACAGATCGACTCCGGCTGTGACAGTGTCGTTGCATCGATGCAACGTGGCTGCGACGTCGCCTTGATGTGGTCGGTATCGCCCACACGGTTGATTTTGACGGCCAAATGTGGTCCGTGTGAATAGACTATGCATTTTGATACAAATTAGCGCCCATCCACATGTTGTCGTTGTGGAGTGGTTGTGTTACGTGTGATCGGGCCCTTTATAATTAGGGTTCCGTAGCCAAATGGCTAAAACGGAACCCTTATGTATTCGTCATGTCTGTCTGTCTGTCTAGCCGTGCGTATGTCACAGCCACTTTTTTCCGAATCTATAAGAACTATACTGTTGAAACTTGGTAAGTAGATGTATTCTGTGAACCGCATTAAAATGTTCACACAAAAATAGAAAAAAAACAATAAATTTTGAGGGTTCCCCATACTTAGAACTGAAACTCGAAAAATTTTTTTTCTTCAAACCCATACGTGTGGGGTATCTATGGATAGGTCTTTAAAAATGATATCGAGGTTTCTAATATAATAATAATTTTTTTTTCTTAACTGAATAGTTTGCGCGAGAGACACTTCCAAAGTGGTAAAATGTTTCCCCCCCCCCCCCCCCCTGTAACTTCTAAAATAAGGGAATGATAGAACTAAAAAAAATATATGATGTACATTACCATGTAAACTTCCACCGAAAATTGGTTTGAACGAGATCTAGTAGGTAGTTTTTTTTAATACGTCATAAATTGTAATTGTACGGAACCCTCGGTGCGTGAGTCCGACTCGCACTTGGCCGGCTTGTTTTTCTCTTGTTGCTAGCTTGTAAATGGGTTGTGTTCAGTTTTAATGTGGAAAACTGGAAGTACGAAGAGGAATGTAAAGGCGTTGTCAGGATATTGTGAAAGTCGATAAGAGGACTAGTTGGTGATGCGATCGGAGAAGACGTACAGGTTGATGGTGCATAATGAGATATTTTATTATTGCTCTGTGTTTCTGTTAGTTGTTAATATTTCAGAAAATACAGAATACATTTTTAACCAGTGCATGTAAACTGTAACCATGAATTCAGCATATGATTCTAGACCCCTAGTGTAGAAATATTACGTCGGTTATCAAGAAGATAATCTGATGTTTCATAGAAAAGTACAATATTTACTTTCGCGGTATATCCTATCCTACTTCCTACTAATGTTATAAACGTGAAAGTTTGTATTGATGGATGGATGTTTGTTACTCTTTCACGCAAAAACTACTGAACGGATTTGCATGAAATTTGGCACACATATAGTTTATCAAGGCGAAGCTAAAAAAAAAATAATAATAATAATACCCCACCGCCGTATCTCTACGTTGACGTCGTGGTGGGGCTTGCGCGCTCCGAACTCTAGGCCTGTGCTGGAAGAGTTTACTTTGCCGAAACAGGTCTAGGGTGAGGAGCCAGATCAAGAGAGATACAGAAACCCGCAGGGCAGCATGTGGCGAGCTGTTGGGCAGTAGCGACCCCACGCACCCTATCTCCCGGGAGAAATCTTGTTCCTGACCTCTGGCTTGCCTTTATTGGCTGGCTGGAGTGAACACTGACGAGGAACAGAGCTCCCACCTCATTCTTGCCTTTACTGGCCGGCTTGAGTGGAGAGTTGCAAGAGCAAACGTGCTCGGGGGAAGGAAGTATTCCAGTAAGTGCTCGTAGGGATCTTGACCATCTTCCGGGCTCTGGAATTGTTCTGAAAGCTGTGGAATACCTCTCCATTCCTCATAAGCACCTCAGGACATGTTGCCCCCTTGTTGCTACGTCACTATGTGCTAGCGACAGTTTCCGGGGACCCATTATTGAGTGTGCAAGTCACCCCCTGCCATTTTATCCGTGTAAATATGAAACATTGATCAGGCAGGGGCCATAGTTCTTCCATAGTTATTGGTAACCAGTCCACTTTAGCCACCCAAACCCATAGTTCAAATTTGTATTTATCCATATCCTGCAATAGTCCTACACTAACCGGGGGTTATCCTTGGGTGCAATTGCATAGTGCATACAGGGATAATCGTCGGGTGGTGCCACATTTCAATAAGGGGCCTCTGCGAGTTGGCTTCGGCCCCTCGTACGCCTTCCAAAGGACCCAGGGTCCCGAGATATGTAAAAACATACAAAATAATAATAATAGCTAAGTATATATAAATTGTATGGAACAACTATATTTTTTTATAACCGACATATAATTTCTACGCTAGGGGTTATAAAACAACATGAAGTAAGTTATAATGAGTGTGCTCTTAAGCAAATTCAGTATATCCGTTCACTTTAACGCTTCACCTGACAATAAACACAAACAAAGTACCCCCAGCCTATTTGAGACACTATTGTTCGACTACCCTCTACTCCGTTGTTTGCAAAGATGCATTAGCAAATCATACGAATATGTACGAGAGAAGTAAACATAAATCCTATCTCCCCTGAAATTCTCATCTAACCAAGCTATATTATTACCTGATACATTTTCCCCCGAAAAGAAAAACACCCTTTAATTTTACTCACACAACAGGCAGTCTTGAACTCACTACAGCACAAATGCCAGTCATCTGCATTGAAATTACGAACTTATCTTTACCAAGTAAAGTTTAGATTGGAATAAAAGTTGGTTGTCGTTTATCGTTTTCTGTAAAACTTAAAAGCGATATTGCTATAGAGATTCAATGCAAACCATAGTATCTTTTATTCTCTTTTCAGATTATAGGGACACGAATAGTCTTTTAAAGTGAAAAGCTGTTTGCAAAACATCGAACGTTTTTAATTGCTCGTCAGCAATTGGTGAATTAACTGAATATGTTGAGTGGTTAATTGATCAATTAAATATAAGGTACTTAATGAGAGTGTGACAGGCTTTTTAAGTAATTATATAGCGTTTGTGCATTACCGGAGTTTCTGATTGATTAAAACGCGGAATGCCTTGATTTCCAATTAAACAGGCTTAATGAGCGTAAATAAAGATTTATAGGGGAATTCTGAGATAGTCTCTTTTGCTAATTGGATCACGGGGAATAAAATGCCACTCTTAATTAACGGATTATAATTCATATCGTTTAAATGATTTTAGTCATCAACGCCTAGACAACTGGATTTATCTAAACTAAGAGAAAAAAAATGTTTTTTTGTATATTTGTTTGTTACGCTTTACAGCTAAAACGGCTGAACGAATTTAGATGAAATTTGGCCAATGGCTAGACCATTACCTGGTGAAGGACATAGGTTTGCTATCATACTTTTCGTCTTGGGCCTTATTTCACTATGACCACTCAATGATTCCTTACTTTGAAACCGCGTCAATTCCTTAGCTTATCACGCTGATTTCGCGTTAATTTCGCGCGGTTTCGTTTATTGTGTCATAAAGAATACCTTACCTGGACGCAGACGAAGTCGCGGGCAACAGCTAGTTGCTACTATTTATAGCAATTTGTATTAATAGGATAAGAACATTGGCTCAAAAAGATTGAATAATTATTCCATGAATCACAGATTCACAGGTCGTAATTTCTTTAACAAAAAAACTGCAATCACCAATCCGTCTGACAATCATGGGGATATCCCCATAATCAGAGGTCAAAGAACATGTTACATCACCCTAAACTGGCCTGTGTCATGACACCCGCTAAATACAGCTACGGCAGGCGCGCGTTGAACTCTTTCATTCGGAACCCAGTTCCTCCTCATAAATACCGTTGAAATACTAATTAATTACAAATGAGTAACAAAGTGTATTTAATAATAGTATCCTTCATTTCCATTTAAATTTTTAACTGACTAAATCTCGAGGTCATACAAGGTCATGCACTGAAAAAGCAGTTCAACTGCCTTTTTTTATCTTACTTACTACTTAACAACGTAAACAGGTTTTCCTGAAGTCATCGTCAATTTAACTATGAACTCTCTCTCCTCCAAGTACAAGTACCTAAATTTGAATCGCGACATATTCGCCAAAAATGTAAACAAATATATGATTATGGAAAAATAACTTTAATTCCTACACAATAAAGTTAAGTTCACGCTATAACTTCAAACATTTTTGTAACTTTTTCAATAGTGCTATTCACTCTGATATCAACTTAATAAATTTTAAGATAAAGTTGATATTTGTTTAACTTGAAATAACGTCAATTTGAAACATAAATAAAATTTTAATATAGAAATATATGACGTAAATATTTAATAAAAGTTCACGAACTGAAAAATAATTACTATAAAAACAAATGAAGTAAAATGTATTCAGAGAGGTTCTTTACTTCTTCATCATCCATCATAAATTTAATATTCTATGATTATTATTACAAGCCATTAATATCCCACTCCTGGGCAAAGGCCTCCCCTACTCTCTTTCCACCTCTCTCTGGACAGAACTGCTAAGGTCCACTATTGTATAAACTATAAAGTATTAAAAAAACATATTTCAAAGTACTAAGACGTAAGTTTAGGCAGTAGTCTGCGTACTTTTATATCCCTTTAAGCATAATGAACAAAGACAAAGACGGCAGGTAGCGGTGAGGGGGTGCGCGGTGCGGCGGCAGGAGGGGGGACACATATGCACCACCATAAGTACAACGATATGCATCACTGCAGTCGCAGAGCTGCATTCCTGGTGCTGGCGAACGCGGGACTAAGGTGGACGTTCCCTTGGACTTACCTTTTTAGCTGACTTGGGTGTAATGGATCCGCCGTGGGGTCTAATACCAATGTCTGTCTATCGTCATAGAAATGTGTTTAGAAGGCTTCCTTATCAGTTTGGTTTCTGGCAAAATGCTGTCCGTATTGTAATTGTACAAATTTTGAAGACAACCTAAAATAGTTGATTACAAAAATTGACTCTCTGAATGTTTTTCATAAGTGGTTTTAAGGCGGATCACACTATAACGGGCCACAATAGGGCGCAAAAAACGCGCCCCCGCGCATGATCCTTTACATACAAATTTAATAAAAACGGGTTTCCGCGCGGGGAATTTCGCTCCGTTTCCTGTGCCCCGTCGCGTGGCGCGTTGTATTGTGTGATCTGTCTTATAGTCATCATCGGATATCAATATTAGAGGCCCTTTTTAGGGCGTCTGGTAGGACATGTATATTAAGCTCACGCTCGTAAAAATTGATTTCAATATGGGAAACATATTTTTATGTAGAGTATAACTCATTACTATTGGTTAGGTACCATTTTATATATCTCACAGAGAAAGAAGGAGACTTCAGAAACTCTTAGGGAGAAATTAATAGACTTGACTGATTAATTGTATTCTAAATTTCACTACATATTACAAAACAAAATCCCCCCGCCGCGTCTGTCTGAACGTGATAAACTCAAAATCTACCGGACAGATTTTCATACTGTTTGCACGAATAGATGAAATGATTGAAATATAACGATACTTGTTGAAGCGAAGAGCTTTACTGGCGTGCACCGCGTAAACAATGGAAGAAATTTGGTACACAAATAACCTCAATTAACACATGGAGTAATTTAAATGCCGGTAGTCCGTTTCCGTGGGATATTTTCCGACATCCACGCGGGCGAAACGAAGAACGGTGAAGGAAAACCGGTATGTCTTAGAACCAAAAATTCGAAAACGTGACATCTACCAACCCGCACTGGGCCCGCGTGGTGGATTACGACCCACTCCCTCTCACCGAGAGGAGGCCTGTATCCCAGCAGTGGGAACACGATAGGCTGATTAAACTACGCGGGCGAAGCCGCGGGCAAAAGCTATTAAATAAATAAACAAGAAAGATAGATAGTTAAAAGTTGAAATAAATAAAAGCCGTTTACACAAAGCTCCGATCCCACGGTCGCATCCACGTTAGCCTTTCGTGGAGTCGCATCAGTTGAACTCTTCTTAGTTATAGTCCGGTCGCTCTCTAATTTACTTGCCGGCCGCCGGTGGACTCGATGCCACAATAATACCGCCAAGTATTAAACGTCGCACTGTGGGCTAAACACAACCTCGTTTAAGAAGAAAAATCGTTAAATACATCAATGTAGGATGGAGGGTTGGGGGTTATAATACAAAGTAAAAGTCAAAGAACTTATTTCAAACTAGCTTTTGCCCACGACTTCGTCCGCGTGAAGCAACTTTCTTAAGTATGAACCATCCTCGTACTTCAAGGAATATTCTAAAAAAAGAATTAGCGAAATCGGTTCAGCTGTTCTCGAGATTTGCGCTTAGCAAGACATTAAGCGATTCATTTTTATATTATATATCTGCATATAAAAGACACTTTTGAACGTCCAAAATTACAATAAAATATAATCGATTCTAGTCGCCCCTTCCAAAAGGTAGTTTTCGTATGGAGAAGAATGGGCAAGAAACTCCACCGTTACTCTTTTAAAATGTTTTACAATATTTTGCATACATTAATTATAATATTATGTGAAGACGATGCACCTAGAATAAAAATTACTATACCACAATAGGTAAAACAATTAAAAATTATACCATGACAGATAAATTAATTATGTGATATATACAAGGTGCTCACATACTCGTATGTATTAACAAACATTGTAAAAGTAGAATATTTTCATAAAAAAAAAAAAAAAATAACTTAACGTTGCAACTTCGAACAGTTACTAACTGAGTAGTCCCTAAGCTTAAACTACCTAAGTTAGAATAATGTACGGTCACCAAAGGAGATAAGTAAGCAGGGCCGTCAGATATAGGTGAAGTCTTGTTAGAAACCGATGGATGTGTTCGAATAAAATTTAATTTAATTAATAGAAAACAAACAGTTAATTCATCAAATTAAATTTCATTCGAAAAAATCCATCGGTTTCTTACTAAACTTCAACTATGTCCGACGACCCTGGTTACTATCTCCTTTGGCGACTGTACATCATTTTAAGTCGGCACTCTTAGCACTTTTCAAGACCCAATTGTACCATTCGACCACTACCACTATACCACTGTACCAAAATATTAGTAGTCATTTGAATTGAAGATTAATTGGCGCTGGTTGTGAATAAAATTCTACCTACATGGGCCTTCCATTGACAGCTAAAAATGGTTTAAGCAGAAATCGCCATTATTCACGACCTCTAGCAAACACATTGGTGACTACTAGTTGTTTCTAAAAATACTATAATTGGCAAAAAAGTCACTGTTCCCGAAGAGGGCACTATTGCCAAAAAGGCCACTGTTGCCAAAAAGGCCACTGTTGCCAAAAAACCACTGTTGCCAAAAAGCCACTTTTGCCAAATAGGCCATTATTGCCATATAGGCTATTGTTGCCAAAAAGGGTTTATGAAAAAAGTTCTACAATAACGTAAACCCCTTTTCGGTTAATTTGTTTTAGCGTCTCCTAGTATTGCTTCCTCCTAATATATAGAAGAATATAATACTCTTTAATAAGTACAGATATAAATTACAGACATAAATGCAGAATTTTTCCAATGGGCGGTCTTATAAACAATACTACGTAACCCTTCATACTAAAATTCTAATTATATGCAAAAAAACACCTTGATATTTGTAAATTTTCTCCAGTCACAGTAGTGTAACGCACCACTGTGCATCGCCTGAACTTTTTAAACGTATTGCGCTTGCGCAAGCTTTTTAAAAGCGCAATTACGTTTACGTAAGTTAACAATCTGAAGATCAATTGTTGGGTAATGGGGCTCATTTGTGACAAATGTGCGTGTTATAAGGTGAAAGATCTTTTATTTATTTTTAGCCTTTCAGTAATAAAGTAAATACGGGTGCTATTTACTACTTAAAGATGGTCCTGGGTGGAATTTTATTGGACTTAAACTTTCACCCCCTTATTTACAAAACAAGGCTATTCTTTAGATGAGGTTTAAACCACCGAGACAGTTATAGAATTAAGAACCTAACTGTTACAGAAATGCAGTTCTTTATATGTACAAAAATGACAGCTTAGTTCGGTGCTAAGTTGTCATTTTAGTATTAAGAACTTTGCCTAAATCGAAGTAAAGTTCGAAATGCAAATACTGGCTCAAAGGTTTAGGCTAGAACTAAAGTTAGATTTCGTTTTGTAATAAGAGGGTCAGAGGCAGTGTACCAGGATCCGATAAGCCAGAACAGCCAATAGAATTATGTATGTGACTTAGTGAGGCCCAAAATCCGAGTTATTGAACTTTTTGTAAGGACAGCAGAGATATGGAGTCGAGTACCAGGTCATGAATAATCATGATGAGGATTGAGCCCGGCCATTGTATATTATATGTTGTAGTGTTAAATGTATTTTGTTTTGTTAATTTTCTGATGTATTTACAATAAAATATATATTATAACCAAAATAAATAATATTTCTTTTTACAATGAAAAAAAAAATGAATTCCGAGAGTGTTATCATACGATTTTATACCTACCTATTGCCCGAATCTTTAATTTATGTTAAGGAAAAGTTTAAAAAATTATCATCATCTACCTTACCTTTTCCTAACTATACTGGGGTCGGCTCGGTTTAAATAATTATGCATTCACAATAAAAGTCTCACTGTATAAATTGTCCGGCTAAACTGACGTATCAGATTTACCCTAACAATGCCTGCACAATAACCCGGAACCGCGTCTAACTACCTGTGTCCCACACATGCTCGTTTGACCTTATGCAGCCGAAAGTACCGATAAACACCCCGCATGTCACTATAACCCACGTTTGTTGTGTGGGTATTAAATGAACCACCTTCACTCTACGCGTGGGTATAAAAAAACGGACTATGACATGAGATGGGCAACAGTGTTCTTTTGGCAATAGTGGCCTTTTTGGCAACAATGGCCTAGTTGGCAATAATGGCCTATTTGGCAAAAGTAGCTTTTTGGCAACAGTGGCTTTTTTTGGCAACAGTGGCCTTTTTGGCAATAGTGGCCTTTTTGGTAATAGTGCCTCTTCGGCGACAGTGACTTTTTTGCCAATTTATAGTATTTCAAAAAAAAAAAACCAAACCCAAACCAAACCAAACCTTTTTTGCCAAATCATGAGGCATTGGTCGCACATGCATGTACAAAATAATATTTTTTTTTAATTTTACTAACATAGCTATAAGTATCTACTTACTAACATAATATGGACTTGTATCAATTACTGTGTGATTAGTCTGAAATAAATATTTTCAATTTCAATTATCAATTTCAATTTTTAGAAACAACTAGTTATCACCAATGTGTTTGCCAGAGGTCGTGATTATGGCGATTTCTGCTTAAACCGTTTATAGCTGTCAATGGAAGGCCCATGTAGGTACAGCAGAGAATGGACCGATGGAGTAGCAATAACAATATGATAATGGTGACATTTCATGAAAGTCATTAACCCTGGATAATTTAGTTAATTAACTTAGACTAAGTTAAAAAGACTGTCCAGCTAATCCTAAATCCATCAAAAGAAAAATTCAATTTAGTACTGTTGCTATGTTGTCAGCCAAAAAGCCATATCGCGGCCCACTCCAAATTGTGATTAAACCAACCTAATACACACAATTACAGGTCATGCTACTACCGACACCCGTTTTTGTGCCAAATAGAAAGATTATAACCCAACTGACAACCCCACTTTGAAAACCAACCTTAGTTTTAGACTATAGAGTTCAAATTCCAGTGCACGGATTCTGACGAAACCCGCTTCGTTTGTGTGCCCTCGTGAAAGCTACACATTTCATTTATAATATTAGGTACAATAGCAGACGTCATACTGTATACACTTCTACTACTGTACTCATAAATGTTTCATATGTGTGAGCACAATCGATGTTCGGAAGGCCGTAAGTGCCGCGCAAGCGAATTTGGACTCTGTCGAAAAGATTTATGTTTCGTTTTTCTTTGATGTAGGTAACGTATTAAGGCAATAAGTGTATGTTTGCGTATGTGTGCACCGCAACGGCTCAAACGGAGTATCGAAGAATGCCGAGCGTGAATTACTGTGCTTAGGGAGTTGTCACTTTGACAATTTGCTCTTGTAAGGATTCGCGCCGCTTGTTCAGATTAATAAAAGATTAAAACCGGCTTGGTGATTAATACGTTTTAATACTAATTCATTTGTCTTTGTTTGTTAATTAGAAGCTAATCTAGGCTAATTAAACATCTACAGAAATTACAATGTTTTTTTTTAATAAATCTCTTTTTTTAATTAATTTTCTGCTGAAGATTTTAGATTGGGTACCTAAGTAATAAAAATTGTTTCAATAAAGGCACCGTCAAAAGAAACACAGATAATAATAAACAAGGATTTTTAATTACATTACAATAAGCATTAGGTGAACGTTGATGAAAAGTGATAAAGTCAACCGACAAACGTATCAATTACTAAATTGAATTAAACGCTATAAACCGCGCGGCGCTCCACAATAAGCGATCACGGCGCATCGCATTAGCTACTGACAGCCCGCGTACGTGTGTATACCACGCTCGTTACGTTTACGTGACGCGCACACACTAAGACAAACTTATAACTGCCTACAACACAAACAAAAATAAACCTAAACACTCACTACATAAGTGCTCTCTCGCCATACCTCAAACTCGCCAGTTTATTGCTTGCTCCCGCCACCACACCGGGTGGCGAAGTCCGGCAACGTCGCGCCCAAATTATTGTGACATTTATACCATACTGCTTGCAGAACGGAACCGCTAGCGACATCTATCCACGCTCTCGGAACTAAACACTCGGCTCCTAGAAAGAGACGGATGTACTTGACAATATCACTTTCACGGTCTCGTACTTAAAGCTAAGCGGTTTGCTGTACTGTTTGTTTGTGTCTGTAAACAGCGGCCTGGCGAGGTGTATCGCGCATGAATGAAATGGATGACCGCGTGAGAGAGACAACGCTCTACATTATGTGTGGGTGGGAGCGGGATGGGTGAGAAGCGCGAAGCGTGCAGAATACATCGTTTATCAGATTACATGCGAAGTATCGCGAGCGTGGTGATGTTTTGACACGCGATAATCACAAGATAATGCGGGCGATCTCAGCGGCGTTTAGGTTTATATTGGCTTTTTATAGCGCCGAGTTAAATGTAGTAGTGGAAAATATTAAACACAATAATATCAACGACTGCTCAGATTATTTTGTTTGACTTGTGACGTCAGAGATTCTCACGAAACTTTAGCGCGCCATTTGCGAATGTTTGAATGTCAACTCCTAATTTTTGTTTTAATTGTGAGTTTCCTAATATAAATTAAGTGTGAATCAAATTAAAATAAAGATACCGTCCTTTGTTTTAATAAAATTAATTTTTTGTATAACGTTATCAAAATTAATGGTTATGCAAACAGACCGGTGTGCAATAAATGAAAATAATCTACATACATTTTTACAAATACATCAACCTTAAATCTAGATAAGCAATTACATAAAAACTTACGCAATTATAAAATTCCTTTAGTTTATTCAAAATAACAAAAATGACCAATACACAAACCCTCAACACTAAACTAAGCAATTAGTACGTCGAAAGTGTAGAGCTTTCGCAGAAAATCCGAGCTTTCCAAACTTGTCGGGGGCAGCTTGCCAAACGAATGTAGTGTGAAAACTTGGTAGCAACTTGTGAAATGGGGGAGAGGCAATATTGTTACCGAACTGACTTCTAGCGCCATCTAGTAGCGAGTAGCGGAAGCTCAAATATTTAAATATTTTCGTTGTTGTAGGTGCTAAAGATTTCTGTTTGTGTTTTGTTGTATGAGTATAGTATATTTTAGAATTATTTTAATTTTATTTGGCTAGAGAATAATAAATGACAGGTATTATAATAGCTGAAAATAATAATAAAATATGCCAAAAAAATTATCCACCACAAAATACTGTTAAATCAATTTCCAATTTGTACAGTAGAAAACTTAAATAGAAATCGTAGACAAGGTGTATGCATTCTAAATACCTTGACCAAACGTTATTTCTGGAGGGGCAATGTTTATCTTAGGTATGGCAAGCGTTAACGCTGCGTGTTATTTCAGTATCGGATTCGTTTTATTTTATTTCAGTAATTTTATATGACTTCGAGTCTACTAATCGATTTTTAATCGAATCAAAATGTATGTAAAACACCCCTGCTGAGTTGCAAACAACTTTTGCTGTTTATTTTCTTAGTGTGTGCGCATTTAACCTGTACTTAATGAAAGCGTTGATGATGCAATGCCTGAATTATTTTATTTTGATATTAGTATTGGCTTCTCTTTCATTATTTGGTTATTTAATTTAATCAGCATTCTAAACAGTCGTTCTCGCATTAATATCTGAATTATTAATTTGGAACCGTTCTTATGCATTATTTTCCTTATCATTAGGTAGGTACCTACTGTTTCCTTAAAAACCAACCAACTGTGAAATCATGACACTGGTGACATAACTAAAAAAATATAAGAATCATCAACTGATTTAGTCCGTTTCCAGCTTTTCATCATAGTTTTCGAGACAGATAGGTCTGGAACTTCTGTCAGAAATTCCAAAATACATTAATAGCATCAATCGACAGGAATCCAACGTAGGCGTTGGCATACCGCAAGGTAGCACGCTGGGGCCTTTACACTGAATAACATGGAAAAAGGCGCCGATTCCCTTGTTCACAAACTCAAAGTTCAGTGCATCTTTTTCTTTCTATTTAATTTAGAAAAGGACAGAAGGTAAATATTAGTTTAGTCCTGTCAAATTAGTCAGCGCCTGACGTAAATTGACGTAATTTAATAGCCAAATTTTTAATCACGTCTAAACTTACTATGGAGTATCTAAATTTGACAGGACTAAACTAATATTTATCTTCTGTCCTAAGAAAAAGATGCACAAGGGAATCGGCGCCATCTGCTAATTAAGTATTAGTTCAATTGAATAATTGAATTTAATTTTTGTTTAATTGAATCTTAATTGAATTTTTTCTTCATAATTTCACTTCAATTGTAAAACTTGTTTGCGGCCTTCTATATCTAGTTTCGTTAGATCTAACAATGAAACTCACATGTTCCAATATTCTATTGGTAGGTAGATATTTAAAAATAGTCAAACAACAAGGTAACTCTAGTCGTAGCTTTATCGTTAGCGCGCACAACGCGGACGTAAATCTTCCCTTGATTTACGGACATATATACGAAGGCACTTTAATTTACAGCTAGACCGTTTTAGCCGACTTTCATAAGTAATAAACACTACACAATTGAATATATTGTAGGTGGGATTTTATTGTACGACTATCTAAAGATTGATCTGGCACTTCAAATGTGACACTTTCAAATGCTAAATCTGACTATCTTCACGATCGAATTATGTCTTTGAAGTTGACTGTGGTCGTTGATTAAGAAAAAAATATGTAATTTTTTTGTGTACAAAATACAATATAGTTTTTTTTAAACCATGATAAACGACAGAAGGCAGAGAAATGAGGAAAATTATTTTGTAGTTTCCTGTCTGCTCTTATAAAAAAGCCTACATAGCTACCTGCGACAGATTGTATTATTTGATAGTAAGGTGTCATTGCCTATAAACGCGGACTCTCTCCAAGGCCAAAAGCAATTTTCACATTAGTCTCCTTCACTGAAAATGCACGGTTTGGTTAATTTTTCAAACATGCATGTCTCAAAATAATTACATTCATGTTTCCCGACAGCTTAATCAAAACTACAATTAGTACTTTAGCACCTTGGAACGACGTTGACAGAAGTACTATCGGTTGAAAGTTGATTACAATGTTAATGTGGTTCTGTATTGGATTCATCCTTCAGCGTTTTAACATTCGTCCTTGATGGATGCATGGTAAAGGCTTCTCAGATTTTGAACGTAACGTTCAATGATGCTTGTAATAAATAAACAATCGATAAATTATTTTTATTCAGTACAAATGTTACGCAAATTGTTTTAAAATTCGTGGTAAACATGCCTATCGCGACCATTAAACTCCTACACATCGGTTTTCCGAAAAATAATTCAGAAAGCTGTAAAAGAATTGAGGTGAAAACCAATGCGATGTGCTGAATAAGCGAGCCGACCTACTTCGACACTTCGTTAGTGTTTTTCGATATTCCACTGTGATTTATTATAGATATAAAATCCACCAGATGCCAGATCACACCGACCACATATTGAGAATACGCGGCCGTCTCTTGGGTGGTCTATCTATGGATCATTGTTTACGAAACAAGACGAGTAGCGTTACTTGTGTGACGTTTAAAATTTTATTGCGAAAAACATGTGTCTGTGTGAAAGAATAAGTGCGAGCAAACACAGTCTAGCGGTCACATGGAACAAACTACAAACGTGAGAAATGTATCTGCCGTGCCCATGAAGGTCGACGCGTGAAGATTTGTGGCTGTACCGATATAACGTATTTACTTAGGCCCGCCCAATGATATTAAGAGGTAATCGGTTCAAATGTTAAGTCAATATCACTCGCCTTTGGGTTAAATTATAAAACATATGGTTAAAACTTAAAACGTATTTGTGTAATTATGTCATCGCGACGTTCAGGTTTTTTAAAGGTAAATATGTTTGTTTAATTTACTCTAATATTCCTCAGTAACCGTGTTTCACCGTGACCTCCCCGCTCGTAATATTCGTTTACATTCCCAAATACGTTAACAGGTACAACCTCCGGGGTCGGACCGCGGTAGGGGAATTGAAAAATTGTAAAACACACCTCAGGCATTGTGGTGTGAATAAATTATAAGCGAGCACAAGTTATCCGTGCCCAGCACCACTTGACCCTCCGTGTCTCTTTCACCTGTGGAAATCACTTCAGTTGCTTGGAAATGGTGAATTTACGTGAGACCTACATACGCTGGCCATGGCGCGACCCACTTACGCTTGGTAGTCTCAATATTGTTGTACCAGATCTGTACTAGGTTAGCGGAACCCTAGTTCTAGGATTATTAACTTGACTTAATGGAAATTCATTCCGGGTAAATGTGTTCCTATGACATGGATCTAGTTTATTGTAATGTTTCGTTTCTCTCAGTTCGAAATTATATGAATTCTGTTCGTTGAAAGTAGGTGTAAGATTTCCTCACATACCTATATGAGAGATGGTAGATTTTTACGACTTGAGTTTTCTTTTGGCAACGGTTTCCTCTGAAAATTGCAGCCAAATGTCGTCGTAGAGATGCGACTATCTTCCTATAAAATATAATTTTAAAAAGTAGGAACTAACTCATTCTACTAAAATATTTTTTTAACTATAATTATGTCCAAATCCTGTAGACAGTTGGGTTTTTCTATATTACAATGCACATATCCTTGTTTGTCTAAGATAACACTTACAATTACACATTCATAATCTTTTGAAACGAAATACCTATTGCAGAACATTGTGCAAATAATTTCATAGTGTTGTCTCTAAAAAACTCAACACTGTCATGCATAATTTTCACGAAATTCTACCTACCATAATTTACATTGTACCATCATGATCCTCAGACTCCTTATCTAATCACATAAAACGTGTGACGTCATCGAGTGCGTAAAAACACCCGACCTTTATACGAGGGATTTGTAATCTTTACGAATTATTAGACTGATAACTTTGGGACGCTACTGGGGAAATTATTTTGAGAGTTCTATTCACAAAGGTGAGGATTTTTGGTTCCTTGTCATGGAATTATTTTATTAGATCCTTAGGTACAAGACATCGACTTCATTATCAGCCAATAGGTACAAGTATTTGAGTAGGTATGAATGTGGATGACTATGAGGGGGTGACTACCGAAATTATGACTAATAGAGAAGAATGGAAGAAAAATACATGTTGCGCCGACCCCAAATAAATTGGGATAAGGGCAGGAGACTGATGATGAGGTACAAGCACATATTCAGCATTCTGAAGAGTTGATTTCTCATAGAAGACTTTCATTATCACCGTATTTGCCATAATTATGGATCGGTCATTGCAGGACCTGACTTTTTATCCCACCCTGCCAGACGAAAACTACTGACAATGCAATGTCCATGCTCTCAATAAAAAGGTGTGTTCTTAATTTAGTGACCAACCACACATAGAGTTCATTTCAATTAACAGTGTCTTCTGTCTACACACGTATATCAGTGGCTTCAGTCGACCCAGAAAGATATTTCTACATACATATAGGTAAGTAAAATAAACGGACGTCAATTTAATTTCAAGTTTTCGACAAAGTTACAAAAGATTTTCGAAATATTTCGATTCAATTATATAACTTTGGAGTTATGTAATTGAATCGAAATATTTCGAAAATGACGCAACGAATGTCAAAATGACAGTTCAGTAAAATGTTGAAATTAGATTCTTTCGCTTATTCGAACTACTAACGCCATCTAGCGGTGCTGAAATGAATTAAGTTTACGCACAGAAGATAGACGTTTCCAATTTTCTAACATCGCGAATAAGTAGGTTATTTTTCTACTTAATGTATTTATAAGTAAATATTTATTATGTAATAGGATGATCATGCAACACAATAGAATAATGTAAGTACCAACCAATCTTCCCAACTTGATACACAATACTACCCTTGAGGGCACATCCCATAAATAGGACAAACTTGGTGATCCCTCCGCCCTTCCATCGCACGCCAGGGTCCCGGGAAGAGGAATATCTAAGACGAAACCATTTGTATGTAATATTTAATATAACAGAATCTTCACAGATAAGTATATAAGAAAATTGTATCTATAGTTATGGCACGTGCCTACATCATTATTTTGTTTTGAATAAGAGGTGAAACGTTGATAGGAGATAATTTTACAGTTATTGAGTATAATCGTAATGAATAATAACGCTTTCATTTTTAGTTACGTAATTATTTCAAGCACACACTAATGTCAACTACCCTTGTACGCAACAAACGCAACCTAATTGCGTAATATACAAAAATAAAACTAAGATAACAATCAAAGTACAAATTCACTATTATTTTGTAACATAAACTCGTATCACTCGTACTCATGGCGTGAATAGTACACACCATGGCATTAAACTTTCACGGAGTTTACCTACAACGCTATACCTATGTGACAACCGAAATTGGGTCCGAAATTACTCGACAGTAGAATAATGGCGTCTGTTACTAATATACGGTAATCCGGAAGTGGTCTGAGCGGCGGAATTCGTACCACAATATGTATGTAATTTATTCAGGCAATACCATCGGGCACTGTCGCCACTCGTCAATAGATGGCGCTGTACTCAATTAAGGTGCGGACGTAATATTAATCTAGTTCAATCCGGCACGTTTATGTACAAATGCATTAGTGATTCCACTGCAGCGATGTTGTTGTGGTGATGATGTATTCATTAATGTTCTACTAACGATATAGGGGTGTAAAATAATTAATAACATTGAGTGTGCAATACGAGCGCTTCCAACCATAGTTGATGGCAACTTTAATAATTATCTTTATTGATGATTTGGTGTTTTGTATTTATTTTTTCCTGACCATTTAGTTCTGTAAAGAATGTGTGACAGTAGTAAAACAACTTTTCTGTTATCCAATATGGCGCCCAAACATATTTTTAAAACACATTTATAAACACAGAAAGCTTTTAGAAAATCGCAGGAAAAGCTATTGATTTTACGGTGTGCCAGTTTTCTGCTTCCTAGATTTCTGCATATAACCCATTGTGCGCATTTCCTGTGAAATACAGCGGCCGTACCTACCTTTCTCTCTAACAAAGTTACAGTCTAAAGTTAGTTTTTACGTCCTGATTCCTAAACACTAGCACAATACCACGCATAGTAGGTCATATACATAAACAGGTACAAAGGCAGGCAGGCAAGTAGGTACAGGTATAATTAATTTTGAAATAACAACGAAGAAAATTCATAGTTAATCCTTCAAAGAAGTCATTTAAAAAAGATTACCAACCAATACTGAACACAAGACACCAAAAATACCACCGAAACATCTAGTTAAGGTAAAGAAGATCCCTGTTATTTATAAGGCACTTAACCTCTTTGTTTATGACGAAGCTAATTCCGTATTGAGACAACGCGGCCGGAATTGGGATGTTGAAAATAAACACCACCACAGAAGAGGAAATTTTAATTATCTTAATGTTACTATAACAAACACTGTAAACCGGAATCTTTGATACCTACTCTTTGGATATTAAGCTAAACTTAATCTGGGATTCTGTGTGATGTGGTCCAATATACGAGTAAATATATAGATTCCGTAGTCAACAGTCTTGACAATGTCTACGACAATGCACATCGACGCTTGAAAGGCAAAATTGACTAAGCGACATAGGTCTAGTCTAGCTTTACAAGCGTTTGCCGTTCATGCGATATATTTTTCTCATTGCTAAGATCCATCCCATCATTTGATGCAACCATAGGTAGTATCTACCTAAGAGATTTTCTACTGCCCCCCTCTTCTTCCAGACAATGACATATACTTTTTATATAAAACCAGCTAGTTGAGAGATAGCCAATTCTTTGTCGGAAACCACACTGTACCAATACGACTATACCATGATAAACGAGAAGAAAAGTCTACTTAGAAACAGTAAACAGGAGATTTTTCTTTAGCTTCAAACTTCTATAGTACTTCATTCTATCCATCAACCATGAATTTGTTAAAATTATGTCTGTCCCTGTCGAGCTATCGGCCAAACTTTTCCAGTGTTTATTAGTGTTGGAAAACTTTGTCATGGGAACGTGGAAAATGTTAAAAGTGATATCCGTTGGAGGTGCCTGTCCGTTCTTCTGGAGATTTTTTTTTCTTCACACCTGGGTGGCAGATCCTAGACGACTACTGTACATTGGAACATACGAAGAGTAGACAACTTTTATAGGTATGTCACGCGTTAAACAATCGCGCTAAATCTTTTGTTTAACCTGTGTCATTATTTGAGCTTAACAGCCTACCTGGTAGAAAGTATAAATGATAGAATGGCCTAATAAACGCTATTGTTTAAAAAAAGTCACACTTCATTCACTCACATCTGACACGTTTTCTACAATGACGCGTTCTGAAGGGTTAAAATCAATTAGTATACAAACAAGGTATACAAAGAGCGACGTATCTAGTGTAATGACGTCATCGGTACCACGCTGCGCCGGCCCGCACCCTCGCGTCATCTCTCTAATCGAAAATACTGTTCAGTAACTATTCTTTATTTATATCTCCGTTAGTGTCTGGAAATGTATGGAGCGGAGCAAATTACAGATTGTCTATCTATAGACGCAGTGTTTGGATCATACCATGCTCTTTTAAGAATTGTTTAGGAGAATACGAGATTGAGCAAGAAATACAGTTTACATTTTCCGATTCTTCTAATTGTTCAATGTTATCACCTTAAGTGGTATGTTGGGCAATAAGATTTATATCTTCCAAAACTTTGTGAACTCAATAAAATATCAACACAGAAACAAAGCGTTATTTTTCTTCTTCTTGGCGTTATTCCAACTTATTGGTATGGGCCACTGCATCTTTGTCTTCTAAACTTTTCTGAGTTTCGTACGCAGGTGCACCTTGGCTGAACAAAACTGTAACAAAGGCAGCTACTTTCTAATAATCATCAGTTATTAAATTTCACATAAGATCAACCCCTATACTATAATGTATTTCAATTACTTCACTTTATTTACAGATATAACAATTTGTTGCCGGCACTGCGTCTATGTATGCAAATCGTTTGCTTATGCCACATTCACACTGCAGGGGCGTCTGCTCTTTTAACAATTAAAATATGCAAATGGGAGATATTACCCACTACTTTTCATTCCGGCTCGATGGAGTAGGTATCAATGGGGTTGCGAAGCTTCTAGCCACCCCTAGCTGTGATGACGATGTCAAAAAATATGGATTGAACAGCACTCCCATAGGGCGGGCAACGAGACTGTTTGTTTATATTATCACTTACATAGACACCTGTAGTTAACGAGGGAATGGGGAATTTAAATTGTAATTCTATTAGGTGTGTGAGGTATCTGATTTTATTTTATTTATAATTAATGAAAGCAGAGATTATTATGATATCAGGTTTGAATCCCCCTTTGTCTCATTGGAATCTATTAGTTTGAATTGTATTTTTTTACGATTTGGAACAAATATTTGACTTAATCGATAAACCCGAATAATGTTTTTAAGATCCTTATATCATAATTAGGATAGATTACGAACTTTTTCATCCTGTTCCTATTTATTAATTTTGCCCAAAATATCCCTTGAAGATTTACAAAATTCCTTTGTTCAAGTAACCTAGGTAGGTAGATAAAAATCAAGGTCAAATCCTAGTTTTTTCACCATTACTCATAATGCGTCACATATCTATTGATCCCAATGTCGTAGACTGTCCCTATAACGTGTGTCACCAAATAGAGTGATTACGTTGTAGGTCGACTAACTACGAGACAACGGCTAAACAGCCAAATTACACAGATTGTGCACCGTCGGGGTAACGTTGCTATGTAAATTAATAATATGTAAATTTCCACGCCCGCCGAACAGTTAGGGCTAAGCTGACGTTTACACGGCACTCCTAAGCGATACATACAGCCTATAGATTAATTTTAGCGACGCCTTTTTAATTGAGTTCTTTGGTAGGCAGTTTATGGAGCATCCTCTTGACTAACAAAAGGGACTAGGTTTTACCTAAAACCTGTATAGATATATCTATGTAACTATGGACATTGTATTGAAGACCAGTTATGATACAAATTAATTAATCAAAATTAACTTTCAATTTCTTTCTTCCCGCTCATGTTTTTGTCCTCAATTTTTTTCGCGTTCTGCAAAGCTTTGTTTCCGTTTTCTTGTCCATATCTTCGTAATTTTCCGGTATTTAGATCTCTTTCCAACAATAATCTCAGTTATCCTATTGCTAAACATTTTATTAATATTTAAATACATGTCTCTTGGTGTAATCAATACATAACGCTCTGGACCAGCACGAGCTTAGCTTTAATAGTTAGTACCAAACATAACAGATGGCGCTACGCGTATTGGAATCATGGAAACGTAGAGTTTGGGTAGAAAGGATTTTCTACATCGTGAGTAAAACTAATCTTTATGTAAAGTCAGCAATAAATTACATGTATAACCTACTTATTTGGATAGAGGCAAAATAATTTGGATAAAAGCACAGCTTTGAAAAGAGAAAAAACGTGAGAAGCATTACATAAAGAAAAATAGTCAGGCATGTCGTGCTAATTTCAATATAGTAAGTACTCATAGTTATGATTTTTGTTTTTGATATTTTTATTATGATTGAATGTGTTGTGGATACAATCAACGGCCACCTCATAATAAAGAAGAAAAAAGTTAAGTACTTACGTGGTAGGTAATAGTGATATTCCTTGGTAGTAAGTTAAGCTTTTAATGGTGTAAAATATCAAAGGTAATTAAAATATTTACTACCAGGTTCGCAGTTCTGTACATTAATTTAAATAATCGTTTAATCCAAACTCCGTAGGTACTAGTGACGTCGACGTTCCCCGAGGCGATCAATTACTGCGAATCAACTGCGAATCAACTTTCATGCGCCTCCCCTAGCATTGACATTGCGTACTTGAATGCGAATCGGTACACCCTAGTCGTAAACTGCATGTAAATCTAGTGTAAATTATTCCTGATCATAATATGAAGACTTTAATGTACTGAAACGGGAGTTTTACGCTTAGTTACGTTTAGGAGAAGAGCCGTTTAGGAATGTTAATTCTTTGAACAACAAGGAACTAGGTATATTCAATATTTTAAGTCTAGCAGAAAAGTAGAATAGTCTAACTGGGTATGTTGCACTGAATTATTCAAAAAACACTCCCTAAAAACATAAAACTATTGCAAAACAGAGTTTACCTTAAAAAGGCCCCAAATTAAATAACTATAAATAATCACCGGTTTGATTAAGTTTTATTCTTGACCTCAACAAGCATCGAATACGCGACCCTACAGGAAACAAGCCAGCCATCCTTGAGCCATTGGGGTTGATTTGGCGTCCCGACGTCCGCCTTCTTTGTTCAGGGTTGCGCTTTCAGTTCCCGCACCCAAACAAATATTTATGCAACAGATTACAAGAGTAAATAATTCAGCGTATTGATTTTAGTACATTGAGATAATAGAAAAGACAAAAGTAGATTATACAAAATTAATGTACTGTTAGAGTTACCGAAGGGTAAAAATAATTATATAGTAATGTTAATGTTTAAATAAATGTTGAATTACGCTAGAATATTGTACCATAGGTATGTAACCATGACCCTTTATGTAATAATTATAAGAACAGACTTTCCACCCCTGACAAACAATAAATGACTTTTTATTTGAAATGACAACACAAAGGAGAAATCAATAAAAGCCGCGAAACCAAATTAACAAGAAACAACACTGATACAGAAGAAAGGATTAACCTAACAAACATAAACAAATGAGCGTGTTCCCAATTTCGGCAGGAGACAACGCTTAATTACGTTCGCCTGATACAGACAGGAAAGGGTAAGCAGTTATTATAAATAATTTAGCAAATAGGCCACCCGGGTCGTGCGGCCATGATTACACGAGAAATCTATGTTGTTATGACACTTAATTTTTGGCTGTGGTTACGAAAATGGTTTGTAGTTCTGACCTTTTTTTCCTGAAGACCTGTTGCCATGCCAGAATTTTGTCTTCGATATCTGACTTCGTTTTTGGCATCTTCTGTATTTAGGTGACTTTGTAACTATTGTTTATTTGTGTTTTTATTTTTATGTATGAATGGATGCATGCCTGAACCCGTGCTTATCTTTTGAATTGTCTAAAGTTCAGCCTGGTTTGACCTCATGACTTCTACTCTCTTTTGTTTGTCTTTGCTTGCCCTGTAGGAAGGTTAAAAGAAAGAATAGGAGTAAATGTTCAGACACCTTAGCGTCAGTAGCGTGCAACTAAAATCAAGGTTATGTATTGTTTCACAGAAAATGTTTCATGTCAACGTTGCATGTGTTTGCTGAGCTATCCTTGGCTTTAAATAGAATTACTTTTAAAGGTGACATTATGATTTTGTGCTGTCAAATCTTCACATTTATCATCGTCAGTAATTTCAGCTTTAAAAGCATTAAAACGATCTAAAAGTCCATTTGATTCACCACGCGTACCTAACACATTTTATCAAAATACTATTCACAATGCAAGGCTTTCAAAGATGTGTCGGGTATATTCATAAATTGATCCGCTGCGAGGTCAGTACCCAGAGGGTTGGATGCAATATGTCTGGGGACGCTCACGTGTCGAAGGGTCATAATCCGATGGAAAATATAGTGTGTCGTGTGTCCGTTTTAATTGAAAAAGTTAAATACATTGGTATTATACGCAGTAAGTGTGTTGCTTAGATTAATTGTGTCTAACGCTTTGTTTGATCAAAGAATCAATTCGACCCCATCTGTCTATGAGTGGTCAACGTCGCTAGATTGTAGGACTGAAATTGTTCTAGCTATGTCTCACAGTAAGGTCCTACTGATTAGCGTTTGTTTATCCACTTGAGCTTGCTTAACTTCGTCTACCACAACCCTTTCATTAATATTGTCAACGTTTTTCCAAAGCGAGTTCGGTAACAAGATTTAAAATTATTTTCTTTTCATAAAACTTATTTAAATTAACTCAATTTTTGTTTCAAGTGTCTACAACCCTCTTTAAGGGCTGACTGGACCCCTATAGGGCTCAAGCGTCTAGACTCAGATTGCACGACGCACTTAGCATATTAACATACTAATTACATTTATCCTTTCCGCATGTTATTCTGACGCTTGCCGCAAGGGGAACCCTTACGAAGTAAATCTCACAAACAGGTTATTTACTGGAGATGAGGATCATAGTAGAGGACTTTGAACTAATAGGACGGTGGGGTCAATTTGATACTGCCCTCAATTTGAATTTGGTCAATCGCACTTACAGAGGGCGATATGGTAATGGAAGTATATGAATGAGAGAGAAGAGACTCTCGAAAAAAAGGAATTTGAGGCTCCAAAAGTTTAGACAATCGAATGAACTGGTCTAGTTAAGACGTTTCCAGGAACACCGTTATAAAAATGGGAAACACGTGAGTGGATAGTTGATGACCTAGATGAACTCTAGTGGAAAGCGCAGCGAGATAAGAAAAAGGAGTCAACAAACACAACTGGAGATGACAGTAATCACAAAACATTAAACATTCGAACCAAATCAATTCAACATATTTTTACTCAAAACCGCTACATAATTCCACTATCCACACATAATCCATTTACGAACACACGCACGCGTAAAATGACTGCATTAACTCGATGAGGTTCGATTGCAGACATTAATTACCATTATTAATATCTGTAATTCACGTTGGATGCGTACGTGCAATTAAGTAGAACTATGTAGTGCCTGCATAGTAGTAGGTAATCCGCAAACAATATTAGGGAAATCAGCGGCGACCTGTGACGTATGTATGGATGGTAATGGTTGCATGTCATTGGATGGACGCTTTTGGTATGTCGGTTACGTAATCAAGCTTGTGAAGTGTGGCTTAAGCGGTGTTAGTTGGAATTAAAGGACTATTTATAACAATGACTGTAGTATTGTGATGAGAAGGATTTGTGAATTCTTTTTCATTATCAGCCAAGATTTTAACAGTAGACGAAACCTCTTATGGCAATTTACAGGTCAATATCGCGTATGTTGAACAAAATAACAAACAACAAGTAAGTATTTACAGAATCATAATCATTAAAATCGTCAATACAACCCTCTAAGTTCATATAACCTATTGATTGATATTTCATGAAATAGTCATTCACTAGGGGTACGGTCGCGAATCATAATATTTTGTTCAAAGTACCTACAACCTGACACTGACCCGCAAAATGCAAACAACGTAAGATAATTGAATTTCGCGGGTTTTAATGAGCGCGGGATCATGTCCAGATTCACTCATAAAGAATATTCTTTTCCAAGTGTTATTTTTCCTTTCACCCTTATCAAAATCTCTTTGTCTAGTTCGATGTTGTTGATCTTTTCAAAAGTTTTTACTTAGTTATTAGATTACAACGAGGTTGCAGGCTGTAAATGAGCTGTGCATGGCGCAAACTATGTCCCACCATTTATACTGCCCTCTGCGTCCCATAAACTTCAACCCTAGTGACCTCTACGCTGCCACCGACGATGCCAACCAACAAAATCTAATTCACTGTCATGCCATGAACACGGCGAAGAAGAAGAAGTCACTCCTTACGACAGACTGGATGAATATTTAATGGTTTTGTCCGACCTAAGACTAAAGCAGCCATATTGAATTTATTGTCACATAATTTATCTAACATTACCAATATGTCACTTACTATCGCAGATAACGCGTGTACCAGCAATCCAACTTTTAATGAATTCGTACCATAACGGCATTGATTAGCGTTTCGTTTAACTATTTATCGAACTTCCGTACCTCCAAATGGATATTGCTATCAATTTATCTGTGCATAGGTAGTATCTAATCTGCTTGAATTGAAATATGTCGGTTCGTAGATATAAAGTTGTATGGAAGTTGCTGTTAAGCTTTTAAAACCGGAATATTCGGTTGAGCAGTCTGCAACTACTGGTTGTATTTAATTTTGAATGTCAGATGCACTGGAAAGAAGATGACATCGAGACGAGATTTACTAAGTCCTCCGACGCCCATACATAATTATCATCAAAATACGACGGCGTGATGCTACTATATTGAAGAATGGTGACTGATTTGTCTTCTTAGCT
Organism: Apamea crenata; assembly: GCA_949629185.1. Taxonomy (NCBI): domain Eukaryota; kingdom Metazoa; phylum Arthropoda; class Insecta; order Lepidoptera; family Noctuidae; genus Apamea; species Apamea crenata. The sequence continues at coordinate 7,043,459 of OX451356.1, read as the reverse complement.
CCAAGTGCTTCGAACCCGGCCATGTTCCATCCGACTGGTGAAAACTCCGAGGGAAGAAACTATAAGATAGGCACATAATGGCAGTAAGAATCATGATTGTTACTGCCACTAAGTCAAAATCAAAATCAAAAGTCATTTATTCAAATTAGGCTGAGAATCAGCACTTTTTGAAAGTCAAAATTACAAAAGACAGTCCCCCAAAAACGCCCGCCCTTCACCACTTCCTAGTGCTATCGCTGGGAAGAAGAAGTGGCGCAACAAACTCCCCAGCAGCACAGCTGTCTGTTCGATTTAAAAAAATACCTGATTGTATACAATACTAGGTGCTTATGTTCGGTAATTAACATTACAAAACCAGAACATAAAATTTAATTATTTGCCATAATATGTCAGCTAGCCACGCCAATATACCAACAAATATAATAAAAACGTACTCAAGCTAAAAAATAATTAATTAAAATGTAAATAAAAAAACTTACTACCCAAATAAAAGCCTCCAGGCATAAAGGGCGTGACAGCTTACATATTTATGCATTGCTGGGTTCTAAGACCTGGCAGTAAGCTAATTCTGGAGAAGGAACATAAACATTGTCTTGCGTTAAACTAGGGTGACCAACTATTCTTATCGTCTAAGTAGTCGTTGATGGAATAGTATGCCTTTGAACAAAGGTTGGATTTTAGTTGAGCTTTAAACGCATTATAAGGCAAGTCTAGAAAAGAAGAGGGTATCTTGTTATAAAAGGTTATACCAAGCCCAACAAATGAATTATGAACCTTATGAAGCCGGTGAAAGGGGGCACGTAGTTTGTCCTTATTTCTAGTGTTAACACTGTGAATATCACTATTTTTAGTGTACAAGTGTAAATTTTGCCTAATATATAAAATGTTGGCAAGGATGAATTGTGATGCAACCGTGAGAATACCAATATCTTTAAAGAAATCTCTTAGAGAAACTCTGGCACCTAGCTAGTAAATTGCTCGAACAGCTCGCTTTTGAAGGACAAATATATTTTGTATATCAGCGGCTTTGCCCCACAGCAGAATACCGTAGGACATAACGCTGTGAAAATAACTAAAATAGACTAAACGAGCTGTACCTATCGTAACGTATCGTATCGTATCGTATCGTAGTTGTCATGTACTTAGTGGCAGAATGCAATTTACAGGTACAATATCGTGTATGTTGAACAAAATAACAAACAACAAGTAAGTATTTACAGAATTATAATCATTAAAATTGTCAATACAACCCTCTAAGTTCATATAACCTATTGATTGATATTTCATGAAATAGTCATTCACTAGGGGTACGGTCGTGAATCGTATCGTTGTTGTCATGTACTTAGTGGCAGTAAGAATCATGATTCTTACTGCCACTAAGTACCTATCGTAACGTATCGTAGTACTTGCCATGGCAAGGCTGTGGTCAGAAGATCCCTTTTTCTTTGAAGCCTATTCGAAAGTTGTCATGTAGGTACAATGGTGGTCGGTACAGCCCGATTCAAACTTCGGAACATGAGGCGAGTCGCTGCGCAGTAATGAATACACGTGTCAGTGGGGGTGAGGGGTGGGGTACTGCGCATCGAATAGCGCACTTCATATTTAAAGCCGGAATAAAGTTTGAATCGGGCTGTACATAGGTGGACTTAATACCACAATTGCTGGTATTGCTTACATAATAAAACAGGATAAATACAAATCTAAAGTCATTTATTCAAACTAGGCTGAGAATCAGCACTTTTAGAACGTCGAAATTACACAGCCAAAACGCCCGCCCTTCACCACTTCCTAGTGCTGTAGCTAGGAAGAAAAAGTGGTGCAACAAACTCCCCAGCAGCACTGCACAGCTGTCTGTTCAGTTAGAAGAACTACATACAATAAAATCAGCGGGGTAATTGCGTAACACACTATCAGTAGGAATGGCTTTGATTTTGTCAATTCAACAACATTCATTGCGTTATTTACGTTGTTGAGCTGACTAATTTTTCGAACATATGAAGCAATGGATTAGCAATATCCTTCAAAATACTTCAGATTCTGATTAATAGTGTGTTACCTACGCAATTAGGGTGCAGGTTTTCAAAATAATACCTAAAGATATTAGATTCAAGTGCGTCCAAAGAGTCCGAACCACATCCAGTTCGGCCCCACATCGACGTGTCATCCGATCCGTCGACAGACGGGGGCCAATCGAATTATGTTCCCATTATTATTTGGGGACGCTTTGCACCGTCATAACAGGGGTGACATGTGTAGTCAAATCTGCGAACGGTTTGTGTATTAATTAGGAAACCAATTTATACATTAGCTATATGTATACCTGTAAATGGAGTTCAGTGGAGATTTTGATAGGGTTGGTCTTGCTCTTGATTGGTTATTTTTATGAAATAATTGCCTTTTTGTATTATGAGTAGATGAGTTCTTGAATGGAGACGGTGAAATGGCAGACGTTGCGTGGGATGCCCGAACCAACGACCTGAAGAGGCGGTGGGGTAACACTGGGTGCAGAAGGTGAGATACTGCTGTCTACTACCTACTGTTTATTATCGCTAAGTCCTTTGATTTTATGAAGCAAAAATTTTATTTTTTTCCGAGCTCGTTGGCTAAGTTCTTGAGCATATTGTTCATCAGCAACTTTCTGCCTTTCTATCTGCGAATGACCTCCTTAGTCCTTTTCAGTCTGGTTTTCGACCTGGTCACAGCACAGTAACGGCTCTTTTGAAGGTTACTGATGACATCCGCTGGGCTATGGACCACAAATCTCTTACTTTACTTGTACTTCTCGACTTTAGCAGTGCCTTTAACTCTGTTGATTTCGACATCCTTCTAGGGATCCTTAAATCTTTAAACTTCTCCTCTTCCTCTATTGGTTGGTTTAACTCCTATCTTAATGGCCGCTCACAGCGGGTTCGTCTTGACGAGTCGTCTTCTGATTGGTGCTCTCTTATCTCTATGCTGACGACCTGCAGCTTTACTATGGGATAATAGTTTTCTAAGGGAAGATGCGGAAGCCGTTGTTTCAGCCATGAATAGTGACCTGGATTTGATTAGCGAGTGGTCGCGGTCTTTTGGACTGCAGATCAACCCTAGGAAATCCCAGGCCATAATTATCGGCGGCAGGTATATGCGGAATAGGCTCGATGTAGCGTCACTGTCTCCACTCTGTCTGAATGGAGTTCAGATTGAATACGCACAAACGGTTAAAAACCTGGGGGTGACCATGGACTCCTACCTGTCGTGGCGTGGACTGCTCATGTTACTCAAGTCAGTCGCAAAGTGCACTATACTTTCCATTCCTTGAAATGTCTCCAGGGCTTCTTACCCTTGAACACCAAAATCTCTCTTGCTCAAACCCTCATTCAGCCCATTATTGATTACGCCGATGCCTGTTACTTGGATGCCACGGAGGAACTTTTAAATAAACTTGAGCGTTTGCAAAATATCTGTATTCGTTTTGTTTTTAACCTTAAAAAGTTTGATCATGTCTCCGACTTTCGCAAGATACTCAAGTGGACATTCGACTTCGCAGGAACTCTCGGATATTGTGTCTACTATTCAATCTCCTTCACAATCCTAAAACACCATCCTATCTGCGGGAGCGTTTTACGGCGTTTTACGGGAGTGTCCTTCTGATGCACCTTGCAGGTCGCATCTTAAAAACCTTCTCAAGTCCCCTCCACACTCCACCGATTTCTACTCCTACTCCTTCACAGTGCACGCGGTGCGATTGTGGAATTCACTACCGCCTGACATTAGGGGACTGTCAAACGGTTGCAGTCTTTAAAAGAAGAGTGAAAGAACTCTATCTGTCCACTTCGTCATAGTTGTGTATATATTTATTATTTTGATTATGATATAATTATTATCATTCTGGTAATATTTATTTTAGAAGTATATATTTATGTATGTTTATTTGTATGTATGTTAGTTCAGTCTCGTAATTTTTGTTTAGTTTTTAAGTGAATTGCTTTTTTGATTCTTTGTATTATTTTTTTGTCTCCTTTGCTCTATCACACGATGTCTACATCTGTGTATCTATTGTCCTATCTCCTTGTATGCTGAAAGAGATTTCTCATGAAATAAGCATCACCTCTGTACCTATTTTTTCTGTTCTGTTTTTCATTGTCTATTTATTATGTGTGTACATAAATGGTAAAATAAAAAAATAAGACAGCGTCCGACCAGATCCTATATCCTATTGTACACATTATCAATCTCAATCTGATTCATTTTGAATCATATTGCTAATCCATTGCTTTATATGTTCTAAACATTTGTCTGCTCAGCAACGTTAATAACGCAATGAATGTTGTTGAACCGTCAAAATGAAAAACATTGCTGGGTACTGATAGTGTGTTACGCAATTATACGGGTAAGTTCCACCACTTCCACCGTAAATTCCGCGGGGCTCCTCCGCGAGTATAGGAAACGGCCACTAAGAGTTTTCAGTCACTACCGTAATTAAAACTCTCATAAACTTCAGCCGAAAAAAGCGACATTTTAAAACCCTCGTAGAAAAAAAAATGATAAGTTAACCCTAGTATCAAATCCTGTAATTTTTGGACACCAACCAACATACAATAATGGATTTTTGTACAAGAAGTTCACCTTTATTACTTCATCTTCCTGGTCAAACCTTATATTCATACGGTTACAGAAGATTAACCCTCAATTACAGAGTAAAATGTTGTCAGAAAGCAAATGGATCTGTGGATGCCTACCCAATGTTTCTGCGCCACCCGACGCCGCGCCGAAGATGGGCCACCCCCTTCTTACCCTGAGCCGGCGACCATACGCCCCTGTAACACAGGGACAGGACCATGGGGCATGAAACGCGTCATATTCTTTAGGTAAGTTTGTTTTATTTTCCTTTGTTCGATCTAACGGTTAAGGATTAGTGTGGGATGGTGTTCCTTTTTAACCAAGTTCGTTATTAACTTTGTAGAATATGTTTATTATAAAGGAGACAAAAAACGAACATTTTAAAAAACAAATTACCCTTATCCTAACTGAGTTTTTTTTTTAACATAACATAACTAAGGGCTGATTTTACCACAGCCTTTAGTTATTTTCTTTATTTTATCTGTGGAATTAAATTGACGTCTGACAGTTATTGTATCGAAAAACTGTAAAAAATTCAAAATTATTCAAGATTAGACTTATTCTAGGTATAAAAATTCTCTCTAGATATAATATGTTTCCTGTTCAAACGAAAGAAGGCGTGAGCGAAGGAAAACTTAGCAGCGTGAGGATACGCAATGGCAACAAAAACAAAAGCTCCTCAGTCACGACTACGCAAGTGACATAAATCACCGTTCTACATAACTAAAACTCGCCCAAAGAGCCCTCAATTAGGTTAGTCAATCGAGTAACGCGTAGTTGAACGACTCTCGCCGAAGTAATGAAGAAGTAAAACCCCGCATCGCGTGCCTCCAACACCACCGATGCCGACGTCAATAAAAACAAATATATCACTAAACACACCAGAACAACCCCCCACCACCCACCACATATCGCCACTACGCCCTAAATACCTTATATAATTACATATCACGCTTCATTGTCGTGATAAATACTTTCTCACAGTTATCATTTACCAAATCTACGCCACTGTCCATTTTAGATAATGGTGGGAGAGGGACGCAGCATACGGAGCCGCCGGGAGTAAGAATGGAGTGGATATAAAATAACATATATTATTATAGTGTCCACAAGCCAAGCGGATATTGATTATCTGCCACAGCTGAGAGCCACGGAGCCCCCCGCGTGCCCCTACCGGCTTGAGCGCCCACAAAACGTATGTTGCCTCACCCTAGAGTAAATTTTCCACCCTAACTCGGTTCACAGATGGTGCATTTTCCTTCTGCTCCTCTCGCAAACATAAACCGTTTTCGCAATCTGCGCGATATTCAATATTTGATCTCTGTCTAACCGACTGAACTGCGTGTTCACTGCAATATCCCCGTCTCGTTCGAGCACATTCCATAATAATTTTCGATGCATTCCCTTGCCATGATTTTCCAGCGAAACTCGGAATGCGATTTTACTAGTAAGCGCGGTTTTTATAAGAAATTGGTACAAATATTTCACGTGAAATATAAAAGCTGTAAATTATAGCTGTGCTGGTATTTGCGCATAATTATTATGTAACTGCTATTTAAAATATAGGTATCATAAAATATTTTTGCTTGTTTACAAGCTTGTTCCACAATTAAATAAACAAACGATAACAAAGCACCCAGCACGTAAATGCTATTTTCTAATTGTGTTTTTTGTGAAAATAATTAAGTTAAGTAATTGTATGTATGACCCATTCTAAGTTGTTTTTTAATCAAACAAAAACAAATAATTTTCCGTCGAAAAGTAGTGTATAATTTATATATGCGAAATAGACATAATTAATCACCTAAATTAAAATAAAATGCGATTATAATTTGTATTAAGTTCATGAAAGTCTGGAAGGATTCACCTTTAACGTAAAAGCATGGCATGTCTAGACACAACTAGTGAACAAATTCTGTACTACAAAACTTTTCGTGGGGCAAGGGACTCACTACATTCATCTTACTACGCCTGTGTGCGTCGGTGGATCCTGTGAAAAATTGCTTTTATCTCTGTGTGCGGTACACACAGAGTCAGTAGTGGGTGAAAGGGGAGGGAGATGTCTATGTGTGAGAGGGGGACTGGGTGGGAAAGGGGACCGACTCGTGAACTAAATAGCTTAGTGTTAACACATATTGACATCAAATTTACCGCGATGTTATCATTTATTCAGGTAGCAATACACTCATTGTTCTTTTAGTTTTGTACACCATTTCGTGGTCACAGACTTTTTTGTTGGTTGTACTTTTTAACGCGAGCATGTCAACGATTAATTATTTTTGCCGCTTTGTTTAACTTTCGTTGACTTTGGAGTTATTATGAATTTAAATTGCTCGTTGGAGCTTTCATTTTTTTTAGACTGCCATTTTCATGACCCGAAAAAATGGCGTAGGCGGTTTTAAACGGGTTAAGCATTTTATAAAATAAAATAATGCTTAAGTACATTTTCTTCTTATTTTTTAGGAAGTACCTGGATGAAGAATAAATATTAATTGAATGATCCTGGTGATCACCTGATAAAATAAACCCGTACGTAGGATAATAAAATAGTGATAAGAAAAACTATAGTTAAACGCGAGCATAACTCAAAGTTGCTGCAGAAACTGTAGCTAAAAGTATAAAACATGCAGACTGCGCACTTAATGGCAACTCTCGTCGTGAATACAATGTTATCGACTATGGCGGATGTATATCTTTATGCAGACCAAATGTAGTGACGACGGTAAAATACCTACAACTTGTTTTTAGTCCTGCTTGATACAGATTACTCAGTGATGTTTATCTAGCTAGGAGAGCAGCGCTTCACTCAACAATTCGTCCACTGTTACTGTTATCCTGCATCATCCCAATGCTGGGCAAAAGCCTCTCCCCATGAATTCCAGCTTTTTCGATCCAGGGCTAAAGTGGACCTTAGTCGTTTGTTTTCTCCAGCTCGTCCCGCCATCTTCTACGGGGTGTACACCATGTAATTATTAATGCAAACTTTGTAAGTCCCTCAGGTACCTACTATAATACCTTCATGGGCCTAAATAAATAATTATTGTTATTATAATATTAAATATGAGAATAGTCCACGATAGAAACTTGTAATAACCAGTTGTGTATCATAATGTTGTCCTCTATTATGACCAGAGGCGCTTGATATTGGCAACACTGCGAACTTTGCTGCAACCTGTAGTGCTAATCTGTAAAAATCTCACCGTGAAAACTTAAGTGAGCTGTAAATTTCTAGCATAATGGCGGATGACAGTTCACTTCCCCTTGCTTTTCAAGGTAAGATTTTTCAGTATAGGCAATATGAATCAAAACTACGGTGTATGACGCGACACAAGCTCCCTCCAATGACAGACGCTCCTTTGTCCCGCTCTCCCCGTAAGTTGAGTGAGTTGAATTTAATGTGCAATAACCAAGTTAGCACTCCGTTCGCTTACTACTCTGTGGCGTAATGGCTCATTTACATGAGTCGATAACTCGGTTTCAGCAAGCTGCTAGTCCATGTATTTAGGACATTGTTACATGTCCCTAAATGCGAGTGTAACAACTATGTACCTATATATACATAAATGTAAGTGAAATCATTCCAAAAATATCAACGATAGACGTTGATTACAGATACTCTAAACTAAATGACAAGCGGAGTTTTAGGGCACGTCTACATACATGGCAAAAAAAAACTATACTCTTATCTCTCAAAATACAGTGCTATGTGGTGAATCCTGGGTGATACTACTATATAGCTTTTAAATCTATTGTTGTGACAGTTCTAGCTAACTTGATAATAAAGGTTAATTTACCTAAAATATAAAAAACAGCCACAGGCTAATGCAGAAAGAACTAGTTTTCAGAAGAAAAATAACCCTTAAGCAAGTCGTGATGTGAAATTGGGCATTTAGAAACCTGCACCCAAATTGCATAATTTTGAAGGAAATTGCTAGTTCATTGCTTCATATGTTCGAAAAGTTTGTCTGCTCAACAACGTAAATAACGCAATGAATGTGTGACAGTTGTGACAGTTCAACAAACTGTCAAAATGAAAGCCGTTGCTACTGATAGTATGGTACGCAATTACCTCGCTGTCCCTAAAATTAAAACACGTTATTTAGTTTAAGTACTAACATCATAAATGTACCTATAGATATCTCTACCGATTTTGTTTCGGATTTTCTTCTCAGAGTAGTCGGATAGGAAACGCCGACCTCATCTAGTTTTTTAAATATAATTGACGTGTAAAAGTCTTTGTACATATACCTAAACCTACTCACAGAAATAAATAATTTATCATTTACCATTTTCAATAGACAATAAAATTAGAAAGACTATTTGCAAATAGTCACCCATTATAAACTTGCCGTCTGTGGCTTCGAACTTGCTGTCATAATCTCCCCTAAAATGCCATCGAGTAACTTGGTTGATACAACAATTCCATTCAAATGTCTACCTTGCTTGATGAAGATAGAGTTGAATTTCCTTCATGAATTATGCACTCGGAAGTGTATTAGTTTGTCTGACATAAATATGAGTGAAGTAGTGACATCAACAAAAAGTTTTGATACTAAAGTTAGAAATCCTTGAGTTACATAAATATGTTAACTGCACCCTAATTGCGTAACACACTTTTAATCACAATCTGAATCATTTTGAAGGATATTGCTAATCCATTGCGTCATATGTTCGAAAAAATTGTCTGCTCAACAACGTAAATAACGCAATGAATGTTGTTGAACTGTCAAAATGAAAGCCATTGCTACTGATAGTGTGGTACGCAATTGCCCCGCTAGAGCGCGGTTTAAATTAATAGAAACGAATATACTACAAGTAGACAAAGTGAGGAGAGAAGTTACTGCATCTGCATTATAACAAAGTTTGTGTGTGTTTTACAATGATAGCAGTGTTGATTATGCTACGGCTATATTGTTGCGATACCGCGAACTGCATTTCGCGCGCTCTCTCGCACACCGCTTGGACGTCTCGCTGTATAGACGCCAGCACATCAAGCTACTACAATCTGTCAAATTTCTATAATAGATTTTCAACTTTATCGCTAAAGCATTAGGTATTAGCATAGGTAGGACAGTTTCGGGTAGCTTAACCTGCTGGCGTCTATACAACAGAGAGCGCGTGAAGTTTAGTTTGCGTTATCGTAACAATGTAGTCGTAGCATTAGGCGTTTGTTGCATTTGTACCACTTCTTCTTTCAAACTAAAATCTAACGGGGACATTTTGTTGGTTATGTACCTACCTACCACCTAAGAATACCTACATGTGGAATGCAATTAAAGTATTGAGTACCTACCTTTTTTGGCGTTAAAATAAGCGTTCATGAAAGTAAAAATTAATGATCTTAATTATAATAATATAGTTGCCTCCTAAGCACACAATATGGTAAAGCAATAAAGATATTGAGTAAGTAATTAAAAGTCTTCTTATTCAAAATCAAATGAAAAAAAATTGTATTACCAAAAAAAAATAAATTTATTTATTCTATGTTGATATACTGGTCTATCAGTGTCTTCTATTTCAAAAATTATTCCGCTAAATTAAAAAGGACAGTTGATAGAGTTTATAACCGAAAGTGGCCTGCGCACAATTCTAATAAAAAAAAACTCCTTTCGCCCGTAAGCAGTTCCCTTGAACTGAGGATAGATGGCGCTACAATCGCTTTACTACTAAAATAATTGTAAAATATTTTTTTAGTAGGTTTTAACCTGCTACCTTGATTAATAGAGCTCTGATTACAAGATACCTTGATTTTAAACATAAAAACTTCGATGTTTTCAGGTTTTTCATGCGTCAAACCCGTGATGCTTTTTTTCTTTGTTTACAGATTGACCCAAATAGGCCGAGAGCCAGCCAGGGCGACTGACTAAATTGTTTTGATGTATCAATGACGCAACCACCCTTTCAGGTAGAACAGTCATTCCATGGAGTCGACAACTCGCTGTAATGTTTAATAAACTTTAAAAAAAATATCAACTAGCATTGTAGGATTTATTCAAAATTTTAAAATGATACTTAGATTTTATTGAATCTATCTCAAAGGAGCCTTTAGAAATCAGAAAAAAATTACAACTACTACCACAAGCCTCGCCAAGACTACCAGAAACAATCCACACACACAGACATATCCAAAGGAATTTCTAATCAATGTTTACAGCTAATAGATAAAGAGCTATATGGCTTTCATAAAACTTTACTGACGCACGTTAAAACCTAGTTATACGTTGCTTCAGCAATTTCTAATACAAGGGTCTTCTCAATTTTTTTTTTACAAATAAAGGCACGCCATTGATCAGTATCTCGCGCGATAGTAAGCGACAATGGGGTTAACCCTGGTGGTGCACCTTTACCCAGAAGCAAAAGCAGAACCTATTTAGATTATTTCTGGGCACTATAACTTCGGAGTCTCCAATGCTCGAGTGAACGCTCGAGGAGGTATGGGCAGGGACATTGACGCACAACCTGTTACCATGAATTCAGTACATGATTCTGAACCTGCGTTGAAATTTGTCGTAGCTAACAAAAAAAAAAAAAAAAACTGACTGAAAATTTCTACGCTATTGGGTCTAGAATCATGTGCTGAGTTCGTGGTTACAGTTTGCGCGTCGATGTCCCTGCCAGACTCTGGCAAGGAGTTCTACTCCTGACTATGACCAAAATGGGCGTAATGGTGGAATATCATAATCTTTCTAGTCTTTTCCCAACTATGTTGGGGTCGGTTTCCAGTCTCACCGGATGCAGCACCAGTATTTTATATGGAGCGACTGCCTATCTGACCTCCAAAACCCAGTGACTGGGTAATACAACATTCCTTGGTAAGACTGCTTCTTAGAAAAAAAATGGTGGAATATATCCACTACATTTCATATTCAAACCATATTTTCTGATTGAAGATTCACATGAACAAATAAATACATAAGAAATGTTAAGTTGACGGCTGCAACGGGGTCTTAATGAACTTGTAATAAAATTATTGGCCACACACAGGGCAGCTCAGGCAACGCCCCAGGACGAGTTAACCTGTTTAGTGCTGTGACATCTTACTGTCGATTTAGGAGGCGTTTATCGATAGTTTTAATTAGGTGTGTTTTATTTTACTTGTGGATTTTTAAATGTTGGATGTGTTTTATCAAATAAAAAAATATTTGTAAAATATACATAGTTCACCAGAATACCAAAAGATAGGAAGCACAAAGATGTACTGCTTCAGCGTGAAATTTATGGAACGTAAAACTCAAAATTGTTATGAAACAGTGATAAAAATAGCATCTTCTAAAGAGAGTTTAACCCCATTCCGTTCAACGATTTTATACAACAATTTATACGATGCCTTAAAATCCGTTTTACATTAAAAGTGTACAGTTTCAAAGCTTTATTTAAACCCAAACTTAAACTGTAAACATTTGCTATTAAACTCGCCATCCAATCCGGGCGCATTACCTACCAACACAACAGGAAAAATAACAGCGTCATTTACTACGTTTATATCGACATCGATAAACCGACTCCACTCACAGTCAGTAGTATCTAGAGAGGCAAGCTACAATAAAATGTACCGAGCTAGCTACAAGCCTGAGCAGTTACTCGGGTATACCCCACCGCCCCCTCCCCCATCCCCCACGCCATATGCGCAGTTCACTCACACATACACAACACACGCAAACACATCACCTGCAAATCGCGTCCACACATTTGATTATCAATAGTGACGTATGCAAGAGACATTCTGTTGATAGATGCTAATAGTGTCCGCCTATCAACGATTATGCGACTAATTGATTTCAATTCTTTATGGAAACGTGGATGTGAATTTTCTCATTTCACCCTAATTGCGTAACACAGTATCAATCTCAATCATTTTGAAGGATATGGCTAATCCATTGCGTCATGTGTTCGAAAAATGTGTCTGTTGGATAACGTAAAAAACGCAATGAATGTTGTTGAACTGTCAAAATGAAACCCATTGTCACTGATAGTGTGTTACGCAATAACCCTACTGAATATAGCAATGTAGGCGATGGAAACTACAATTTAATTTCCAAACATTTGTAACCTGCAGTGCGATTCTGTAACCATCTCACCGTGAAAACTTTGGTGAAGTGAGCGTGGAGTGAGCTGTCATTCCAACTAATGTTAGGGATTGACACCATTGACAGCTCACTCTAAGCTCACTTCACCTAACTTTTCACGGTGATATTTTTACAGAATCGATCGGCTGGACTTGTCAGAATTCATGCGATATCTTTGTTTCTCAAGCCTTCCATTTCACCCCAACTCGTGCATTATTTATGTATAGATTTTATCTCATATTATTAGACACTTAGGAAGCAAACATGAGCCAATTCTAAATAATCGAGAAATTCCTGAAAATACACCAGGTAATTTTCAGTTTTACTTTATTTTAAGCTTTTAATTATATTATGCAAAACCTACATTTATTTGATGACCATCTTCTCGACTGAATAATTATTTAAATCCTATTCAGGTACCTGTGGTCCCGGAAATTTAGTCGTATTAGCCAAAAGTAATCAATAAAATCACGCTTTCTCCTGTGGTGGTAGGCAGAAACTACAGTAGATACGCCACCTACTAAGATCCATATACTCCCTTAATAATCCTTCCATATCCGTATATCACCTAAGTCACGAAATAGATCTCCTAAAATAGTACGTGTTGAAAAGGTCAATACCCTTTAGTCACAATAAAAATAAAGGATTAGTCTAAATCTAAATATGACTATGGTACAGTACAACAGAGGCTGCTACGTTTGGTGCAACTCTAGGTACTTCAGATAAACTCACTCTCAACTCGTCGCGATGTAAATAATAAAATTTAATCTTCAGAAACATTGGATTCTGGATCTTATGGGATCTCAGAGAAATTCAATTTTAATGTCTATATTCCTGATTTGATCTGCGGGATAATTGCACACACACTGACAGTAAGAATGACTTTCATTTTGACAGTTCAACTACATTCATTGCGTTATTTACATTGTTGAGCAGATATTTTTCGAACATAAATGAAGCAATGGATTAGCAATATCCTTCAAAATGATTCAGGTTGTGGGACCTCTATCAAAAACAAAATATTAACTTCTAAACTTAGTTCGTGATTTTGTACGATATTTCAGTAAAATCTAATAGGTATGTAAAAAAAAACAAAAGTTAAACGACTAAATTATAAACTAATCGTAATCATAAGAATGCAAAAGGCGACGACTTGATACTAATCATTTCAAGAAGGGTAATCGGCACGTGAACGCGGCAAAATGACTTCGACGCTTGGAATTCAACGCGCCGAACATGACCGATCGCAGCGCGAGAAATCCCGAATATAGTTTCGGTTTCGGTCGCAGCTTCGGCAGGTTTGCCGCCAAAACCGAAACTAAACCGAAACTCGTTTTTTTGCCGAAACTCGACCGAAACCGAAACCGAACATTCGGTAGGACATTAATATATGTATACACAGTAGAATTGAGAACGTCCACCTTTTTGTAGTCGGTTAAAAATGAGCGGAAGATAACTAAATAAGGCGAAGTTTAAGGGGAACCACGTAATGCTGTTGGGAACTACGAACAACAGTAACGTATTGAGTTTGAAATCGCGGAAGAGCAGCGGCAGGATGTCGCCGAATTACTTGAGAGTATCAAATTTATTTGTTCATAGTTCACCTAAGCTCCCTGGAAGGGTTACCGCTGCCCTGGAACAGAAAGGGCTAAGGAAGGAACACGGGTGGGTTTTAGTCAGTAAGAGTCTGACACTCCCTTCCGCTCCACCCAGAGCGGGAGGGGTCATTTGATGATTCTCAATCCCATCCTCAAAAAAAAAAAAAAAAAACTCTCTTGTAGTAGAAATTTTGTGTCTAGTCTCCTCATCCCATGTGAAAACTGAAGCCAAGATCATCGTAAAATAATGATCATATTTCATTTGGTATCCGGGCAAGTCGTCTTAGGGGTAAGCGCCGGGGTAGCCCGCGAAATTCTAATTTTCTTTATTTCTTTTTTGCAGGTTCAAAATATGATTCGCGACTGCAAAAAGTATGTAATTATTTATTATTTTTAAACTATGTTGTTCCACTGCAGGACCAAAGCCTCCCTTTCTTCTTTCCACTCCTCTCTGTCTTGAGCTACTGTGGACCAATCCTGTCTGTACTTAGGCGTTAAGTTCATCCCGCCATCTTTTCCTGGGTTTGACTCGATGTCGCCAGACGTATTCTGGAAGCCACATGGAGGTAGTTTTGGCCAATGCCTCGTTCGTATTTACAGAATTATAATGATTAAAATCATCAACAGAACCCTTTAAGTTCATATTTTAATTCTATTGAATGACTATTTCCGAAATAGGAATTCAATTTTCAATTTGAATTTACCCTGGCGCTTCCACCTTAAGGATAAATTCTCTATACATTCTTAATTGAATTCTGCCATCTCCCACTGTAGAACAAAGGCTTCCCTCGTCCCACACTTTCTGCTCTTGCTAATGCGAGACAGTCCATGCTACGGCTACATTGTCGCGATAACGCGAACTACACTTCCCACGCTCTTTCTCGCACACCGCTCGATGTCTCGCTGTACAACAAAGAGCGCGCGTAGTGTAGATCGCGTTATCGCGACAATGTAGCTGTAGCATAATACTACGTTATCGCGCACGGGATTTTCAACTATCGATGTTGAGCCGAGCGTTGAGAATCCAACGCTCTGTTGGATTCTCAACGCTCGGGTCAGTATCCCAGCGCGTCAAAAAAACACACTGTTGGATTTTCAACTCTCGGCGCTAGGCAGTGCGTTGAGAATCCAGTACGCGAAAAAAAATCGCCACGGAAAAAACGCGCTCGTGCGAACCTGGAAGAGTCAAGCCGTCGCGCCATCCATCTTCACCTTGGTCTACAACAGTTTAAGGTATATCTGCTTTTAAAAGCTATATCTGTAGAATTATCAAGGGTACTTAAAGTGACACCACCACTCATTGAATATGTAATCTAGGACCACCAAAGAGTATTTCGGCAGCCCTGCTGTCTAATCAAGGTTCATGGTAAATCGATATGAGATAACAGAATTTACGAGCACCTACGTCTTTTCTTATTAAGATTGAATGGACGTCAATAATCCCAAGTAAAGAAATTGCGACAATTTATTGACCACTTATTACCAACAAAAGAAAGGTCGCGCCTTCAGTTTGTTTTCGATGTAGTGTGGGTGGCACCACTGGGCGACGTCACTGTTACGTGCCTGTACGGTTTATTGAGGAAGGTAGCGATGTTGTTAATCTGATGTTGGTATTAGCTGTGAAAATCAATATTTTCACCATTTCTTCAATCTTCGGAAAGTACAGCCATATTCTGTGGGTGTAGTGTGTACCTTTCACCTGCCAACTCCTTCATACCTTTGACAAAAAAAAAAACTGAAATTCATTTCAATTAAACCATTTACAGGCCCTTTCGATATGTCAATGAGTCAGTCAGTCAGAAATATGTAGCTAGTTGCTAGCTGATGCCGATGCTTTCAAAATGTTGCAGACATTTGGAAATGTCGCACAACTTTTATAAACAAATATGGCTGACTAAAAATACAACACGAAGAAAAGTGTTCTGACATTAAATCCCACATTCTTGTCTACTTTTCTATAGATTTTCCCGTTGTTCGTTCTAAGAATTAATCCTATTATACTGATTTAGAGACGAACTCAATAACCACACCCCGGATACACTTAATTACTTACCATTCTTCCATAAACAAGACCATGTTTGTATACAATGCTAATTTGCTAAGTGTGCGTGAATGGCTAGGGTTGGCAACCCTACTTTCGTTTGTAGCAGGAAGAATCTTACGATGAAACTATAGAGTTTTTAACCTCGATTAATTTTGAATGCAGCAAAATCGAAATAAGCCCAGACGGAGATCCGGGATGATTTGGACTCTTTCAACAAGAACTGTTCCTTAGCAGCTTTAAACAAAGATAAGTGGAAAGAGAATAGAGAGGCCTTTGTCCTGCAGTGGGACCACACAGCTTTAATAATAAAGAAGAAATAACAGCATGTGCAACTAAGTGCATAAAAACAGACATTCTTTGAACATCATTCCTAAGCAAATCGATCAAGCAAGCGAGCAAGAAGCAAGCAATGCTTCTTTGTATGAAGTAAATACAAATATTAAGAGGTTTTGTAAAATTTTCAAGCTTTTAATTGTGCGGGGTAACTGCGTAACACATTAACAGTAACAATGGCTTTACAGTTCAACCACATTCATTGCGATTTTATTAGTTTCAAATCGGTAATTGAGGATTCTCTCAATAGGTTGAAATCAAGTAACAAAAGTATTATTTTATGTGGAGATTTCAATATTAAAATTTTAAATGTTCTTCTCAATCTTTTTAGGTCTTATAATTTAATTAACTTCATCTTTAACTTGTCTTGATAATATATGTATTTAGTGATTGTGATGACAAACATAAATTAGTGTTAACTGACTTAACGTCCGACCACTGTGGTTTATTAGCTAACTTCCCCATGCCATTACATAATAAAACCGAATAAACTTGAATGCAGGCCTTATACAGCTAGTCATTGCAGAATTTTTAAAATAATATAGCTCACAGAATTACACCATCTATAGTAGAATACGAGAAACCTAATGAAATTTATGGTGCCCTTTTTGATGTTGTGCAAAAAGAGTAAGAATCTACTTTCAAGACCAAAACTATTAACATTAGTGGATCCTCTGTTGGCTTTAACCAATGGGCTACTCCAGGTATTAATAAAAATAGAGCGAGACTATACGAGTTACATATATGGTTTGAAAAAATACAGATTGGATACTCCTTTCCTAGAGTATGTCAAAAATAATTCAAAAAGATTCGTGCTTTTGCTAAATAATTTTTTTTAGGCGATACAATTAAAAATTCTAATAATGAAGTAGAAACCACTTGGAAAATTATTAACAATGAAATGGGTAAATCGGTTAAACAAGAAAAACCACTTGAGATTATGGTCAACAGCAAATTAGTTAATAAAGCAGCTGACGTTGCTGAGGCATTTAATGAGTTGTTTTGCCAACATACCGTTATCTACGACTCGCACCTTAAATTCGTCCGCGTCTAAAGCTGAAAACCTTTTGCATAGTAGTGCACCTAAATGTAGTCCTTTATTTAGATTCGAACATGTAACCCCGCGTGATGTAGTTAATGTTTTTATTACACTTAAGTCTAAAAACACCGGTGATAATTGACATTGTAGCCCCCTAGGTAGCTGTTACTTTTAATAAATGTGTTGATTTAGGAACTTTTCCTGACCTCATGAAGAGTAGTAAAGTCATGACCATTATTTAAATCAGGTAATAAGAATGACGTTGGCAATTTCAGACCTATTTCTATCATACCTGCATTTAGAAAAGCATATATGCAAAGCATATACAAAAGCACAAGCATATTGCATATTTGAAAAGTTAATAGTTAAGTAGTTGCTAAGACATTTTAATTTAAATAGCCTCCCTCCTCCATAATGAGCAATATGGCTTTACAAAAGGTCGTTCAACTACAGATGCGGGTGTTGCTCTGCTGAGACACATATTTGACGCATGGGAGAAATCGCAAAATGCTATTGGAGTTTTCTGTGATCTCCCCAAAGCCTTTGATTGCGTGCACCATGACACGCTTTTGCGTAAGTTACGTCATTACGGTGTCCAAAACGAAGCTCTCAACGTAATAATTTCTTATTTAAATAATAGGGTCCTATGTGTCGATGTTAATGGTGTGAAATCTTCCGGGCTATCAGTTCAGTTACGGGTTCCGCAAGGCTCAATACTGGTTCCATTCTTGTTCTTAGTATATACCAATGATTTACCATTCCATTTGAAGGGCATCTGTGACGTTGTACTGTTTACAGATGATGCCTCTTAGGTTATTTGACGTAAACCAATATGTAACTATTGAGAGTGCACTGTTTACGTCAAATAACCTAGTTCTCAATGCCAAGAAAACCAAATGTGTAAAGTTCGCCTTACCGAATGTTAGAAATCTAGGACCCAACATCGTCTTAGAAAGAGGTGCTTGAAACTGTAGGCTCGGAATTTTTTCTAGGACTAACAGTAGATGCCAAATTTATACTTGTTGTGTTAACACTAGAAATAAGGACAAACTACGTGCCCCCATTCCCTGGCTTCATAACTCATTTGTAGGGCTTGGTATAACCTTTTATAACTAGATACCCTCTTCTTTGCTAGACTTGCTTTTTAATGCGTTTAAAGCTCAAGTAAAATCCAACCTTTGTTCAAAGGCATACTATTCCATCAACGACTACTTACACGATAAGAATAGTTGGTCGCCGTAATAGAATAGAAATAGAATAGAATAATTTATTTCAGATAATTAAAATCCATATCTTGTTAGTATATATTAGCAACAATATTCGCTTACAATTATGTTAGTATTGTTAGTACTTATCTATAAGTAAACTATTATACAAAACCATTCACTACCCTCACCAAGTGTTTTTGAATGGGGCAGTCAAATCGAGCAGCAATGACTTTCAGAATGCTATTAACGCAAGACAATGTTTATGTTCTTTCTCCAGAATTAGCTTACTGACAGGTTATTGTTATTAGTATTAACTTATTTATTTATTTTCCTTCGATGGTCTTAGTTTATCATTTGTGACTTCAAGTGATAGCTATGTGAACAGAACCCAGCAATGCATAAATATGTAAGCTGTCACGTTCTATATGCCTGGAGGCTTTTATTTGGGTAATAAGTTTTTATTTACATTTTAATTTTAACCAATTATTTTTAGCTTGAGTACGTATAGTTTTATTATATTTGTTGGTATATTGGCGTAGGTAGCTAACATATATGGCGAATAATTTAATTTTATGTTCTGTGTCTTGTAATGTTAATTACTTAACATAGGTACCTACGACGACACGGCACGACACGGTAGGGACGACACGGTTAGCGCAGTGGCTGAGCGATCAACTGCTGCGCTGCGTGTCGCGGGTTCGATTCCTGCACGGAACAAATATTTTTATTGCTTACAGGTAGTTGTTCCGGGGTCGGCTGTTTGTGTATGTGAGTTTAAATGTTTTGAACGCACCCACGATACAGGAGTAATTCTTAATGTGGGGCAACGTTTAAAAAACAAAAAAAAAACCTAGTATTGTATACAATCAAGTATTTTCTAACTGAACAGACAGCTGTGCTGCTGGGGAGTTTGTTGCGCCACTTCATCTTCCCAGCGATAGCACTAGGAAGTGGTGAAGGGCGGGCCGTTTTTGGGGACTGTCTTTTGTAATTTTGACGTTCAAAAAGTGCTGACTCACAGCCGAATATGAATAAATGACTTTTGATTTTTGTTTTTTTTTATTTTTATCTACTACTTTATCGATACATTTATCAAAGTTATGACATTCAAATATATGTTCATTGATCACCTCAATGTTTCACAATAGTTAATTGCATCTAGGTGCTTCTCTCCAAACCAAATCGGTTTTTCTATTTTGATCTTAAACACTATTAATATACATAAGTGCTCAACTCATTTACTAAAAGCTAAAATACAAATCCAAATCTTCAGATTCAAGATTCCAAATATCTCATCATAAAAAATTTCAACGGAGCATTTACCAAATGAAGTTTCTCTAGCTCTACTTAGTATTATTTCTACGCGCTGTCTGCAGATACCTCTCGTTCTGACTTTAATCTGCAGCAAATAATATACAATGACATTGGTTACTCGTCGCATTCTTTCTGTCTTGGGGTATGTACAGGGTACACCCACCCCTGGCAGACGGTTCGCCGGCCGTCCGACGGACGCCATTGAACAAGAAATCGTTGAAGGTGACAATATTGATTGTTGATATTACAAACGATATTTTCGATTGTATTATTTTTAATACCTATGCAAATTAGTGGTAACGAGCCTAAAAACCGATTGCAATCTATTCGCTAGTTCGTAAACAAGCGTTATAAAAAAATTACCATCCAAGCTTCTACACTACCTACTGATTCTCTCTACTGTTTTCTTGTGTCCCCATTACGTTATATATTTTACCGGTTACCTGTTCCGCAACTGTTTTAGATTTGATGTTTATTACATATTTAACCAGCTTCTGCCCGCGACTTTGCCCGCGTGAAATTTCTTGTTCTCCCGACCCATCCCGTCGCATTTCATTCTGACTTTTTTTTGGCGCGGCTCCTGATGGTCATAGCGTGATGCAAAATTGCCTATAGCCTTCCTCAAGAATTGGACTATCAAATGCAAAAATATTTTTTCAAATCCGACTGGTAGTTCCAGAGATTACCCCCTACATACAAACAAACAAATTTTACCTCTTTATAATATTAGTACAGATGCATTTTTATTTGAAAATTATATGTGTTATAATATGTGGTCTTTTATTTCGCTCCAAAATGGCGAAATAGTTAAAAAAATATAAATACTTATTTTCTAACGTGGGTGCTGGACGGAACGCATGACCAGCCTATTCGCAATAACAGCCAGGATGCTTTTGGTGCTGGCGCGCAACCTGCCGAGCTCCACACATATCATGCACACTCAGGTTCTAGTCCCTACAATACCGTATCCATTTTTCTTGCCTTCTCTGACAAAGCTATTCGCAAGTCAGTAAGTGGTCAGCCCAAGGTGACATTATTATAATACAAGATGTTATTCACATAGAGGTGAACGAATACATTCATCATGCGATTGAAGATTCAACTTTTGCGAAATTATTTAAAGATGCATACATTCAAATGGCTAACAGTCAGTTAATCTATGTTTAACCTTCCTTTGTCCTAAAGACTTTTTGGTTTATTTTCTTAAAGACCTTCCACTATTTATTGTGGTTATGTAACTGCTCTTCGTTCGTATAATGAAGAATAACCTGCTGGGGAAAATCGTTGAATTGATACAGATTAAAGCTTCAGTGGAAAGCTTCTTCTATAAGCACAAGTGTTCCTAACTCTTAAAATAAACAGCATTCGTTTTTGTTCCACCGATGACCGGTGGAGCAGACGAGTCCTGGAGTAGAGACCGCATATCGGCAAGCGTAGTGTGGGATGCCCCCCAGGTAGATGGACCGACGACTTTAAAAAGGTGGCTGGGACAGACTGGTTGGGGAAGGCCGAGGTTAGGGTGTTGTAGCGCAGCATGGGAGAGCAGTTTCCAGCAGTGGATAGAGTTGATTGATTGAGATGTATGGGACTGGTATAAGTTACCAGAAAACTTATGTCAATTCTATTGAAACTCGTTGTACATATACTAAACGATTTGAAACCGATTGCCACATGTGTCTAGGCCCTCTGCACCCTAATTTTGTAACACACGATCAATCTCAATTTGAATCATTTTGAAGGATATTGCTAATCCATTGCTTCATATGTTCGAAAAATTTGTCTGCTCAATAACGTGAATAACGCAATGAATGTTGTTGAACTGTTAAAATGAAAGCCATAAGTAGCGAGTGATAGTGTGTTACCCAATTACCGCGCAGGGTCAACACATTTGACTATTGATGGTTTCGCTAAGTTAACCTTTGTACATACGGACCAATATTTTAATGGCTCTTGGTTTTGGCACAAGGTCTCGCCACAGAACAGCGACGCGAGAGGGAGACAGTTGGCACTGTGTCACCTAGCAACAGACAGCGATAGTCTGTCTCAAGGTACGTCTGCCGAATTATCGGAAGACAAACAAACAATAAAAATAAGCGAAATAAATGAGATCATCCAAACACAAATGAAGGAAAATGTCTGTATTAGTTTGCTTTACAGGCTTAGCAATCTGCCTAACCTTTTCCCAACATGTGGGGGTCGGCTTCCAGTCTAACTGGATGCAGCTGAATACCAGTATTTTACATGGAGCGACTGCCTATCGGACCTGCACCACTGGTTGTCAGACATTTGCGCTTCTAACTACCCGTAACGACTGTCAAAGATATACGAACGACACCCGGTACCAATGGCTTAACGTGCTTTCAGATGCACGGAAGGGTCTCGATGTACGCAATTTAATGGATGGGTGACCCCCATCCGCGAACCGACCGCGACAAGCGTAGTAAAACCTTCCGTCAACCCGTTCAATTAGCTCAGCCTATCGCCGTCCACTGCTGGACATAGGCCTCTCCCATGCTGCGACACAACACCCTGTCCTCTGCTCGACCCGTTAGCTATTATTTAGCCGCATGCCCACTGACCTGTAATAAACAAGTAAGCTGGACTTTATACTATCAATGACAAAATGAAGACGCTTGATTATCGCCATTTTGGCGCTGACTGCAACGTGAGCGTCCGTGGAACTAATTTGTTTGATAGCGAGTTTTACAAGATGCGCAGCGCATACTCTCATGATGAAAATGTTCTAAATATCTCGTAGTAAACACAAAAAGTCTTATTCCACGATTTAGACCTAAATCATCAGCGACGTAACCAAACAAAGCCACGGCCATTTGCAGAAATGTGTCAATTTTAGTTCCTAAGACGCTCGAGCGGGGCGCTTTGAATCGGCACAAAAAACAACTGTAATTTCATATAGTAGATTTAGTCCAGCGTACTTGTATAATAGAGGTCAGTGCACGAGTCCCACTATACGAGCAAATCTTTAATATTTTAAATCCTGCAAGCCTAAATATTTTGTTACAGCAATTTGTAAATCTGCACTTACATTCTGCACTCCTGGTACGAACGCACTACGACACTATAAAGGGTTCCGCATTCAATACGCGGAAATACAGAAGCAACGACGCGAGCATCGCCTTCCACATCACTGACCCACAAGTGATAATCTACAATCAAAACGACATGTATTTTTATCGCGAATTCTTCAATCTTACCTCGGCTCCTTTCATCGCACGTTCCGACCATCATTTTGAGTTTTGCATCACTCGAAGTACGAAAAGATGAAAGAAGTTCAAGCGTTCTTGTAGAGGCCTCGTCCTTGGGGAGAAAGGGGAATCATCGCCGGAATCCATAAAATAACTGGTAACTGAGCGGGGGGGGAGGGTCGCCGCTTAATGATCAAAACGCCTTCAATATGGCGAAGGCATGAGACTTATCATTATAATTTATTCACGGCAAGCAGCTGAGAAACGTCTTCCGTCCCACCTCCCTGAAGGACAGAATTAATTTTCTTTTTCAGGGGTTTGATGTAAATAACGATGTGATTTTCCTTCAGCCGTAGCCGATGTTAAATTTTTAGGTAGGCAATATTTAATTTACCTATTTTTAGGTAGGCAATATTTAGTTTACCTATTTTATTTTCCTGCTAAGCTCAAGTTCGCACAGACGCAAAAATATCGCGGCGGGAATTTATCGCGCACTGGATTTTCCACTCTCAGTGTTGAGCCGAGCATTGGAAATCCAACAGAGCGCACCCCAGCGCGTTAAAAGAACACACTGTTGGATTTTCAACTCTCGGCGCTAAACAGTAGGTTCATAATCCAGTGCGCGAAAAAAAATCGCCAGTGCGGAACTGGGCTAAGTCGTATATATGTATCTAAAGCACTCTAGACATTCATGTCTATTTCTTTCAGACTGCATTATCTGAAAGTGTTTTCAATATTTTCATTCGAAAACTTTACCACCACGTGACGTATGCATATCATAAACACATCTACACAAATCTGACTCCTATCGTTGTCATCACAGAGTTGAAAATCGATTGAAAGGTATCGCCATCTTCCGTATCCGTATTCTATACATCACGAAGTTAACGTCAATAAATCAGTTGACTAGCACACACACTCGGGAGGCCTTCCTCTAATAAAGGCTGTCCCGGTCTATAGGTAGCCGCTTTGTCTACAGCCTCATCGGTCGAAACTTTCCTTTCCGCAGTCAAACTTAGATCAAGCTTGGAATCTTGGAGGAAAATTGTTGGAGTGAGCGAGGTGTGTCTGGTATCACTTTTGTGTGACAGTTTTCGTGCTTATTTTATGTGTGATTTTGAAATAACTGGAAAAAACGATTTTCCTTCTTCAAAACGATAAATTATAAGCCGGTTATTTTTGTAAAATGCACTTGATAAATCAAAAAAGAGTATTATTTACAAAATAGTACTGCACCTAGCATTATTTTTTCTATTTTTATTCGCTTAAAAAACCCAAAACTATGATTATTTTTATTCATTGTCCTTTTTCTCACTAAAATCTTTATCCACCTATCCAACAGATAATCTTCACAAATAAAAAGACCAACTCCTACTAATCTTATTTGCCAAACAAAATCTAAATTACACTGAATTATTCCGTTCTCATAAACAATGCACGCTAACAGAACGGCGAGGAGTCTTAATTAAACTTATATACTTGCTCTATATACTTACTTATGTACTCAATGTTACTCGTGGAAGTTAAGAAAGGTTAAGGGGGGACCCCCCTCCCACCGCCCGGGCATTAACGAATTTTCCCAAAGTATCGTTTAATGCAAGTTTATTATCTAACATCTTCGAACGTTAATTAATTATTTTTATTTTAAGGCGACGTTTTATTTGTTTAATTTTATTGTGACTTCATAATTAGATTGAACAAATAAATAAGAATATTTTGATATTACTACAATTTAATTATTTTTATGGGATCAATAGAAATATTTTTTTTTTCAAAAAAAAAAAATTAGTAAAGTACCTACCTATCTCAGTGAATATTTTCTGATTGCATTAACATGGTTTACAATAACACAGTATCTTATTATAATTGTTAACCCTTTTTCCGTTAACCTATAATGTGCCACTGCAGCTGGGCAAAGGTATCCTCATATTTTTCCACATTTTTGTGATGTGTGTTAACTCTTACGACCGTATGGAAATCGACACACATTGTATTTGACAAACATGTCACAGATTTACAAAGCATTTAACATTTCCGCACTGATCTCGTCTCAAGCTGCCTGTAGTTGGTTTAAGCTCAGAGTCGGCAAGATCACAGACTCACAGTATGCAACCTAAGTAAGAAGCGTTCAGCGTACTAGAATCTTGATCTAATTAATAAATGGAAAGTCAGACAAATTAATTGTTAAGCGAATTGACTATATATAATTTATATACGCGTCGAATTGTGAACCTCCTTCTTTTTTTTCGTCGGTTAAAAAGAGTGTCCGTGGAATTTTTTGCTCGTCCTTCTCCATAGATATACCTACCTACTACGCTTTGAAATGGGCAACCAGCTTCATCTTTCTGAGTGACCGACCCCTTGACAATCCAAAGTGTCTGTAATTGGTTTATCTATATACCTAAATAAAAATGGATCTTCGAAATGTATGTACGCCCATAACTTTCGAACGACTGCACCAAATTGGATGATTCTTGGTTTTATGTATTCGTTATTGTTAGGTTTAATTGGTAGGATCAATTGGATAGGTGGCGCTGGAGTAGGGTAGGGTAGGGTAGGAGTACGGTAGGAGTAGTGTAGTGTGCATGATATGTACGTTATTAGGTGAAGTTGGCGATACCTTTACTTAAGTGGAGGCCGTTACCAATGGATCACCACCGCTCAATGTAGATCATATGATACAAATTCCTTTTAAGAAAGAAGAAAGAAAGAAAATACATTTATTTGCGGCAAACATGACGCATAAAAAAAAGAACAAACACACAAAAAAAAGAGTGGGGGTTTTAACATTAAACTGTGTTAACAAGCTAGTGAATGCGATCGTACAGTTAACTGTCAAAATGAATCAACATTCTAATTCCACTTAGAGAACAATGCTAATTTAATTTATTCACTCCACTCTAAACCATTCAGCTAAACATTTGCCTATTAATGTTGATTACATAATATTCGACTGTATTGTCCCAAAAGGTAAACAGTCATGACGTAAGTGACTAGCGAAAAACACTTCTTTAAAAACCGCTGGCCGCTTGTAACTTAAATAGCGTTTAAACCAAAAACGTTGTACACAAAATACTTATCTTTACACTATGCAGCATTACAACAAAGTAAAAATGTGATTTCGATGAACTCTGGCACCCAAAGTAAGATTTAACTTGTGTTCAAGGTGCCAGCGACCTCGCCTATGATTTGAAACATAGTATCAGTACTTGTAGGACGAGCACAGTATATTATATTAGTAAGATAGCTACTTACTAGTAAATGCATAGATGTGGCCTATTAAAGTACCTATGTATATGTATTGAGAAAGAGATAAATATGGGGACAACCAAGAGATATGATGCTTCTGATGATCATCATCCGCCGAGCTTTTTCCCACTATGTTGGGGTCGACTTCCAGTCTAACCGGATGCAGCTGGGTACCAGTATTTTACATGGAGCGATTGCCTATCTGACCTCCACAACCCAGTTACTGGGTAATGCGATACCCCTTGGTAAGAGTGGTTGCCAAACTTTCGGGCTTATGATGACCCGTTACTACTGTCAAAGATCCTGGAATGCCAGGCAGGACCAACGACTTAACGTGTTTTCCGAGGCACGTATGGTTCTCGGTATGTAAAGATGGTCAACCATTCATGGACCAACCGCGGCAAGCGTCACTTAACCTGATCGATCGACCCGTGCGGCAGTTATTACTTACCTATGAGCCGCTCCTTCTGATGATGATGATAACCGTTATCAAATAAGTCTTATACAATGTCCAACACTTGTTTGATATACTTATATCAAACATCAAACACCTTGCTTAAAAAGAGCCTCTTTTAACAAACCCATAAAACTGCACCGAAATAAACACTCAAACGAATACAAATACGCTGTATTGGATTGAATTGTGGCGGCATCTACATCGCCACATGCGAACTACGCATCACATTGACCTCACGAAAAATCCTGCATCGCGCAAGCAGAGTTTGTCGCGCAACAACATCCAGATATCAATCGTCGGGCAGTTGTCCGCCAGACATAACATCCCTCGTCGGAGAATTCCTTTTCTATGGAGGATGAGTGAAATTTACACCCTGTTCTTAATGCCCTTCCCTGTTCACCTCTATAGAATATATATAATATAATTGTCTTAAAGCTGAAGTCTGCTTCAGGCAAAATTATTTATTATTACAATGCTTCCAGTGTCGCTAACTTCACGGAATGGCATCCTCCCTATATTTATTTACATAGGTACCGCAGTCTCTCCCAAACCGCGGACTCTCATGACTCGAGCCAAACGCATCACCGACCCCTATTAATAACGGACGTCGATCCTAATTATTATTAATACATCTATCGATGTCTGTGATCAGCTCAATTTGTATACTTCACCGGTATTTAGGGAAACTATTATTTGGATTTACATAACAACAAAAAGTGATCACAATCATTTTGTACATGATAGCAATCGGTCTAGTCTGTACAAATCTCACCGTGAAAACTTAGGTGAAGTGAGCTGTGAATAGTGTCAATAAGGTGGAATGACGGCTCACTGCAAGCTAACTTAATTCACCTAAGTTTTCACGGTGATATTTTTACAAAATAGAACAGCGGGGTACTTGCGTAACACACTATCGGTAGCAATGGGTTTCATTTTGACAGTCCAACAACATTCATTGCGTTATAAACGTTGTTGAGCAGACAAGTTTTTCGAACACATGAAGCAATGGATTAGCAATATCCTTCAAAATTATTCAGATTGTGATTGAAAGTGTGTTACGCAATTAGGGTGCAGTTTTAATCAGACTAATTTGAGTTAATACTAGCTTCATAAAAGCCTATTTAGAAAGGCCTAAAATAACACATTGTTAGTCTCTACATGTGACCTTGTAAAGCTTCCGAAGGGTTAATTTTAGCTCAAAATTAGAATATAAATAGATATGTGGAGGCTACACGTGCGAAAAGACCCACGTCGTTCTAACAACACGTGCAAGTATTCTATGTACCTACTAAGTTATTAAGTATATATTAGGGAATCAGACAATAAAAAAATAATAGACATAATATTATCATCCACAATCTCTGACATTGTACTTAGCAAGTACAATTTCAAAGTCAAAGCAATTATTTCAAATAGGCACACAAAAGGCACTTTTGAACGTCAAAATTTACAGTATAATAAAATAGAATTAATTCTACTCGCCCCTTCCAAAAGGTAGTTTCGTATGGAGAAGAATGGGCAAGAAACTCCACCGTTACTCTTTTAAAATAGTTTTCAATATTTTGTTTCCATTCATTATAGAATTATTATTATGTGAAGATGATACACCTTGAATAAAAATGAGTATACCACAAAAGAAAAAAAAATGAAGCGATGTCAGATAAAATCATTATCATGTGATAGATTGAGCGAATCTTGGAGGCCAACACCAAACATTGGTTCAAACATTCTTGCAGCTAAATCCCACCAAAAGATCATCATATTGAACGCAAATGTCCACTTCGGCACGAGCCTCCCCCATAGACAACTACATCGGGCGATCCCAGGGGAAACACTAGAACCACCCCACTTCGCAAGCGGACCGGAGGTATCAATATAATATTATTAGTAAGTAGGTATGCTGGTTTTGATTCTATTGCCCCTTGATACAATATTCCTTCTAAGTGTCATAACGTATTTTGGTCACCATCGTCATATTATTTTCATTTCAACTGGAGGGTAGTAATCGAATAAAACACGGTCATAATTTAAATATGTTTTCAGTAATATTTTTTACAAAACACTGCCCCAATAAACCTAAATAATGTTTCTTAAATTTTGTGTTTTTGACAAAACTTTTGCTGGCTCACTGCATTTGTGTGACACTAAGCAATTAACGCAGTTTTCATTGTTTTTGTTGTTAACAGTGTGATTTGTCAAATATCCTCTTTTTCTTACTGCTTTTTGGTGTCTATAGAGACAAAGAATCCATGACTTCGTCCGTCTCGTAATTTACAGTTACGACATTTTCCCGTCCGGAACGTCTTTTTACATCAAATGTCACTACAATTTCAAAGCCAACAAAAGGTAAGATATCCATCAATACCGTTACATTTATTCTCAAATACAAATCACAACTAATCAAATTAATCGGAAGGCGGACCGATATCAACATTATTAATGCAAAACTCTCCTCCCACCCTCTTTGCCACCCCTCGGTCCATGCCACCGTCTTCTATCTTTTAAGAAAGAGGACTGCCCTTAAAACTCTTGTGTTGGGAGAGAGGCTTAGCATCATGGCTTTTTTGTAATGGTGCTAAGATTTTATGGATGGAAAAAGTCATGTGTTTGTTAAGTACTGTATGCTTTTCTATCGCGTAGTTATATATCAGCATGATTGTTTAAAGATGTCTGGCAAACAAGTGTGATTAGAAAATAATTCAATGATTTTTTCTAACCTCAAAATTTGAAAACCAATTGCTAAAATAATGATAAAGTTAAGGTGATTTTTCCTAAATGTTATAAGCAAGCCATGTTGCCAAAAATAGCCTTTAATTGAAAATAGACACAATAAAATTACGTTAATTTTCCTAAAAGTTATAAGCAGGCCATGTTGCCAAAAATAGCCTTTAAATGAAAATAGACGCAACATCTGAAAAAGCTCGTATATCCTGTTTATCCTTAAATATTTGCTCGGTTTATTTGCCTTCCTTTCCCGGAAAAATATCTTTTTACATAATATTAATTATATGAAGCGAAAGTAACATTGTAATTAACTGCGACAAATCATCTAAAAACTTAAACATTAAGATTAACAAACCGTGACAAAAGTTTACTCTACTCCTGTTGCGTGAGCGACGAAATCCATTCTTATTTTATTACCGTTGTTGACTGTGCCAATTAACTCCATCTGCCCTTTTCCCAACATATTAGGGGTGTTTATTGTGGAGAAATGTGTTTTAAAACTGCAAATCTAACGTTGGCTGGATGCCACGACTGCTATCTTCAATTTTCGCATCTTCATCTACTGTTCCATCCTTGTCGTTAAGAAAGAAGGTTGATATTCGGATGACTTTTTCTTTTTCCACTGTATGTTTCTGTGGTTTCCCAAGCGGGGACTGGCCGCCCGCGCCCCTTACCCCAAACTCCACATGTTATTTACGTGTGAACACAACGCCGTGGAGGGTTCAATTTATCTGACCTACTGGGCCTCCCACTAATATAACGCTCGGAATTGCTTGTACCCCTTTTCGGTGGTCATTTTTTTCTATTTTGTTTATATATTTTAGGAGACTTTGTTGCTATGATACTGTTTTATTTATTTTTTGGGATTTTGTAAAATAAGCATTCATCTTTAATATAACAGCTAACCTAACCTTTAATATCTAAAAAAATAAGCGGGTTATTCTAACTTACGAAACATTACAACTTAAAGATCAAGCAAGACTTTCAACAGATTCTCGTAAACTCAACTATCTTTAGTTGAGTTTCGACTATTTAAATATATATAAATACTTTTTCTTGACCTATCGACATAACAAACGAAAATAAACTGAAAGTAGCAACATAGTAGCAACGAAATGAATATTCCATTATGCATAACAAAGAAATAATCCCTACACAAAAATATTGAGTTGACATCGAAAGTGAAGGGGGCAACGCGACACCTCCATCCGTAGTAGAGCGTCCAAGTGGCGGGGCAGATTCACGATTACAGCCATTTGAGGGGGACGCGCCCCGAACTGTATGATGGACTGGAAATATTCCATAATATCTAAAGCGTCGTTACAATGCCTTAGCAGAATATTTTTCTTGGGCAGAAAGCCGATATTCCCCCAAGAGTTACGACATTTCAATTTGCCAAGGCGGGCGGAAAATGGAATTACGATTGAAGCGAGAACGCCCGAATGTCGACGAGGGCGTCCCGCTCTTCACCGATCATGCCCGAACAGCTCCGAAGCGAAACGAGTGAACAACGCGCCCGTCGCGCCGCACCAAGCCGTGTATTGATTAGATGCGGGACGTCCGATGCCATATAAATTAGGCCGCACAGAAAAACAGACATAGTAAGTACATATTTACGTAAATACTAATCATTAGCTAAAACTACACCTCAGAGCTTCACCTAGAAATATTTCTAAAGATTTTTAAATAATTTAAAACCACTGAACGTAATCTTTTAAGTTACCAACATAAAATATGCATGCGTAGATTTTAGTTCCGAAAGTTTGAACGGAAGCTGATAGCTGCGCTCTGTAAAAAACGCGGCAAAAATAATGAAGTTATCATGTAACTTAAAAACATTAACTGTGTCGTTGACTTATTTTACTGAATTGTTAATTTCGGGTACTCCTTTATGTATACAATGGAATTTATAACTCATTACGAAGTGTCAGTTAAAAAGGACAATCATAATGGTTTCATTTTCAGCCGTAATTAATATAAAAGCGATCCTATTTGATGCAAGCCGACATCGAGGCCAAAATAATGTAGACGAATAAATATACATTACATTATTAACGAATGTTGGCCTCGTTTCTCGCTCTCTTTGTTCGTTTCACGATTTTCCGTGAGAATTAATTGAAAATAAGTTTTCCTCATTGCGGTTTCAAGGTTCAAAATAATTTGTTGGGTGGAACATTTTGTTCCCGGCGATCGAGCTAGAATGTTTACCTGATAATCGACCTTAGCGGACGGAACATTAAGTAGAGTATTGTGTGTAGCATATGCGATGGCGCTTTTCATGATTTGTGAGTTTATAGCAACGGTGAAGTGTCGGTAGTTAATGGTGGCAGCGCGTGGCTCTCGTCGGCCGCCATATTGAAAAAGTTTGGCGCGAAAAAAGGGCGGTAAAAATATAAATCGATGATGACAATATGAAGTTGGATTCTTATCGTTTATTCACTTCCTTAGGAGTGTCAAGTTATGATTTCTCCACATCTCATAGTATGTAGACTGTCAGTATGTGCTCACAATACATAGTTAAGTTGATGAAATTGCCAAGATCTTTTATTTACGTCTTAGCGTACAAATAATAACTGTGTACAAATACATTTGGGAAAACATGGAAGAGTTTGTCTCGTCCCAAACATCTTTTCGGTAATTCACCTCAGAATCCCTCGTTCGGGAGATTTAGATGGAATACCGCCGCCCTCCTCTCCCCAGGGTGACCCAGAGGTAAACCCGTTGTTTCTTGGAGAAGTTCCACTTGAGCAACATTTTCCCTGGTTAGCAACATTCTATATTAATAAGAAAGACAGCTTTAATGGAATGGCGTAAGGTTGATTTTGCCATAGATTTTAAAGGCGGTTAATACCTTTTGCAGTATATTATTTATTGGCACCTTTTCAGGTACTTAAGGTCGGATCGCCGCGTAGGGTTCGCTGAAGATTCGGTCTCGCATATTCGTCAACAGAACCTCTACTATGTGCTTGGGAACTTGTTAAAACGACGTTTCAATCATAAATTGGGTTACGAATTGACTCGCCAATTATAGCACAGACTAAATTTTTTGTTTGCTCAGGAATACTTAAAAATAAAATTCCTATGAACTGTATGTAAACGAAAATGAGGTGTAGATGTAAATGAAGTATTAAAATATGGTATAAATGAGATTGGCCATTGTCCTCGTTCATGTTCCAACGGAAATTCAGGCATATTACATAAGCAACTAGCGCTGTTCTCGCCGACTTGTCAGCAGCATTTGACACAGTTGATATCAACGAGCTTTCTGTAAACAGGCAACCATAGTCACGAGTAACTATTTAATTCCGATAGAGTTAGAAACTCCATAAATTCTAGCCCAAATACTGTATAATACATATAATACTGTATCGAGGCAGGATCCATAAGGGATGTTTTAAGAATGGGATACCACAAGGCAGCGTTTTGGCTCCCATTTTGTATAACTAATACAACCATGACCAATGTACCTGTTATCACCCCGAACTGTTCCTCAATAAAAAATAACATTCGCTGACCTTTTAATCAATTATGAGAAAATATTATAATTTTGAAGTGACGAACAAACCGTTTTGTTTTATTTTCCTTATTAAGATTTCTTTAGGACGAACACCGATAGTGTAACCTTTTTTTTCTGACAAGCATAATCAGCCTTTAATGTTTCCACTGCTGGGTTCGATCCCACGACCTGCAACTCGTAAGTCAGTGCCGTTACCTCTGGGCCACCACTGCTTCCCTGAACTTTTGGTTTATTATTTCATTCAACCTTCAATTGGCGTTTAGGGGTTGCGCATGTTTTCTGCGCGCCCTTTAGCCCGCGCTCCCATTCCTTTTGTAATCGAACACCCAAAAAACTTTTTAACCTTGATCAACATAACAAACAGATATGCCACTCAAGGTTGAATAAAAAAGGGATCAATTTCTTTATAATATTTTACTAAGAAGATATTGACCTGTTTTAATAAAAATGAAAAAAAACTGTTTTTTGTTGATAAAAGTAGTATTAAATAGGTACATACATATGTAACACTTAGGAAGAATCGGCAAATCAATTACTTTCATTATTTCTGTATATTTTCGAACCTTACAAGCGATTTTAAGTGACTTGCACCAGTAGTAGGGGATACCGTCTATTGAGCACCGAAGGAATTGTCCGTGTAATAAGTTAACGAAACCGACTACGAGGCTCCTAGACCTCTGATGGCAAACTTCACCCCGACAATGGATTCGTTATTATTAATCAAATAGCCCGTTTGAGAGCTTCTTGAATGGAATATGAGGTGACGATCTTTTAGATGAATATGTATAGATTAGGATATGATAATCGATGTTAAAGCTGTATAAGAAGATAAAGTAATTCGTGAACCAATGCTCATGTGTCAAAGCTGGGGATTAACCCTTCGTATTCGAACGTGGATCCACGCGAGACACAATGGCTTTCTAATTGTTTCTGTAATTGCGACATTCAACCGATTAAAGAGTAGGTAATGTTGAGTTCACAAGTAGACATAGCTATAGAGATACAACTTTAACAGGACCAAGGAGCCATGCTGCCACTACATCGAAGACTGTTCTATATTAAATGACAGAGTTATTTTTAACTGAGGCAATAGCATTATAAAAACATCTAAATATTTAATTTTCATTCATTCAGCCGAAAGACGTCCACTACTGGACATAGGCCACAAATCACCGCCACTTTGACCGTTTCTGTGCTTCCCACATCCATCTAAATATAAACAAATATATTAAAAACTAAGGAAAGTTTTTAATATATTTGTTTATATTTAGATGGATGTTCCCAACTTTGTTGGGGTCTGCTTCCAGTCTAACCGGGTGCAGCTGAATACCAGTATTTTACATGGAGCGACAGCCTATCTAACCTCCACAATCCAGTTACTGGATAATACGATACCCCTTGGTAGTCCGACTTTTGGACTTCTGACGCCCCGTAACGTCTGTCAAAGATCCACGAATGACAGCCGGGACCAACGGCCTAATGATAAATGATTTTATTTTGTAAGTAGGTTTGTTTAAACACTTTTACACGTCAACTTGCTTTCTTTCTAACTTGCTTTCCGAGGAACGGAGGGGTCTTAGTATGTAAGGATGGTCACCCATCCACGGACCAACCGCGGCATGCGTAGCTAAACGTGATCGATCGATCCGTGTGGCTGTTTTAGCTTGGCCACACAGAATGAAAAAAAACTTTTTCAGTGTGAAGTATTTTCCCCGCACTAGGTAGGTACCAATTGTGTAGCCAAAGTTATTTCGCCCTCGTTTGATTTAATAATAATCGAATCATAAAAAAAACAAAACTCATCATTATAAGACACTATATTAAATCTAGTAAACAAGGCGTCGTCGTACCAAATTGCCCTACATTCAGGCCTTTTTTCAGGGAATTAGTTCACAACAGCAGTGCTGCCATCTGTGTGTTGACACCGGAGTTACATGTAATGGGCGGGCGGCACCACGCAACAGCGTCGATAAAACGAACCAGTGTGTTTACATTGTGCTAGTAGTCAACCAAGCTTAGGGTGCGTACAGTCACGGACACTAATATGTCAACTTGGCAACCAAAGAGTACTATAAGATACCGGGATTGGCAACTTTCAATTGCGATTTTTTCGTGAAATAACGAATGCAACGTTGAAATACGACACATTACATAAACCTATGGGTTTGTAAATACTGTGTTCGTACCAACATAAAATTTAATTCGAAAATAAAGGAGAAAATCGCCTTAGAATAAAGCCAAGTGTATACATACTTATGGTCGTGACCGTGCACATCACGAAAGCTCTGAACACAGTTTTGTAGTCGATGCGAAGCTTTTGGCGAACGCTGTTGTATGCGTACCCTTAGCTACATAGCATGGTTGGGGATATTAAAAATGTACCTAGTAAATCTGTTAATAGGAATTATCCCGTTCGGTTCTGTTGTGTGGTTTGCGACTGGAAAAAAGATTAGTGGAGAACGTAAGAAGAACCTTAGACCCGTCTTCATTAGCATCAGCAATTGAAGATGTCATATCTTCAATTGCTGATGCTAATGAAGACGAATGCGAATTTAGAAGCATTAACAAGTAAGTACCTACCGAAGCATAAAGAATAACTATCTTTTTATTATTATAAAACCTTTTTCCTTTTAAGGATATATGTTAATAGTCTGTATTGGCCGATTCTAAAAAGTAGGTAACTAGAAATCCAATTTACATAGCTTTTTATGACATCAAATTAAAGGTTGGCGTCCAAGCGTCGAAGTAGGAAAAATTTTCCCGCCTACGGCGCCTAAAGATGTCTGCCGACTGCCGAGCCACAGGCGCGACAGACGATGGAGGGCGGTGCGCCAAGTTGACTACCAGCACAGGTTCAACGCTCGTCAGGTGAATTTTTGTACTTAATACTTTTTGTAGACAAGTCAAATATCTGTCGTATCAAGAAAGAAAGAAAAGATAAAAGTGGAGCATTTGTCCACTTTTATCTTTTGTTTCTTTCTTCTCCAATAAGAGCCCGGGCATTTGAGTTGACGGTTCCCCTTTTATTTCTGCACCTTAATTCTGACTTAAAAAAAATAAATAAAAGATAGAAGTTTAAGGCTATATTTTTTTTAATTTAATTAACTATTTTTATTTTCAAACAAGGTAATAATTATTTACATAATATAATTTCAAATCTGTAAGCTATATCTATAGCTATATCCTACTACTAATCCTACTAATATTATAAACGCGATAGTTTGTATGGATGGATGGATGTTTGTTACTCTTTCACGCAAAAACTACTGAACGGATTTAGGTGAAATTTGGCACACACATCGTTTATAACCAGGATTAATACAAACGATACTTTTTATCCCGATATCCCCACGGGATCGTAACGTATGCGGGTGAAACCGCGGGGTGCTGCTAGTATTATATAAACTTATAGACTTAAAATAATAATAAGTATGTAGGTGCATCTATATAATACTGATTACTTTTTACAGACTAGGTATTTAGGTAGAAAGAAAATTCAAAATTAAAATCATTACAACAAACAACAAATTCTACGAAACTTTTATTCCATTAAGTCAAAACACCCGAGGTTGCATTTACAAAAATTACGAAACGCATAAAAATAACGAGTGAACACCTAAACACCGCAATATTGCGTCGAAAAACACACGGATGGTGGTCGTTATAAAAATGTAGGATCTAGGGAAAAGATCATCCTTGGCGTAGAGTGGGGGTTAGGGTGGAGAGACCCCTCCTGATTTATGGTAACATGTCGCGAGAGCAACCGCGTACGCGAAACTCGCTTTTTGTCATTAACTGATTTTTATTCTATTCCCTCTTTTTCTGTTTATTTTGTTACATCTAGAGGGCCTATTGAGGTCATCTTGTACCTACCTATTGAAAATAAAAGTAAGTACCTAAGTAACCTATGTTCTATTTAAGTCAAAGTTAGTTTCGTTAGTGTACGTATTACGCAAGCTAATACGTAACTTTATGTATTTTCGTAAAATGTACACGTAATATGGACACATAATACGAACACATAAGTTTAGGCAGTTATGTAAACTGTAGCACAAAACTTTTCGAAGTTTGCTGTCCAATAAAGATACCTCTAGCGCCATCTGTTATTGAGTAGCGGTAACTGCAAAATTAGAACAAACATGAATGAAATACGAGCAGTTACCTATATCAGGAAACCTACGAAATATTTAGTTTGAATTAGCAATTAAACGAAATTCTTCTGACAACAAAATATTAGTTAAATAGCAATTTTGAATAAATTATTTTGAGTTTAAATGCGCTACTACTGCCATCTTGTATACTTTTTTCTGACCATTAAGAAAAGTTAATCGTGAAGGAGTTAATGATGTCTACCGGTAGATGTCTCTCTTATGATAGAAAGTTATTACGTAGATAAAAAATGCAAGTAAAGCTTTCCTATTAAGTAAATACAATTTGTGCATAAGTTTTTTTAATTTATTTTAACAGAACGAAAGCATTAAGTATTTGGCTTCTGTAAAGGTAGGTAGGTTCTCTACTCCTTCATAAATTGCTTGCTCCTATTTGACACAGATAGAGTAAGATCGACACCAACACCGACATCAGCACAATTGCCATAGAGAAAAATAGTATATAATACTTATTGGTAACGGCAATTATACAAAAAAAAATCTTAATAAGAATTTTCTTGAATTATAAAAAAGGTGGCTGGGACAGACTGGATGCGGAAGGCGGAGGACAGAGTGTTGTGGCGCAGCCTGGGAGAGGCCTGTCCAGCAGTGGACTGCGATAGGCTGAGCTGATTGATTGAATACAAAGGGGTTTATTCATAAAGTACGATGACTAAAGTTAAGTAACGTTTAAACGTCAAAAATGTATGGTTAAACAGTCGCTAATCACTGCTTAACTTTAAGCAACGTTTATGAATAAAGGGGAAAATTCGTAAATGAGGGTTTTTTAATACTTAAATCTCTAAACAATAATCTCTGTTCTCTTTAATCTCATAACAATTATAAGTACCTATCTAAGTACATACCTATGTAGATACTAATTATAATTGTTATAAAAGAGAACTGGTTTTTCACATAGGTAGGTACCTATGTGAAAAACCAGTTTTCAATAAATCCTAGTCCTACCTACGGTATTTACAGCAGCGAACCGCTTTAACTGTCGACATGCAATCATCGAGGCCGTACGCAATTTACACATCGGTTAAAATGTCTGCCAGGATCGTGATCATAGAACACAGTCGTGCAGTACATATGCACTTTATAAATAAATACATTTTTTATTCAAGTATAACGTAAAGTAAAAATATGATTTACATTAATTACAATCAAGGAAAGTTAAATTCTAACTGTAATGTAGAACTGCCTGATCTAGGTTTATGAAAAACCTGTGTTTCAGGCCATCATTTAACAGCAAACATTTAAAAAGAAGACAACAATAAATGTATTAGAAGCTAAATTGAAAAGAAGGTACCTAGCTATAATATTTTCAGTGACTTAAACAGTTACTATTTGGATATATTATTTTAAACTTTAGTAACTACTTAGACATACCGTATTCAATATCTATTTTGTTTCTATTCTATTTTTCTAGTCCTTAGCAGCTTTAAACAGAGAGAACACCTTTGACCTTTTGAGAGCCTCTGACCTGCAGTGGGACATCACAGGCTCTTAATAATGGTAATCGTATCGACACGTGGACGGTGTGGGTAGCAGAGTTTAAAGTGATTAAATAGTATTTAATCATAAATAGGCTATTACTTATGTGCTAGAAAATAATTGTATTTAATAAGTACCATTATTTTCTAGTACATACCTAATAGCCCCTTTTAATGAATAATAATTATCCTTATAACACAACCTTATTTTGCTAAAATACTGCAGGAGACTGCTCTGTTATTCGTTTTTGCTTTTTGCATCTTTGGATTATGTGTGAGTCAATTTCAGTGTTTTGCTGCTGCAAATGGGAAATGGAATTAACAGATAGGTACTTATATGGACCAGTCGCAATTTGAATAATACCAAAATCTTTGATTAATCTGGGCAATGGTGGATATGCCAGCAGGCTTGAGCTAGGGCGGCAGATTTTAGGGTGGCAAATCTGGAGCCTGGAGAGATTTTTTTGCGACGGATTTCTATTGTCTTGCGAAAATAAGTCTACAAGACATCTTTCCGATAGTTTCCCTTTTCTCTTTCATTGTACATCAATGGTATTTGGTTAGGTAAATTACTGGTATTCAGCTGCATCCGGTTAGACTGGAAGCCGACACCAACATAGCTGAGAAAAGGCTAGGCAGATCATGATTCTACTCAGTAATATACTTAGGTACCGACACTACCTACATCTTTCTAATAGCGTGGTGTAGGTTAGGTTAGATATACCTACCTATAATTATGATGGCGCTAAGCGAAACTTACAAATGAGGCCAAGTATGAAAGCTTCATACGGATTTTCTCTCAAGACCAGGCTGAGTACTTGTCATTGGTAATGTCGACGATGAAGTTGGCAAGTAGATATTTGAGTAATGCGTATGCGCGGAGAACCTACATATAATAGGTTGGGGAAAAAGTTTCTTCGCATTTTTTAAGAAAATTCAAAACATTTTTAATATAGTTTATTTACATTTAACTAAAGTATGTAGGTACCATTTTGTTCGATAACTTTTTGCCATCTTGTAAGTAGGGACATGATCCCGTTGCTATAGTATTTTACAACTCAAATGATAATAGAAATCTGACATGTAATAAAATAAAATGGGGTGATAGAAAACCTAAGCAAATTGACATTTATACTAAATTTTGTAATGATAATTTAAAATATATTGACTTTCCAATTGAATTGAGTGCATGTTGTGACTATGTTTGTAATAATTTGGACCACAGAATTATTATTGATAAAATGTATAATGACATTGTTAATATTTTATGCCAAGCAGCTTCTGAAGGCTACGAAATAAATCATGTGCGAAAGAGGAGGCCAGTAATAGGGTGGAATAGGCACGTGGGTGATGCTCACAGGCAGGCCAGGCTAAAGTTTGAGCAGTGGGTGTCTTATGGTAGACCGCGAGAGGGTCGTGCTTGGATTGATATGCAAACTAGTCGAAAAATTTTTAAGTCGCGCTTACGATGGTGCCAGAATAATAGTGACCAAATTAAAATGGACATGTTGGCGTCGCATCATGCTAGGGGCGACTTCCGCAGATTTTGGAAGTCCACCGATAAACTCAATAGTAGGCCGGGCCTGCCGATGAGTGTCAGCGGCGCGACCGATGTCACAGGGATTGCCGAGTTGTTTAGGCAGCATTTCACTGTTTCGTCACCGTTGGGACCGTCACAGTTTACAAGCAGTGCTGGTTGTAGTGGTCAGGAGTGCAATGTCCGGTTTACGGCAAAGGAGGTAAGACATGTCATTATGTCTATGTCGAGGGGCAAGTCTCCAGGCCATGATGATTTAAGTATTGAACACCTTAAGCATGCTGGTCATCATCTGCCCAGAGTCTTAGCGATGCTCTACTCGTTGTGTATAGGACATTCCTATCTGCCTGAGCGGATGATGAAAGCTGTGGTGGTGCCAATTATTAAGAATAAAACCGGTGATGTTAGTGATAAGAACAATTATAGGCCCATTTCATTGGCCACTGTTATTGCAAAAGTGCTTGACGGTCTGCTGAACACTCAGCTGGATAAATATCTGAATTTACATGATAACCAATTTGGTTTCAAAGCCGGTCTCTCTACAGAAACAGCTATATTGTGTTTAAAGCAAACCGTCAAGTACTACACTGATAGAAGTACACCTGTTTTTGCTTGCTTCCTCGACTTATCGAAGGCATTTGACCTGGTTTGCTATGATCTGCTGTGGCAAAAACTGCAGCAAGCAACAGTGCCAGACGGACTGATTCGTATCTTTCAATACTGGTATGGCAATCAGGTCAATGTTGTTCGATGGTCGGGGGCTTACTCGGCCCCGTACAGGTTGGAGTGTGGCGTGAGACAAGGGGGGCTAACCTCACCGAAGCTCTTTAACCTGTATGTTAATGCGCTGATAGAGAGGCTCAGCAGCACGCATGTCGGTTGCCATATTGGAGGTGTGTGCCTGAACAATATCAGTTACGCTGATGATATGGTGCTGCTGAGCGCCTCTGTCTGTGGTGTGTCAAGGCTGATTGGCATTTGTGAAAAGTATGCTGAAGAACATGGTTTGTTGTATAATACAAATAAGAGTGAGTGCATGGTCTTTCGGGCCAGGGGGGGGTGTCCTGGTTACTTGCCGGCAATTAAGCTCAACGGGTGCCGACTTAATAGAGTTGATACGTTTAAGTATCTAGGACATTTATTAACCTCTGACCTGAAAGACAATGCTGATATTGAAAGGGAACGTAGGGCGCTGTCTGTTCGTGCGAATATGATTGCTCGCAGATTTGCTCGGTGTTCGAGGGGCGTCAAAATAGCACTATTCAGGGCATTTTGTACGTCCTTTTATACTGGCAGTCTGTGGATGGATTACACGCAGAAACAGTACAGTGCTCTACGCGTCCAATACAACAACGCGTTTAGAGTACTCTTGGGGCTGCCTCGCTTCTGTAGCGCGTCGGGGATGTTTGCCGAGGCGCGTGTGGATTGTTTCCACACAATCATGCGCAAGCGGTGCACATCCCTGCTGCGTAGGGTGCGGAGCAGCGGCAACAATATCCTGAGCGCTTTTGCGGAACGTTTCGACTGTCAGTACGTGAACCACTGTTGTATGGTTCACGTACTGACTAATGTTAAGATATTATTTTGATTATGTTTTAAATATTTTTTTTTGACATTTTATGATTTTATTATTTGAATTTTATTTTGAGAAGTTTAATGATTTTTGGTATTAACTAACATAATTTTAAGATCTTTGTTACTAACAACTATGGACATGTAATATTTAGTCTGCAATAAATGGAATTATTATTATTATTATAGTTGCAGCAACATAGTTGGAGCTGCTGAACATTGGAAAAAAAACTATATTTGCATTGTATAAACTCAATTGTGTAGTATTGTATAATTGCATAGCACACGTGTGAGCACTATGTACTTTCTATAAAGCTACCATTTATATACTGGGTACGTCTTTCATTGACTTGAATGTGCCCTGGCGGCTGAGAGTATGTCAAGCTCACTCTAATGTCTCGCTGGTGGTGGCGTGTGTGTTGGATCATTAAATTCCCTTCAAAATGGTTGAGCTGAATGGTGCTGATCCATACGTCATGTTCGTGAACGGGCGCCGTCAGTAGGGACTGTTCATCTCTTAGCCGCCACGGCTTATTGTAATTTTTAATTTCTGAATTGTTTTTATGTTTTCTATAACGGACGCTTCAAACGTGCACGTCTTTCTACATCGTTCTCACATGGTTAATTTCAACACGAATGATGTATAATCAAATATTTTGTAACAATTTTATGATTTAAAAGAGTGTCCATGGAGTTTCTTGCCCGTTCTTCTCCATAGGTACCTACGCTTTGGAATGGGCAACTAGCTTCATCTTTCTGACTGACTGACCCTTTGAGAATTCAAAAGTGCCTGTAATTGGTTTAGTTGAATTAAATGATTAGAGTTTGAGTTTGATAGAAATTTTGGGACTTCTGATCAAAATACCGCGACACGTGGTTTTGGCAGTCCTCTCGTGATATTAACCTGACACTGCCTAAAGAATTCTGAAGAGACCGA
This sequence comes from Apamea crenata, assembly GCA_949629185.1. Lineage (NCBI taxonomy): Eukaryota > Metazoa > Arthropoda > Insecta > Lepidoptera > Noctuidae > Apamea > Apamea crenata. The sequence goes on along the minus strand of OX451356.1, from coordinate 7,000,412 downwards.
AACAGGTGGAAATCTGAAGGTACAAGGTCAGGACTATACGGCGGATGCATTATCACCTCCCAGCCAAACTCTCTTAATTTTTGCTGAGTGGCTAAAGATGTGTGAGGTCTAGCGTTATCATGATGAAAAACCACACCCCTTCTGTTGATTAATTCCGGCCGCTTTCTCTCAACTTCTTGCTTTAATCTCATCAGTTGTACGCAGTAGAGTTCAGAATCGAGTTCAGAGTCCTGGCTGGTGGTAACAGCTCATAATGAATAATGCCCTTCCAATCCCACCACACACACAGCATCACCTTGTTGCGAGATAGTGGGTTTCGCCACAGTCTGTGAAGCCTGACCGGCCTTTGACCACGACCTTTTTCGCACGTTCTTGTCGTACGTGATCCACTTTTCATCACCAGTTATCAGATTCTTGAAAAATGGTTCGGTTTCATTACGTTGTAATAAAGAATCACAAATGAGTACACGGTTCATTAGGTTTCTTTCAGTGAGCTCGTGAGGTACCCAAATATCGAGCTTTTTTGTGTACCCAGTTTTTTTCAAATGCGCCAAAAATGTTTTGTGGTCAATTCCCAGTTCTTCAGCTACGTCGTAACTACTGATACATCTTGCTCCACTTTTTCAAAAATGGCATCCATTTTATCCGTAATAGGGCGACCAGAGCGACGTGCATCTTTGACATAAAAATTTCCGGATTGAAAACGCTTAAACCAAAGGACATGGCTAAATGACTGCCCCAAGCATGTCTAGTAACTTCACATTAACTCGTAATATTTAAATATTCATTCATGAATTATTAAGCGTTTAATAATTTCCTAGCGCTTTCGTGAACTGTTAAACATAAAAAAAGTATCTTAGTTGCTTTTTTTGATTGACATGACAAGTTCAAGGGGAATAATAATACAGTACTGCAACTAGGGACGGGTCATGTCGCTTTTCTAAAATGTCAAATCAAACTATACATAAATCGATTTTTGATAACAGGTATCAAAACGATTTATTTTCTGAAACTAAGAAGTGGCAATCAGAGTTATTGGCGGGAATCGATGGAATTCAATTCGGTTTAGTTGCTTCTTATTGTGTTTTCACAGGGAAACGGGGTTGTTTCTAAGTGACAATCGACTCTATTCAATTCCACTCTTTTCGTATCAAAATCAAATAAAAATAATTGAAAGCTTCAGAATGTGCTTCTACGTTTAATGTACTACCTATTTTGTGTCGAAAAATATTAACTGAATACAGGTCGACAAAAACTATTTAAGTATATTTTTATCTTTCAACCCAATCGATTATTTTATTGATTCGATTACACTTGACGTTCAATCCCATCTCTATGAAAAAAAACAAACGTCAGATGTTAGACATCGTTGGAATTGGAACACTGCCGTTTGCTTGTTCGTTATGGTTTTTCATTTTGGATTTTCATTGACCCTCGCTTGCTTATTGTGTGCTTGTCTACCTACTGACCTCTTGCTACTCGACACGGACTTGACTTGCAATCAATTCATCCTGCGATGCATAAACTGCGGTGTAACCACGCAAAGGCTGCGGCAGCATATCGCCTCTTCATTGCCTGCTTTTCTACTCACTATCTTAGCACGATGGTTAACAATTGAGGTAAGTCATCTACAGCTAGAATCATTCTAGAACCGATAAATATAAGAAACATCGAACAAATGTGACTTCAAGTAGTTTACCGTGTTTTCAAAATACATAATGAACTCAATGGCAATGAATCAGAAAGACTCATCTCGTCTCAACACATCACGACTACAACAGACTGGTTGCTTTAGATGTCATAATAATCAAATGTGTAGGTATTATAAATAATTCATGTGGGTAATAAGGTAATTAAGTTTGTTCTAGGTTCCAAGGGATGCCAACATTTGTCATCCTTGTTATGAGCTGCTGAATTCAGAAGCAACTAGTGATGTACGTTTATTTGGTCATACAATAGTGCGCATAACTTGAGGCCGTTCTGTGAGAAGTATACAACGCCATGCAGTGGAAAGAAACGATTCAATTTTGCAGAATTTACCAACGTCACATCCAGCTTTCTATTATCTAAATAAAATGTTTTTAAACACAGTGTGTTTTTTTATCTTTACATACCCGTCCGGTAGCATTTATCATCTTCCTCTTCAGATATTCAGTTTCTCGGCCTACAAATCGTCAGGACTACTGTCCCTGACCTCTCTCTCTCTCTGGTTGTGTTATTGGGCAACATCCAATCAGAATGATTTGATCAGACAGACAGATAACCTAAACTAACTTTTTTATATAATGTTCTTATAAGATTCACAGAATAAATAAATTAATCGCATTTTTGTTGTTTTATTTCAATATCTTTTAAAGTAGTTTTGAGTATGAATGTCGATGGCTATAAGAGTAGGGGACGACCAACGAAACGATGGATGGACTGTGTGAATGATGATATGGTTAGAAAGGGGGTGACTACCGAGATGGCGGCTAATAGAGGAGTATGGAAGAAAAAGACATGTTGCGCCGACCACAAATAAATTGGGATTAGGGCAGGAGAATGATGATGATCTTTTAAAGTCCTTGGTTACTCACTGTATTCGTTATCTAGTTTAGGCAGGATTTAACATTCACCACATACTAATTAAACTAAGTCCTCCTGGCGCGTTTGTCTGTCTGTCTGTACGGATGTTTCAACAAACATATTTTGATGGGGTTGTCACTTCCGGAAGGTTTAGCTATACATTCGTGTAGGTTGTATTGACCAATGTAAATCAAGTCAGAAAAATCCTGCCGCCTGAGTGTTTTCTTGCGCGCGTTGCCCCATTCAGCGTCCAGAACCCATCTCTCGAGTACATTTACTATAGGGATTTGGTTTTGGACAAAAATCTAGTGTTGTTTGGGTAACACCTAGGTAAAAGTTCATAGCAATGTAATTTATTTGCAGTTTTTTATGCCTATTGATGTAGGAGTTACACGATTTCATTTTCAGGATTATAAAGATATAAAAAGCGCCTGAAACTTTTTCTGTATGAAATACTAATATTCAGCTATTCAGCATTACATATTGCTAGGTACCATGTCTAGACATTGCTGGATTTTCGTCCATACTTCAGTTTAGCCATCTCCTTTGTGCTACTCTCACAGACACTGCACTAGGTCCATAAACATCGCAAATTTTTTTTGCGGCTTGCGTTGCATTTTTACCTTTTTTGTAGAAAAAATTTAAAATGTATCGAATTTCTTCATTAGATTCACTCATCTTGACAGTACGAAAAACAAATGATAATCACACATTTTCCTAATTTGTATTTGTTCTTTAAAATTTAAACTTTCAATGATACCAAAACCAGCCAGATACAAATAGTATAGCCAAAGAGATTTTATTACAAGTTCATACATACTATAATTCGAAAAGACTTTTTCTCCAACCTAATATTTACTTAGATTGTTTTTTTCTTAGTTTCAGTTTTTCGCATCAACTTATTGTTTTTTTTTTTATTCTGTCTATATAATTTATTTTAGTATAGGTCAAATTAAATCAGCTAGCGAAACTCTGCAGACGTGATGGGTATCGATATTTAAACATGATAAAACAAAAAAAAAATTAATTTGATGACATTTTTTGTGGACATTAGTGTCTAGGTACACTAAATGCGGTCGTTGAGACCGCATTTAGTGTACCTAGACACTAATGTAATATCAGTTTAAAAATACAGTTTTTTTTTGTGTCAACTTCTCAGAGACGTGATTGGTATCGATTTTTCCTTTTTTTATTTAAGAAACATTTGCAGGAAAAGAAAATTCGTAAACTTTTTCCGACGATACGATGTTTTCTTTTACCATTTAAACACATGACAACAAGATTATCTTTCACTGTCTACCTACAAAACGAGTCCAATTTTAACTTTGGTCCAAGATTTAATCTTCGAACCAATTTTATTCATGATTTACAATTAATGTAATTGTGCGTTTTGTTTGTGCAGAATAAAATATTTTTCTTTCTTTCTTTCTATTTATGCACACAGTAAAATTAATACAGACACGACATATTATTATTATTATAGAGTACAAAGGTACTGCTTATTTCTTAAGAAATTTCTTCCAGCAGACAGAAATAAAAGAGAAATGTAGACAATACTTAGTGTGTGAGAACAGGAAGAAAAGAATTTGATTTGTGACATCTTAAATAAAATATTTAATATACCTACCTACATACCTATATGTATACTACAAAAAATAACATATACTTAAATAAATACATAATGCTAAAATAAATAAGTATATAAATTCTCAGAGTTAAGAGGAAAGGTAAGTTTTCGCATTTCGAACCTTATTCCGATTACGGTAAAGTTGTTAGTACAAAATTGGCAACTTAGACTTGGGTTTCACGTTAGTTTTTGTAATTAGAACTTTAACCTCCTCGTAATAAAGTTCAAAAAATATTATTCAAAAATAAATAGGGTCTGAAAAAAAACCATATTTTACAATAAGGCCGGATAAAGTGTTGCGGACCCATAAACCTTCGAGCCATCACGATATACACGACGAATTTAAATTGAAGTGCAAAACTTTATTGAAATTCCTTAAGAGTCAAGTGACAAAAGGGCAGAGAACACCAAATAAGACGCATGACCTCACCATATTGACAAGCACGGAACTCGGAACCATGCGAAAGTTGACCCTAGCCGTGAAAAGTGATAATTTACTTTGATAGCTCATTTGTAAACAGTAGGTACCTGTAAGTGTAGTATTTTTGAAGAACCTTCTGCCCAAATGTTGAAATAAAAAAAAATTGGAAAGGTGAATAAACTTTTTCTTGAATTATGTAAAAGGTGGCTGGGATAGACTGGATGTGGAAGACGGAGGACAGAGTGTTGTGGTGCAGCTTAGGAGAGGCCCATATACAGCAGGGGACTGCGATATGCTGTGTTCCTTCAGTTGCCTGTGCCAGGGGTCACGGTATCTCTTCCGAACAACCCACGGCCCTGGCAGGCATTGGCCCTAGCGGACCCCGTCAGTTAGTGCTGACATATCTTTGAGAAGACCTTGCCTTCAAACTAGGAAAATCATGTATCTTGAAAAACTGGCATTGACACGTTTTACAAAATATTCATAATTGTGTAATAATAACGTAGGTAATATTTTATGTGCATATCGATCTACTTTAAAAATCTTACTACTTATTCCTCACAGAAATAAGTTTTGTTATGAAAACATTTCAGTTGTCCACAATCTTGAGACAATGGTTTCACTTTAAAAAATAACGTTAAACATCCGTCCCCGAAATCCCAGATGTTTTTCTCATCCGCATCATTATCACACAGATGTTCGATGCACCACAAGGTCGCGTCATACATTATCAGCATAGCGGTAAATGCATCGGAAGCCGCAATTTTTTCCCGGTGCTAGTAAATGTTGGGGACAATAGCAACGGGTGTACTTACCAACTTTCTGCGCGCACCGGCAAGCAATTGCTCGGGAGTCGGTTGCGCGCGCCATCACGGTGCGCACGCGAATACGATTCGACGAAAAAAATAAAACTTCAGTGTGCAGTCTATTCTACTGTTTATTACAACTTGAATTAAATTGACGTGATCTTATATTATGTGAGTATTTGTGATGGGACTTATTATTTTTTTTATCTGTGTTTATTTTTTAGAGCACGGGTCTATTATATTAGATCCGCGTATAGAATGCAGTTTTCACTTACTAACGATCTGTCGATCTCACTTGCATTTAAGTTTACGTACACTTTAACTGTTGACGAATCATCATCGTCATCTGCCTAGCATTTTCCCAACTATGTAGGGTTCAGCTTCCAGTCTAACCGGATGCAGCTGAATAATAGTATTTTATATGGAGCGACTGCCTATCTGACCTCCACAACCCAGCTACTGGGCAATACGATACCCCTTGGTTGTCAGATTTTCGGGCTAAACGGGGGTTTTCAGATTAAACTAATACGAGAGAAAATATGAATACACACAATATAACCGTTAATTTATATCGTAACAACTTGCTGCAATATCGTGTTAAAACAGTTTTAGTTTAACTTTGAGCACGCAAAAAATTCAAGTTAGTAAATACAAATCATAAAGTACCTACTTAATAATTTAGTAAAATTATTTAATAGTTTAGTAATTATATAATAATATTAAATTTATAATAACTAGAGCATTCGTGTCTAATATAAATTGGGTAAGGAAAAATTCGTACTACCTAATTGATAATTTGGAGCGATTAACAATTATTTCGACATCACATTACTGTGGTGCATTCTTAATTGATAGTTGAATATAGTGTATAACGATCTTTGACGCCTTTTTAAGCGCTTGCGTATGTAGTTGCTACACTGCTGCATTCTGATGCAGTTAATGTTTAATGATCGATAGTATTAACTGCCTTCCAACCATCATCAAAGCCTTTATGTTTAAACTGGGATAAATATAGGTAGGTAGTTTTCATTAGATACCCGAGGTGTGTGAACGTCACGATAAACATTGCTTTTTGGTTTTCTCGGCTCTCAAAATGGTGAAGGAGAACATCGTGATGAAATCGACATGTCGTAAAACCAAAAATTCGAAGACATATGACATTTACCAACCCGCACTGGGCCCGCGTGGTGGACGGCCCACTCCCTGCCACTTCAATGAGAACATTATAGACTGATTATGTTAGTTTTTCTAAACCATGTTATAGATGTAGGCAATAGTTAACACTGTCCAGCGATAAGTAGGAATCCTCTCTAAGTCTCGACTTCACGAGTGGATAACCGACCGCATCATTATGCTAAACATCAGATCAATTAGGTTTCAGGCTGAGGCTACAGTAGGCAGCGATTTGCGATGCGACTGGAAGAGCGAAACGAGATAAACGTGGTATGGCTACATTATAAGCGAAAATCCGGCGTATATTCAGCGATGACGTGGCTCCAGTACAATGCGATCAAAATATCATACTATACGCATAATGTAGCCACACGCATATTTAGTAGCACTGTTGAACTAGTCGTGCAAGTGAGAAATTATCTAATAAATTCGCTTCAATTTCGTTGATACGTTGATGTAGCCAATGCCGTGATTACAGTAATGTTGTTCCTATCGCAGAAAGAAATCAAAGATCGCTAGTAATATTTGATGTACGGTGTAGCCATATACGTGAGCATTTATTTATTTGTTTTAATCGCTCATGTGTCGCAGGTCGCGACGCGGCCTAATGTAGCCTCAGCCTTAAACGCGAGTCATCATTTGCAAAAAGTATAAAAATTTAGCACAGTTTTTCGTTCAGAATTATTATGCCGCGACTTACGAGTTGTAGGTCGTTGGTTCGAACCCAGACAGGCGCTTTGATTTGTGTAAAATCTTTAATCACCACTGCTCTTAAAACGGTGAAAGAAAGCAGTGAGGAAACTGGAAAGTCCTAGAACCAAAAAAAAATCGAAGACATTAACATCTACCAACCTACACAGGGCCTGCGTGGTAGAATAGGGGATACAGGCGTTATCTTATGTTATGAATTTGGTTAAGCTCACAACTTATTTGTAACCGCTGCACTATGGCTGGTGCACTCCTGCACACGTTAGCCTGCGTAAATACGAGTGACAACGGCTACTGGAACCCTAAAAATTATTTGGAGAATTTGGAAAGCTCTCCAGAGGGCGCTCTGGACGCCTGTTCTGACAACATCGACAGTTAGGTCAGTATTTTAGCAAGAGGTCAAAATTTAAAATAATACTGTTCCGTCAATAATTATTACCTAAATAAATAGATAAAAATCTTTATTGCAGACCATGTGATCCATAAAAAACACAGTAAAAAAAAAATGTTAACTGCATGATGACGATATGATCTAATTTGTCTGCTCAACAGCGTAATGGATGTTGTTGAACTAGCAAAATGTAAGCTATTACTAATGTTATACGCAATTACCCCGCCGCCGACGGTCTTTGGATAGAAAAGCATGTTATCTATTTACCCTCTTTTTAAATTTCTATTCATACACTACTGAACATGTTTGATTTCCTAATGAAATTCCCAATTTTCGAACGAGGTTTATAAAAGGGCGTTTCATGTCTCCGCAATATTTCCATTTAGTTCTCATTCCAGGGATCTTGGGAAAAGAAGCAGCAACATCAACCTCAAAGCATTTATTTCAGTTACTTAAACCTTTTACATTTTCAAGGAGTCAGTCAGTCAGAAACTCAGAAATATGAAGCTAGTGGCCCATTCTAAAGCGTAGTAGGTACCTATAGAGAAGAACAGGCAAGAAACTCCATGGATAATCTTTTAAAATATTTTGTTAACTAATAACAATATAAAAAGCATTAATTTGTTTACCTAGCGTGGTGATTAAGTAATGTTTAACTATCCACAAGGTGGAAATGACAATTGACAATAAATTATACTGCCTATATCTAAGGACGTTCCCAGTCTGCATACAAGAATTCAACCCAATATCCAATATAGATAATAGATATACAATAGTTTAGTCACTATACAGGGTTATTGGAAAAACACCAACAAACTCTTAAGAGGTCATTGTACTCGTCATCATGAACAACTTTTACTATGGGACCAAACCTGAAATCGCGAAAAAAAACAGCTATTCCCTACATTTATGTTCGGTTAACTCGTCAAAATGTAGGGAACAGCTGATTTTTTTTCGCGATTTCAAGTTTGGTCCCATAATAAAAGTTGTTCATAATGACAAGTACAATGACCTCTTAAGAGGTTGTTGGTGTTTTCCAATAACCCTGTATAGTCAAAGATTGGCAAACCCCATAGTCAGCCCATCACTACTATTTAGTTTATTTGAAATAATCACGTTATCAATTTCAATATTTATTTAGGATTTATTTAATAGCTTAAAAAATACTCTTACGCATTATCTAGTATTGCCAGTCATCATCATTCTCCTGTCCTTATCCTAATTTATTTGGGGTCGGCGCAATATGTCTTTTTCTTCCATTCCATTCTAACCATATCATAATCCACACAGTCCATCCGTCGTTTCTTTGGTCTTCCCTTACTCTTATAGCCATCGACATTAGTATTGCCAGTGTTTTTATTTATTGTCATACTGTCGTCTCCATCCCTTTAGAATTATCAAATGATTGAGAACCTCCTTCTTTACGAATTCAGTCAAAATGGTCAAATGGCATGTCCTTGAGCTATCAATACACAGTGACTGGGAAGTGTTACGCATACCGAGCCACAGTTTAGAAAGTCTTGCAGTGCACCGACTCATTGTTCTGTTCCTTCCGTTGATTACTTCACTAGTTCGGCGAGCCGTTAATAAAAATTGGTAAGTATACCGAATTGAATCTGGGGCAAGCTATAACAATGGTGACTTCTAGATAAGAGGATTTTAAGTAGATGTCCGGAATGTCTTATTTCAATTTATTTGGAGTCGGAGCAACATTTCTTCTTCTTCCATTCCATCATTCTCTATTAGTCGTCATCTCAGTAGGTAGTCACCGTCCCTCCCTTTCTAGACATTATCATCTTTCACACAATCCATCCATCGTTCTTCTGGTCTCCCCTAGTCTTGTAGCCATTTATATTGATACTCAAAATTCCTCACGACAACTTCCTTACTGTCCCCAGAAAATATTTGGACTTAGACTAATCCCAAACCACCCTTAAAAAAAAATATAAACTACCTACTTACAATTTCTGCTCAAACTTAATTATTGAATTATCTCATAAGAAAATTTACTAAAAACTTATCTAATAATTCAGCATTATTTAAAACTTTAAAATAGAAACAGAAGTTTAGTGTAGTGTGTAGTGGTAGTGTAGTGTTTAGTGTAGTTTAGTTCGTACTCGTACATACATTTATTTATGGCTGTAATTATTCATTTACATTTTTCAATGATTAGTTTAGGGTAACGTTGCCATAATATTTCTTCTATGTCGACATCGGATTTACATGACTATGTTAGTAAACACCTTAGAATTTACATGAATAAGTTAGTAACTAACTATAGGAGGGATCAATTTGTTGCTGTGTCACAACTTCGATTTTGAAATATTATCGATATTGTAAACGTGTTTGGGTACCGACATAATATTTTGGAGAGAAGGCATTTTAACAAACTTGTTAACAAATAAAATGTTTTATGGCCTTCTAAGTTATGGAGACAAGGGAATAGAAGAAAACCTCATCTCGTTTTTGCATTAAAAATAAAATTCTTCGCTATGAAAATTAATCAAAAACTTGAAATTTTCCTTGCAGTTATTACTTTTTGGATTATAATTACATCTTAATTATTTTCGATACAGAAATGAAAAAAATATGCAGTATTTGTGAAAGTGCACAATTTCTTTTTTATAACTTGCATTTAAAATATACCCGTCGAGACCCAACACGGTTAAGAATTCCTTCACAACAAAGCACATTGTGCCATAAAAATAGCTATATCACAGCAATTAAAATATTTCAAAAGAAATAAGGGAACTACACTTTAAATCCAAACTACGTACCTAATGGGCATTGTTTTTATAGTGTGAAAGAATTTATTGATAAAAAAGCAACAAATAAATGGTTACTGATTTTCATTATATTACATACTTTTTCTACCTAACTATTATTGTTAAGAATTCGCTAGAGTTATTAGTATTAGATATGTTAGAATAATAATTTTAGCAAAATAATGTGTCCTTTTATTTTTAATATGTATTCCAGTCTTTGACGAAACATGTAAAATCATAATTCTATTTATAAGACCTCAATGTAACTACCGTGTTTTAAAGCAAATAAATATATATTATACTAGCGGAACCGGCAGACGTCGTCCTGGCTGAAAAAGCAGCGCCACCTACCGGGTCCAATTGTGTACATCTACAAACCTTGTTCTGACAATAACGACCAGAAAAAAAAGAATTATCCAATTTGGTGCAGTCGATCAGAAGTTATGCATACATTTCGGTGATTCATTTTTATTTACATAATAGGTATATAGATATTCTAATATATTCAGAGTTTAGGTCATTAAAAATAAAACACGTGTAAGTAAATAGAAAAAGGCAGAAAACTTACAATCATTTGACATAATTAAATGTTATGTAAACAAGCTCCAACATGAATACTAATTAGTAAAGGTAGGTAATTATGAATGATCTGCATTGAGAATGACAGAACGAATACTTACTCCACTGGATTTTGCTCAAACACTAACCGCAGGAAACTCTTTTGAGAAGTCCCTGCCTTACAATTTGAGGGTTCGTAATGTTTTTCTTTTTTAAACTAAGTAAGCACAATCAAACTTAACTCTTAAGCTTCATTACGAAATTAACACTGTCGTGGTTGTGAACACAGATAAGTGAGGTAAATTATCGAAAAAGTTCATTCAAGCGATTATGATTACAATTAAAGCCCCCATCCATAATTTTATATCTAGCCTGTATTGTCTTACTGCAGGTCAATGGCACACACTTCTGTTCTTCCGCTTCTAATGCAGGCCAGTCCTGGTAGGAGTCAAGGACGTCCAATTATTTCGCCTTGCTAATGCTCCATGATACCATAATCAAGCCTTAAGTAATTTTCCCATCTTAATTGTGTAACACACGATCAATCACAATTAGACTGATTTTGAAGGAACTTGCTAATCCATTACTTCATAAGTTCGAAAAATTTGTCTGCTCAACAACGTAAATAACGCAATGAATGTTGTAGAACTGTCCAGTTGATAGCCATTGCTACTGTTAGTGTATTAATACGCAATTACCCCGCAGGTCTTTTCTCTGTAACCCGCTCACAGGCAGAGGGGAGATATGGGCCATAATCCACCACGCGGGCCCAGTACGAGTTCTGGATAATGCCTCATTGATGATGAAATTGGTATTATGATACCAAGCTATTCACATACTCAAAGTGTGAAATTCCTAAACTCATTTCAAGTCTACGAACTCAAATCACTACAAGTTTCTTGGCACGTTGGCTTCTTCAAATGTCGAACAATGTGACGCAAAACCGTCATCAGCAAACAATTCTACTGTTGATCTGCCGTCCAGTATGTAATTGAGAAAACACTGGCAAGTTTCGCAAGGAGCCTAGCCTTACTTTAGCTTGACCAACTTGCTTAGCAATCCGATTGCTTCATGGTCCCTATACTATAGGTACTGTACTGCGTAAGTTACTTCACTTGAGATTTATCTCCTACCAAATGTGTTGGGGTATGTGACTTAGAAGTTTATTGCGTTAAAATGTTTAACTTGGTATATTTACGTAGATACATTTCATCAATCTATATAAAGCTGAAGAGTTTGTTTGCTCGTTTGTTTGTTTGAACGCGTTAAGCTCTGGAACTAACGGTCGGATTAAAAAAAAAATTTGTAGTTGATAGTTGCCAATTCTTGAGAAAGGCTATGGGCTATTTAACATCACGCTATGACCCTTAGAAGTCAGAAAGATCGCTATGCGAAAACGAAGTGACAGCACTAGGAGGTGATGCGATGCGACAGGCGAACATACAATTTCGGGGGAGCACTCTCTACCTACTAATGCAACTTATCCAAAGTCTTAATATTAAAGGTTGGCCAACGAGTTGTAGCAAAAAGAAATGGTGGCCAATTTAAAAAAAAATCAGCTATCGTCTACCTAGCCTTTTCCCAACTATGTTGGGGTATACAAAGCGGATGCAACTGATAGCTATAGACCGGCCGCTTAACTGAGACGTTGGCTGAGGTAGCTGCGCGGTGCGGGACATCTCGAGCAGTGAGCTGGAGCTAGTGCTGATAAACGCTCGTTGTTCTCGGTTGCAGGTGCGATTGCAGGCAGACCTTTGTCCTGCAATCGCACATTCACAGACAAGATAATTACTTATTATAATTCTAAGTAGGTACTTTGGTCTTTGAACAGTACTCGAGTCGTACCTGTTAGTAAATATTGCGTTAGCCCTCAATGCCACTACGGTTAACAGTAAGTAAACGCCAATCAACACATACCTGTATACTTACCAACTTGTAGTTTCGTGTACATCCTTCTGTAGTATTACCAAGGCCTTTGGCTACCAAGTATACGAAATCATTGAATTAACTTGAGGATCAAGTAGCTGAGTTGTTGCTCTGGATAGAGTTAGTTGAATTTTAATAAATAAATAGTGAAAAGTAAGTGGTTCTTCGCCAAACAGTAACTTACTTTTCTTTTCAATTAGCATTCTTACTTGTGTGTGAGGAAAATGCTATGCCCTTGCATTTCTATGGCTTATTGCCAGTATCTACTTACTTTCATAGTAGTGATCTTCACTTACTTTGTATAAATCCGCTTTTATAGCTTCTCTTGCATGCATCTCTTTATATACCTATATCATTAGGATGATTAGCATATAGTAGTGAGACGCAGCCTCCTCTCGGTGAGAGTGGGCCGTAATCGTCCACGCAATCTCAGTGCGGGTTGGTAGAATGGTAGATGTCACATATATTCGAATTTTTGGTTTTAGTACATGCCGGTTTCCCCACGATGTTTTTCTTCACCGTTTTGAGAGCAGTGGTGATGGAATAATTCACACAACGTAAAGTGTCTACCTGGATTCAAACCTACGATCTTACAACACGTAAGACGCGGGCGTTACCACTGAGCCACCACTACTCTCATCTATATCACTCAACATCCTTAATCGCCCAGGTAGTCTGGGCTGGAAGAGGGTAACTTGTTCATTGTATACGCACTAAGCGCTTCTCGTCATCTTTTCTGATGCGCACAGCAAAGGAGTGGAATTGTCTGCCTGCGTCTGCATTCCCGAGTTCATACAACCCTAATCTCTTCAGGGCGAGAGTGAATAGGCTTCTTCTGGGCAAGCTCGTTCCACCGTAGATCTCATCCCTGCCTTTGGGCTGGATTGAGGTCAAGAGAGAGCCCAATGTCAATAAAAAAATAAAAAAAATTGTCAGATTATTTTCTTTGTAAACATTCATGCTTGAATTTTTGCAATGGTGTTAGCGAAAGTAATGTTGTTTACTTTCTCATTGTCACATAGTTACCGAGACCATTTTAATGTTCATCATTAGATGTTCTGACTTGTCTCTCCCGTTAAGTATTTTCTAATGACTTTCATGCAAAATACCATTTTGTTATAAAGACATGGTCTTCACATGATCTGACAAAGATTATGTCTGGACTTTAAAAAGGACTGTGACCTGTTTTTTTTTTTTTAATTGGAAATCGTCAAGTGACCCCTCCCGCTCTGGGTGGAGCGGAAGGGAGTGTCAGACTCTTACTGACTAAAACCTACCCGTGTTCCTTCCTAAGCCCTTTCTGTTCCAGGGCAGCGGTAACCCTTTCGGACGATCCCGCCACCCAAGGACTGTGACCTCTGAGTTTGTTCCGGCCTTTCTCCTCAAAAATTAGATGAGCTCGGCGTTCTCTATCTGACTAGAGAGGAAACGCCGACCTCATCTAATTTTTCAAATATGATTGACGTGTAAAAGCGATTGTACAAACCTACTTCCAGAAATAAACTTATTAACGTGGAACCACTTTCACACCAAGGAATTTGAGTATAAGAAAGACTATATCTCTCATACCTGCAAAACAGTCTCCTTCCAAATCCCGTTGTTCCATATTCTTCAACACAGTCTATCGCAGTCCATTGCTGGACATAGGCCTCTCTCAAGCTGCACTACAGCACCCTGTCCTCCGCCTTTGCATCTAATCTGTCCCAGCTACAATATAAACGTCCGGGTACCTGCTCCAGGTGTGTACCTGGTTAATAGACCAAGACACACCGCTTTGAAATAGCTTATCATTAGACATGATGGTTATCTTGCTACGGATCATGAGCATCTTGCACATCACTTCCCTTGCTGTCGTAAAAGACTCGGAAATTACCTAGGTAAATCAGAAAAATATGCAATTAGTCGGTAATTACCTACCTATCTACTCTTATAGGTACAGTTGCAAGCATAACCTTACATTTACGCAAGATTCAATAGCAATTTTCTTAAAATTATTGTAAGAAATTTGATGGTGTTACGAGTATTTTAGAAAGCATTCTATTATGAAATAGGTCTTTTCTCATAGTTTTAAATAGTTATTTAAAGAGAAAAGCCGATTTACGAATTTTGCGTAACGGTATGGCATTTAAGCTGGTCAGGCCCGTTGTACACGGCACGGTTTATTTACGGTACGGAATAATCGTGAGAGGTTGTAGGTATAGTCACGACCAACCACCGGTGGTCCTAGTGCCGCCGTGTCTGTCAAAAACACACACGGCGAATAAACGTGTGTGTACAGTCACGAGTAAAAGTATGTATACACTCGGCTTTATTCAAAAGCGATTTACTCCTTTATTTTTTAATGAAATTTAATTTACGAACTTACGAACATAGCATTGTCGAACCCATAGGCTTATATAATGTGCCCTATTTCAACGTTGCATTCGTTATTTCACGTAAAAATCGCAATTGAAAGTTGCCAAGTGTTGACATATTGGTGCTCGTGACTGTACAAAGCGCCTTACACCCGTGTGTAGGCACGGTCGTCAGTGTTGTATGGATCACTATGGAAGTTTTTTAACGGACATGTCTTTTCTACGGCGCGTATTTTACGCTGTACCGTAAAGAAACCGTGCCGTGTTCAACGGGTCTTACTGTACATGCTCAGATGCATATCATGCATCTCGCGTGCATTTGTCGGAATGGTTGGCGCAGTGGTTAAGCGATTGACTGCTGCGCTGCGTGTCGCGGGTTCGATTCCCGCACGGAACAAATATTTGTATTGCCTACAGGTAGTTGTTCCGGGTCTGGCTGTTTGTGTATGTGAGTTTAAATGTTTGTGAACGCACCCACGATACTGGAGTAATTCCTAGTGTGGGGCAAAGTTTTTAAAAAAAAAAAAAAAAAAAATGCATGAATGACAGAACACGATTATATACTAAGTAGGTAGGGTACTTAATAGGGACCAATATTATGTGTATTTATTTGCTCATACGAGAGATAAATCAACAATTAAGAATCAGTAATGTAGCTTTGTATCTATGTAAGTATGTATAGGTAGATACATGATGTTTATATTATGATAACATCTACACACGTGTACGATTGGTCTTTGTTCGAAATATGATATTAATAACCGATTATTGGCTATCCGAAGTCCATCGCATTTTTTTAGCAAAAATTAAGATAGTAAAATCGGGTGGCAGGGACATCGTGCAACCCTGTTACCATGGATTCATTATAAGATTCTGAATGCCCCTGCGTTGTCGGTTATCAAAAAATAAATTACTTAGCTCTTCCATACATTTTGACTGAGCAGCACTTTTCTAAAAAACAGCAGATATTTTTTTTTATAACCGACGATAAATTTCTTCTCTAGGGAGTCTAGAATCATGTGCTGAATTCATGATTACAGTTTGCGCGTCGATGTCTCTGCCAGCTGCTGACTACTAAAGTATAGCTTTTACAGACTGATATCAGATGGATACAATATTTATAGAAACTGTATCCGTCTGATATCTGCAACAGGCGGTAGATCGATACGTTCTCAAAATTATTTTTAAAATGATTGTAGTTTTTCCAGTCGCTTTTTCAAAACCACTCACTAGGTATTTACAATGGTCGCGTTCAATGTCCACAGGTTAAATGCCGTCATTATTGTGGTTTATATTTTTTGCATTCCTAATAACAACTACTTTGATTGCAACCGTTATTAATATTTTATAGAAAAAAGGTACAGCGCTACATACGTACAAACACATATAAACACCCCGTCGTTTTTGCGTCGGGGGTTAAAAATAGCAAAGAAAATTATCAAGGGTAAATCGCCCTTGATAATTTTCTTTACATAATTTAAAACCACATTTTTTTTATATGCTATGTGTAGGAAAGCCACAAAAATCTTTCTGAATTCGTAGGAACAAGAGCTCGCTTAGTGCTCATTTTCGTTTGAAAAGGAACTCTTGTGCAAAATGACATGCTTCTACGAGTAGATAGACCCAGCGTTTTAGGCTGTGCGTTATCTGTCATTGGACATTGTTTTAGTTTTCCCATTTAAAGTTTTTTACACATAAATAAATCTTTTTTATTTGACTTCGCAATTAAATCCCTTTAATTGCGAAGAAAACCTTCAGCGGCGACTGAAGTAAGGGGTGTTTTTTACAATTCCAAATAATTTTATTCGAGGAATAATTTTGAATTTTTGACCGTTCTTTCATACAAAATCTGTCAGACGTCAATTTTATTCCACGAACAAAAATTATGTGTCGACTGACAAATCAGCCCTAAGTACCGTACTACTCCCCGATCGCTTGAAGAAGTTCATTCGCCCCTTTTTTTTTTTTTTTTTTTTTTGTGGATGGGAAATCATCAAATGACCCCTCCCGCTCTGGGTGGAGCGCATTCACCCCTGAAAGTTTGCCTAGCAACTGAAAAAATTAAGTACCTACTTAGATATAATTATTTATACCTACACTTTTCTATAAATCCATGATATCTTCAACGAACGTCAGTAATAATTATCTTCAGTGTAATCTAATACTACCTCTAATTAGTATGACAGGTGCACCTAAGTAAATAATTATATAAACCATCTACAACATTTTTTTACACAAAACTAGTGCTGAATTTCGGATTTGCCCATACAAACTTTAACAATCCATTGAGCCTGTCTTGCTGCATTGGGTTCGCCCTTTGAGAGTGGGTTAGTTTCTATGTTTTTCTTATTAATAAATTATATTTATTAATTTAATTCATTTCATTTCATTCTTTTTTTTATATTTAGTTATTTATATTTTTTTTCTATTATTTTTATTTTATTTCCGTCAATCAATTCAGCCTATCGCAGCCTGGAAGGGCTGGGGATAGGCTTTCCCCAGGCTATGCCACAGCACCCTGTCTTTCGCATCCAGTCTTTCCCGACCACCTTTTTAAGATCATCGATCCATCTAGCTAGGGGGCGTCCCACACCACGCTTACCAATACGCGATCTCCATTCCAGGAGTCCACTCTAGTCGAGTCGGAATGCCAGCAGCACTCCTGTCTGCGAGAACCTTTAGCGGTACGGATACCGATGTTAACTAGTAATTAATATCAGTACCAATAGCTAATCGTAAGGAAATCAAAACCTTGAGGTTGAGCATCCGGCGTGGTTTGTTCGTCGCTTCATTATGTATTAGTATTTACACATATCTACTAAAGTAAAGACGATGTTGTACATATTTACTTGGTAATCAATAGCTTTATTTAATTCATTAGTACGTGTACAGTCACGAGCAAAAGTATGTATACACTCGGTTTTATTCAAAAGCGATTTAATCCTTTATTTTTTAATGAAATTTTATGTTATTACGAACATAGCATTTTCGAATCCATAGGTTTATGTAATGTGTCGTATTTCAACGTTGCATTCCTTATTTCACGAAAAAATCGCAATTGAAAGTTGCCAAGTGTTGACATATTGGTGCTCGTGACTGTACCTACTGCTTATATATAGAGCATGGTGGCCCAGTGGTAACGGCCGCGACTTACGACTTGTAGGTCGTAGGTTCGAACTAAGACAGGCGTTTTACTTT
The DNA here is from genome assembly GCA_949629185.1 of Apamea crenata. Taxonomy (NCBI): domain Eukaryota; kingdom Metazoa; phylum Arthropoda; class Insecta; order Lepidoptera; family Noctuidae; genus Apamea; species Apamea crenata. The sequence continues at coordinate 6,981,920 of OX451356.1, read as the reverse complement.
TTGTAAATTATTTCATCACCACTGGTCCTAGAACCAAAAATTCAAAGACATGTGACATCTACCAACCCGTACTGGGCCCGCGTGGTAGATTACGGCCTACTCCTTTTTACTGAGTCCCAGCAGTGGGAACACTTTAGGTTGATTATGTTACCTACAGTCCGGAAAATTAACTGTCAAGCAAATCTACAACCTTCGTCAATTCGCCGTGTTATAGCCATTTCATACAACTGTCACAGAATGACAGTTGACTATACGGACAATTTAAGTTGGTAGTCAATGTCCTGAAGTAATTTTCCTGCCTTAACCTACTTACTTCAACATACAATAATAGCAATGCGGTTGTGCTCATTATCATAATCACCATCTTCAGCCTACGGCAGTCCACTGCTGGACATCATTACATAGGTCTCTCCAATTCCACGCCATTCAACTCGGTCCTCGGCAACTCTCATCCAGCTGCTACCAGCCACCCTGCGAAGGTTGTCTGATGAAATCTGTCCTGACCACCTGTAGCTTAAACCTTGTTCCTGATCCGTATAGGCTATGTTTTACGCATTATTTGAAACTACTTAAAAATATTCCGTAATTCACACACGTAACACACGATCAATCACAATCTGAATGATTTTGAAGAATATTGCTAATCCATTGCTTTATATGTTCGAAAAAATTGTCTGTTCACCAACCTAAATAACGCAATGTATGTTGTTGAACTGTCAAAATGAAATCCACTGCTACTCTTAGCGTGCCTATGCAGTTACCCAGCTGGTATAATAAATAAATAAAGTACCTACCTAACACTGACATATCAGGCATCCTCCCTATCTCTTCCCGTTGTCGAAGAGTAAATTCGGGCAAAATTACAATTAAACTTTAAACAACAATCAGTAGGTAGGTACGCATAAGTTTTTGTTTTGATTTTTAAGAGCTATACAGGTTGGCAGGGACATCGATGCGAGAACTGCCGATCGATTCTGTAAAAATCTCACCGTGAAAAGTTAGGTGAAGTGAGCTTAGAGTGAGCTGTCAATAGTGTCAATCCCTAGCATTAGTTCGAATGACAGCTCACTCCACGCTCACTTCACCTAAGTTTTCACTGAGTGAGATGGTTACAGAATCGCACTGCTATAACTATGGATTCAGTACGTGATTCTGAACCCCTATGCGTTGAAATTTTCCGCCAGATAATAAAAAAAATACTGCTGTTCCATACATTCTGACAGTGTAGGTAGCTGTTGCACTTTTCTATAAAACAGCAGATTTTCTTTTGAGAACCGACAACAAAATCTGTACGCGGGTCTCGAGTCTAGAATTGTGTCCTGAATGCATGGTTTCAGTTTGCTCGTCGATGTCCCTGCCATCCTGTACTTATTTCATTTATGAAAATTTTCTACAATTAATAACGTTTGTGATTGATTTTTCTGATCGTTAGTAAAGTTGGTAAGTCTTGCCATGACAAGACTTACCACGCAACAGACTATATCAACAAAATCAGACAGACTCAGAACATCAGACTCATTGGCAGTAAGATTGTAAAGTCCTTTTTTATTTGGGTGGGAAATCATCAAATGACCTCTCCCGCTCTGGGCTGAGCGGAAGGGCGTGCCAGACTTTTACTGACTAAAACCCACCCGTGTTCCTTCAGTTGCTTGTGCCAGGTGCCACGGTATCTCTTTCGAACAACCCGCAGCCCCGGCGGCAGCAGGAGTAGTCCTTACGGTGGTCAGATATAGATTTTGGCGATAGTACCAAAATAGCAAATATGCTCCTACCTTGTCACAATAATGGTGAAATATTGGTTCACAAAACACAAAAAAAAAACATTTGGGGTTCAATCAAACTTGATAGGTGGTTAAAAAATGTAAAAATGACGTCACTCTTTGTTCATAGATACCGATTGATAATTTCGTTACTGCTTTCGCCAACGTCCATACTACGTTGAATACACCGGTTCTCGTCCGATCACCGAAGTTAAGCAACATCGGGCGCGGTCAGTACTTGGATGGGTGACCGCCTGGGAACACCGCGTGACGTTGGCTTTTTGCTTTTTAATGTAATTTTTGTTATGTGAGTTTTTTTTTCGTCTGTGCCGACCCCATTAGGGAATATAGGCATTTTACAATATCTATGTACATATTATAAATTAAAGATTTTTGTGTCTGTCTGTATAACCGCATTGTTCTTCTAAACTAGGCAGTATTAAACTTACATAATAATAAGGAAAGGAGAATCGGAAAAAATAATGGTGTTATGACACCTGAGGGGCAATTCTCGCAATTTTAAGAACGTTCACAGGCTGATCTCAGTCTCAATCGGTCAAAAATACACACAACACTTTTGACAAGTGTTAGACATTTTGTTGTCGCCGAGATGAGACTGCGACTAGATTTAGAACGTTATAAATTACGAGAATAGGCCTTCTGGTCTAAGCATTAATAATAACCACACATAAGTCATTACTTATGGCGGCTCAATTCAAATCGCTGCGTGAAAAAAGTTACGGCGATGTTTCGTAGGACTGCCCAGAAGGCCAATTCTCGTAATTTAAAACGTTCAAAATCTAGTCGCAGTCTCATCTCTGCGACAAACAAAATAATGTCAAAATGTAGGGAAATTAGAGGTATTTTTGACAGATTGAGACTGAGATCAGACTGAACGTTCTTAAAGTTACGAGAATTGCCCCTCAGGTCACAGTAGATAACGGAATAGGTAGGTACTTATAGTTAATCAGATAATCACTTCAAGTGGTCTTAGTTTGAATTTGAATATTCGCAAACGTATGCATTCCGATGATGGTCGTGGGGACCATCTGGTAAATTACAACAATTAGAAATATCCGTCTAATGATAAAACATAAATTTCATAAAAATAAATATTACGAAACAGAAAGACAAAGATCGATTACAGATAATTCCACGTAATTGTTTACTAAGTAGCGTTATCAAAATGAGTCGTTTTATCGATATATGAGATTTATCATCACGTATTTATATTGCACAAAGTAACATTATTATCTAATAATGTTTAAATAATTACATGTAATTAGCTGATATATGCAAAATATGTAGATATTCCATTGCATGATTATTGCAAAAGGAAATATTAGTGGAAACTATGATTTCTTTCACTGGCGTAGATTATGGAAAATTCAATATTAAAATTCAGGATTATTGACCCAAACGGAGATCAGCCGGATAATTGCGTGACACACCAACAGTAAGAATGACTTTCATTTTGACAGTTCAACAATATGCATTGCGTTATTGACATTTTTGAGCAGACAACATTTTCGAACATTTAAAGCAATGGATTAGCAATAACCATCAAAATGATTCAGATTGTGATTGATTGTGTGTTACGCAATTAGGGTGCAGATAAGCAAACTTTTCTGAGGTCTTTTTATTTATTTATTTATTTTATTTTACAGTTATTGGAAACCTTACAGCTAAAAATTTTTGCGCGATTGAGAGTAACAACAATAAGGCCAATTACAAGTTTTCACGGTTTTTTGGGATAAGTTGCACGCACATAAACCGCCGCGCATGCCAAAATGTTTGTAAAATACTTCTAATTAGGTATGATATTACTATTAATTGATTAATAACCTTAGATAAGGCACGAGGCACTTGCAACGGAACCCACACTGCACTTTCTTCTAAGAGAAAGTCTTTTACGATAGTCGATATCAAACACCAGTTGAACTTTGAACACGCCAACGTGCGGTGGTTCGTAACTCCTACCAAACGTTACGCGTGTAGTATCTTTTATTTGATAAAGTACTATCTAAAACTAACGTTAGCGTAGCTCAGTATGTTATCGGATGCACGTAGGGTAACATTATAAAATGATGGGGTCAATTATTACTCTATACATTTCGTGTTTCAATGCGGCTGTAAATTTTTTAACCCGACTCGTGTTGATACTGCTGACGGCGTGTGTGTATCATGCATTCGTTCTGGCTGAAGTATTTTTGAATAGTTATAATTTAGTGTATCCGCCGTATTTGGCCAAGCCTTTGGCCAATGTTTTAAGTGTAGTTTCCGATGTAGTGAATTATTTCATAAGGATTTCTGCTATACAGGTAAGCTGCGCATAGCATGACCTAAATGAGATCTAGTTTGGTCGAACGAGTTTGGTGCATGCAAACGCATTTCCACACGAGTACGGCTTAAAAGTTCTGCCGGTCGATTCTATAAAAATCTCACCGTGAAAACTTAGGTGAAGTGAGCTTAGAGTGAGCTGTCAATAGTGTCAACACCTAGCATTAGTTGGAATGACAGCTCACTCCACACCCACTTCACCTTAGTTTTCACGGTGATAATGTTACAGAATCGCACTGCAGTTTATGTTATTGTTTCTCTTTTATCAGTAGCTCAATAAAACAAGTGACGTAATGACAGCAGCTGATGACTATCAGCTGACAAATGTTCGCAGCTTTGTTCTTAATTAGGTGTTAAATACGGCCAGTATTTAAAAAAAATAAAGTAAAAGTCGTTTATTTCACCATTCAAAATTACAATATGGAGGTATCGTTGGTTCCAAAATAGGCGCAGCCTGTATCTTGGGCACCATTCAATAGGTAGAATTTTGGTATTTTTTAAACAAAATACTGTTACTGTTATCCTGCATCATCACACTGCTGGGCAAAGTCCTCTCCCCACGACTTCCAGCTCTTTCGATCCAGGGCTAAAGTAGACAACGGGTCGTTTGTTTTGTCCAGCTCGTCCCACCACGACGGACTGCCTGGTGGTTATTTTGGGTATACGGCAGATGTGGCTAGCCCAGTCCCACTTCAGTTTAGCGGCTTTTTGAGCGCGTAATCTGTGTTTTGGAGCACAGCGTGGTGTTATTAAACAAAATAAAGTCAAATTAAAGTATAAATTGGCTAGAGTTAAGCTAGTTAGCATTTAAGGTTGGAATCTCACCGCTTTTGGTTGACGGAAGTTAAAACTTATGTAAGTAACACAAATAAATGAATAAAATGTGATTGTAGTTTTCAATATATAACAGGAGTAACTACTCGTAGTTCAAAGTTGTTGATTTTTTATTTTATATAAATGAAACCACTTAGCCAGTGGAATCTTGAAGGCAATCCGCCAGAGTATTTTTAATACATACGGATTAACATGAGTACAATTACTTAATTGTACTTTCTAAAATTGCCGGTTTGTTTACAAACACGATAGAGTATAAAGCACCGGTACGTTCCAATCAGAAGGCCAACTACCGTAATTAAAAACGTTCAAAATCTATTCGCAATCTCACACAACATAATCAGCCTTTAATGTTCCCACTACTGGGACACAGGCGTTCTCTCTTCGAGAGGGAGTGGGCTGTAATCCACCACGCGGGCCCAGTGCGGGTTCAAAATCAAAATATAACCAACTTGGGCACTTATGAAACGTCAGAAGCTAGGTGCACGGTTCCAATTGGTCGTTTCCTATGGAGAAGAGCCGGCAAGAAACTCCAGGGTTACTCTTTTAAAAATAACTAGTTTCTGCCCGCGACTTCGTCCGCGTGAAATTTCTTGTACCCCCGACCCACCCCGAAACAAAATTTGTATTCGTTTGTTTGGGAGTATAGAAAAGTGTTGTTTTTAGACTTTTTCAGGCCATTTTTTAAATTTTTCTCTGCGTAACCATCCTCGTACTTCAAGAAATATTCTAAAAAAAGAATTAGCGAAATCGGTTGGGATTTCTCGAGATTTGTGCTTAGCAACACATTCAGCGATTCATTTTTATATTATAGAAGATTAGCTTTTACAATGTTTTCAAAATAATTACAGTAGGCATGGGAGGACACCGTAAGCCTGTTACAGGTTGGTAGATGTCACATGTCTTCGAGTTTTTGGTTCTAGGACATGCCGGTTTCCTCACGATGTTTTCCTTCACCGTTTTGAGAGCAGTGGTGATGAAATAATTTACACAAAGTAAAGCGCCTGCCTGGGCGTGGTCGCAATCTCATCTCAGCGACAATCAATGTCAGAAAATTGTCAAAAATGTAGGTATTTTTGACAGATTGAGACTTTGAGAGATTTGAGAGACTGAGATCTGAAGGCCAATTCTCGTAATTTAAAACGTTAAAAATGTAGTCGCAGTCTCATCTCGGTGACAAACAAATATCAAAAACTTGTCAAAATGTAGGGAAATTAGAGGTATTTTTGAGACTGTGATAACTTTCTTAAAATTACGAGAATTGCCCCTAACGCTGTGAATGTTCTTAAATATACGAGAATTGTCCCTCAGGTCTCAAGACTGAAGGCTCAAACTTTTCAGAATGTATTACTTAACTTTTTTTTCTTTTTTTTTTCTCTTTATTTGTTTTAGTAACTTTTAACAATATATCACTTAACTTGAATTGGAGCTGCTTTTCTTCATACCAGAAAAAAAATCAAGAAAAAAATTACCATTGCGCCAATTGTAACCATAAATTCAGCGTATGATTCTAGACCGCCCAGCGAATAAATTTTTCGTCGGTTATCAAATAAAAAATCAGCTATTTCATAGAAAAGTGCAATACCTACGCGGTCAAAATGTATGGAACAGCTAATTACCGTTGAAAAATTTTAACGAACGGGGGTCAGAATCATGCACTGAATCCATGGTTTTAGTTTGCGCATTGATGTCCTTGCCGCCCTGTATATGCAATATACAAAACATTTTCATCCATGACGGATTGACAGACTGAAAACGCAAAGCCTAAATCACTGAAGATACGAGTATTAACATGAAAAGTGTAAAAATTGCACTAAGAATGTTTTTTTATAGGTGTGAAAGAGGGTGTTGAACTTTGTAAAAAATCTTCAAATGCCAGTGGACCAGTTGCAGTTTTAACAAAAAAGGGGCTACTATTTAACCGACGAAAAAAACGGAGAAGGTTCTCAAGTCGACGCGTATATTTTTTTTTTTTTATGTGTACGCATAACTTTTTACAGAGTAGTCCGATTATTTATATAATATATTTTTTTTATGTGTGACCACGCATAACTTTTTACAGAGTAGTCCGATTTTGATAATTCTTTTTTTATTGGAATTTTTTTTTTATTGGGAATTTGGAAATAAAATTCCAACCATAGGGGTGGGAAAATAGGGGTGATTTATTGTTCAGTCACATATTTGAATGCTGAGTTGTGTATTATTACTCTTCTCAGTGCCACATAGGTATGCCTGCCCTTTGGCAAACAATTAGTAGATTATAGCCACAATAAATTATAAGATAAAAACTTTTTAACAGAAAATTAAACCGCCGAAAAAACTGAAAAGCAAAAAATAATGAACCTTTTTTATTTAACCTTAATAACTAAGTTCTTAAACTAATGTTAGTATACCTAAATAAAAAAGGTTTAAGTATTATTTTTTGCTTTTCATTTTTTTCGGCGGTTTAATTTTTTTGTTTTTTTGTTTGGTGTTATTTTTTTGTTTTTTTGTTTGTCAACATGCGCACGCGCAAGCAAAAGAGAGCAAACAAGTAAAATAACTACAAATGAAACGGAGTGAAAATAACCTCTACCTTTACCTCGTTACGTGACATCAACTCCCGCGCAGTGTGGACTTTCACGACTGTTGCTATAGAGATATTATAAGCATATCATTGTTCAATACAGTAGACTTGATGTTTTATCCTTAATAGTCCGTTAGGTGCCTACTATGACATCAGCGTTCATATAAAAGATTACCGGTAACCCTGGTAGCCTGTTAACACCAGCCAAGATTACCAGGGAGAAGCAGAAGTGTATAGTACTCACACTCACATTTCGGTAGCTGTTAGCAATTCCATTGATTCTGACACAGGGAGGAAGCCAAGCACAAGCTAAGCATAGGTCACCCTTGTGGCCTTCAGATTAACGAAGCAGTAAAAAGAGTACTAAACCTCAATTTCTTTTGTTTTACAGACAATCATGATGAACGCGTTCATGCGAAGATTCCTCCGGTTTATGGTGTCACTGCTGGCCATCGTAGTACTGCCTGTGACCTACCTGCTGAACATCAGGAGGAACAAGAAATGTCCGCCACCCATGAACCCCTTACTGTTCAAGTCCGCTACTTCGTTAGCTGCGATGATAAGGACTAGACAGGTAAAACAAAGTTATTTTTGTGTTACTAAATTGGTTGGTAAAAAGGCTAATGGATGATGGTACTTCAAAGGAAAGCGTCAGGGTAGCCTGTGAAATTTAAATCAAAATTTACAGGTGGTGTCGTCATGTAACCACAAGCTTATAGCATGAGGTTCCGTGCCAGCCCCAACCGGGTTCGAACTCGCTGCCGTAATAGTAACGATATGATGCTACTAACCGATTTGCCGATGTCTCTGTTATGAACGTGTTACGGTCGCGAATCATATTTTAATCAACATACAACCTGACTTTTGATCTGCAAATCGCAAAAACCGTAAGAAAATTTGAATTTCGAGGTCTACCTTAGCGCATCCCCCATAATAGAAACTAGTTGCTATCAATAAATAATAGGCACTTGCAGCACAAACTTGGCAATGCTGTCAAGCTATTCGCTGCGCAAACGTGACGCTAACGCCCCGTCAAAGCAATGTTGTTTTCGATACAAACACGCCTACGCAACGTAGCTCAGTAGCTACGCGACGTACCGCAGCGACTACGCGGCGTAGCGCAGCGACTACGAGACGTAGCGCAGTGACTACGCAGAACAGTTATGATGTGCGAAAACTGTCTTGATTTTGATTTTTTCTATGGACATTCATTAACATTTTAAGCATATTATTTAGTCATCGACTCATAATGGAGCTATATATAATCTTAAATTAGAATAGAATAGCGTTATTTTAGTAGTACCTATGTACAATTTATTACTAAATGCATTTACCTTGCTTGAGTTCAGTTCTTGCTCTCCAATGAGAACAACACAACGATAGTAAATAGGTAATAGGTAACATATCTAAATATAATTAATAATATAATCTGGTTTATAAATTAACCTCACATAACCTACGCCATTTTTGTCAGGCACCGCCTTTAACACTTGATATTTAAATAAACAAAAACATAATTACCCTGTCATGATGTTGTAATTATACCTACTATAAGTGAGAAGAATTATTAGTGCTTATATTAATATGTTATTAGGTATATATATTATATTTATAGGTTTATGCATACCTTTATATTTAAAAATATTTATTCCTCCAATTCTCATGATTGCACCTACCCCTGTTTGTCTCTGCATCACTCAAAGGTTTACTGGTAGAAAATGCCTACGGCATTCAGTCCGCCTCTGTAGATTTGTGTGCTTAAAGTATTAAATAAACAAATAAAACCTATCTACAAAATGAAAACACAAACCAGTAAAGAAGGTAGACAACTATGAATAAATTAAAATATACATGGGTAAACATTGACAAGACACATCGATATAACTTCCGAAGACAATAAATCACAGGAAACTTAAAATGTCACATTTAAAAGCTCAATAATATTCATCCGACAATAAAGTATCAAAAGCTTTAAAAGAAAGGTTTTTAACCTTGGAGCAAAAAGGTTAACTTGACCTTTAGAGTGACCGTGACCCTCTCATCTTACTGCTTTTTAACGGCCATTGGGCATCGTTGACTACTTGCAAGCAGGTTGCTTTGCCATCCGCATTCCTGTCTCGATGAAGATATGTCTGATAGTTGAATTTATGATGAGAAGACTTCATTATGATAATTTTGGTAGGTGACATTCACATTTATTGAATTAAACAAGTTTGAATCAAAATATGTTGAAGTACTTATTTGGCACTATTAAGACAAGTGAAGTCCACACCGATAAAAATTTTATTTAAAAAATTATATTACGCAGGTACTATCTTACCTACCTACTTGTAGCAAGTACTTAGTGAAAAATTTATCAAGTAGAACTTATTTCATGATAACTTGAATTTTTTACATTATTTGTCTATTTTCGTCCATATATTGTCCTTTATCCTATGCGACCTATAGATTTCCAGGCGTTTGTTCTGCATAATATTGGATATAAATCAGATTGCTAGCTTTAAGAAATCAATTGAGTGCTAAAAAGTAATTTGCAATGTGCCGTCGAATTACTTATAAGATCTGCAATCAATCATTCACACGTTTGTACTAAAATGGACTTTAGAACCCAATTGCGTAACACACTATCAATCACAATCTGAATCATTTTGAAGGATATTGCTAATCCATTGCTTAGTGATAATGTTCGAAAAATTTGTCTGCTCAACAACATACCTAAATAACGCAATGATTATTATCGAATTGTCAACTGTCTATTCCTACTGATACTGTGTTACTCAATTACCCCGCAGGTTTAACGCACAGTAGTAGCGTAACTTATTATTAGAATTTAATAATAATGTGATGAAACATAAAGAAATTACACTTGTTTAGGTGCGCTGCGCGAGCGCCCCATTCGATTTCTTTTTTAATAATGATTTATTTGGTAGACAGTGTTTTATTTATGAACATTAGATTTCAGAAAGTGGGTTTATAACCTTCGCCTATTTACCTGTCACACGATACTTCGAACACCAATACTTTTAATCGTGATAGGCTATTATGTATTTAGTGATTCATCTTATTAACTGGAACCTAGCAAGTGTTTACAATGCGATATTTTCGAACCTTTTTTGAATACGTAATTTTGTCTGAAATCATGCATGTCTGTCTATATTATTAGAAATTTCGCTTTCCCCCGACCCAGTCGCATCGCATCACAGGCCTGCGCTATCATTTCGATTTCGCTTAGCATCCTTTATGACTTTTTGCTCGGCTCCTAAGGGTCATAGCGTCATGTTGAATAGCCGGTATCAAATGCAAAAATATTTTTTTCAAATACTACTGGTAGTTCCAGAGATTACCCCCTACATACAAACTTACAAGCAAACCAACATATTTTACCTCCATATAAAATTAAGTATAGATTAATTAAGATGTAATTATTCCGAGTCAAGACCACCAATCCATACATCAATAAGGAAAAAACGATTACAAGACATGTTTCATTTATCTTTCAGATCACGTCAGAGCAAGTTGTAGAAGCATACATAGAGAGATGCAAGGAAGCCAATCATTACCTGAACGCTATAGTCGAGCCAAGGTACGATGCCGCGCTCAGAGAAGCTAAGGGCATCGACAAGATGATCGCATCGACTGACAGGCGGCCTGAAGATCTGGAGAAGGAGTATCCGTTGTTAGGCGTGCCTATGACTGTGAAGGAGAGCATTGCTGTTGAAGGTAAGGGATTCCAATTTATACGCAATTTGCACACAATATTATTCCTTGGAATCCTGAGTTCACCCCACAATTCTCTGAGGTTCGCCAACAGAAAACTACTCCTTTTTTTCTCCAATATGTAGGGTGGCAGCATCAACGCGTAATCTGTTACCATGTATTCAGTAGTTAGTAGGTACATGATTCTGAACACCCTTGCGTTGAAATTTTTCGTCAATTATTAAAAAAACAAATGCTGTTCCATACATATTGACTGCGTAGGTATTGCATTTTTCTATGAAGGAGCTGTTTTTTTTTTATAAACCACGAAAAGTTTCGACTCTAGGTCTAGAACCATGTGCTGAATTCATGGTTACAGTTCGCGGGTCGATGTCCCTGCCACCCTGTACTTTTATTCATGAAAAAAATTCTACAAACAACGTTTGTGATTGATTTTTCTGATCTTTGGTCTTGGCAGATGTCAGTTGTCTTGTGATTTAGTATGACTGTGCCAGTTCTAAATAAATATGACCCTCTGACTTTTCATGTCAAACTCATAAGGAGGTAATGTACTCGTAACTGAGGAAGAGAACATCAAAGTTTCAATTGTTCACAAAATGTTGTACTGAATTAAATCAACTCGCTATATTTCTTCGACGTCATAATCGATGCAAATCAATTTTATACCCTGAATATTTTCATGCTTAATTAACCACAAAAATATTCTTTTGTTACTAACTGTCTGAGATTGGACATTTATTTTTAACAAATATTTGAGTTTTAAGTAACCTGGTGATAGGTCATCAGGTGCAATGACCACTACCTATCAAATTTAACTAAAAATAAGAAATAAAAGTAGCGTTAACTTTTTAACCTTCTCGGTTTTCTTTCGACTATATGAATATGTTGTATGATTTAGTTTGTAAGGTAACCCCGGCAAAAAAGGCCAATTCCTTTTGAGGTACCTACCTCATGTTTCAAATTCTCAACCCATGGTTACATAAAAAGATCAATGACTATATTTATATAAACCATGATATTAATAAAACGATTTCATTATTTTAACTTTGGCACTAAAACCATGCTACAATATTAATTTAATTTACAACTCTTAAAACCATTATAGTAGCAATAACCTACTACACATTAAGCATATCAAAACCTTCGACCTAATAAAAGAAACAATTAAAATTCCAGGCATGAGCAATGACTGTGGAACGGTGTACTCATATAGGAATCCTGCGAAGAGAGACGCAGCCGTTATTAGGCTAGCCAGGGCTGCTGGGGCCATTCCTATTGCCGTGACGAACACACCACAACTTTGTATGAACTGGGAAACTTATAACAACGTCATTGGGATTACGACGAACCCGTATGATCAGAAGAGGACGACTGGTGGATCTTCGGGAGGAGAAGTAAGTTTTAAAGTTACTTTTGGAGTTATTTAGCTTTCTATACCTAATACAATGAAGGCAATACGTAGGCACATCAAACAGCGGGCTCTCGTTCATAATTAGGATAAAATGTAACCGGTTAAACAGCAGATCCATTGCTAAATGCTACTATTTGATACGAGTAGGTGCTTATTAAAACTATGGCTAATGGAAAGAATTCTAAGAAGTTATGATATTTTTTAGCGACAGGCGTTATCTTTTCGAATTTGCTGTTCAATGCTGATTTATTAATAGTGTCTTTAAATAATCAAGATTTTCTGATAGCCTTGACAAACACCTTGATCGTTCGATCGACGAAAGAAAAACTCTCCCTCGTTTTTTAAAGTGAAAACTTCTTTAGTCACATGAGCGATTTTTGGTAGAGGGAAATCTTATGGGTTTGCGTCAGCTATGAGTAGGTATAACGTGCTGCACTTGGACGGCAGATAGTTTTAAGTTTTCACGTCTGTCGGCAGTTAGTATTTGTTACGCCACATAAGCATTAAAAAACTTGGTTCTGCCATTGTCAACTCCATAACAACTAACCATTAGGTACATTAAGCAAGAGTTAACTCTCCAAACCGCTGGTCAAAACCAACCTAACGCAATAGCCACGACTTTTTTACGTAATAAATTCACTCAAGTGTGCGATTTAATTTAGGTAATAATTCTTACAAAGTACTCGCTTAAGTGACATACTAATTGGCTGTAGGTATGTACACCAGAAAATGTGACATTTATAGTCGGGGTACTTTACGCAAAAGAAACTCCAACTATTGTGCATGTAAACTGTGTATAATATTGGTATAAAACGATGTTGTACATAGGAAAAAACAGTGTGACACTTATTACTTTATGTAACATGAAAATGGAAGGCTCGCGAGGCGCACGAGTTTGTGTACGCTAAGCGCGTGCGCGGTTACCGGGCGCTTGTGACTCACTGGCCGGTCGGCGCGCGGCGGGGCGACATTGATAGTGTTGTGCCGAACCGTAACTAGTCACGTAACCTGGCCGGCACACGACGAACTCTAGAAGAGCGGGGAGTTGACTCTAATAAGGGTCGCGCTATATCCTCCCCCTCCAAGTCGGCTGAAGGCTCTGGAGCTGGCTTGGCAACCGATAGCTTACAGGGTCTGCCCTTCTTTCTACCATGGACGACAACGTCCGAATCGCCTACATACGGTGTTAGAAGACTGGCATGATACTTCCCTCGAGGTTCGCTGTCTTTATCTACAACCTCGTAAGTAGTTGCGGAAACAACTTTACTAATACGATATGGACCCTCTCGTCTCGGGGCAAACTTGCTGGTGAAACCTTTCGCGGCTTGACTAAGTCGATGGCTAGCCACGAGTACGAGGTCACCCTTCTGAAACTTAGTTCCGGGACGGCGGTTTTTGTCCGCTGCATCTTTGCGAATGTCCTGTTGGCGTTCGACTCGCCACTTCACCTCTTGCAGGCGGTGTACGAAATCCCGTAAATATGGCGTGATTTGGGGTACGTAGTTTTCTTGATCTATGACCGCTCGCAAGTCGTGGGCTACGTCCACCGGGGACCTGAACTCGCGCGCAAACGTTAAAAAGGCGGCAGAGTGTCCCGGGCCTTGGTTAGGAGCCGTATTTAATGCGAATCGCACAGCAGGCAACACTTCCGGCCAACGACGATGCTCTGGATCTATCAGGATCGCCAACATCTGCTTCATCTCGCGATTTTTTCGTTCAGCGGGGTTGGCCTCGGGATGATAAACTGGAGTTAAATTTTGATTGACACCCAGAACGTGCATTGCTTTTTGCATCACCGCTGACACGAATTGTGTCCCATTATCTGAGATAACTCTACGGGGAAACCCATATCTCATAAAAACCTCTTCTATTAGTACCCTGGCGCAACTATCTGCGTTGGCCTCGGTCAACGGGAACAGTTCTACCCATCTGCTCGCAGTATCTTCAACTAGGAAGATCCACTTCTCACCCTTACTACCCTCAGGCAGAGGACCAAACAAGTCCATGGCGAGAACTTCAAAGCGTTGTTGGGCGACAGGGGTTTGCAGCAGCCCAGCAGGCTTGAGATTGGTAGGCTTAAACTTCTGGCAAAGATCACATGCCTTAAGATACTTCGCTACGTATTGACGCATATTCGGGAAATAGAATCTTTCTTTGATCTTGGTTAGAGTGCGCTCCAGGCCCAAATGACCGGCTGTGGGCGCATCATGGAGCTCTTTCAGGATCTCTGTGCGCATAGAGTCTGGTACTACCAACTGTGGCTCCTCAGATTCGGAATCTGGATCAAAACGGAAAAGTACTCCGTTTGACAGATAATAGCCTCGATCTGTCCACCGAGTGGTGGCATCACCGTCTTCAAAATCCGTAAGTATCTTCCTAAGTTCAGGATCTTCGAGCTGAGCTGCTCGCAACTCCTCGGAGCTACGGTGAGGTAGGTCTACTAAGACTGGACACAGGTCGCAGGTAGATTCGAGATTATCATCCATCGACGGCTGGCATACGGGACGACTGAGCGTGTCTGCCACTACATTAGCTTTCCCGGGCGTATACTCCACATCCAAATTAAAAGCTTGGATTTTCAAGGCCCACCGTGCAAGGCGGCCACTGGGTGTCTTAAGAGAGAGTAGCCACTTCAGAGGTTGATGGTCGGTTGCAACACGAACTTGGGCGCCTTCAAGATAACCACGAAACTTATCTAGGGCCCACACCACAGCTAACGCTTCCCGCTCCGTCGTGGAGTAATTACGTTCGGCTGTCGTTAATAACCTACTGGCATACTCAATAGGTTTCTCAGACTTCGGATCTGGACCTTGCATGAGCACTGCACCGAGGGCATAACCACTGGCGTCTGTGCGCAGAACGAAAGGTTGCTCGAAGTCTGGCTGGCGCAAAACTGGACTCGTTGTGAGTCTCCGCTTGAGCTCGTTAAAGGCGGTGACCTCCTTCTCACCCCATTTCCAGGCTTTATTCTTCCTGGTAAGGTCGGTCAACGGCTGGGCTACTTCCGAGAACTGTGGAATAAATTTTCTAAACCAAGAACAGGTTTGTAAAAAACTTTTTAGTTCCTTTATATTGTTAGGAGGTATCATTTCCACGACTGCTTGGACCTTCGTCGGATCAGGTTCGATACCTTCGGCCGTAATAACGTGCCCTAAATACGTAACTCTTTCCCTGGCAAATACACACTTTTCACGGTTTGCTTTGAGGTTGAATTGACGAAGGCGATCGAAGACCTGTTGCAGATCCTGGAGGTGCACATCCAGGTTATCAGAAATTACGAGGATGTCATCTAAATATGCCACAGCGGTTACGTCTTTTAGTCCAGACCTAAAACGATCCATCAATCGTTGGAACGTCGACGGCGAATTCTTTAAGCCAAATGGCATGCGCCTAAATTGAAACGTTCCGAACGGTGAGACGAATGCAGTCTTGTGTCTGTCCTCTGGAGCTACTTCCACTTGCCAGTACCCAGATTTTAGATCGATAGTGGACATCACACAATTACTCTTTGTGGAAGATACGATCTCGTCGATTAATGGCAGCGGATATTTGTCCGTACGGGTTACAGCGTTTAATTTCCTATAATCGACGCAAAATCTTGTCTCACCATTCTTTTCCGGCACTAACACCACTGGGAAAGCCCATTCTGACTCAGCTTCTTCTATTACCTCCAGTTCCAACATTTTATCAATTTCAGCTCTTACCTTCTCCTTCTTAGCAGGAGTCAGTCGATAAGGGGGGGTTGCGATAGGCGCGGCGTTACCTGTGTCTATCCTATGCAAGGCGAACGGCGTAGGTCCTCCCCCTGCATTGAAGATATCAGCGTTAATTTCCAATAATGCGGCCAACTTTTCCCTATCAGATAGTGTTAGGAGAATGCCCTCACACTCGTGGAGGCCAATCGTCGAACTGACCGCAACTCGGTCCTCGCGTTCATACTGTAGCTCATGAAAGCCTGTAGCACGTAAAGAGAAACGATTCCTCTCGAAATCGAGTATCATGCCAGCGTCCTCTATAAAATTCATACCTAGTAAGGAATCGGTTGCGCCGGGCAAGACCATAAAGAGAGTGCTTATTGCAACTCCCTGCACTTTTACATTTACCACAGCGGTTTCTACAGTTTGGGAACGTTGGGTTCCGTCCGCAAATCTTAACTCTGTTTCGCAACTATTAAATATTTGGCCATTAGCCCGCAAATGTCTAGTTAAACTATCGCTAGCAACGCACTGTTTCGCGCCCGTGTCTAGTAGCGCTGTGCCTACTGCACCAAACACCTGCACCTTAAAAATAGGACGCACACGCGGGTTTAACACTTTTCCATCTACGGACACTGATTGGAATGCGGTCATCGTGTTCGGCGATGCGGTGCGTTTCCCTTTACACACCGTGCAGTTCGACCGTATCACACCGGGCGCACCACATCCGAAGCACGCTATGGACGGGCGCAGCTCCGATGGGGTCGCAACTGGTTCGCTCTTGACCGGTTCAACAGTCGTCTTATTCCGATTTTCTAGTTTACGACAGTCATCTTTGACATGTCCAAACATCTTGCAGAATGTGCACCTAGGTCTAACCTTGTTTGGCGGTGTTTTTTCTTGTTGATTCGTCACAGCACCAGCTGGTGATGACGTTGTAGCATGTCCAGTGACATGCGGTGGCGGTAGCGGCGGGGCGGCAGATGCAGGAGGGTGCCTTTTAGTCGGCGCAGCAGTGCAAACTTCTTCTAGCACATCCTCCACTACTCGAGCCTGTTGTAGCAGCTCGGCGAACGAAGCGAAGGCGCTCCTTGTTACCCTCTCCCGGATTCTCCTATGGAGTAAGCCGTACACCATATCCAGCTGCACTGGATTTTCAGGTAGCGTGTGCAGCGGTAGTTGGGCAATTAGCGCTCTTACCCTACACACGAAGATATCTGTCCGTTCATCACCTTGCTCTCGACTAAACATCTCTCTATATATTCTATGAGGTGGGAGGCGTGGACCGAATGTTTGGCGAAATAAACGGATTGCCTCCTGCCAACTTGTGACGGAATGCGTAACGCCTTGCCACCAGGTAGCCGCAAAGTCAGTGAGCAGCATTGGCAGGCCTCTTAAAGCCATATCGTCGTGAACACCAACACAGTCTTTATAAATCTGCACAGCATCCACGAAGGCCATAACATCACCAGCACCATTAAATCTCGCCGTACAATTAGCCAGGTTTGTACTCACAGTCATCGTCGGCGGTGGCTGCGCGCCCTGCGTAGGCGGCTGAGACCGTAAAGCTTGCAAGAGGAATATAAGTTGTTGGTCCGTCATAACCATAGGTGCGGACATCGGCGGCTGCGGTGTGGCGATGGGCGGAGCATGCCCATGCTGTGGCATCTGCGAGTAGCCAGGCAGCTCACGCCCATACAGCGGCGGTGGTGATGGGGCCGAGGCGCCGGCGGACGGAGGTCCAGCCAGCGGCGGCGTCGACGATCGTACGTCAACGAACAATGCGTGTCCATCTGACGTAGACGGCATCGTACCGTCCAACTGCTCACCAGCCATAGGATACGTGTCTACAGGCTGCTGCGTAGCACGTGAAGCACTATTATTACGCGACCGTGTTAGCACCATGTCTTTTACTGCACTGTAAACAATGTCCCGGCACCACAAATAGGTAACAGTGTACCTAGGCAACCTATTTCGTCACTCAAGTTCGACAACTGTTCTTACACAACGCGTACCTACGTACGTAAACAACGTTCGCGGAAACTTACGCGAATGTTCTAACCTTATTATAAACCTACAAACAATACAACTATAACTAGGTCTTTAGTACACAAGACACTATTTAAACATCAAAGGTTATTATTTACACTAATGTTCGACGCGAGTCAGTGTTCTAGGTATCATAACTAACATAAGTACCCACACTATAAAGTCTTAGCTCGCACGAAGCGTCACTATAAACAATACTCTGTACACGAATGTTCACAGGGTTACGACTTAAAGCGATACGACTATCCTAGGTAACCTAAACTAAAGCACTATAACCTAGGATGACTAAACGTAACACTAAAATTAAGTTCGTAAAATCTAGGCACTGTAAACAAAACAAGTGTTCGAGAATGTTCCACAAAAAATGGCCGTTGGATTTCGAACTAGGTACACGACTGTTCTAGGAAGTAAATAGGCACTAGAACGACAAAAACGTGAATTAACTAGTTCGTAACACTGAATCCACTGTATAGTCACTATATTACACCAAGATATGTTAAAAGTTCTTTAAAATTGTTGTTATGTGCACAAAACGTAACGAATCTGCGGGCGGCGCGGGCGAAGCACATAACGAGTATATAACGCCGCACGAAGAAAACCCGAGAAAGTCACTGTTTTCGACACTCACACACTGTTTTTCGAGTCTTTACACAGACGTTGTTATACACAATAACAGTCTTACACGAAAATAAGTTTGTTTAACCGTTTTTTCACAAAAACACGGACCGCACGTTGGGACGCCAGTTATAGTCGGGGTACTTTACGCAAAAGAAACTCCAACTATTGTGCATGTAAACTGTGTATAATATTGGTATAAAACGATGTTGTACATAGGAAAAAACAGTGTGACACTTATTACTTTATGTAACATGAAAATGGAAGGCTCGCGAGGCGCACGAGTTTGTGTACGCTAAGCGCGTGCGCGGTTACCGGGCGCTTGTGACTCACTGGCCGGTCGGCGCGCGGCGGGGCGACATTGATAGTGTTGTGCCGAACCGTAACTAGTCACGTAACCTGGCCGGCACACGACGAACTCTAGAAGAGCGGGGAGTTGACTCTAATAAGGGTCGCGCTATACATTTCACAAGAGTACCCCGCTTTGGATGTCGTCATCAGCATTTTTTGATCCAATGTGGAAAAATCTTTAATAATTTATGAAAAACCCTCTACTCGTACTATTCTAATCATTTTAGGAGTAAAACGAATTAAAGCGGATTAGTCATTCCAGTTCAAACCGCAACCTATAATTGCCACAATATTGCTAACCTATTTCCAGTGCCGGATTACGCCAGCACTGGGCCTGTAGCAAATAGGGTAGATTCCTGGGTAAAAAAATAATAATTATACATATTTAGTCCGTCATTTAGATTATCGAAAAATAATGGACACGTATTTTTTCTTTTGTCAATCAAACAAAAAATGACAAAGATAAAGCTCGTCAAAATTTGGGAGTGGGGGGTCACGTGACGTCACGCCATGCTAAAAAGTGTAGCAAGGCGTGACGTCACGCGAAACTTCAACGAGCGATATCTTCATCATTTTTTATATAATTGACTAAAGAAAAAATACAGGTCCAATATTTTTTGATAATCTAACTGACGGACTAATTAGATTTTTTTTGGAATCTAGCCTATTCTATTATGGGGAGAATTTGGTTTGTTTTAGGATGCATTCATGAGCGAGATATCCCTAACATTTTAGATCACCCGCAAGTTTAGCACCTCAGATAGGTTAGGTGTTCCTTTAACCATTCATATAGAAATAGGAGTTACTTTGTCGACTCATGCAGAAAAGTTTAAGAGTTACTAAGATGCGAGATTTTACCATCCCGCCTCGGAGAGGTTAAATTTCTTTTGACCATTCATCATACGTAACATTCCATTGGAACTACCAATGGTATAAGGTACCTTTGTAAGGCACCCAACAATACGCGGGACCTCTAGCATTTGCTACACCTGCTACTTGGCTAATCTGACCCTGCCTATTGCAGTCATTTGCTTGAAGATATTAACCTAAACCCCTAACAATATTGCTACTTTTCTGTTTCGTTATGCACAATGGGTACGCTTCGATCTGTCAAAATCAGTGCGTTTTGACAGACCGAAGCGTATTGTCCTGTATTATCATACCCTAAGGGATATTTGTTTGGTTTCAGTCGGCGTTGATCTCAGCAGCAGGATCTATAATCGGCGTAGGATCAGACATTGCTGGATCACTCCGACTGCCTCCCATGTTCACTGGAATATTTGGACACAAACCTACACCTAGACTCCTCTCAGTTGAAGGTAAAGAGTGGTACATAGCAGAATGCTCAAGATCATGACAATGCTAAATCTCTACTTTCTGGTTCTTTTACTTTCTTTTTCTATTCTTTCTCCTTTTTTTCTTTCTTTCTCTGTGTGATTCTTTATAATTGTTTTTTTTTTTATTTTCCATGAGTATTTTATTGAATTATTGAGACTTGGCTGGCTCTATTACTTAATAACAATCATTTGTATGCCCTCTGCCATAACATAGCGCACTCTTTATTATATTTGTGTACCATTATTGCTGTACTTATCTTAAACAAATGACTAAATGACTTACGATGGGATTGCAATAGGGGCAAAGAGTATCTACTTACATAATATCTTTGCTAATTTACATACCTACATACATTTAAGATATTGTATTAAAAACTTAAATGTGATGCTTAAAAATAAATTTAAATTGTCATTACACAAACACTTTTCTCTTCCAGGCCATGTCCCAGACTGCCTAGACCCTGACTTTGAAGAATACTTCACGCTTGGGCCTCTCGCGCGTTACGCAGAGGACCTCACACTGCTTTTGAAAGTTTTGAGGCAACCGGGTGGACCAGACGTACCATTGGACAAGCCTGTAAGTTTCATTCAACGTTTCTTGGGAGAACCTAACATACTAAGTAAATCTCTAGTCTCTACATAGATGAAATTGAACATTAGTAGGTGCATAATTGCTAGCTTTTTAATAATACCTACACTTCGATTTGTACGGTGGAGTGCAGTATCAGAGAAGCGAAAACTCTTTGAAAACGAAAACCGAAACAACATTGGCAAGCAACTTAATTCTCAAATTCAATAAACTTACCTCATTGCAAAATATGTGCATCTTAAGCGAAATAGTGACCTGTCTCTATTACCTACCTAACAGAATATATGTATATTTACAGGTCGACATATCAAAGTTGAAGTTCTACTACATGGATGGAGACGACAGCAATGTATCAGACTCCATGGGCCCTGATGTCAGAAGAGCAATGGAGAAAGCCAAAGATCACATCAAGAATACCTACAACATCGAAGTTAAGCCGGTTAGTAGATACAGTAGTTCCTACGTCTAATAGGTACCTACATAATAATAGTCATCCAGACCGAATTTCGGTCATGGCAGCCATTCTCAGCGGAGACTAGCCATTGACGCAGGAGATATTATAGTATACAAGTGTGTGCACAGACACAAGGGGGAGTACACCTGTGTCATAACTACCCAAGTTACTTATCGATCCCTTGGAAAAAGTTTGGCATTTTTGATGATAGTTCTGCAGACACTTCAATCTCTTCATTCATCCAGCCGTGTCCACAAACTGGAATGCCTTGTTTCTTCCATTTCTTCATTCTTATGAAAGCTCTATTCGCCTATTTCTAATGCTCATTTCATATTTCCAGCTCAAAATCAAAAACATAGAACACATGTGGGAGACAAGCATCAGGATACTGTTGAACATAAAACACGTAAAGAACATTTACACGGATCCAGAGAAACGCGACCAATGGGTATCAGTCTGGCCTGAAGTGTTGAAGACGTTAGTTGGCCTATCGAACCACAACTTTATCTGCGTATGCTACGGGCCCCTGACAAAATTCTTCGATGCACTACCAAAGAGTTATTACAAGAAGCTGCTCTCTATTTTTGATGAAATCAAGGCTGAGTTTGAGGTAAGTCTGATGTCGAAACAATGATCTAAGAAACAGAAGAAAGTTAACCATAGGTACTGGTCATTTACCTTGCGGAATTGCCTACACAGACGTTACTTACGTCTGATGTTAATATTGCATTCCAAGAGTCTGGCAAAATCAAACTCGAACCCAAGGGATGGTTATTCATCCGGCGACATATCTTGAATGATCGCTGTATGTTTATTTACAGCTACTCATTCTCTGTCTAAAACCCCTAAATCAGCATTGAGACAATCGAGTGATCATTAAAATTTACGAATTTGCTTCTTTGATTGCAGAAAATGTTATCAGGCGACGTCGTCCTGCTACACCCAACGTTCCCGACCCCGGCACATCTTCACTACAGAATCTACTACAAATTCCTCAACTGTGGCTATCTCACGATATTCAACGCCCTGGGATTGCCCGTCACACAGTGCCCAATAGGTCTGACAAGGAAGGGTCTACCAGTGGGCATTCAGATAGCTGCCAACAAATGCAACGATCACTTAACAATTGCTGTCGCAAAAGAATTTGAAAAAGCCTTTGGGGGATGGATACCCCCGAACAAGGAAATGGCTAGTAACATAAAGACTGCGTAATGACATTAGTTTTAAGAAGAAATTATTTGGTTGGAACTTTTTCGCCTGTGGGTACCAAAAATTAAGCTCGAAATATGCATAACTTTTAGGAAGCTGACGATTTTCTTATTGGCGAACCAGATTGTTAAGTATGTGAGGATAGCAATTTTGTATACAGGGTAACAAATACACATATTGCGTAGTAATTGCGTAACATACTGCCAGAAGCAATGGCCATCATTTTGACAGTTCCACAACATTCATTGCGTTATTTACGTTGCTAAGCAGACAAATTTTTCGAACATTATGAAGCATTGGATTAGCAATACCTATCCTTCAAAATGATTCAGATTATAATGGAAAGTGTGATAGGCAATTAGAGCGCAAGTTATGATATGAACAGGAACCTGTGTACAGAGTTCTTAAATTATTGGGGAACCACACCCGCCGGTGTAACTAATTTTCGTCTGCACTGTTAGTAGGCAGACAAAAATATTTATTCTATTGTTTTCAAAGATTCGTAGAAAATATACCTATGCCAAAGTTCGAGAATCACAAGGAGCCGTGTCTTATAGTTTTAAATCAGCTATTTTATGTTTATCTAATGAAATTGAAGCTATGAAGACCCATCAGCCACCGCATAGCACGACTCTATAGTCTATTTCAACCACCTCTCAAAAAACACTGCTGTGGATCTAAATTTTCGCTCCAGGGAGGGCAAATATTTCTTTCTGGGAGAATGGGGAAAGGATGGGAGGGAATATCTCAAGCCATGAAAGCCCTTTAAAAAAAAACCTACGACACCTATTTTCTGTAAACTCAACAATGTGGGACCTGAGTGAAATGAGTGATTCTTAATTCTGAATCCACTACATTATACCTACGAGTTTGTAACTAACATTGTTGAGTGACTTAGGTGTAGGTACCTGTGAACTTTCTTATAAAAGGAATATGCTAGAATACCTAGACCTTGAAAAAAGTATTAATGTAAGATTTTATGTTAGAAATTAGTTCTTGTTCCTTATGAATAAGCAAGACATGCCTGTTAAAATAAAATATTGGTATGTATAGGTACGTACTATTTAGATAATTCATGAGGTAAGATACAAAATATGTGATATATTAAGACATCATCTACCTAAATGATTCGAATAAATTATTTTATTAAATAATGATTGTTATACTTTCATTTGTTTTATTTTGAGATAACCCGACATTTTCAAACCTCAGACATCGA
The DNA here is from genome assembly GCA_949629185.1 of Apamea crenata. Lineage (NCBI taxonomy): Eukaryota > Metazoa > Arthropoda > Insecta > Lepidoptera > Noctuidae > Apamea > Apamea crenata. Next base: position 6,957,774 of record OX451356.1, on the reverse strand, counting down.
ACCCAGAACACCGCGACCGTCTCCCGTGCATATGATTGCAAGACCACAGGTGGCATGAATTGATAAATACAAAAACATGAAACAAAAAATCCTTTCAACAGGATTTTTTTAAGTAGGTAGGTAACCAAATTATGAATTACTAAAAATGTATTTATATCTTCTTGATAAACAGAAAGTGCATAACAGTCATCCATCCATATCCACTCTCAGCATCCACCTTACGTTAGTAGATACCCTTCCAGATTCTGATACAATATAAACAGTGTGCTAAGTATATTTTAGAAATGCGTAGTCATAGGCCATATTTTCGGGTAACGTAGGTACAGAGCACGCATAGAAACCAAACAACAAGACATGGCCAAAAATTATTTAATTAAATATCCGTCATAAGCCTACTGCTGCAAAAAATGTCGTAAATAGACGAGCAGTACCTATAACGCCGGGTGTCTCCAATGTACCGGAAGTTAAGTGAGCGAGCGAACTTGACACATGAAAGGGCTGCTATAAGAATGTGTATCATCAATGTAACAAAAAAAGTAATACATAGTAAAGATACAATCAACCCAGTTTTACACGCACCTACCTAACTACGAGTATACCTATCTACATAGTCGTAGTACACAGTACATCAAGCAAACTTCCTTTTTCAAGGTTAATCTCTATGTCTAGGACAAGCACACGACATTGTACGGCAGTCGAGTATTACGTTAAGTTTATAGGGCTTCTTCGTGCACCATTATTGGAAATCGTGATGTTTACCATAATATGTCATAATTATTGAAAATTGTACAAATATTATGTAATTAGGCTGCTCAGTAAACTTTTAATAAGTCTCTCTGACGCTCTGAGCTCTGGAATTGAGTATATTTTGAGATGAAATATTATTTGATTAAATGTAGCTTATAGAATAAAAAACAGAAATAGCAATCCAATTTGAATAGAATATTGTACTTATTTATTTTTGGATTCGATATCGATACACAACGATTACAAATCGATTCAAAAAGGCCTTGACATGCCTCGACGCTAGAATCACGTAGTGTTGCTAAGTTATAACAGCCATCCTACCTACATAATAGAGCGCTGTGAGCTCTATTTGAAAGAGCAAATCAGTATATTTAAATATAAATGACTAAATAAAATATGTAAATCACATGAACCTAAAACTGTAGAAACTGATGTGGTACTGCTACGGTATCAGTAAGCAATCTGATAAAAACGCATTTTGGAAATACCAAATAGCGGCAAGGCATGTAGGAAAAATGTTATCATCAGTGTTTAGTTGTACGATTTTGCGCTGGCAACAATAGCATCACATCACGCGTTCTATGGCCGAAATCAAAGACAAAATTGTTTTTTTTTATTGCAGAGCTTTGGCATTTCAGTTATTCAGTAGTAAAATAATAATTCGCAAAAAACGTAATGAAAATTAAGTTTTAATATTAGATAACTTCAAAAAATCAAGCAAATTGTTAAAAAAATAATTTTATAACATTAGTCACTCAAGGAAATAAATTATGTGACAATTGAGTTGACAGAAACTGTCAACCAGTTTGACGAATAGGAAAATTAGATTGATTTTCATTTTCATTAAATAAAATTTATTGAGACTTGATCAAAATTTATAACTTTGCTAATTTTTTCAACGTTCCATCCAATTTTAGTCTATTATTTTTTATTTGCTAATACACGAACAACGCACGCGCAGAACACCCATCGCCCAAAAATCTCCGAGCGCCATATTGAGAGGCAGACGTTGTATGACTTGAGTGATTAATCGTGGTTAGTGCAATAATTTGAAGTGGATTATTTGATCTTGCCCTATGGATATACTCTCGGGTACGTAATGAGTGCAAAAGTGTATTTACAAGATGTTAATACTCACCCAGTGAGCCCTGGCAAATCACATCGTAACCTAGACATAGGCCGTTCTAGTTATCAGTAGATTACCTAGGTATCATCAATCCACTGTTTGCTCACAGTTTTAATCTTATTAATAACACGTGTGTGGAATAGCCATAGGTTTCTTGAATCTAGTTACATTAACAAGATTAAGCGATCGCTTCGCAAGGTTCCACGCTCGTATATAAACGGATTTCGATGTGTTTATGTCGGCAGTTGACAGAAGCGTTTATGTATATGACCGATCATAAGTCACCACACCCAGTGACCGGATTGTCGGTTTTAGTATTTGATCGTTTTTATTTCGAATGATTGTTCGCGCGTTGTCGCGTCGGTGCGTGTTTTGTGATATTAGTGTCGTGTATAACGTGATACAGTGAGTGTAATAATAATGTAATTTCTAGGAGTGGTGTGCCTCGGTTGAAAGGCCTGCCGGAAGGACAAGGCTCCACACAAGAGGAAGGACTGCGGCACTCCGCTCTTGGGCATCATGGAGTGCTGCATGTCGGAGGAGGCGAAGGAGCAAAAACGAATAAATCAAGAAATCGAGCGTCAGCTTCGGAAAGACAAACGAGATGCTCGACGGGAACTCAAATTGCTGCTGCTTGGTAAGTGGATACCATGATTATAACAAAAAATACCTGCTCCCGTGTCTGGTTCTCGAAAAACCTATTTGTACCATAAACCCATATCAAGTCAAGCAAGCTGAGTGGTCTGTTTAACCAAATCATCAAAACCATTCTCCTGATTGATTGCTCCATAATTTGCATACTCATTTTAGATGCCCTACATTTGTTTGAGGTCAATATCAAGTACATGAGTATGACTTTTAAATATTTAATGATGCTATTTGATAAGAGAACTGAGGTGAGTCAGATGAGTCCATGCCAAAGTTCACACCTGATCAGTGCTACAGCACTTGTTGAGTAATACTTAACAGAAAGTTAATATTAAGTACAAAGGTTTTCTGTGGTTGAACTAGATGTACCTACTTGTGATATGTATAACTATTGTTATGTCTGTCTGTTAATCCATCTATCGCTGGAATGTATCCCCCCTAATTTTAAATGACTGATGTACTAAAATAGATTTTTAAAAATCATCTGTATTGTGCTGCCACAACTAAGGCTTTATTTTGACATAAACTTGTAGATAACGAAGTTGACAGAACAAAGATAATGTTTTAGCAACGGCTGGGAGTTCTTCACAAAAATGTTCCTGTGATTACAAAAAAATAATTTGAGCCGAGATAATAATAGATTCATAAATCAGTGTTCACATAAATTCTGACATATTTTGTCCTTTACATGTACCTATTTCATTTGGATATGTAAACATGCATGATAAGAGCACAGTTGCATTAAGCATAGTCTGCACAGCTGCATCAGCTACTTAGGCTGAAAGCAGTGCCTACCATAGTATTGTGAATATGTTAGAGAGATGACGCTTGGACTATGGGCGGTTTATTCTGTAAAAAATCTCACTGTCATTGACACTATTGACAGCTCATGTTAAGCTCACTTCACCTACATTTTCACAATGAGATTTTTACATACTAGATTGGCGGGTGTAAGATTATGCATGCATGTACAACTAATGGTTTACTTGCAGCAGAGCAGTTTACATGCATGCTCTTCTGTTCTAAGGTACATTTTAATGTTTCCCAGCGTTACAATTACACACACTGGGCACTAACACTGTGCTTGTGAGATATAATTACTAATTTTACTTTCAGATGCACAGATTTGATACCATTTATAACTAAAAATACCTATAATCAAACTTTATAAGCAATTCTATCTACCTAGATAATAGCAAACCTGTGTGATATTAAAATAATTTGTGATATAAATAGGTAAGGTATTTAGAAATCGAACATCTCTCCCTTTTTTAACAGATTTTGGAAACTAGGCATTTTTCCTTATGTCATTTGGGTATTTATAGCAATAAATCTGATTGGGATTATTAGTTTAATATCTAAGTAGATTTACAAAGGCTGATTATCCCAACAGGATACTGCAACCAATAACTAATATCAGGCATGAATGTAGATATTTGATAACATTCGAAGTTTCTTATCACAATGAATCATGTTGTTTAGTTCTTTTTTTAGAAAGAATCAAATTCAACAATTTTGCATGATGCAAATGTTTAACATACATTGCAACTTGCATTGGGGGAATTTTATACTTGGCGATTTTGTCCGATACAAAAAAAAGGAAACATTTGTTTATCATGTTCACAAAATAGTAATGATATCACTATCATCATCTGCCTTATCTGCCTAGCCTTTTCCCAACCATTTTTGGGGTCAGCTTCCGGTCTACCCGGATACAGCTGAATACCAGTATTTTACCTATCTGACCTTTAAATAGTAATGATAATTTATGGTAATTCCATCTTTAGTTGATAAAGGAAATCATAATGTCACAGGTTTAAAAATTAAAAACAAGGATGAGCACTCCCCTTCTATAAAATGTGTCATAGGTGCCTTGACCTGCTTATGAACAATTAAAATTTTTCCCTTTTCAACCATTATTACTGTTAGGTTCAGAAAATTTGGTCTTGTTTAAGTAACTTTAATTAATTAATCACTAAAATATATATTTTTTTCAATTAAATCTGCATAAAGTAATAATTTATTTCGATTTAGGTGTCCATTAATGCAATTTGTTTTATTTTTATATACAAGCCAAATAAGACTTACAGATTCAAAAGATCATACCTAAGAGTTCTAAAATTGAATCAAAAATCAATAGTAACTTATTTCTTTCAATGATGATACATTTTGCATAAAATTATTAGTCTTAATTATTTTAGTTAGTAGGTTGAAAGCCTTGCAAAAGTTAAATGGGGGAAAAAAAAACTTGTAATTGTTCACTAACTTGAGTTGTTTTCTGGGGTTTAAATGTGTTTTCCTTTACTAGGTAATTTGTGCCATGTCAAAATATTAAATGCTGATGGCTAATAAAATTGGATAAATTAACTTATTTTCAATCTACATTCATCATCATCAACATTTCAGCCGAAAGACATCCATTGCTGGACATAGGCCTCCTCCCACAAGCACATCCATTTCAACCGGCTCTGTGCAATCTACATGACTAAAACCAATATAAATCATAGTTATGCTTTTAACAACAGAAGAAGAAAACTATTTCTGTAGGAAATTTGTTTAAAATAACATAAGGGATATGATATTTTTTATTTGATTAGTTAGAAAAATCTGCAGAGGTGCGTTCTAAACATTTATTTATGACTATCAACAAAATAAAAAGAGAAAAGGTGACTTGAATATATTTTATCACAATATCTGATGTGAAATATACACCCCCTGAAGGTGTAGGCCCAATATTTCATACCAGATAACAATAATATTCACACTTGTGTATAATATGTATACAGGCGAGGTATGTTTATACATATAATATCTATGTAAAACAAATATTCTTTAAATACACATTATTTAACAAGAATATTTTGATCCATCATTTGGGTCATTGTTGTTTTTTGGTTGGGTTGGATCCATCCCTGTCGAAAAGACTAGAATTGCCTCATGAAATGACAATTAGGTACATATTATTCAAACTCATCTTTTCTTTTGCATGAATGACAAAACTAGGTACCTACTACTATTACTTGCAATTTTTTTTAATGTTTTATTTACTATGTTTATTTTGTAGGTACATTACAATATAGCCCTGATTTATATACTTCTAAAATGTATAAGCAAATTAATCAGGATCATAACTGTGCTACGTATTTCATTTAAAATCTAAAAGAAATACTAAGCACAATCACAAAAGGCTATTAATAGTTTATGTACTTATTAATAAAATAACCTGTTATATATACATATTGTTTATCTACCAATTTGATTTAAATTACTATTTCAACTGCTGGCATTGTAGTACAATAACATTATAGCTACTTTAAAAATACCTGAAGTTTTAATCTCAGTACTACTACTAGTGTGTAAAATTTAAATACTTTTATACTTACCTATGTGTATAACAATTTATTTAAATTTCAATTTAAGGAGTGCCCAGTATGTACACAATACAATGCTTAAAAATAACTTCATTTTAAAACTAGGTATGTTTAGGGGAACGTGACCAGTTAATACACAATATTATCATATTCTTACAAATAACAGTGCTTTGTAACTAAAGCATAGAATCTGGCATCCTGGAGGTACATATTATATTACATAGAGGAAAACCTAAACACAAACCCATGTCAATTTTAGTCAAGTACTTTAAGGACTTGGAAGTGGTAATTCGGTACAAATCAGGAAGTTAAATTCCAGGAAAATGGCGAAATGTTCAGTGTTAGCCAGCGGTGGGTGAGCAGGGTGATGCCAACTGTATAAAATTATTCCGTCGCCACCGCCCGACCTGCTTGGCCACCGCTTCTTTCGCGCCCGCAGCCTTAAATTATATCTATTTCTGTAAATTGGTTCATTTTTACATGTCAAAAATAAATTATATTTTAAAACTTGACGAATTTGGTGTTTCCTATCTGACTACTCTGAGAAGAAAGACCAAAACAAACTCAGTGGTCAGTCTCTTTTAAAGTCTAGACATAATCTAGTTCAGGCCATATGAGGACCATGGAGATTAGTGTCTGAGATGGTTCGGTTAGTAATAAATTTCATTTTTTGCCATTAGTTGGGCCGTCAGAATCATTGCTAACCTATTACAAAAATATCTAGTTGTTGAGCACACACCAAGTTATTCCCTTAATCATATTTGTAAGCCCTTCACTAAGATTCCATTGAACAATTCTTCATAATAAATTAATAATACTGTGGCATCCACCTTATTATTTATTTATTTTCTTATTGTTGGTAATCATAATAATATTGCATTGCTCAAATGACTCATTATTGTAGGTACTTATAAGTACATAATTATCCTCTTAGGCAATTCAAGATAAATTATACAGCTTCACATTAATGAGATCAAGTTTAGTTAGCAACTGTTACTATCAGCATGAATTCCTGTACAAAGTCCATAAAACCTATTTCAGCAAGCTGGGACAAAAACAACTGTTTTAAACCTAAATGTACTGAATGAACCTCTACACAAAGAGCAGCAGCAGTTCTCTTATTAGTAGCAAAGTAGGAAACTTTAACTAAAATGTTATTTGGCAAATTGTCGAAATCACCTGCCTAGAAATATTGAGAACTCTAAAATCGGGGCGCGTTATAATTTTCGGGGTCGACTGTAGCCAAACTAGCACGGCGACTGTCATGTGGCACCCTTAATTCTGCACGCGATGTACCAACGTGAATAGCCGCTTCGGGTCTTAATAAAATAATCTAATTAGCCACTAAGTCAAATACTCCAACGAATACGTAGGATAGGTACTTACTAATAATATCCTCGTACATTCGAGGAAGCCACAGGTGTAATTTTAAATTGAACAATTACCTAAATGCTACATGACAAATTTTGGTACTTGGCGTCCTATCACTGATAACGATCAGTATTCATTTAGTCCATTTTAAAGCTAGAGATTTTCTCATTATTAACATCTATGACATGGATAATAATAAATTAAAGTGCATAACAGTAACTAATTAATTGATAAATCCAGAGTCGGAATATGTAAATCTTATTATCCGTTATGGCGGACACGGACTTATCAATCATGTAATGTAATCAGTGGTTAATGAAGCAACTTACCTACTTTACACTGCTTAGCAACCACACGATCGCACTGCAAAGCGCGGTATAAATCTAATTCTGAACAGTTTTGAACCGCCCATAACATTATATTATAATTTGACGAATACGACCGGGCCTCCTTGTAGGTGGTCTACATGGCTATGATACAATGTTGGTACTTCAGCTCTGCTTGGTAACAAGCCCACAACGAAACCTCGCAAAGCTTCCACGTGCGGTCTCTATCTATGAGACTGAATTCTGATTCAAAGATCTCTGTAAAAGCCATTTTGAGTTATAAAGTTGAGATGTTGTCCCGACTTAGGGACAAAAACCGAAGCCATGATGAACAACAGTGGCCAAAGAAACCATGAGCTCGATTTCAGATTACGACTCAAAAACTAACCCTGAAGTTCCAGCTTGTTATTTCAATCCTTGTCAAGCAGTTTAGTTTTAGCAAAAGGGCATTCAATAAAAACAAATATTAACCACATTATCAGAGTGCATAATCAGCCTATGATGTTCCAACTGCTGGGACACAAGCCTCCTCTCTGTGAGAGGGAGTGGACCATAATCCTCCATTACACGCGGGCCCAGTGCGGGTTGGTAGATGCATTCTAACTGAATAAAACCCTCAAAGCAAGAGAAAGTACTGTGAACAAGTAAGTAAAAAAATGGCGTCATTAATGTTTTTTTGTTGTCATGTCTCAGGTACTGGCGAGTCAGGGAAGTCGACGTTCATCAAGCAGATGAGAATTATCCACGGCTCCGGCTACAGCGATGATGACAAAAGGGGATTTATCAAGCTCGTATACCAGAATATCTTCATGGCGATGCAGAGCATGATTCGGGCCATGGAGCTCCTTACCATCCAATATGGAAATCCGTCCAACAGCGTGAGTGTTATTTTTCTAACGTCTCTTTTAAATGTTTGCGTAATTAGGGTATAACAGTTAAATTGTTTGGATGTTCATTTTGTGACAACAAAGAGTTTATCATCATCATCATTCTCCGGCCTTATCTCAATTTATTTGAGTTCGGAGGAACTTGTCTTTTTCTTCCATACCTCTCTATTAGTCGTCATCTCGGAAGTCACTCCGTCCTTTCTAACCATTTCACCATTCACACAGTCCATCCATCTTTGTTCTTCCCCTAGTCTTATAGCCATCGACGTTCATACTCAAAACTAAGAGTTTATGAGATAGGTACTTATTTAAAGTAACGGTAAAAAGATGATATCCTGCTCAGAGTGCCTGGTTGGATGATTACTGGGACACTATTAATGTCCCAAGCAAATGATTTTTACCAAAATCTGAAGGATGGTTAATGTTTCGCTACAAATACCTCCCTACATACAGCTCTAATACTGAATTCTCATAATTTCGCAATATAAACTAAAATAAGCTATGCGATGACAATGCGAAAACATATTTAGATATTACATATTAATACAAATAAATGACTGAATATGGACGAACTTCAGCGGCTGCAAGTAATGCATCAATTTATTAAACAGTCCCATTTGTCCTGATGACAAATCACGCATGGGAATTTACAGTGATGACCATGATCCCTTTACAATAATAAACAGCATTCCATACTGAAATACAAAATTGTAACATTCCAGGAGAAGGCGGAGTTGATATCATCGATCGACTTTGAGAGTGTGACAACGTTTGAGAGTCCCTATGTTGAAGCCATCAAGGCTTTGTGGGCCGACGCAGGCATCCAGGAGTGCTATGATCGCAGGCGAGAATACCAACTCACTGACTCCGCCAAATAGTAAGTTGTGTTATAAAAACTATGTAGAACTTAACAATCATAAAATACCAACTATTATCTCATCTAAAAGAAATGTTTACAATCTGGGATTATGATTATTGAATACAGTATTCATGGGTATTGTATTCTATAATAATACCATCACAATGATTAGTCATGTAGGCATTTATCACTTAAAATTAGATACGATTTCCTATAAAGCGAGTAACACATTGACTCATCGCCATATCTGCAAATCCCGGTTACAGGAAACTCGATGGTCGGGAATGTCGAGTGAAACCGCGAAAGACTGATCCTTCTGTATAATATGATGTCATAATCCAAATAAGCAATAATTCAATAAGCTGAGTGGTTTAGAACGTTCACCTTACGCTATTGTCTGTTGCCTAGTTTCTTGGGAATACTTAGAAACACGAGTGATTCTTAGCAATAAAAGTAGTAAGGCGTTAATGTCTGAAAGAAATAGTCACTTGTTGTACCAGAATCAGAAGAAGGGTCCATTTGTTTTCTCCATTGACATGATTTTCATCTTCACTTACAAATGAAGATGTCCACAAATTAATACTTTGAGTTTGTCTGTTACTATTTACAACAGAAAAGTAAATATACTGGTATGAAATGTGCAGTTCCTCCCGCCATTACAAAATTCATCAAAATCATTTCAGCAGTGTCGCCTTAACGTCATAACAATCACAAAATTTACTTGCATTCATAATATTAGTGAATGAAAATGATCAGAAAGATTTAATTGGTATACATTAAAATTATGTAAAATTGAACCCACACTGAGAAAAGATATTTCTATAGCTACTTGCAGGAGATTGATCGCGTGGCGGCACCAAATTACTTACCAACCGAGCAGGACATACTCCGCGTAAGAGTCCCAACAACGGGCATTATAGAATACCCATTTGACCTGGAAGAAATACGATTTAGGTAAAACTTGAACATGTTGGGCTGTGCATGACTCGCTTTAACGGTGCATGGTAACATGGGACTTTACTCTACTGTCTCCATACTATATTTCATTCTGCAACTTTATTTTTAAGTGTATGTATGTAACAGGGTGGGTATCTTACGTGCATGTGTCTGCATACTGGCTGTTAGCGCTGCATGATCTATATTTCAGCTATTTAAGTGATTTGGCGAGAATCGAGAAAGACGATTACCTCCCCACCGAGCAGGATATCCTGCGAGCTCGTCAGCCAACCACCGGCATCCTCGAATACCCTTTCGATCTTGACGGGATCGTGTTTAGGTATGTTCAAAACCACAGGATTGTTTGGTGCGATTCAAGAACGCTAGTAGTATCCTGAGAGCTATTTCCCTTTGACGTAATATTGTTAAAATGTACAATGTACATTCCATATTAACGCTATGAAACATTGAGTCCTTATTGTTTACCTTAGTAACAAACACAAATCCAAAAAACTGTATTGTTTGAAGTTTTTCCCTCCAAGCTCAAGGTGTGGTTTTGATATCCTAATTGACGGTCGGTCCTGTATTTTTATATTTGCTTGTTTTTATGCTTGAACAAAAACTGCCAAAATATTTAAACGCACTATGCTTTGGAGCACACTGCTTCGCTTATAGCTAGGTTTGGGTACAACATATATTTGAAGGATCATACTCATCTTGGAAAGAACAAAGATGTGTATCATCTTTTTTCGCAATTTTGTGGCAGAAGCATGGTGATGAAATTACAATCCTCAATTAAAGATAGTCGAAAGAGAATTTGATGCACGTGATGTTCACGTGGCTGACACTAATGTTTTGTAATGATTATTGTCTATTTTGAACAATTTGTGAACCACAGAACATTATCAAATTAAGATATAGAACTAACATGGATCAATTCCCATTATGTAATTTTTCAGTCATATTTTTCGAAAGTCGCTTGTAAGTTTAGGCGATACTTCTGCCTTTTTAAATGAATCACAAGCTATAATAATTACAAAACCTTGTGAATTCTGTAAAATGTTATGTTTAATTGAGTTGTACTAGTTACCATTGTTGTGCCACCTATAATCAAAATTATGTTGTTCATCTACATCACCATTTAGCACAAAAAACGCTACCATTTTTTATAACTTTGAATCTACACCATTTAAAAAAAATCATAATACTCATCACTTCACCAGTTTCAGTCACTTAAACATTTATCATTAATGTTGCAATTTAAAAACGTAGATTTGGAGGTGGGCTTAATAAAGTCAATGGCGCCGATTCCTTTTCAGTACATCTTTTTCTTTCTTTTTTCATTTCATTACGAAAAGGACAGAAGATAAATATCCTGTCAAATTAGTCAGCGCCTGACTTAAATTGACGTATTTTTCGTTGTAATTTTTTTAATTGCGTCTAAACTGTCTATGGAATTTCTTAATTTGACAGGACTGAACTAATATTTAACTTCTGTCCTTTTCTTAATGAAATAGAAAGAAAAAGATGCACTGAACTTAAATTTAGTTTAGTTTGTGGACAAGGGAATCGGCGCCATTGTCAATAAAACATCTCTAATAATTTTGCACAATTTTGACAATTGTTTTTTTTTTGGTGTGGCATTAAACTTTTTTCATTCATGGCACTTAATCATCTAAACATTAAATTCTAGCATGTTTGGCGTGGCGAAGATGCCAGTTTTGATTAGGTCAGAAACATTCTTAGCACTTTCACCGCTAATCTATCTATGAATCTATCAACAATTGCTGTTTACTATTGCTTGTCATAACATTCAAATTATCTGTAATAATACCCTTACTTTTAACACCATCGTCCTTCTGCGTGATTCGTGAGTTTATTCCATCAATTTCTTAAGTATTTCATTCATTATTTGTATGAAGATATGGCCGATTAGTCTCGTAACAATTCCGCCCCAGACTCGTACCTCGTAGCATTTTGCCTAGCCAGGCAAAATGGACACGCAAGTGCGGCCATTTTGAAGAATCGTAATAATAATCAAGTAAACCACGAATAGCAGAGGAACACCATAATAATCTGTTGTAACCCTTATCCTGCACCAAGACTTAATAACAAGTTACTTTATACCGGCTTATCTGTTACTCCATGTTGTTTTGTTATTAATTAATTTTGTACATCTCATACAGAATGGTCGACGTCGGCGGACAGAGATCCGAGCGAAGGAAGTGGATTCATTGTTTTGAAAATGTGACCTCAATCATATTCTTAGTAGCTCTTAGTGAATATGATCAAATTTTGTTCGAATCTGAAAACGAGGTGAGTAATTATACATCTATATTTTTATACACACTAACCATAAGGCATCTTGACGACACGGTTGGCGCAGTGGCTGAGCGATCAACTGCTGCGCTGCGTGTCGCGGGTTCGATTCCCGCACGGAACAAATATTTGTATTGCCTACAGGTAGTTGTTCCGGGTCTGGCTGTTTGTGTATGTGAGTTTAAATGTTTGTGAACGCACCCACGATACAGGAGTAATTCCTAGTGAGGGGCAACGTTTTTAAAAAAAAATAATACTAATAAATAAATATTTTTGTATTAGCAAAGCTGTTACTTAGTTTATCTTGGACATCACATCAGTGAAGGCAAACATCGTGACGAAACCTGGGGGTCTACTCCGAAGTAGTATCGGCCGAATGTTCGGCCGTTTCCTACTACGAAGTTACTATTTGGTTCGGTCGGTCCCGATCCTACACTCCTACACTCTTTCGAATATTGACTATGGTTCCGACCCAACTGAGCCGAACCAAACTTTTTTTTTTTTAATAATAAATTGCAAAAATATTTTTTCAAATCCGACTATGAGAGATTTCCAGAGAGAGAGAGTTTAGTTATGAGTCGCAGTAAATACTTTTTGTTTCTTTCTTTCAGAGATTAGCGGCTCAAAAAAACGCTGAACGTTTACGTAGTTTAGTAGGTATAGATAGATATAAGCTTGAATTCGCCTGAGCAATAATAGTCTGGTATGATGGATATAAGTTTGAATTCGCCTGAGCAATAATAGTCTGGTATTGTTATATCTAAGAGCACTTTATGACGGAGCTCGTTCGGGAGAGAACTACTTCTGCCGCCAAGGCTCGTTGCTATGTTCCAATTTGAATGATATGGCCGGTGTCATTGCAGGCACAAGAGACATTTAAGCTTTGTCTCTGAGATAGCAACGTCCCTGCGATACTTTGATGTTGCAGATGTCCATTTTAGGCCGACATAAAAAAATGTCATTACCTATATTTTATAGTTTATGAGCTTTTATCCGCGGATTTGCTCGTGTGGATGTCGGAAATTATGTCACGGGAACGTGCTACCAGGACCCAAAAGGAGGTCTGCCACGCTTGGGCAGAGCCCCGCCGTGTGCTCGTAGAGGCGATCGGTAACGGCGGCGACCTCTCGCGTCCGGCCCTGGTTCAAGTGGGAGGCAGTCACCTCCTTCTGCGAAGCAGTCATGCTAGCGAAGGAGGTGGCGGGAAGGCTGAGGGAAAATATCTCACGCCTCAGCCGCCGCGGGAGACGCTCCGGGTGTCGGGAGCCACGTGACGACTCCCGGCCACCGTGTGCGCGGGCCTGCGGGCGGAGAGTGATGGGTAGCTCACCGTCCGATCAGGACCAGGCCCGTGCCGGACGGCGCGTTGTGTTCCACGATCAGCAGACGAAGGGGCCCGATAGGGCCGAAGCCTGCCAGGGTAGCGGGATCGTCCGAAAGGGTTACCGCTGCCCTAGAACAGAAAGGGCTAAGGAAGGAAAACGGGTGGGTTTTGCTCAGTAAGAGTCTGACACTCCCTTCCACTCCACCCAGAGCGGGAGGGGTCATTTGATGATTTCCCATCCACAAAAAAAAAGGAATCTATCTCCTTTCCCAGGATGCCATCTATGTCCTTGCCAAATTTTGACAAAATCTGTTCAGTGGTTTAGACGTGAAAAGGTAACATACAGACAGGAGTTACTTTTGAATTTATAATTTTAGTGTGAATTCAGATTTTAAATTTGTACTTCGTCAATATCCATGTGACATTCAGTTCAGCACAAAGTTAAAAGTCCATATTATATTTTGAATTTTACATAAAACAATAAACAAGTTTCCTCTCCCGGCTAGCGTTGCTCCAACGTGTGGGGTAATCCCAACATCCACCAGAACATCTAAAAAAAGTATTAATATCCAGGCAAAGTGTTGTTTAGTTTAGCTCAGATAACTTTGAATTACGTTTGAAAGGTAGGATTTCTGACGTATTGCTTACATAGCTTTCATAGCTTTTTAGCTTTCTTGTTTTTTTTTTTCTTATTTTTAATTCGACCGGAGTTTCCATATACGTCACCGTATTTGTTTATTGTAAGAATTCACAATAACTCGTGTTTTGAATTCTGACTGATCGTGAAGTATTGATGTACAATGCGCGGGCGTGTGTTGTGGCGCAAATTGGGAGAGCCCTTTGTCTGGCAGTGGACTTCGATAGTTTGGGTTGATTAATTGATTGATTGAGCGCGGCCACGACCTCTTGACCTGGCAATACACAAGTAATTTTCATATCAGCCGGCGAAGCATATTTATTAGACAGCGGGGTAATTACGTAACACACTAAGTAGCAATGGCTTTCATTTTGACAGTTCAACAACACTAATTGCGTTATTTACGTTGCTGAGCAGACAATTTTTTCAAACATATAAAGCAATGGATTAGCAATAAATATCCTTCGAATTAATTCAATTTGAGATTGATAGTGCGTCACGCAATTAGGGTGTAGGTTATTTGCAGTTTATGGTCCAAAAAGTAAATAATGCAATGTATAAGTCTACAATTCCTGAAACAGTAATATTTATTTTTAGAAATTGATAAGTACAAAAAGTTTTACTCACGCACTTTGAAAGACCTCAAGAATATCAGCTACTACGGTTTCTTTACGGTACGGCGTATAAACCGCGCCTTAGAAATAACGTGTCTGACAACAAGCCAGCTTCCATAGTGATCCATACAACACAGACGACCTTGCCGACATACGGCGCATAAACCGTAGTTTTTACGGCAAGAAAAACTACGGCCTACGTCATTAAAAAATGGCAACAGTTAGTACAAATCAAATTTCTCCTTTCCAGAATCGAATGGAGGAGTCGAAGGCGTTGTTCAAGACGATTATCACGTATCCATGGTTCCAGCATTCATCTGTAATTCTGTTCCTCAACAAGAAGGATTTGCTCGAGGAGAAGATCATGTATTCACATCTCGTCGACTATTTCCCTGAATACGACGGTATGTACCCGGATTTATATTTATGTTTTTATGATCATAAGGCTAATTCAAAGGTTGAGAGGAAGCATGGTGATATGCGTATAACCTAACACTTCTTCAGAAACTTGATTAAAAAGAACTTTTAATTGAATATTCAATGGTTCTCTTACTATATTCACGACAAGGACAGGCAGAATTTGTAACGGGACTAACTTTGTATGTCCACAATTAATTTCAAAATATGTAAGGAAGTTTATTTACAGAAATATCAAGATTTCTTTTTTCTTACTGAGAATGAAGACTTCTGTTTATGTGATCGCCATGTATATGAAAGGCAGTGAGGTAATGTTTGACGGGAAATACATAATGTGTATTATTATCACATTTCATTTGTTGATAATATACACACAGGTTAGGCAATCAGTATAAATATTACCTATTTATTATTATCCTGATTCATTTTTGAAATCGTTTATTTTATAAATGACGGTTCACCAATATCTGATTTACGATATTTGAACACTGCTATCCATTTCACAAACTCTTTAATTTGAAAGACAAAAAAATTTGAAAGACTATCTTGAAGTTATAAAGATAAAATAAAAGTTTACGAGATAATTTACATGAGATATGAAATAACGTGAAATTTACTTTAATTATGATATCTGTCACGCTCTCATACTCATACCCTCAGAGCTGTGAGAAAATATGTAAATGGGGAAAAAAATGTACTTTTTGAATTCCCCTAAAGAAAACTGTCACATACGAATGCACAAGTTAAAAACTAAAATTTGAATAAAGTAAAACTATAGGTACCATCACTGCCTCTCAACCTATTACTAAAATAAATAACAAATTTCTCAACAACTAGGTCCAAAGCTGGATCCCGTACCAGCATTAGATTACATTCTTCAAAAATATTTGAAAGAAAACCCGGATCCTGAAAGATCGTGCTACTCTCACTTCACCACTGCCACAGGTTGACAAAACATATCCTGTGTGGTATATAACGCTAGAGTTGGCTAGACTTTGCTAAAGTTGGCTAGGCACCGTGTGATAAGCTATAAATTAAAGTAATCTTCATCGGTATAGGTAAAATGTTGAAAGCGAAAATAATCATTGTATTCGATCTTAGGATATAATAAGATTTGTGCCATACTAATTGCATAACATACTATCAGTAGCGATAATGGCATTAAGTTTGACAGTTCAACAACATTAATTGCATTATTTACTTTGTTGAGCAGACAAATTTTTCGTTCATATTTATACATATTGAAAGTGTGTTACGCAATTTGGGTGCAGTACCCTAATTGCGTAAAACACTATCAATCTCAATCTGAATAATTTGAAGGATATTGCTAATCCATTGCGTCATATGTTCGAAAAATTTGTCTGCTTAACAACGTAAAAAACGCAATGAATGTGGTTGAACTGTCAAAATGAAACCCATTGCTACTGATAGTGTGTTACGCAAGACTCAGGCATTACTTAAAACTAGTTTCAACCAATCAAATGGCTTTAAACGAGTTTTAAGTCATGCTGCATGAGTTCAGTAATATGTGAGATTCTGGGATCAGCAATTCAGCCTTAGTGTGGATACACACGAGCGACACGCGTCAACGACAGATGCAACTACAACCGTTGACAAGTGTCGGTCGTGTGTAAGAGCACTTAACGTAACAAAAACAGTCTTGATAAAAAAACGAACTACTCCAAATTTAAATCTTAACACAGTCCCACCAATGAAGATTACTTCCCAATGTGTTTGTAAAACCGTAGTGCTAGATATGTGTATGTTGTCCCGAGCACAGGTCCGCAACGCGATGCCAATACAGCGCGCGAGTTTATACTGCGAATGTTTGTGGACCTCAACCCGGACGCGGAGAAGATTATCTATTCTCACTTTACTTGTGCGACAGGTTAGTACACGTTATTTTATATTAATATACAAGAACCTGAGGGGAAATTTTTGAATTTTTAAGAAAATTTATATTCTAATTTCAGTCTCAATCAACCAAAAAAGTCCTCCCTAATTTAACTAGCCTGTACTGTTCCACTGCAGGGCAAAGGCCTCCCTCTCTTTTCCACACAATCCTCCACCACCCTCTCTCTCTTTTTTTAAAAATCCTCTAATTTACCTACATTTTGATAACTTTTTAACATGATTGTCGCTAAGATGAGATTGTGACTTGAATATGAAAGTGTTTTTTTTGTACGAAAATTGTCGTTTTGGTTTTATCACAGTGTGGTATCAAAGTAGATTCATATTGATACAAATACGCAACTGTCAGCTTGAGACTGATCTTGCAGCTGATATTGCAGCCCCTCTAATCTGCAGGCAAACCTGCAGCTTAGGCCATACGTGTGTAATTTTACACTTAGCGAGGATTTTATTCTCCTTGCGAAAATTCGGGCGATGGTTGAATGTGCGGAGTTATGCTGTGATATTACTATACAATTTGAATCAAAGTCACCTGAATCGTCCTGTGTAAACTAAAAAACTAGTAGCAAACAATGTCTGAATATAACTTCAATTTCTTCATTCAAAAGCAATTTACTCGGGTGTATTTTCAAAATACATAAACTCTTCCTAATGTGTTGGTAGGGGAAAATTATGCTCGGACATGGTGAATTTAGCTGACATAGATTTCACAAATTCACGTTTGAAACCAGAATGACAAATTTTACCAAATAAATATTTTACTGTGATATTACATCAATACATACAATGTGGCAGGGACATCGACGTGCAACCGGTTACCATGGATTCAGTACATAGTTCTAGACCGCACTGCATTGAAATTTTTCGCCGGTTACTAAGAAAATAATTTGCTGTCCCATACATTTAGACCTAGATTGATTGCACTTTTGTAGGAAGTCCATAATCATGTTCTGAATCCACGGTAACAGGTTGCGAGTCGCTGCCACGCTGTATACAATCCCATGTTATGGGCACTTCAGTTTTTCGCATAGTAATAGCGAAATTTCTGATTTGTCACAGTCATTTCTGTTTAGTCATTGTAATGTGAACAACCAGGTAAGTTTACTAATATCATAAAGCCGTTTAGGCGACTCCCGAGTGAGTCAACACCTCCATTTATAATATAATTGGTTTCAAAGTTTCTGCACTTGATAAATATAGGGAAATGCACAGTTATCCTTGAATTTCATGGTAATGAAATTGATTCTCTTTGTTGGTGTGCCAACAAAGCTAAATATTTATAGTGTTCGAAGTCGATTTCTGTCGGATTCTAAGGTAAGCTGTGTAGTCTTTCAGCTATTTCATTTTTGCGTTAAGTATTGCTACTTCTAGTGTTCAGGCCAATTAATTTGTTTTATAAATCACATTGTATATTCGTTGTTAAACGAATAGCACATTAGGTACCTATTTTAGGGCTCTGTGTGAAGTATCATAATTATAATTATTATGCTTGTTGTGTTGCTTTACTTGTGTGTGTGTGTATTTAGTAATTATTGTTATCAAGTAGTTTATTGTTAGTTTTATCTGATTTTTAACTTGTTTCAAACGAATGAAATGACTGATTTCCAGTTTACAGCATATTTATTTTTGCTAAACTTAAAATCGCAGGCAAGCTTAAAAAATCACCTAGGTATTCAAATAAAACGGTGATCTTCGCTTGTTATAATTCCTTGATTGAGTAATTAACTGACTTTAAATAATGTCCTAATATTTGTCACTTCTTTATTATTTTGAATGCCTATTAGCGATCATATTTGTTTACCTTTGCGCAACTTACACTTTTATTTATTTTGTTTATTTCGCATGCTGCCTTGGATGTTTTTAAAGACACTGAAAACATTAAGCTTGTATTCTGCGCTGTGAAGGATACTATCATGCAGTCAGCTCTAAAGGAATTTAATTTGGCATGAATTGAATCTAACATCATCATTATACATATACTTACTTACGCTGTTGAATAATTAAACATTTATTTTTAATACTAATTTGCATGTTTTATTAATCTATCCTCTATTTTATTTGCGCTTTTGTGAGTATGATTGTTGAAAATGTTATATTTTTTATTAAATTATAAATTTCTGTCAAACGGGGTGAAAAGGGATGCAGGGGTGAATCGGGCCGAAACTTTAAAGGGGATTTTAACAATCATGTTTGTTTCCAATAAGAAATCTAATGTGTTTACTGTATTATTACTAACGATTGCGTGATCTTGTTCTATATTATTTCAACATTAAAATCCATTTTAAAGTTTCGTCCCGATTTACCTCTGCATCCCTATTCATTTGTTGGTACGTACTTTATATCACTTATAACATACGCATTCTTCTTAAATGGGAAAAGAATGCCGCCTTTTTGCAATGTCCGGTAATCTATCAGACACCTAGTAAAAAAATATAAATAACTTCAGTTTTATTTTTGTTTTGTAAATTGCAAATATTAGCATGCTGACATACTTGCCTGAAAATCATGTATGTATTTTAATTCTATTTGCGTTTCGCGATAAACTAACCCGTTGTAGCAATGACACAATTAAATATAAATAGTAATGTTCACTATTTATAATCTAAACATTTATATATATGGGTAATTATAATTATATGCATTTAAATCACGTAGTCGAATATGGTGTTCTATATCTTTTGCATATTTAGATAATGAATTAATGACGCGAGCACAAATGTTGGATGACGCTGGCGACTAGACCTGGTCATAAGCTTTGCTGGTTGAAATCTTTCTGACAGTTGATGTCTTAGGGTAAAGTCAATAACATAAATCACAATGTAGCAAAAAGTAATAATTGTCCTTCAGACCGTATTTCGGCCATGGCAGCCAATCTCAACGAAGACTAACCTTCGGCGCGGGAGATATTATAATGTACAAGCGTGTGCACAGACACAGTTGCACTCTCTCTTTCTTCGCTCTCATAGTCCGATGGGACGACAATCCGACGACCGGAGAGGGATCAGAGGGGCAATTCTCGTCATTATAATGTTTACAGTCTAATCTCAGTCTCAATCTGTCGGATAAATACCTCTAATTTCCCTACATTTTTGACATTGTTTGTCGCTGAGATCAGATTGTGACTAGATTTTGAACGTTTTTAATTACGGGAATTGGCCTTCTGCTTAACATTCTTTCCGAATAATAATAAAAGTAGCAATATGACCGAACATCTTGTACATCAGTGATTCCTCACAGAATGGGATAAAAGTGCAGTAATTTTGAAACCTAAAACTATCTTCAATGTAAGTTTCACGGACACCTGGTGCATGGTAGCAAGTAAGAAAATAAATTATAAGTACTTATAATAATTTAGTCATATATTATAAAACGAATAAACTGAAATAATGTTAAAACTTTCAATAATGTGTTTAATTCCAGACACTGAGAACATCCGGTTCGTATTCGCCGCAGTCAAAGATACAATCCTACAATCCAACCTAAAGGAGTACAACCTCGTCTAAGCGAAACCAACAAGGTCACTGATAAAAATCTGTGATTGTGTAAAACACATAATTTAAACATCATCACTTCACGTCAGAATGTGTATGTAAATTCGCGAACTGAGACCAGATGGACGAACTAATTTCAACTTAAAATGTTTAAAGAAAATAAGGATAGATTGTAAGTCATTTAACCCAAATATAGTTGGGAGTGCGGCGATGCGGGCCCTCGCCAGCCGCATTCCCTCCGACAACATTCGTTCTCGATCCGAACGGATCGTCTCACGACGCGTCAGGTTTTTTGACATGTTTTTTTATGATGAAGTTATTCACAATTTATGTATGTGTCTGTATTGGTGAATATTAAATTGTGCATTTTAAAAGTTATGGTGAGTCTTGGCCTTACCATGAGCTGCTTTTAGTCATTGTTTTAGGGTTTTTTTTTTTTTGTAAAGTTTGTTGCCATAATATCTTTCTACATTAGTATACATTTTATTATGTCCAGACGAATGGATTTGAACAAACTAGTCCAATGAAACGCGTGTTTAGTATCATCCTCGTGGGTCGAGACAGGACTTCCTACTAAGGTATTGATCGGGATGCTTCTGTTACTATTACGTATTTATTTTAGCTGTGGTAAGTTGTCTGGTTAAGCCGATCGACCCAGAGAAGCGCGTGTCGGGCGTTCGCCTTGCCGGCACTCTCTCTACCTACCGATTAAATTCACTAGACGTAATTATAAATCGGTACCCTATTTTCTGTTAAATTGAAAGATTATAACTTTATTACTGTATTTAATATTTCGTTACTTTTGTACATTGGAATTTTTGTTACTTGAATATATGTTAATATTTAAGCTGTTTATATTTAAATATGGTGTTTTTCTACACGAATTGACTTCACGCAAAATGTTTTATGTTAACTGTAGGCTTTGTGTACGCTGTGGTCTGGTGTATTTGGTTTCTTCCTAACGTTATCCGTGTACAATATTCATTAATAAACAGTATAAAGTATAGGAATTACTATGTTAGTTGTTTAAGGAATTTTTGAATGCATTTGATATAAACTTTTTTTACTAGAGAAACCCTCGGATTAATAAAGCGAAACGTGGAATGTAAAAACAGAAACCGAAGTTTTTTGCACGAACGCTTCTACCAGTATGTAAAATATTGTACATTTGGTATAAATGAGCCGTGTGAATTGAGCTGACAGTTCAGTGCCAAGTTTTGCTATTGGCATACTTTTTATCGTAACGTAAAGCACAAAATATATAACTACATTTTATAATTGTTTTCCATATTTTAGAATATTTTATTGTACCATGCTTAATTAAGAGTGTTGCTTCGTGTTATTATTTAGTTATATTAATGTATAAGAAACCAAGTTTCGTTTTGAAGATATATAATTATTTGTATTATTTGTTGTTGTGTCTTAATTTCTCTTCTATTCAAGTTTCTATATGGACCGCTAGCACAAGTGACACTGTCAATAGCAAAACTCCATGCTTTAATTAAGATACAGCTGTCTGATGCTCAAAGTAATGTGACGTGAAACTTAGCGCACAATATTGGAAAATTTCTATTTGATGTTGACCCACTGAAGTGCAATCTGTGTATGCCGTGTACATAGAAACTACCTTTTCTTTTGTGCATTTGTACAGCAATATTGTGAATTAGTTTGGGACCCGACGCGGTTTTGTTCATACTGTGCGACGACACGGCACCTCAGTGTAAACAAATTGTCATGTACTGTACACGAATACTTCCAAAATGTACCAACCTGTCGATACTAACACGACGTCATCGATGCTCGTCTTCCTAACCGCGTACCTATGTACATAATTACATTTTGATATGTTCGAATGTAACATTAACTATAATAGATACGATTGTATGCTATTACTGGTTCACATTGACATTCAATGCATGAGCTTGGATTTATATTTATTTGCTGTAGTCTCAAAATAAAACAAAGCACAATGAAATGATCCATTGGTGATTAGTTACATAAAAGACGAGCGTCGATCGGTCGGTACTGCTGTCGTCCGAGTTGTGAGTACCGCCATTTCGTATCTTCCGTACGAATGGACTGAATATCGTGTATCGGTGTGTGGTTCTTTATGTTTCTACAGTTGGGCTACACAAAATATTGCTAAAACTATATTATAGTCTAACGTTGCTTTACCTTTTGCGTGAGATTGTGAGAATTTTAGCTTAAGTTCCGACTGAAGATGGATGCCTGAATGAAATATTGTAAATTATAATTTCTCATAAAATATAATTTTTTTCAGCTACACGATTCGTTTTATTTATTCACTCATAAGTTTTATTCTAACTTACCGGAATTGTGTTTGTCGTTCACCGTCTGTCAATCACGCAAATGTATTCCCATTGGCGTGATTGACTAGGTGATTTTAGTAGAATGCAATTATAAAACTATTATAACCCAATAGATAAATGGCCATTGATATAAATCTATTACGTGCCATGTCCATTTCTGGCGTTGATTACGTTGGCACATAAATGTCGAACCAAATGTGTTTACGGTCATTTAACCGGTTGAATACCGTAATTACAGAAACAATTAAAAAAAAAAACATTGTCTCGCGTGGATTCACATACGATGGGTTAACAGTAACAGTTAACAAACATGGCTATAACTGAGCTAAGCTATATTTTATACTCGAATGCCACAGCCGGCAGTGATTTAGGCGATATGGCCGCAAAGGTTGCAATGCAAAATTTTAATCTTCGCTACACAACATTGCTGTTTTTCAATTCTACCTTTTGCTACGGTGTCGAAGTATTTTTACGTTTATATCATTATAATATAGTGGTTAACACGGCCACATTCAAACCCAATTCACTGACCCAAAAATCACGTCAGTTTGTGTTATTTGCAAGTGACGTTGCTGATGTAGAACAATTACTTGACACCATAATCGAATTTGAAATGGACAATACTGGGAAATTTATCATCATTTGCGAATCACCAGTGTCAAATGAATGTAATGAACAAGATATGATGGACCTGTGTTGGAATTACAGGATTGTCAATATTGTCTTCATCAGGCTCGAAGCGGCAGAAGCAATTGGTTTCACATATTATCCAGTAGCAGACGGTATATGTAACAATTTAAAACCAATACAGCTGGAATGTAGCAATCAGTATACACATACAACATACGGGGAAGTATTCAGAAACAAACTAAGACATTTTAATTCGTGTCCCATAACTGTCTCAACATTCATACAAACCCCATATATGAACATAACTAACGGAATTCCAGTAGGCGCTGATGGAGATTTACTTCGAATTTTGATGCATGGTTTGAACGCAAGTCTTAAAATGATGACACCAAACCGGGGCAATGGATGGGGCTGGCGCCAGAATAACGGAACATGGATGGGATCGCTCGCAGACGTAGACGAACAGTTAGCCAACTTTTCAATGACTTCGGCAGCCATTACATTGTCGAGGTTCTCCGATTTTCAAATATCCTCCAGTTATTATTTCTCAAAAGTTGTGTGGGTCACTCATCCAGCACAGTTACAAAATGTGGCTCTGAAATTATTGCATCCGTTTGAAACAGATACGCGAATTGCTTTAGTGGTCAGTTTCTTCCTCGTCATACTCTGTGCTTTTCTTATCAAAACCAATTCTTGGACATCCCTGTGGAGCAGACATGAAGATCACCAACCTACCAAGAGCATTGTTTTCTATGCCTGGATGATATGTATGGGTCAGGCAGTCATAAAATTACCTACACGGTCAGCATTTTTACAAATGACCTTGGTCTGGGTGTGGTACTGTTTTCTTATCAGAACGGCATATCAAGTTTATCTGATAAGTTCCTTGAAAGGAAAATTTTATGAGAGTCAATTTGAAACAATTGAAGATGCGATAAATGCTAAATATCCATTCGGTGGCGGCGCAGCGCTCAAGGATTATTATATTGATTATCCAATTGTTTACGATAACTGGATTAATATAGAGACTCCACATATCTTACCGACTGCTTTGAACCTAACAAGAGGTATGAATTTTGTTCTAGCGATGAATTTGGATACAGCTCAGATGGTTATTAAAACGAATAAAGTCAGCTTGCATATATTGCCCCAGACAGTTATCACAACTCCTACAGTGATCTTTTTCAAGAAATATTCCCCTCTTTCAGAATCAATCAATTTGATCTTGAGTCGGCTTGAGGCGGCTGGATTTCCGGATAAATTACATAAAATTTATACCAGCGTGCTTAATACGGTGGATATTGATACTGAAGGAGAACATTTGAAAATAAGACATTTTACAGCTTGTTACGTAATTTTGATAATGGGCTGGATTGTTTCCGCTATCTTCTTTTCTTTAGAAATTTATTTTGGAAAAATATATCGACATCCTTCCCAGGCATTATAAAATCATCATTAGGTACCTACCTATTAGGCACTTATACCTTTGCATGAAATCAATCAATGCATAGGGTAGGTATGTTAAAATGTAGGTACTCTGATCATATCTCCTATAGGATCGACAATGCATTACGAGGATAAAAGTACTAATGACACAGTTGATGCATGTCCATATAGCGATATAACATGTAAATCGACTATCAGCGCATATAAATACATTTGTGGTAAATAACACAAGCTTGCAATTTCAATTTTATGATTGTTCGTATCATTAGTAAGACGACTTCGTATCCGTCACCACCGAAGATGAATGCTAGTGGCAAAGTATTGCACAATCATACCATAGAGCATTTTATAACCGATGACCCAGTGTCGGAGCTCGGATTACTGGCGGCTAAGATAGCGTACTATAACTTTGAATGGCGTTTTTTTACTGTAGTAATGTTCAATACCATGCAAGCAATAGGTTTGAACACATTTTTGATGCACTATGAGCAATCTGTCATCGTAAAACTGGGAAAGTTTCTCCCTGGACGTCGAGATCCTGTGCCACAGATGGTGATATTCGGTGAAGATTCTTCAGAAATATCAAGCACTCTTAGATGGACTGTCAAATCTAAATATGATAGCAATGGAAAATTTATAATAATTTGTGCATTCCTCACGCAAGACTGCGATGAACAGAAAATTTTTCAAACACTTCAATCTCTCTTCATTTTGAACGTGGTCCTGCTGAAAACTTCACATAAAACTAGCAAGTCCTTAGTCTTTTCATATGACTTTGTGTCTCATGGAAAATGCAAGAATAATGTACCATATCAGCTTGATTTATTCACGGCCTGCGAAAATGACGAATGTTTCAAAGATCTATATCCAGAGAAATTAATGAACTTCCAGAAATGTCGACTTATAATGTCAACTGTAGAACAACCACCCTTTATGTATTTACATAACGGTACTAAAAGTCCATCGGGAATAGATGGGGACATCATGAAGCTCGCAGCAAACATGTTGAACGCGACGCTAGTGTTGATGACACCAGCTGACGGAGGTGATGCTGGACACTTCACCAATAATAACTGGACTGGGTCTTTGGGCGACATATACAATGGCCTCAGACACGCTTCCGTATGCTCAGCACCACTAACTTCCAATAAATATGGTAATTTTCAAATATCTTTCACATATTATTCTATGGATATAGTGTGGGCTACCAGACTACCAGCACAAAAGGCGTCATGGGAAAAACTTTTAAATCCTTTGAACATATACCTCCGGGTCATATTGTTATTTTTTTTTATTGGTATTGTTTTCGTGAATACACTTTGCACAACAAATATGTGGCACCGAGTAAGAAGAGCTTTTAAAATTGAGCCGACGAAGCATAGTTTTCTATTTTTTTCATGGGTATTATTTCTGGGTCTGCCAATACTCAAAGAGCCTGCAAGGAAGAGTTTTCTGATAACAATTTACACTTGGATATGGTTCTGTTTTATCATAAGGAGCGCTTACCAAGCCGCTCTCATTAATTCTCTGAAACAGCCGTCTTATCTTGATAACCTCGAAACTTTTCAAGATGTTCTTAATGATCGTTATCCTTACGGTGGCATAGCTTCCCTGAAGGAGTACTACACCGACGACCGTGCTATTTACGATAATTGGGTAGTTGTGGACGTGGACCGGTTATACGACACGCTGGATAGCATATTGGATGGAACAACAGATTTCGTTATAGCTTCAAATAAAGAGGCTATAAAACATCATCTCATGAAATATAACGGTACGAAGCAATTGCAAATAATTCCGGAGAAGATAGTGAACAGTCCCACGGTGGTGTACTACAGGCGATTTTCTCCCTTGACAGGGCCGCTGAACACTGTTTTACGGACTGCTTTAGAAGGTGGTTTCATACAGCGAATCCATTCAAAATATTTGGATAGTGATAAAAAACTGTTTCGACGAGTGCACAGTCGACAGCCGGAACCGCTCAGAATTAATCATTTTACCGGCTCTTTTGTGTTACTAATACTAGGATGGTTTGTATCCGCTACCTACTTTGCCGTAGAATATGTTTGTGGAAATCTTAAAGACTAATATGAATCACTTTTTACGTCTGGCGTTTGTATTCCTCCAGTTTTACTGTGTGTTACCTAATGTAGGCAGACCTATGTATCTTCCGCTAAAATAATTAATAAACGCACTTTGCTTCCAAACTTTTATCATTTAAAACATCTTCCTAACTTTATTTAACATTCTCATCTTTGATAGACTTGTTGTCAGAAGCCCGAAAGTCTGACAACCAGTCTTACCAAGGGGTTTCGTATTACCCAGTAATTGGGTTGTCAGATAGGTAGTCGCTCCATGTAAAATACTGGTACTTAGCTGCATCCGGTTAGACTGGAAGCCGACCCCAACATAGTTGGGAAAAGGCTAGGCAAATGTCCAAAGGTAACATTGAACAATGATAATGATCTTTGATAGGCTCTTATCTAGGCCTCCTACTGATAGAATAGGACTTGTTAATTGCAATAACCGTGCAGGAATCGGCACAAACGACTAGGTACCTACCGGCCTACACGCAGTTTATAAATGGCAGATCAAAACTAAGGAAGTGATCTTACACGCTGTCAAATCTTTTGTTATCTGCTATAACCGATTGTAAACCTGCGACAGTCAATGAAAACAACATAAGCTGCACCCCGGAAGGTAGGAGCCAGATCAAAAGGGCTCCTTTTCGCGCTGAACAGATAAGCCTGTGTTTTGGTGGTGTTGAAGCTGACCAGATTGTTGTCACCCCACTGGGAGACAAGACTTAAGGTCGCATTCATTCGGTCCACCAGGGCCCCTCTTAACGAACTGACTTACCTAATTCAACAGGCTTTAAGAATCTCAGGGTTAGGCCCTGTATGGGAAAGAACATTAAAATATCGGCGCTGCCTTGTGGTACAAGGATCTTTTGACTCTTAAACGACATCGACAGGGGGGAGGGGGTTGTTGGTAAAAACAAGATGGCGGCGCTAGTACCGATTTTGGCCACGCGCCAAAAGATTCGTGTGCAACTATAGCTATGTAGGTATAACGAGAGGTGCCGAGAATTCGACACCTTCAGCTTACAATGACGGCAGTTTGCTAAAGCCTGAAATCCACTTGGTTTGTACCTATGATGATTGCCTTGTCGTCAGTTATTTTTCTTATTTTTGGTTGGTTTGATCTGAATAAGAAACCACGTGCTGGCGTAGCAACGGGTTTCCATTTGAAAAATTGAGACTGACGACAAGAATGCCTAGATAAAGAAAAGAGAGCAGAATAGGCTTATTTGTCACAGAAACACGAGCATACAGAAAGATAATTAACTCGAATGCTAAAGAAAAATAAAAACAAAATAGATCTAAAAACATATAATCACGAGCACTAAAATGTCATGACTGTGACAAGAAGGCTTCCAGTCAGAATGATGCTGTGCCATGGGGGTCCCACAGCATAGCCTCTGATTTTCAATGGCAAGCGTACCTGCAGAATGTGATGGCGAGTCCAAACTACCTTAAAAGTTATTGCAATAGTGAGGCAAAACCTATGTGACACTCTTTACCTCATGCTTGTGAATAAACGTGGCAATTGAGCGTCCAAAGAGTTATAATAAGAATCAAAATACCTACCACCCGGATTAAATAAAAGGGATTAGGTACCAGCAGTAAGATTTCCCGAAAGCACATCTAAATTGCCATCACAATTATACATTTTATTATCTTTCTATTATTAAAGAAACTTAGATTTTTGCTTCTTACACGCGACGAGACATAACTTGTAATGAGCCCGTTATACTTGAAAACAGGCCAGGGATAGTCTTATACAATTTTTTTCTTCGTAATTGCATGATATCGCTGCCAACCCGCGTTATTCGTGCCGTACGATCACAATGACCGATTGCGCTATATCCCTGTTAGGAAGTCAGCCAAATGCATTATTTTTATGAGACAGAGCCCATTAAGTTGCTTCCTCTTTCAACGCCTGGCTTACGTAATATGAATTTGTCGTAATGCACAAAAATTTATAATGGCGGTTATGAAGCATACAAATGTTTACTAATTTAATGTAGGTGGAACGGTTTGCAGTAAGTTGTTGTATAGGTACCGTCTATAAGTCGCAAAGTTAAAATCTCCTTCAGCACTCCATCTAAGCAGTTGCAACTTGGCATTTTTGGGTCGACATTGTTTCCACGTTGAATTTGCGATCTGTCCTGTGGGTATAGTCGCTACATCCGCGTCAGGGGGCGCAGCAGGCGGGTAACGGTCATGGCCCTTAAAGCCCCGCGGTACGTTCATTCGGGAGCCATATATGTAGGCCTGACCTTAGGCAAGTGCGGTGGTACCTTGTATTAGCAGGAGCGCCACGGCACTGTTCCATAGTACCGCTTTCTTCACGCCACCCCGGCGGTCTGTCTCCGCCTGCCGGAAGACGACCAGCGACTGACGTACCGACTTAAGGCACTCCCTGCTGAGGATGCAGACTTGTGATCTGTATCTTCATGCGTTTATGGGACACTAGCTCCGCCCCGCGGTTTCACCCGCATAAGTTTCGATCCCATGGGGAATATCGGGATAAAGCATCCTATGTGTTAATCCTGCACCCTAATTGCGTAACACACGATCAATCGGAACCGGTTTCATTTTGACAGTTCAACAAAACTCATTGCGTTATTTACGTTGTTGAGCAGACACATGACACATTTTTTGAACATATGAAGCAATGGATTAGCAATATCCTTCAAAATGATTCAGATTGACATTGATTGTGTATTACGCAATTAGGGTGCTGGTTATAAACCATCTGTGTGCCAAATTTCATTCAAATCCGTTCAGTAGTTTTTGCATGAAAAAGTAACAAACATTCATCCTAATAATATTAGTAAGATAAGTCGGAAAAAGCAACACAGGGAAGAATTCCCTGAAAGCCCAGCGGTGGGACAATACCTACGGGTTAAAAAAAAATCTTCATGTTGAGGTATCAGACCCAGTCTTATCACATTGGCATAGATGAGTATAATTAAGTCGGGCCTTTAATTAAAAGAAACTTGTTGGTACTTATATTAGACCTCGTTATTGTTTCTCCACTGTTGACAGCAATTCCCACTAAGTGTACCTACCTACACACGAGTGACGTTAGACACGCGTCAGCGACAGAGGCAACTGCAGCCGTCGATGTGTCGACGGCAACTGTCGACACCTGTCGACGCGTCGGCGGTTGCAGTCGACAACGTGCTGCTCGTGTATTTGAGTACGGTGCTGAAATACACGAGCAACATAATTGTCGTCGTATTTATCGTTGTCGTCATAGTTATTTCATCACCACTGCTCTCAGAAAGGTGAAGGAAAACATCGTGAGGAAACCGGAATGTCCTGGAACCAAAAATGCGAAGACATGTGACTTCTACCAACCCGCACTGGGCCCGCGTAGTAGATTATAGCCCACTCCCTCTCGAAGAGTGGCACAGGCCTTTTGCCTGTGTCTGTGACTGACATAGACAAATAGATCTTGTCGTTTTGTGGCGTGCAAGTGGCATTCAACCTTAGCGATAAAAGCAATTACGAGGTTCACTATACCTACTTGTTTCTACCTACCTACTTCAGCATGTTTATTGTAACTTACCTACTAATGTACCTAGTAGGTACCTAATGACAACTTAGGCAATCTACTTTTTCCTAAACGTGAACACGAACCTTATTACATTAAGATCTTATCAAAGTTGATGTAGGAACTAATTAGGATGGAAACAGGTTTCTGCGAGGTACTTAATTAGATAAGTCGTAATACTTATGACGTATCTAAGTAGGTAGGTAGGTAGGTACTTATCTACCGACACCTACGAATTCTACGGATCTAAGGTATTTTAGGAAAGAAACGGTAAGAAATATGAAAGTGATTTCCTGAAGCTTGGTGATCCGCCTGCCTTTGCCTGGAGTTGGGAACATGCTCAACATAAGGTGGAAAATTAGGTGAGTATGTAGGATTATCAGAGGTCACAGAGGAAATCTGGAGTAAATGTTGATAAGTAACTGAAATCAGGAATACTTATATTCAAATTTTATTTATGTTTCAAATTGAAGTTATTTATCTTCATATCAATGGAAATTAAGTTGATTTCAGAGTGATTAGCACTATTGAAACTGTTAAGTATAAAAATGTTTGAAGTTGTAGCGTAAACTGAACTTTATTAGGTAGGAATTAAAGTTATTTTCCCATTAACTCATATCTGTTTACATTTTTGGCGAATATGTCGCAATATTAGATGAGGATTCAATTTTCCTAAAAAAACTTTATTTCCTACATAATAAGTTTCTTTTCTTTCTTTTCTTTCTTTCCTTTCTTTTCTTTCTTTTCTTTCTTTTCTTTCTTTTCTTTCTTTTCTTTCTTTTCTTTCTTTTCTTTCTTTATTTTCTTTCTTTTCTTTCTTTTCTTTCTTTTCTTTCTTTTCTTTCTTTTCTTTCTTTTCTTTCTTTTCTTTTCTTTCTTTTCTTTCTTTTCTTTCTTTCGATGGCAACAATATCGTCCAGCCATCTCGCCGCCGGACAACCGACACTTCGTCTTCCAGTCCTTGGACTCCATTTGAGTTCTATACCTTGTTTTCCGATATCAAAAACTTGTGAACTTGTGTTGTACTTACCTACTTAGGTAATATTTAGGTACCTAGCCTACCTACGATTCAACCTATCCGAAAATAACAATAGGTATGTTTTATATTCCATAGATGTTATCCGGTCATTGAATGAACGGAATTTACCTGCTAACAGTTCTTACACGGGTTTAGCTGATATCTATTTGCGTTTATAAATAGAAACGAATGGTGTGGTTGTTGTTGCTAACAAAGATTTAGGTCGAATAACTCTAAGGGTTTTGACGAGATTAACTTATTGACCTGTAATCAGCCTATAACGTGCCCACCGCTGGGACGTAGACTCCTCTCGGTGACAGGGTGTGGACCGTTATCAACCACGCGGGCCCATTGCGGGTTGGCGGATGTCACATGTCTTCGAATTTGCCTTCACCATTTTGAGTGCTTCTAATATGCAACCTTTCCCCGATATGAATTTATAAGGCAGAAAATATAAGTAGGAGTCAGTTTAGCTGACAATCGTAGATCAAAAGATATTAATTATAATTATAATGTACATATGAATAAATTTAAAGATTGTAATAATTACGCTATAAAAATAAATAGTAAGCGGGGGTTTTTCCGTTTATCCACCCTAAGGTCGAACGCATCGACCCTTTTTTCCCCGGGGTGAACAATCCTCATGGATGTCCGCCGTCCTGGGGTGGGCGGCGGGGTCTGTCAGGCTCTTACTGACTAAAAACCACCCCGGTGTTCCATCTCACACCTACGCCGGGGGTCGCGGGAACGTACGATCCTTCCGCAACGAACGCGTTGACCCTAGGACTAGTTGGATAAATGGATTGTATAGGATTAATGTGGATTATCGGACATGCGTTTCCGCGTATCACCTTAGGGTGGATAAACGGAATAACCAGTACCTAGTACCTACGTAAGTAGTAGGTAAAATAAAAATTTAAAAAGTAAACAAATATGAGTTTATGGAAAAATAACTTTAATTCCTACACATTAAAGTTCAGTTTACGCTACAACTTCAAACATTTTTATAACTTTTTCAATAGGTAGTGCTTGTCACTAAAATACCACTATATACTACACACTAATTACCATAAAAATAAAGTTGATATTTGTTTAATTTGAAATAACGTCAATTTGAAACATAAATAAAATGTGAATTCTACCTAAAGGTGGCCTATAAACTTTGCTTTTAAAATATTTTTTTAGGTAAGTTTACATGAAACGAATAGGCATTTATAAAGACAAGTCTGTATACTATAAACGTTCCAAAAACCTTCTTATCGCGAAACAGAGATTAGGAGGGTTTGAACCCTAATGTGAATTTATTATGTCATTCTCAGAAAGAATCCGTGCCCCTATAAATTATTTGTTTCCATCAATTCCTACATAAATAAATAATTTAATTTGAGCTCGTTACAATAGCCACCACATTTTCCTACTAAGTACTATTTAAGGGGAAAGCATCAGGTTATCCCGCAAAATTCAAACATTTATTAAGCTCATTTATTATCCCAATCAGGTACTACCAAAATCAATAGGTACCTTCCGTGACAGTGAGCAGTGGTGGCCCAGTGGTAACTTACGACTTCGAATTTGTAGGCCATAAGTTCGAAGCCAGGCAGGCGCTTTACTTTCTCTAAATTATTTCAACACCACTGCTATTAAAACGGTGTAGGATATCGTGAGGTAACAGGCATGTCCTAGAAACAAAAAATTCAAAGACATGTGACGTCTACCAACCCGCACTGGGCCCGCGTGGTGGATTACAGCCCACTCCGTCTCACCGAGAGGAGACGTGTGTCCCAGCTGTGGGAACATTGTAGGCTGATTAGGTATATTATAAGTACCTACCAGCTTTGGTACCTATAAGCTATTAATTAGAACAGAAGGCCAATTCTCGTAATATAAAACGTTCAAAATCTCGGCGACAAACAAATGTCAAAAACTTGTCAAAATATAGGGAAATTAGACGTATTTTTGACAGATCGAGACTACAGAATGTGAACGTTCTTAAAATTACGAGAATTGCCCCTCAGGTGTAATTGCTAACATTGGTTCAACAAGCAGGTAAGTAGGTACCTAATAATCAACTATTACTCTATTGGTGTAATTAATTAGTAAGTGGTCTAAGTCGGCTTTGTAAGCATAAGTTACCAAATACGATGGCTACTTACTCGTATGTTCTTAAATTAATTATTCACAAAGTATTAGGCTTGTTGTAATTACCTGTTATACCTTTAGCTTAGATTAACCCAAATTATCTACACCAGTGATAATAAAAAGAAGAAAGAAAATACATTTATTTGCGGCAAACATGACGCATAAAAAAGAACAAACACACAAAAAATAAGAAGTTGGGGGTAAACATGCGTCACATTCACGCAAAACGGCCATCGCTCAGCATAATGCTAAGACCCTATCGAGACAGAGCCCCAGCGCTGGTTTTCAGCGGCAGCCGGCGTTGACGTGGTGACTTCAACCAGTGCAGCATGCAATTATACATAAATAAATAAAAATAACTATCAAAACTAGAAACAAAATATACCATTGTATAATGGCCCCGATTTTTGTAGCCGACGAGTTGTAGATCGTGGGTTCGAAGACTTCAATCAGCTCAGCCTATCGCAGTCCACTGCTGCACAGGCCTCTCCCAGGCTGCGCTACAACACCCTGTCCTCCGCCTTCCGCATCCAGTCGGTCCCAGCCACCTTCTTTAGGTCGTCCGTCCGCAGCTGGAGGGCGTCCTACACCACGCACGCCGGTACACGATACGCGCTTGTCGAAGACTTCGAAGTGTCCGAATCCAGGGAGGCGCTTTACTTGTATAAATAATTTAATCACCAGCGCTCTCAAAACGGTAAAGAAATCATCGTGAGGAGACCGGCATGTCCTAGAACCAAAAATTCGAAGACATGTGTCATCTACCAACCCGCTCTGGGCCCGCGTGGTAGACTACGGCCCACTCCCTCTCACCGCGAGGAGGCCCTGTGTCCCAGCAGTAGGAACATTATGCTGCTTTCAGACTACGCTATAATCTAATAGCATATAGTACCTATATAGCTCATAGCACAACAATATCGCGCACCATACATTGTTATGGACACGTTCACACTGTACTGTACTATATATTATTGGCTTACTATTAAAATGAATACTAGGTCCTTGCTATACTACATATATGGCACTATAGTATAGCGTAGGTAGTCTGAAAGCAGCTTTATAAGCAGATTACGCTACCTAAACATACGTATTCCTCTCATTACGTTGATTTTATACACTAGTTTTTTTCTTCCTTTCCTTCTATACTAGTTTCTGCCCGCGACTTCGGCCGCGTGGATGTCGCAAATTACCTCACGGGAACGTACTACCGGGATGAAAGAATCCTATGTCCTAATCCAGGTCGTGGCCTCGGCTTCGTCGGCGTGGATGTCGCAAATTATCTCATCTCATCAAACATCAAAACGCTCCTAGTCGATAAGGTTTGAAAAGATTACAGACAGACAAAGTTTCTCTCGCATTTATCAATAGTTTTTGAAAAAGTTTTTCTATTTGGATTTTCTCTCGGTGGATCTCTTTTACCTTAGGTACTACCGCCCTTGTATACAGGATCAAATTAAAATTAGCTAGCGAAACTCCGCAGACGTGATGAGTAAACACATCACGATATATAACAATATTTGAAAAAATAAAAATATTTGATGGTTTTTTTTGGGGGGGTAACAAGCGCCGGTGGTTGTAAAGTTGAGAAAATCTCTTTTTGTTTTGTTGTATCGTATAGATGTCGATACGCCTCTCGTCAGCGGAGTTTTGCTAGCTTTGACCCTGTATAATAGAATAGTATGAATAACACTTATCTCTCTCTCTCTCTCTCTCTTACAAATAAATCACTACAAAAAAAATCTCTTCATCACTTCTGATGGATCACGTAATTTGCCTTCGTCGCATAGTGAGCTTATGAGTCCTTCCGACCTCGAAACTAGACAGTCTCGATGGAATGAGTTTCGAAAACTTTTTACTTAAGTAATCAATATTATGTAGCCGTGTAGCGCGATTCCCATTTATAGCTACTTTTTGTTTTTTTTTTTTGTTGTCTTTACTTTCCTTGACCCAAATCTTTCCAGGATAGCTATCCACAACCATCCGACATAGGTACCATCATATCGAAAATGACACATTTCGATAACCTGATTTCCCTTGGCCCTGACCGCAGACGGCTGTCGGAAGCATAGCGGTCGTCTCACACTCACAATATTTTCGGTTTTTGGGCTTGTGAACAGCTTTTAGAGGACTCTTACGATAACATTAATTAATGTTCGATACGGTACGGAAGCCTATCGGAGTAGTTGTAATCCTTTTATAGGTAATTGGACGACACGGTTGGCGCAGTGGTTGAGCGATCAACTACTGCGCTGCGTGTCGCGGGTTCGATTCCCGCACGGAACAAATATTTGTATTGCCTACAGGTAGTTGTTCCGGATCTGGCTGTTTGTGTATGTGAGTTAAAATGTTTGTGAACGCACCCACGATACAGGAGTAATTCCTAGTGTGGGGCAAAGTTTAAAAAAAAGAATTAAAAAAATTATTAATTTAAATTTTCAGTTACCAAGGGGATACGGTAAGAGCCTACGTTAATAAAATTCCTTTCAACCTACTGGAAACTTTGTTAGGACAAAATTTCAATTTAGTAAAGCTAAGCCGACGTAATCCCAGAGCGCCGACGAACTTAAACTGCATTAAATAATTCAAACCACCTTTGTAACCGCTCAATTGTCGAGGTTGCCCTGAAAGAGGTTTAATACCAGGAAGTAGGTAGTTCAGCTGAAAGATTTAGTACCTATGAAGCCAGTGTAAAGAAATACTGGAGCTGAAATTCAGGTTGCTTTAGTGCTTAAGCTCTAAGATATAGGTATACCTGCGGGGTGATTGCCTAACACATTATCAGTAGCAATGAGAGTGACAGTTCAACAACATTCATCGCGTTAATTACGTTGTTGAGCAGAGATTTTTTTTCGAACATATGGAGTAATGGATTTATTTGCAATATGCTTTAAACTGATTCAGATTGTGATTGAAAGTGTTTTACACGATTAGAGCGCTGGTTTCTGTAGTACCTAAGCTCTTAGCTATATAATAGGTAGGTATACCTACCTGAATAGTAAATGAGCCAAGGTTTTTGAAGTGATAACTTCTTATGGGAGGGTAAACCGCTTTGTAACGTAACGCGTTACGGCGCCAGTCTGTCTGGCTTCCCTTTCTCTCACGCATACGGCAGCGGTAGGCAAGCTCTTCCTCTCTCACTCTAACCCACAGCGCTAGTCGTATTTCGGACAGACGCTTCCCCCTCTCTCTCTCAATATTAAATAGTTCAACTTAGATTAGTTTAAGTTATCACTTCTGTCGGGCGTCCCGAAACACACTTTTTTTTTAATGAAAACTCAACTTACCTTTTGGTCCAGTTGATTAAAAGTCGGGCAACATGTTAAGTCATTATCATCAACCTAGAACAGTCCACTGCCGGACATAGGCCTCTCCAATTGCACGCCATTCAACTCGATTCTCGGCAACTCACATCCGGCTTCTACCAGCTACGCTGCGAAGATCGTCGCTCCACTTAACCTGAGCGCGCACTACCTTACGTATGACGATCAGGACTCAAGGACACGTCTACCCAAACTGTCATCGGTTCTACGGCTAATATGGCCGGCCCGTGGGTTAAGCGCCATTTCCTTTTTTTTTCTGGGGAAACCTTCAAAATGCGCGGCTTTGGGGATAAAACCAGGGAGTGTAGGATTTTTACCTCACTAAAACCACCCTGGTGGACTCCATCTGCACATGGAACGGGCACCGTTACCTCTCAAAAGACCAATCCGGAGCCGCCTCTGCGTATCGCCTGTTAGGGCACATCTCTGGGGAGACTGTAAAGGGGTATCCCTGAAACCTGACTGTGCAAGTGTGCAAGGCAGCACATGGCCACTGTGCGCCGCCTTCCCTGAGGTCACTCAGTGGGCCGACAGAGTCCTCACACTAATCGCCCGCGACCCCAAGTGGGTTAAGTACCTATATCTATTTGGTTTATCCAATAAATAGTTTCTCAACAACGGCAGCATCGAAGTCTGGATTTGTATCTAGTAGGTAGTACCTAATAATGTAATATAGTTTATAAGTTCGGAGTACCTAATGTTTTAAAGTTATATACTTATTTGACTACAAAGAGTATAGTAATATATGTAGGTGGGTTGACTACCACGCGGGTGAAGTTGCGGTCAGAAGCTAGTTAAATATAACTTGCAAGTGTGGGTGTACTATACACAGCTCCTCTGCTTAACAACTCCAGAAATACAGGGTTGATTTCATGTGTGTGAAATATGATTTTATGTGTTTGTTATGTACCTACCTATGTGAAATTGTGAACGATGAACATTTACTATCCTCGTTATTAAATACGTAGTTATGTGGGGGTATTTACTTATTCTTAATATAGTTACTCGTGCTTGAACTTATTTTTATTTAGAAGAACCCTGTCGCCAAGTAGAACGCACACCCAATTACCTATCTGGTAGGTACCTACATAACGAATTAAAAAATAACTAATGTTTTATTTCTTCTTTGAAGTACCTACCTACCTAAAATATTTGTTTCTTTTGCCAATCCAACCTGAAACCGAATATTAATAAATTCAATAACTATTATTTACTTAAATAATTATTAATGTTTACTAAAAATCATTCGTTTGTAACAAAAGGTCATCTCTCATCATAACCGCACCGGTCCAGCGCATTCACCGCCTCGAAAAATTCCACCTGCTTGTCGCCTAGGCGACGTCAGCAATACGACTGCTCACTTCTGGCACGCCACGTGACAGCTTTTTTTTCACGAGCCGCTTACTCACTGGACCCGCGCAAACGGCAACGGCTAGTTTTCAGCTTAGAGACGGGTTTGCGTACAATAGTAAGAGTGAGATTTAGCGGGAAACAAAGAGACAGCCCCAGCAGCCCGAGCAATGCGAGCGGCTTGAGAACCGTGCGCGGGCAGCGATGCAGACGGCTTGCAGGCGTGTCTTCGCCGAAGAGCGGACTGCTCGCTTGAAACGTGCGGTCGCCGCTATTGTGACAAATGAGCTTATTGTCATCGTAAAATTTACTTTAAAGCAGATGATTTAAAATCCTAACTTGAATGACAAGTTATTTGCTGTGTTTTGACACAGCAAATAACTTGTCATTCAAGTTAGGATTTTGCGAAGCTGTTATAATGAGGGATGACCTTTAGTAGGAAGACCATCTAACTACGTAGTTTAACTTATCAGCGTGTTAGTCTTTATGGCAACATTGTGAATGTAGGTAGTAGGTAGCATTGGAGTAGAAACAACATAAAGTAATTAATCAATATTTTGTCTCTGGAACTTGTTATCATAAAGGTCAAGATTATGCTCTAGTTCAAGTTTAGGTAGATGTTTCTAAAAAAAACTGTTATTAGATTGTCCCCATGTAGGTAGATACATTGTCGCAGCCAGCTGGTTGAATTAGCCGTTTTGTGAACCGCCTGGCCGTTAAACTAACTGCCTGAATTATATTCAATAAATTTTAGCTTAGGTTGGAACTGTAACTAATCACGTGCGAGCCGAATTGGTCGCAGTAACTAAGTCAGGGCACCTCGACCAAATGGATTAGGTTAGAACAGTGATCAGCCGCGTGCGAGCCGAGAAAGCGACGAGCAGCCCGCAGCTTCGCCCACGTGGGTGTCGAAAGCTATCCCACGGGAACGTGCTAACGGGAATAAAATGCCTACCTGCCCAACATCAGTTATATGCCAGTGAAAGTCTCGTCAAAATCGATCTAGCCGTTCGGAGATTAGCCAACACAAACAGACAGAGACAAAAATATTTTTTTTTAAGTACAAATATACTTTCCTAAGCATTTTGATCATACAAACAAACACTTCAATTTTATTTGTCTGTCCTTATAGATTCTCAAAAGCATATGTACACAGATTTAGAAAATTAAAAAGCATCATATCAGAAAATTTTAACTGCCTTAGGTATATTAGTGCCACATCGACGCATTAAAAAACCTCTATTCCTACGGGTATTTCTACACGTCGTCCATATTTTGTGTCCACAAAGTTTCACTCGATACAGTCTCATACGTAGGCAAAGTAGAATTAAAAAAAAATACTTCAAACGAGACACACCAGAACCACTAAACTTTTGAAAGTTACCGATTGGTCCACCTCGAGTGACAAGAAAAAAACTGGCCAAGTGCGAGTCGAACTCGCACACGAAGGGCAAAAGACACAATGCATAAAACGCCGAAAAGTAAATGTTTCTTGTAAGAAGGTGGAGAGGAAAATGTCTCCCTTTAATTTTTTATTGATATTCAGCTGTATCCGGTTATACTGCGAAGCCGACCCCAAAATAGTTGGAAAAAGGTTAAGGAGATAATGACCTATTAAGGCTCATGAGATACAGTCCGCTGACAGACAGACAGACAGACGGATGGACAGCGGATGCTTGGTAATAAAAGTCCCGTTGGCACCCTTCCGGTACTCAAAGGATGCCCAAAGGGTGTCAAACCTAGGGGAAAGGACCCAAAAAATAAAGTTTTTTATGGTGGGAACCCTAAAAAAACGCAAAATCATTTATTTTCTCTAACACAAAGGAGAGAAAAAATTTAAACACAAAGCTAGACCACTAAAGATAGAGAACCAATAAAACTATCGTTTCTCTGAAAGCTTTTATGCACACAAATCGTTGTACGACTTCAATCATTTCAGGAGGTAGAGCACCGACTGTGATACTAGATTTGTACCACAAAATAAATAGGTCCAGAAGGCTTGCTCCATACTACAACCGAAAACCGGTGCACACACACAGGGGCACGTACGTACGGCGATCACAACTGTCACCAACGAATGCCAGTCGCGGGTGCGCTTGCACTCACTGTACGTGAACTGTGTCTATGTGTGCGTGCGTTTGCGCTCGTTATATAGAATCAAACAGACCTTCTGTTCCTATCTATTTGTGTTTGTACCTTACTCTGACGCGTGCGCGGTACTTGCAGACTTTCCCTCGGCAGCCTGGAATTTCGGGACAGCCACAGCCAGTATCGGTTATGATCTCGACGCTGGCTCTCGTTGACTGTACACAAAAGTGCTCCGAGCGAAAGTTTACGTCGCCCGTCTGAAAGTAAAGTACTGAAAGTTCAAAGTATTAATTAAAAAGTGTTTTGTGTTGCAGTGTACTTTTTGAGTTTTAAAAATGAGAGTGGGGTTTTTGATTGTACACGTATTTTCGTTTTGTGTAGTTTATGCGAAAGGTAAGTTCTAGAAACTTTTGTCTAGTTTCAGCATTTCAGCCGAAAGACGTCCACTGCTCGAGATGGGCCTCCCCCAATCTACTTTATTTGCATAATATTTTTTATCTTGTTTTTTTAACAAAAACCTCTCCAGTGGTAAAAAAATTATACACTCTCAGCCAATTTCACTTTTATTTATATTTTTAGCCTATTTTAGTTAACAAAAACATGTCGAGTAGTGAACAAGTTGTTTAAACTCTCAGCCAATGATATCTATTGACATGATTTCTAATAGACTTTCAACATTCTCACATCACAACTTGAAATTAAAAACAGCACTTACGGTAACTCAGTATTTTATAAGATAACAAATTGATTAAAAAATAATGTGCTTTATAAAAGAGATTTCTTAGTCTTTTATAAGATAACATCATCTGCCTAGCCTTTTTCAAAATGTGTTGGGGTCGGCTTCCAGTCTAACCGGATGCAGCTGAATACCAGTACTTTATATCGAGCTACTATCGAGATTTATACTGCCTATCTGACCTCCACAACCCAGTTACTGAGTAATATGATACCCCTTCGTAAGACTGATTATCAGTCTATCGGGCTTCTGACGACCCTAACGACTGTCAAAGATCCACGAATGACAGCCGGGACCAACGGCTTAACGTGCTTTCACCTTTCCTTTCACACATGTAGGGGTCTGGGTATATAAGGATGGTTACCCATCCACGGACCAACCGCGGCAATCGATCGACCCGTGCGGCTGTTATTACTTAGCCAAAAGCCCCAACTGATTAAAAAAGAGTGAGCCTTAAAAAGGAGTTATTAAAATATCCAGATTTTTCTCTCTGGCCCGGGTTTTGGTTTATTACATTTCCCAAAAGACTTGGTAGCTTAATATATTAACTAAGTTTCAGTGATAAAATGTAACTTTCACATCTGGATTTATTACATACTAATTAAAACTTTATCCGTTCACTTTATTGGCTACTTAAAAACTATTGATTGCAACCTTTCTCATATTTTAGGCTAGGCGAAT
Organism: Apamea crenata; assembly: GCA_949629185.1. Lineage (NCBI taxonomy): Eukaryota > Metazoa > Arthropoda > Insecta > Lepidoptera > Noctuidae > Apamea > Apamea crenata. The sequence goes on along the minus strand of OX451356.1, from coordinate 6,915,427 downwards.
CACCTTTTACCCTAAGTTATAATTAAATTGGGTACCTACCTGCACTACTAGAGCAAACCAATATTATACACTGTGCTTGGTATATGCAGGAAATAGGCTACACCCGGCGCAACTTCAGTGACATTAAAAAGGATCAAGGCTTTTACCTCCAACTCACATTGGGCTCGTATAGTAGATTACGTAAGTGTGCATACACACGTGACCGTCACGTGTCGACGTCAGAGGCAACGGCATTCATCGTGTTAATGTCTGTCGGCGACACAAGTTGACGGCTGTCGCCGACGCGCGTTGATGGCTGTCGCCGACACGCGTTGACGGCTGTCGCCGACGCGCGTTAATGGCTGTCGCCGACACGCCTTGACGGCTGTCGCCGACGCGCGTTGATGGCTGTCGCCGACACGCGTTGACGGCTGTCGCAGACACGCGCTGACGGCTGTCGCTGACATGCGTTGACGGCTGTCGCCGACACGCGCTGAGGCCTCTCACCGACACGCGTTGATGGCTGTCGCTGACATGCGTTGACGGCTGTCACCGAAACGCGTCAACGGTTGCAGTTTCCTCTGTCATCGACGCCTGTCGCTCGTGTATTTGCACACTTACGGCCCCATCACAGAGATTCCTCTCTTCTGGGAAGACTATAGACTGATTAAGCTATGCTATATAGGTAATAACTTCTAATACTATGTAGGAAAACATCTTCATCCTTCCAACCATCGTTGTGATCTCAGCAATTTCGTTGTGGACGACCTAAGTAACAGTGAACGGAAGATTTATAGTCCTCTTCACCGTATCGGGCGACAGCGGCCCAGGCTAATATTTATTCCTTTCGTGAGCTCTCTGATGACTTGCAAAACCAAATTTGTATATGTATATTAAGGCCTTAGGCGAATTTTGCGTAGTTGGCGCTTCTTGTCTAGGTGTACAAGATGGTTTGTTTCAAAACTATCAGTTGCTTTGTGGATAAAGTGCGCCACCTTTCTCGGTTTCGAGCAAGGTCCTGCCACCGACCAACGGGTATGCCACAACTCATAAGGTGACATTTGAGAACACAAGAAAGATCAAAAATCGGTCGTTGTTCGATTGTTTGGAATATCTAACACAGTACTTATTTACCTACCGGCTGCTGTGCGGTGAGAAGATGAGTCAACAAACCTGAGGAACATGTGATGAGCACGGACGTCTTGCCAAACTGTAGGTATGTCTTATTCAAGTAAAGTCTTGAAATGTTAGTTTAGCTACTGACAAATGCTTGCAATGACAAGACACACAGATCCACTCAAATCTGTGTGGGCTTCCCTCAAAAGACCATCTCACAGTAATCTGCATGGGCACCATTTACACGAGCTGATCAAGATTATGTCTGGACTTTAAAAGAGACTGTAACCTTTGAGTTTGTTTCGATATGTCTTCTTGGAGTAGTCGGATAGAAAATATTATATATATAGTATTATAGTGATCTTATATCAGCCTATAATGTTCCCACTGCTGGGACGCCCTCTGTAAAAGGGAGTGGGCCATAAACAACCACGCATGCCCAGTGCGGGTTGGTGGATGACACATAATGTCTTCGAGTTAGTTCTAGGACATGCCGGTTTCCTCAGGTTGTAGGTTCGACTTTACTTTGTGTAACGTTTTACAAAATAAAGTGCCTGCCAGTATTCGAACCTACAAACTACAACTCGTAAGTCACGGTCGTTTCTACTGGGCCACCTCTGCTCTCCTGACTTAATCTATTTTTTTTTTTTGTAAGCCGACCGACTTATGCAGCTGTTATCATTTACCTACGAGCCCCTCCGAGCCATAGTTCTAAGGAACCAAGGACATCAAATATCTAAGCAAATTCCTTCACAAGTTTGAGCGCAATCTATTTTGGTTGTGACAAAATAATTGAAATGTCACATGCGAGAATGTAGCTTTGTAGCACCGTAGCGGTTGTAGCCCGTAGCGGTCGTAGCTCGTAGCACTTAGAGAAATTGGTATCTTAACTGCTACACTAAACGTTCCTTTATGAATTTTATATTTAGCACAAAGCGGACATTCATCTTCCAATTAGATTTTCAATTTAAATTTCTCATTTTTGAACTATAAAATACTTTGTTGCTACATTGTGAGTCGAAGAAGTGTAAAGTCAAAGCATTTATTCGTGTGCTTTTTGGTGATACAGCAGGTCTTACAGTTAATTTATGGAAACTCAAAAAGCTACCCATTGGACATACACTCTTTAACAATATAAGAATTTAAAATTGATATGGTATACAAAACAAAAATGTCAAAATTTAGATTACAATAGTTACAAATTAAAATACAATTAATTATTATTACAAACATTAAAAATACAATCAATAATTAGTCAAATTGTCAAGCATAAATATATAATTGTCAGTTTATAACATTTTGTCAAGAAGGAATTCGTCAATGGGATAGTAGCATTTCAATTAAAAAATCATTAAATTTCCTTTGAAATTGTGTCAAATTAAAATCTTTGATAGCATTTGGTATTTTATTATATATTTTTGGAGCCATGCAGAGAATGCTTTTGTGCATAAGGGCCGTCTTTGAGGCTCTTAGACATAATTCGTGTCGATATTCTGGTCTTGTTGATCTATAACGTTCCTCTGAAGCTTTTTTAAACGATTTACGGTTGTTCTTGACGAACAATTCTGTCTCATATATGTATAGGCAAGGCAATGTCAATATTTTAAGGGATTTAAAATAAGGTTTACAACTATCCGTTGGTTTTAAATTACACATCGATCTAATGCACCTCTTCTGTGCTTTAAAAATGTTATTTTTCTCGCAGGAATTTGCCCAAAAAATTACTCCGTAGCGTAATGTGGAATCTACATAGCCATAATATGCAGCTATAACAGCTGCCTCATTAACTATTTTCTTAAGCTTGTATAGAGCAAAGGAAAAGCGACTTAATTTTTTTATAAGAATTGATGCATGTTCTTTCCAAGTCAGTTTAGAGTCAATAGTCAAGCCTAGAAATTTGATATGCTCTATTTCTTCAATTGATCTCTATTTCAAATTGTTATCGTCAAATAATATATTTATGTCAGGAGTAGTTAAACTTGGTCGAAACTACATAATTTTAGTTTTACTTAAATTTAATTTTAAATTATTATGATCAAGCCAATTAATTGATTGTTGCAATGAGTCTTTGATGTCACATTCATAGTTTTTATTTTTATTTTGTCTAACAATTATCATACTGTCATCTGCAAAAACACTGTAGCTACAATTTAAAAGTTCTCGGATACAATCACTATCCGAATCTCTGCCTGATTCAGTAAGCATTATTTGTTGCAAATATTCTTCTTCATGAAATGAAATGTTTATTTCTGTAAGTAGATATTAGACACTTTTACACGTCAATATTTTACAACTAGATGGCGCCGGCATTTCCTAGCTGACTGAAAAAACTCAGAGGTCCATAATTTCTTTTAAAATCCAAACATTATATTATTAGGATTTTATGTGAGTCTAACAATCCAGGACCATGTCTTTTAAAGAAACAACAAAATCGTGTAGCTCAACCCTATTTTAAGGAGCTCAACGACCCATCACACGATGCTGCCAGATCTGCAGGACATTTGCGTAGGCCATATACGATTTGCTCATTCTTCAGTTTATCTCAATTAATGCTACGATAAAATAGCCACAACAACGCCCTTGCCTTTGAATATCAGAAAGAAAAGAAAGAAAGAAATCAAAAGAATATCAAACGAAAGAACATTTGTCTGAACGGCAACCTCTTGAATAAAAGTATGGTTTAACTTTAAACTACATAATTACAGTCTATATTTTTATATAACATAACATCACGCCTGTATACCCTGTAGGGTTAGGCAGGTGCACCTATAGTTATACCTACACCCACATTTCGCCAGTATTTCAGACGACGCAGGCCCATAGATAAATACCTTAACCTAAACATACTTATTTTAGTATAAAATAAAATAGTACTTCACTTCACTATGTTGAGGGAGGTAAAATTCGCTTTATTGAGAAGAAAACTGTAGACTGCTACTGCTAGATCGTTGGTCTGGTAGGTATTTGCAAGTGCTACTGCTGAGCATGGGGTCCTAGGTTCTAATCCCGGATCGGGTAAAGGGAATTTTCTAGTAGAAAAACCGGTTTCTCAGTAGAAGCCCGGAATTTGGATTAGTGCCCGATTCATGGGAAAATATTCAGGGTAAAAACGTAGATATTACAACCTACGTTTTTACGTAACGCATTTACCGGCCACTTACTAGGCTTTTAAAACAACCCCTATACGCTTGTGCCGACAATCGAATTAGTGATGTTTTTGGAAAAAGTGTTGCGGAAAGTATACAGAGTGGCCGGGACATCGACGCGCAACCTGCCGATGTATTCTGTAACAATATCACCGTGAAAACTGAGATGAAGTGAGCTGTCAATAGTGTCATTCCCTACCGCCCCTCGATGTTAGGGAGTGGCACTACATGGATGGGATGGTTACAGTAACCATCTCACTGTGAAAACTTATGTGAAGTGAGCTGTCATTCCAACTAATGCTAGGGATTGACACTATTGACAGCTCACTTCACCTAACTTTTCACGGTGAGATTTTTACAGAATAGACTGGGCGTCACCATGGATTTACCACATGATTCAGAAACCCTTGCGTTAACATTTTTTGTAGTTAAAAATTTTTTATTACTGTTCGATACATTTTGACCGCTTAAGTATTGGTCTTTTTATGAAACAGCAGATTTAAAAAAAAAAATGACGACAATTTCTTCGCTCTAGTAATAGTTTAGAATGATGTGCTTAAAATCTTGTAGGATAGTTATCTCACGGTGTGTTGGGTTTATTTAAATCATTGGAAACGCACGTTTAACAGTAAAAGTAGGTATATAATTTATTGTTAAACACACTGAAAGACACAAACTGGAAAAATGGGGTAAATACAAAAACAATCAAAACTACTTACGAGCGGGTCGCGATCGTGGCGTACGGAGTCGCGATCCTTCGTCCACCGTACATGGTTACAGTTACAGTTTGTGTGAACAAAAAGAGACAAAAAAAAATTGTACTGTCTTTGATCTAATCACGATCCAGATACTTAGAAACCAAGGTGACCCTATAAAGAAATATGTACCAAAAGGTAAAGAAAGAAAGAAAAATTTTTTTTTTATTTGGGTCGCACATGAAATACAAATAGAAAAAAAGAAGCATTGAAAAAGAGAGACGAACAATTTCCAGAGGTACTATAGGTACTAAGAAAATCAATGTTTGGTTCAAAACAAAAGAAATTCCACAACACCTCATAGGCAGGTATTTGATCATTGTATCCTCTGTTTCCTAAGTATTCCTTTTTTTTTGGGATAACACCTGGGAATCCGCAAAAAAACCTTTGTACCAACAGGGTGTTTTTAGGGTTCCGTACCCAAAGGGTGCTAACGGAACCTATTAAGCCTCCTCCGCTGCCCGTCCGTCTGTCTGGCAGCGGGCTGTATTTTATGAACCCTAATAGGTAGACAGTGGAAATTGTCACAGAGTGTGTATTTTTATTGCCGCTATAACAACAAATAATAAAAATAAAATAATGTTTGAAATTAAAGGGGGTTCCCAAATAAGAAACAAAAATGTAGTTTTCAATAAAGTTCGGTGGTGCGGAACCCTTCGTATCCATCCGACTCGCCCGTGGCCGGTTTTTTTGTCCCTAAGAACGTCCACTAGCCTGGACATTAGGCCTGTCGATGAACGATTGTTTTAATACTAATTTTACGGGTATAAAGAAATTATATTTTTGAGTTTGTACGAGTACGTAGCGAATCTTCGGAACTACTGATGCGGTTCAGGTTTTTTTTTCACTAGTAGCTACATTATTGCCGAGCGTAATAGGTCAATTTAATGTTAAAACAAGAAATTCCACGCGGACGAAGTCGCGGGCAGAAACTAGTAGTATCTATAACATTATTTTAACTTTACATAACATAAAACAGGAAGTATAGGGGTTAGTTATCTGATATATCTAATTACTGGCGAAATGTGGGTATACTATAGGTACCTCTGCCTTACCCTTTTTTTGGATGGGAAATCATCAAATGACCTCTCCTGCTCTGGGCTGAGCGGAAGGGCGTGTCAGACTTTTACTGACTAAAACCCACCCGTGTTCCTTCAGTTGCCTGTGGTGTCAGGGGTCACGGTATCTCTTTCGAACAACCCGCGGCCACCTCTGCCTTACCCTGCGGGGAGTACGGGCATGATGTTATATTATGTTTATTATTATCGCTCCTTTTTGCCCTGTAGCGGACAATACAGGCTAATTAGTTTCGATACCCGATCAGAGAGTGACGTAAGATGGGACGTGCTATGTTAGGCATCACTTCGAGACCGAATTAGGAAAGCGGAATTACGAAGAAGAATGAAACTTACCGACATAGCCGCGGTGATTGCGCGATGAAAGTGGAAATGAGCGGGCCACATAGGGTGTAGAACAAATGGCAGATGGGGTAGAACAGTGCTGGACTGGAGACCGAACCCTGGAGGCCAATTCTCGTAATTAAAAATGTTCAAAATGTAGTCGCCATCTCACCTCAGCGACAATCAAAAAATTACGAGAATTGCCGCTCTGGTAGTAGAGTGGGCAGACAGTCGATGAGGTGGACCGACGACCTGTGAAGATTGCTGGACGTATCAGGCTTAGGAAGGCTAGAAGAGTGGCGTGCATTGCAGGATCCCTACACTCAGCATTGGGTGGTGAAAGGTTGAAGAAGAGAGGAGAGAAAAGTTTCGATACTGATAAATTGTTATTTTGATACTTGTTTTTCTGTCGAGGAATTATTGGAAAAATACACTCCAAAAATAGATTCTAATATCAAACATATCCGAGAAAAGTATTATGTTACAAGACAATTCATAACAATATAATGAAAGATATTAATAATTGTAACTATTTACTCAATATTATGCCAACAGGCAACAATATCATATTTATTAGGAAATCAATGCCAGCCATATTATTGACTCCGGAGCCTTTTTGTAACGAGATTGTGAGGTCACAGGACAAAATGATAAGAATAAAAGTTAATGCAACCGGATCCTATGTTATTTACGATATAGCATCTTATTACTGTTTTTGTATCAATATTTTATCTATCCAAAGTGCAGTTTCCAAACATGTAAATAAAGGTGTATTTATGAAAAAATTACTTTTATAAATAATCAGCCTGTTTTTTCCCTCTACAGCTGATCGATTCTGTAAAAATCTCACCGTGAAAAGTTAGCTGAAGTGAGCTTAGAGTGAGCTGTCAATAGTGTCAATCCCTAGCATTAGTTCGAATGACAGCTCATTCCATGCTCACTTCACCTAAGTTTTCACGGTGAGATGGTTACAGAAACGCACTGCAGGACAAAGGCCTTCCTTTCCCTTTTCCACTCAACTCGATCCTGCGTCAGTATGGACCAATCCCCCCATAAGCGACATGCTTCTCCCGCCATCTACACCTGGGTCTGCCTATAATACCTTCACATAAAGTTCAGTTTGCGCTAAAAAGAAACACGATTACGATTTTTTATAGTATCTACCAATTTTGAAATCAACTTAATTTACACTGCCATAAAGTGTACATTCGTTTATGTGGAAATTACATCAATTGGACACAAGGATATGAACAGACTTTATGTACATTTCTGTTTAAGTTATCTGTAACTAAAAGATAGCAAGTCTCGATGCCTAACATATTATGGGAAGCCAATTTCTGGGAATCGAGACTAACGTCTAGAATTCCAAGAAAACTTGTTATGTTTTCCTTTACAAGAACAGGCAAAGATCGACTCAGGAAAAGCCAATTGACTGAGCAAGATCATGATCACTTGAAATGAGTAGACATAGACATTAAGTACAGGCAATATTCCCACATGCTGGGTAAGTTATTATATTATATTTCTGATTCTGTTATACAGGCTGGTATTGAGATAAGTTAGTATGGGAAAGTCTGAAACTCTTTTTAGTTTAAACCTGTATTTTTCCACCGCAAGGTAAAGGTCTCTAAGCTAAGCTTTCACTTCATCATCTTTCACAAGTTTTGTCTTTGGGTCTAAAGACTGGTAAACATAGTTGCGTAATATCACTTTTAATCGCCATCTGAAGGATATTGCGAGTCCATTGTTTCATATGTACGAATTAATATGTTCAAGAAAAAAAATTGTCTGCTCAACAACGTAAATAACGCAATGAATGTTGTTGAACTGTTCAAATGAAAGCCGTTCCCATTGTTCGTGTATTACGCAACTACCCCGCTGGTTCTTTATAGTAGCTAGCTACTATAAATTGCCAGTTTATCAGTATTTATTGTGAAACTACTTATTAGAAGAGGAGAAATTCATTCTAAGTAACCATGTCGTCGATTGTATAGTAATTAAAAACTACCTAGAATAATTGCTGTGAAAATGGGTTCCTTGCGAAGCACGTGTCGTGTGATTACGAATGATAGGCTGAGGAATGACTTGATAAGGCAACAGTGCGGTTTGAAAGAATATGTAGTGAAAAAAAAATAAAAGAGTATGGGATCTGTCTCGACCGCGGCAGGCGTTGCTTAACCTTCGACCCGTACCTACCGTAATTGTGTAACACACTATCAGTCTTAATCTGAATGATTTTGAAGGATATTGCGAATCCATTGCTTCATAATATGTTCGAAAAATTTGTCTGCTCAACAACGTAAAATGAATGAACGAATCGGTCGAATGTTGTTGAACTGTCAAAATGAAGGCCATTGATACTGATATTGTGTTACGCAATTACCCCGCCGTGCGGCTGTTATTGAGCCCCTATAATATATTTCCACTTTCAATATAAACTACATATTTATAATGAATAAATACCAACATTTTAAACTAATAATGGCCCATCGGATAATTGTTGAAGTAAGTATAATGGCTGTAGTTGTTTACTAAGTTTAGTAGTTTATGATAGTTTGCAAATTGAAACTTCGAATGCTAAGTTACGGAGCTGTTCGGAAGGAAACAATTTTAAGTAGATATAATACTTTAAAACTGATAGCTTGGTTGTAGTGGTTTTTTTGATGTTCAAAAGTGCCTTATGTGCCTCTTTGAAATAAATGATTTGACTTTGACTTTGTACCTAGGTACTTTAAGACGAGAGAGAAACGTTTCATTTTTCTGAATTGCATATATCGCAATCTGAATATTAAAATGTAGGTAGGTATAAAGTAGAAAAGATATATTGATAGCCTCAGTAGTCTAGTGGTTGCAAGCGCTACTGCTGAGCAAAAGGTCCTGCACCCTAATTGCGTAACACACAATCAATCTCAATCTGAATCATTTTAAAGGATATTGCTAATCCATTGCTTCATATGTTCAAAAAATGTGTCATTGTGTCTGCTCAACAACGTAAATAACGCAATGAATGTTGTTGAACTGTCAAAATGAAACCGATTCCGATTGATCGTGTGTTACGCAATTAGGGTGCAGGGGTCGATGTCTTGTGTTATTGGGTTTTACCATCTGGAGTAGCAGTCTCAGTACCAGCCGGAGTCTGGAATTGGGCCCGGTTGATTGTTAGGCTCGAGTTTGAGTTGTTGATGATTGATCGGCTCGCCCCCTAAATCTGGTTATAATCACTTACATACTGGTAAGTGTACTATATCTAGGTACACCTCTGACTAACCCTTCGGGGATTATAGCCGTGATGTTATGTTATGAGAAATTTAAATTATACGTTGATATTTCATCAAACTGATTACTCGTAGAGTCTTAAAAATTGATCCAATTGAAGGCATTTAAAAAAATACTTCAATAAATGCGTCAGCCCTCAATTCACTATAAAATGAGAATGGTAGGAATTGCCGTCTAAAATGATTAAGACAATAGGGAATTTTAATAACAGCAATCTCAATTTCGTGTTGTTGTCCAACTGCAAAATGTTTAAGTTGTAATGAAAAATATGGGAAATTGAGCTTTGTGTACCTAATAATAGAAGTCTATAAATTTCTTAAAGTAAAAATAAGGCTTCCGAGGTAGTTCTTTAATCTGGATCGCTTACCATCCTACCTATCCATAATATGGAGCAAATAGATAATCCACACTAATATTATAAATTCGAAAGCAACTCTATATTTATTTATTTTCTTATTTATGTATGTACACACAGTAAAATACATAGGGATACGACATAATTATAATTTAAGTACAAAGCTACTGCTTATTTCTTAGGCAATTTCTTCCAGCAGACCTGCGAAAGGAGAACTGAATAGAAAAATGTGACAATGTAGACAAAAAAGAGAGAAAAATATGAATATGTTACCTTTTCACGCCTAAACCACTAAACGGATTTTAATCATATTTGGCAAGGAGATAGATGGCATCCTGGGGAAAGACATTGGCTACTTTTTATCCCGGATAGTAGCTAGTCCTTAATATGGAGAAAATAGATAATTGTAAATAAAAGAGGTACCTACATACTAGTTTTTCTCCGAATAATGAAAGTTTACTGAACTCTCCTAATCAGCTATAGTAAATCAAAAAGCCTGTATGTTTCTCCTTGTTACCTTAACTAATGAAACCTTGAAAAAAAACAATGACACAGAGCTCAGGCGCGACCTGAAAAACAGTAAAGGTCACCTTTTATCCTCCCCTACTTTACTTCCCCTAAAGTACAAGTAATATCGTTGGCAGAACTTCACAATTTTCAGACGAAGATGATCATATAATTAGGTTTTTATTCAAAGCAGATCTCAAACTATCTCGTTCCACTCCGTAATTTTAAGAAAGCATTATTCATTCCTTTTCAAGACTCCTGAACATTGGAGTGACACTACGACGAATTGTAGATGTTGAAATATTATTAGTTGAACTTTTCATCTCAAGGACCACAGAGGACAAATTTGTTTCAAGATTAATTTGTTCATTTAATTGAAATTATTAATACATATTTTTCCATTACGAGAAAATATTTCTGGGTAGGTTAGGTACTGTTGGTTTTATAATTTTGCGGTTCATGTACCTACTTTCAAGGGCTTTTAAATATACTAGTTTTATTTATTATACGATATTAGTTTAGAGCTTATATTAATATTTTATGCTTTACTTCATTTTATTATATAAACTCACGCCTTATTACCATGGGGTAACTACAGAACGCCACCTGCTGCAAATTTGGGGCTCTATCTAAACTGGTTAGTTTTTAGGTTTAGGTCCTCCGCCCTGGAGGGGGGGGGGGGGAGTTGTCTGTCAGACTTACTGACTAAAAACCAGCCCGGTGTTCCATCATACACCTTCGCCGGGAATCGCGGGAACGTACGATCTTTCCGCAACCCCCGACTGGTGGTGGCCCGCGGGCTCCGTGGGCACTACAGGCCTCCTCTAGTCAGGAGGAGAGTGAGGTGTTTGACTTGCCCAGCTACGTCTAAGAGGGGCGCGCGTGGAACACTATGCGCCGCCACCTCGGGTCCTTATGAGTGGCGGGCGACGGATTTCCCCGATTCCGTCGCCCCTGAACCCAGTTAGGGGGGCTGGAAGAGGGCGTTGTCCTGTGGGCCGGGTGAGTAGACGAGATCTCCCTTTCCCTTCGTCTCGCAGAAGGACATCACCGCGTCCTAGGACTCTTCGCTGCCGACTGCGGCCGGCAGCGACAGGTCACTGCCCACTCCTAAGATGAGGGCACGGTGCGGCTCCTCCCAAGCGGCACACTCTGCCAGCGTATGCCGCGCCGTGTCCTTCCGGCCGGCAGTCGACGCAGTGGTGACACCGGGCGTCCGGCTCCCTGTTTATGTGACACAGGTACTTCCCGAAGCAACCATGCCCCGAGAGCACCTGCGTCACCCGAAACGTCAAGGAGCCGTGCCTCCTCCCGAGCCAGCGCTCGAGTACCGGCCGGACCGCCTCCATGGTGATGAGGATGGGTAGGGCGTGAGAGCCTGTCCCGCCATTCCATCACCAGGACCTCGCGAAGCTACGTCAGACGCAGCTCAAACTGGCGCTGCATCGGCCGCTCGCCTCGCACCTGCGCTTTCTCGCGCTACCGGTACAGCGACGCGAGTACCTTCGCCTCCAGGGCCTAGGGTGGGGATCGAGCCAGTACGCAGGCGCCCGCCATGCGATAGCCCCTTACGATTTCGCAAAACTGAGATGCTGCTGGCCGTCAGATCAGTCGCCCAAATAGGCCCCATACAGGGCCATCGATCGCACGATCCCTACATACAGCCGCCTGTAAGCGGTGCTCGGCCCCCCCAGATTGGGAAGCAGCGTTGCGAGCGCACCAGCCGCGCCTAACAACTTGGGCACCAGCCATGCCCAGCAACTTGGGCGCCAGCTACTTTATGGTAGACTCAACAGCGATCCGAGCACCCCCGACCACAATGTGTGCGCCGGGTGGCCCGCCCGCTGGGGGCCATGAAACACCATGGCCTCCGACTTGCTTGACCACCATCGCACTGCAGTATTTGTACTTTGTACGAATATCTGCAAAGTTTATTACTTAGATAGAACTAATTCGTCGTCATCCTTGAAAAACATTGTTCCGTTTACGGAAAATAGGTAGCGCAGGTCTATTTTTAAAAGGGCTTTCACAGCCTGAGAAATTATTTGTCTCCCTTGAGCGAAAACCTAGATCCACGCCTGGAGCCAATTCTAAGCTATGAAAAACGATAACAGCTGCGTAAAATATGATTCGGTATCATTAAAAAAACACACATCTGACATTAAATATAAATTAAATTAAAAATAAACAAATCAAATACTTAGGTGCTTCTTAAATTGCCACTTTATTTTCGAACGTAATTCTATGGTATTGCAAAAATAAGGAGCTTACAGATTTAGGGAAATTATTATAAAGCACTGTACAATCGAAGACTTGGAATTGCTGAATAAAGAAAGAATAACATTTTCCTTTTAGTACAAAACAAATGAGAATACAGCTCGTGTAGTACTTGAGCTTTCATATTATTGTACGATTCGAAAAACATTTTACTATAGTCAGTTCCCAAAGTATCGTATGAAAGTGTAAACATGTTTAGGTTAAATTCTTACGCAATCGCTCACTAACGGGAATTAGTAACACAATCATCTGTATTTACTAGGTTTATTTGAACAATTATTGTTTGAATAACATTATTAAATGGGAATTGAGAAATCATCGACGAAAAGTGAAGGTATAATAATATACATATTATTATAATATTACAATTTCAGGTTTCAGGAGACAGCACCAGTGTCGCCCGCGAAATTCAAATTTACGGTTTTTGCAATTTGCTGGAGTGTAAGGTTGCTTGTTGATTAAAATATGATTTGCGAGCGTAACAAATATGACTTTACAGAATTATAATCATTAAAATCATCAATACAATCCTCTAAGTTCATCATTCTGCAAATTTTATTGCAAAATACGTAAGAAAAATTTAATTTCGCGGGCGATATAGCGCATCCCCCATAAGTTTTCAAATAATGGAATCAAAGCACTCAATTTGTAAGATGGCACTAAAAATTAGCATTCATAGGTAGGATTTCTGATCGTTTTGTTTACATTTTCATCGGTTACTTTTGCAATACACTATAGGTAGTCCAGCACTCTATTGTGTAACACACACCCCTTCGTTTTTATGGGAATTCATAATGAAAACAATACATTTGAAACATTTGTTTGCTCGACAACGTGAATAACGCAATGAATATTAAAGGACGCGGTGTGTATATGAAAGGTACGTATTGTGATAAATCACAGTCCCTTTCAGCAGCCTAATTTCACAACACAGTCACAAGAGTGTGTTTCGAAATAAGACTGCTAGATTGGTTTAGCATCTATGTATAGCCGACGAAAAATTTCGACGCTTTGGGGTCTAAACTCGTGTGCTGAATCCATGGTAACAGTTTGCGCGTCGATGTCCCTGCCACCCTGTATAATACCATTGTAAAAATTCCATATTCATTATAATAATAATAATCCTTCAATTTACACACAGGAAAACAGAAATATCAATTTCATGCATTTCGAAAGAAACGGAAAAAATATAATGAATGTTGTTGTCATTTGTCTTTCTGACAGTATCAGGCAGAGATGTGAAGAAATAGAATAAATGCTCGAATCCATTTTCTCTCGAGGTGGAACTTGATAATAGCCGCGATTACATAAATATCACCAATACTGCCACACTAGCCAGACTAGTTATAGTGTCATTCTTTATTCTATAATTCAATACGAAGGTAGTTAATAAACCAGAAAATAGATATATTTCCTGTAATAAACCGTCAAAATACTGTGATGTATAGAGTCACAGAATTGTAATAACAGTAAAAATACATATTTTGTGGGTTAGTGCTGTCAGTTGATCACGTGTAGGTAATTTGGCATCCAATTAATCATCGTATCTTCATTGAATAAATTATTTATCAGATTGATAGTGGAATGTGAGTAGGAGAAGGCGCTCTTTACAAAGCCGAACATGGCCAATCTTAGCCGAATGTCTGACTTAAACCTCAATTTACCAATATTTAATGGTTGCTGTATTTTGGGTCTTGGTATAGTTCTTTTCTTTAAGTTTTTTTGTGTGCATTCCAAACGTATGACACTGGTGGGATCTTCGTTTTCGAAATTACATAATCGAGATAATCGAATGTCTGCACGTTAATGACTGAGTAACATCACTACAGTCAGACGGACAAACAACGCAAAGCTACAATCCGTTCCACGTTGATTTTTAAACCACTTTATGCTAAAGTAAGCAAACTTAAAAATGGGATTAAACATAGAAGGACCTGCTGCAGCGTCAATGGTACTTTTTTTTCATAGTGAAACAGATTCGGTTACCATCTCGAATTGTAATTAGGTATATCTATTTTATTTATTTGCTTAAAATCGTTGAAAACGCTTCAATACGTGCATTTACGACATTGGACGACATCTGGAATTTAATCAATTGAGTGCTTTATCAAAACACTTTCTTTTTAATACGATTTCGTGATTCTGATTAAACTTTATTGAAAAATTGACCATTTTAAATGACAAATTGGTTAGGTTTTTTTAAGTATAATACGATTAATAGACTTTACAAGACAGTGGGGCCAAAAAAAACTATCTCCTTTGATAAGCTTATAATAATAATGTACTCTGTGGATAAGCTGATACTGTCGACGTGTTCACTGCTGACTGCTCGGCGTCTTGAACAAGATGGCCGGCTGTCAGTTATCTCCCATAGAGAATTGCAGTGAATGTCATAGTGAACGAATAATATTAGAGTATTATTTGATTGAATAAGTAGGGTTTCCAAAAGATCTCCCAACTGGACATGAGTTGCCTTGGGTGACCTGGAAGTCTTTAAACAGACTCCGGACCCAGGTTGACCGAAACAAGGAAAATCTGTTCAGATGGAGATTAATAGACGACTCCGCCTTGGAGTGGAAATGTGGTGTTGTTCTACAAACGATGGGACACTTATGATCATGTCCTACGTGTTCTATCAGCTGTACATTACAGGAACTGATGGACGGTAGATTCCTTTTAGATTACCATCGACACTCTAAGAAGAAAAAATAAGTAAGGTTACCAGATAGAAGCTAACAGTATGAGCTTCTACGACGTGATTGAGTAACAAACACGGTACACTAAAACCATTCTGATATATTGTTGTTAGGTGCGGTTTGGCAAAGCTAGTTCTCGTAAATAACTAGAAAATCGGAGATACGTTACGATACACAAAGGCATGGTAGCGCTGCCTTTGTATCTGTGGCTCAGTTCATAGATGAGAAAAGAAATTGTAAAATGCCAGTCCCATTGTAAAGTTCTTAATTTTTCCCGGATAGAAGGTAATTTACATCTACCCCAGTGAAGTTACTAAAGTTCGTTTTTTAATCCCAGATAGTAATCTGACATTTAGGGCTTTTGTGTTTTCGTTTTTTAGTATATAAATTTTACATTACAGATGTAATGTCAAATTTATATAGTAATGTCAAATTAGTATCTGGGTTTAAGAAACGAACTCTAATCAAATCTCTGCCAGACATCAGAAGGCCAATATTCTCGTAATTTAAAACGTTCAAAATCTAGTCGCAGTCTCATCTCGGTGACAAACAAGTATCAAAAACTTGTCAAAATGTAGGAAAATTAGAAGTATTTTTTGACAGATTGAGACTGAGATCAGACTGGGAACGTTCTTAAAATTACGAGAATTGTCCCTCTGATCTACCTACTTTTAATATACCTACCACGGCTTGTCTTGAGACAGCTTGGCTAGAGAGGCCATTGACCTTTCTTTGCAGTCAAAGAAAGGTCAATGGCCTCTTTTCAAAGAAAAGTTTTAAGGTTCAGTAAGCTGTTAATTGTTCAGTAGGCTGCACATCAGTGGTAACCGTCCAGTAGGTACCTATAAGTTTACCTCGTATCGGCCAGCACCCTAATTGTGTAACACACTATCAATCTCAATCTGAATAATTTTGAAGGATATCGCTAATCCATTACTTCATATATATGTTCGAAAAATTTGACTGCTCAACAACGTAAATAACGCAATGAATGTTGTTGAACAGTCTAAATGCGAGTGAGTACTGACTGTGTTTTACGCAATTACCCCACATTAAAAATGATATAAGTACTGCCCAAAAATAATACGAGTTTAATTTGTGAACGTAATCAGTTGTTTGTGGCTTCGTTAATAAGGGGATTTTTCCGCAGGTTTCTTAATTATTTAACTACATTACAAACTGTCCCAATAATTCTCAAATCCGCACACAGTTAACCCGTCAACAAAGACGATGTTAGCCTCGTTACTCGAAGCAGAAACTTGGTATTTGTCGGGCTTGAAATGCTCAAATGCCACTCAACTGCCCAGCCTGCTAGTTAGCCACTGCGACACAAGCCAAGTGGAAGATTAGACGGACAGTCCTATACAGTCAATCAGGACTGGTAACCTAGAGCACTGACACTACCTTTGTGCGTAATGTGTGACGTGTCAGACATGTAGGAGCATTACTAGGGTTAAACCATGCCTTTATGAGTACGTGGGGCTTTGAAGTCAAAGCATGTCATGTGTGCATCTGATACTTACATATAATAAAATAGAAACGAACTCGAAACTGTACATTGAATATACAGGGTGGCAGGGATATCAATGCGCAAACTGTAACCATGGGATTCAGCTAGTGTAGAAATTTTTAGTAGGTAATAAAAAAAAATCCTCGAAAAATTTCAACGTTATGTAGGGTTCATGTGTCATCATTGTGTTGAACAACACTGACTATTTAGACTAGGTACCTTAAAAGCCTAACTAACTTGTTGTACCAATAAATACAAAAACACACCCACACACACTTAGGCGATGAAGTACTCGTCCGCATCGCTGTTATCCGGAAATCCAGTACATGATTCTGGATGAACCCTGCGCTTTACTTAATACTTACATGATTCCAGAATCATGTATTTACTGAATGTCATGGTAAGAGGCTGTGCGTCGACGTCACTGTCACCCTGTACGTTGTATACCTATAATATTTTATATGTAAGTACATATAAAAGAACACACACACACACACACACACACACACACACACACACACACACACAGTACACAGTAGTACATGTATTTGTTCCGAGTCTGGGTGTTTTTCTATCTATAATATGTATGTATTTACAAAAAAAAAAAATTGTATATAAGTAGTTTATCAGCCATCTTGTTACCATAACACAAGCATTAGGTTGCTTAGCTAGGGACAAATGGTGCTGTGTGAAATGTCCAGGGATATTATTATTATTATTATTATATAATATGTAATGAAAGATTATACCTAAGTAGGTAGTCGAATAAATGAAAAATATTGTAATAAAAATACCCGTTCTGTAACAGTAATAGTGGATACTACAGCAATTAATTAGTTCCCTACGTAATGATAACCTATTACACGAGTCAATTTTTCACCTCGTATAACCAAAACTGTAGTTCACAAACACAAATTAGGTACGTTAACAATATTGACAACAACAAATAGTTTATTTAAATAACTCCATTTATTTACAGTAAACAATATTAATTGGACAAACAAAATTTATTGTGTTCAAATTTGTTAAATCTATTTCGTCCAATTTCTATTTTCGTTGTAAAGCCCAGCGTATTAATTAATCTACATTGTTCGTCACAAATGTTTTTTAGAGCTGATTTTTCAATAGACAGTTACGTGTATCTGAAAAATAAAAATGGCGTTTTGACATATTTGTTGTTTGTTAGCTGTTTGTGTATGTGAGTTTAAATGTTTGTAAACGCACCCACGATACAGGAGTACTTCTTAGTGTGAGGCAATGTTTAAAAAAAAAAAAAAAATCTAAACAATAGCTGTCAAACCTCCATTTATTTTTTACGTAGATGAAAGTTATCTAACGATTGAAAAATCGGCTCTAAGTGTTATTTCTATTGCTAGCAATGTGAGCTGTAGGAGCACTGATGGTGGCCCAGTGGTCACGGCCGCGGCTTACGATTTGTAAGTCGTGGGTTTGAAACCCAAGCAGGCACTTTAATTTTAACAGTTTTTATCATGTTTTTTTAATTGGTTGTTTTTCTTTGAACAGATGGACCAACATTCGTCGGCAGAGAAACAAACGTCACTGTGGTACTAGGCAGAGACGCCACACTCACCTGCAAAGTGGAGAACTTACATAGTTATAAGGTAAATTATTTTTTTCCATGAAGCGACTGCCTATCTGACCTCCAAAACCCAGTTACTGGGTAATACGATACCCCTTAGTTAAGACTAATGGTCAGACTTTCGGGCTTCTGACTATCCATAACGACTGTCAAAGATCCACAAATGTCAGCCTTGACCAACGGCTTAGCGAGCTTTCCGTGGCACTGAGGGGTCGCGGTACGCAACATCCTTAGATATTCACCCATCCACAGACCAACCACGGCAAGCGTAGCTTAACCTGGTCGATCGACCTGTCCGGCTGGTATCATGTAATAAAAGGTAAATAAAATAATAAAAACCATTTTGAAAACGAAATCCCGTGCACATGATGACCACAACTGCGTCCTTAAGTAAAACAAAAGAGGATCCTTTTTAGGTCAACTAATAATATGCGCTGTAAGCAGGAATAGTTTATGGACTATTCCCGTAGTATCGTAGAATGTACTATCGCCAAAATCTATATCTGATTCACACCGTAAGCGGTTCGGTACGGGTTCCTAGAAGTGCGGTG